>JALPQD010000007.1:5243145-6598145 GCA_023101885.1 Typhlomys cinereus | reverse complement strand
CAGATTGTCAAAAGGTCACCTTCAATAGCATAAACACCAGCCAACAAGATCTTGGTTGTAAAGACTAATTCTATGGTTGTAAAATAGTTAAGTATTTAGATACATTATCCATGATGGTGAAATTTCCTTTGACAAGTCTGTTTGAGGTATTTAGTGTATTGAGGTACAAAGGTCACTCCTTAGATTTTTATTTCTCTGCATCAATCATCTTTATATAAACAATCTCCAATTTAAAAGAAGTATTTCCCTTCATGTATTTAGGGAGGGCTTTGAAATTGTGGAGGATAAAGAACCACTATATAAAGACTGGCAATCCAACTAAACTCCATAAAATGAAATAGCATTAGTTCAGGGCATTTTGAACATCCATAGCTAAACATTTCTACTGAGCCAAGCTTTGATTTTCTGAAACAAAACTGCTAAACTCTGCTGATCTTCCACACAAAGGACACTTTGCCTTAGATTACCCAGAGCCTGAGGTTGCACCCAATTCATGCAAGATAGCTTAATTTTTGCTAACATAAATCATAATCTCTGTCAAGCGATGCAATTCCCGATTCTCTTTGTGTCTTATAGCTATAAACACAGCTGCCATTTTGTAAAACCTCAGAGCACATTTTCAAGATTGCAGTAATCTGTATGTTTTTCTGTGTTGTGATCCTAATTAGTTCCAAATAAATGTAATGGTCTTTGTTTTCAATGAGGCTGATTTTATTCTTGGCCAACTTTGATTCACATTGTATGGGGAATCTTAATAAAATGCAAATTTGGTGTTGGTAAAGCTTGTTCTTTTTCGGCTGTGGACTTCTCACTATTCTTTATCATTAGAGTACCCATCTGTCTCTATTTCATAGATAGACAGAACATTCCCTGTTCTAATAGGAAATGCAGATGCTGTCTAGTGAAGTAGACTTGTTCTGCATATAGACAACTCAAGGTAAAAAAAAAAAGTTAAATATTTTAAGTGTGATTGAAAATTAACACTTGGAAAGTATACTTCCAAATGAGCTAAGTCTATTTCTTTCATCTCGATATTTGAATTACACTTTACCTTTCCTCTTTTTTGTATGTAGTAAGCATTTATGTTTTCTTGTGTAGCCCAGGTTTTTTTTTTCTTTTTCAGGAAAAATATAAGGAATATAGAAGTTCTTTCAAATATGCCTGATGAAATCAAACACTACTATTCATGATGGTAAAAAAAATGATACATTTCTATGCAAGCACAAATAAAGAAATAAAAGAATATCTCAGGAATAAATGATAAGGAAATCTTCAGTGAATTAAAACAGGAACTCGAATTGTGAATATAGGATTTAACAAGAAGTGAGGCAAACATGGGCAAGCCTAACAACTGGAGCTCTGCTTGGCTCCAAAAAGCTCTTGGCAGACTAAGATTCACCTATACATTGAACACTCTGTATAAATCCTTCTTTGCCAACAAAGAATGTAACAACCTAAGGCCCTCATTCCATTAAAATTCTAGTATATTCCACTTCAAACAATGAAATATGTTTCTTCACCCCCTAGGCAGAAATAATTAACGATCAGTTTCTATTCAAATGTATTTCACAGTGTATCCAGATAAGAAAAGCATGTGCAATAAGGTAAACTGTCCTGGGAGTAAACTTTTGGGGAGAATCCCTTATACACTATATTATGTATGCACTTGAGTGTGCATATAATTAAAATCAGATGCAATGTGGGAAAGGGCATACACTATGAACAAAAATAGTATAAACAAATCAGACAGTTGAAATAGAGAAGCATATATGATAAGCTCCTTATTGTAGTTACATTGTTGCTGATAAATACACAACTAAGTGGTTTAAGTAATCAAGGAATTTTATTTTAACTTATGATTCATAGTTACAGTTTCTTGTCCAGATTGGCAGAAGAGCTCAGATCAACACCAAAGACACAGGGAACTGCCCACACCATATCTACACAGTCACAGAACTGCTAAAAGTACAGTAATCTCTACTTGCTAGGCCAGCATGCCTGGTCAAGTACACTAAAGGATAAGAATTTTCCTAACCAGGTTTCTCCATCTTATTCACCTGCCCAGGGATCATGGGCTGGGCCTTCCCACCAAGCAGACAATCTCCTGCAGGCCTGCTTGGAGCTTAGCTATTAATTCTCTGTAACTATGCCCAGAGCTGGAACTTTCAGCCATCACATTGACACTAGTATCTAACTATGACACTTCACCCCTTGTCAGTTTGACATAAATATATATCACTGTCAATCCTTGTCCATACAGGAGTTAAATTTATCATATGATATAAAATTCACTTATTTTTTTAATTTTGAAATCCAATATAAATAGTTCACAACATTTAATTTTAAAATGTCAGTCATTAAAAGCTTAGTTCCAACCTTTTCAAAGTTCAAAATCTCTTAACTATGAAATTCTATCAAATCAAACCAGTTAAATGAATAACAGAATAAACATTAAAATGGAAGCATTATGCCACAATAAGAGAATTTCCGATTAAAATTGAAATCCGGCAAATCAAATAGTACATCCCATGGTTCAATGTCCATCTTTTGTTGCTCATCACATAGTCAGAGTGGATCAAATATTGTAGGTAATCCCAGTCTCTCTTTACAGCTCGAATATGCATAAACAGCATTTCTCTAGATCAAGTCGAATAAGCATTTGCAGCCATCCTCAGCACACATCTCATGTTCTGACATCTCCAAAAACTTACTGACTTCACTTCTGCAACTGTAACCTCACTTTCTCTTGTAGGAACTCAAAACTTACCACTTGGTTACAAGGGTTGCTGTTCTCCATGAACCCCTCAATCCTGAATCAAAATCAGCAACAACTGGATGAGGGTGAGAAGTTCTTCAAGACTGAGATATAGCCTAGGCCACTCAAACCACCAGCTTCTGCATGCTGCTTTGGGAAAAACCTTTTTCTAAGGCAAGAAACTGCTTCAACTTGGCTTTTGGCCCTTGAAGAAATCCAGGTTTAAAGCCATGGTATCTTCATGGGTGATAATCATTTCTTCTACCATTCCAGTGTAAAGCACTAGGTTTTCCTTTTCTCTAATAGCCATATCTGCTCTGCTATCTACCCTTTCGAAACTCAAAAATGCAAGGCTGCCAACACAGCTCTCTTCTGTCAATCAAGCCTGTCCATCAGCTTTAATTTCATCTTCACCAAATTCCTTGTTCCCTTCATTGCAATCTAGTTCCAAACAATTCTCAACTCTCAGTATTTCTATTCCCTAAATGGCCTGTTATATGTGGCAGAATGGCATTTGCAATCCATAGTCCCCAAATCTTCAAATATTTCCATGTTTCTCTAACAAAACTGTTCAAATTGCACAAAAGTCACATAAGCATACTTATCAGCAAAACCCCATTTCTCTGGTACCAAATTCTGTTGCAGTTTCTTTGTATATTGCTGATAAATTCACAATCAAATGGCTTATAGAAGAATGAGAGATTTTATTTTTATTTCACGAGAGTATGGTAACAGTTCTTCCAGCTTGGCAGGAGAACTTACACTAAGGACCAAAGGAATTGGCCATACCATGTCCACAGGACTGTTGAGAGAGGGTTAATTCTTACTTGCCAGACCAGTAAGTTTGCTCAAATATGCCAAAGGAAGCTAACATCTCTTTCTATTCCCCACCATCTTATTCACCTGCCCAGGCATAAGCCCTACTCACTGTGAGCTGATCCTTCCTGATCAACTAGACAACCTCCTGCTGGCTCACTAGGGACTTAACCACTAATTCTCTGCAAAATGTGTCACATTGACACCTGTATCTAATTATGACCCCCTTCAGTAATAAAACTTATTCATCTCTTGAAACAATTAAAGGAAGCCATAATCAGTTATTAAAGCCTTGATACTGTCACTCAAGTTATATTGTCACTCTTGGAAGTGCCTTTCTTTTAGGTCTATAGTGTCCTTTTGATTTAAATAAAGTCACCTTATTGCTTTTACATTCTTTGTGATCTTCGTTTCAATTGCTTCAGTGAGAGGTCAGGAATTTGGCAATCCCTGGCTTCTGTATAACACAGGGAGAAATGAAAGCAAGTAGGAGATATAAGAGTTATTAGAATCATGGAAGATTATGGGAAAAGGAGAATGTGGTAGTCAGCCTGAGTGTAACTTGGCCATTAGAATTCTGGAGCAAAAATTTTAGGAGTACATTGGGAGCACAGAACTAAAAAAGAATGCCTGTTAATACAATGGCTTTCTGCCCAAAACTTAGATAATTTTCAAGAAGCATTGGCAACACTGGGAAGTCTATTAAAAAATCAAGAAAATTGGAATATTGCTAGACTTGTATAATCAAATTCATAATCTAATGAGAATCTCATGTATTTTGAATGATGTGACTGTTGAAGTTTTGGAAAAACAAATTATTTTGTTGGCAATGTGCAATGTGTTATATTGTAATCCTCTTATTTCAACAGAATCAAACCTGATATTGAAATGAACAAAGACAGTTTGCCATTTCACTAATGATCACACTTGTGTATGTTTTTTAGATTGCACGTTATCTTGTGTTGCTTGAACTTTTCCAGAACAGGTGAGTTATCGATATGTTAAACACCCACATCTAAAATGCCATCTCTTTACATAGAATCATTTAAAAGAAATGTTTTCAGTTGGTGTTAACTCTGTTCTTTTCATACCTCCCACAGTAAAACAGTTTCTTTTCTGTTTCAAAGGTTATGGGTGTTTTGTCATTGCAGTCAACTGCTTTTAATCAAAATAACAGTTGCACATTAAGTTCTGAGATATCATGCACTTGGTTTGGATTTATTTTTTTCATTACATGGCTTTTATTTAAAGTATTGTAAATGGCTTTTAAGTTGGGCGAGAACAGAGGAATAATTTACAAATCTTTAGCAAAACTGGGTAAGTCCAATGAGTTTATTTGAGGAAGTGATCAGCCAGAGTTCTTAAAGGAAAGTTTAATTGAATACATTTCATGTTACCATTGTGCCAGTTTTATATATTTTTCAGAGGGTCCAAGGAAGTCCAGAGCTTAGTATATATATATATATGAGAGATGTAGACACAAAGTGGTATAGGCTTCAGAGAATACAAAGGTCTTGGTGAAAAAAAAAAAAAACAAAGACAAAAAAAACCATACATACAAAAATTCCTTCTGTCCAGAAGAGTCTTTTTACCATTAGTGTAATATGTTTCTTTTTTTTGGGTGGGGGGCGGTGGGAAATATGACTCTTACTGAGCTTATCCACCATAATGGAAAGAATATTTGTACAAAACCACATGTTTGTTACTGTAACTTCTGTACCACAATTAAAATTTAACCAGGTTTTAAAGTAGTCAACTCAATCAAACCCTCTACTTCAGAATTAATAGTAATATTTAAATATGGTTAAGACTTAATAATAATATGATTAAGAATTAATAGTAAAATTTAAATATGGTTGAGATTCCAATGCAGAAATATGTTTGGATAGAAAGCTAATTAAGCTTCCAACTTGTTCAAATGGAATTATACAATAGGCAAAATTGTGTTTTTTGCAGATACACAGTTCACTGGAATCACCAATACTGAATAGCTGCTACGGAGTATTTAGATTCCTGTGATAACAAAAAATGCAGACATCCTTAGTCTTCTGTTGTCCTTTCTTCCCATTCAGAGATTTGTGGATGTGAGGGATGATGCCACTATCAATAACTGTAGCTTTAATGATAGGATCCAATTCTTCATCTTCCCAAATAGCAAGGTCCAAATGATGTGGATGATACACTTTAAGTCTTTTGATGCATTTCCTGCAAGGTCAAGCATTCTGCAGTGAGGTACTCCAGGATGTGTCCACTCTACACAGCAGCTGTCGTGGCCACACGTGCATGACTGGTTGTCTAGATTTCAGGTACTGATAAATAGTGCCCACAGGGAACTGAAAGCCAGCTTTCTGCAATCAGAAAACCACTTCTGTCTTGGTCTTTGTGCAATCCTTTCCAGTCTTACAGCCATCCATTTTGGATTCTATGGAAGCTCATGTAAGCAAGGCAGAGGAAAAGCAAGTCAAGACCCTCAGCCAGAATCCATCACCCACTAACTCCTTGGCCACATCATGATTCAAACTTCCTAGTGTAGTATGTAAATAGGTGAAATACAAGATCAATTATATCTAGGTATCCCATGGTTAGTCCTATAAATACAGGTCTAGAACAAAACATGATTTTCTGATAACATTAGATGTTGTACAAACAGAGGAGAAAGAACTCAATAATGAAGACAAACAGTGTGTCTCAGGATAAAGTAAAGTACTTGTCATGCAAGCATGAGGTCAGGAGTTCAGATGCCCAGAAGGCACGCAAATCCCAATGATGCAGTAGCATACACCTATAACTCTAGCATGCCTATAACAAAACTGAAAGAGAGAACCACAGAAACTTGTGGGCCAGGATCTGGAATCCTCAGAAAAGAAGAGATTCTGCCTCCAAAAAACAGTAAGGCAGGATTGGCACCCAAGACTGCTCCCTGATATCTACTCTGTGACACACATTAGCATATACTCTCAAACATATAAACACACATAAAAATATTTATAATATAGATATATATTTCATATGTATAAAATAATTTTTTATAAAAGAAGAGTAGACCCATTGTAGCAGTCAGCCTACCTGATTGCTGATAAATCATTACCAAACAGTTTAAAGGAACAAAGGGTTTATTTTCGTATGATAGTCCAGTTATAGTTTGTAATCCAATTTGATAGGAGAGCATGCACCAACACCAGGGCCAAGGGAACTGACTACACCATCCTACATAATGTCTGAAAGAGGGACAATTCTTACTTGCCAGAGCAGCATGTCTGGCCAAGTGTATACAAGATTGCCAACTCTCTCAACTAGCTCTCTGTATTTTATTCCAGGGACTAATCCCACCCACCATGGGCTGGGTCTTCTGCATCAGCTAGACACTCTCCTGCAGGTTTACTCTGTGTTTAACTCAACCATTAATTCTCTATAAATGTTCCGAGAGCTCAAACCCTCAAACTGTCAAGTTGACACCTGTGCCTGACTATGACACACATTATATCAAATAGTGCAAAGAATATTTCCTATGAAATGCATGGAGTTTAAATATCATGATACTGAAATATCTCTGCATTTCTGTTACTGAGCTTTCCTCTTCAGGCCTATTGTATTCTTTAATCCCAGAATACAGAAGTGTCTCTGTTCACTATACTTTGCCTATGCACCTTGTCGAGTTTACATGGAGGTCTTTTTATATTGTTTAAAATTCTGGTTGTCACTCACAGACACATGTGTTTGAATCTTTAGTTCGAGAAAGTCATGGTACCTATAGGAGGTGGAGCCTTGCTGGAGGAAATCAGTCACAGAGGGTGGAGCCTTGAGGTTGGTTAGCCCTACCATACTTGAGTGAATAAGTCTGCTCTTTAGTTTGCAACATTTCTCAGTCTCCACAACAAATGTAATTTAGGCCACTTCCAGCTTCTGCTGCCCACCATGCCTTGTCTATCATGAAGGCCCATGTCTATCTCTTCTCTGGAACTGTAAGCTGAATAAATCTTTTCTCCCTTAAGTTGCCTTAATTTGAGTGTTGACTTACATCAATGGAGAAGAGTAACCAGTACAGGTCTATTGACAAAAACTATGTCATATAAGGGAGAGACTTATGAAATACGTAATTTATTAGAGTTGAGGGCTTAGTGACCAGTGCAGCCAAAGTTTGGCCTTAAAGATGGGAAGAGCATTAGGACAAAAGAGATAACTTAAAATTGAAGCGAATACAGAAAATAACTGCTGTAGACAGCATGGGAACATGGGGTTAAAATCTGCAGAACCTCGGGACAAAGCAGTCATGGACTCTTTCTAACCTTCGGATGTTGGTATGAGCTTGTCGTAGAAGTAGGGTAGTAAGGTGTGGGAAGTAAAAGAATGGCAAGGAAAAGAAAGTCATGTGTCTAGGGGGATAAGTAGAAGAAGCTGATATGGTTGGTTCTGAGAATTGCCATATTCCAGGCCTGTGGAAGAGGCTTTATAAAATGATGAGGCCCTGCTTACCACACCTAATTAGGATAGGATTGGCTCATGGTTGATCTAAATGCCAAAAATCTAATTTTTAATGTTTTTTTTTTTATTATGCTCTCAAGGTAGGTCACAAAACCATTGGACCAGAGTTGCTTCATTTACTGGAACAGCAGGTAAGGTAAAATCAGTGAAACAAAAATGATTCTATTATAGCTCAAAGAATATCTAGTGTAGTGAAAAAAATAAGAAAAAATCCTGTCTGCATTGTTCCACATATGTATCATCTCTGTGAACAAGGCAGTAGAGGAAACCAGTGGGGAGTGCAGGAAGTGGGGGAGCAGGAAGTGGGGAGAGCAAGAAGTATCAGCTTTCTGTGTTAGCTACATAGGGCTCATGTAGGCAAACTGTACACCTGCAGGAGTTCATCAAAATGGCTGAGCAAAGTCTTTTCCTTCGTAGAATCATTATTTTGCAAGTTGTCCCAAAATTGAGGTCACAGGAAGAAGTCGGACCAAAAAAAATAATAACATTGCATAATCTGCAAATCATAGTTTTCAGGCTATACAAAGAAATTGCAAGTTACCCTCATTTGAATTTTGTAAGTACAAAGATATGAAAGCTAGTGTTAAACAACTAGAGCTACTGTTGCCATTAAAGCTGAGAATAAAGCCTTCTGAGTGTTTGTGTGATCATTAGCCTTCAGAGCTTTCTCTGTGTGAACAGTAATTTTCGACTAAAAGAATAATTCCAGAGCAATTAATCAAGGAGTATTAAAATTATTTTGAATATTAGCCAACTCATCCAGGAAACCAAGAACAATTAGGAAACTCAGCTTCAAACACTTGCTAATTAGGTTTCTAAAAATAAAATTTCAACATTTACTTTGTTTACAGAAAATATACAGAAAAGCATCATTTAAAAATATATCTGAATGACATGCGATTTAGCAAAACTTCTAAATGCTTGTTGCCACACATTTCAAGTATTAGAAAGTGATTAATATTTTGAGGATTGTGTACAAATTCTTGTCTCTTAACATACTATTATGGGAACAGTCTCACCAAATGTTACAGGGTCAGGTGCCAAATGTTACAGGAACAACCATCCCAATGAAGCAGGGTTCTTGTGTTCCAGAGTTGAGGATTGAAACTAGAACACTTGTAGAGGATTAGGGTAGAGTTTATTAGATGAGAGAAACTCTGGAATTCATGGACTCCAGACATGGAGTGCCAAGAACGGCTAGGACGCCCTGGAGAACTCCTGGAAGCACACAGCCAGAAAAGAACTCACAGAATCCATGAGAAGCAGGCATGGAACTAGAAACGGACTCATGACACTAGAGTACCATGAGGAACTAGGGTGCTGTAGAACTCATAGTAGCAGGCAGCTGGAAAAGAACTCTCAGTGCCATGAGGGACTAGAGTGTCAAAGATCGCTGTCATGGTCAGGCATATTTATACACCTAGGCAAGCCTAGGAAACTGGATTTTTCTCACTGGTTAGCTCCCATTAGGGTCCAATCCAGTTGCTCCTGGGCCCATATGGGGCTAGAGACCAAGCTGTTTGTTGGATATAGAGACTCATCTCCATAATCCTTTCATACAGATATTGGCCATCTTATCTCTGGGAGGACTGGAGTCAGTTCCTCAGCAGGGGTGTTCCTTCAGGGAAATTCCTGCAGTGAGGCATGGTCTTCAGGAATTCCAAGGCCTTCAAAGACCTTTGAGACCTTAGAGACCCATCCCAGCATAGTTGCTCTAATCCTGCCTCAATACTTTGTTAATTTACTAAAAAAATTTAAAATCTCAGTCCATCAATAATCAAAGAATTTCAAACATTTTATAGATTGAACAAATTAAAACTATCTGTACAATTTGTTCACATCTACTTTTCTAACATCAATATAATGTGATGTTCCTCTAGGTAGCTTGGTGAAACTAAAACATTTCATCATTTATATAAAGAATACTATTCAAAATAACATTTCGACAGAACAGTTTGGTTTACTATCTTCCTAGCACTTAGCCTAGAAATCTTCTTCTCCAAGAGAGGTAGAGAATGTCAGCACGCTAGGGCAGTGAAGTGGACACTGGCCAGCCATAATGCAGATTACCAGACTCAGCAATGCTCCCCCAGAATCATCCATCCTAATCTCTCTCCATCCTAAATCTTGGGGAATCTCCCAGAAAAGATAAGATTGTAAGAACCTAAAGATTGGAAGACTCACTATTGGACAAGACAGAGGCAAGAATGCTGCATTTGAAAACTCCCAGTAGTGAGACTTGTCCTTACCAGATCTGCAGAATATTGAAATATCAACATGCCCCCATAGACAAAGGAGAGATATGAACACACAGTGGAAACCTTAGGGACTTGAGCTGGATGTCACTAGGAGAGGCAACTTTATATGCCACAGAGGCCTGGACCCAGACAAAAGTAGGCAAGCCAGAGGGAACATTGCAGTCCATAGAAGTGGTCACCAGGAGAGTGGGAGAGAGTGGAATGGATTGATGAGGGGAAAGGAGAATGAGAGGGAAGGTGGAGGGAAACAAGGATTAGTACTCAATACAATTATAAAATAAAAAATAAAAAAAATTTCTAAATAAATATTTGAGATATTTAGATTTGTTGCAAACATTTTGATGTACTTAACAATTTTGCACTATGTCTGCCTTTGTTCTAAGCAGTATCTCAAATTCTCCTTTGTTCATTAATTGTGTTTCTTGTTATACATAAAGATGCAGAGCAAGTTCCTCCTGTGCAGCACTGTTATCTCTGTGTGATATTTACTTCTGCTATGTAATCTCTGAACTTCAGTTTTCATGCAAAGCTTTTCTCAAATGACACCATTTACATGTAACACCACATGAGAGGTGCTTGCCTAGAAGCTATGTGTCTCAGTGGGAGGAAGGAAAGCAAAGTATGGTAATTGGAACAGGAAACACCAAAACCAATTGTAGATTTCAATAACATAAATGAAGTATAAATAAAAATACTTCACAGTTCATTGTTCTATCTGATTAACATCTGTTGATTTCCTATGTAACACCTGTTGCCATTCACACATTCCAACCCGTTTTATAGTTTCTTATATTCTCTTTTTTATCTTAGGTAATTTAATGATTCCATTTTCTTTTTTTTAAATTTTTTATTATTATTTATTCAATTGTGCGTGTGTGCATATGTATGTGCACGCGCGTGTGTATGTGTGTGTGTGTGTGTGTATGTGTAGAAGAACCACGGACAAATTCGGGAATTACCATGGACGCCTCCACCTCCTTCTGCCCCGGTATTCACAGGCTCCGCCCTACCGGGACCAGAAGCACAGGCCGCCTCCGCTTCCGCCTGGCGTCTGTACATGGGATCTGGGATCCGAACTCAGGGCCTTCCGCCTGCAAGGCAGAGGCTCAAACCCTGAGCCACCTCTCCAGCCCTTCATTTTCTTTTTACATTAAGTTGTCTTTCCCACTGCCAAAAATATTCCAGCACTTGAAAAAAGTTCCTTAGTTTTTGGTTTGTTGTTTGGTTTTAATACATTACAACTTTAAGTAAGTTTTGTCTTCCTACAATTATGGAAATTCTCACTTATGCTTCAGTTATTGGTAATATAATATTGAAAACTCATTTCCTATCAATCAATTGAACCCATCACAAAGGTAGAGAAAAAGAACCAAACTTTTTTAGTACTAAAGAAGCATTGCATTGGAAGGTGATTGGGAGACAATGAAAAAAGAAACCTCAGCCTTTTACACAACCAGGCAGATGCAACTCATTGCATATGTCTCCTCAAGAATAACAATGATTAGTCTTTAAGTTAAAGGACTTGACAGCACCATTTGTCACACATGGTTTATCCCAGACTCACCTGGTAATTGAGGTGGTGACTTGTGTTTGCTAATTGGCTTTTCTGGGAAGAAAAACAAATTTATGTATTTATGACAGAAGTTTGCAAGTTGGAGGAAGGACCTGAAAATGAGAGGAAGAAGTATGTCAGGTTTCATGATTATCACATTTTAGTAAGAAATGTTAAATATTGAATATGCTATCAAATAGGAGTTGCTTTTTTGGAATGTATGTATGCATTAATTCTAGCAGATTCACTAAAATTTTAAATATTATTTTATACTAATCTACTGCAGGTTTGACTTGGTGCTTTGTAAAGAGGTTTTATCTCTACTAAATACATCACAGTTGCTTCTTTTGAAATTGTACTAAACAAAAGTGAAATAAAGTTCTAGTTCTTAATTCTGTGCTAATTAATCTTCTCAGAACAATGCATTCTTTCATTATATACATCTATCACCAAATGATGGGCAAATCTTTGCTCGTTGGATCATGAATATTTAAAAGATGCTATTTAAGAGCTTAGAAAAGAGTTTAAAAAGTTTTCCCATGTCTTCGTGTATTCTAGGTTTTCTTTTGAGAAAAAATTATAAATAAGAAGCCCCTTAAAAATAATACATGAGGGGCTGGAGAGGTGGCTAAGGGTTTGAGCCTCTGCCTTGCAGGCAGAAGGTCCTGAGTTCGGATTCCAGATCCCACATATAGACGCCAGGAGGAAGCGGGGGCGGCCTGCGCTTCTGGTCCTGGTAGGGCGGAGCCTGTGAATCCCGGGGCAGAAGGAGGTGGAGGCGTCCATGGTGGTTCCCGAATTCGTCCGTGGTTCTACACATACACAGACACACACAACGCACGCTCACACACATACATATGCACACACACACAATTGAATAAATAATAATAATAATAAATTAAAAAAATAATACATGAAAAGAATAGCTAAAATATTTAATTACAAAAATAGATTTCCACGACATTTTGTGAAAAAAATAGTTTTCTAGTAACCACCAATTCCTTCTTGTCTAGTTACAAAGAATTAATAACCAAATTTTTAAGGTAAATTTCATACAATTTTAAATACTATGTTTTTATCTTTGAGGAATACTAAATATAAGAAGAGAAACTCTATTTTTCTCACAATTTTGAAACAAAAAAATTAGAATGTTTGAGATAATGCATTCCAATTTCACAGATTTAGCATGTAGATGAGATTATGCATGAAAATTCACAGAAATACAGAACTACTAGAGAATCATTGATTTTTTCCTCTTTTGCTTTGTTTTAGAGAGAAAAGGTCTAAATTCTCCCTGAATCTATTAATTTGGCTTCTAATGTGTATAAAGGATTTTAAAAAGAACAGAATGGTCAGAATGACTTCCACAAAGTACTTAATACTAAAGTCTTCAGTATCACTTAGGAAAATGTTTACATGCTGTTTGTAGAGGATCATAAAGTTTTGGTTTTGACAATATTTCTGTAATATTGTGTATAGGACCCAATGTTCTGAATGCAGTACAATAGTAATATGTTTTTCATGACACCTAGTCAACAAAGAAAGGCGGTTTTTAGCTTTAATATTACTGATTTTTTTGATAAAATGGTTTTATATAAAGCTTTCCCATTAAATTAGCATATTAATCTTCAGAAAGTATACAGTGCATGCTTCTCATAAATTAATGTCTCACTTTACCGTGCTTTGTGCTATTCACATTTTCCATGTGCATATTTCCATTGTTTTCTTCAAAAACTAATAAATATTGCCAAGTATTTTATGCCAGTTTCTTAAATTAAATTTCCCTAGTAAATTTTAGAGCCTAGATTTTAAAATGAGCGTGTGAATAATGTGTTTTTATCAATAGAATTATTATATTTCTTGAATATGTATATATATTTAAATAAAAAGAGCAATTAATTTTTTTCATATGCTATGGCTCTAAGTACTATTTCTATAGTTTATTATCAGGGCAACTATAGGAAGCCCATCCTGCAAGCCAGGGTCAACTCCCCCACACCCCCACCAAGACAAGACAGAGATAGGAAGTTCCTATGGGAATTCACAAAAGAATGAGTCTAAAGGTCAGGACATATTGCTGTCCCCAGAACTGCCCCCAACAAACACCAGATGTCCCTATAGCATTGGTTATCCTAATCCTTAGTTCCTTAGTAAATAGCTGCCAGAAGGGTTGCTACATTCCTTAAGTATATAATTGTTAGGAAGGATTCCTCTCTTCTTTCTTTTTCAGGATGTGCATCCCTATAATAATCCGCTCGTAATGCTGTTGGGGCTCTTTTCTTTGGGATTCAAGTCCTTCAGTGAGGGTCCACTGGCCAGTGAATAGATACAATAGATAATCTGGAGGGTTTTTTTTTTTTAACATTTTTTATTATTTCCGCTCATACAAATTTAATAGGTACACCAGTTCCCTCCCTCCCTTCTCCTCCCCCTGAACCCCCTGCTCCCCCTCCCCTCACCCTTCCCCATCCCCCAGTGCCTCCCCCCCCAATCCCCGGAGGAGAATCCTTTAATGTGCATGCCAGACTCTCCTCTGGGCCCTCCTCTCTGATGACATACAAGGACTCAGTGGCTTTTCCCTGAACCCTTTCCTGTGTTCCTCTTAACCATAGGAACACTACTATGGCTGTCAATTCCTTGCCTCCAAGGATCTTGGTGCCTTTAGCAAATTCTAGACTTTATGGGGTCAATAGTGTGTTGAACATTGCGCAGGGCATGCAAAGTCCTATTATGATTACTTCAGCCTTAACTTGTGTGGAGTATCTCGCATGTCATTGCTCCTCCCATCCTTGTGCTCTTACAATCTTACCGCCCCCACTTCCGCAAATTTCCCTGAGCTTCAGGATGGGGAAAGATTAGGCTGGCCTAGTCCTAGGTGGTTGATATAGAGTCTCTGAAGTTCTGGATTATGGTTAGTTAATTTCCTTTTGCAGTTTTGCTGCTCCTGTAATGCCCTTCACTCCATCCTGATGGGTATTGTATTTCACCCCCTGGCCAGATTAAAAAGCTATTAAAGTAGAGTCTTGTTATAAGAGTATATTCATAGGTAGATGTAATAAAAGTAGGAAACCATAGTGAGGGTCAATTACCCATTTGCAAAATGGTTACTTTTTTCTGCTAGACTATATGCCCTCCCCTTCTGGTGACATCATACCCCCTCAGTTGTAAGTGATCAGGAAGGAAAGTCTGTGAACTTAACCAGATGTCTCATTACTTACTTGCAGTCCTTGATGGAGGCCTATTTTCTCTACCTTCTCTCCTTGTTTCTGGTGTGGCCCTCCTACCCATTCCCTCCTGTTCATAATCCTTGCAGTTACTGTAAGTATTACAGAGATTTATCTTTGAGTGTCTCTAGGTGGGCTGGGTGGGTTTGGTACTAGGAGCCACCTATTAGGGAGTATATACAGCACCTAATTTTCTGGGTCTGGGATACATCACTTATATAATTGTTTCTAATAGCATCCATTTCCCGGCAAATTCCAGTAATTCATCATTTTTGATGGCTGAGTAGTACTCTATTGTATAGATGTACCACAGTTTCCTATCCACTTGTCAACTGTTGGACATTTGGGTTGATTCCATGACTTTGCTATTGTAAACAGTGCTGCTATGAACATTGTTGTGCTTCTGCTATCGAGGTGAATTTTTGCTGTATTGGGGGTTATTCCCAAAAGTGGAATAGCAGGGTCAAATGGCATTTCGATCTTTAATTTCTTTAAGAATCTCCAGATGGCTCGCCAGAGTGGTTGTATGAGCCTGCATTCCCACCAGCAATGTAGGAGAGTTCCCCTCTCTCCACATCCTCTCCAGCATTTGTTGTTGTTTGTATCCTGACCAGGGTGTCCAACAAATATCTTTAAAAATGCTCCACTTCTTTAGCCATCAGGAAAATGCAAATCAAAACTTCCCTGAGATATCAGTCCGGAGTTTTTTTGTATTGTTGTTGGCCAATGCTTCACAATAGTTTCTTAAAATATCACCAGATGAAAATTATACAAATGTCAAACTCCATCACTGAAATGATTTAGAAGCAGCTACCATTTTTTTCATTCAGAGAAACTAAAACATAATAATCAAAATGGTATTTACTCACAGTGGAATAATGTTCTACTGCTGTTGTCACATCTTACTATTTTTTTAGTCAGACGATTCTATCTTTCCATTATTCTAAAAGATTGCCTGATGTTCTATTATATTAGTTATAAATTCTGCTTTCTGAAAGGCATAGAGTTCATAAATTTCTCACTATACTATTAAACTTTGGAAAGAAGTTCCCAAAGTTTTTAAAATTTTATAGGAGATGGTCTTAAGAACAAAAGCTGTTCTCTTTACTTAAATATCTGTCATTAGCAAAAGTCATTTTATTTTACATATCTAAATATGATTTTAAGAGTGGTACAATGCTTATTTGATCTCTTCCTTGCTTTTACTTTAACAAGTGGCTATGGTATGCCATAACAATATTATGTTAGGTTTGTTAAACTTCCAATTAAACATCTTGAATCCATAATCTTAAATGCTTTTACCCTTTTCACCTCTTTCATATTTATGAAAATGATTACTGAAATCAATTGGCTAGTCTTCATAATATGTCATAATGTTCTATAAACAGGAGCAGTTAGAAAAAGGATTTTGCTTTTTTTATGAATGAGTTTATGCACATGTATGTTTTTCTGTGTTGGTTAGTATGTTCCTGTGTGCATATGAGGGTAGTGCACACAAAACATACCTCAAATATCATTCTTAGAAATGTTGTCCACATTCTTTGGAACATTGAGTTGGAACTCATGAATTTAACTAACTCCCTAAAAAGCTAATCCTAGGGATCATCTGCTTTTCTTCCCACAGTAGGAATTACTAGCTTTTTTGACCATTCCCAACATTTTCATGTGACATGTGATGATCATATTGAAATCCTCTGATTTACAAGAGAAGCATTTTATGACAGAAATAACCCCTGAAGTTCCACACTAAAACTATTCAAATTAGCATTTCTCATTATTTTCATTATGTCATATTGGCAATAAATACTGCTGTGAAACACAGCTAAGTTCATATTATCTTAATATAATATTTATATAAGTATGTGGAATTGCCATATTGTTCTTATTTCCAGGTAATATTGATGGCTATGATATCATCGTGAGTTCATATTTCACATCAGTAGTTAAATTAGACTTGTCAAAATGGCCATATTTGCAGAAATTATCAGCATGCTAATATTGCTCTAACTTGGTAAGCAATGTGTTTATACATTAGAGCTTTGGAGGTATGTGTTGTTAATTACACATGCCCAGCGGCTGACATGTGATTAATTACAAGTGGGAAGCCTATTCTTCAGGTGATCAGAAAACTCCTTCCTCGTGTCAAGTCCTATCTTCTTTTCAAAGCTGAACTATTCCAGAAGGAGCAGGAAACAGTTCTAATGATATACCATGAGATAAAAGAAAACAGATCTAGAAGCACTGACAAATAAGTTGCTAAATATTTTAAAGAGAGTGTCAAAGCTGTTTAGAACTACTATGATATAATCACTTCTTGACAAAAAAAGAGAAGCTACACATTGGCTTTTCTGATATATTTTAAAGGAAACTTTAAATCCGTATGGGATTGTTTTCTTATAAAGATTAATAAAAAAATGAATACAATTTTCTGTATTGTAGACCTTAGATTAAAAAAATAAGTTTTTCTGTAATTATAACCATACATACTAAACTTCTAAATTTGAATATTGATATTTTTGGTCAAGAACAAGATTTTAAAGTTATTAAATTTTATGTTTAATATCAGTTTAAACTCAATTGCAATTTTTGTTTTCATTATAATCATATTTTGACTTTGTTTAATATGTTAGTGTTGAATTTTATCATTTTATATATATAATACTGAAATTAATGAAATACTAATATACCATGAATAGAAATATCAAAAGATGAACAGTGATCCAAAATATTAGAAATATGTTTTGGTAACGAAGCAGCTGGAGTTAAATTTTGCCTTTTGAGCATGAAATCAAAAAGAATCTTAGTTAAAATTAAAATTTATTATTAATAGGCAACTATTTCAAAATAAATTCATGCACAATGTTTTTACCAAGAATATCACCATGCAACCAAAGAAATGTGAGTTTCCTACCACTAAGCAGTCAACTTGTTAAAACTTTGACATGGTCTTTATAGAGAGTGACAATGCTACTTAGGTAGTAGGTACCTGATCAGCTGAGGAGAGTTCTCTGGAAAGCAGTTTAAGTTTAAAACCACTAGTCAGTATATTTCTCATATATACAGGATTCACAAATCCAGGAATCAAGTAGTGGAAATGTGAATGGTGCCATTTAGTAACATATGATATAAAAAATTCTTCCTGTTCCTCTCATTCTTTTCTGATGACTAAGAAGGTCAGGTGTCACAGTGAGGAGTGCTTTGTGGGGGTAGAGCAAGCATTCCAATGAAGTGGAAGATTGGATTTATCCCAGATGAATCTTTGAGGTACTGATCTCCTGAATCCCCTAACTAATAAATGAATAATAGTGTCAGGAGGGGTGATTGATCCACACCAATAGGATCAACCATTTCTCCACAGTGGAAGTAAGACAAGGTAGATCTGGTGTACAGAGACACTTTATGATGCTTCCTGATGTTACCATGTGCCGTGATTAAGGTCAATTTGAAACCACAATAACCCGATCCAGATTAGATGATGAATAACCCAGCCCCCTCCAGAATGAAAGAGGAACCCTTCCAGATCAAGAACCAACAGCTACTGAGATGTTAGCTGTGGATGAATGAAGTATAGAGCCTGTAATAGAAGAAGAAATCTGTAAATAGCTGCTAAAGCCACATTACCAGTTAAATGAATATGGATTGTGATTGTTATGAGTATATTTCTGTTCTATGAATATACTTATGCATATGAACACAAACATTTAGCAGAAATTTATTTTCATTCCTCTAGTTAGCTGTCATGTAATGTGACACTGATTGAGATAATATAAGTGGCTGACTGATGGGAATGTATATTTTCGTATTTAAGTTACAGAATACTAAGGCAGGTTTAGAGCAGCCATACTGGGATGACCTCTGAAGGTCTTTGAAGGTCATTCCCTACTGCTGGGAATACCCTGAAGGAACACACCCTTTGCCAACATCCCCCAATGCTTTGCATATTTAAGGATATGGAGTTTTGCTCTTCTTTAGGATAAGCCCCACCCTGAGGTGGGGAGAAGATCAACTGGGTTAGGGTTCTAGATCAGCTGGATTGGGTCCCAATATGAACTAACCAATGAGGAAAAGCCATTCTTTCCAGACTTGCCTAACCAATAAGTGAAGGTCATTTTTCCCAGGCTTATCTAAAGGCATAAATATATCTTGGCAGCCATCTTTGGGGCCTGACTATCAGGTATTCCACACTGGAGTCCATGAGTTTTTTCTAGTTCTTTGTCACTCATGGATTCCATGCTTGGAGTCCATGAGTGCTGTTCTTTCTGTCTTCTAATAAACTCTTAACTTAATCTTCTACACATGTTCTGGTTTCAGTCTCTGACTACCAACACAAGAACCCCATTTAGAACAACAATACTAAATGACTAAGCTTTCCTCAAGGAACTTGGCCACCTAGTCTGGTAAAAAAAAATGTAGTTTTTTTGTAGCCAATGTGGAATAGTTATAGCATGTGGAGCAGAATCACTACACCATTCTAGGATTTTGGTTTAAGTTTTTTGTTGAACCTGTTTGTTTCTTTGTTTGTTTGTTTAGATTAATTATGACCGAAGGAGATGTGTTGGGTATCAAATTGTAAAAGGTTAGACTGATGATTATTTTGGGGGGAGTCAACTTTATTGGATGTGGACTCAACTAACAGACAAACCCTTGTCTTTGTTTTAAGGGATTACATGGATTAAGCCATTAGAAATCAGAAAGTTAACTTCAAATGTGTGCTTCAATTTGGCAGAAAGAAAATGTTGCTTTAATATGTGGGCCCTCGTGACATGGTGAAAATCATCTTCTCTGGTGATTACCATGGCTGACACCAGAACCTTCTAAGTGGACTGAATGCCGGTGACTAACCAAGCATTTGTCATGCCTTCAGTGACAGAGTGTGACTGCATGAGGCATTCAGCCTTACCCTGTTGGACCACCTAGACTGTATTAAGGAACCTATTCAAAAATTCCATTTTAACATATTTATCACCTCTGTCTTCCATTGAAGACAATTTCAGAATGAATAACTCCAAATTCTAAAAATATATTATATTAACTAAACAACATGGAATTACAGGGACAAAAATTTCTGTTAGTCTAAAATATTTTAGCTTATTTTAAACACATATATTTAAATATATGTAGCCTCCATTCTCTGAATGCTATTATAATCAAAGTCATAAACGTTCTTCATCCTTTGCAGTATGATGTTTAAAATGCTTTTAGGTAGGAACACTATTTTTTAAGAGTCTCATATTTTTAACACAGTCTGTAGATCTGTAAACTATTTGTATTCATCTGCCAAATTGCTTGTTAAAAATACAAATTTAAGGAATTGTTTCTTACCTGCAAAATTGACATACTTAGATTTCTTCTAAGGAACTTAAAAAATATTTTAGACTTTTTTTCATCTGGTATGTTGGTTGAATTACTCTTTGCATATCACTGCTTGCGTGCAAATAACATGTATAAGAATGTTCAAGTTTGTAAACAAACATTCTAAAACTCTGAGATATTGAAGCATATCAAAAATAATATAGATAGCAAATGAAAAAGAAGTGATTCAAACTTGAATTTCTTATTATAAAGCTCTGGTTTAAATATTTAGGTGAGTTAATTCATGAGGAAAAAAAATCATTGCATATTTATTTTAAAAGTTTTCCTTCCTTCCTTCCTTCCTTCCTTCCTTCCTTCCTTCCTTCCTTCCTTCCTTCCTTCCTTCCTTCCTTCCTTCCTTCCTTCCTTCCTTTCCTTCCTTCCTTCCTTCCTTCCTTCCTTCCTTCCTTCCTTCCTTCCTTCCTTCCTTCCTTCCTTCTTCCCTTCCTCCTTTCCTCCCTCTCTCCCAATGAATCTCCTTCTCTCCCCTTATGCTGCATCTGAGTATTACTTTACAGCAGCAAAAAGAAAAGTACAACAGCTTATTTCAAACATTATGACAATCCTCCTAGATCATTCTCCCAATTATAGAAATTATACTCTATAATGCCCAATTTTCAAATAAGAACTTTTTATAATAAATAAATATCCCTACCAACTTCATAGCTATAATTATACTCCCCATAGTCTTGTTAAAATATTTGGAAGTATGTTTTTAAAAAAATCAAATCAAAGCATTAAATAACCAAATAAATCAAAATATTAGACTTACACAAAGCTATATTACTTGACAGTAATTCCAATAGCATATGAATCTCTCATTGCTTGCTTCTCATAAATAATTGAACTTATGAAAGTTTTAATTGAATTCTCTTAATATTGAAGTTTCTCAATCATAGTTAAGTTAAAAAATAAGTTTTATTCAAATTTGAAAAGATAAAAATAAATGGAAAATGTTATGATGAAAGAGAATCTCACACATATAAAAGCAAAGTTCTTACATATTTGAGACCTCTCAAAATATTTTAATACCTTTATGCTTCTAAAGCTATTAAGGATATTTGCAAACATGTTGCTAGAGAAAAACAGATGTTCAATTAAGAATGTTATAGAGATATTGGTACAGACCATGAAAGTTAGTAGCAAAAGGGTTGTTGAGACACTGTGCTTTACCCCATCCTGCTATCTTTTTTTTTTATTTATTCAGTTGTGCATGTGTGCGTATGTATGTGCACGCGTGTGTGTGTGCGTCTGTGTGTGTGTGTAGAACCACGGACAAATTCGGGAACCACCATGGACGCCTCCACCTCCTCCTTGTTTACTCTGTCCGGGGATTCACAGGCTCCGCCCTACCAGGACCAGAAGCGCAGGCTGCCCCCGCTTCCGCTGGCGTCTATACGTGGGGTCTGGGATCCGAACTCAGGACCTTCTGCCTGCAAGGCAGAGGCTTAATCCCTCCTGCTGTCTTCTCCAGCCCCCTCCTGCTATCTTCTTGTGGAATACGTCCAACACTAGCAAGTTTTTATGTCTGAGAAAAGGTTGTGAGCTACAAGGCCACAGGGAGTAGTGGGAACAGCTGTATAAGGCAAGCCTATTTTCCAGGTGCCACAGGAGTGTGCTCCAGGCTCCAGGTCATATATATGTCAGCAACAGCAGCCTTCAAACAACACTTCCTTCTCCATGTCCTCCTCCTCCTCCTGTTCCTCTTCCTACACACACACACACACACACACACACACACACACGCACACACACGAGAGAGAGAGAGAGAGAGAGAGAGAGAGAGAGAGAGAGAGAGTCAGAGAGAAACAGATACAGAAATCATTTGAATATTATCTTTGGGTATTTGCAACTTCAAATTTTGTAAACCATGACTCATGGTCTAACTACCATAATTTCAAGTAGGAATTCTAACTAGAAGGATTTAAATTTACAGAGAAGTTAGCTTTATGCTCCAATTTACAGAACTCACATAAAAGCAGAATCCCAACCAAAAGCGAAGTTCCACTTACCTCCAACATCCATTCTCACAGCTACTATGACATATTACACTCCTTACTTTTGAGTTACAAGTAATGGTGACACATATCTGCACCTAAATGTATTTAAGCATACCAGCCATTTACAGCAGCCTGAAGCCTCATTACTTACACTTATGGCATGCACATTAGATTCAAATTAAGCCACATCCTTACTGATGGTTGTATTATCATTATGAATGTTCTCATTCCATTTTTTTAGGTTTTTCCATGAATTTTGCTCTGTCATTTTTATATATCTGTAAGCTCTCTGATTCTCATTATTTTTCCTTCATGATCTTCAGCTATGCTGCAATTCAGGGCAATTCACTGTTTTTTAAAGGTCACCTCTTTTTTCATTGTAAAGAGAACATACATGCATGTTACATATATCAATGCTATCACCTTTAACATCTTCAATGCACAGATGAGCTTCTGACGTACTATGAGCAGAGTCAGTGTAGTCTTTATGAAACTTGTGGATGTTAAAAAAAGATTTTCTGGAATAAAAAGGTGGATTTTAAAATATAAACAACACAAGTGAAACAACTCTGGTTGCAGTGATTCATTGGTTCATTAAGTGAAAAGAAAAAAGATGCTCTCACTACTGATTATATCTCCAGAAAGGTATCTCTGAGTCTAATGTGTAGCAGCTGGAGGAAAATGAAGGCAAAAGTACTGAAGAATTATTTTGTACATCAAGGCAAAATATGACTGAAGACATCCAGGGAAAAGTTGTAGGAAAATGGCCTGAAATAATGTTGCTCTGGAAGCTACATCACAATTAAAAAGTTCAGTGGACAGATTGTTAGAGCAAAGCAGAGCTGAGTCCCAGTGCAAATGAGCAAGTGTATGAGGTGGTTCTCAGTAGCCCAACAAGGGAACATCACATGAAAACATGATCCTTGAACTCTTTTCTTCTGTGCTTTATCTCCTCTTGTCCATTTTTCATTTGGACTTTTCACTGATATATTCGTTTGGCTTCTATTATGTTCTGATCTTAATATTTCATTCCATAATTTCTTGTATCTACCATTTTGTCCTCATCTCTACATCAGCCTCATCTAAGAAATGAAGAGACGAATGAAAAACTCTCAGGTTTCTTGAGCAATGTCTATGTATGAGCGTTTTCTTTTCTCTATATTCTGAAATTCATCAATGCAAGTTAGTTAGCAATATGAAGGGAAAAAAGAACATTGATATTTTTATGTACAACTCCCTGTAATGGTACACTTCTTAGATTTAGCATAAGTTATAGGAATAAAAATCTGAACTTCAGAAATGTTCCTGAATATTCTTAATGTTGAAAATTTCCAGTCCTACTGGCTTTGAAAGGAGAATGAAACAAGTTAAACCCTTCTGCTGTAGTCTAGATTCATGAAAAAAATGTTTTCATCCGTTGCATGTGAATTAATTTTTCTGTACATGATGATTTAATAAAGGATTAAACACAAGGTACATGACATTTTATTTTGTACTTAAACTACAATCCATGTCACACCTTATAATGGAGGTAATAGCTAAGCAGTTTTTTTAGTATATGAAGTTAAGTTTTTCAAATTTTGGTTATACCAACCACAATAACTTAAAAAATATATCTAAGCATTTTCAACCAGAAGCATCCCTTCATGACACATGGAACAATTCCATGGGAGAACACTGTAGACTAAATTTCACCTAAAAGTAAAAAGCCACATGTGGGACATCACACTGCAGCTAAAAGCATCACTACTGTAACAAATTATCTTTCTCTTTGACTTATGGAAAATCAATTTTTGCTTCTATAACTCAAATATTTGGAAATGAATTGAAATTTTCATGAGTATTTCTAAGAACATTAGAAAATTCTGTACTTATGTTGTACTGACTTCCCTCATAAATACCATACTGTGCTTTTATCTTCATACATTCTCTTTCCAACTAAATACAGAGATATGGCAATTAGCCTCAGAAGTAGCTATGAAACCTGAAAAAAAATAAACAAAAAACTAACAATCAAATAGAAATTACAGTGTCTAAAAGAAAAATATTGCTTGGTTTTCAGTTGAAAGCTAGTCATCTAAGAACTGCCTGACTAAAAAAATTTTAATGAACTACAATCTACAAAAAGAACATGATTAAGACAATAGAATAGTATTTAAGTAGAAATCAAGGATAGAAGAAGCATGACTTCTGAAACACATTTTGTCATAATGAATTCAGTAGTAAAGTAAAATTATAACACCAATCTAATAGTAACAATTTCTACATATACATATATTTAAGAAGCATGCTTTCCCTAATATTTATGCCTTTGTACTATTTCTCTGATGAGTCTGACTTCTATATGCTTTGCCATGTCTTATTTGCCAATGTTTAGCATGTGATCTAGTTCTAAAGAATGGGGTTCTTGATTGCTAGACTATGAAAAGACTTGGTCTGTTTTTCCCTTTTCATTAAAGATGTAAATGTTCTAGTCTCTGCACTCTCTCAATAATTATTTATTTCACAGAGAAATAAGCCTTTACTCCTACGCCCATGCCAACTTAGTAATGACCCAGAAAATTTTAGTATTAGCATATTATTTAGTTTAAGGAATGAATTACATTAGTCACATTTATTTTAACAGAATCATTTTAAGAAGTTTTTCTCATGTGTATTCTAATTATTAAGGTAATACACAAATGTGAATGCAATTCAAAGATAAAAATGTAACTAAAATGTTAATCAATTAAATACTTCCTAATTAGAACATAAAGGTCATCTACTTTTCATTATTTAAATAATATGAATTATACTGAATAATTATGAAGAAATTATAGTAGCCACATCTTTAAACACAAAATAAATTGTACAATCTAATTAAGAAGGAAAGCAAAGAAAGCAAAACATGTGTATATGTATATATATGTATGTATATACATGTGTGTGTGTGTGTGTGTGTGTGTGTGTGTATCTATCTTACATTTCAGGAGGTTCAACTTCATAGGCTGGGTGTGAAGAAAGTGTCTTAGAGCAGGTGTTCCCCTCTGGAATCAGAAGCAGAGTATATTGCTGGGGTCCCATCATTTTCTTCAGAAGCACACACTCAATTGCTCCTGCACCTCCCACTAGATTCCACTCCTTATAGACCCATAGAACCTCAGAACTTTGGGAAAAGATAGAAACCAATTTCCAAATAGGACAGATGTCAGTGATGAGGAATTTATGCTACTTAAAAACTAGGACATATGAATGAACTAAGCTAATAACAAAATCTATATGTATCTTTATATTGGATATAAATATACAAAGTCATAATTCAAGTTTTGACCAATCTAAATCATAATAAATTCCTGTACAAGATTGTTCCTAAATTTAGTGCATATTTCATTTATCTGTAGTTTTTCTAAATTAAAGCAACAGTAATCTGGCAGCTTTTTTACTCATAAATTGATGAAATTAAAATTACCTTTGTGACTATTTCACAAAAAGATTTCCTTAGCATCCTGTTTGTAATACTGAGTTCATTATTTTATGTTAATCAAAGAAACAAGTTAGAAGAAAAATAATGGATATTTTATTCAAAATATTGTAGCAGGAAAGGGTAAGAGAACAGTACTGTTTCAGCTTAACTCTATAAAAAATGAGCTAATGAAGAGATGAATTATAAGAGGGTTCTTAAAAGTTGAAAAGATGAGAAAATATGCTATTATTACATAATTGACATCATAAACATTAAAAATAGGCATAGTGTGAAATTGTTTCACAACACTGAGCTTGGCCACAATGATATTACCCTCTCAAGGAAATTGTAATGAAAGTGGTATCCTTCTTGCTTGCATATCGAATAGACGTGTACTTGGTGTTTGAGAAACATAATGCTCTTGTAAAACCAGCAAGAGAATTTTTAAAAATATTTTCATCTTTAAGAAGCAAAGAAACAATGAAAGATAAGTTTTCTGCACAATAATAGTAGGAAAAGGACTTCTGGTAGGTTCCTCAGGATTTTGTAGGGGCAGCAGTGTGCAATATCAAGACTCTAATTTCTGGAATACTCTGTAAAGTATGGACTACTTGACTGATTTGTAACAAGCTACTTAGGTATCATGTTTTATAATATTTAAAATATATTGTTGAAATCATGATATTTCAGTAGGATGAGATTTTATTAAATTAATCTATAAAGAAATAGATAATGTGGGTATTATATATGCAGGAATATTAGGTTAGTGAAATATATTCAATATGTCATGCTAATTTGCGTGTGGTTCTTATATATCAAAGACAGTATAAAAGCATGTAAACTTAAGTTCATGGAAAGAATAATTCTGCAAGGCTGACTGATTTTAGAAACTGAATAAAGTGGAAAGGTCTGGAATACTACAAGTTTGGGTCCAATTTGCCTTAGTTCATATTTAGGCCCCTTAATAATTCCTTTTTTAACTTCATCTGTATATGACTTAACATCCTAGTGACTATTGGGAAATTTTCTTTGGAATGTAAAATCATTATTTTTTTTACAACATTCAAAGATTAAGAATGTCATCAGATAGGATCTGATCTTAGAGCAGAGATCTCCCTGCTTTTCTGTAAACTGCCTATCTGATGTTTCCATTAGGTATTTGAAAAAATTGCCTCATTTCAAGCTTTCTTTTTCTCTGACCAGAACACTTTGAGAAAAATTTTTATCACAGTAAGCACATAGAATTGAAGGCAACCAAAATCTATGTTTCTGGACAATGTACTTATATTTGGCTCTAGAATGTACATTTTCTGTTTTTTTCTTTAAGGTAAGAGCTGTGTTTCATACATTAATGCATATGTCTGACTATCTATCTGTTTATCATTTGCAATCTATCACGGATCATCATCTATCTATCTGTCTATCAATATTCTATAAAATTATCTATCCTCTACTTATATTCTACTGTCTATATACCTGCAGATACTGCTATCTATGTACCTACAAAAAGCCAGATTTCTCTCCAAGATTTTGTGTTCTGTAGTAGAAAGATGGAAACCAGATAAGACATGAAGAAGATTAAAACACAATTTATTGATAGGTGAAAAACAGAGAGGAACTCCTGGACACCTGGGGAGTAATGATTGGCTAAGTCATAGTTACTTATAAGATTAGGCAAGTTTTTAAAAGTGGCTTTTTCTTAATAGTTGGTTTTAGTTTCTTTACATCTAACCAGGAATTTTGATATCTTTTTAAGGTCGGTTGTCAAATTTTAGTGACTAAACTGTTTTACTATATGTAGACCAGGGAACTCCACCCCTTTTGAGATGAACAGTAAGTAGAGCTTAGAACACTAAAACACGCTCCTATGAGGAACTCTCTTTGGTAGTAAACAGAGTTTGAGATAAGTTTCTGAAGATCAAGAGATTGGTTCAGTTTGTAGCAAACAGTAAACACAAATCTGGGATAAGTTACTGAAACTGATGATCCCACCTCTTCTATGGGTGTGGGGGATTTTCAGTGACCTTCCCTGCACTACTACTCTGTTCCTAAGAAAAATCATTTAATTATTTTCTCAGATTAATCTTACTAATAGAAGGTATTCTGTTATACCTACATCGCAAGTTTTTGAATGTGAGGTTAGAGATTAAATCAGAAGGTAGTTTGATTTGAACAGTTTAATATTATGTTAAACAGAGCCTTCAGATGGATTCTAAATCTTTAATGTACAAAAGATCAGTCTTCTAAAAATAAGTGCTACCACATACATACAAACTCAATGTTGAATCTAGTTTCAACTTTGCAGGTTCATTAACTTTATCAAAGAATTTGAATACATATGCTGGCTACATGATACGGTTTGAGAGTGGTTTGCCCTCCACAAGCTCACATAGTTGACGCTTTGGTGTTAATATTTGGGAAGTTTGGGTGCCTTTGGGTAGTGAAGATTTGCTGGAGGAAGGCACAGCAACACAGGACAGACAGGTCTTGAGGTTTGGTGGTCCATCCCTGCTTCCTCTCAGTTCCTCCTCTCGCTACCTTCCTGATTACTGTGATCATCTGATCCAGCCTCCTGCTTTTTTCCTTTAGCCAAGCTGCTTCCAATATGAATCTTAGAATTGTTGATTCTATCCTTTCTGGAACCAAAAGTGAAACAAATCTCTCTTTTCCTCTATTTTGGTTGTTCGTGAGTGTTCCCTCACAAGAATAAAGTAAAAGTTACTGAAATACGACAATATTATGTGTGTTATAATATTATTTGGAATAGGATTGTAAGTGCAAGGTTAACATGGAGGTCCACTTTTAAAGGAAAAGTAGCTCAAATTAAGAAACATGAGTTCTATTATAGTCAATGGCCATGTGGTCAGGAGAATTATAGTTTGGTCTCAAAGGAGGAGAAAATTATAACAGAAGAGATAACTTAAAGTTGGAGAGAATAGAGGAGACAGTCATACTGGTCAGCATAATGGGAGAAATCTTCAGAGCCTACAGGACGGAGAGGACTTTGAACCTGCTTGCATTATTTCATCTAAATATATAGACATTGGCGAAGGGCCCAAAGGAAGTAGGATGTGGATAGTAAAAGAATGTCAGGTAAGTAATAGTCATGCCTCAAAGGAGGACATGAATGGCTACTTTAAACCAATAAGATCTGCTTTGTGACTATCATCCAGCAATGAAGGACTATTACAACGTGATCTGGCTGTGGCAAACAATAAGAACTCTTTCATTTAAACAATTGGTTCAAGCAAGTTTCAGAATTAAACACTGAAAAGGGACAAATTAAGACAACATGATGATACCTCCCTAGGTTTCTCATAAAATTCTATAATAATCATCTTACATTAACATCATAAAAATAACACTGATGATTATATGTTTTGATTTATAAAACTGAAATTCATGTAATTAATTTTATTTCAGGAACTAGAAATGAGAAAACTTTCTAACTATTTAAATATTAAAATTTTGATTTCCTCTTTAAATTGTGCCTTTTCCTGAGAATTCCATGGAATCATTTTTATTATTAGAGATAAGATTTTTTTATGTCCTGCAAGCCTAAGATAATGCAAAATTTTATATACTTTATATTATGATAATTAAATGCCTGAGGAATTTCTACATTTTAAAGAAAAATGTTATAAAATATTTTCTGTAACCATAAAATAATAGCTTCCTGTGCAACAGATCAAACAAAAAGATTTTGAGAAGAGATAAAACAAAAAAATCTCTAATTTTAATACATACTGACAATAGTTTCCAATTTCTCAGAAATAAAGTATCTTTCATTCTGATGAATTACATTATATGTTAAACAAAATTTCACAAACGTGACAATAATAATGTATAAACATGAAATTAATGTGTCAAGCATTTAATATTTCAGATGGTACTTGCTAATTAAATGAGTTGAGTCAGATACTGTAATATGAAAGAACATTACATTAAAAGTCATGGATCTATAGGTATTATAGTTAGTGATTATTTAGCTTAAAATACATTTCATGAGCCATTTATGAATGATACTATAAAAATTCAATAGCCTAACAAATTTTTAAAAGTAAGAAAACCATTATGAGTTTTCATAGAAAAGAAAATATGTATGTTTTCAACTGTACAAATAATACTATGTAATATATAATGTACTTAGTTATAACTAAGCATGATAAGTCAAATTTAAATTTTAAATCCATCATTTTAAATATCAATTGAATTTAATAATAATCATTCAATTTCATTTCCTACTGGGGTCACAGAGAGCTAAAGATTATACTTTTCAGTGACAATAAATTCCACAGTTTGTTCTTTATATATATAACTTACACATATATGTATGTATATAATTTGCAATCAAAACAAATGAAACTAGAATACTAATGATAATACAAGTAATATGTTTTCCTGGCTCTTATATTGAATCTTACTATTTTAAAGTAATCTGTAATAGCTGAAGTTTTTTTCATTTGATATGTGCATGAGCATGCGTACGAGATATCACCTGAGTATATGCGAGTGTGGAGGACCAATCCTGGATTGATCTCACTAGGTTTCATGGGCTTTGCCTTCCTGGATATGAACTTTAGTCCTTTTTCTTGTAAAGCAAAGTCCTAACCCCCAAGCCACTGCCTCACTCACTGTAAAATTAATTTTAAATTAAGGCATTATGCCCATGTTCTCGTTCATCCTAGAGGATGCTGGTCACTTATTAGTTTTTTTTTTTTTAAATTTCTTTTGTAATCTTTGACACTTGCATACATGTTTGCAATGAATTTAAGTTCTATTGATTTAATTCATTTACTTGATCCCATCCCCATTGCTTTTTCTGCTGAAATCATTCTTGTTCCCAACCAGTGCCTTTCTACTTGTTCTTTTTTTATGATGTTAATTTTATTTTATTTCTACTCATACAACTTTAACAGGTACACCGGTCCCCTCCCTCCCTCCAACTTCCCACCACCCTATGCCCCCCTCCCCTCCCCCTCCCTCCCTATTCCCCAGTGCCTCCTCCTCCCATCCCCTGAGCATCCTTTAATGTGCATGCCAGGCTCTCCTCTGGGTCCTCCTCTCCAATGAGGTGCAAGGATCCAGTAGCATTTCCCAGAACAGTTTCCTTTGTTCCCATTAAGCATAGGAACACTACTGTGGCCATCAATCCCTTGCCCCCAAGGACCTTAGTGCCTTTAGCAAATTTGTTCTTATATTCAATAAGGGTTTCTGTATTAGCATATGTCTGGGTGTTTGCTGGTACCTATGAATTATGTCTCTGCCTATACCACTGAAGAAGGTGTCTTTCCTTCCCAAAGCCAGCATTAACTGTCAATATTCACGCATGTGGGTGGCATACACATAAAACGTGGTCCTGAGGATCCCATAAAAACCTGGTGGTATGGTTTTTAGCTCTGTGAAGACAGACACAAGGGATTCCACAGCAAGTTGGCTAGCTGAATTTAAAACATCACAAGCATTGGGTTCACTTGAGAGATCCTGACAAGACACACACACACACACACACACACACACACACACACACGTATAAAAACAAAAATGAAAAGTTTACTTCATAAAGGTAACTTATGCTGGTTATTTCCAACTACGTAGAAAAGTAAGAGATTCAATAAGAAGTAGAAATAAAATGAATTAGTCATCATTTTCTAGAAAAACAGACCTGGTAGAATGAATAAGTCATTAAAACACAGAAAGGTTCTTTGCTACAAATGTTTTTCAGAAAAAAGTTCCATTTCAGGCTGCTACAGTGTGTGTGTGTGTGTGTGTGTGTGTGTGTGTGTGTGTGTGCGTATGTGTTCCCTTTTTCTGGTGAACATATCTACTAAGGTGGGCTCTAGAAGTCAGTATGGGTTAAAAAGTTTTTAAAAATTAAGAGATAAACCTTATTTCCTCCCCAGACTTTTACAAGGGGCCCAGGAACTTATAGATTCTGTTTGTCACAAACTCTGACCAGGTGATCTGTAACTAGCGTAAACCTTTCTTATAACACTGACTAGATGCTGTTTTGCTTCTGTAACTTTTGCTTCATGCTGAGGGTCATAAATTTAGATAATATACAAATGTCTTGAGACTGGCCACTGGATGTTCTTTCCTAAGGTCTGACTATCCCACCTTATGTTCCTCCCCAGGACTCCGGTCTGCTCCAGCATGGTAAACATCCCATTACCTAGTTCTTTCATATGCTACTTTCCCAGCCCCCTATTGTATTTCTATGGTAGCCCCAAGCCCCTCATCGTAATTTTCTGCTATAAAAACGTGTGCTCCCAGAAGCCCACATTACACTTTTGAGTGTAGTTCTGGAGCTCCAGTTTTTTTCTGACCTACAATAAAGACTTCTCCCTAGGCTGAGTCTGGAGTCTGTGTCTCAATGGGAGAATAGCTGGACTCCACAACATCTTCAAATAATCATTTGTTCTGTTCATGTCCATAACTGTGACTAGCAAGGAATTCTTACTTACTAAATTCACCTTGGAGGGCTGGAGAGATGGCTTAGGGGCTAAGACTGCCTCACAAGCCTAAGGACCTGAGATTGAATCCCAGGTCCCATGTGAAAATGCCAGGTGAAGATGTCTGCAGCCTGCACTTTCACCCTGGTGGGTAGCACCTGATAAATACCAGAGCAAAGGAAAAAGGAGATACAAGATGATTCCCAAAGTCACCCTTGGTCCTCCACAAGGACACACAATGCCCTCTGATATACACACATAAGATAAATAAATAAATAAATATAAACACATCTTAGAGACCCAACTACTCTACATTTGGATAATAATGGCTTCAAAAAATCCAATATGACATATCATATTTTTAAATGCATTAAATATTTATTAATGGATTCATCTGGATTATTTTAAAAGTTATGAAAATCTCTAAACAATATTACTCATAAAAATTGAGATACTCTGTTAGCATTAATTACTTTAAGTTATTTTTGTATCAATTATTGACTTTATGTTTTAAATTTTTATTGATATATAAGAAGCAGTATTTAAAGCACTATGCTTTTATTTGTAAGTTTAATTTGAACTTCTGAGTATTTGAATGCCTGAGTTAAACATATCTTTGCTTGCTAATCAAATATACATAAAAATCTGTCTTAGTAATTCCAATTTTTATACAATTAAAACTTATGATATACAACAAAATGGTAGTAAACTTCCTATGTGAGAAAAAAATGGTTGAATATAAGCTGCACATTCATGAAGAAATGAAACATATTACGGTAATCAATTTATATGATTAAAGTTAAAGATTTTTGCTTACAATCTTATGAAATTGTGGACTTTTTTTTTTAGTATATGTGCCTTCCCAAAGCTGCTAAGTTTATAAAAAGTATCGTTTTCCCCTTTTGTCCATTTTCTCAATCTCATAATTTTAGGAATTAACTTAAATGCTAATGAGAGTAAAAGATACGATTTCTGACAAACAGCAAACAAGAAAATCTGCCTTAAAATAAGGACAGCTCCAAAAATTCAGGATGCTTACAACAGGTGGAGAGAATAAGAAAAAGAATAAAGGAAAAGTTCTGTACATGTTTACCTTATAATTGAATCTTAATTATTATCCAGGAGTTATTCAAATTTAAAGTTTTGATTAGGTGTGTAAATAAAACAAAAACACTGAGTTATTCAGAACTGATATTGAACTTTTGGACAGAAAAACAACATCTCCACCTGCTCAGTTATACTTATGAGTTTATCAAGAGCAGAATGGCAGAAGAAACTTATCAAAGTTTTTCCAAGATTTCCTGGAGGCAGCTTACCTTGATAGGTTTGAATTAAATTGCATCCAATGCTGTCCCCATTATCTCAACATGGCGAAAATTACCATTACCCAAACTCTCCTAAAAAAAAAAAAAGAAAATAAATAATCCCCACCAAATGAATGAACCTTAATGAAAAGACCTAAAGGAGGTTTGTCTTCAGCTTTAATACAGTTAAGTTCCAGTACATTTCAAATAACATTACAAGTAGCCTCCACCAAAGCAGCCCAGGCACCACATTGATGATGTTGCTAAACCCCAGGAATTATTTGACCTTCCCTTTCCAATCTTGTCTTTGGGGAATGACAAAGTCATTATGGGTCAATCTCTGGAGATTGTACAGCTGTTGAAAGAATTATAGATATACAAAAAATAAGGCAGATCGTATGGCCAGACAAGGACCTCTCTCCTTTTCTAATGGGGAGCTGCAAATATGTGGTACTTCTGCCTTCAAAATTTGCAAGGGAGAACAGAATCAATATAAAGAAAAGTTAACATCTAACCCAAGAAGTAACTTCTTATCATAGTTTGATCCATAAACTCATAATTGTTTTAGTCACAGATCTCCAAAATTATCAGTTGATTGTTTTTATAAATAACTCTTCTTATTAGCAAACCTAATAGTAGAAATGTACATAAGTAATACTACAGTCGCCACAAGGTGTTTTAGAGTACTACCAATACTTTTAAGGTGTTTTAGAATACTAACATTATTTTTTAGTGATGCATCATGGTTTTAGCATCATGGTTTGAATGTGAATTGTCCTACACTGATTCCTGTGTTTGAATCCTTAATTGTATGAGAAGGTCATGGTGTCACAGGGTTTTTATGTCCAGGCCCTAGTGTTCACAAGATGAAGATTGAAACCACTATATGTACAGATGATTAAGGCAGATTTTATTAGAGGAGAGAAAGAATAGAATTCGTGGTCAAGCCAAAAGCAACCCAGGAACTCCAGACATGGAATCCGTGAGGGGCAAGGAAGCCAAAGATGACTGACAGTGTCAGGGTTATTATAGCATCAGGCAGGCACAGGAAAATTAGCTTTTTCCTGTGATTAGCTTCAGTTTCTGCAAATCTGATTGTACTTTTGGTCCCCTACATCTCATTTGTTCACATCTGGGCTCTAAGGCAAACCTCATTGTCAGGCTGTTTCTTTGAAAGAACTTAGCTTATTTGTAATGGAGAGCTCATCTCTACATGTTTTCATAAACAGAAGATTGGGGAAAGTTGGTAACCTTATCTCTATGAAGGATTAGAACCAGTTCTTGCAGATTAGTAAAGTGTGGATCCTTCAGGATAATCCCAGCAATGGGTAATGATCTTCAAATCCTTCAAAAATCTTACCAAGAGTGGCTCTGTCCTGAAAGAGTCTCAAAGGCACCTTTAATAAGCAGAGCCTTACTGGAGGAAGGCAATCACAGAAGGTGGACCTTGAGTTGATTAGCTCTACCCTGTTTCTCTGAGAAATCAACTCTTGCAATTTGGCATTTCTCAGCCTCCAAGATGGACAGGATTTAGGCCACCTCCAGCTTCTGTGGGCCAGCCATGTCTTTTACAACATAATAGACTATATCTTCCATCTGGAGCCATAAGCTGAATAAATCTCCTCTTTCTCCCTTAAGTTGCTTGACTTTGAGTGTGGTCTCACAGCAACCGACAATAATAGACAGTACGTTATCTGAAAAAGATTAGGTTGTCTGCCTAGAGGATGGCTCAGGGGTTACAGCTTTTGCCTAGCAAGCAGAAGGACCTCAGTTGAATCACAGATTCTGTGTAGAAACATCAGCAGAAATGGCAGTGGCCTGCACTTCTTTCCCTGGAGGGTGTAGCCTGAGAAACCCCAGTACAAAAGAGTAAAAGTAATCCGGAGTAATTCCCAGTGTCATCCTTGGAATGCCACAGGAATATGCACTCAAGTGCCCTCTTGTAAACACTCATGTGTATACACACACACATACACACACACACACACACACACACACACACACACACACACACACACACCATAAGAACAATAGCAACAGCAAAAAGGTTAGGCTGTCCCAAACAGTGAGTGTTGCGGCAATTCTCTAACTGTCTCTAAAGGAAATCAAGATCACATCAGGGACGTTCTGCAGTCAGTGAGTCCCCTCCAATAAAAGCCATTATCTCAAATGTGAGCCTTACCTTGGAGTTCTGGGATTGCTGCATCAATTGCCTGCTTCAAAGATCTCACAGTTATAATTAAACCAGGAACAGCTGAAGTGTTTTATATATATATATATATATATATATATATATATATATATATATATATATATATACCTGCAATCTCATTCAAAATTATTGGAAAATTTTTCTGATAGGGAAAATTACATGCTATTTTTAATAAAATTGCCTATGATAGAATGAAAGTTGCCTCTGCCACTCAGAAGACCAAGTGCAATGTCAACAGAAGCACAAACTCAGGGCCCTTGGTTCTCAGACAGACCAACATGTTATGTGCTTGTTTTGGCAACAAAATGAAAGGAGGTTCTGAAGTTTTGGAAAATTTTTATGCTGTTTGACATCCTCTTATTTCTAATTCTCTGTAGTAAAATTGCAAACATGTCATATTAAATGTTCATGAGTTGACGAGAGTTTGGAAAGAAGTACTAAACATATTTGATTGACCAAAAATCAAAAGTACTGATTAATTACAGTATTCCCAATCCATGCATGTCAGTCTTTAAGCCCAGGACAATTCTATCTGAGATCAGAGAGTTAGTTTTGACAGACGTGGTGGTCTTTCTGTTACTGTGTGGCCACACTCCAATTTAAAAATAGCCTGAGTAACTGAAATAAATTTAAATATTAAAGCAACATACACAGTTCACCACAATGATGAGGCTCCATATTTTCATCATTTCATATCTAAATTGTTCTTCTGTAACTAAAATGTGATTTACTTTTTTTCTTCAAGCTACAAAAACTGATATTTTAAATTTGTTTCACAAGACAGATCTCATTATTTTTTAAGAGAGAGAGAGTGTGTGAGCAAAGAAAAAAGGGGAGAGAGAGAGAGGGGGCGAGAGAGAGAGAGAGAGAGAGAGAGAACTACCCTTAGAATCTCTGGGACAGATATTGAATCAAAGAAGAGGTACCGAGCCACATATACTACCACACTAATATGGTTCCTTACTAGGTCAGGAACCCCAATGGGATCCACACATGCATAGGAGCAGGATGGACATGACTGAAATGATGAATAGAAGGGAGTTTGGAAGAATAGGGTTGTAGGAGGGAAGGGGGGATTGGGAAAGAACATAAACTCATTTTATTTATATATGAAAAATTCTCAATAAAAATTAATAAAAAGCACTAACACTAATTTTATTTTAGTAATAAAAGGAACCATTCTCTATAATAATATGTCATTTCCAGGAAATGCTCACAACCTTTAACAGTGAGTCAATAATCAGAATGAGTTGCAGTTGAAATATAATTAATGATCAAGGCTTTTTTTCAATTAGTATCAGTAAACATTCACAAGACACAGTGTCTTGTATAAAATTAATTTGTCCATAATATTTTACATATCTATTATGTGTGAGTCAGAAAACAGAATCATCAAGTAAATTTTCATTATAATTTTTACAAAGTCCTAGACAGGTTTTCCATTTCATATTTAATTAATATACATTGCCTCATTAACAAATGCTTCATAAAGTACTCCTTTAGGCATTAGTTTTTTTCTTATTCCTATATATAAACATGCAATTAAAAGAATATATTATTATTAATGTTGTCATAACATTTTATCATACCATCTTGTAACCACAGACCATAGGGGAATACAAAGATAATTCACTGCTATCACTTTGGAACGTAATTTCATATAAATCAATATACCCAGTGGTTTCAAGTTAGTGTTTACCGCTCATAAAATATACAAAACACACAGTTCCTTAAGAATCTCATAAATTTCTAGTTCACAACACTGTGACTTCACTGGGATTCTTTGTGTTTCAGTGCTGCAGTGCCAAGCATAGCTTGACTTTACACACTGTTGGGGTCTCACCTAGGGAAACTGTAATGACATCACTGTGGTGCATAAAGCTACTCACTCTGCCTTAGGCTAACTTGTATCTTTAAGGGATGTTTCAGGTTCATGAGACACAAGTAATGAATGGGTCCTATTTCTGATGTTCTTCTGTGTGTGTGTGTGTGTGTGTGTAACTTGGTAATCCCTTCCATTAAGAGGTTGCTTACCTCACTTCTTGTAATTAGCTACCATTTTGTCTTCCTTTTTCCTTTATCCTGAAGCTGAAGATGATACATCAGTAGATCTTTCATGGTCCAGTCTGCCTTCTTAGAACCTCTTGCACTGAAATTGATTAAATCAGTATTGTGTCAATCCTATAATATAAAATGCAAAGTGAAACCAAGTGGCCACAGTAGCTAATAGACAAGTGACTACAAGATAAACAGGTGAATCAAGACAGTCACAAACAAATCAATCAACTTACCCTATTGTCAATTATTCTATCTTGAGATGATTGCTAACAGTGCCTAAACAAAACATGTTTAAAAGAAAAATTGTTATTTTAAAATTGGCTCATTAAACTTAATATACCAAGTACTAAAAGCATCATTCTTTTATATGTTACTCCATTCTCATGGTTTTATGAATTTTGTACTTTCTAAAATTTATTTTATGTCTGTGTGTGTTTCTGTGTGTATATACCAGAGAGCACTGAGTGTCCCTGAGGTGGACCAAGTGTGTCCTTGGGAATCATGCTGGATTGGTCCTTCTTGCTTCATCTAAGATTTCCCAGACTCCGCCCATCAGAGCCCAAGTAAAGGAAAGCCACTGTGCCATTTCTGCCTGGCATTTACACGTGGGACTGGGATCCAAAATCTGGTCCTCCTGCTTGCAAGGCAGAGTCTTAACTTCTGAGCTATCTTTCCAGCCCGAATTTTGTACTTTTTAAGAATATATGCTATCTGATATATTTTTGGAGATGTGTATACTTTGGATGTTACAAATAAAACAAGATAAAAAATTTCCTTAAATCAAATATCTAGGTAACTGACCGGTACGCAAAGCAAGTGCTTAAGTACATATTGATAATCCTTCAGGACATTGTGGTTTTAATCACAATCTAGCATATCCATCACCAAGATTCTTACTTACTAGCTTCAATTCTCTGTGTGACCTATATTTTGCTTGTGTCAGATACACTATGAATTTGAATTAGACCTCCCTTGGTTTTTTCACCTGTCAAAGTCTATCCTATTATAGCAACATCAAAAGATTAACTGTCTTCCCTGACCTAATTTTTTCTCAAGTGGCCAGATAAGAAAGACTGAAAAATAAATCATAAAACCATCACTTGCAGCATAAGCAAGTAAATAAGAAAAGAGCTTAATGAGAAGACAGAGATCAAGCAAGTTCAACCAAAATATCAAGCATAGACATATTATTTTCAATGACTGAAAATATTTTTATGAGTTTGCTTTTATTCTGTAAAAAAATAAAAAATTCAATAAATTATATTGAAATATAAATGCATTTCACTCCATATTAGGCTTTATTGTCATATGTGAATTTGAGGGCTGTGTGCCTGTGTGTTGTATGGTGTTCAAGTATTTTTTGTGTGCATGCGCACTTGTGTAAGTTGCATGAGTGACAGATGTTGACGCTGATTGACATCTTCTGTTGCTCTATGTACTAATTCAAGAGGTTCTTTGTCTCTCATTGAACTTGGATTTCACCAACTCAGCAAAACAAGGTGGCCAGTGAGCTCCAAGGACCCTCCTGACACTGTATTTTAGTGCCACAATTAAGGCTGTGCACCTCTAGCCATAGCTGTCATTTTATACGACGACTGGGACTCTGAATTCAGATCTCTATGCACAAGTACTTCTCTTACTAAACCATCTCCATAGCCGTCTTCACATTTTATCATTATGACTTAAGTTCAGAATGTGGCAATTTCTCAGAACTGCCTCTCTATCAAAGTTTTGTATCAAATAACATGCTTTTTTAAACTTGTTCAATTATTCTTATGACTCACTTGATAATTATAAGAAACTATATTTTCTATACATATGCTGTCTTTTTTAGGACTATGTAAATAGCCAATAACTGCATTAATGGAAAAAAAAAACTGAAACAGAAAACCAGATATTGGGCCAGTATCACCCAGCACATAAGGTTTGTGCAACAAAACCTTGTGAATTCAATCCTTGGACAATTGACGTGGTAGAAGCAGACGAATGACTTCCATAATCTGTTCTCTGACATCTATGAAACATTGCACCACAGCATGCATGTACACACTTTCTTTCTCTCTTTTTTCTTTTCTTTTCAATAAATAAATAATAATTTTAATAAAAAATTAAAAGAAAATGTTATGATAAAGGACATTAGCTAAATTACATAGATCAAATTCCCTACTCACATTGCTAGGTCAGGTGACATTGCTAAGCCCAGTAGAGCTAGGAAGCATGGATTCTATTGCTTTCTGCTCTTGCTGTGTATATGATGTGTCTGACAGCTTCAAGTTTCTGCTGGTGTAAATTATACAATGTGGTAGACTATAACCCAGATTTGTGAGCTAGAATTAAACTCTAGTTTTCAAGTTGTATTTTGTTGTACCAATCTGCAGTGAAAAGCAGGACTGTGGTAAATTGAGTTTTTTGCAAATAAAAATGTCATTAAAAATAACTTTCTTGCAGGAGCAGCAAAACTGCAAAAGAAAGTTAACAAACCATAATCCAGAACATCAGAGACGCTATATCAACTAGGCTGGAACTAGACCAGCCTAGTCTCTTTCCATCCTCAAGCTCAGGGAAATTTGCGGAAGAGCGGACGGTAAGACTGTAAGAGCACAAGGATGGGAGAAGCAATGATATGCAAGATACTCCACACAAGTTAAGGCCGAAGCAATCGTAATTGGACTTTGCATGCCCTGCACAATGTCTAGCATTTGCTAAAGACACCAAGATCCTTGGAGGCAAGGGATTGATGGCCACAGTAGTGTTCCTATCCTTAAGGGGAACACAGGAAAGGGTTCAGGGAAAGGCCACTGGGTCCTTGTACGTCATAGGACAGGAGGGCCCAGAGGAGAGTCTGGCATGCACATTAAAGGATTCTCCGGGGAATGGGGGGGAGGCACTCTGGGGGAGCACGGGGGTCGGGGGGAGGAGGAGGTAGGTAGGGAACCGGTGTACCTATTAAGTTTATATGAGCAGAAATAATAATAAAAATGTTAAGAAATAACTTTCTTGAAAGGATTTGGATATAAATAAGTGCATATTAAATAATGGAAACTTAAAAATACAGAATTTCAGGACTGTTATTCATCTCAGGCACACCTGGGACTTCAGAAATTCTCCATACTGCCATCAATGATAGAGAGCAGGTTATATCTGTTGTATGTCTGGAAATAACGTCAGAGGGGAAGAAAGTCATGTTTTGTCTTGGCTCTCAGAAGTTCTATCTGTTAATATTTCTTACACTTTAATGACCTATGCAAATCACATTTCTACAACCAAAACCAGAGATGGAAGAGTCCTATTCAAACCAAATAAGATGCATTTAATATAAATCTCAGTCTCCACCTACTGAATGGTGTGATCATAAGAAAATGTAGACAGATTTAAAACATCTAAAAAGTAGAACAAAAAGTATTAGGCTGAATCTTAATACTTTAATTAGATTCAGAAATTTTAGACATAGAATAGAATTAACATTTTAGACTTTATTAATTTATTGATTAAATATACTTTTGAATTTTTCATGTATTCATGATGCTGGAAGATATAATCATGCCATATTCTTAATGTTTGTGCAAGCCACTCTATGTGTATGTTGGGAAGTTTAATATCCTGCTGCCTAATGAAGTGTACATCTTTATTGTGTTGATGATGCTGATTTAGCCATTCAATAGGCTTGAAGAACTTGTCATGGACGTGTTAGTCCTTCTGCCCAGCCTTCTTAGTGCGTAAAACAATGCTTTGGAAAAATTAAGCCTTGGAAAAAATGTGCTAGCATAAGGACTTCAAAAGCAAATGCTTAATTTTGTCAGCCTCGATTCAACTCCTCTTTGAGCATGTCCTTTGAAAACCCAGTCCTATCAATTGCTTTATTTTATCTTTGATATTACCTTATCAGTGAAGATATACTGAAAACAGAAGACATTTAGACAGTTTGGAGATTTGATTGAGTAGTACTTAAGTGAAAATTTCCAGCCAAATACTGTTTACTATGCTTTGTAGGAAGGACAGCCCATCTACTTTTGGAACAAAAAATATGGAGCTCTTTTAAAAATCAGTCATAAATAAATATCCAGAAGCTATACCGGATTTTTAAAAATAGCATCTACATATTTATTTATTTATTTATTTATTTATTTATTTATTTATTTATTTTTTATTTCAGCTCATACAAACTTATTAAGTACACCAGTTCCCTCCCTCCCTCCTCCTCCCCCCATACCCCCGGTTCCCTCTCCCCACCCCTCTCCCTCCCCATCCCCCAGTGCCTCCCGCCCCAATTCCCAGAGAGTCCTTTCTTGTGCATGTCTGATTTTCCTCTGGGCCCTCTTCTCCGATGACATACAAGGACCCAGTGAACCCTTAGGTATAGGAACACTGCTGCGGCTGCCAATCCTTTGCCTCCAAGGATCTCAGTGCCTTTAGCAGATGCTAGACTTTGTGAGGTCAACAGTGTGTTGGACAATGTGCAGGGCATGCAAAGTCCAATTATGATTGCTTCAGCCCTAACTAGTATAGAGTATCTTACATATCATTGCTCCTCCCATCCATTTGCTCTTACACTCTTACTTCCCCCTCTTCCGCAAATTTCCCTGAGCTTCAGGATGGGGAGAGACTAAGCTGGCCTAGTTCTAGGTGGTTGATATAGAGTCTCTGAAGTTCTGGATTGTGGTTTGTTGATTTTCTTTTGCAGTTTTGCTGCTCCTGCAATGCCCTTCACTCCATCCTGGTGGGCATTGTATGTTACCCCCTGGCCAGAGACAAAAAGCTGTTAAACTAGAGTCTTGTGATAAAAGCACATTCAAAGGTAGATGTAATAAAAGTGGGAAACCATAGTAAGGGAGGGGTCTATCACCCATTTGCAAAATGGTTACTTTTTATCTGCCAGACTATATGCCCTCCTCTTCTGGTGAGATCACACCCCCTCAGTAGTAAATGATCAGGAACAAAAGTCTGTGAACTTAATCAGATGTCTCATTTCTTATTTGGGTCCTTGGTGGAGGCCTATTTTCCCTGCTGTAACATGGTCCCTTCTCTCCTTGTTTCTGGTGTGGCCCTCCTACCCCATCCCTCCTGTTCATAATCCTTGCAATTACTGTCTCTAGGTGGGCTGGGTGGGTTTGGTACTAGGAGCCACCTATTAGGGAGTACATACGGCGCTTAATTTTCTAGGTCTGGCATACTTCACTTAATATAATTGTTTCTAATGACATCCATTTCCCGGCAAATTCCAGTAATTCATCATTTTTGATGGCTGGGTAGTACTCCATTGTATAGATGTACCACAGTACCACATTTGGGCTGATTCCATGACTTTGCTATTGTAAACAGTGCTGCTATGAACATGGTCGTGCTTGTGCTATCGAGGTGAACCTCTGCTGTATGGGGAGTTATTCCCAAAAGTGGAATAGCAGGGTCATATGGCATTTCAATCTTTAATTTCTTTAAGAATCTCCAGACGGCTCGCCAGAGTGGCTGTATGAGCCTGCATTCCCACCAGCAATGTAGGAGAGTTCCCCTCTCTCCACATCCTCTCTAACATTTGTTGTTGTTTGTATTATGGAATTTTGCCATCCTGACTGGGGTGAGATGATATCTCAGGGAAATTTTGATTTGCATTTCCCTGATGGCTAAGGAAGTGGAGCATTTTTTAAGATATTTGTTAGACATTTTAATTTCATCCCTGGTAAAGTTTCTTTGAAGTTCCAGGGCCCATTTTTTAATTGGGCCATTGGTTTCCTTGGTGTTTAGTTTTCTAAGTTCTTTGTGCACTCTGGACAGCAGAGTCCTATCAGATGTGTGGTTAGTGAAGATTTTCTCCCATTCTGTGGGTTGCCTTTGAACTCGCGTTACAATCTCTTTATCTGAACAGAAGCTCTTTAATTTCACAAGATCCCAACTGTTGAGAGTTGGTAGCAGTGACTGTGCCATTGGATGTCTGTTTAGGAACTGTTGGCCTAGCCCAATCAGCTCGAGGGAGTTCCCTATCCTTTCAACTATGGTTTTTAGAGTCTCTGGCCTGATATCAAGGTCCTTGATCCATTTGGAATTAAGTCTTGTACATGGTGACAAGTACGGGTCCAGCTTTAATCTTCTGCATGTGGAGATCCAGTTTTGCCAGCACCATTTATTGAAGATGCTGTTCTTTTACCATTGGATTCTTTGGGCCCCTTTGTCAAAGATCAAATAGCTGGAACTTTGTAGGCTTATACCTGGGTCTTCTTCAATCCTTATCCATTTATCTGTGTGTCTATTTTGGAGCCAGTACCAGGCTGTCTTTATAACTATGGATTTGTAGTATAGACTAAGGTTTGGTATAGCAATAACTCCAGCTGTGTTTTTGTTACTCAGGATTGTTTTGGCTATCCTGGGTCTTTTGTGCCTCCATATGAACTTTGAGATTGTTTGGTCAATTTCTTTGAAGAATTGCTTTGGGATTTTGATTGGTATAGCATTGAATCTGTATATTGCCTTTGGTAGGATGATCATTTTTACGATGTTGATTCTGCCAATCCAGGAACAAGGGAGGTCTTTCCACCTTCTGGTGTCTTCTGCTATTTCTTTCTTTAGGGTTTTAAAGTTTTCATTGTAAAGGTCTTTTACCTCCTTAGTTAGGTTTATACCAAGGTATTTCATTTTTTTAGGGGCTATAGTAAATGGGATTGTTTCTCTCAAGGCTTTTTCACTTCTTTCATTCTGGGCATATAGGAAGGCCTCTGATTTTTGCACATTTATTTTGTATCCTGCCACCCTGCTGAACTTCTCAATTAGTTCCAGGAGCTTCCTGGTGGAGTTTTTGGGATCACTCAGGTATAAGATCATGTCATCTGCAACTAGGGATAGCTTGACTTCTTCCTTGCTGATTTGAATCCCTCTTATGTCCCTTTCTTGTCTTATGGCTTCAGCTAAGACTTCAAGTACAATATTGAATAGAACTGGTGAGAGTGGACAGCCTTGTCTAGTTCCTGATTGAAGTGGGAATGCTTCCAATTGTTCCCCATTGAGCATAATCCTTGCTGTGGGCTTGTTGTATATAGCTTTTATTATATTGATAAAGGTTCCTTCCATTCCCACTGTCTCTAGCGTTTTGATCATAAAAGGCTGTTGGATCTTGTCAAAAGCTTTTTCTGCATCTATCGAGAGTATCATGTGGTCTTGGACTTTGGACTGGTTTACATGATAAATTACATTTATTGATTTGCGTATGTTGAACCAACCTTGTGTGCCAGGGATGAAGCCTACTTGGTCCCCGTGAATCATCTTTTTAATATGTTTTTGAATCCAATTTGCTAAGACTTTGTTGAGAATCTTTGCGTCTGTGTTCATCAGGAAGATCGGCCTATAGTTTTCTTTTTTAAGTGAATCTTTATTTGTTTTGGGATTAAAACGATATTAGCTTCATAGAAGGAATTTGGTAGTGTTCCTTCCTTTGCTATTTGATGGAACAGTTTAAGGAGCATTGGTGTTATTAACTCCGTAAATGTCTGGTAGAACTCTGTGCTGAATCCATCTGGTCCAGGACATTTTTTGGTGGGAAGATTCAAGATTACTTCCTCAATTTCCTTATATGTTATAGGACTATTTAAATAATTCACAACTTCCTGATTCAATTTAGGTAAGTTGTGTTTACTTAGAAATTCATCCATCTCTTTTGTGTTGTCAAACTTCACAGAGTATAAGTTTTTGAAATATGATGTTATAATTCTCTGGATTTCTTATTATCAGTAGCGATAACTCCATGTTCATTACTAATTTTGTTAATTTGGGTTTTCTCTCTCTTGCTTTTGGTTAGTTTAGCTAGGGGTGTATCAATCTTGTTGATTTTTTCAAAGCACCAGCTGTTTGACTGGTTGATTTTTTCTATCGTTTTCTTAATCTCGATTTCAGATATTTCTCCCCTTATTTTGCTAATCTCCTCTCTTCTACTACTTTTGGGATCAGATTGCTCTAGTTTCTCTAAAGCTTTAAGCTGCATTGTTAAGTTGTTTATTTCTGATGTTTCCATTTTTTTGATGGAGGCATTAAGAGCTATGAACTTACCTCTTAGGACAGCTTCCATTGTGTCCCAGAGATTTTGGTAAGTTGTATTTTCGTTATCATTCACTTCAGGAAATCTTGAATTTCCTTTTTAATTTCTTCCTGAATCCAGTTCTCATTCAGCATCATAGTGTTAAGTTTCCAGGAGTTAGTGTATTTTCTCTTGTTTGATGTGTTGTAGATGTGCAGCTTTAGGCCGTGGTGGTCTGAAAGTTAGAATTTCAACTTTCTTGTATATGTGTAGATTCATTTTGTGGCCCAATATGTGATCTATTTTGGAGAAAGTTCCGTGTGCTTCTGAGAAAAATGTGTATTCTTTGGTGCGTTGGTGAAAAGTTCGATAGAGATCTGTAAGGTCCATTTCTTTCAGGGTTTGATTAAGTTCCAAAGTGTCTCTGTTAAGCTTTTGACCTGTTGATCTATGCCATGTTGAGAGGGCAGTGTTGAAGTCCCCAATAATTATCGTTTAGGGGTTGATTTCTTGCTTTAGACGCTGTAGGGTTTTCTTAATGAATGTGGAGGGGCCCGTATTGGGTGCATATATGTTCAGTATTGTGAAGTATTGTGAAGTTATTTTAATTCCTGGTGAATTGTACCTGTGACTAAAATGTAGTATCCATCCGTGTCTCTTATAATTTTCTTTGGTTTGAAGTCCACTTTGTCTGATAGCATAATGGCTACCCCTGCCTGTTTTCTGCTTCCATTTGCTTGTAGAATTTTTGATCAGCCTTTTATTTTTAGAGCGTGCCTATCTTTTTTGGTGAGATGGGTTTCCTGCAGGCAGCAGATTGATGGATTGTGATTTTTAATCCAAGTTTGTAATCTGTGTCTCTTGATCGGTGAATTAAGTCCATTAACATTTAGTGTTATAATGGAGAAACTATTGTTAATTCCAGACATTTATTATGTTTAGTAGCTTTTATAAGTATATTGCTTCACTTTTAATGGTGTTATATTTGCCTTCTGTTCTCCTGCATATGCCTGTTTTTTTCTTCACGCTTGAGTATCATTTCTAGCATTTTTTGAAGGCCTGGTTTGGTGGACATGTATCCCTTCAAGTTGTCTTTGTGCTGGAAAATTTTTCTTTCTCCCTAGATCATGACAGATAGTTTTGCAGGGTAAATCAGCCTGGGTTGACATTTTTGCTCATTCAATACTTGAAGTATGTCTCTCCAAGCTCTTCTTGCTTTTACTGTTTCGACTGAGAAGTCATTTGTTATTTTAATAGGTTTACCTTTAAAAGTGACTTGTTTTTTCTCCCTTGAAGCTCTCAGCACCAGTTCTTTATCTTGAATGTGGAGTGTTTTAACTATTATTTGCCGCGGTGTGCTTCTATTTTGGTCGTATCTGTTTGGGGTGCAGAATGCCTCTTGTATATGGATGGGCCTCTCTTTTTTTAGATGAGGAAAGTCTTCCTTGATGATCCTTTGAAAAATTTCCTCAGGGGTGGTATTTTGAGATTCTTGCTCTGGTATTCCATGAATACGCTTGTTAGGCTTCTTCAGGGTGTCCCATATCTCTTGGATATTTCTCTCAAGTATCTTTTTGGCTTTAACAACCTCTTCCTTTGAGCTGGTTAGTACTCCCACTTTATCTTCAGGGTCTGAAATTCTGTTTTCTGCTTCGTTAGTTCTGTTGATAAGACTCTCTGTGGCGTTCTGGGTTGAAGATAACTTGTCTTTTAGCTCAGTTTTAAACTCTGCTTGAGTTCGTTTTAACTGCTCTATGCCACTTTTTGTTTCTTGCACTGCTTTTCTCAACTCCTCCAGATGTCTGTTGTGTTCCTCTTCAAAGAGATTGATTCGATTATGTAATTCCTAGCGGATTTCCTCTTTCATAGTATTGAACATGGTAATGATCATATTTTGAAAGACTTTATCCTGGGTGAGGCTTTCTTGGCCTTTTTCCGTGGGTTTGGTCTTGTTGGAGTCTAACATTATGGGATTAATTTCTTCAGTGGGAAATTTGTTTACTTGAGTGTTGCTTCTCATGGATTTGTACTTTGACTTTGGCATTGTCATTTTAACTCTTAAGATCTCTCAATTTCACTAAACTGAATTATTTGGCCTGAGGTCCTGGTGGGCGGGCGCTGGCGGAGACTTACCTAGGGCGCGGGGTGAAGCCGGCTGGACCACGCGCGAGTCCCGACTGGCAGAGCGGGGTGGGGTGTAAAGGGAGCTACATATTTATTTATGAGTGAGTGTGGGTGTGTGTATCAGAGAGAGAGAGAGAGAGGAGAGAGTTTTAGAGAAAGGATGCAATCTTGAATCATAAAATCATTGCGCTACAATGTGGTTTATGCAAATGAACATTATTATTGTAAGAACAAAATAAATCCAGGGCTTGATTTTCCTTTTTTTTTATTATGTTTATTTCTGAGTAAAGAGCAAATCAAGTCCAAAGTTCTGTCCATGGGCATTTCCACAACTAAGTGGGGGCAAAACTTCTATATATTTTCTTTTATTTACGTGGTAATCTATACAAGAAAAAGACTGAGGTATGAAGTAATATGAAAAATATATGTATTGTTTAGGTTCTGTTTTGTTATACTTAGACCAATTCTTTACCATGAAAACCATAAGCAATCATTAGAAAAATATTAAAATAATAATTTAAGCACTCAATTCAGTATGTTATAGTTGTTTGAAAACTGTATTAAGTCATTCAAATGTTTCATATGTATTAAATTTACTGTTTAAAAGAAATGGTAAGAAAATATTAATGCACATTTTTTCTCCACACCCAGAAATAAAATAACTTTTCCTTACATCAATAAAAATAATTCAACCTTTTACTCTGATCCAAGGACCGGAAAAAATGCTTATGCTCTATTGCCAAGTAATTTCAGCAAATGATTTTATTCTACAGAATTGGTGTTTGAAATTTGAAATGTACCATGTTTGATAGTGTATATATAGCACTTTAAATATTCTGATGGCATCAATAAAGGATGAGTGGTGATGTCATTCCTACATCATGCTTTGCTGAATTTTAGTAAATTAAAAACATTTTGAAAATACTAAATTCAGTGAAAATTTCCGTTCCCCAAGAAAACATGTGTGCAATTCAGATGCACGGATTTTATGGCCTCTTACTTTTCCTTACTTTGCATCATGACTTTGTTTAGTTAATCGCTCAATTGAAACTATCTTTTTCTAGAACCATGTAAGTACTATGAGGTCAGCTTCTCTGCCACAGTTTAAGTGACTTCCTCTGTATGGAATCTCCCCCCCTCCCGGAAATCTTCTTGTTGCTTTTAAAGACCACATAATCATGGAGTGCTTTTAAAATGTATTTGTCCCAAAATCCTAATTCTTATGATTTTTGAAATATTCCTGGAACAAAAACCTTGAAAAAGAAGGCTTGGCTTATTTTGTTTTCTGTATATCCCTGGAAGATTGTTCAAAAAAAGTTACCATTAATATGTTTTCTAATATATTTACTCAAATGTAAATGTTTTAATAGAGAATGATTAATGTAATAACTTTGGAGTAACAGTATGAAAGTCATCTATTATTTTCAAAATTATTAAGAGCAGTTGCATTTTAATTATCATTTACATATAATTCAGTTTATTATTTATTCTGTTAAAGGCTGATGGCACTGATAAATGCGCACATCAAGGCTTAGAAGGATGTTTATCACTTGAGAAATACTTCATGAGCTTTCTAATGCCTTATGAAACACTAAGGCACATTGACTCCACTGAGTTAAATACAGGATTAGTACAGGATCAGAATTTCTGTGCTTATACCTTTGTCATGGTTATTGGTTTCCTGTGTTTGCTATGTTTACATTTCAGGTATGAAACAACTGGTTCTTTATTATTTCATAGCTGAAATCTAAAATACATGTAAGTGAGTCAGGAGACACTGTATAAGCAATTAAATTTCTGCAAAGTCTAAACAATGGGATTGATTAGGTAAAATTTGCTATTCCTTCCAGCTATGTCTAAAAAAAAAATCACGAACATGCCACCACATCTCTCCTTGAAGAGACAAGCTGGCAAATGAACGACTCTCCTTGCATGACCTTAAATAATGTAACACTGCTCCATTATTACGTGAAGGAATGGCTGCAGTTTTATTTTTTTCATCCCGACTGAATAAGGGCTCACCTTTTGATGGTTGCCATTTCCAGCTTTTTGTGGGTAATATGTGCCTTGACATTTCTGGCCCTCCAATGTGTCTGTCTTAATGTGAAGGAATCATCTGCGCATTAATGAGCTGGTGTGATGTATCTGCCAAACCTTTCAAAGAAGCAATTAAGTCCCTGTAAGAACTTGCATGAATGGTATGATTTATTGTAATCTAAGAAAGCATAAACAAAAAGTAATTAATTTTAAAGGTGGCAATCAAGGACTACAGTACAAGAACTATATCTCATGAACTCCATCTACACAGAGCAAAATAACAACATGCTAGCTTTTAAATGTCTCGTCACATTCTAAATAGCACTTTGGGGAAAATGTTCAACTCTGTTACTGCTTGAAATTATGAAATTACACAATGGGGTATTGTTTTCATCTACCAAACTAGAAAAAATTGCACTTAGGAAGAACATGAATATTCACAGTTATGAAAGGGATTGTATCATAAATACCACCTGACATTTCTGTTGTCTGGGTAAGCCACAACTGTGCTCTTTGTTGATAATTTTTCAATATGAATTAGAAGCCTAAAGAGCCCATACATGATAGTTCATAAAATGCCTTTAGTAAATAACCATAGAAAGAGCATCTACATCGGATGATAACAGTAGCATTAATTAAATCACTCTTTCATATCTGCCATGAATGAACATGCCCAAAAAATTCAACAATAAAGGAATGATGAATTAAACTGTGTTAATGCACCAGAGAAATTGCATTTTGCACTTAGGTGATTTTTAATTACACAAAATGCATTTTTCATGTAGAATATATTGAACACTTTTGTTCTAGGTTTCTTCCTAATTGATTTATATTTAATTCTTACAGGGCTTACCTCTTGTAAACCCTCATATTTTACTCTAATTTTAAGACAGAGATCATTCTGATTAAAGTAACTTTTTCAGGGTCACACTATTCATATATGAAAGAGCAAATCTCAGAAATATGCCTCAGTAGAAAAATCTATGCTTTTAACTTTTGAACTATGCCTACCTTTCAGTGATGTGGTGAAAAATGATAAAAATATACTCTACTTTTGGATTTTATAAATGGATTCCATGCTTAATCTAGACTAATATGAACTATTCTCTCTCTCTTTCCTTCTTTCTCTTTTATTTTGTCCATTATATTGTAATATATAGTCTTTTGTTGCCTGTTAGGAATTTTCTTTTTTAAAAAAATTGACAATTTAATGCATGTGTGCAATGATGTTTTTTTACTTTCTCTGCCTTCCATATTATCATACCTCCCCATCTTTTCCCATTTTCCCACCAAAGAATCCCTGTTTCTCCTACCCTCAAGCCTTTTGTGTATGTGTGTGTGTGTGTGTGTGTGTGTGTGTGTGTGTGTGTGCGCATATAGGTAATATATCAGTGGTCATACACCTGCAGTGTGATCCTCTCCTCCATCCAGTATTAACTATCAATATTCAATAAGTTACGGGAACTGTTCTCTATTTTAACCTTTAATGTTGATTGACCCAATATATGTAGCTTTGGACATAAATGCAGTAACTTCATGGCCATAATGATCCTAGAATTAGAGCAATAATATGAAAAATCTGTTGCCTTCCCAAGTGTAATAATTCAATTTTGATTTCTCAATCTTTCTCCTTGATTTTATCTTGGCGGCATCGCAATCCATAGTCTGGATCTCAGAAAAATGACCTCCATGGACTGCTGAGTACTGACCGCATCATGCATCACTTTTAGTGAGATTGGAAACAGAGAAGAAACGTTAACAATTAAAAATATGTACCGTAACATTTTATATGATATAAATATAAACTAAATCCAAAAAGCTGTTTCCAAAAATCATTTTAGGAATAGCAAAATATGCCTTTCCCTACAACCTGAATATTTGGAATGGGAATTATTTTGTCTTTTGTTCATTTCCTGAGGGCCCAGTGGATTTGATGTTTTTAGGTCACCTACAGTCAGGATCTGTTAGGAAGGTCTTTCTTGAGGTCTCCGACATGGCATTTGTTCTCTCTATTTCTCTTGTGACATTTAATATACTTAGGATTGATGTTCTGATTAGGGATCTACTCAGAGTTTCTTTCTTCTCCCTAGATAGTGAGTGCTGTGATTACAAGGTAGGAAAGATGACTGCCAACTCTAATGTATCACCAGGACAAAACAGGGCATGGTAATTAACCACATTTTAATATATATTGCTTTATAAAGAAGTTAACTAATGAATAACTGTCTTGTAAGTATTTATAATAAATGTGAGGAAGTAAACACAATAATTTTTATGATTAATTGCAATAGTCAACTGCTACAGAAACACAGGGAAGATGTAGAATGTACTCATAAATTTTTTGTACCAATTTTAGGAGCACTAATTGAATGGAAGTATTTGAATGAAAGAAATGTGGAATTTTGATTTTTTTTGTAAGAGATAGAAGAAAATGCACTTTTAGAATGAATTGTCTACAGATTCATTCATTTCCTCATAGTCTGAACTTTTGCTTGCAAGGAACAGGCTTTACCTCCTAAGCCACATCTTAAGCCATCTCTTTTTTTCTTTGTTCCTATATATTGGTATATGTAAACAAATTACACATAGTATACATAATACTGCAACCTGGCACTACATGCAGAAAGTATAGAAGATATTCTGAGAGATCTCCTGATCTATTTAGTAACAAAAATTCTTCCACTAATGAAACAAATGGCCAACATTTTTTTAGAAATTATACTGTTCAATAAAACTTTATAATGAATTTGAAGTATCTGAAAAGAGATGCAGTATATCTTAATATTATTGAAAAAGTAAAACATAAAAACAATATGGAAATAATTTAATGTGATTTGAGGAAGATATCATATTATGGTACTTGCACCTAATAGAATTAAATTGACATAAAATGAACAAAACCATTTATATTTATGTTTCTATTACTGTTATATTACTATCTGTTGTAATTACTTACACTTGAATAATTCACAATTAAAGGAAGACTTTTGGGCACCTCTTTGAGGAGTTACTTAGTTAAGAGAATCCCTCAGAAATCCAGTGAGAAACTATCTAACAGAAGTTTGTAGACCTCACCTCTAAGTGGATGAGATGGAGAGAGCTGGTTCAGTCACTTGGCAGACTGCATGAGAGAGATACTCTCCTATTTCAGCTATTCCTGTGATATGGTATGGCCAGTAATTTTAGGTTTCTGTTGTTGACATGAAATCTCTTCCTATGCTGGTGAATTATAACCAAGAATCCTAAATTGGAATAAACTCTTGGTTCCTTAAGTTGTTTTGGTCCTGTATTCACTCAGCATAAGAAAGATGAAATTAACATATCCTTGAAAATATATAAGATTTTCATCTACTTTTTACTTATAGAACAAGCACAAGAATATGTGATCATTAAAAATTTGACACAAGTGTTAGGAGGAAGGAAACTTGATCATACACAAATTAATTATGTAAATCAAACACAGTATCAGTGGTTCTGAAGAATGAAAGCTGCCTTTCACCACTTTTCAAATATTAAATGTGTTTGTAATAATATTTGAGCACATTTTAACAATTTGCTTGGCTTATCTGTCTTCCTGGCAAAATTATAGTGTCAAAACAAATGTCTTTATAAAGTCATGATACGTAAGGGTAATATTTATTAATTTATTACCCTCAAAATGATGATGATCAATAACTATTGTAAAAACCTGATTTATTGCATAACAATTAAATTATAGAACTGAATTCTGTTTCAAGTGAGTGATGTAGTTTCATATTTTCATTTCTTTTCTATTTTTCACTTCCCTTTCCTCCAATTCCTCCCATTTTTTACCTCTGAAATTGGCAATTTTTAAAAAAGTTACAAAATATGAACAAAATGAATGTAAATTTCACAGCACAGCATTGATATCTTATTTAACTATATTAAATTAAGTAAAAACAACTACCAACTATTTCCAGAAAGTTCTTTTTTACTTGGTTAGTGCTGTAACAAAATAAAAAAGACTGAGAACTTGCAATTAATAGAATTTTACTCTCTATATATCCAGATGACTAAAGTCTCAGATTCATGTGCCTGGTCCCATAAAGACCTTCTTTCTGCGTCATGCAAATGTAAAAGTTAGAATGGCAAGAGAATGTGGAGGAGAACAAGGAAAGGAATATTTGTAAGTGGTCTCCTCCATATCCACATCATTTCTTCTTTCACAGTGGGGTGAGAAGACACCACATTCTGACTGCACATAGCTGGGCACCACATGGGCAAGTCCTGGACAAAGAATAAACCCCAACATACAAGCACAAAGAAATTGGAGGATTAAGCAATATAACTCAATGAGAACTTGGTGTCAGGATGTGATAAAATTGTGACATTTCCCATTGGAATATTATTTATATTTAAGTTTAGAGTACAGGCTACATGATTATAATCATTAAACCTTTTACAGGCATCATATTTATGTTATATTTAAAAGGAAACATTAATTATAGTTTATTTTAATGTTATAGTGTCATACTTTAATTTTATTTTAATGCATTTATATAAAGTACTTTCACATTATATTTAGTACTATTTAAACACAAAAATATTGCTAAATTAGAAAGATGAAATCATTCAAAGAGCACTTAAAATATTAGATGTAATTTCTTTGTAATCACATTTTACCACATAAGAACTTCAATCAGGTAAACGTCCAAGAGAATATTTTAAAATTATTTTATGAATACAATTTGTAACCTGTTTCATAATTAATGCTATATTAATATAATATAGTAATATGTACTACTATTTACCCTTGTAGAACTCAAATATTTTTTCAATTTATATTCAAATAATCACTGTGCTTAGTATTCAATAAATTAAAGCATAATTTTAAATATTAAAATGAAATTACATTATAATATTTACATTTAATGATTTAAATTACAGGATTATATCCTAAGAATAGTAATATAAACTCTTGCTGTACATTTCAGGCCCATTTCTCTAGATTGTTTGACAAAGAACACACACATACATTCATATATTTACACATGTATTACATATGTATGTTAATATATATTACTACATGTATATCAGAATGCTAAAAGTGAGTATTATATACATAATGAATGTAAATCTGTTAGAATTTTTGTCATTTGATGTAGGCTTACGTAGTTTCAGGAATGGGCAGTTAATACAAGTATATTTTAAATTTAATATTTAAATGAATTAGGGTTATGCTTTCAATGTATCTCCCAAAGTTCATGTATCAGAAACTTAATAAGAAACACCAAAGTACTAAGAGTTGAGACTTTCAAGAAGTGACTCGGTCTTGCAAGTGATGTCCTGGATCTGCACCATTATCATGGGTGAGGGTTAGTAATCATAAGGGTGTTTCAGATATGTGCATTTGGAATCTTACTTATCTCTATATTTCTTTCCTCTTACCCCCATCTTTCTTTCAGGAATGATTACTCACACCTATGTAGATACTCTTCTTTACAATTCTATCTTTGCCTGTGGATATCTCAGAAACAATGCCCTTGTGAGATATGACCCCACATTAGACTTCCAAATCTCCAGAATGATGAAATAACAGATATCAACTCCTGTAAATAACCATCTTGTCTACGTTCCATTATATCTGTGTTCCATTATGTCTATATATATCTATGATATATCTACATATATCTATTCATTATATCTAAGAAAAATAATACTGATAGCATTATCATACTCTGAATGTATCCATCTCTTTATCTATGCCTGTATCTGTCTAACGATTTCAAGATTTGTCATGTAACTATTAATTGGAACATATTCATGTTGTCTAATATTTTAGTAACTATTTGCATGTGATTTTGATACATACATTATAGTTATATAAATATTTGTATTTGTTCTGCATACTGAAAGTCAAATATCTGGGATTGTTGCATCAGTAGATCTGAAATAATTCATACCTAGTGAAGACATGCAAATCTGAATTTTTAACATCTTTCCAGGAAACCTAGCTCTTTATCAATAGGTAGTAACTTTACAGTAATCTTCAGGCTCATATAACAACTGATGTGTCCATCTTGATGTCTGAGTCTGTTCCTGTTGCATATTGTTGGTTTGTATTTCCCCATCATTTCATGGTTGCATTTCATTTCTAGTTCCATCAGCCACTTTTCTCATCACCGAATACCTGATTAAGATCAAATACCTATCAAGAAGCAACTGAAGAGAAAAAGAGTAGGTTTCAGTTTATAATTCAAGGGTGTTCAGCACAGTATGGTGGGGAAAGCTTTCGAAGAAGTAACAGGAGGTACCTGGTCACTTTGCCCCTGAAGTCAGGAAGAAAAGAGATAAGAGTGCTGGGACTCAGCTTGTTTTCTCCTGTTTATTCATTTACAAATTTCCAGTCATACACATTCAGAGTGAATCCTCCCACTTCAGTTAAAACTTTTAGAAAAATCCTCTTATAAACATAAAGAACCTTCCATGGTAATTCTGAATCACATCAACATCCAATCAAGAATACAATCATATGATTATCTTATTAAGAAGGAATTTTCTTGAGCCTACAAACTTGACTTTTTCAATGGATATTATGTCACAAATTTCAAATGAAATTCACCTTGTTCTGAAACTCATAATGATTAAATAGTTTATTTGAAAGTGTCTGTTTTGTTTAAAGACATTTATTTTTCTTAAGAATATAAACTTTTATTCATAATATTCAAGCTGATAAATGTTTAGATTGTGCATTTTTGTTTTCAGGCTTTTATAACATCCATTTCACTAGCTGCCAAAGAACAAACTATAGATCTAAAAATGAGGGGCAATTCTTCTCTCAGATTGTCTTATTGAAACTGTCATGAAATGTCCTTATTCTTCTTTGTGGATTTTCTTTTTAATAGGTGTCATTGCCTCTTGAAAACTTAGATGTAATTTATGCTAATATCTAAAAAGTTCTTTGTGCATGATTTGACACAGACTGCATAAAGCATTAAGTGAATGAATAAATGGATAATAGATGAGCTTATGATAAGTTTGGCAAGACATACAAAACAAATATTGAAAGTGGATAGTGGGAATTAATAACTTCCATGCTGGCATATTGAATACTCCTGTTTGTCCCTCATTCTGAAGTTCTTTTCTGAATGTACCTACACATAAATCAGTGAAATCACATGGAACAGACTGAACTTAGATCTGGAAATAAAGGCTAATTCTAGGATGTAATTACCTTAATAAAAGTGCAGGTTGGCATGTCTGTGTATACACACAAAGCACATTGTGCCAGCTCTCTCGTGTCCAGAAGACACACTATTTCTTAGTAGCAGAGGTTATTTTCTCTCTGGGTCATGGAATTCCTACTATTGAGAAAGCAATAGTGTATTTATGGACCTTATTAGTGGTTCTCTGTGATCCCTAAACGCTTACTCCTAAAGACATTATCTTTGGAAATATTAGGTTATTTCATTGCATGGACCAACAGCATTCTGATGAAATGTTGTCTTATACTTTAATGCTTTATGAGGAATATTCTAGAAAAGAGTTTAAAATATATAAAGTTATTCCTTTGCAAACCACAATGCAAGGGTGCTTTATTGATGTTTTATGATGACTGTCTCTGATTTGTATTCTGCTGTTACAATTATTTGACCCAATCACAGGAATTTTGTTCATGGTTCCTATTTAAGGGTAACCTGAAATTCCAGGGCATCACAGCAGGAGAATTACTAGTAGAAGCAGAATAAACTGGCCAAGAACAGAGGGTGGGATAAGAGTTACATGCTTATTTTCTACCAACTAGTTTCTCTGTCTTTGTCCACCTGCCCAAGAAATTGTCCAATTGACTGTAGGTAGAATTGTTAACATTAATAATACAATTAAGACAATTGCCTATCTGCTTAACTAGAAGCCCATTTTAGCTAAATAGTAGGAATTATTATTTAGATAACTATAAATATGCCTAGACAACCACATCCCAAGTTTCAAGTTGACAACAAAAACTCCCACTATGATGAAACTGCCACGTGTTCCATGATTGAACATATTTGAGTATTATCGAGAAATATGTCTGTAACAATGTACCAGTGTAACTGTAACAATGTAACAGGGGCCCACGAAGACCCTTGGGGGCGGGGACCTCACCTCTGGAAGGCATGTCAGGATATGTAGATAGTAGACCAACCCAAGGCCTTACAAATCTCTGCAATTCAAGCCTGAACCATGTCCCTAGGTGAACTATGGTTTGGATATTCAGGGGCCATAAGCGCTGTGGTATGGTCTTATTCATGCAGTGCACTGAGAGATGTGCTGAAGGAAATACTTAAACAATATAATTGATAAGAGAACAGTTTACAATCCATTTAAAATTAAAATCAACTGAGAAATCAATGGAAGAAAACTTATAATCTAATAGAAAAACAATTGTGATCGATATAGAACATAAGTAGCTATGGCCTTAGATGTTACCAAAAATAAGTATGCATACATGTATTTAAAAATGGCATGTGAAAAAAAAATAAACGCACAACAGAAATGTAAAAAAAATTCAGCACACAACAGAAATGAAAAAAAAATTGAAGTGAGTACAGATTTACTCATTTTATGAATCTGGTTCCTGGTTTTACATCTCGAGCTGGCACCCATATTGGCGAAGTGGAATCCTGAGGGAAGACACAAGCATATTCTCAACCCTGGGTTAATGAGGGAGCAGGTCCCTGCCATAGCAGTGTGATGGGGTCCCTCCATCGAACAAGAGGCAGGGGAGTAAGAGCCCCAAGAGTTCACCCAGCTGTACTAGACCGGGGTTGGGGAGGATATAAGTAATGTCTTTTTCCCCTGGGTGCTGAGGATTCCATATGCAGGGGTATTATTACTTTTTTATTAACAACCAAAAGTAAGAATTTATTACTTTATGTTGTCAAATTCATATTTACTTCCAATCCATCTGCTTCAGTTACAACTAGATTCACTTGTTCAAATGAAGGAAATAGGACATTACCTGTCCAAATCTTGCATACCTCTTTTGCCTAACTCTTACTTAAACCAATCTTTATTATTAAAGATAGCACTGAAAGATCATTACTTTTCCTGCATAGTAAGAGCAACTTTTCAAATATTCCTTTGGAAATAACCTCAAAAATATCTTCCATCAGCCTTGTTTGGTCAAACATCTTTCCTCTAGAGTGGACCAAAGTTGTGTGAAATGTTATTCTTTAAAATAATTCTGAGCTATGAACAAAGAAGCAAAGAAAAACCAAAGCCAATCCTATTGTAATAAATAAAACTGTTAAATATGCATAGTTCTGTTTTGAACTGGATTTTCCTGGGTGACAGATATGTGACAAGAAAATGTTTGTTCTAAGGCAACTTCCAGTTGGGACAGATCAAATTATGGTGTTTTATATAGCTCAAATTTTAAGATAGAATCTACTCTTGTGTTTTAGAGAAAACCAGTAATTTTCCCCAAGGAGTATGGATTCAGCCTAAGTTAATGGCAGTCTTAGAGATGAATATTTCTGTATGGTTTGTTATAATGCTGGTAGAAATTATTGTTTTGGCCCATTACAATAATAATTGGCCTAGAGACCAAATACTACTAAGTGGTCTAGTCAAATAAAAGAGAATATCTCTCATTTAACTTTCCCCAATGAAAATTTAAGCAATTACTACAATGATTTTAATCTTCATAAGAATATCTCTTTCATCAATAATTAAAAGCATTTGATAGAACCTGAAACATCAGCATCTATAATATTTCTTCTGTAAATAAACAGAACTTACCAAAATGGGAGTTTCAGTTACCAATATCCTTTAAGAATTCCAATTTGAAGTGTTACAGGTTAATTTTTTTAAGAACAGAGACAAGACTAAAAAGGAACAGGCAAGACAAGCAACGTATAGTGGGGAACTTCCGTGGTTCCTAGGCCACAGCTGTATGCTCCCTATCGGTAGACAGACAAACACAGAGAAAGGGAAAGGGACCTTCACTCTCGCCTCTCATGAAGACAAAGACACAAAGGGGCCAGCTTACTGAACAAGGGGGCACAGTGCTCCACACTGGTGCTGAGATGAGGAAAGGGCCGCCATGGAAGCCCCACATTAGGTGCCAGATGTAACAATGTACAGTGTGACTGTAACAATGTGACAGGGGCCCACAGAGACCCTTGGGGGCGGGGATAAGCTGGTGTGGAGTCAATGGCACAGGCTCCAGGAGTCAGGCAAGTGGCAAAGCAGGCTCTCAGGCTTGTAAGCTCTAAGGCTTGCGGCTCACTTATTTTAAGTATCAGGGTGCTTATATACCCCACCCAACATCCCATAAGTCTCAGCGTGAGTCTTTGCTAAGTTGTTCTGTCTGGATTGGTCCTCTCAGCCAGGAGGTTTAACAGCACCAACTGTCTTTGCTTTGGAGAAGGCGTAGTCTTGCAAGATTTGTAGTTTCATGAGATTTGTAGTCTCATGAGATTTGTGTGCTTAGCAGGAGGGAGGAGTCCAAGGAGCCTCTTTGTATGGGAGATGGAAGCCTCTGTGGCACAACATTGTCTGTTCCTCCTACATATGTAGAGTAAGTTTATTTTAATTCTACATCATGTATAGGCAGATGCATAATATTTTAATATGTAAATAAGCATTTATCAGTACACTTCATGAATGTTAATATACATGTGCTCGACTGGATTATGAGGACATGAGGGCAGAGGGGTGAGACAGAGTGAGGACAGAGTGCAGATATAGTGTAAATATGTTCAATGTGCATGTGAGGTCAATAGTAGGTTCTTTCTTTATACAATGTGGACTCTTAGAGATCAAACTCAGTTAGATTTATACACAAGTTTCTTTAATGATGTGTCATAAAGCCAGCTAAGTTTTCTAATTTTTAAGTGTCTGTAAGAATAATACGCTAAGGTGTTTATAATCAATGTGCCATATTGATAATTGCTGAAACTATCTTGTCTTACATAAATGTGCATTTCTTGGAAATCTGTAAGGTCCTGCCTCAAGAATCACTTACTAAGTCACCCATGTCAACATGTCAAAATAAAATCATATTCCCATTCCAAGCAGCCCCACAGTTATTCTCTCTCTTTCTCTCTCTCTCTCTCTTTCTCCATCTCTCTTTGTGTTGTTATTTCACAAATAACTTGATTGTCAATCTGCTCTTCCTCACTCCTACCTTTCCAATATAGAGCATGTGAGGAAAGACATTGGTTGCAATCTTTTAGACTCATTGTTCTATTACCAGTTTTGGTCAGGATATCTAGGACAGTACTGGTGTGTAAGAGGACTAGTTCATGCTACAATAAATAAAAAGTATATATGTCTGCCTTAGTGTAGCATATAACCCTCTCCATTTTCATGTTCTATTAAGCCTCCATTACCCTATACAGATATTTGACTCAGAATCCAGAGCTCTGCTCCCTGAAATTTCTGTTTCATTACTTTTCATTAGGTCTATTCTTTGGATAAACTTTAGTTTGCATTGTTTCTCTTCAAGTGTGATGGCTATCTATGATGAGTTCTTTTTATCTATTCTGCATAAGAGCTTGAACAGAAATTGGCTTTGACACAATCAGATCTTATTCTTATTCTCTATATTTATCTTTCTCCTCCCTTCATTTCCATTCTCTCTCTTTCTTAAATAATTTTTTTAAATAAATAATTGGGGAAATAAAATATTTTTAAAAACTGGTGTGGGAGGGAGCTAGAGAGATGGTTCAGGGATTAAGACTGCCTCACAAGCAGAAGTTCCTGAGTTCAGATCCCAGGTCCCATGTAAAAATGCCAGGCAGAAATGACAGTGGCCTGAAATTCCACTTCCTGCCCTAGTTGGTGGAGTCTGTGAAATCCCAGAGCAAAGCAAGAAAGAGGAAAAAGCAATCCTGGATAATTCCAAAAATCTTCCTCCATAGGGACACATGTGCCCTCTGATACACACACACACACACGTGTGCAAACACACACACACACACACACACACACGAATGAATAAATAAAGTTTTAAAAAAATGGGAAGTCCTCCTCCATATTAAGAACATTTTGATAAACACTCTACTTATTGATACTGAAAGAGGATGTCCATTCATATAATTCCTTCCAACAAAATCAATGTGCTCAAGTCCCACCTTCAAATTAGGACTCTGAAACCTGGAAAAAGTGACAATGTCCATGTCTTGGATTAGGGACTAGGAATGAATACAAATGATTCCCAGTGTTTTGAAACTGAAATGCTTGCGAGGTGTTACAAATCAACATGCCACAATAGGTTTGCTCAGTGATTACAGTCTGGTACAAAATGGAACATCTGCCAGAAAATACAACTAAATATTGAGAAGAAAAATCTATCTGGTTACTTCTTTCAGCACCTTTAGAATTCATGTAATTGTTTAACTAGTACAAATGAAATATACTTTTAAAACAAAAATATATGAAATATGTGAAAATAAGAAAACCCTAAATCTGTTTTTGTGGCATCCACTGTTCACTTGAGAGACTACTTTTCATAGATTTTCATCATTGCAATAATGTTTAACACAAAACAGAATGAGTTTATCATAATTCTAACAAGTATGAAACCAAAACCTCAATGGACTGTAAAATAACAATGTAGGTTTAGAGAATAGCATAGGGGAAACCTGAAGAGCTAGGTATGTGCAGAATGCTAGAGGTGTGCCTAGGTACAAATAATGCTAGTGAGTCTAAATGATAGCAATCCAGTTAGCAATCTCACAGTCTGGCAGGCAAGAAGGAAACAAAGATGCATAGATACATTTGTATATTACCCTTCTATGGAAAATTGCAATATGAAAACCTGTTAGATCATTCATGTATGACACACATATACTGGAAAGGAAAATGGGCCAAAAAGAAATCCCAGGATATCATTCTATTTTACGGGCTAGTCAAAAGAAGAGAGTTCAGGAAGAAGAATGAAAAGGAACATTGGTGGCTAGAGATTTCCAGGAAATATCACGCGGACCTTAATAGGCCACTGTGTAGTTTATCTGCACGGGAAGTACCTATCAGGATCTGTAAGTGCCAAGGCCTCCGTGTGCCAGAGAAAATAGAACATGACTTGATGTAACCTTTGGGGTAGGTCATTTATCCCTTCCACATAATCTATCCCCAGGTCACCTCAGAACAGCTGAAGTAGCAAATATAAAGCACTTTATTTCAGTCTGCTTGGAATGGCTTTATTGAAATACCTTTGGTAACAGCCATTGTGGGACATCGTAAGACGCACTAGTTTAACTTTTCCTGCACATTCTGTAAAGTTGAAGTGTTAAAAAAAAAAAAAAAACTGCACTTTTTCAATGAAAAGCTGATGCTGCAGACACGCCCTTGACCAATGTAAGGGAAATAATAGTGTCATACTACAGAAAATTTTCTAAACTTTTATAACATTTCTGTACATTTACAGGGACAAAATGTGCTCTTTAACACTGAATAAGACATGGAAATTAATGATCCAACTTTAATTTAGAAAAATATACCATACATTTCATATTTAGCCTTATATTTTATCTTACTCATTTCAATGTATTTAATTTTTTCCTTATAATGGCATTGTAGCAAAATTGTGTGCTCTAAATGCATGTGCTATATTTTCTCTTTCCCCTATTTAATCACCAATTCATCTCTGTCTTGATCTAGGTCTTTTTAAGAAACAAAACTTATATATGACACAAACTCCTTTTATTTTCCCTCAGGCTTAAACTTATCTTGGCTAATGAGAGATAAAACCAGGTCAGAGGACTAGAGTATGATAAATTATTGCTATTAAAGTCTCCAGGATTTGTATATTGTGGTGTGAGCTGTTAGCGGCTGTGTTCCTTTTTAAAACATATAGGCCTTACCATGTGATTTCCAGTAACAGCTGTAGAAATCTCCGGCTTTGGAGCAGAAATTCTTTTCTTTTAAATTCAAGTCTCAGCATGTTATACCTTCCTACAAATGCTGATAACTTTTTGCTTAGTTATCTTTGGCTAGTCTTGTGCATGTGGGATAAAGAAGTACTCTTCCCTCTCCTTAATAGACTCTTACAAAGCGTTTTCTTTCTCACTCAGGGATTGACTATGGGATTTGTCTTCATAAATTTTTTATAAAAGAAACTATTTTTAATGGTTCTGTCTGTGAGTGCATAGATTGCCACCTAGCTGAAGAGTGAGTCATTAAATTTAATAGTCAATATTTCAAAATACAGGATGCAAAAAAAAAAAAAACCCAGCAAAACTGTTATCTAAATAGCTGTTTCAGTGACTTGTTACTTCCCTGAATAGCACATAAAGAAATCGAATTTAGCTTGCAAGAGCCAGCTGTACACTAGACTCCTGCCATCTTGTTTTGTAATGTTTGTGCCTCTAATATTTTTGCCTTTCAACCTTATCAGGGTTGTTAGTGTGACCAAAAGTATAAGGCGAAAATACTGATGAATGTAAACTCAGCAAGTACTGAAGCAAGCAGCTCCATGTTCTCATATCCCAGTAAGAAACAAAGGAAAACATGAGGAAATTGACAGGGCCAACTGTGCCAGCTTGCAAGAAAACAATCAAAGGTTTCAGCAAGGTAGTGAATATTAATGCACAAAGAAAAACAAAAACAAGATTCAAACAGTTTGAAAATTCCATAAAAACTCTGAGGAATTCGTTTCATATTCACAGTCTGCTTGAGCACAGAGCCACTCTTGTTTCTAGAGACCCTGTTGGCAAATTATTTTGCATGTCTGTTCTATGTAGCCACAGGGACATGGGGAGGTGTGATGCAGGATACTTGCTGCTGTTTCTACCATGGAATTCAGCAAAGAAACTATTAGGAACTGCTCATAAACACTGCTCATAAATGAATCTAATGGCTTGCATACTTAACAGTCAACTATTACAACCATTACATTCATTTGGTTGTATATAGGTTGGTAGTAAAATCTGGGGAGAAATCACTTGGAGAGTAAATACATTTGAGATCATTTGGATATCAAATTTAAAAGGCTATGCTTAGATTCATGTTAAGACAAATGCTCAGGAAGACAATAGGAGAAATGACTCTATCACTATTTCATTATTCCAAGATCCATATCAAAGGAGTACTCCTTTACTGGTGAGAAGTCATTTTTGTTGGTTGCTTTTAGCTGGTGGCTTTCAATGAAATCTCATTTGAAATAATATACGCAAATGCACATAGACAGAGAGGTTTTAATAGCCATGTGCTCTCAACACAGTTTTTGCAAAACTAGATTAGGAAATAACACAAAACCAGCAGATTCTACTACACTTCATTTAAAACAAGTCAGTAACTAGGATGAAATAACTCTCCTGTAATGACATGAAAGTTTGATTTATTTACTTGCCGATGTATTCAGATGTTAATACAGGCATCTGCACAGATCAACTCATCAACATTTATTTGTTAATTTTATTTTTAACATTTATTTACTTATATTCATTATTATTTATTATTAACAAATTTTATTTGTTACTTATTTGAAAAAAGCAGTCTAAAACTAAACTGTCTACCTTTAATATATTTTATATGCATGAAAAAACCCACAAAGATCAAAAGAAAATCAGGGAAACAATATATGAATAAAATTTGGTAAAAGTATGTAGATTATAAAAAATTTCCAATCAGAAATCAAGGAGCTAAAATATAATTAGATAAAGTGAGAATTAGTAAATGTACATATAAAATAAATTACATGCTCAATTCTGAGAAGCAAAAACACAGAAACAATAAATAAAATAAACAGAATATGAGGATCCTTCAATATGTGCCTCCAGGAGCCCAGAAGCTAGGCAAAAATGGAGGAGAGACATTCTCATTTGCAGAGCTAATAACTAGAAAACATCCAAACTTTCTGGGAAAAAAAGAGCTTGCATCAAAGAAGCTGAATAACCTCCAAACAGAAATATATTCGAATGATAATCAAATGATTATTGCAGAGGAGGAAGCCATGCATAAATTAGTATAAATTTATCTGTGTCCCCATCAAGGTCCAAAGACAGTGATATATATAAGTCCCTAAGAAACAAAAGTTATCAAGGTTCCTGATCACACAGGATGGTTCTTCAATAGAGAAAGTGAAATGGAAACATTTCTAACGAACTTGAGTGTGGCTTAGCACACAGGATGGTTCTTCAATAGAGAAAGTGAAATGGAAACATTTCTAACGAACTTGAGTGTGGCTTAAGCACTTGTTGAGATCAATGGAAAATCTGGACAGTACTTTCAAACTGCCTGAACACACAAAAGTAAAGAATTATATGAGCCACTTCAACATTTTATCTGTTTTTATTTATTCTTAAAAAGCTGAAAAGACAGGTATGCCTCAAACAAGTATGCAGTATTGTGATTGGACAAACAATGTATGAAACCATAATCTGGGAAAATAACACAGTATAGGAGGAAGAAATACAAAGGTTCATAACCTTAACAGACTCTTTGTTAATGTATGAATTTGGACAGTTTCTCATCCTCTTTTAGTCGTCCCATTGAAGCTACTTCAAGTATACTAGACTTGTACTAAACTAAACTTAAAAAACACTGTCATAGTTAGGCACAGGTGTCAACTTGACACTTGAGGGTTTGCGCTCTGGGCACATTTATAGAGAATTAATGGTTAAGCCCAGAGCAAACCTGCAAGAGATAGTTTAACTGATGGGGAAGGCCCAATCCATGGTAGGTGGGACTAGGCCCTGAACAGGTGAATATAAAATACGGAGAGCTGGTTGAGGAAGTTGGCGTCCTTCTGTACGCCATGTACCATGTACGCCATGTACCATGTACGCCATGTACCATATACACCATGTACCATGTACACCATGTACCATGTGCCAGACATGCTGGTCTGGCAAGCAAGGATTGTTTGTCTCTAGGCTGCTACATGGTGATGGTGTGGCCCGTTCCCTCAGCCCTGGTGGTGGTGCGCGCTCTCCTGTCAAGCTGGACTGAGAGCTGTAACCAGGAATCTTCAGAGAGAATAAACTCTTTGTTCCCCTAAGGCAATTGATGGTCAGCAACCAACCAGTGGAACTGCAACAAACACCATCCCAAACAAAGCCATCAAAACAGTTCCAGCAACTGTCAAAGTCAGGGAACTTATCTGATTCAAAATCCTGAGATAGCCCACATACTAAAACAAACAAACAAAGAAACAAACAAATAAGTAAACAAGTGAATAAATAAATAATCAAAGACCAAACACAACATGCTTAAGCCAAATCAGAAAAATGCAAAATACAACTAAAATCAGGAAAACATGTCTCCTACAAAAAACAGCAACTCTGAGCAAAAGAACACACTTCAGTAGAGAAATTAGGCCACGGTTATGTACTGCATGTAAATAGAGAGAAATCTGATGCAACTCACTCTCACTTCCCTTCCTGTTCCTTTGGAACTGAAGAGGTTTAATCTCCTCAGTCAGGAAGAGTATATGAAATGGCAGTTCCATGGTAACCAACCAGCAAATGAGTGACTGACCCCCTCACATTGCTGTGTCCTACTCTTATTCTTCCATGTACTTTTGAGCCTCTTCTTATAATAAAATCTTCATTTAAACTTTTTTCATTAGAAGATGACCTTGACAATCAATCAAGATGCTGCCAAGGGCAGTGTGGGAACAGCAAAACAGAAATCTATGTTATAGATTCAGAACACCAAAGATCCTACAATGTTCACTCGGAACCAGAGCAGCCAAATCTCTCCCCATCCTAAAGCTCAAGGAACCTTTCAGAAGAGGGGGCAGCAAAATTGTAAGAGCCTAAAGATGGGGAGGGAGGACCAATGATATGCAAGATACTCCACACAAGTTAGGGCTGCAGCACCAGGATGGCTACAATGTGATTGGACCTTGTCTCATCTGCACAATGGCTGGTATGTTAAAAAACCCCAAAAGTTCAGCATGGATCACAGAGAAAAAGGCTTCAGACAGTAGGATCCTTAGAGGGCAGCCCAAGAAGGGGCCTCGACCTATGCCACTGAATCACTAGTGTAGAGGACTCAGAGGAAAATTCAGTGGTACATAAACAGATGCTCTGGAGGATGGAAGAGAGAAATCAGGAAGCACCAAGAGAGGAGAAGGGAAGGAAAAAGTATGGGGAATTGGGAAGGGGGAAGAATGAAATGTGGGACAATATAATAGAAAGGAGAGGGAAGGAAAGGGAGATGGAAGAAGGGAAGTATCTACTGAGCAAAAAAAAAGTAATAAAAATAATTTTTAAATAAAAACTGCAAAAAACCCCCCTAACTACTTGCTGATAGACCCCAATCAGAATAGCTTCTTAGATAGTAACCAGTAAAAATAAAAATCAAGATGATGCCTTCAAGAGATGTTTTTTAAAATATTCAAGGAAATGAGAGAGGAACTATAAAGGGAAAGAGAACTTCAAGTTGAGATGAACAGACACATGAACATATAGGAGAAGAAAAAAGATAAACAGCCAAATGAGATTAAAAGAAACAATTGAGGAAATGAAAATTATAATAATAAAAGGCTAAAAAACCTTCAAGTAGAAATTAAACTGGATATAAAATCCTGTTACATAAAGTATGACCAAAAGAACTGATGAAGCAGAAGACAATCTGGAACTGATGAGGCAGAAGATAACCTGAAATTTAAAAGACAAGTTGTCGAACAAGATCATTCTACTGAAGAAGCTGAAAAAGTAAAAAAAAAAAAAAAAAAAAAAATTCAAGAGCCATGGGACACCTTACAAAAGCAAAATCTGCATATATATGGAGTCCCAGAGCACAACCCCCCAAAAAAACACATCAGAAGAAATTTTTCAGACCATCATAAATGAAAAAATTCCACATATATGGAAAATGATCCCCATTCATATAAAAGATGCATTCAAAACACCAATCAGATATGACCAAAATAGAAACATATCATGTCAAATAATACTCAAAACATTGCAGATATAAGATAAAAGAATGTACTGAGATTCTTAAGAGATAAAAACCAAGTCATATTTAAAGGTCAGGTTATTAGGATAACAGCTGATTTTTTTTTCAATAGAAACAATAGAAGCCAGAAGAACTTGGAGGTATATACTTCAAGTTATGAGTGATCACAACTGGCAACCCAGGCTACTATATCTAGCAAAACTATCATTCATGATTGAAGGTGAAAGAAAAATTTTCCACAATAAAATAAATTGAAAAACAGGAAAATTTAAATTACAACCTGTACTTTATATGTTGACCACAGGAAAATACTAGATATCCATTAACAAGTTTAACAACAGAAACTATCCAAACTTTTGAAAAATAAATACTGCACTACTGAACAACGAATGAATCCAGACAGAAGTCAAAATTAAAATTCAAAAGTTCCTAGAACTTAATAATACTAAAAACAGAACACATCAAAATTTTTGGTATACAATGAAGGCAGTCCTAAGAGTAAAGTTTATAGCACTCAATGCCAAAGAAAGGAACATCACAAATAAACAAGTCAGCAATATAACAAGGCTTCAGAGAAACAAGAACAAAGAAGTCATAAGAGCAGTAGTAAATGGGGGATTATTAAGATCAGGGGAGATATCTGAAATTGAAACAAAAATGTGATGCAAAAAAATCAATCAAATAAAGAGCTGGGTCTTTGAAAAAATTAATAAGATTAAAAAATTTTTTTGCCAAATTGCCCAAAACCAAAAGGGAGAAACCAAATTAATAAAATTAGATATGAATATAGAAACACCACAACTTAAACAATGGAAATTCGGAGAATCAAAAATCAATGCTTCAAAAATTTATACTCCACCAAAATTGCAATCAGAAAGAAGTAGATGAATTTCTATGTACTTAAAACATACCAAAGTTGAATCAGGATGAACTGAATTATTTAAACAGTCCTATAACAAGGGAGGAAATTAAAGAAGTAATCGCATATCTCCAGGAAATTCCTAAAACAGAATGAGAAAGACCTAATAGCCAAAAAAAAAAATCCATTTATCATAGCTCAAAAAAAGTAAAAATAGATTAAATATCTTGGAATGAATCTAATTAAAGATGTGAGAGACCTGTATAATGAAAAAATTTTGAAACCTAAGATTTGATTTCAGAAGACATCAGAAGAGGTAAAAAAACTCCCATATTCCTGGATTTGTAGAATTGACATTGCAAAAATGAAGATCCTATCAAAGCAAAATATAAACTCAACTCAATGCCAGTCAAAATCCCAAGATAATTCTTCACAGTAACAAGGTGTCCAGGTAAGAATTCATATTGCCTTGCTCCAATTCCTCCCTCCCTCCCTAGATTGGAGGCTCCTGCCTCAGCCCTCTCTTCTGACCCCTCAGTTCCTGCAGCCATTGTGGGCAGCGTCTAGTTAGTTCTCTGTCTGAGCCAAGATGAATTAGTGTCAGATAACTTGCTTTGACCAGGGAAAGTGGGCAGTGGTGATGTAATGCCACGTGGACGCTGAGACCAAGGATCTCTCTCCTCACTCTTGTGCCTGGGGTCTGCCAGCCTTTGTGCTTCTAGCCTGGGCCCCAGAATGTAAAACAGACCTCTGAGCCCAACCATGAGCCTCTCCAACTTGCCCAGATGGGTGGACTATAGATATGCCCAACCTAGGTAGACCTGTGGACCCAGGAACCTGAAGAGGGTTAAGCATTGTATGCGAGATCTTGAGATTTTAAGAAACAAATAAACACAATGAGGCGAATATACCAAGAAAAGATGAGAAATTTCCAGAAAAAAGATGCTAATGAGCACCCACCGGTGTCCAGGAACTGGGTTCAATAGAGAAATCATTACACCTTCATGGTCAAGACTCCTTACTTGGCCCTGTCTCTCAGCAGGCTAACTTTTAGCAGTGTTATGGGCCACTGTCATAGTAGATACAGGTGTCAATGTGATAGTTGAGGTTTGAGCCCTGGACACATCTGTATAGAAGTATTAAGTCCAGAGCAAGCCTGCGGGAGATTTTCTACTTGCTGGGGAAGGCCTGACCTCTTGTGGGTGGGACTAGTCCCTCAACAGGTAAATGGGATAGACGGAGCTGGTTAAGAAAGGTGCCATTCCTCAGCATCCGTGGCCAGGCACACTGACCTGGCAAGCAAGGATCATCCCTCTCAACGGTCCTGTGGCTATGTGGATGTGGTGTAGCCAGATCCCTTGGCCCCTGCTGTTGGTATGAGCTCTCCTGCCAAGCTGGAAAAAGAACTGTAACAGAGAATTGTAAGCCAAAATAAAAACCCTCATTCTCTTAAAAAATATTGATAAATAAATAATAAATCTTTGCTGAAGGTATCATGATATCAGATTTTAACTCATACTTTAAATCAATAGTAGCAAAGATAGCATGGTACTGGTTTCAAAACAAATAGATCAATTGATTGGAATCAAAAATGTAGATATAAGCTTGCCAATCAGGCTGGTAAGATAAGATCCCAACTCGGGGAAAAGAGCTTCAAGAAAACACCTTCTGGAAACAGGACATGGCTTATTTTAAAATAAATAATAAAAGTATGAAACATATAGGGATTGTCAAGTTTGCAGCCTGCTCCTTGGAATGGGCAGTTGCTAGGGGCCTGAGCAGTTGCTAGGAACCACTCCCCTTAGTGTCTTGCCACTTTTCTCTGACAGAGGAGTTCTTCCCTTTTTTGTAGATTGGGTGCCCTCCTATCTATTCCTAGGTCTCTTTTTTGGTTTTTTTTTCCCCAAAAATTAACTAAGTTATCACCTCCCCTTAGGTTTCTGCCCCCGGAACTACAGATGTCAATTTGCCTTAAGTCTTTTGTTTCTTAAATACAAACCAAACCTGCTTTTAACTTTAAATTAAATTCTAACTATAAATTTCATGTTCAGTCATACACAGTAAATAGACTTTTTAGCTAGAAGGTATATGCTGATTTTAAAGAAATTAGAGTAGAACTTCAAGAGTCCTATAACACAGGTGGTCAGAATTCCCTAAAAATTATGACTCTTGTTATATTAATTCAGAAATTCTACAAATATGAGACTATGTCATCTGTTCACTAAAATATGGAACTATTTCTTATAGAACATATAAGTTAATTGAAAATAATAATAATATAAATCCTAAAATTAATATACAACTATTTCTTATAGAGCACATGAGTTAATAAAAAATAAAAATAAAATAAATCCTAATATAGTTCTTAGCATTATAACCTAATATAGGCCAGCTTATATGATAGCAGCCAGAATCTGATATCCTTAAAAAGAAAAAAATTAATGTATAATATGCACCCCCTCCAACAGATTCATCTTTACTATATACAAGAATGTATAATAGATATAACACAAATTAATAGAAGCTCAATCTTGGTGTATTTTAACTGAATCTCAAAGAAATCTTTGTTAAATACAATAATACAGACTTAGACCCTATACTGTTTGGTGGGGCATGGATAAAATAGATAAATTTAGAGAGACTGAAGGGCTGAGAAAAACCTGTTATAGGGCTAGGAAAAAACCTGTTAAGATGTGATAAGGATTTGTTTGTGTCTCATCCCTAAACAATGGGTTAAATTCTTAAAAAATATTTATCCCAAAGGTGATTTCTGCTGATTAGAGGGATTTATGTCTGTCTACAGGTGCACCATTACCTACCCAAAAATTTTTCTAGTATAAAAGCTGTTATACAATTCCAATATATCAGATTCAGATTCACCCAGCCCAGAGTTGTGTGTGTGTCTGTCTCTCATTCGCTAAATCTTAGCCACACTTGGTCAGGGGAGCCCTGGACTGCAAGGCTGCACTGTGGACTACAGCAGCAATTCTTCACAGAAATTGATAAATGATATAAATGATATCAAAATTCATATGGAAACACAAAAGGCGTGTTTTAGCCAAAACGACCATGAATAAAAAAATCTCTGCTGAAGGTATCATGATATCAGATTTTAACTCATACTTTAAATCAATAGTAGTCAAGATAGCATGGTACTGGTTTCAAAACAGACAAATTGATCAATTGATTGGAATCGAAAACCTAGATATAAGCTCATACATCTACTGTGAGGAGAACCTGGGAAGCCCCCAAAACATAAGACAGATTGGAGATGCACACACACCAAAACCAGCATTAATGCACACAAGAGAATTTATTTGGCCAACAAGCAGGATGCCTGTCTCTGAATCAGATAAAGGCAGCAGTGAAATGTAGCCTTGGTGTCTTTTATAAGGCAGGGGCATGTGACTGGAAAAGTACTGGGATGGGAAAGGACCCACCTCACGGTATATGAAGAGCCCTGAGAGGTTGTGCCAACTTATCTTAACTGTGGAGAGTCCTTGGGACAGTTTCTTATATTATCTTGAGCTGCACGCAGGCTGGGACTGTAAGATTTTTTTTTTTTTTTTGTCTAGAAACATACGCTAGAGGCAGATGTGGGGAGGAAAAGCAGTTTGAGCCATTTTGTGTTCAACATGCTTAGCACTTACAATTAACTGATTTTTTTTACATAGGTGTCCAGAGAAAACATTGGAAAAAGGACATCTTCAACAACTGGCAAAATTGTGTATCTATATACAGAGGATTGAAACTGGGCCCTTATTGTCACCCTGCATGAAAATTAACTACAAATGGATCAAAGACCTCCATGTTGAACTAGAAGAAAAAATATGGAATATATTAGAAGTGATTGATCTTTGTCAACATTTTCAATGAACGTGAATAGGATACTGAATGTGCAGGAAATAAGATCAACACTCAACAAACAAGATGTCATGAAATTAAAATCTTCTGTTCTCAAAAGATTTTGCTATCTGACCAAAAAGGCAGCTTACAGAATGGGTAAAAATGTCTTTACTAACTACATATCTATCTGGTAGAGGCTAATATACAGAGAACACAAAGAATTCAAAATATTAAACACCAAGGAGGTTTTAACTCAATTAAAAATTTGGCCTTAATCCTTAGAGGCAAGGATTAAACAGTCATAATAAAGTTCCCATGCTAACAGGGAGCCTGAGAAGGGGCCCAGTCTATGCCACCGAGTTCTGAACTCACACTAGGGTGGAGGACTCAGAGGGAGGTTAGGCACCCATATAAAGGGATGCTACAGGGATGGGGGAGGCAACAAGAAAGGGGGTGTGGTGAAAGGAAGGGGAGAAAGTGGGAAAGTGCAATGGGAGGAAGATGGGGGAGGAGGGAGGGAGGGAGAGGACGGGGTACTTATTGAGCTTGTATGATTAGGAAAAAAATAAAATGTGGGATAAAAAATAAATAATTTTTTAAAAAATGGGCCTTAGAACTTAAAAGAAACTTTTCTTAGGACTAAATTCAACTATCTTTCAAAATATTCCTACTTGTCTATTAAAAATGTAAATGAAAACCACATTGAGATATCATCTCACTCTAGTCAGAATGGCTAAATTTTGAAACACAAACAATAGTTGTTGAGGATGCAGGGAGAAAAGAGCCTTCATGCATTGGTGGTGGGAATGCAAACTTGTACAACCCTTTGGAGATCAGTATGAACATTCCTAAAAAATCAAAAATCAAAATACTATGCAACCCATGTATACTATTCCTGGGAATATTCTCAAAGACAGGAACATCTTATTTTGGATCCATGTTCATCACAGTTCTATTCACAATAGCAAAGAAATGGAATCAACCTAGACGTCCAACAGTTGACAAATGGGTAATAAAAATGTGGTGTATATACATGATGGAATACTGTTCAGCTGTCAAGAAAAGTGAATTAATGAAATTCACTGGCAAATGGATGGAGTTGGAGTAAATTATGCTTAGCAAATTTTTCCAGACACAGAAGGACAGACACTGCATGATCTTCCATATAAGTGGATCCTACTCAAAATGACACACTCCAAAGGAAACATCTACAACACCCACAAACTACAAAGGAATGTAAGTCCAGAGTTGTGTGTGTGGGGGAGCTCAGAAAGGAAAAAGTTCTTAAAGGAGTGTAGACAAAAGAGCACAAGAAAATAGATTAAGCCCCTTACAGTAGAAGAAAAGCTTTAAAGGGGAAGGAAGGGGATGGGTCTTAATAAAGAGTAAGTGAAGGGCAAAAAAAGGCAACGATCTCAGGAGAAAAAGATCAGTGCTTCACTCAGTCACGAATGCTGTAAACTACAACTCTTCTAAGAAGAATCCTGGGAGATAACAGTATGTGAGGCCCATGGGAAATCAATTACTCTCTGAATTAGTTCGGTTCCCCCTCTTATTGTCAGGGAACTCATTCTTGATACTATAAACCTATCCAATTAATACTAGAAGGGAAGAAAATAGACACTAGACAGGAACAGATGTCTTAGTGTTAACTATCAAAACGTGACAATAAACCACCCATCTAAGCACTCCTTATTGAATCCTTAGACAAGAAAAGCTCAACAATTCACTCTATTACAGTGGGATACTAGACAGAGGCACTGGTTAGAGTGCAGAATATAAACCATCCTGTAATGCTCAGCCCGAATCAGGCCATCAAAATCATTGCCCACAAGGCTCAGAGAACCTTGTGCAGGAGTCATGATGATAAAATTCGGTAATATGTCATAGAAGCTATTAACTGGATGGTACTATGCAAATCAAGTCAAATATGAAGTGGTAATTATCTCTTAAGTTTTAGTGATTTCAGTGTGTGAAGAAGCGTGAGAGTGAGGTCAATTTCCTCAAATCATTAAAATTCTGCCGAATTGATGATTTAAATTATTTGAGGAGACCCGTTACAAGTTTAGGAATGTATGAGAGCTCGTTTTGTTTCAGAAAGAAATAGTCACACTCTCTTAGGATTAGGAAAGAACATATATCATATATAGACATGCTTTTCAAATTCACTTTTTGACATACATGAAGCTATCTGTTTTAATAGGACTTGAACAAACGCAAATTCTAATCATCACAACCAGGATTTTTTTAAATTCATTAAATCCCAAATTTAGCCATGTTGTTTAGCATTGTATTCAAAATTAAGGTTACTTATAAAAATCTGGAATAGCCCCCCCTCTGCCTGCCCGCCTGCCTGCTAGGTCCCAGGTCCCAGGTGAGTGAGTGCATCCAGCCCCCCAGCCAGTGCCCCCGTCTCCCAGAGGCACCCAGGCGGCCTCTGGCATAAAAATACTGAAATGCTAATAACAGAGTATAAAATCTAAGATAGTAATTTATGAATGATTTATTTGCTGACTGTCTTCTGTCTTCTATGGTCCTGAGTCAATAAAGACAGATAAAATAAAACAAAGCTTAGCATATGATGTTCTATAATGTGCAAGAAGAATTTGAAAGCTCTTTAGTTGCTTTAAAATATTAGCAAGGAATTGTGTAAATATTCATAAGCATACTTGTTTTAATGGATTTAGAGGATTTTATAGAATGAGATGGAGTTTGAAATCTAAGTGAAGAGAATCAATGAGCATTAAGCATAGGTATTAATTAAACTATATGTTGGTCTTCTGTTGTGAGAAAGTTCTCATGACCATAAACTTCCATTGGAATCTCTGCCTATAAATCTTGGAATATAGTTGTGGAGAGTGATTTAAGAAAGTATAGAATTATGAAAATATATCAATATTTGTGTTCCAGTACTTTATGGAAAGAAAACACAATGTTCTCCTGCAAAATAAGGGAACTCTGCTTCTAATAATTCTTAAATCTTTACATTTAATACAGCAATAAATAACAGCAGAAGTATTTCAGAATATTATCATGAAATTCCAACTTTTAAATTAAACTGACAGAAGAATTTTTATGCGAAGAGATGTCAAGAGTTTATTGATTGTTGTCGATAAATTCACAACCAGAAAAAGAACTTAGGGGATCAAGGGACTTTTATTCTGGCTCATAGTTCTCTGTCACAGTGCACATTCCAACTTGGCAAGAGAGCTCATATCAACACCAGGAGCCAGAGTAATTAGGAATGCCATGTTCGTAGAAATTGTTGAAAGAGTGGCAAATGTTACTTGCCAGATTGCAAATCTGTGCAAGTAAGTAGAAGTGTTCCAAACTGCTGAAACAACTACCTCCATCTAACCCGCTTTCTCAGAAAATAGACTCCTGCAAGCTTGTTTAGAGTTTGCCTTAGCCAATAATTCTTCAGAAAAAGGTCCAGAGTTCAACCATCAATTGATAAGTAGACACCTATACTTCTGATTATCCCAATTTTGCATAAGTTATGTACTTTTTCTTCTTTAAGTTGGTATTCAAGAAGCAAAACCAGGCAAAGAATGCTGTCCTACAACAGTAATTGAAAAACATTACAAATACAAGATGAAAAATCAGTAGGTCTATCATAATTAGTTAGTTGTCTATAAGTCTTAGATCATCATTTAACCAGTTTTTATTTGCAGATAATTGTAGCAAGCATTAATTATAATAAAAATGGAGCTTTTAGAAATTCATAGAAATAAGGTCAATCAGATGACTAAGGCTATATGCATATGCAACTTGTATGAAGTACCTTACATATGTGCCCTCTTTAACTTTAATTCCTGCTTATTCATAAAACGATGAAGAGACTTTTCATAACCTGGCCAGAGGAGGCGCCATCACAAGAGGCGCCATTCCTCACAACAAAGATCAAAAGGTTGGGTGCAAGGAACCCAAGAGCCAGGATATCTACCTTCGCTGCTGGTCATGCTGTACAGGTTTCTGGTCAGATGAACAAATTCTACCTTCAACCAAGCTGTGCTGAAAAGGTTGTTTGTGAGTCGCACTGACTGCCTCTCTCTCTCCTGGATGATCCAGAAGATGAAGCTTCTGGACCACACATTGTTCCTAAGTCATGGAAGCGCAGTAACTTGGTGGAGGCAGGAAACAACTTTTGCCAAATACCTTTCTGTAGAATATAAAATTTCCTCCAAGTTGCCCAGTAGTCATATGCTTAGTCACATGAATTCTAATTTACTAAAATCCTCAAAAATTGAACAAGTAATGTGCAATTTTGTTTTGGGCTTATTAAAATGGGAAGTTGCACAGAAATTTAGCAATACATTTATTCTGCCTCATAGTGACAGAGTCAAAATAGTTTATACAGGTTTAATTATATCTTGAATGAATAGATTTAAAAAAGAAATAGTGTCTTGAAATTTTAATCCATGTTTCTGGCTACAATAATGTCTCAAAATGAGAGATGTTAGTTAACACAGTGAGAATTAATACAATGACTTTAGTGTGTTTGAGAAAAATAGGGGCAACATTTGTTAGATAATTAAAACTGTTTTCGCTTTCCTCTGCAATTTTCCATATTACAGAAATGTGAAAATGTAAATACATGTTCTGTATAAATTCCCCAGGCTCAGTTTTGGCATAGAAGACTAAGAAGACTTTGTCCAATATTCTTTATAATCCCTTCAATTTGGTAGCTAACATATGACCTATTGTCTGTGAGTAATTGTTTGTTCTTCCCTGAGACTTTCTATTAGGAAAAAAAAAAAAGACTTTTTATAGAAGTAGTGTGGGAATGTTACACGAGAATAGACACAGAGCCATTGACTATTTCTCTCATTAGACAAAGCATTCTCATGATTCTCATGATTTTTTCTCCTATTTCGTTTGTCTTTATAGTTTTTCTTTTGTATGGAGAGATTACTAACTTACAAGAGAATAGTTCATAATTATCAATTAGAGCATTAAGATGTGAATGTGAGTCTTTTCTGATAAAATAAAATTGTGACTCTAAATAAACAAACAACAATATATGTTGTAATCAAACATGATTCTGTATCTTATTTGTAAAAGGAGCCAAGAATGATTTTAAAACTTTTGTCTAGCTTTTAAATTCTATAAATCATAGAAAAAAGAGTGCATATGCAGTAAGGTACAAGATCAGTTTTACACACTTATAAGATGTAGGTGAGTTACTTTCAGATCTCTTTCATAGTAATATATTATTTTCAAAGCAGTAAATGGAACATTATTTATGTTCCTTAATATGCAAAATTTTAATTTATGCTCAGAAGCATCACCTAGGAAAATTATGCTGCAATCTAATGGGCTTCACTGACATTTAATTCTACCAATAACTGATTAGACTATTATACTTCCATTATATATTTGAGACAATTATAACTTTATAGCGTTGTAAACAGTTCATCTTTGTTCCTTTATATACTATAAATGTAATATAGTACACATGAAGTGCATATATACACTACATATTAGCATAAATTATATAACCTTGCATATTAAGTACTTTATTTTAGCCATAAAAAATCAGCAACAAGGCTTATTCAAATTTATGATAAAATCATGTACATTTATTTTTAATTCATAAAAGTAAAAACATATACTTATTCACACTATTAGTGAATAGTGAATCATGCCCACGGAAACTTAAAAACTGAGAAACTTAATTCCTGATAATCTTTGCAGGTTTATTTTAATCATCACTTAATGTAAATTGCATAAGACCTCCATGCTATTCTAATATATTGACATAGTTTTTAGTAAGCTGTACATTGAATTTCAGTTGCCCATATAGTTATTTCATTCAAGGAAGAAGAATTCTATTTTAAAACATTATGTTGTTCAATTGCTAAATAAATCCTTGACAACATACTAATCTAACCTTTGTATTATAAATATAATTTACACCATTATTTTCTAATATGATTAAATTAGCTAGATTATTAATTAATAAATCAATGTTACAATATCCTTAATATTTTCATATTAATTAATTATTTTCATATTATTTCATTAATGCTGGTTTAAATCTTTTATAATTTATAGTTTATTTGACATTTTCATTTTTCTTTTATGCTATTATCAACAAGCATTGCAATAATTATTTTAACTATGTAAGAATGTGTTTAATTTATTTATCTTTAATATTTGGAGATGCTAATAAAAATGAGAAAATTTCTCAGTTTTCAATTTTCAGAGATTTTTTAATAGTAGAACAAACACATTTCTCATAGTTACTTTGGAAAACCTGCAAATAATCTTTAAACACTACAACAGCTGATGGAGCAACTTAGGTGTGGAGTATTTGGCTGGCCTGTGACAAATCCTGGACTTGAGTTTCTACACTTTGAGAGAAAGTTTACAAACTTGAAAGTTATGCACAAAAAATATAGAAAGTTGTGAATTTTTAAGTAATAAAATTAGCACAAAGTGAATATCATAACTAAAATGTGTATTTTAAGTGTCAAAGGAAATTCTATGAAACTTAAAAACTTTTTTATACGCTTGGATATTCATGAACTAAAACCTAATATTTCACCAAGAAGGCAAAAGACACTGCATTTTCTGAGAAAATAATGAGGGTTAAAATTGGGGGAATGGCAGCTATGTTCTCCAAGGGAATACCCACTGATATGTCACTCTTACTTCAGTGAAGTCCAGGCACATACCATTAAGAAAAACCCACATGAAACTCTGATGCATATGCACAGCAAGACATGATAGCAAGGACAACAGTGGAAAAAAATTTTGTAGTAGGAAAATGAAGAGGACAGAATTGGGTAATAAGGGGTGAAAGTGACACAAGTTCATTGTATTCATGTAGGAAACACTAAAGGATAACGAATAAATAAAAATATGTGGAAAATTGAATAAGCATCTGAGAAAAATGTTGATCAATTACCTCATACTAAAAATTAGTTAAGAAAGACCTTCAGAGAAAATGAATCGGAGTAGTGATAGGGAAAATTACTATGGCAAAAATCATTAAATAATCCCAAATTTTAATTTTAATAACAATGGTTAATAGACTGGCAATAGTAATAATTTACTTGAGAAAAAAACTAAATGTTATTGATGATCAAACATGGCATTGATGATGATATAGAGAAGGTATTTGACACTTTATGGCACATTGTTATGATTGGACACAACATAGAAAAGACACTAATAAGATGTTGTAACATAATGTATGGAAGATTTATTATTGTTTATAATTTCAGAATATTAAGTGTAATGATGCTGAGTATGTTTAACTTTTTCTTTCGTCTAGATAAAGTCCAAGTATTTCTAAGTATATTCTCTTGAAGCTAGTGGCAGAAAATAAGCAAAGATAAAATAAATGTCTCTTAGGCTTATCAATGAAAATAATTAATTCTACCATATCATAGAATAAAGTTTGCTTTTATAAACTCAAAATGAATAAAATACATTCATGAATGAGGCAATAGTGGTTTGGTCCCCAAATCATTTGATGGCTGATAATTTGAGATTGAATTTATATCATTTTACTGCCTATAGCACAGAATTAATTGAAAATCTGGCAAATGTTCTCCATCTCCCCCGCCATTCAAAAGGCATTATTGAGAAGTTTCTTCTTAGAATTTTTTATTATAATACTATTGCTGTCAATATAATAAAATAGAACTTGACAACACTGAAGCCATGCTAATGATTTTTCATAGGAGGAAACAATGAAAACCTAATATTAAGTTGAAGAGTGAGTGCCCTGTTATCAGAGCATTGTGAATATATTCTGAGCTTCATTCTTCAGTTGTGCCAGAAAACTAGGCAATATTCAAAGAAAGAAGTGAAAGCAAAACCTGCTCACCATTGGATTTAGATGAGAGAAATCTGACTACAACAAAACAAACATTGTATTAAAATGATGCTAAAAATCCTAATGAATCACTTTACTGCTTATTCTCTAAATCTTAGTACCAGAGAAATATAATTAAAAACAACTAAATAAGAAGGATAAATAATTTTGAAATGAAATTCTATCCAATTTTTTTAAAAATTAAGAACATAAAAATTAAAAAATAAACATAAATATTTTGATATCTTGATGGGAAATACATATGAGAAGTTTGGACTTAAATCAAGCAGGACCAAAAAATCCTTTCACAACTCTGGATTAATTTAAAACATAAAGAAATGAAAGCTTTTTGAGAGTAATAAACACTGACACTTTATTTGAAAAAAAATGTTCAGTTAAAAATTTATTGCATTAGGTTCAAAGAAAGTCAACAAATCACATAAAATATTTTTATTCACAAAAAAATTAAAAAGACTGAATGAATAAGAGATGGAGCATTCAGTATATGTCATACTATTGGCAATGGGGTGTAGATAAGACTGAGGGCAGAGATCGCACTATGAGTACACTGACACCCAATGAACCTGCCATGAAAAAAAAGAAGTTTCTACAAAAAAGATCAAGCACATTTGCCTTTCCCCTAGTGTAGTGTAGATTTAACGAACTGGAGATACAATTGACATTGAACAGAAAGGTTTGTGAGATATAGAATTTATTCTTATTCACTTGTATATATGCCATATAACCTAAATTTTCAATACATAAATTTAGTGGTGAGATAAGCAAAAGGTGATTTTAAAAAGTAAATGGAGTTAAAATAGTAACCTATAACTTGTTACACTATGGAGGCCTGAACCCCCACAGAAGTAAACAAACCAGAATGAACCCTGAGGTTTATTGAGGCATTCAGACAGAAAAGTGGGAGGGAGTGGGAGGTAATAATGAAGGAAGGGAGGGAATAGGAGGGGCGAGGAGGGAAGCTGGGATGAATACTCAATATGCTTGTAAAAGTAGGATAAATTAATAAAAAAAATCAGCTTCATCCTCAACTCGAAAAAGAAATAGCAACCATATATTCTCAAAGACGTTTGAAGTATATGTGTTAAGTGAAGTAAATAGACCCTAAATTAGTAGATCAGAGAAAATGTGATGAATTTTTGTGACCATGATAAATTATATATAATATAGTTAATATATATAATATATAAATATAGTGACTCTGTCTATAAATATAGTGCACTAAATTTCTACTCTAGACAAATAAATATTTTGAGGATGCATTTCAGAAGCAAATGGATACATTCAGCAGTAATAAATACAAGGCAATATGCTTTCAGTATAAGAGACAATTTGTGTCAGTCAAGTATTTACCTAATTTCCCCAAGGACTGTTTCCTTGTCAAAAATGAAGGTGGTCCACATTGGCTTGTGTACTCCTGTGTGGATTCAGGCCTCTGTAGTGTAACAAGTTACCTCTCTTCAGGTCACCCCACTGGTGTGTGCATTTCCCTTCACTCATCCAGGTTTAGACCCAAAAGTTTCCACTGTGAGTTCCCATTCTATGGTTATAATAACAGCTGCCTACACAGCAGTTTGATGTAGCAGTTTGATGTCTTCCTACCTATATGTTTATTAGCTGTCTTTCCTACTGAGCTATTTCCTTCTTTTTTTAAGTTATTGTAGAACCATACAGGAAGAAGAGTGGGATGGAATGGTAAAGGGAAGGGGAAAAGTAGGAAGGAGGGGGAAGGGAGGGAAGCTTGAATGAATATTCAATATGCTTATAAAAGTAGAAAAAATAACAAAAATCTAAACACACAAATTTAACACTGAGTTAGCACAATTGTGTTGATGGCGAGTCATGAGCAGCTCTAAATGGTGAGAGTCATGTGAGGAGGAGTAAGAGAATACCTGTTAAGCCCATATTTAAATATACCTGTCAGTAGTGGTTCTCTCTAAATGAATTTTCTCAGGTGGAAAAGAAAATGAAGGTGGTGAGCGAGCCAAAGGAGAGATGTGTAGAGAAGGAAATTCTGAAAACTATTTGAAATTCTCCTGGCTTTTTAGACTTTCTATTGCTTTTTGGAGCTGTATTCACTTCATGATAATTTTAGAACCTGAGAAGCTTAAATTCATTTGATAGCATGGTGGGTCCTATCCTACATGTAAAGATTCTTTCCTGCAAATGATTAAAACAATCAAAAATCAATGAAGAAACCATGCAATGAAAGCCATAGACATTACCTTCATAGAGAAATCTATGGCATTGGAGGACATAATGAAAATTAGGTACAATTTAAACATATACCAAAAAAAAAAAAAGAATCAAAAGCATTAGAAAGTAGTAGAAAGTTACTGCAATGCACTTTAATGAGCCAAAATATGATACATATGTATAAACCAGTATGTAAGAAGTGACATCATAAAATATTAACTTGAACGGGCTAAAAAATGATACAGATCTCAGAGTTAAAAAAACTCATTGAAAATATAAGAAAACAATTTCTGTAAGATGGAACAAATCAAATGATAAGAACAGTATTTATTAATAAAATACTAACTCATTAAGGTATTATTAGTCTTAGTTTCTTAAAACACTGTTGTGTCTTAGAGGTTAAATTATTAAAAATGTATGTATTATATCTATAGCAAAGACAATTTAAGCTTTTATAAATTATGAGGCAGAGTTAAATGAAGTTTTAAGATAAACTTCATATTGGATTTTAGTTAGCATTATGGCTCTTTTGAGTAATAAAATGTAGTGAAGACATGATGACATAGATGTGATCTGACACTCAGAAGATGTTCATTTATCTTTCTAAGTACTGTAGCATGATTTTGCCTTACTTTTCTAGAATGCAGCATATATCATAGCAAGATTTTTGAATTTTACATATTATTTTTCCTTACAACTTTTCCCTACAAAAAGAAGAGTATAGATGAATGAAGCCCAGAAGAGGCAAACCTAAGAAAGCCAAGGCCTCCCTGTGGGCATGACTGGGATTATGATGTGAGCATCTTCAGTGCTTCAGAATAATGCAAGCTATGTTGCTTTAACTTTTGGAGTTAAAAATGAAGTCTTCCTTTATTACATTCATTTTTTTTAAGAATTACTAAGTGTGATTCATTCATTTCTTTAAGAACAGTACCAGTGCTTTGTCACTTTCTCATTTCTCACCTATTTGTCATCTGTCTGTCTATCTATCTATATCTATTTATCTATCTATTTATCTATCTATCTATCTATCTATCATCATGTAAGGAGTTAACTATTATTATAATTAAAACTTAGATAATATTTTATTCACTAAGGGATAAATTACTCAGCTGTAAATGAAAAAGAATTATCAAATTTAATGGGACCTGTTTTCTGTGTGATCACTGTGTGTGTGTGTGTGTGTGTGTGTGTGTGTGTGTGTGTAAGGTCATGTGTATGCCATTATGCACAAATTAAAACTTTTCAGTCCCTTATCTTTCTTATAGTTATCAAACAAGGAGGAGCCACAAAGCAACATTTGTGTGCTTAAGGTTAGTGTTTCCCCGAGTTAAACTCAAATGTTGCTTAAATCCAGGCTTCCATTTTACATGTTTACTTACAGTGAAGTAATGATATCTGCATCACTACCACTTATACAGCACTTATGCAACACTGATTCCTTTTCTTGCTTTCCATTTCTGTATACGCATCATGGAATCAATATTAGATTATTTTAGTTTTTGTTTTAGAGGCATCATTAAATTCAATATTCAGAACTACCAGGTTCTGCATGATAAACTTGGAAATCAAATTTATTATTAATGCATAGTAGCTTTTATTGCACACATATCTACCCATATCAATCAGAAACTTGATAATCAGGTCTTGTTTGAAGGGAAATGTAGTATTTCCATATGGAGCCATTTTACATCTGGCAGACTACCAACAGAAACCTTACATGAATCGAAACAGATAAAGCATAGCCACTTCCTTGACCCATCCCTTCTTCAAAGAGCATCAAGATAAAAGTAGAACACAAACACATTTGAGATTTGTACACATAATCATTAGGCTTTATTCTAAAATATTGAAATTTAAGATGGTTTGCTGCATAGTCATAGCTAATCCTTCAAGTTGAAATATTGAGAAAGAATTTTGTTATTAAAATGTTTCTGGTTTGTAGGTGAAAAAATCATGCAAAAAACAATTTTAGCTATCAACATTTAATTGGTGAGGACATTGGTCACTTCATTGAAAGCAGCAGGGTTTATAGAAAAGAATGAATAACATGCATTAACATTCATTACTTTATGAAGCAAAATATTTCATATTTATAAGTATTAATTCAATGTAATGATACAGGTGTTATTAAATAACTTAAAATATAATTTTAAACAAGATGATATATTTGCATGCATATCTTTTCCAAGTTCATGTTTTCTAAATCTTTGTAATATTTTGGGAAAGGAAAAACTTCACAGTTCAGTAAAAGTTGGACACACTATTTTGCTTAGTTGCACATATACACACATTTACACATATATTTGTGTCTGTATATATGTGTATAGTGATTATTTACCTATCTAATCCCAACTGTGATTTTGAAAACATTTATAATCTGCAATTATGAGAAACGTGCTATTTTCCATGATAGCTTCTCTTTAAACCCTTATTTTTCTTAACATGGTAAGTCATTTAATGCATTTTCTTATACAATGCATAAATAAATTCTATTAACTGCAAAAAGGAACATGTGCCAATTTCTATCTTTTTCTCTTTACTTCAAATGAGTGAAGATAGATATTTGTACCTAGTGTATTCAAGTGAGTATGGGAAAAAAATCAACCATTTTTGAACCTGTTGATTCTTTACTGAATTAATAAATAAGGTAAATGAAAAGGCTAAAAAGTTGTCTTCTCATGATCCTACATGCAAATGTGGTCAACCTCACTAGTGAGTCAGGAATAACAGTGGATACCTAGAATAACAGAAACCATGAAGCCAATGAAATATTCACAGAACACATGAAAAATTCCATTTAACCTAGTCAGAAACTTCATGTGTTACACATATGTGTTATGACTTTAAATATTTCAAAGCAGAAGGCATGTTTTAGCAGGATATATACATACATATATATATATATTCCACTTATATATAAATTCCAAGTCTTGCTATTACATTTTCACAAATACATGCATCCATACAATGTATTTGGCCATATCATTCTCATTATCCAAATTATCACATCTTCTCCTTCCCATCACCCACTTCCACCTCTTAAAAAGTACTTATTCTGGAATATTAGAGAGTTTGCTTCCGTGAAATGCATATTTTTGTATTCTGCCACAGAATGGGCTAAAGAATAATTATACTCATTTTTAGTCTGGAGTTCTTTACACTTGCAACTGGAAAGGTGTAAATTCATTTCGTTTTATCTGTACATTTTTGCACAATATTTTAAAAATTTAAAATTTAAAATTTATTCAAATATATTAATGCACACTCTGTGCAGGTTTTGATTAAATTGGTAGTGGAATATTTCCAAGAAAGGATTAGAACTGCCTTTATGATATTATTAATGCACACATGCTGAGTAGAGCTGTTTGACTAGAATCTGATGAGTGCTATGCATCTAATTTTGGGCAAGTCAACTTACATTCTACCTCAATTAATCCTTTTAGGTTCTCCCAAAGCATGATTTATTCATGAAGTATTAGTTCAGCATAGTATTAGTTCACAATAATTAATAGAATATTTATAAAACCCTGGAAAAATTACAAAAATTATAAAGCGCTTGCAAATTGTATGTTTCTGCATGCAAAGTAGCAATATGATTATCAGAATTGTGAATCAGGAAGCCCAAAACACTGCATGTATTATGTGAAAACAAATGAAAGCCCCTCTCTCATTATTATCAGAACACCTCTCATGTAACTTAAGTTCCATACTTAAGTAGATTGATAAGAATCATTTTAAAGCAGGTCATCTCTATATTGTGTCCATCCACCAGGCAAGTGCAGGATGATCTTGAAATGCAGATCATCTTGAAATCTGAAACTTAATGTGTACTGCCAGAATTTCTTGTAACCAAAATTTCCTTTTTACTATTATTTATTAAGAATTGATTGTATATTTATTTCTTTTGTCATGCTAGGCATTGAATCCAAGGTCTCATGAACACTGTGCAGCTCTACCAATGAACTTATTCTTCCCAATTCCAAGACTTACTTAGTGATATTGTGAAGCTATTTAAAAAAATTCTCTAAAGACTTTTGCCTTGGAACCAGGCCAGCCTAATCTATCTCCCCATCCAAAAGCTTAAGGAAATTTGTGGAAGAGAGGGCGGTAAGATTGTAAGTGCCTAAAGATGGGGAGGGGCAAAGATACTCCACACAAATTAGGACCGAAGTAATCATAATAGGACTCTGCATGACCTGCACAATTACCAACATATCACTGAACCCCCAAAGTCTAGCAAGGGTCACAGGCACTAGGATTCTTAGAGGCAAGGGATTAACAGCCACAATAGTGTTCCTACACTGAAGGGGAACACAAAAAAGGAGCTCTAGGCAATGCTACTGAGACTTTACACCTCATCAGAGGAGGACCCAGAGGAAAGTTTGACATGAACAGTAAAGGATACTCCAGGAATGGGGAGGAGGGGGCACTGGGAGAAAGGGAGGGACAGGGGAAAGGAAGGAGAAAAATGGGGAGGGAACAAGGGAATCCAAGTAAGGGTGGAGGGAGGGAGGGGAATGTGGTACCTATCAAGTTTGTATGAGTGGAAAAAATAAATAAATAAAAAAAGAAACATTATAAAAAAGACTTCTGCCTTATGTTGTGCAATCATCCAAAGTAATACTTTTGCTAGACTGAACTAAGTCATAAAGAAATAAATAAAAGCATTTTGTTTGTATCTTATTTCTTCTGAAGATAAGCTTATTTGGAGACATAAAGCAGAAAAAACACAAAACAAATAAAAAATCTTCCATGATTTTTGTCATCCAGAAAGAACCAAGTTTCAAGAATTTCCAAGATTTTGTTTTTGTGCATGCTAACATTGGAGACATTTGCAAATCTTGTATCATAAAAATATCCTATGTAGGGCTGGAGAGGTGGCTCAGGGGTTAAGCCTCCGCCTTGCAGGCGGAAGGTCCTGAGTTCGGATCCCAGATCCCACGTATAGACGCCAGGCAGAAGCAGGGGCGGCCTGCGTTTCTGGTCCTGGTAGGGCGGAGCCTGTGAATCCCGGGCAGAAGGAGGTGGAGGCGTCCATGGTGGTTCCCGAATTCGTCCGTGGTTCTACACACACAGACACACGCACACACACACACACACACACACAGATGCGTGCACATACACACGCACATGCACACAGTTGAATAAATAATAATAATAATAAAAAAATTAAAAAAATATCCTATGTAAATAATATACCTAATAAAATTAATGAAAAGAATATTTCTCAGGTTGACTCCAGGTCCAATCCACAATTAGAATGAAAGAAAGGTGGGGATTTTGTTCCTTAGGCCCCCTTTTTTATTAATAAAGTTACATATAATATACATATCTAAAAGATATATAAGATGTATATAATAAATATATACATGTCTAAATTATATATAAAATATGTTTATATATGTACATATCTGCAATGCATTCTAATTAATCTCACCCCACCCTCCATTATCTTCTTCCCACCCCTGTTAGTCACTCTGCCTTATGAGTCCCTTTCGCACATTCATATTCTTCTGTTTTGATTTGTGAGCCACTGAGTTTAGGGGGAAGCTACAGGTCTGAAACTATCCACTGGCGTCTGAGGGATTTACCAGTGGGTGCACAGCTGAAGACAATAACTCCGCCTATCCAGAATTTAAAAGTAGCCAGTAGTTGAGGGCTCTCTATTGCCTATACCCATCCATCACTGTCTGTTAATAGACTCAGTGATGTGCAGACCTAAAGCAGTCAACCACAGCTATTATGGGTTCTTGATTGACATGGATATGTCAGGCCCAGAAAATGGTATTTTGTAGCCTTTCTCACTAGCTCTTACATACTTTCTGCCCCCTCTTCCATGATGTTCTCTGAGCATTGGTGGGGAGGAGAGCATTATAAATATCTTACTGAGCTGAGCTCTTTTATTTTATTTTATTTTATTTTATTTTATAACATTTTTTATTATTATTTCCGCTCATACAAACTTAATAGGTACACCGGTTCCCTCCCTCCCTCTTCCTCCCCCCTACCTCCCTGCTCCCCCTCCCCTCACCGCTCCCTCCCCATCTCCCAGTGCCTCCCCCCCAAATCCCCGGAGAATCCTCTGGGCCTTCCTCTCCGATGACATACAAGGACCCAGTGGCTTTTCCCTGAACCCTTTCCTGTGTTCCCCTTAAGCATAGGAACACTACTATGGCTGTCAATCCCTTGTCTCCAAGGATCTTGGTGCCTTTAGCAAATGATAGACTTTATGGGGTCAATAGTGTGTGGGACATTGAGCAGGGCATGCAAAGTCCAATTATGATTGCTTCAGTCCTAACTTGTGTGGAGTATCTTGCAAATCATTGCTCCTCCCATCCTTGTGCTCTTACACTCTTACCGCCCCCTCTTCCTCAAATTTCCCTGAGCTTCAGGATGGGGAGAGAGTAGTCTGGCCTAGTTCTAGATGGTTGATACAGAGTCTCTGAAGTTCTGTATTATGGTTCGGTCATTTTCTTTTGCAGTTTTGCTGCTCCTGCAATCCTGATGGGTATTTTTTTTCACCTCTTGCAGTCCTTGATGGAGGCCTATTTTCTCTGCTGTAACATGGTCCCCTCTCTCCTTGTTTCTGGTGTGGCCCTCCTATCCCATCCCTCCTGTTCATAATCCTTGCAATTACTGTAGGTATTACAGAGATTTATCTTTGAGTGTCTCTAGGTGGGCTGGGTGGGTTTGGTGCTAGGAGCCAACTACCTATTAGGGAGTACATACGGTGCTTAATTTTCTAGGTCTGGGATACTTCACATAATGTAATTGAAAAAAAAAAAAAGAAGAAAGAAAGGAAAGCAGTTTATTTTGTAGACATGAATCTAATCTGTAGGTGCATAGTCTGAAGGTTACAGTCATGGCTAGAAAACAGTTAAATCAGTTAAGAGGATAAGAGCTGTGACTTTTTCCTCGACAGTTCTATTTGAGAGGTTGGGTGTATTTTCCCCTCTTGCTGTCTCATTTTTCTCATCTACAGAATGGGAATAAGAATATTTCCTATTTAATGGGTTGTACTGGATGAAACTTGCTTATTCATGCAAAGTTCTTTGAAAATCATTGTGTGAAGAGATTTTAGTTTTTTTTTGAGTTTCTTTGTATCTTTCCACCCAACTTTCCAGGAAGACTTAACCTTCTCTCAGGAAGTATGTTCATCAGATCCAACTGATATGAGAGAGAGAGAGAGAAAGAGAAAAGCAGAGAATTTACTGTATACTTAATAAATATATGAAATTGAAAACTACTGTCCTATTTATATTTTCACAAAAATACTGCTAGAAGAATCTAGGCAAAGTAACCAACTATCAGTCTGCTCTGGCTTAAATATACTTTCCAAAGTTCATGCAAATGTGTTTTCTTCAACCTTAATAGCATGTGTGTATGGACCCTATGATTGTGAAAATGCATGTTTGTATGTGGGCAGAAACATCTTTTTGCAAGTGTGTATGCTCGTTGTGTGTGTGCTTGTTGTGTGTGCTCATTTCGAGGTTCCAGTGTGATATTCAGAAAATCCTATTTCTCTCGCAATCTATTGTTTTGAGGTTGGGCCTCCAAATAAATAGAGTTTCTCTATAGTACTATTCTAGCTACTTAGACTGCTCTAGGAATTCTCAGGCTTTACCTTTTGGGGCTGGAATTATAGCATTTTTACTTAGGATATGGGGATCCAAACACATGTGTTTTTTCTCTTCATTAGCAAGCACTCTAACCATTATTCCTCTTTTGATACTTTTTTTTACCCTTTTTACAAAAACAACTTAATGTGATGTATATAAATAGTAAGGCTTTTGAGGCCATAACAAATATTAGCATCTTTAAAATCTGACATAATGGCTTACCAGGAGGAGGAGGAAGACTAGATTATTCCCCCATGCTATATAATGTCCTTGACTGCTTTTGGACTCTACAGGAAAGTCATTAAAATCAAGAAGAAATAGTGATTAATTTTGAGTTTCACAGAATTCAGAATATTTGAAAAATAAACTTATTTTCCTCATAAATTATCCAATTTGTGATTTTCAATTGTCGTAAGAGAGAATAGACTATAACAGATGTCAAAATATAATACCAGTAAACTATCACAATGGGAATAGGGGAACTTTGTTTATAGCATATATTCCTCTAGATAAACCATAATTAGATCAATATTATTTCAAATTCAACCCTCCTCCCAATCCTTCCTCAGACATATCTACACTATTTAGCACAAATTCTGTCAGTCTCACTATTTTGGGCTGAAGGCATTTTAGTTTCTTCTATTCTTAAATTGACTTAATGACAAATGAAGACAGATCTCAAACTCCATTGTTTTCTTTACATAATGGCTTTGACAAAGTCTGGTCTTTTCCATTCTTGCTGCTAATGTGGGGATTTTACATGCGATGGAACTTTTCCAGGTCCAATAGTGCTTGCTTCAGGGAACATGCCAGAAACTTAATGGCCATCAAAGTTCCCTAGAGATATCCTTATCACCTCAAACCACTGAAGATTAAGGACACAGACACTTGTGCAAGTAAACAGAGTGTAAGCAAGCTTTACTATGAGAACTTAAGAAAAAGTGAGAAAAAGTTCTGAGGGCGAAAGGGTTTCCCAGGAGAAGAAAAAATAAATAAACTTCTTTGTCTAAGGGTATTTTATAGAATTATTGCAGAAACTGGATATAGACTGAAGTAACCTCATTAGTTGTCCAATTAGTGGCTCCCACACTTTTATTTGCCTTATTCTAAACCAGATTATGTTTTGTTCACACATTGTCCATGCAGTTAGTATCATTAGGCCCTGCTCCTTGTCTGTGTCTGACTCTGGTTTGATTTGATTTTGACCTCAACTACTCACTTACACATTAGACACTGAATGGTGTTGGAACTCTGCCTTTGCATTGTTCAAAGTGCTGCTAATCATGCTATATGTTCTCTTTAATTTTTCTAGATTCTTGTCCGCAGGGCAGTCTATGATCTATTTCCCCAAATACTTTAAAATATACTCTGTTAACCCTTAGTTGCATTAGAAACAAGATAATTTTGAAAGGACAACAGTGCCTTATAAATGTCCCCTAAGGGCTTTGGGGGCCAGCAGGAGCTAGCCATCCATGGCTTGGCCAGGATTGTTTCTGTTTTTAGATCTGTTCATGGTAGTTGTCACATAACAAGACACACAGCTTCTTATTCATCTCCTGATTGCTCCAGACTTGTCATCTTCACACTTCATCTTTTTAAACTCAGCCTCTATTCTCACTTCAACATATTCGAGCAACTTAAAAATCAACATGGGTCCTTTCTCCCTACTTCATACAGAAAGCTAGCTCCTACCAAACCATCAGAGGTACTTTCGGTTTCACTGTTAACTAGAAAAACAATGTGAGGCATAAATGTTCACAGAGATCCTGTCATACAAAAATACCCATTGTATTTGTATCAGTTGACTCACGTTATTTTCATTTTCACCAACCATTATAGAGACCTTTTGCTTCTTGGTGGGAGACTGTTACTCATACCACCTTTAACAAGATGTCTTATCCTGATACTTTCCATACTTATGCTTACAATTTCTCTACCTATAGCATAAAGAAACTTTCCACACATATGGACAAAGGAATAAAGTTGGAAAACCATTGGAATAATTTTTCTATAGGAGACTATAGATCTGTTTGATCTGTTTTCAGACAGACTTTATGTAATTAATCTCCTCCCTGGGCTGCTAAATTCTCTAAATTCTCACATTTGCCTGGATTAAAACCTGATCACACCTTTAATGATTCAGACCCAAACTCTCCTCAGGGAGAAAAAAAAAAAAAAAACAAACAATCTTCTTACAGAACCTTAAGGAACATCAAAAACTACCTGGGTTTTTATCTTAAGGTAATGCTGAAGCAAATAAAAGGAGCTCTGCCCATATTTTATCCACCAATTTGGAAGGGGCCCAAGGTCTACATGACATCACTCATTAATTGGAAGGGGCTTCACAAGAAATTCCCTCAAATTCCTATCAAAGACCTAAAGAAAATTGTGTGCACCTACAAGTCTTGCCAGCCATTCTCACAGATGCCACCATTACAATGACCAGGGATAAATCCCCAAGGACTGAGACCCAATTCTCTATGACAGACCAATGTCACACATTACTCTCCATTTAGTAAGCTTAAATGTTTTTGTAACTATTGACACATTCTCCCAGACCTGTTGGGCTCCAGCCCACACAGGAGAAAAGTCTAAACATGCTCAATCTTATTTTTTACACTGTTTTGCTACACTAGGACGTCCACAAAAGATAAAAACTGATAATGAGCCATGCTTTATAAACAAAAGCCTACAGGACTTCTTCAAGTTATGGGGGATTCAGCACAATACAGGGATTCCTTAAAACTCACAGTGCCAAGCAATTGTAGAACGTAATCATCAAAATATTAAGGCCCAATTACAAAAACAAAAGGGGGGAATAAGCCCCCACCAACAATTAAATATGGCCTTGTTTACTATTAGCATTCTCAGTTTTCAAAAAAAATCAAATAGAGTCCCGCTTCCAAAAACATTGGGGCAAAAATAACAGAGATCCGAAATACAGGTAAGATGGAAAGACCCCATCATGGGACATCAGAGGGGCCCAGACCCATTATTAACAATGGTTCGAGGCTTTGGGTGTGTCTACCCTATAGGAGGCTCAAACCCCATATGGGTGCCTGCTAGAAATCTTAAATTCTATTGTCAGGGGGAAGATGACCCTAACCAACCAGAGTCAGGCACCACCAAAGATTAATAAGGACAAAAAGAATGGTCGCTATGCAATAGGCTCAACAGGCTTTTGACTAATACTCGCAAAAGGGAGAAGAAGGTAAAACACACACACACACACACACACACACACACACACACCTAACCAGATCCATGGGCAGCATCTCCCTTGAGATAGATCTTATTATCTCCCCACAGGCCATGGCAAACACAGGATGGACCATCGCATTGATCCTCATCAGAGGGGCCATCGTTGTGGGGCTTTCTTTGATCCTGTTCCTATTTCCAACCTAATCCATTGGCTTGGAGGAATCAACTCAACCTTTTGAAAGAGACTGAAATCATCTTGGTGGTGTTCCTCACCTGGACAATACTTAATGCTATTCTCATTGATCATCAGAGAAGGCTTAAAGGCTACGGACTTGTGATGCTCTTGCTACTGCTATGGGTAGAACTTGAGGGGTTGGGATTGCTTTGGAGCTATGTAATTAATCCCAGCTGCAACCCATGGGTTGGGACTTAGTCCCCCAGCCCATGGCCTGTATTGTTGGGCTTGCTTTGCTATAAGATTATATACACCATAATCATACTACACAACAAAAGATGATTATGCTTGCACAGATCCTAGAGGAGACACCTACTGCAGGTCCTCAGGACCCTGGGTTACAATTGCCCTTCCAAGAGGTTGCTCAGGTTCCTTGATAGAGACGACTATTCTAAGTGTGTAGCCACTTTCATAAGGTGCTCCCCTGGGGTTCACTCGAGGAACAACCCTTTGAACCCACCTCATTACAAAACAAAAAAGGGGGCTATGTGGGGCTCTCAGTCTAGGTGACCTCAATAATCTGGCAAGGTTAGACAAAGATGTTTTGATGGAGGAAGTCTAAGGGCAGCTCAGGATGTTTTGACCAACGCAGGGGAAGTCAGGAGGGGGCAGCTCAGGTTGCGTTGAACAGCTCAGGATGGAGGAAGTCAGGAGAGAGTAGCTTATGATTCTGAAGAAATTTTGCTACATACAGCCTGCTGCTGGCTTGACCTTTAAGATGATTGGCTGCCTGTTTCCCTGCTCTGGAATTCCCACTGGGGTTTCTACCTTTATAAGATGGCTACGGACTTGCAATAAATGAATTCCTGCTTGACTAGACTGAAGGAAATCTGGGAGCAGGCAGACAGCACACTCACCTTTCCCTGATCCCCCTTGTGGAGGACCCCCCGGACTGGCCTGCAGGACGGAGCTGCAATCCCTGGGGACAGAACCAGGCCAGCCTAATCTCTCCCCATCCTAAAGTTTAGGGAAATTTGCGGAAAAAGGGGCAGTAAGATTGTAAGAGTCTAAAGATGGGGAGGAGCAATGATATGTAACATACTCCACATAAGTTGGGGCTGAAGTAATCATAATAGGACTTTGCATGACCTGCACAGTCCTTGACCCCCTAAAGTCTAGCATGGATTACAGGCACAAGGATCCTTAGAGGCAAGGGATTAACAGCCACAATAGTGTTCCTATACTAAAGGGGAAGAGCAATGCTGCTGAGTCCTTATACCTTATCAGAAAGAAGGACCCAGATGGAAGTTTGACATGCACACTAAAGGATGCTGCAGGCATGGTGGGGGGGGGGGCACTGGGAGAAAGGGAGAGAGGGGAAAAAAGAAGGTGAAGAGTGGAGAGAGAGCAAGGGGATCTAGGGAGGGGTGGAGGGTGGGAGGAGACCAGGATAGTTATTAAGTTTGTATGAATGGAAAAAAATAAATAAATAAAAGAAAAGAAAAATGTAGAAAAAAGAAGAAAAATTTTTTTCTCCCCATCAGTTTGACACTTGTTTTCATGTCTTTTCACATTTATGACCCACTGAGATTCATTTGAGATTTGGGTTGGCTTTAATTATATGTGCCTGAGTAATTGCTGGAGCATGCATTTTATATCAGTGGGTATACCCTTGAGGAAAACGTCTCCCACCCCAACACCACTGTCCACATTGAATCTTTTCAATCTTTCAGGGAGGTGTGAGGACTCTGCAGATCGTACCCCTTCCATGATCTTGAAATGGTGATAGTGTCAATTCCATGTAGGTGTTATGGAAACATATATAACTTAAAAAAATAGGGACTAAGACTTTGCCTGTCAAGGTGAATTTGTGGTGAACGACCTTTTTCGAATCAAGCAAATGATATTTTTGGCTTTCAGAACTGTCTAGAACTTAAACAGATTTTTCACAAAACATAATTTTTAGTTCTCAGGACATTTAACACTGGCATTTTTTTTCTGAACCTTCGTACCAACACATATTGAAAGTCCCTTGGTGCTTTTATTGGTCAACTATGCATTACTATTATAGACTGCCTAATATGAACTATTTTAGAAAGAAAGGACCTTGCTTAGTTTACCACCTTAAAGGTTTAATGATAAAGTACAGTGGATTGTCTCTGTGGAGAAGACTGTCATGGTCTGCATCATATTGTGTTGGGTAGCAATCTGGGGAATTTGTATAGTGACTTGCAAATTAAATATAGAACAAGGAGCAGCAACAGCTGTTTGATAGGACATTTGTACACCCAGTGGAAGTTTAATATTCTGGAAATCAGTCCAGACAATTATAATTCTCTTCTGTTAGCAAATCTCCAACTGTACTTGATCTTCTTAAGCAGAAAAATGTTTTACCACCAGGCAAGATCACCTCCCTTTCTAAAGACTTTAAAATATGATCATCTGTGGGGCATGAGTAAATGCATAAATTCTTAATATAATAATGTATTATAATAATTTATATTGGCATAGGTATAAGTTGAATTTTCTTTTTTATTTTGATTTAAGAATTATTTTTGTTTGAATGGGCAGGTGGGGATATGTGTAGAAAAGAACATCTGAGTGTTTGCTTGTGGAAGGACAGTGGTTACATCAAGAATCAACCTGAATTGTTGACCTCCTTTTTTTTTTTTTCATTGTTCTGGGTTTTCCCAAGCTCTGTCTCCCTGGGCCAGAATTGTAGGATGCTGTTATATTTTCCTCATGTTTTTATGTGGGATCTGCAATCCTCACTTAGATACTTCTGCTTGTGAGCCAAAAGCTTTAAACCCTGAAACATCTCTTGAACCTTTGATTGAGGAATTTAATTGAATTGGAGAAGCGTCAACAATCAAATTCAAAGCCTCCTCTGCAACAGAAGATGTTTACTAAAGAAAGGAACAGCCCGCCAAAGTGCTGAAAATAAATGTCTGCCGACTGCTTGACCCTAAAAAGACATAAAAAAGGCTCATGGAGCATTACCAAACAGGTGGTGGTAAAATTACAAGATCCTAAAGTGGAATATTGGCCAGTAACTATGTCCTGACCATGACAAGAATGTAGTAGCCATGATTTCACTGTAGCTAAGTATATTTTCACAAAACCTGCACAGGATTCTTCCTATTGACAACTCAACATGGAAAGGGAGATGTCTGAAGAAGTTCCATGCCAAGAGGTAATGTCAATAGGGAAGAAAAGGAAGATGCTTTCCTCAATGATACCCTTACTGATCTATGGTTTATGCTCCAAAAATTATTCTGGTATATCTCATCAAAGGCAAATATGATGAAACACAGTAGGCCCCACAAATAAACATTCTTGAAAGTAGGAGGAAATCTGACAGGGTATGTAAAAAATATCATAAATTCATAATATGTGTGTATGTAACATTAAAAATAAAATATATGTTAAAAGAATAATTTATGATGGTATTGAAGACTTAGATTTCTTTGAAGCCCAGTAAGTCAAAATTTTATTTAAAGTTGTGAAATAGACAGAAATATTTTTGCAATAGTGGGAGGAACCAGCCTTAACTTCAAGTACAGCATTGCCAAGAAGGAACTTAAAGTTGAGAGAGTTATAAAAAGTTAAAAGAGGATTCAGGAGTCTTGTTGGAAATATTACCTGATGTCTCATGGGTGTTAGTGGAGAACAGGGAAACTGATGCGAATTTTAGGATGATAAAATGTTGTATATACAAGCCCCTGGGTAAACAAACTCAGCAATCATTCTCTTTATGAAAATTGCAAAGCTAGGCCTAGCAGAAACTGTATAATATTGACTAGTGTATGACTGACAAATGATCTAAAAACAAACAGGTATTGTTCCAGGCACCTTGTTCTGGGATCAGTATTGAAGAATTTGAAAGCATTTTGAACAGATAACCAGCTTTGTAGTCATTCTACCTCTTTGATCATCAATTATAGGTGCTACCAATCAAACAGTTTTCCTTTTTTAAAAAAAATTTATTATTATTTATTCAATTGTGCGTGTGTATATATATATGTGTGTGTATATATGTATATGTGTATGTGTGTGTGTGTGTGTGTGTAGAATCACCGGTGAATTCGGGTACCACCGTGGACAGCTTCCACCTCCTCCTTGTTTACTCTGCCCTGGGATGCACAGGCTCTGCCCTACCAGGACAAGAAACGCAGGCTGCCCAGGCTTCCGCCCGGCGTCTATATGTGGGGTCTGGATCTGAACTCAGGATCTTCCATCTGCAAGGCAGAGGCTTAACCCCTGAACTACCTCTCCAGCCCCCAAACACTAAGGACACAACATATTTTATCAATACACCATTAAATACATCTTTGTTACTGTGCATGCATTAGCTGTGTTAACAAAAAGAATGATAAAGAGTGATAAAGTATGAGGACCAATTTTTGCTTTTAAAATATTCAAGAATGATTATTTTCATAGTCACAATTGCTATGTACTAACATGTACACGAATATTCATTGTTTTTAAAAGAATCAGATAAGTAGGTGTTAGTATTGAGATGAACATATACACTTAGGTATGAAAATTAAATTTTAAATGTTTTTTCATTTTTTTCAAAATGCATTTTTATCACTAATATCACTTTGATTATATTTAACTGAGAGGAAATTAAATTATCATTTCTAGCAGCACTTTCTTTAAGTCTGAATGTCTTCCTTCTGTTACTTCTCTGGCATATGTTGTGCCCCAAAGTCAGGTGACAGCCAGTCATCAACTCTGATCCTTCACATCCAGAAGTTATTCAGCCACATTTCTCATTTCATGGGTCAGTTGCTTGCTTTGTTCCCATCCATGAAGGATAAACCCAACCTTTCTTATTGGATTCCTGGCAGGTAGGGTGAGTCTTAACTTTATTATGGATCTTGGCTTGTCACAGATGAATTGCTTCTCTTTGAAACAACTGGAGCAATCTATCTAGTGTGGGAAAATGCCATCTCTGTGGAAGAAGAATCCCAATTCAGACCAGAGAGATGCTTCTCTTCTTTAAATGAATCGTGACTATTGGTGGATGATAAATCCACAGTCACTTTAAAGCTGCTAGTCAATTGTCTGCTGAAGGATAGACACAGCAGCACAAACATAGAAATTGTGAAATGCACCAGGGGTAATTTCTCTTAGAGACAGATTTCTACACATCAATAGCAAAGGTTTTGAAACTTCAATTTTTCTCCCATAAGTAAGCAAGATTAAAATGGACTTTGCATCATTTCCTTTACATACAAAAAGGAAATTTAGATATATAGATTTGCAAAAAATATCTTTTAAGGAGATGAATAGAGCACCTAATATGTAAGTCTCATTCCAATATCTGTCTGGGGTTTCCATTTAAGGCAAAATCATTTATTATTTCCCTAATATTATGATATTGCACTGTGAAAGACCTATTTGTGGTCATAAACTCATCAAAAGGAGGTAATAGTATTCATGTCAATTTGTGCAGCAATAAATGAATAATTTGATATATACTTGAACATTATTTAAAAGTAGCTTGTAATACAGTGTTTTAAAATGATACATGCAGAAATTCATATTATCAATAAGACAATTTACCTCAAAATACAAAAAGTTTTTACTGTCTTAAGCTTAGATTTTTTTATGGATTTATAAATATTTCAGTATGACTGAGAAAAAAACATGCCCAAACATGAGAGCAGAATGAATCATCACAACGTGGGAATCACATGTTAAGCCACATCTCTGCTTCAATAGCATTTGGCACAGCCAAAAAAGAATTAAATTTTACTGGAATTAAGTAAATATGGTCATGCATGTGAAAAAATTTGAAGGTGAGGGTGAGTTTGGCAGGGATAGTAAGGATATAATAGTGATAGGAGTGAGGGAAGGGATTAAGGTGTGAACATATAAATTTATTCTGTTCCTGTGAAACATTGAAAGTATAAATGGAAAAGGATGTAAAGTATAGTAAAAAGTCTTTATGTAATGACTAAACTATTAGAAAACACAACATAGTGACATATAAGCTGCAACCAGAAATATTAAGATGTGGTCTTAGAATTCAGAGGGGTGAATACCATCTGATAATATATATGTATAATATATATGTATATTCACAATAAACACTTTGGACACACCCAAAAATATAAAGTAAATATGTTATTCTTAGAAAAATAGCATGCCGTTATTGTTCTAGCACAATGAAAGAGTTAATCTTTTAAAAGCATATTCAAAATTATATATATGTATCATAACAATCAAAATAAAGGCAGTTGTGTCAAAATTTTATGTAATTAACATTGAATTTTCCATTTATAATTCACAGATGTTTCTTTATCATTTGCAAAGTATCTCAGTGAGGCCTTTGTAAAATTAAGCATATAAATATATGACAGATATTTGATAACTTACATAGTAACACATGCTATACTTCTAAAAATTTATTTGACATGTGTGTGTATCAAAGGTGTCGCTATGGAGGCCCAAGGGTGAGTTCCTGAATCATCCTGAAGTGCTTCCTTTCTGCTTTGCTCTGGGATTTCTGAAGTTCCACCCACCAGGGCTGGAAGTGCAGGACTCTACCATTTCTACCTGTTTTTACTTGGAACCTAAGATCTGAGCTCAGAACCTTCTGTTTGTGAGGCAGAGTCTTAACCCCTGAACCATCTCTCCAGCCTGCTATTCTTATATAAATAAATGAGGCATTTCATAGTGCCGAAGATTGGGAGTACAGGCTTATTCATGATATATGATATTGTATCTGAATAGAATATTATTTGCTTAAAAGTATGCTAGTTTGATGAATTGTCTTTTGATTTTAAGTATATATAAGCATCAACTGACATTTATGTGCAACATACAAATGTAATGTTTTATAATATCACATATTTTGATCATATATAAATTTATGTGACAAATATCTATAAAATCAAATATCTATTACATGATATTTGGACAATTTTAATCTAAGATGTATAATTTTAAATGTATCATAAAATATTTAGCATTTTTTCCTGAATAATTTGTCTGTAACATTTATTACATTTATGTGCTATAGTAACTATACTGCCTGTGAGTTTTTTTCCAAACTATCACATCATGTTCTTCTTGATTCATATTTAATACGTGTATTATCACATTTTGTTTAACAATTTTTGACATTATATGACCATCATATCCATATGAGTTTATGTGTGTTTCCTTCTAATATACTCTATTAGTGAATATTCTAAAAAAACTTCCTCTTTTCTTTTCTGTGTTCCCCTTCAATTTTCCTTTATTCTTCTGATTATTTACTTTACTAAATGATTAATTTTGATGACATGAAGGTGATAAAAAAACTGCAAAATTGAAAGCCCTATTCACTTGTATTGATATTTTGCTGACATTTTTATATCTTCTCTAACAGAGATAGAACAGGACAACCTAAGCTAAAAGATTTCTTTATTTAGGCTTTAGAAAGAAACAGACTCGGGTCTGGAGAGGTGCCTCAGGGGTTAAGCCTCTGCCTTGCAGGCAGAAGGTTCTGAGCTGGAGCCGCCTGCGTTTCTGGTCCTGGTAGGGTAGAGCCTATGAATCCCGGGGCAGAGTAAACAAGGAGGAGGTGGAGGCATCCATGGTGGCTTCCGAATTCGCCTGTGGTTCTACACACATACATATACATGCGCGCACACACACAATTGAATAAATAATAATTTTAAAAAAGAAAGAAAGAGAATCAATAGGAAAGAAAGAGAGAATACACAAGTATCCACACACAGAGAAACACATACATTTATAGCAATTGAACAGCCCTTTCCAGAGACTATGAAGTTGCATGATTCCCCATCTCAAAGCTCTAGAAGCAAGAAAAACATTAGTAAAATTCTATCTGAATTACAAGGTCTGAGAACTGTGGGTAAGAATCTGTGATGCAAATTCTGGTCCAAGCCTGAAAGCCCTAAGTAAGAACAGAAGATGAAACCTTAGCTCAAGAGCTGTGACTTTTCTTTTCTTTCCTTCTGTCTGCTTCTCTCCAGTGTTCTGCAGATTAGAGGACATGCCCATCCACCTTGGAAAGGACAAGCTACTTTCTCACAAATTTCCCCAATTCAGCTAGTGGTTTCTTCTATTAACCCTCTCACAGAATACATTTGAAATGATGTTTTGCCAATGAGTATCATACTCAGGAATGCAAGGTGACACATGCACAATAACCCATCTCAGCATTCTCGGAGAATTTCTTCAGAACACTAACACTGAGATTATCTTTTGAACAATATGCCTGGCAAGAACAAAAGGACATTTATATGCAGTGAAGGAAATTAATGTACATTTTCATTCTTGTTTTAGCTCAGCCTTCTATCTACTTTGCCAACTGCTTTTGCTGGACTTCTTGAATCTAAAATTAACCCCTTTAGTTTTCTTTTTAAAATTTTTACATATATGTGTAATACTTCCTCCACTATTTATCTTTATTACCACATTTTAATTTTTTCTATTAATACAAGCTCAATACAAGTTCCCTCCCCCATCACTTCCCTCCTTGTCACCTGTCTCCCCACTTCCCCACTTCTTTTCACCCCCTCCTTCCTTCCCCCTCTCCAGGTGCTTTTCCCCTTCCTCCCTCTCATTCCCTGGATCATCCAATTATGTGGGTGCCAAACCTCCCTCTGAGTCTAAAACATAAAAATAAATAGTGGAGCCAGGAATATACCACTAAACCCACTATATATATTTTATCTTTTATATTTTTTCTTCAATTTTTGACAAATGTTCTTCTGATTTATTAATTAATTTCATTGTTTTGGTAATATGTTTGTCTACAAGTGTTCTTTTCATGCTCCAACATTAATTTTTAATTTATGTATATTTAATTTTTTCTATTTTAATAATTTCTCGTTTCAATTTTGATTGCTCTCTAATTAATTACCTAGTAAGATAACATTGAATTAATTCCAAAGAATATGTACCTTAACGTAGATTATTTTTGATAAGAATTTCTGAGTTGATTGGATATTGATTTTTGTGGATATTTGATATTTCATGAACTTGCATGGATAAAATATATATGACAAGGCTAAGTACAATTCTCTCTCTCTCTGTATATGTGCATGCACAAGTGCATGTACCTGTATATGGATGCATAAATCCAATAGTTTTTTTAAAGCACAAGTAAAATGAATTACAACAATAATAGAAGGGCTGACTAAAAAATATTTAATAAAATACACACAGTATCTGTGAAGTACAATATTATTCTTTAGAAATAGTCTTGAATTAGCAATAAACGTATATAGCAGACTGATGGTTTCTTGAGGGGTCTAAATAAAGGCAGATAATTTGTTAAAAACAGGATTAAAATCTAATCAATTAGAGCATATAATCAGAATATTAGAAGGCAAAAATATAAACAAAGAACAAGAATAATACATTAAAATTTATAACAATTATATAAAATGCCATTGTAACTATATTATAAAGTCTTCAAATATCATTGGCCTAAATAACGAAAAAAACAAAAATCTCCAAATTTAATAGTAAGACAAGATCACAGAATATGAATAAACTATTTTTTTGAAGAAAAATGTATGTAAAATACAAAGTTCACAAGTCAAAAGAAGTATTAATTTCAAAATAAACAAATATGAAATAAAGGAAAATTTACCCAGATAAATAGGAAAATTGTAAAATGGCAGAACATTTAATGCTCTGAGGAAACACAAACATTTTTACTCTGAATGCACTTACTAACAAATTACCAGTTGAAAGGCACAGAAACATGAACATACTATTTTGAAGGTAGGGTGCAATGCATATATGCAATAAATGGAGGATGAAGGAAGTGGGGTTATGTGAGGCAGAACAAGATAAATTATAGGATCAATCAACCAGTTGTAATTAAGACCATTTAACCCACAAGAAGGGAACACATAATTTTTTCAAGCACAAATAGCACACACATCAAAATAGACAACATTTTGGGCTATAAAACATACATCAATAAACATAGACCCAAGGGAAAGCATAAGCTATGAAGGTTTTAAGTATAAAGATAATATATCAAACTGCCTTTTAAACAACTGTTACATCAAGCAGATTAGGATGAGTCACATTGTAGTTTTTGTTACAATTTGCCACTATTACAAATCAGCTTTATATTATAAATAGGCTAGAATAAATTCATTGAGTTGCAACTTTAAGAATTTTATGATAAAGTTTTCTGGATGATTTTCTTGTGCAGTATTTTTACTATAACCTAAGAGATGCATATATTTTTCTGTATTTCCCTGAGATAAATTTATTTTAATTTCTTAATTTTTTTCTGTGTTTGTGTATGTGTGTATTTATCAGAGTGTATTTATCCTATGAGCACCCAAAGGTGACTTTGAGAATTATTCTGGATTGTTCTAACTCCTTTTCCTTTACTCCAGGTTTGCCAGTCTCCACCTTACAGAGCCAGAAGTGAAAGCCATGGCCATTTCTGCCAAGTGTTTTTCCTTTTTTAGAGGGGGATTCAACCTCAGTTCCTTGTGGTAGGGAGGCAAAAGCTTAACCTTAACTGAGATATCACTCCAGTCCCTTAATATATTTTCTTAGCAAAAGGATATAAAGTAACAGAGATAGTCACAGTAATTAATAAGTATAATATGGATATTCTATATAAAACACAGAGACATATATAGGGTTTGAAACAAGCAAGTCACACTTGTGGAAATACATACATTTTATAATACCTTGATTCATTTTTGAATAATTTCTAAATAACAAAAAGCAAAATTAGTGACAGAAGGAAGATTAGTTCCTATCATCCAAGAAAGTCAGTGTATGGACAACTGAAGTAATTATTTTCGTTTATTTGTTTTTTTCTATCTTATTCAAAGGTATGTAGTTTTAATAAACTATGTTTGTTTATTAAATAGTTGGCAAGATCATGTTCCAATAAAAGTGAATGCATCCCTTAAATATTGAATTATAAATTTACTAATATTGAACAATTCTCAATTTGTATATTTATATCTTAAAATATAGCCTAAATACTATTTCACAAGAGGCAACCTAAATTAAAATTTTGTTGATTTACCTTGAAAACTTTTAAAAATCTTCATTTAGCTTAAGGAAGTTTTGCCATATAATGTATGCTTTTCAATGCAATTTATCTCATTAAACTTGAAAAAACAATTATATTATAAGAACAATGCATAATACCCATGGAATAGTATAATTAAAATAAATGGAATATGATTTTAGCAATGAAGGGGTAACAATTTAATAATGTGTTCAGCCCATCAGTCATCTCATTAGAGATGTTGTACTGATGAATTATGTGTATACATATAAATATTTCTCAAATGTTCATATGGTTTAGTTTGATTTATTAGTAAGACATTTTGAAGTTGGTACTAAAAGATAGTGCTGAAAAGTGTTATGGGCTAAACAAAAGCTGAGATAAAATATATCAAAGTCTTTAACTATCAGTGCAATACCATCATTACATTATCCTTCTAGCATGATTTTATGTTGAAATTTTCTAAAACATAAAGTAATTGAAGCATTTCAGAAAGATGTCTCAGCTGCTCATTATTTATCCACAAATTCCGTTTTGCTATGATTATTATTACTGGATTTCCATATATAAATTTATGAGAGGAAATCTCTTTAGCTATCATAATTTTATGATTTTTTAAAGTGCTCTTGATTCTATGGGAAGTAGGCATTGCTCAGATTAGGATCTTACAAGACATCGCCATGAACAATATCAACATCAGGATGAAGTTACATCTGGTTAGTGCATTTATCTTTTAGATCTTTTCCATAATTTGAGAGTTTTGGAGTGTGGAAACCATACTATAAATACAAACATTGTACTTGAATCAGCTGAGAAAAAAATTGACAGTGGTAAATCAATCAATGCTATGATAATGTTCTTACAATAGCAACTATTGCAGAAAGGAAGTATTTACATTCATTTGCAGACCTTTAATAACTCAAAAACCTTCAGCCAAGTTACATCAAATGTGTCACAAGAAACAAGAAAATGTGCCTGGTTCCCACTGGATGGCAACACACTTAATGTCCAAGGGATTAAAATGTCTTCATTTTTCTCATCAATTTGGTCAAACATAATTTCCCCAGTTAAATAGTTTACAAACTGAAAACAAAGTTCAAATAGATTTGCCAATTTAAGGGAGGAAACTATGCACTCCAGAGTAGTTGGTTGAGGAAATGTTCATGAAACTAAATGAAAGGATATAAATAATCAAATATGAAATTAAATGATTGCAAAATAAAGTACGAGAGAATATTTGGGTAGATACAAGTTGAAATACTGGTCCTCAGAATACTACCTGAGGAAATAAATTGTATATTTTTTCCTTTTTTGCAGCTAGACTACACTCATTTATATATCAAATACACAGAATCTCCTTTACTCACCACAGTGAGAAAGCCACAAGTTTATTCCTTAGAGACCACACACAGAGATGTGTTTAATCACTTTTCAAAAAAAAAAAAAAAGAAAATATTTTGCTTGAGATTTCATGAAAATAATGTAGGAAGAAGTTTTCCTGGGACTCAAAATATGGAAATGTCTAATTGTAAGGAGGAAATCATCATAGTTTAATTATTTTCTGTAATTTCAAGCAAATTCACGTGATTTTTTTCTTAGCATTATATAATGTGTGGAAACAATCTAAGATCCAAAATATTAGTAATTTATAGCTACATTATGAAAAATTTTACAAAGATTATTTAGTTCATTTCATGTATTATAGATGAAAACTGATGGTTAGATATTTTTAATGTCTTACAGTGACAATCCCTAAGTTAGATTTGGGAAAAATAAAGAGAAATGTGTATTTTAAGTCATACACAGCTGATTTTCAAAATACTGAGATGTTTTCTTTAACATATTTATATTTAAATGCTTTTTTCTTCAAGTTAAAATATTGAGAATTTTTTATACATTGTATTAGTACTTTGTGAGTAAAAAATGCAAATCATTGTAAAGAACTTAATAAGTATATGTAATATCTCAACCAATCTACAAATTTGGCTTCATTGACTTTTTCTGTCTTTAATGATAGATGATGTGAAATTTCTCATACTCTAAAAGTGTCTCTGAATTTCTTCTGCTACAGTCGTGAAAGTAGATTAGAAGAGGCAGAGCATCTCAGTGCTTCAGCAACATTGCTGATGGAGAGGAAGGAATGCAGGGCTTAGTATTTTCCAAACTGAATTGAAGCAAATTACTTCAAGTAGACATTATGATATGGAGTAAAGGGGAAAAATAATTGGTATCTTTTCCTTATGTCTCTGGATTGAACATCTTTTGCAAATGCAAACATGCGAGCAGTTCAATCTTCTATGAAGCAGTTTTGGTTGTTTGAATTAAAATAAGAACATAGTGACTGTGAATTAAATGGTTATCACTAAACAAGAGCAAACATTATATTTAAATATGAGATCAGCACATTACACTCCAGCCTGTACTTTAAGTTACAGAAGGTATAAGTTTTCCCACATTCTGTAAAAATATTGCATAATGGAATTTAAACATGAAATTTGAACTTAAAATGCTCAGTAAATATTTTCACTGTTTTGTTTTTTGGAGCACCAATTCACACAGCATGAAACATTTTTTTAATTTAAATAGGTATAATGACAAAAAGTAATTCACAACTATTTTTATTTATAAGTGAAATGAATGAAGAAGATGAATTTAATTTTATATGCAACTCTAAAGAGTTACTTTGCTAATCAATGAAAAATGCTCTGAAGGAATAGATGTCCTTTTACTTTAAAATTATACTGTCTTTGAGTTCAGAACACAGAATCGTACTTGATTAAAATGTCATATTAAAAACCTTGTTACCAATACAGTCAAAGGATGGGGAATAGGACTGAAATCACTGGAAGAAGATAATGTAAACCTAACCAAGGAGGTAAAAGACCTTTACAATGAAAACTTTAAAACCCTAAAGAAAGAAATTGCAGAAGACACCAGAAGGTGGAAAGACCTCCCATGTTCCTGAATTGACAGAATCAACATCCTAAAAATGACCATCCTACCAAAGGCAATATACAAATTCAGTGCTATACCAATTAAAATCCCAAGACAATTCTTCAAAACAGTTAATCAAACAATCTCAAAATTCATATGGAGGCACAAAAGACCCAGGATAGCAAAGACAATACTGAGTAACAAAACCACTGCTGGAGGTATTACCATGACAAACCTTAGTCTATACTACAAATCCATAGTTGTAAAAACATCCTGGTACTGGCTCCAAAATAGACACAGAGATCAATGGATAAGGATTGAAGACCCAGATATAAGCCCACAAAATTACAGCCATTTGGTCTTTGACAAAGGGGTCCAAAGAATCCAATGGAAAAAGAACAGCATCTTCAACAAATGGTGCTGGCAAAACTGGATCTCCACATGCAGAAGATTAAAGCTGGACCCGTAGTTGTTCACCATGTACAAGACTTAATTCCAAATGGATCAAGGACCTTGATATCAGGCCAGAGACTATAAAAACCATACTTGAAAAGATAGGGAACTCCCTCGAGCTGATTGGGCTAGGCCAACAGTTCCTAAACAGACATCCAATGGCACAGTCACTGCTACCAACTCTCAACAGTTGGGATCTTGTGAAATTAAAGAGCTTCTGTTCAGATAAAGAGATTGTAACATGAGCTCAAAAGCAACCCACAGAATGGGAGAAAATCTTCACTAACCATATATCTGATAGCGCTCTACTGTCCAGAGTGCACAAAGAACTTAGAAAACTAAACACCAAGGAAACCAATGGCCCAATTAAAAAATGGGCCCTGGAACTTCAAAGAAATTTTACCAGGGATGAGATTAAAATGTCTAACAAATATCTTCAAAAATGCTCCACTTCTTTAGCCATCAGGGAAATGCAAATCAAAACTGAGATATCATCTCACCCTGGTCAGAATGGCAAAAGTCCACAATACAAACAACGACAAATGCTGGAGAGGATGTAGAGAGAGGGGAACTCTGCTACATTGCTGGTGGGAATACAGGCTCATAAAGCCACTCTGGCGAGCCGTCTGGAGATTCTTAAAGAAATTAAAGATTGAAATGCCATATGACCCTGCTATTCCACTTTTGGGAATAACCCCCCATACAGCAGAGGTTCACATCGATAGCACAAGTACGACCATGTTCATAGCAGCACTGCTAAAGGCACCAAGATCCTAGGAGGCAAGGGATTGGCAGCCACAGTAGTGTTCCTATGCTTAAGGGGGACACGGGAAAGGGTTCAGGGAAATGCCACTGGGTCCTTGTACGTCATCGGAGAGGAGGGCCCAGAGGAGAGTCAGGGATGCACATTAAAGGACTCTCTGGGAATTGGGGCGGGAGGCACTGGGGGATGGGAGAGAGGGGTGAGGGGAGGGGGAGCAGGGGGTTCGGAGGAAGGAGGAGGGAGGGAGGGAACTGGTGTACCTATTAAGTTTTTATGAGCGGAAATAATAATAAAAAATGCTAAAAAATAAAAAAATAATAATTTCGTTTTGCTCTTGGACAAGAACAAACTTCCAAAAAGTTGTCTTCTGAAATACACAAGATATCTATTATAAGCAAGAATCTGACCTCTTCTCTCTCTCCCTCTCTTTCTCTCTCTTTCTGTCTCTTTCTCTCTTATTAAGTTCCTTACTTTTCCTTTCTACATCTCAAAAGGCACACGATTTCAATATTTTTGAGAAACCAAATAACTTCTGCAAACCATGGAATTTTATGTAGAGCACTATGTCCATTAAGTAAAGCCTTGCATTGTAAAATGATCTCCAAGTGTCTCCTAACTCTAAAATATACCAGTATTTACTGTTTGGTCTTCTTAAGCCAATGTAACCATTTGTCACAAAAAGATACTTACCACGTGATGAGTGATTTTTGCTAGAGCCCAGCTGCGACTGTTAGAAATTGTTTATGAAAGGAAGAAATGGAGGATCCAGAAGAATCCAGGGAGCTTTCTCTGGATGGTTGCCCTGTCTGTGTAATTCTAACAGATATTCCTGAGTGAGTGGTGCATGATTCTGACCACTTTTATATTCAGACATATCCTTCTCCAACTCTGATCATCTTAAGCTTTCACTTATAACACAGCTCATAAAGGGGGAAAACCAACCTGGAAATTCCATGCTGTCCCCCATCTCAAAGTAGCTAATCACTTCTACAAAATCATTTTCTAACATACAGGTATATATGGAGCAGCTATCTGGAGAACAGTAAGTGCTTTTTTGACAGGTCATTGCTCTCTATATGGCTCTAGCAAATATGAAAGAAATCAGGAGCCAGCAGCCATTCTATAGTTTGTATGGAGAAAAAGAGCATTCAAGATAGAAGACACAATGTTCATTTTAATACCAGATGAAGGTGCAACAATGAAGAAAGTAAATTTACAAAACAGAAAGAAAGAAATCATTATCAGTGGACCACAGGAAAGAGAAGAGACAAAGAAACACGTAAATATTGCTTATGGATCTTTGACAAAAGGAAAAAATCGATGTACTAGAGTAAAAATAAGCTTTTGGCAAATGGGGTAAAAAAAATACTGGACATGCATGTCCCTCAAAACTACTTTAAAATACGATTGACATTCTTAAAATGTATGTCACCCAAATGAAAAAAAAAGAGAAGAGAAAGGAAAAAGGAAAAGCAAATAAATAAAACTAACATATTTAAATATAAGACTAAATATAAAGGTATTATCACAACTCTTTCCAAATAATCTAACAAGCTCGGTTTTTGGTTTCTATGTTGATGAGTTGAAATCTGTCAGTGGTGCAAACACTTACATCCAGCTATTTACTGATAAAAAGAGAATGAGGGACAGAAAGAGATGGACAGAAGGAATAGGAAGTCGAGTAGGAGGAAAGAAAGAAGGAAGGAAAGAAGAAAGGTAGGGTTCTGGCCTATTCACCTCTGCAAGTCATTTCCCTTCCAATAATCTCTCCTTGTCAGGATAGTCATTTACAGATTTAATTCTCCCTGGAATCTATTTCTGTCACAGTGCCTTCTCTCACATTCTATGAATCCTTCAGTGTTTCTTTTTATTTCCTCCCTTTATTTTTTTTTATTCAACTGTGCGCATGTGTGTGTGTGTGTGTGTGTGTGTGTGCACATGTGTGTATGTGTGTGTGTGTGTAGAACCATGGACGAATTCGGGAACTACCATGGCCGCCTCCACCTCCTTCTGCCCCGGGATTCACAGGCTCCGCCCTACCAGGACCAGAAGCGCAGGCCACCCCTGCTTCTGCCTGGCGTCTATACGTGGGATCTGGGATCTGAACTCAGGACCTTCCGCCTGCAAGGCGCAGGCTTAACCCCTGAGCCACCTCTCCAGCCCTATTTCCTCCCTTTATATCTTTCACTCATTTTAAAAAGATCTCTATATTAGGACCTCTTAAATTTTGTTATCTATCATAGGAGTAAGTTTTATTATGCAACTTTCAGTTGCAAAATATATTTTCTTATGTAGACCTTGAAATTTTGGTTAATTTTAACAATCCCTGAGGGGACTCTTCAATGATAACTACTGAAGGACAATTTCTTCTATGCTGAAATATACAAATTCAAATACATCAATTACTTTTCCATCACATTCTAACTCAAACATTCTATTTTCATAAACTTTTATGTCTGAAGACTTCAAATGTAAAAACAACATCATTAGCATTCAGAAAAGTTTAATATTGACATGCTAAATTTTCTCTGCAGCTGCTTCTACATTTCATAGTTTATTATGTAATGATGAAATAAAATGCCTTGTTTAGTAAATTCAAGTGAAATGACTTAGAAGAAAACTTAGACAAAGCAAAAAATAAACAGTACCTTACTGACCCTAAATATTATCTTAAGAGCACAATTAAATCCAAACCTCTATTACCCTCAGTAGTGTCCAACAAATTCACATAGGCATGTCCATCCATGTGCTTATGCTTGCCTATTATATGCACAAGTGTGAGTGAGTGTAGTGTGTGTGTGTGTGTGTGTGTGTGTGTGTGTGTGTGTACGTTCCTGTGGAGGCCCAAGGGTAATGTTTGGAATCATTCTAGACTGCTCTACCTTATTTTTTGCTTTACTCTGGAGTTTCTCAGGCACTATCTTCCAGGGCCATAAGTTCAGGCTAGGTGGGATCTGGGATCCAAACTTAGGTCATTCTGCTTGCAAGGCAGAGACTCAATCTCTGAGCCATTTCTCCAGCCCAGAAGGTTTAAATGTATTATAAATTTCTTTGGTAGATTTATTAATGTATGTGCAAGCATTGTGTAATAAATAATTTTGACCAGGGTGTTGAAAATGACAAGAATTCCAGTAAAAGAAATACCTAAATTTCCCACAATAACATGTTATTATTGCTAATAAATTTAATCAGTGATTGAAATTGATCAGATCCAATTACTGTAAGAATGCTGGTGGTTTTCTTCATTATGTGTGTTGTTGAGATAAATTTGAAATAAAATAGAAATTTTTTGTTGTTCACACTGCTATGTTTAGCCATGTCTAGGCACATTTATCTCCCCATAGCAATTTTCAAGATCAATTTTCTACCTTTTGATTGATGTTTCAAATAGTATAATGTCTTATTTGCTTGCCAGATTATTTTATTCTTCTTGATATATTTTGATTTATCCATCTAATATCTGTGTTAGACAAGAAAATTTACAAATTCTATAACATTCAATTGCAAACATATTATCTCAGAATGAGTATTTCTAACTCACACGTAATATGACATATAATATAAGTTCAGTACACATAATTTCATACTTACAAAACCAAAGCCTGTAGTTCTATTTCATTATGATTAACTTAATGATATTTGTGTAATGTGTTTAATGGCATATTTTACTAATTCTCTATTGATAGTTACTGACTGAAATTCTATGTTTTTTTTATAGTACCACAATTACATTTAACAGACATGGTTTCTGATACATTTATCTATCTGTTTATGTTTCCATCTATCTCACTATGACTAAACTATGACTAAATTGAAAGATTATCTGTGGAAAATCATAACAAATTATATTTATGCAAATTTAAATGCACATTTTTCCCTAAATCCCAGTCAAGCCTCGACATTATGGCTTTATGAAATTGCCCCAGCTTTGTGGAAATGTGCCAAGATGGATGTCTGTGACATTAGTTCTGTGGTTGTCACCCTTTTCTTCAGTAGCTTGCTTATTTTTTCCATCTTTACTTAAATATTAATATATTCCCTTGCCACTCTAAGTTATATTATTTGGTTTCCTATCACTTTCAAAACTTTAATTTCTGTGACCTTAAAATATCAAAAATACTGTGCATACTCATTTTCTTAGGTGATATTTATTTTTTTCCTTAAAATTTAAGTTGGGTAAACAGGACAATTTGTGTTTTTTAGTGAAATTTAAGTTTTTTCATTATTTGCATAGTATATATATTCAATTATGTGGATTAATAAATAAATGGAGACATCTTAGGAACAGAGAAACTATCCTTTCCTCTATATATTTAAATGATTATGTGAATGACGTCCTAAAATTAATATAACTTGATTGAGCACTTGACTTAAACATAAACTTTACAGAAGATTTGAAATTGTGGAGGTGTTCTAGCAGTGAGCCTGTAGGTAGCATCCTTTGAGGAGACAGAATATGCAGTCGCAATATCAATCTACACTGATACAGTCTGAAGAAAGTCATAGCTTACTTCAGGGATTTCATTTCATCTGAAGTACATAAGATTTTTAATTCACTGTCATCCACCCTCAATTTATCCAAGACTACCTGTTACACTTAAAATGTGTCTCTAGTTGGCTAATACAGAACCTGCAGTTGATTGAAGTCACTCACATGTCAGGGCCACATGCAGTAAGACGTCAGGAACAACAGGGATGAGCGGAAAGTCATGTGCACATTGTTCATTTCCCGAGCTTTTGTTCTGTGTGGCGCAGTGTGCACAGCTTGAGCTTTACTATTCTGGATACTTGGCATAAACTTCCAACTAGAAAGTAAACATCGACACAAACACTGGATGTGAGTATAAGAAGGATGTGAAACACATGAAAAATTCAGAATGACTATATTTGAAAATTGTTTTTTTTTCAAATTGAAGAGTATATGTCCTTAATGAAGAACATGTGCCATTATTACTAACTGAAATTGTGCAGGGAACATGGTAAATTTCTGTGTCTGTGTAAATTCGGAGTCTCCCTTATTGATTTTCATTGGAATCATTTCTTATGGACTCCTAGATTATAAATTACATAAAGGCATATACAACAAAACACTGATCTGCTTTTATTTTATACTTTTTATAAATGGTTGTTCTAGTGGTTGAAGGGCTTTTACCCTTTAGCCGTCTAAGTACAAAACTATGTAAGTATAGATTTAACTATCTACTCTGTGTCAGAATTGCTGTTTTTAATGACATTTATGGTGATAACAGTTCTGAAAGTTGGAAACAGGCCAATGCTGTTACCTTCAGGCATAATGTGCATGCAATAATGCATATATTTATTGACATATCTTAATATAAGAATAACGCAACTTTGGAATGGATGCTGTTTGTTGGGGGGACATGCTACCTCCTCCCATATTCCTTAGAGATAATGGCATCTTGTCCACTAGTTGACAGACTTTCCTAGACTTTAACTGACTGAAGATTTGAGCTATGGGATGCCTGACTGCACACCTGCTTCTGGAATGCTGGGAGCAGGAAATAATAGCCCCCTTCTCTGTCTGTGAATCTAGGGAATCTGTTTCTCAGCCTTGAAGCAAGACCAGCTTCCTTGTTGCTTCTGTGCTGACAGGGAATCCTTACATGTCTTGCTTTGTACTTGACAGTCTATTCTGTGTGTGATATCTGTGTTTCCTAATGAAAGTCATCCCAGATAATCAAAAGGTGTTTCAGAACGCTTCTGAAATCCTCTGGTTATTGTGAGTTAAATTCAAATCATCAGATCTCAGTTTGGGTAACTGGCACAGCAGGAAGCTACATTTTATTTCGTGCAAAGTCTTGAAAACAATAAAGCAACGTGATTTTCTTGTAAAAAATAATAGTCAATTTAATTGAGCTCACGTGGCATGCTATGGCCTGCAGACAGGAGTACCAAGGGGAAAATTTAAGGTAGCAAGAAGGATACAAGACAGCTATGTATGTGCACATGCACTCACAAACACATACGTATACATACAAAACAGCACACATACACCATCATAAACATCATAAAAATCCAATATTGTGCAGATTATAATATTTGACAAATTTTCAGATATTTCTGGTCTTTACTTCAGGATGTAATAATTGGCAAATCCAATCTCATTCAATTCCCTGGTTCTGTTCATTCAAATGAAAAGCATTATGCTATGGATAAAGTAGAACAAATTGATATTAAATCAGTGGTCTCCAAGGGTGAGATTAAAAAACAAGTAAATGCCCATTTCTGTGGGCCATTCCTATTCTATTCATGTTGATTATAATTTGATTTCATTTATATTCAGGTGCCATTCCAAAAGTTATTTCAAATAATGACATGCATTTAAAATTCTTTTGAATGACAAAATAATTCAAAAAGTATATCCTTGTCTTTGAAATTACTGTATCTGTTCTCATGTTTTGAGACTTCATCAAGCTTTCAGGTTGAAAGAAGTCTATGATTTTTACAAGATATAAGTTATTTTCTAGCATAGCTGAAGATTTGAGAGAAAAAAAAACTCTACTATAAAAATTAAAGATGGCAATAGCAGAGTTCCAATATTTCATATTTTATGGCATTACTATTTGTGTTTGGGGCAGACTGAAAATCTATTTTTATTATGCTTTCTCAGATGGCACTTTGAATTTAAGCTCCATTTTCCATGGCTTATAGCTTTTCCACTGAATACCTTTGAGGCTAAACTTCATCATTCTGGTTCTTAAGCTAGACTGAAGTAATTCAGAAAGTTTGAAGGAAATGTATTTTGTCATTTTGATTTAAGTAACTGTAGGGAAATTCTTTGTTGTTCGTAAGACATAATGTGCAGACAAAACTTCTGCTTTAATTCTTTATGGTTTTAAGTAAAACATTTAATTAGGCATTCCCTTAAATGATGCATGCATATGATTAAATTGTTTATAGAAAAGAATGCACAGATATATGACTTCTTCCATTCCACAGTTTATGTGATAACGTTCAGTATCCATCAGTCATCTCTTGGTGTAGGATTTGGTAAGAAAGACTGAAGTAGTCATTCAGAATGGGAAGTTTCATTTGAAAGAATGACTAATTATGTGCTAAATACTTTAACAGCTATGTAAAGTCAATCTCAGTGGAGTATATGATCTGCCAGTAATCCCATTCTCCCATTTCAACTATGTGTAACGTACATAAGTCCATTTTCACACCCCTTTCACAAATTCTAAATTTGAAAGTATAAGAGAAAAAACATACAGGAATAAATGATGAAGTCTCTCAAAAGACTCAGCTTGATAAGATTTTTAATTCTTTGAATTAAATGTGAATATTTTCATTGTCTCAAACTGAAGTTATTCAGTAAAAAGAGCAATCTCAATGTGGCAGCTTGATAATTACTATACCCTAAATTCAATCTAGATCTAGGTATTGTCTCTTTGAAGAAAAAAGAAGGAAATTAGTATGGAAGCCACAAAGTATGCATGCGAAGCACAATGCAGCAAATTGCCTTATGAACAGACACACAAGTGTGTACATACACATACGTGCATGTGAGTACGTGTACATATATGAATAAAAATATTTCTACTCATAATTGCTGAGTATTGTCTGGAAAATCTTAACTGTATGCTTTTTCTATGCTTTAATAGACACCTAAATCTACTTCATGATTTTTCTGGTTTTATGAGAAACTGGTTGTGTTAGCCTAGTAATAATAATTTTTAAATATATGCAATACAGGTTTAAATATTTTTCTACTTTCATTGCTAAACATAATTTTTGCACAAACATGCTTAATTATCCCCAGTGATTGAAGGAATTTCCTTTTGTACAATCTTGATTCTTAGTTTTTATTAAAAAAGACATCGGCTACATAGATGAATCAGGAGTTTAGACTCTGTCTCACAAAGAGTAGGTTCAGATCCCCGCTTCCATGTAGAAACACCAGCCTGCATTTCTAGACCTAGTAGACAGAGTCTGGGAAAAAGAAGGTAGAAACAATTCAAGATGATTGCCACAGTCACCCTTGGTCCTCCACAGGCTCATACAGTGCCCTCTGACACACGCGCACACACACACATACAGACACACACACACACACACACACACACACACACACACATAAAATAAAAAAATATAAATATAAAAAAGAAAACATAGTTTTACAGTTTGCTTTAATTTATTGTGTTCTATTTTATAAGTATACTATGAAAATGACACAGAGATATGAAAGGGCAAATATCTCAAGAGGCACCACACTTCCCTGAGAGATTATTTTAGGGCAAATGCTAGATGGTGGGGATGAGCCTAGGGATAGAGATTAAAAAGTTTCTTCAGTGATACAGCCATGCTCTAGAAAGTTCCCAGACACATGTCATTACATGCAACACAGACAAAATTTAGTGGGCCATATAGTTAAATGACACAAAATTTGGAGACTGGAAGAGATGAAGAAAGTATGCAATGGGAAAAGGACAGGATGAGGTAGGAAGGGGAAAAAATGAGAAAATAGTATAAATTCAATGTATTCATGCACAATACAAATAAATTAAAAAGCCTCTAAAATCTGTAATAGATTACAATGTTGAAATATATTAATATAAATTATTTCAGTGCTGTGATTATGGAAAGAAATTCTAAACTAAAAAGAATCATGTAGATCAGAATAGTAAAGACTTGGTCTCTCACAGTACAAGAACCCAAAAGTATTGTAGGAATTATCTATGCATAAGATCATTCAGAGAAATTCTTTCAGTGTCTTGGAATTTGATGGCATTCCTCTGTATTGTTTTGGACTGTGCAGATTATAACCTTAAAAACCCAGAAAAGCAATGTAGAAATGCACTCAAATATGTGACACAGCAAAACAATAGAGATGAACTTCTTTCATTAACCTTTATAAATATGATATTTATGGCTTTGAAAATATGTAACACATAATGTTATAGTGTTAATTTCCCAGTATTGTAATTACCAAATGGTTAGGTAATGAGATGAAGTGTATGAATGACAGCATTGTAAAAGGAAATCTAGAATTATCTCTTAGGCTCTACACTTGAAGTCAAATTACATCCTGATTTCAGTCAAGAAGCTGCATTTTGATTAATGTTTTTTCTTCCTAAGAAACTTAAATATAAAAACAAAGCATTATATCACCATTGTCATGAGCTATTAGCCAAGATGTCGTAACAGACAATTTGTATAATTCCTTAGCTCACTTATTGCACGTTGAAGTCAAATCCTAAGTAGACTTCTGCCTAACCACAAGCCTGCTCACCTGATGACATCATGTTGCTGTCCCTAGAAGGTTTCACTGGTGACTCCAGGACTCTTCCAGGCTGCCTGGGAACATGGAAGCCAGAACACAGCTTCTCCCAAGCTAGCCACTTCTACACAAGATGGAATAGTTCTAAGGCACCCTCTGAGGCACTGGCTTCATAGCTTGAGTTTATAAACTCTCTAGCACATTTGTTAATGTCCAGATAACCAACTATAGTTGCCTTTTTTGCATTAGATACCCTTGAAAGGTTATCAATATGAACACACGGTGGCTTGCAGACCCACGAAGGTACAGTGTGGGAAGTTATTGAACATTCTTGTTTATTACAGCAAACTTATTTGTCACATTGGGAAGGCTTAACCACATTTAGCTCACAGGCTGAGTTTACTCCATTTTGTTTCACACCATACTTATTTTCATGCTCCCATCTACCATTGTTTCCTAATTGCTGAGTCACTGAATTAGGTTCAGTTCCTTAAATTACTAAATTCTATGTGTAAAACTTAAGTGCACAAGTCAGGATTAACTTTTCTGTTTCCAAAGTTAATACATTTTCACAGTGGAAAAGTCTCCAGGCAGGATCCTTAGAGGCAAGGGAATAACAGTCATAATAGAATTCCCATATTAACTGTTATGGTAATAAGCAGTAACTCATAAAATGAATGTACAATAACTTGAAGAGACCCCATTTTCTAATGAGAAAATTCTAATATTTTATAATATAATTTTACCATCTTTTATTTGTGTTTATGTTTAATATGTAGTAACATAGAAGTAAAAATATAAGGCATAATATATAAGAAGAATCTTGCTAACAGCTCTTTTGCAGGTACAACACTTCACTATATATTTGGGATTCACCAATTCAGTTTCAATAAAATGCCTTTTGATAAAAAAATTGGGATTCATATTTTGTTGCAGGACACAGAGAAGGGTTAATAATTTATTTTGTGGTGAATGACCCTTTTCCTATCAAGATCCATAAGAACATGGGTATTCACAAGGTCATGCATAAAGATGTTGGCATATTTATTTCTCAGTTATTCTATTTCCCTTGATTTCATGGTTTATTAGAACTGAAATGATGAAAATGACACAACATTTAACTTCTGTTCTTTGTTTCATGAGTCAGAGCTAAATCAGACATTAGAAATTACTGAAAACTAACAGACCCACAGATCTGTACCAGAAAACACCTAAAAATCATAAATACTTTCAACAAGAGATCAGGAGAGAAAAATTAATATATGAAAATTAGTAGCCTTCCTATATACCAAAAGTGAGCAAATCAAGAAAGAAATGTCAAATAAAGTTCCATTTACCATAACCTTGAGAACGATGAAATATTTTGGAACAAACATAAGCAGGAAGGGAAAAAAAACCCTTTGGTACATGGATAACATCTTCAACAAATAGTGCTGGGCGCACACATGCACAACTGAATAAATAAAAAAAAAAAACAAATAGTGCTGGGGAAAATGGATGGCTAGGTGAAAAGAAAAAAGGAAAGAGAGAGAGAAAGAAAGAAAGAAAGAAAGAAAGAAAGAAAGAAAGAAAGAAAGAAAGAAAGAAAGAAAGAAAGAAAAGAGAAAGAAAGAAAGAAAGAAGAGAGAGAGAAAGAAAGAGAGAAAGAGAGAAAGAAAGAAAGAGAGAAAGAAAGAGAGAAAGAAAGAAAGAAAGAAAGAAAGAAAGAAAGAAAGAAAGAAAGAAAGAAAGAAAGAAAGAAAGAAAGAAAGAAGAAAGGAAACTAGATCTTTCTCTTACTCTGCACAAACATCTGCTCCAAGGGGATCAAAGACCTTAATCCCAAACTTGAAACTGAGAATGCTAGAGGACAGAATAATGAGTTCATATATTGAGGTAGGCTCAGGAAAAGGCTTCTTAAATGAGGCCCATTTGTCCCAGAATTCAGTCCAACAATAGACAAATGAAACCTCACGAAATTATAAAGCTTCTGTTCAGGAGAAGAAACTGTTAATCAAGTAAAAATGCAGCCTACCGAATAAGACAATAATCTATGCCAGCTACATATTTGACAGAAAAATTAATGTACAAAGTATATGAAGAACTCAAAAAAATTAAATATAAACACAGAAAATGACACAACTAAAAATGGGACACTAGGCTAGAGACATGGCTCAGGGATTAAGATTCTGCCTCACAAGTAGAAGGTCCTGAGTTCAGATCCCAGAATCCAAGTAAAAAGGCCAGGTGGAAACAGCCTGACTCTGGTAGGCAGAGCCTGGGAAATCCCAGAGAAAAGCAAGAAGGAGGTAGAAGCAATCCAAGATAATTCCTGAGGTCACCATTGATATTCCACAGAAACATATGTGTCCTCTGATACATACAGGCACACACACACAAGCTAAATAAATAAATAAATAATTCTAAAAAGGCACAGTGATCTAAACAAACAATTCCCAGAAGAGGAGATGCAAATGTCTCAGAAATGTCTTTAAAAATGTTTGTTATCTCAAAGTAGGGAGACATCTGGTCAGCTCACTCTCACTTCCCTTCCTGGTCACTTGCGACTTAACAGGTTTGATCTCACCAATCAGGAACTGGCAGACAGAAAGTAACCATCCTGCAAATAGGACACTGATCTCCCCCCCCCCACTGCTGTGTTCTATTCTTCTATCTACCTTTGAGTCTCCTCTTATATTAAGGTTTTCTTTTAAATAGTCTTTTATCTTTGGTTAAGAGGTGACCTTTGGTGAATCCCAGGGCAGAGTAAAGAAGGAGGAGGTGGAGGCATCCATGGTGGTTCCTGAATTCGCCCGTGGTTCTACACACACACGCACAAGCACGCACGCACACACGCACAATTGAATAAAAAAAAATGGAGGTGACCTTTGATACCAATCAGGATGCAACCAAGAGCAGTGTAGGAAAAGAAAAACTGAAAATAACAAACCATAATTCAAAACAGCAAAGACCCTATATTAATCACCTGGAACCAGACCAACCAAATTTGTCCCCATCCTAAAACTCAAGGAACCTTAGGGAAGAGGGGGCTGCAAGATTTTAAGAGCCTAAACATGGGGAGGACCAATGATATGCAAGATACTCTACACAAGTTAGTGCTGCAGCAGCCAGAATTGGACTTTGCCTGACCTACACAATGGCTGACATGTCAATGACCCCCACCCCCAAGGTCTAGAATGGACCATGGTGGAAAAGGCTCCAGGCAGTAGGATCCTTAGAGGCAAGGGAATAAAAGTCATAATAGAGTTCCCATTTTAATGGGGCACCCAAGAAGGCTCAGGGTTATACCACTGAGTCCTTACTTCTCACTAGGCTGGAGGACTCAGAGGGAAGTTTGGCATTCACAGGAAAGGATATTCAAGGGGGTAGGAGGGAGGAAGGGGGAAACACTGGGCAAAGGGGAGGAAGGGAGGAGGGTGAAAGGAAGGGGTAAAGGGGGAGAGTGCAAGGGGGATGACTGGGGAGGTGAGGATAGAGGGAGAGGACTAGGGTACTTATTCAGTTTGTCTGATTAGGAAAAATAAAATGTGGGAGGAAAAAATGTTTGTTATCCTATCTTTAGCAATAAAGAAAATGTAAATCAAAGCTTCTATGAAATTCCATTTTACCTCAGGCAAAATAGCTCAGATTGAAGAAAAAAAACAAAAACAAAGAATGTTGTGAGGAGGCAGGGAAATGGTATACCTTACCCCCTGTTGTGGGGAACTGAGGCTACTGAAAACACTATGGAAGTCAGAGTGAAGATTTTCCCCAAAACTCTACCATTTGTAGGATATTCACAAAGGACTCTACATCACACCACAGAGAAACACACAAATCAATGTTCATTTCAGCCCCGTACACAACAACAAGGAAATGGAAGCAATGTAGATACTGAACAGTGACAATGTGGTATATATGCATAACTGAATTATGAACAGATGAATCTTATTCACCTATTAATGGATGAAGATGGAAAAATTTAACTAAGAAACTCAGTTCTAGAAAGACTAATGCTGCATTCAGATTTGTGCAGTTAAGAGCCTTTAGTCCAGAAACTTTGTTTAGCAAAAATTGGTAGTCAGTGTTCAACAGATGACTGTGGAACACTCAGAGAATTTAAATTAAAGAATAAAAAAAGATATACTAAAATTGTACAAAAAATGAAATGGTGAGTTCAAACTCCTAAATCTTTTTTGTGGCTTTTACTTGACAACCTCACAAATAATTCAACCTGAGATATCTTTTAGATCAATAATATATGCAGATTTTATGTATTTTCATTTGCAAAGTACTTTTATATCAATTGTAATTATATATTAATTCTTGGCAACTTTTTAAATGAATATGTCTTGAGTATCTTTCCAATGAGTCAAATGTACTGTGTTTACTACTTTTTTCTTATTTCAGTATACATGCTAAAATATACATCGAAGTTATTTAATTATTATATGTGTGGAAATATGAAGCGATAATTCAAAATGTAAGAGAAAAAATCAGAATATGGAGATGTGGCTCATGTCACAGAATGCTGGCCAAAAAAAAAAAGAAGAAGAAGAAAATGTTTAATTTTCACAATTCAGATTCTTTAACCAATAAAAATGATATGAATTTCTAAATATTTTTAATATGTCTGTATGTAGATTTTAAATTTTAAAGAATTAATTTCACTGTAAACATTTTTGGATAGTGCCTTTGTGACAACTTTAAAATTTAGTACATTTTTAATAAAGCACATTTAATAATTCTTACAATTCTATTTATGCTTCTCCCATCCTCAAAAGAACAGGCGATTGTTTCAATTTTAAGTATAACTTCTCCAGGCTGGAAAGATGGCTCAGGGTAAATTGTGCCCTGCCATCTGACCGACTTGGTTTCGAACCACAGCTCCCAGTAAAAAAAATAGGCAGAAATATCAGCGACCTGCACTACTGGTTCTGGAAAGCAGAGCCTGGGAAATCCTAGAGCAAAGCAAAATGGAGGTAGAACAATCCAGGATGACTCTGATCTCCACAGTCATACATAATGAACTCTGATAAACTCTCTCTTTCTCTCTCTCTCTCTCTCTCTCTCTTTCTCTCTCTCTCTCTCCCTCTCTCTGCCTCTCTTACATACACACAAAATTTTTAAAAATTAAAGAAAATATTGCTTCTGAAAACAGGACATTCATGTAAGCATTACAATACTTGTTACCTTCTTTTAATATGTTTATTTTAAAGATACATTATTATAATCCAATCAAGAATTTCAAAATACTCTAAAATATGTCTATAGTGTCCATAGTACACTATTTAATTATTAGAGGAACACTCATATACTGTTATTAAATAGTAAATGTTTAAAAGACATTGTGGAGAGCATGAGGAAAGTTTCAGTAAGGAAGAAATGGATGTGGAACAAGAAAGCCTATGTGTAATATTAAAAGAATATGAAAACAATTGTATGTAATTGTGTGTCATAGATAAGTAGGCCGCTATGTCAGCTTAGCTGTGGTGTGATATGAACTGTGGAAGACATAATAAATGAAAATGTGTAATATCAAAATGAGGCAAAACAACTGTATTGTAATTGTAAACAGACATGTACCCCGATGATGTAATGTGGAATAAAACAGTATTTAAGAGACAGGCGGAGAACCGGTACCTCAGTTCGGTAGGGACAGAGCATTCCGAGAGTTACTCTGTCTGGTTGGCTGCCAAACTCTCCCATGCAGCTCTAGCCAAAGTGCGCCCTGCTACCCTGAGGACGTGATCGTTGAGCGTCCAGCACCCCTCAGCTCTGGCAATGTGCAGAAACGCCCTTCCTCCAGCCGCGGTCCTGGCTGGAGACCTGCACCCTGGAATATGTCAATCAGTAAGCCCCCGTGTGGTGTGGTTATTGCTGGGTGGCATAGACCTCCGGGGAGATAGAAGTCAGCGGCACAGGCCCCCAGGTGTGCTCGTGACAGACATGTTAAGAAAGTATACTTTTAAAAGATCAACTGAATAGTTGGGGAAAAAGTCAAATGTGGTAAAGAGCTCACTTTGCATTTGCAGCATGAAGTTAATGTCTAGCACAGGAAAAATATAGAGTGAGATATTCAAATATCAACAGATGAATGTAATAAAGCATAAATTATCATCAAGCAGAAACATGCAATATATACAGTAGATATTTATGTGTTTATAATTCACATATTGAATACGGAAAACATAAAATTGATTCCTAAAATCATTATTTGAAAATGTGCATCAAAAACATACTTATATAATGGCCATAACTTTTCCATCATATATGCTTCAAGTTAGCCACTTTATATAATTAATAGGATATTTATAGAACTTATATTCTCACTTATCTTACAATTAAGAAAGCAAGAAAATTATAATGGATGTTTATTTCAGATTGTCTCTAAATTTTAATATCAACCAATTGTCTCTAATCTCTTTCATTACCCCATTTTATTGCTAGATAACAATTAATAAAAACATTCATTTTCTAAATAGATGATGCATTGATTATCCAAAATGTTCATTTTTCATGTTACCAGTCAACAATTACAATGCCAAAGAAAATTAACTTTTGTAGAGTTTGAAGTAAATATTGTTAAAAATTACTAAAAATCTAGAACAGGTGTATTGGGAAAAAATTGATTTAAATTTCACTTTCATTATACAAATTATTAATGAAGAAATACTGTGAAAAATCAGCAAAGTTTTATTTTCCTGTATTTATTTACTTAAAAACGAATATTTTTTAAAAAACACGATTTCCAGTTTTGTCTAAATTTTCCTGTATTTATTTACTTAAAAACGAATATTTTTTAAAAAAACACGATTTCTAGTTTTGTCTAAATTTTATTTTTGGGAGAATCTTCTTTCACTGTCAGTTTTAAAAATGACTTTAGTTATGTGAATTATTCCTAAGTATTCAACACAAATCCCTTAAAATTCCTGATACACAAGGATCTCTTTCAGTAAATAATGTGTTATGTGGGTGAATGGCTGACTCATTTTGCTGTGGTTACAATATGTAAAATGGTCTGCATATGCATTTACATGTAATATTTGAAGAAAGAAAATAGCTATCAAATGGAAGCCTATGGCACGAACTATAATAGGCTTTTATTCGTCTGTGTCAGAGTATCCACTGGAAATGTGCCAATTCTAAATATTTAAGACTGAAACAAAAGTGGAATTTAGGAGGAACTGCCAATCATGTTCATTTTTATTATATTGGTAATTATATATATACATACATATATATATAAAATGATCAATGCCTCTTTACATTTGAAAAGCATTTATTTAGAATATTTTAATTTAATGATTAATATTATTTGAATCTTGCTAACATTTATATAAATGATGATGCCTTTATTCATTTACTTTAGCTTTTCTCTATCTTTTAAATCTGACAAAGATATATCATATTGTCATTGTTTTGGACACTGTTTTTGGACAGTGTTATTCCACAGAAGCACACTGTTCTCTTTGGTCAGTGGTATTACCAGCTTTTTTATTATCCCTAGTTCTTGTAAGTAGAGTAACAAATATATCTCACAGTTGGATTCACAAAATTAAGTCATTTAATGGATTTGTAGTTGTGTCGATTGAGGTCCGCAGATCTCAGTGAACTTCTGGAACCTGTTTCATTTCTTCTGTAATTGTCAGTCACTGTCATTTCCACTTGACTACTGTCTTGTGACAACTCAGAATACAGAGCACTTAACATGATATCAAATAAGAGATACTGGTGTTTAAATATAGTCTCTCTCTCTCTATCTCACTCTCTCTGCCCCTCTCTCTTCTACACAAATACACACACAGAGATATCTCTCTTTTGTCTATTTTTAATATTGACACATTTTCACTGATAGCATCAGGATGCATCTGCTTATTCTAATTACATCATGTGTTCCTTTATTTTTAAATGCAAAGAATAAAGTGGACCAGACAGTCAAATAAAATCTAAACTTAAAATTTTGCTATACAGTATGTTTGAATGCAGAAGTCAAAAAGTTTACAAGAACAAAAACATAATTATGCAAAATTCTTTCCTTGTTTCCCTTTTATAATTGTTGTTGAACAAGTTGTGCTCATTTAGGAACAAAAATTTGCATCTCCTTTTAATTTCTGAAAATACAACTATGTAGTTTAGACAGATTGTCTTAAACAGGTCAGAACTTAGGAGACTAAGTCTGCCTCACGAAAATTCAGGTTCACATTGTAGTATTGCTCTGAACTTGTTAGGATATAAGAATGTGTCTTTCGTTTTTCAACGCCAGCAGTTTTGATTAAAAAACCACAAACATTATATTTCTGTTGCATGGAGTTGGGGAAATGTTAACAAATCTCAAATAAATAGCAGCTCAGCTCTGGCACTGGACAAACTCTTGAGTTGGTAACTGGAATATTTAAGCAAATAGTGGATGTTCAATTTGAAAACTTACCGTATACCCACTAAATTCAGCATCTTCTGAAGATCTTGTGGAAATTTTTTAATTGTGTGTGTGTGTGTTGTTTAGATTTTTAATATTCAGCTTATGTATACTACTGAGTCAGAGAAAGAAAGAAAGAGAAAGAGAGAGAGAAATAGAGAGAGGAAAGAAAGAAAGAAAGAAAGAAGAAAGAAAGAAAGAAAGAAAGAAAGAAAGAAGAAAGAAAGAAAGAAAGAAAGAAAGAAAGAAAGAAGAAGGAAAGAAAGAAGGAAGGAAGGAGGAAGGAAGAAGAAAGAAAGAAAGAAGAAGAAAGAAAGAAAGAAATAAAGAAAGAAGAAAGAAGAAAGAAAAAGAAAGGAGGGAAGGAGGGAAGGAGGGAGGAAGGAAAGAGAAAGAAAGAAAGAAAGAAAAAGACAAAGAAAGAAAGAAAGAAAGAAAGAAAGAAAGAAAGAAAGAAATATAGAAAGAAAGAAAGATAGAAAGAAAGAAAGAAAGGAAGGAAGGAAAGGAAGGAAGGAAGGGAGGGAGGGAGGGAAGGAAGAAGGGAGAGAGGGAAGGAGAGAGGGAAGGAGGGAAGAGAGGAGAAGACAAAAGAACTTATTGATTGATATGTTAGCTGCATATTCATTCTGCATACTGAGGCAACTATGGGTTTTAATACCAAATTATTATTTATGTAATTTTTGTGTTCATAATACATGAAGAATAACCTAGTCATATGGTTACTGACTGCATTCAATTACAGTCATCATGAAGTTATTCCCTGTGGGTTTTTTACTTAGAAACATAAATCATTTGGAAGTTGTAGGCTGTAGAAACACAAGAAACCTAACTAGGACAGATATTTGTTGGAAAAAATCATTAATTAACCTGATACACAGATGATATACAGAAAATAGACATAGATAGGTGATAGATAGATGACAGATAACAGAAAGATATATGTATAAGTATTATAAAAACAAGGTAGTAAGTTATAGCAAATCAAAAATATACCAAATTGAAACATGATTTAATAAAAGTTGGTAGTCTGAAATTTTAATATTATAATTACAGAATGATTTGGTATAAGTCTTAGATAACAAAAACAGAAACAATGCAACAAAATTAGCAAAAGTGAACTTGGGTATTGTACATCAGTCAGTCAATTGTTGAATGGAATCCTCATATTATATATATATATATATATAACACATATATGTGAGTATATAACATTTAATGTTTTATATATATGAGGTAGCAGTACCTAGTATCTACTTTGACATTTATAAAAATGCAGGAGGCACTGGGAGATAGGGAGGGTGGGGGGGAAAGGAAGGGTTAAGGGGGGAGGGAGCAAGGGGGTCCAGGAAGGGGGGGAGGGAGGAAAGGGACCGATGTACCTAATAAGTTTGTATGAGTGGAAATAAATAAAAAAATAAAAGACCAGACAGTTCATCCAGATGCATCAACTGGTAAATGTGCATTACCAACCTGGAGACCTGAGCTTGATCCACAGAAGCCCATATGATGGGAGGAGAAAACTAACTTGTACTGACATCTGTAGTTGTTCTCTCACCACTCTTTCTTTCTCTCTCTCTCTCTCTCTCTGTCTCCATCCCTCTCTCTGTCTCCATCCCTCTCTCTCTGTCTCCATCCCTCTCTCTCCTCTCTCCCTATCCCTGCCTCTCTATTCTTGTCTGTCTCTTTCTCTCTTTTTTCTCCCTTTCTCCTTTTCTCATTATGATTGCTTATTCAGTCGATAAAATACTTCAAAAACAAAGATAATTAAAGCTAATAAAATATCCCTAAACGGGAGGATGTATGATCATTAAAAGATAAATTAGCTGAAAGTAAAATGGAGCAAATCATTATAGTTATTGCCAATGGGAAAATAAATATTAGTGATACAACAAATACAAGTTTTTGTGTGATTTTTCTACATTGATTAGGTCAGAAAAGCACAGATGAACAAAATATTTGATGTTTCTTATCTGAAAAATTCTCATTTCAGCACAAATAGCAAATATACTTTCATGTTTATGTCAATAAGCCAAATGAAACCAATCTGATAAAGAAATAGTGTGTTTGTCAATTCATTACATATGTTATTTAATGGAAAGTAATTTAAATGAATTTTAATATTTAACTTGTCTACTGTATACACATAAATATTTAGGATTGATGATATCAAATTCTTTGAGCTTTGAAGATAACATGCAAATGCCTATAGACATAATCAAAAAATTAAACTTTTCTATAGAATAAAAGAGCATATAAAACTTAATATAGAGAGTAGCCATTTAACCTTAGCAAAATTCAGCTATATTTTAAAGTATATATAGTTTCAATTTTAAAGTTATTATCTTTAGTTTCAATTTTCCACAAGACATAATTATTTAATTTTATAGTTTTTAAAATAATGGAATTGAGATAAAAATCTAGTTGCTTTATAAAATTACAAAGTTGAGAAAAAATTGTACTGTCCTTTCCTGGCTTCCTTCCTTCCTTCCTTCCTTCCTTCCTTCCTTCCTTCCTTCCTTCCTTCCTTCCTTCCTTCCTTCCTTCCTTCCTTCCTTCCTTCCTGCCTGCCTTGCTTCCTTCCTTCCTGCCTTCCTGCTTTGGTTCCTTCCTTCCTTCCTATCCTCTTTTTTCTTGGTGGAAGTTCATATAAAAGAAGTAAGAAAATAAATTTATACAAACATATTTGCAGATTGTTTAAACAAGTTGGGTTAACTCTCCTTTCTTTCAGTGTCTTAGTAGCAATAATGAAAAAACAAAAAAATGTAAAAAGAAAAATATCTGAAGAAAATATGTATACCACTGAGAGACAGACAAAGAACGAAAAACTTACACAGAGTGAGAGAGGAATACTTGCTAAAAATTAAAAATATTCATGAACAGAATATTCTAAAATACAAATTAACAATCATATCAATAACTGAACATAGATTTCAGATCATTAACATGGGAAACCCATCACTCAATCATTATACTTTAAATAGGAATTTAGTATATGTTTTAAGGTGTAGTATATTTAAAATGTTGTGATCCAATAAAATGTATGACAGCAAATTATCATGCAGTGTCCAATGCAAGGATGATCCTTCTTCCTGAGGTATACACATTTCAAGAGTATCTTTGTTACTAAGAACTTTCATTCATATTCAGCTCCTGTGCTTTGACATACATAGTCTTGCACTACAACACATCCTACTAAGATCTCTTTCCATAGTACATTGTCAAAAGTAATTGCAACAGTCTTGTTAAGAACCCTCCAACACAGTGAGCTATAGTAAGTTTAATTAATTATAACACCCCTTTGTTTTGCTAGTAGAAGATAACTAACACAGGAATTCAGGGATATATACTAAGGAATATTGTGCTACTAGTTGTTTTCTATTTGTTCTCAGTGCTACAGTCTTGGCAGTTGATTCAAATATCATAATTGTGTATCTCTCATAAACCACGCACACACAGCAAAAACCTCATTGATTACTCTGCATGCTTCAACATCGTTGCCAAATCAAAGAATATATTAATTGGTGGTGCCTAATGTTGCTAGATGGTAGCTCGGGGAAAATGGATGAGCTCAGAGATTTAAATTCCAGCCTGTTACAGAATCCATTATCTCAGAGTTTCTGTGTGTCCAGGAGGAAGTCCTCATCTATAGCTACAAAACTAAAATTGCTTAAAATCAAATCTAATATTCATTTCTTAATGGCTGGATTAGAATTTAGTTGCAGGTCTCTGGCTTTACAGGGTTTCTGTTAATGAAATTATAACAAGGACTGGGGAGCTAAAGAACTTTGAAAGTTGAAAGGATAGTGTGGAAAGTCACTGAGATCTTTGATCCTCTTAATCCTCAAAACCTTAGTTCCTTTCCAATAGAATGGAAATAACCTCTCTACCAATAGGGAAAGTTAGCAGTTGTCATAGTTAGGCACCGGTGTTAACTTGACCATTAAGGGTTTTGAGCTCTGGGCACATTTGTGGAGAATCAGTGGTTGAGTTAGGCCAGAGCAAACCTGCAGGAGATTGTCTAACTGAAGGGGAAGGCCCAGTTTATGGTGGGTGGGACCTGAACAGATTAATAAAATACTGAAGTCGGTTGAGGAAGTTGGCATCCTTGTGTATACTTGGCCAGACATACTGGCCTGGAAAATAAGGATTGTCCCTCTCTCAGTCATTGTGTGGTCAGTTCCCTTGGCCCTGATGTTGGTACATGCTCTTCTGTCATGCTGGACTACAGACTTTAACTGGACTATCAGTAAGAAAATAAATCCTTTTCCCTTAAGCCGTTTGTTGGTGATTTATCAGCAACCATGCAGGCAGAATGCAACAGCAGTAATCTCTAGGGATTATTTTGACCTCACTTAAGAAATCTGTAATAGCTTCCTGTAGAGCATTTGTCTTCTAATAAGTGATTATATATATTTTATTCTGGCTGTCTTTGCTTCTAAATTTCATTCAAATTCTATCAAGTTTCTAAAGATGACATTTTAGCTTGTGACACTGGAAAGTTATATTTTAAAAGCAGCACTTGAGAGATCAATCTGAACAGCAAGAAATCTGGGGGGGGTATGCATGGCAGTGGACTGGGAGGGTGTAAGCAAAGTTGTAAACAATATAAAAGTTGGGTCACAACATGCACTGATAAGATCACAACCAGCATAGAGTCTGCATGGGAATGCAGCAGCTGATGTGACAACACTCTGATCATTTTAATGTTTGTCTAAAATCTGGGTCAACATAACTGTTCTTAGCAATTTAAACACTTAAAACCTGTCTTTTTTTTCTACAAAACATTGTGAACATTATCTCCTGACACCTTACCCACTGATGTTTGCAAGCTTCTCTGAGGTTTAAGGTCTATGGTTAATTTTGTTTTCCAAACTTCTTTCTCAGCATCTGATATTCAAATGTCTTACTGGCAATAGTTGTAACAAAAACAATTACTAATGAAGTTGCTATTAATTCTCGCTAGATAAAATCAGCCCAATGATGTCACTGTAACAAATAAACAGTTTCAAAGACTCTTATTTTGAGAAACAATTCTTGAAATACTACTGAACTTTAATAATGTGTGGAGACTTAACCATGATCTACTCAGATGCCAGGCAAATTAAATCCACTACATTTTGTTCTATCATCCACAAAGTTGTGCATCAAGTTATGTCTTCTCTCTCTCATGCCATCTCTGTGACCTTATGTGCAGGACAATATTCAGCTGACAGAAGAGAAGATTAGGACAGATATATAAATTGTTTATAAGACAAGAGTTATCACTTAAATTTAGACAGTCAAAGCTCTGCAATCTGCTTTTGGGTCATCCTCATAATAGTTATGCAGGGATGTGTTCACTCAAGAGTAGGAGTTTACCACTGTAATTTGTTGTTCCGTGTATTTTAAAGGAGAAATGACCATAGAAGAAATATAACAGATTCATGGGAACTGTGTACTGATATAATTGGATGACCAAGGATTATAAGGAGCCCATTGAGAAGACAGATGACAAGACAATTAGAAAATTAATTTGCAAGTATCTCTCTGACGATAATAAATAAGTAGATTTTGTGTTCTGGGTGAATAATCAATTAAGAATGGCCTCAGTATAAAAAGATATTTTTGCAAATTGATGTTTACAATGGCTCATTCTGTATAGAAGACTCAGCTTTTTCCCCCAGGAATTACAATTAACAATCAGACAATAGGTTCATGGACAGTGTGGCCATACTAGTGCCAACTGTGTCTTGCAAAGCAACATGGAATTTTTACTAAAATGTAGTCTGACTAACTATTGTCAAGTGCCTTATCTCTCAGTGGATATAGTGACACTGAGTTTATATTTCATCAACTTTTAATGGGATTATCAGTCAGACACCAGGTGGAAAGTTCATCTCCCTTTACTACTTTTAACAGGGAAGAGAACATTTTGTATCCACTGAAGTGATTACTTACTCTAGATACAGAAATGTCTTCTGTGCTAACATAGGTTCTGGAAAACTATTGTTTATAGACTTTTTTATTATTTATTATTTATTCAATTGTGCGTGTATGCATATGTGCGCATTTGTATGTATGTGTGTGTGTGTAGAACCACGGACGAATTCCGGAACCACCACGCACCGCCTCCACCTTCGCCTTGTTTACTCTGCCCCGGGATTCACAGGCTCCGCCCTACCAGGACCAGAAACACAGGCCGCCCCCACTTCCGCCTGGCGTCTATTCATGGGGTCTAGGATTCAAACTCAGGACCTTCCGCCTCCAAGGTGGAGGCTTAATCCCTGAGCCACCTCTCCAGCCCCCTGTTTATAGACTTTAATATATTGCTTTAATATATTACATTCAATTCATTGTGGCTCTTGGTCAGAAATCATACTTCATCAATAAAAAAATACAGAAGAGTGTCAATTCTCTTATAATTGCATGGTCTTAAAATGTTCCTTACTGTGAGGAGATATGGAAAGAAATAATTGGAGAATAAATATGGCTTTATGAAAATTAAGCTATAATATGGCCAGGTTAAAAAATGTTTGCCTGGAGTAAGGCACATTCCCTTTAAAGATGTTTATTGCTCTGGTTATTATCTAACATAGGATACTGGTTTTGATTACCAAAAATTATGACTAGGGATGAAGTGATGTCAATGGATATGGGGTCACTCACCATTACACTTAATTTCTTCCAGCATCTATTTTGCCTGCTTTTTGCATCTACATATATTGCCTTGACTGTGAGAGCCTCATTCCAGGGGAGGAAACCAGGATGATGGAGGAGAGCTCAATCAGTAAAGGATTTGTCTTTTGTACTAGTAATTTCCTCATTCCTTAAGAAATAGTTAACTAAAACATATTAAGGAAGAAAGGGGTTAAGTATTATGACAGTTTGAGGGGAATTCCACCATTGCAGGGAAGCCTTGGCAACAGAAACCTGCGGCTACTGGTTACAGTACATTTGAATTCAGGAGGCAGAGAGAGCGGGCAAACACTGAGTTCACGTGGCTTGTTTAATGGCAATGCTCACATTTCAAGTGAGCCTAAATCTCAGCTAATCTAATTTTGAAAATCTCTTATAGACACGACAGATTTGTCTCCAAGAGATTCAAGATCATATCAAGCTGACAATCAGTCAAACTAGCACACCTTGGGAATATTAAGACCTCATTTTCTCCTTAGAATCTTCAGGAGAAGGGGATGCTAGGTGCAATCTTGGGCTGGTTCTATACAAGTAGCCATAGTTATTATGCTTTCCTCAGTATAGTAGACACGCCATACCCTGGAGAGAGTATTTTACAAGTAAAATATGCACACAAAAGGAACTGTGTTGGAAGTGGGTTAATAAAGGGAAATGAGGTACATATATAATCAAAATTGGTTACATAATATATGAAACATTTTTAATGTTTTGTAAATTAAGCATTTTTGATTGTGTGTGTATATGAAAACATCAACATTTTTTGCTACATGTCAGCTACATGCACATATATGTAAATTTATTAGGGTATTAAGACCTAAAATCAATAATGAAGTTTGATGGAACCATCCAATGATAAAAATAGGCAGAGATAAAATTATTAATCTATACATTAAAAATTTTCCAGCATCACAGGCATATTTTTGTCATTTTATAGACAATAGCATGGAGTCAGGTAGAATCCTAAGACCACAGGCCGGACAATCTGTCCTATGAAGTTGCTTCTAGAAAGATGAGAGACCATATCAAAAAAGTATAAATGGTGATTGAGAAATGGCATTCAAGATTTTACTCTGATATCCACACACAAACATATACACAATATGATTCACATCTATTACTCTACTAATGACTCAGGTATTTGATAGATACACTATTCTGGGTATCTAAAACATTATTCTTATGAAAGTAGTATTTAAATCTGTTCTGGATTGAGGTGATGCTTCCATCCCCAGTATAGTTGAGACTCATAAATTAGTTACTGGCCTGAATCAAAGGTAGAATGAAATAGCAGCATTCTCTCATCAACACATTCTTGAGCCTAAGACACAGACACTTTTACTTCATTCACAACTGAAGACTGATACAACTATGTCTCAATGGCTAATAGATAATCAGTTTGTATCCAATCTGGCACCATGGAGAGGTAGAAAAACATTTCCTGCCTGCTATGACATATTTATTGCCTCACCACAGGCCAGCACATCATGCCAAACAATCAAGGACATGAAATTCTTAAACCGTGAGTGAAAAATCAATCCTTTCTCTTTGCGAGTTGATCATCTCAGGAATTTTCACTAAAGAAATGCTGAGTAATGGATAAAATTGCAACAGAAACCTGGGATCATTGCCGTGACTCTCACAGGCAATGTGGATTAGATGAAGTTCAGTAGATACAGGAACCTGTACAAATACTGACTTTGTTCCCCTGAAGTCCATAAATATGGTGGTACAGGCCAGCATTTGGGATGTAGAAGCAGGAGAATCAGAAGTTTGAGATCATCCTGAGCTGTACATTAAGTGGGAGGTCAACTACACGACAACACTTAGACTTAAGCAACTTAAGGAGAGAAATGGGGATTTATTTGGCTTGTGACTTTAAGGGGATGCATGGAATCATTAACACATGGCAGTCAAAGAAACTGGAGGCATCTTAAGTCATGTCCATCATTATGGACAGAGAGAACAAGCATCAAACTGTCACAGACTGACTGCCATAAGGAAAAGGGAGGGGTTATCTAAGCTCAAGCCCCCCACCACCATGCGCATGCCTCACTCCAGCAAGGCTCCAACTCCTAAAAGGTGTCACAACCTTACTTATCATTAACAGCAACTAGAATGCTCTAAACAAATCTTAATGACAGCTACTGGAGCACAGTGAGAAAAGCAGGACATGGATTTGTAAAAGAGATTCTGTCCATGCCCAGGTTTTCGTAAATGAAAATGAGGTTCTATTGGGACAGACACTTTTTTTTGCATCATGGAAAAATGAGCATTTTATCCATACTCTGGTATTTATAAGAAGCAGAGTTAACAGATATTGTATTAGTGCGGCTAGTGGAGGAAATTTCAAAAAGCAGAGAATTTGGTCAGGTGTGATGGTCTTACAATTTGTTTTTTGCCAGAGTCACATCATAAATTAAGAGCAACAAAAAGCAGGGCAGAAATGTCTGAAACATTTTGAGGCTTTCTGGAACATGAGTGCATATAAAATTGTAGCCAAGGAAATTTTGGGTAATAAGCCAAGTGCTTTGATCAGGATAACAGCAACAGAGATTTGTAACAAATTCCTGTAATTTTAAAAAAATATAGAGAGAGTAAAAGTCATCCCTGCCTTGGAGACACAAGCAAAAAAGATTTGGAAATAGGAGGGAGTCTGGCAGGGGAGGTGAAGGTTTGTAAGGAGAAAAGGAAGGAGGTATGAGATTTGGGACTAAGGATCTCAAATTATAAAGTCACTGTTTTCATGTATGCAACAATGAAATAAAATAAATAAAACAATATAAAATAAAATAAATTTATAGAATACTCTCCATGTAAAAGTGTTTGGGAATAGAGTCTGAATAATTTGCTATTTGATATGGCTCAAATGGATTTGAGCTGTAGTAAGATTAATACCAAGTTTTGAAATTATGAGTAATAAAAGAGCTATGGGGTCCTGCAGTTTTCCACTGTGATTTCCCATGGAATTTTAGGAGACCAGAATGTGCCTTAAAATTATTTTCCCTGTAAGAATAATCTTAAGGACAGTACCAGAAGCTAAAAAAGTAAAGCCAGAGGTGGGCTAGAAATTCTGGATTACCACAGATAATTAATATGGAGAATTCATCAAGACAATGCTCAAAGAGTAAAAAGAAGCCAACTGTAGAGAGTAGTCATATGGGATGAAACTGAGCAAACTCTCTAGAGATAAAATCCCATCAAAGATCTAGGGACAGGAGGAGATCTATGAGAATGCAACATTACCAATCAATACATGCCTTATATTTTACTCTTGTTTTGATCTAATTTCTAAAGAACATTTTACAGTCTTTTTGTATAATAAAGACATTTACTCTGGATTTCATCATTTTAACTTGGAAATAGCATGAATCTGCCATTTCTTAGAGTGTTCATATTGAAGATTTCTTATGTCTCGGAAGAAATTTTGCACTGGAACTTTTGAATAATCAAGCAATAAAAGTAAAAGACAGCTTCTTTATATCAACTAAGCTAGTGTTTGTTCAGAAGCTAGGTATTGTAACAAAGAAAATGATGCATTAAACTAACCTTCACATTCTTTGTATGAGGAACTGAAGTTTGACAGGATTGAGACACAAGAAAAGAAGTGCAGTGATACAAGCATAAGAGTAAGTATAAAGATTTTCAATGAAAAGAATCATATCAGGTTTTTTCTAGTGGATGTTGAAAGTGATTTTTGGGTCTAATATCCTAATGCATTTATGTACGCATTCATGTAGTGGACATAGAGTAAATGTGTCCACATAAAACCTACAGATCTAATACTATTTTATGTAAAGTTTTCCTTTGAGCGTGTGTGTACACACACACAGCTATGAAAATGTGTAATTTACAAAGTATTAAAAGATGATTTTGGCAATAGTAAAGAATATAATTATAAAAACATGCTACACCTTTGGGGAGATGGCTAATTGGTTAAATCTTTTGCCTTGCAAGCAAAAGGACCATAGTTTCAATCCCCAGATTCCACATAAAAATGATAGCTCATATGCTGGTGGGGCATGGAATCCCAGAATGAAGCATTAAGGTGAAAGAATAATCCTGGAAAATTACTGACATCATTCAGCCTTGGGCCCCCACAGGTACACATGTTCAAGGGTTTATTTGTATACACAAGGCAAAAACATATTATGCTAAATGCCATATGATGTGCATCATCTCTCAAAATGTTGTATCGTATTGTACTTTGTTCTTTCAGTATGGTATTTTCAGATGAAGTACAACAAATGACTTTAGCATGAGAAGATATGGATCTCCATGTATCACTCAACCATTCTTCTTTTCCAATAATTTTTATATTTTTAATTTCCAAATAACTTCTGAAGTTTTATAAAGATCATGAACTTGTAATAATTGACTTGGTAACCTTTATTTTAGGAAATTATGTTAGTTACTGGCTGATGATGCTGTTTAGAAGAGTGGAGAGCCTCTCGGTAAAAAGAGTAGGTGCTGTGCATGGATCTACCAGAAAATATTCTCTTCTGTTTCTGCATGTGTGCTTCCAGATATTCCCAGGTGTGAACCATGTGGCCATGCACTAGAACATCCTAATTACCAAACCTTCCAAACCTTAATGAACTGTTATCCCTTGAAATAGAGCATCAAAATAAACTTTCCTTCTTGAACTTGCATCTGTCAGACATTCAGTCAGATGACCACAAAGCAATGAGCAATCTAGATTTGCTTTTACTGTCAAAGTTGTGAAATTATTGGCAAACAGGCTTCTCTGGATCTATTATTTCTTCATAGGAAGAAAAGAAGTCTCACTTCCATTCCAGGTTAATCCCAGATTTAGCAGTTGAATTAGCCAATCCCACTAGTAGTGTTAGAAAATAAATCATTTGTTATTGGTTCTCAATGATCATTGTCAGTATATTTCCCGAGAATGCTCTGGCTCTAAATCTAATACATTTATATATTCTCAGCTTATTAAACACAGGTGCATGCCAGCATATTTCATGAATATAGTCACAGCATCCATGCAACTAGATAAAAAATGTAATAAATATGACCAGATTTTAAATTGAGTGAGTGTCTTGGGTACAAATTGTCATTTTCTTTCTCTGTTCTCCATGTCATTATCTAGTGAGTAGAAATTTCATTCTTGCCTGCAAGAATTGAGATGATAATTTATTTCTTAACTGATACCTAAATTGAGAATTCCACATTCTAAATTTTTCAGAAAAGTTTTGTGATTTTAAGTAATGACAGCTTAATGATTCATTAAGCTCTTGGTTGTATCCATTTTCTATGCAAAGATAGTGACATTCTGAAACCATTGCTATTCCGTTTGCATGAAAACTGCAGTTTCTGAATTTGGGAGTTTCTGTAAGAATTGTTGACTCTTGCATACATTTTTCTCTGTGCATGACAGAACTTTTGTTTCTTTCTTTATATTTGAGAAATTTAGTGGGACATATCTACTGGTCGATTTTCATCATTATTTTCTTTATCATGGCAACATTTATACTGTCTCTTTTTCCAAAGCATATGTATACAATATCAATGCTATAAATTTATTATTTAATGCATATAATATCAATCAAGTAAATGTCAATTATATATTAGGCTTTTACATTGTATACTGTATACTGTGAATTATATTAGTTTATGCATTGCCCTCCTTATGAAGCAAATCATTAACAATAGAATTTAATTCTATTGTTATATTTAATATAAATATTATTATTATGTTTACCATATATTCTACTATTCAGAAAAAAATGTCTTTACATTCCTGATATTAGCAGAATTAATTTTAGAATCAAGGTTGAAAACACTAGGTATTTAGTCATATATATGTTGTTCCATATTATACATTGGGCTACTTGGCAACTAAAAATTTTAAAACTCTCTGCAATTTAATACTTGCACCAAATCCTAAACAGTGTTCAAAAAAAAGAATGTGATTGTGTAAGTCAAATTAAGGCCATAGAAAGATGAATTTCAATGATTGGTCATAAGTTATTTATGTATGAGATATTAATTATTGCAATAACAGATGTCATTTTTTAAATTAAAGGTAAAATGTCTTTTGAATTATAGCATTAAAAAGCAGAACATAATTCCTCAGCTAGAGAAAAATAATTAATCAACTTGTATTTTTTCCCAGAATCTTTGCTCCTGAATGTTATTTTACTATAAAGTCCTACATGAATAAAAATTATGTCAAGACCGGGTTTTAGGAAACCTACAGAGTATAATACTGTCAGTGTTCAAAAGTTAAGAATAAAACCTTTGAAATGGGGTAGTTGATATTTCTTTGCCTTAGTCTCAACAATTCCAACATTGATTAAAATTTAAAACCTTCTTTTGTTCTCCATGGACAAAAAAGTATAATACAGAAGCCATATATATATATTCGTTTTTTGTAGAAACAGCTCTGCCATGTTGCAGCGTAATAGAATGTCTTGCTGTTTCTCATTCTTTATGCCCTTATTGGCCAGGCTACAGCAGGATACTCAACTGCTCTTAATGACTTTCATTACTCCCTCTTATTTTCTAGGTTAATGACATATTGAAAGTGCTAATGGCATAAAATTCTCAAATAGCTCACACACTGTTCATGAAAGAGGCAGTATATTTTAGTTTATATGCATATAATTTTTTCCTAGTGGATTAACTGCAGCATTTTGCTGCTGTGTAATTTTTCAATTTAATTGAAAGGAAAAAATAGTTTAAAAAAGCACATTATTTCAATGTGAAGCTGTGGATATAAAAGAGGTCACATCCTATCTCCTCCCCTGCAGTGACTGCATGTTGTAAAACATGCAGGCACAGTAGTATGAAAAACAGAAATTTCAACCTGCTGATACTGTTTTTTTTTAAATCTGTGACATGTATCCAAACTATAAGGATCCGCTAATTATAATAAACATGGGGTTGAAACCTGTACAAAATTCAGATTTTTAACTAGCGTTGCATTCCTCTATCTTGATTTTCACTTATACCCTAAGTATAAATGGTGCAGAAACATTCAATTATTTTTTATTCTGAAGCTTCTAAAAATGATGGTTTCACTTTTATAATTGCAGTACCTTTACTTGAGCAGGAAATGATATCATGTCTGAGTAGGTCATTCTGAGTCACACATTCTATTTCTGATTCTCCCTCATGGCACAAGAAGCATTGATATATTTGGAAAATTTTACAATAAATATTTTTCTGTGTTAGCATGATACATTAAAGAGGACACTGATAGTAACACTGCTGTCAGGGTCTACAGGACAATAATTATGGTCTTTTAAGCAGGTTTGTTGTAAAGCAGAGCTTTTTTGGCAGTGTTGTAGTTCAAGACATAATTCAGCTTTAGGATCCTATTATCTTTTATTTTAGTAGTGGGTGAATGTTAAACTAATGCCTTACATGAGCTTCCTTAGAAATGTCATGACTGCTGCTTACTACCAGTTTCACTTAAAGAAGTGTTGTCATAAAAAAGAACTGAAGGAGACAGGACAGGGCACCCAAAAAGTCTAGACTCTGGGGATTCCTTCCATCTGGGTACCACTGACATCACTTAGTCATAATTTATACCACAAAAGTACTGGACCCCACAAAGATAGGAGTTAGTTCCTTATGTATTATTCCCTGTGAAAAATGAGTCTTGAATGTGTATATCATGGTGTACTCTCCTCATGGGGCACAGAAGTCACTTTTTGAAAAAAGGGAAGAAGAAAGAGAGCTTGGTGCATAAAATTCAAGATAACTCAGCAATTGGTAATATTTTAAGAAAGGAAATCTAGTTAACTTCATTGGTTCCTATTCCAGATAGCCATGTGTTGTTGTTATTTATCAAAACCAACTGGACAGCATATGGTTAGGTGTTTGGGCACATCTGTGAAAAATTATTCAGTTAAGACAAACACTAAGCAAGTCTGGGTGAAAGCACCCAATGGATATGGAAAGAAGTATATGGGACTCCTCCCTAAGATAGGACTCTTTCCCGGGGTGGGATTCCTTCCTGGCAGTTGGGTAGTGGGAGCTATTTTATACTTTAGGAATCTGGAAATTAAAAACAAGATGCCCCTCATTAATTTCTTTCTATAGATATGATCTAGTCATTTTCCATGACTATTTTGGTATCAACGTAATGGCCATATTCATGAACTGTAACTAGAAGGGGTAAACCAAGGATGAACTTTCTGTCTCCATAAATTGTTAGGCTATATCAGTAACAGAGGGGAGCACTGTGTTTGCTCCTTTAGCAAGGATCCACTAATTATAATATCATACTGGATATCATACTTGGATCTTTCCAAAACTCCTATAGGGGCTAAAGGAGCATTTCTAGATCTATATAGAGAGATGACCCATTTAGTAAATGACTTGTTACACACACACACACACACACAGAGAGAGAGAGAAAGAATTTACTGCTATTGATCATAGTAAATCCCTTTTCTCTTAGAGGTTCACTTTTCATGTCAAGTAGACATTTGAAACATCCTCTCCAGATAAATCTTATTTGATTTTCCTAATTTTCTTTTATCCCCAATTTTCTAAATCCTAGGAACTGGAATATTTTCCTGGCATATACACAAGGAAAACACCTAGAACTCAGAAATTTTTTTGCAGTACAAGTTTTGTTTAATTTGTTAACAAAGTTGCCTTAATTGTTCCTCCTAACATGTCAAGGCCCAATATGTTTACAATCTTTGAATGCGGGTGTCTTGCTTATAAGCATATTTTGTTATAATGAGATCCAGACTCTTTTGGCATTCAATTAACCTTTGCTTAATTAGAAAACACAGTTTTAGAAATTTCTCAAAATGAAGACTTGCATATTTTTATTTTCATGGTGATTCTCAAAAATATCCATGTGACCATCCTAAAGGGAGTTAAGTGCAGAAATTAAGTATTATCATTTCCTTTCTTTGCATGAGGGTTTGTCCTATCACAGAAAATAAAATAAATATCTCTAATACTTAACTCATTTGTCTTGTGTTCATCTAATTATGTAGACTCAAAAGCATTTTTTAATGCTTAGCTCAGTCTTCTCCACTAATCAAGATATAATTTCCATCTTAAGATATCTCAAAGGATGGAAAATGATAAACAGAAGAATTCATTAACAATCTATTATGTTGTGCCATGAAAACAGAAACACATTTCTTATGTCCCTAAGGAAAGTGAAAATTGACAAAACAATTTGATTTTGCATTCAGTTCCTAAATAAGAAACATAATTCATATGAGGATGTTTTCCTTTTGAAAATACATTTCAATCTTCAAACCAGGAAACCATCCTTCATCTTAATGCTGGCGTGTGTGATACATTAACACATAGAACATGTAGCTTAGATTTCCTCCCGATCTGCTGTATTGTCATTTAGACCTCTCAGGAGACTCCTGTCTTTAACACAGTGGCAAGAAGACAAATGGCAGTTCCAGAGACAGATGTGTGATTGTGGTGGTTTTCAACTCTCCACATATACTGGTATTAAGTAAAGAACATAAAGTATAGATCGTCTTCTTCCAACTAGTAACTCAAGGAAGAGTTGTATAAATTTAAGGAAGGAAAATGTCTCCAAATATTCAAACTCCAATTACAAATTTGCAAATATCAAATCACCCATTGAAATGTTTTTTTGTACAGTCACTGCGTTATGAAAGTGAATGAGATTAAGTTGTTTGAGCTGCAGGAAATACAATTTCAGAGAGAATCTGTCAGAGTGGGCTCATTTATCTTTGCAATAAGGATATCAATCACAGTTTCTTCCCTGGCTTCAACACTGCTTTTCTCACTTCCAGCTGCTTGTGGTGAAGCAGGTAGTAGAGCTGTGCTCCCTCAGCCTTTCCTGGATATCATACTTCGATCTTTCCAAAACTCCTATAGGGGAAGAAAAAATACGTTCAAAATAATAAACAGTCTTTAGAAAGTTGCAGAGAAATACACTTTAACACTCAGAAAATCTCATTCCTTCTGCAAACAAGATGCTTACAAGCAGGCATAAGATATTTATAATATGCATTTTTCTTTTTCATTATATAGTTCTATTTACAGTTTATTGTTCATAAAAATTAATTTTACTTTTTACAATGGGTTCATTCTCCAAAGCTACAAAGTCTTGTAAAAGAAAGCCATGAGCTACAGATTTTCATCCCTGGCTTTGTTTGATCATTTTGTTTCTGTAATAAATGCATGGCTTAAGCAACTTAGGTGAACAAAGATGTTTTATTCATGCACCTGATTCCAAGTTACAGTTTGTTATGGTTAGAGCCGGTGTCAACTTGACAGTTGCAGGTTGTTTGGGGCACAGCTGTGAAGAATCAGTGGTTGGATCAGGCCCCTGAACAAGCCTGTAGAAAATCCAGCCCATAGTGGGTGGTGCTTTCTAGTTGAGGACAGGATAAAAGAAAGTGCGAGAAGGAGCGACTTGCTCTTTCCTTATCTTTGTCCACTTACTACTGAGTCCTCTCTTCCAGCTTTGTTGCCTTTTTTGTGGCTGCAGCCTCTACTGCCTCCTTCCTTGGCTGACTCAGAGCTCCGTCCTCTCAATGACCTTATTACCGTTTCGCTGCCTTTTGAGCCTGGTCTCCTGGGTCTTTTCGTGGTTGGAACCCAGTGTCTTCAACCCTCCAGAGTGATAGAGGCTCGAGACTTTCTAAGAATTCTTTGGGTTTTTGCGGCATTCGGATCCAGAACAAAGCAGCTAAGGGTGGCTAATTCGAAGGACAGTGCTTTTATTGTGAGTTCATTGAATAAAGATTATATAGAGATAATTCAATTCTGATCTTCCAGAGAACCCTGGTTGATACACAATTGGTCCTGACAGAAGTTAGAACAGCATCATCAGGAGAGATGGGAACTGTTCACACCTGATCCAAGGGAGGAGCAGTGCAGATAAGTCTGCTGCCAGATTTGCCAAATTCAAACTTAGCTCCTGCTAGGTTTACCTACCTTCCAAGGGATTGCTCCCACCCCATATGTGCTGGGGTTGTCCACATCAATTATACCTTCAAGAAAATCTAACTATGATGTCTGCCCTAGGTAGGTAATCCCTCATAGGAGTTCCCAAAAGCCATCCGAAGGGTCAAGTTGACAGCTGAAACTAAATGGAAATTTTTCCTCCCATTTCCCCCCTTCTGTTGACTGGTTCTTCCTTATTTGCAAATAAGCCTTACTCCTGCTTTAATGACATTTGAGTTCCATCATCTTCTTCCTATGGTGGTGTTTTCCTTTGTATTGTTAATTTTCTCCTAGTATGTCCAACACACACACACACACACACACACACACACACACACACACATGCATGCACACACATATAGCATAAAGATACACAAATAGATTCCACATGTATGGGAAATGTGTGAATATATGGCATTTGACTTTCAAAATTCTGCTGATTTTACATAACATATGAACTCGTTCTGTCCAGTTTCCTATGTAGTGTCATGCTTTAATATTCCATAACTCTTTTTCCTCCTTTGACAGACTTATTTCTAGATATTTTAAGCTATTGCAAATGGAATTCTTTTATTGAATTCTGTTTTAGAAAGCTTGATACTGGCATATCTAAAAGCTACTAACTTTTAGATGTTTTTATGTCCTGATACTACTAAAAGTGTATATGAAGCCTAAAAGTTTTCTGATTAAACTTTACCAGTCTTTTCAGTAAAGGATCATGTCCACTGCAGATAAAAATAATTTGATTTCCTTTTTTTGTTATTTGCATTCTTTTTTTTAATGAAATAGCATTTTCTTAGATAAAATCGAAAAATACAGTGTGATAGTTAATCCTGGGTGTCAACTTGACCATACCGGCATTAACTAAAATCAGCTGTCCACTACCTGAAGACATTATCCAGATCAATATGTTTACAATACAGAGACCAGCCCTAGATCTGATTGGAATCTTTCAGTAGCAAACCAGTTATAAGGAACCATAAAACAGAAGACTTTGAAGAGAGACTCTCCAAAGCTACTGAAAACCTATTTCCTCCTGCTGCTTAGCTTCTTCGCTTCTTAGATTCTCCAGGAGTCCTCCAGCCTTCAGCTGTCACCCACTGCCCTATTGGAATGAGCAGTTCTGAGCATCCAGGAGATTTTCAATGACTTAGCCTGCCTCCAATTTCAGCCACTGGCCGTTGGTGCATCTGCCATGAAAGACTGTTTCTTCCCTCTGGAACTATAAAAAGAATAAATCTTCTTTTCTCCCTTAAGTTGCTTGACTTTGAATGCTTTCTCACAGCAACAGTTAAGAGTTACTATTACATATAGCAAGGCAATACCATGGAGTATATCCTTCACCTAGATTCAATAGTTGCAATCTCCATGTATAATTTTAGTCTTAAATTGGTTGAATCAATTGTGTTATATTATAATAAAGGATTAGGATTCTCCATAATAAAGCAACTATGGTTTTAGTATTTTTGAGAGGGAAAAAGAGACAGAAAGAAATTATGAGAGACAGAGACACACACTGAGAGAAGCCATGTTTGTAGAGGTTGGAAGACACCTTTGAAAGTCAGTTTTCTTCTTTCATCCTTGGGCTCAGGAGTTTGAACTCAGATCAGGAAGTGTGCTCACAGCTGCCTTAACCAACTGGACCATCTTGCTGCCTCCACAAATTTCTTCCCAGTCATTAATTTAAGTCATCAAAAATTGCAGCATGCATTGTGAACACTGCTTATGTCACATATAAAGAAGTATTTCCAAGAGCAAAATAAATGTACAAAAATCAGTGGCTTTCCTCTATACCCAGAATGAAAGAAGTGAAAAAGCTCTGAGAGAAACAATTCCATTTACTATACCCCCTAAAAAATGAAATACCTTGGTATAAACCTAACCAAGGAGGTAAGAGACCTTTAAAATGAAAACTTTAAAACCCTAAAGAAAGAAATTGCAGAAGACACCAAAACGTGGAAAAACCTCCCTTGTTCCTGGATTGGCAGAATCAACATCGTAAAAATGACCATCCTACCAAAGGCAATATACAAATTCAGTGCTATACCAATTAAAATCCCAAGACAATCATACCAAACATTAGTCTATACTACAAATCCATAGTTATAAAAACAGCCTGGTACTGGCTCCAAAATAGACACACAGATCAATGGATAAGGATTGAAGATCCAGATATAAGCCCACAAAATTATAGCCATTTGGTCTTTGACAAAGGGGCCAAAAAAAAATCCAATGGAAAAAGAACAGTATATTCAACAAATGGTGCTGGCAAAACTGGATCTCCACATGCAGAAGATTAAAGCTGGACCCATACTTGTCACCATGTACAAGACTTAATTCCAAATGGATCAAGGACCTTTATATAAGGCCAGAGACTATAAAAACCATAGGTGAAAAGGTAGGGAAATCCCTCGAGATGATTGGGCTAGGCCAACATTTCCTAAACAGACATCCAATGGCACAGTCACTGCTATCAACTCTCAACAGTTGGGATCTTGTGAAATTAAAGAGCTTCTGTTCAGATAAAGAGGTTGTAACCCGAGCTCAAAGGCAATCCACAGAATGAGAGAAAATCTTCACTAAGCACATATCTGATAGAGCTTTACTATCCAGAGTGCAAAAAGAACTTAGAAAATTAACACCAAGGAAAAAAATGGCCCAATTAAAAAATGGGCCTTGGATCTTAAAAGAAACTTTACCAGGGATGAAATTAAAATGTCTAACATATATCTTTAAAAAATGTTCCACATCGTTAGCCATCAGGGAAATGCAAATCAAAACTTCCCTGAGATATCATCTCACCCCAGTCAGGATGGCAAAAATCCACAAGACAAATACCAAATGCTGGAGAGGAGGTGGAGAGAGGGGAACTCTCCTACATTGCTGGTGGGAATGCAGGCTCATACATCCACTCTGGCGAGACATCTGAAGATTCTTAAAGAAATTAAAGATTGAAATGCCATATGACCCTGCTATTCCACTTTTGGGAATAATCCCCCATGCAGCAGAGGTTCACCTCGATAGCACAAGCACGACCATGTTCATAGCAGCACTGTTTACAATAGCAAAGTCATGGAAGCAACCCAAATGTCCAACAGTTGAACAGTGGATAAGGAAACAGTGGTACATCTATACAATGGAGTACTACTCAGCCATCAAAAATGATGAATTAATGGAATTTGCCGGGAAATGGATGTTATTAGAAAAAATTATATTGAGTGAAGTATCCCAGACACAGAAAATTAAGTGCCGTATGTACTCCCTAATAGGTGGATCCTAGTTCCAAACCCACTTAGAGACACTCAAAGATAAATCTCTGTAATACCTACAGTAATTGCAAAGATTATGAACAGGAGTGATGGGGAAAGAGGGACACACCAGAAACAAGGAGAGAGAGGACCATGTTACAGCAGAGAAAATAGGCCTCCATCAAGGACTGCAAGTAAGTAATGAGACATCTGGTTAAGCTCACAGACTTTCCTTCCTGATCATTTACAACTGATGGGGTATGATCTCACCAAAAGGGAAGGGCGTATAATCTGGCAGATAGAAAGTAACCATATCGCAAATGGGTTATTGACCCCTCCCCCCCCACGGTTTCCTAATTTTATTGCATCTACCTTTGAATATACTATTATAACAAGACTCTAATTTAACAGATTTTTATCTCTGGCCAGGGGGTGATATCCAATACCCATCAGGATGGAGTGAAGGGCATTGCAGGAGCAGCAAAACTGAAAAAAATAAATCAACAAACCATAATCCAGAACATCAGAGACTGTATATCAACCACCTGGAAATAGGCCAGCCTAATCTCTCCCCATCCTGAAGCTCAGGGAAATTTCTAGAAGAGGGGGCGGTAAGCTTGTAAGATCACAAGGATGGGAGGAGTAACGATATGCAAGATTCTCCACACAAGTTAGGGCTGAAGCAATCATAATTGGACTTTGCATGCCCTGCGCAATGTTTAACACACTATTGACCCCACAAGGTCTAGCGTTTGCTAAAGGCACTAGGATCCTTGGAGGCAAGGAATTGACAGCCACAGTAGTGTTCCTATGCTTAAAGGGGACACAGGAAATGGTTCTGGGAAATGCCACTGGGTCCTCGCACCTCATTGGAGAGGAGGACCCAGAGGAGAGTATGGCATGCTCATTAAAGGATGCTCTGGGGATGGAAGGGGGAGGCACTGGGGGTTGGGAAAGGAAGTGGGGGTGGGAGGGACAGGGGAATGGAGGGTTGGAGAAAGGGGGGGACCAGTATACCTGTTAAGTTTGTATGAATGGAAATAAAAAAAAAAAGTATTTCCAAGAGACAGAAAAATACTCATTCTGAATTTAATTCTATGTGGAAAGTTGAAAAGGAAACATACACTTAATAGAACCAAAGAAATGTCAGGTAATTAAAATGTATTTTAAATTGTAGACCCCCCAATTCACTATGGTTCCCCACTATGGAATTGGTTTTCTGTCACTGTAAGCAGTGCTTTATCCTAAAGTTGATATTCTAAAAGACTAGGGTAGTTCTGAATTCCATCTTATAAGAAGTCATAACTCTTTTATGATGTACTTGTTAACCAATCCAACTACAATAGCCAAAACATTAGAGGAAATGCAAAACAAAACAAAGGAATAAATTTTAAAAAATCATTTCGTAATACTGGGTATTTCAAGTAAAAATAACATTATAAAAATATGAATTGTAGCTAGTTAAACTTCTACTGTCTGGGAGCTTCTGAAGCAGGAATACTACAGAATCAGCTGTATCTATTAAAAGTATAGTTATGCTTTAATAAGCACTTATATCTGTTATTCATGATGAGATTCTAGAATGGATGCTTTTCATGGAAAAATTATTTTAATGATCATGGATGTGATTTTGCCTCCTAACTGGCTAATCATCATCAATTTTCATAGCTCCAGTGTTGCTTTTTCTCTCTCCACTCCCTGATAATTTTATAATTTATTTTTATTTGACAGTTTTGTGGATGAATACAATGAAATTGTGTCATTTAATTCTGTACCCTCCTCCTATTCCCAACCAATCTTCTATTCTTCTTGTTACTTTCATGTCTTCACTTTCATGTGGCCAACTTGGTTTCCTCATGCATTGGCATTGTCTGAGCATGTACTAGTGGGCGCAGCACTAGAGAAGTCAGCTCACCTTTACTCAGTCAGAATTCCCCCTCAAGAAATTACGGTGCCTCCTAGTCTTTCCCTTTCCATTATGAAAAGGAAAGAGGCCAAATACTGTGAAGATCTTATGGAAGTAAATGCAGCTACAGGGAGTACGTGGGTAGAACAGCCCTATAATGTCCAGAACATACTACTTAGCAGTATCTTCACAACTTATCATCCCCTTCTACTACAATGTCCCTAAGTCTTGTGGGTGGTTGAGGTATCCTGTTTAGTGCCCAGCACTCAGTCATGATGTATTTTCTGCCATTTGTCCAGCTGTGATTGCTCTGTGTTAAATATTTACTATTACAAAAGTTGACTTATTGAAGTCTGAGAGTAGCACTTGTAGGTATTGATGTCACAGATTTACCCTTAACATTAGTCTGATTGTGCAGTATGCATAGGTGTATGTGTGTTTTGAAAGATACTACTTAATAACTGCTGTACCTTCAGTGGCTTAAAGCTCTATCACTACTACTCCAAAGTGCAGGCAGCTTTAGTCCAATATGAAGTCATGAGATTTGGGAAGGAAACTTAGTATGCTAAAAGGTATACATGCAGACCTTTTGCTTTCAAGATGTTCTACTTTGCAGTGAGGAGGAACATGTTTTTATAGTGCAATGTCTTCTGAATTGTGCAGAAGATCTTACAGAAAACTACTAAATATTTCAGGTGCTCAGTATAAGCACTAAAATCAGCTTTGTGAAACACAGCCAACATACAGGGCCAAATCAGTATCTAGTCATAGGCTCCACAAAGTCACATGATGAAATATGAGTGTATAATGGTGTGATAGAGTAAATAAAACCTGTTAATTGTGTGGTTATTTGTCTCTGATGTGAAGACGAAGGAAGCTAGCTTATCACTATAGTAAGTCCTATTATATTTAGTATCTTCATCATCATAATATGTTGCTACTTCATGTAGGTGTAGTTCAAAGTCTGTGGATCATTGAAAATAGGACAAATCTGCTTAAATTATTAAGTTCACAAAGCAAAATTTTCCCTCTTCAAGACACAGTTTTGAAGTTAATATTTTTATAAAAGTTTTTTTTTCAAACATAAGTGAGGTTTTTGCATAAATTACCATGATCTTTAGGAAAACAGATTCTAAAATATTGAATGTAGAATTGTGGTTATTTTAATCTCTAAATCTTTCCAATCATCCTGTCTCTTAAAGACATCTATGACAAGAAGCTGAAATAGTTTAATGCTGGCATTCTTAATTGCAAATTCTCACTCTTTCATTCTGTTCTATCTCTTAGTTTCTTTTGTCTCTCCCTGTCTCTCTATCTCTGCCTGTCTGTCTCTCTTTGTGTGTGTGTGTGTGTGTGTGTTTTATGTATGAGGGATGAGTAGTATTTAAAGAAATCAATATCTGGTAAAATTAACTTAAAATATATGTATATATTTCTTAGAATGTCCTTCAGTCCTTTGTAAAAACAGTTTGTTTTAGCTAAGGTATATTTTACTGGGAGCAAAGTGAGATATCAGCAAATGCCTGCTGTGAGCAGTGTGCATCACTGATCTGGACATCCTAAAGAGTGGGTTATGGAGGCTTCCCATTTACCTTGCTACATTTTTCATAAATGCTTTTATTCCATACACATCAACTTTAAGTTGAAACTTCCCATGAGTGTTTTTTTCCTTTTGATAGAAAGCTGTGGATCAAACAATTTTTGAATACATTTTTAATATCTTGTATTTCTCAAAGAGGGAATAGACTTTCAAACTAGTATGTTCTTAAAAGACTTATCACTGAGGTCTAATGCATTACTATATATTACAGCCAAAGGACAAGTTATACAGAAATTCCTGTGTGCTTCATATTATTCAGTAAAAAGAATCTGATACATTTCAAGGAGATTCCACATGGGAAAATATTAAAATATATGTTATTATAGAAAAAGTTTTATTCTCTACTTTAGATAATATTTGGCATCTCTGAATTAAAGCTGTCTTCACCTTTGTATTGTAAAATTCAATCTTCTATGTCTCACTTTCAAAGGTAAAACTTTTTCAAAAGCAGTTACTAAAGTAAGGTAGTGTACTTGCAAGGTGAAAATTGGAGGAAGGAAAGAAATGTCAAAAATGAAAGTATTGCCTGAGGCAGCAAATGATAGACATTACAAAACTGTAAGGACTTTATACAAACAAGAGAAAAATTTTAGATTTACATATGTTTAAAAATATACCAACAATTTATTTATGCACTAGTTTATCTGAAAGAATGCCTTTCAGACAAAATTCAGATTAGAGATAGAGATAAACACACAATTTTGTGAACTTTTTTAATTTGTAGCAGTTTTTGAAAAATCTGTAATGTAGAAAGTTAGTACAAGAGAAAATATAAACCTAAATTTTAAATAGTTTTACAAAAATAAAATGTCATGTTATTTTAATATCATTTAAGAGAAATTTCCAAGAAGATTATGTAGCATACTTGCAGCCTTCTTATCATATTACTTTGCAAACCTAGACAGTTTATGCCATGACCACTTACAAAAAATTAATACATTTTTATCTCTGGCTTATATTTACTTCTCAGTTGATTTGTTTTTTTTTTATTTTTATTTATTTTTCCACTCATACAAACTTGTTAGGTGCCCCATTCCCCTCTCTCCCTCCCTTTCTCCCAGTGCCCCCTCCATTCCTGGAGCATCCTTTAGTGTGCATGTCAACCTTCCCTCAAGGTTCTCCTCTGTGATGAGGTGTAAGGACTCAGTGGCATTGCCTAGAGCTATTTTTTGTGTTCCCTTGCTTCTAAGGATCCTAATTCCTGTGATCCATGCTAGACTTTGGGGGGGTCAATGCTATGCCAGTCATTGCACAGGTCATGTAAAGTTTTTCAGTGCATTTTCCAGTGACTATGGTTCAACCTACATCATCTTCCCCAGGGCCAATCTAGTGGCCATGTCCGGGCATTTCTCACACATTATAAGTAGAACCCACAAAACTCAGTCATGAACTTTCTTTGCTCCAAATTATCTGCTGATTTAATTTTGCCAAAAACCATTCATTGTGTTTTCCTCCAACTTGGTATGATTTTCAAAGATGAACTGAGTTAAATTCTTCAGTTTTTAAAAAGAATATATATAGACCAAAAAAACCATGAAATTGGTGTTTCATGCTTTTTTTCTCATCATTATGCCAATGATTTCTGCAGTTTATACTGAAGTTGTCTCTTAAACTCTGAGATGTTCAAACTTTATTGGGTAGCAAAACACAACAACCCTCCTTGAGAAAATTCCACTCCTAATATGCTGTATTGAAATCATTCATTCTCACTATGCTTGCCATCCTTTGTTCTAAGTATTTTTCCTATTTATTAGAACTAATGCAGAGTACAGATCCGTGTGATGGATTTTACCATACATCAACATCTCTAAGAGAAGTATCATTCTCTTTTCATAATCACATTAAATCATGTAATATTTGCCATTGGGAAAAGTGTCTGTGTTCTGGAATGTTGATGAAAATAATGTTTTTAAAAGTTTAAGCATATGTATGGGATTAAATTTTATTTTGCATTTACCTAACCATGTGACAATTTCTCAGACCTGCAGAAAAAGTGAATTGCCAAATATTTTTCACTCTCAATGTATGATCTTATGTTCTCATTCTAAATATCTGATATATTTCAGAGTAGAATTTTTGTGATAAAGATGAGATTTTTATTTAAAAAGTCAAAGGAAACAAACATTTCCATCACTTAGCCATAACTCTGAACCTTGAGTAAGCATATTCTTGATGCATTTATTTCTCTTTCTATACAATATAAGATTGCTTCCTTATTTTCATGTTGCTTCCTTATTTTTCAATTTCTGGTCATGAAAGACAGCTCAATTTTCACCTTGATGAGTTACCTGTGAATACTTATTTGCTTTATTTTAACAAAATTTTTCTTGATCAAGCAAGTGATCTCCCCTACTGTGTCTTCTTATAAACAATACAGACTGTTGTGTAAAGGGCAAGAGCTCTCAACATGAGATGCAAAAGTGAAATTGTTCATATAAAACCATAACAAAGAAAATGATACATATGAAAATGGAACAACTTTCTTCAATTAGTATTGCAATGACAAAACTCAGTTTTTGGTTTCCTACAAAAAATAAGCGTAAAAATCTATGTACATTTGTTGTTACAATGGAAAAGATAATTTTACTTTTGTGTGTCTATTTTGAATCTTAAAAGAACTGTAATCAGTTCAAATAGTCCAGAAAATAAGAAAGAACAAACAGATACTCTTACATTCATTTTGTAAACAGGTACCTGCATTAGGTAACACATTACTGTTTTGCTAATATTTTAAGTTATATTTTAACCTATTAGTGGCTATTATTAAGCTTATTTAATTTTTATTGCAATTAAGTTCTCAGTTTTAGTGGTAGATTTCGCCATTTTATTTTAAGGTAGAATGCACGTTGGATACATAGTAATATGAAGAAAAAAGCTGAGCATTGTGTAAGCCATACAGTGTACAATGAATTAATGTCTTGTATTTGGAGCTGGTGAGGTGGCTCGCAAGTAAATGGACCTGAATTCAGATGGCAAGATCTCACTTAAAAACAACAAACTTCTAGCCCTGGGAGGCAGAGCTGGGAAATCAGAGTAAAACCATAAGGAGGTAGAACATTCCAGGATGATTCCTGGAAATTCTACATTACTATTGGGGATACATACACTCATAAGTGCCACTTGGTGTATACAACACATAAACACACACGTACATACACAAAAATCTTCTGTTATGTTACCTATAAATTGGAATTTCTAATTGTGGGCTCTTAGTTTGAATGATAAAAAAAACTAAGCAACACACTCAGCAGAAAATTTTTATGGGAATATGAAAAATTAAAATAATAGGAAGACTATGTTAACAAGATAAACAGAAGGCATTCTTAAGGTTGTTTGTGAGAGAGAGGTCCAACATATGTGACTTCTGAGCCTGTTAATCTTTTTAGCTGCCTTACATGGATAGCATGCAAAATCCTAGAAATTTATCATGGATCAAGATACAATGATCCTTTAAGCTACTTAGAAAAGAGTGAATGGAATGCAAAAGCTAAATATAAGACCAAGTGGAGTAAAACACCATGGACTACCCAGTGGGAACACAGATACATTCTGAGAGGAAAGATACATTAGATGAGGGAATTCAAGAGATTGCTGCAGGAATAGAAAAACACAGACATCAAGAAATTTGTTAGAATATCAAAGGACAATCACATTACTCTACATCTGTTTCTGACTTCAGTTGATGAATAAGAAAATCCTTAAAATTAATGTTAACATTGGATGCACTTTGTAGAGAAAAAGTTATTAATTTCGTAAGCTTAAACTTCAAATTCTCAGGTTGTTCAAGTATAGTTTTCATTATTATAATGAAATTTATAATTTTCCTTCAATAAACACTTCAAATAATTTATATATATATATATATGTGTGTGTCACTTATAAGGTGTATGTACATATTTCTATATACATACATCATGGGGTATTTCATGACCCATGTGACTTTAAGTACTCATTCTACCATTGTTAAGGAGGATGGACAGATGAGAGATGGGCGTTTCAAGTATAGCACTTGGTTTAATTAGAAGAAAAATTGTGGGATAATTATGTAGTGAGACAATAGAACAGCAGTTCACTTATACATGGACTCAAGTAATTAGAAAACAGAAGTATAATGTGAAAAGTTCCTCTTGTCCAGTTATTTGCCATGACTAGGGATAGCTGGGGTGGAGTAGAGTGTGCTGTTGAAGAATGTCAGAAGTCTGTTAAATATTTTTTTTAATTTTTTCTTATTGTTGTCTCTCTTTCTTTGTGTGTGTGTGTGTGTGTGTGTGTGTGTGTGTGTGTGTGTGTGTACAAGAGGGCACTAGTACTTGTTTGCAGAGGTCCAAGGGTGACTTTGGGAATCATCCTGACATGCTTTGCCTCATTACTGGTTTGGGGGTTCTCAATCTCTGCTCTAAGAGTCAGATTTTCATGCCTCTTCCAGATTCCTCTGGCATTTTTATGTGGGATCCTGGACTTTAAATTCAGGAATTTTTGTTTTTGAAACAAAGACTTTAATCCTGTGTGGTCTTGTCCATACCTGACAAATATTGTTTCATATAGCTATTATGGAAAGGGACAAGAATATAAGGAAACATTGTTTTAGTTCTGAGAAAGACAACTGTTGAATTAATATAATCAAATGTGGAAACTGCCACTGTTACTAATAATGGGGAAGACCTTCAAAATGGTAAGCACATGGCTAATTCCTTCACAAGTAGTTAAGGAATCTGAAAAATTTCCAGAAAACCAGTAATACTGCTGAAGTTATTTTCTTCTGCTTAGAGACAATATACAATCAGTGTAATAGTTAATCTCAGTTATCAACTTGATTAGTTATTCTATAACCTGAAGTGAGTCTCTTAAATTATTTGAAATAAATGACTTACCTTAAATATAGGTGGAGCCTTTCAGTAGCAAGAAAGAAAAATTTTTGTTCTCTTGCCCTGTGTTTGAAAATTCATCTTTCGTGCTACTACAATTCTTTGCTGATCCCCCCAAAAAATCTTCTTTCACTGTCCAATTTGGACTAAAATCAATAACTATCTAGGAAACCACTTAGACTTCAGCACCAGACTGTGACTGTTAAGAGATATTCAGCTTCTGAACTGAACAACTACAGGTAGCCATTGTTGGAATACCTAGACTATATCTTTAAGCCAATCCAATAAATTACATTTTAATATATTCATTATATCAGTTTAGTTCTGTTCCAATAGAGAACCTTGACAAGTCCAGACAGCTTAAGGGAGAAAGATTATTTATTTGGCTTAGGGTTTCAGAAGGATTATAAAATCAGTTATTGTGGAAAACATGTGCAGAAAGATTGAATGAAGGGAGAAACACGAAACTAGTTCAGGTCAACACAGCCATTAGGATGTATAAAGAGCCAGAGAAAGCTGGGAATCAGGGCCTAGCTAACAAACCTCAACACCTATACCCCAGTGATATGCTTTCTTCCGGGTTGTACATGTGTGCTACCACCTTCCTAAACATTAACATCAGCTATGGATTCAAGCATATGAGTTAGTGTGGAGCAACTTACTTTCAAACTATCGCAAATAAACTTTAAAAGTCTATTAAATTAGGAAACATTAGTGATCAAAATATGATAAGCCTAGTGAAGTGCTCTAAAGTCTCACCACACTTTTAAATAGCATCCTTTGGAGATATAACAGACCCACAATAATTAATGGATGTAAACCTAAATTGGCACAGTATAAGAGACCTAAGCATTGAGAAAAATGAGCTGGCCATAGTATATAGCTATCCTTTTTGTTTGTTTGTTTGTTTGTTTGTTTGTTTGTGTTTGTTACTGAGGATGGTACTATGAGAAAATTGTCTCAGGAGATTTTAAATTGAGTTATTGGAAAAAATCTGGATCTGTGCCAAAAATGCTGTTTAATAATTTCAATATATTTTGTTGGTGCTAATAAAATTCAAATTAATCCCTGCAAATGGAAAGGAATGCTAAAGAAAGCAAGTCTACTTTTGGTATATTTGAGACAGTCATAAAGACTCTGGGAAATTCTGAAGAGATATGAGATATTGTAGCATAAACGGGATTGGGTTGTAGTCAAAGAGGTTGAGATACAATAATGAACAACATTACAGTTCATATAGACTGAAAATAACAGTCTAGATATAACAGAATTCCATTACAGTAGAATGTCTGAGAAAAGCTGTACATGTAAACTATAATTTAAATTTCATACAAAATGTATTAAATTCGAGTACTGTTTCCTTGACTTAAATGGGGTCCTGTCCTTACTGGAACCTGAATTCATCAGAAATGCAGAACATATCAAATCTACTGAACCCCATGGAAGAGGAACACCAGGCACTGCAGAGCAACAGATCACTGTGTGGCTGAGGATGGCTGTGGCTGACATCCACTGGGAGGCAGGGGACAAGGATGCTCCACTGCTAGTCACAAGCCTGAGCAACAACAGTATCAAAATTCAAAGTCCATAGGACCAGGAAGATCCTTCAGCAGGCAAATGTCCTGTTTATAAACCTAGCAACCTGAGTTTAATTCCTCAAAACCAACATGGTAGAAAGAGAAAACTGACTTTTGAAACTTGTTCTCCACTAGTTTGTCATGGCATACATGTACATGCTTTGTCTCTCTTCCCTCAAGTAAATAAATAATATTAATGTATCATGAATGCTTTCTTTTGACTATATACCATTTCACAACATCCCAAAATCAAAAACATTAACTTGAGTGCTTTGTGAGCATCAAGCCAAAGGTTGTAGGACCAGAGAAACTAACCAGTATAACTACTCAACACTACTTGAAACAAAGAGATGATGGAGGGAAATTAGTTCTGGCTCCTAAAGTTAGCAGCAATCTGTTTTGTTTTGTTTTGTTTTTTTTGTTATTGTTGTTGTTGTTGTTTGTTAGTTTGTTTGTTTTTGAGATCAGAGAACAATGGAAGGATAGAAACTGAGGAGAGAATCAGGTATGACAGGGTCAGTGTATGTTTCCCAGTTCATCAAGCTACATAGGCTTGTGTTCACAGGTGAGTTACAAAATATTTCAATTTAGCAGGGACTCAGTATTGATATGCAGCTCTGCCGTCCCATTGTTCCTGATGTTAGAGGTGTGAGTGACATCCATGACTTCAGTTTCTGGAGTTATATTCATATAAGAAATAAAAGCTCACTCAAATAGCCAAGTAGTAAGGAAACTTTATTAAGCATGGAGCAATAGAATAAGTCAGATACACTGTCACTATTGATGGTCACATGAATGAAGAAAATCCAGGTCCCCAATTATGTCAGGTAGTGGCAAAAAATGATTCTTCTGCATCAGCCTTCTAAGGTAACTGTAATTACAGCATTTTGCTACTTAGATCAGCTACATTAGTCTTATTTGTTAAACAAATTTCAGATACTTATTCATCATCCTCTGAGAATTCATCACAAAAGAGAAAATTTCACCTTCATCTAACATATTTGTTAACATGAAGAGCCTTTCCATATTAAAGCAGAAGTCTATTTCTTACATGATTAGATGGTAATGTGAATGGAGTCCAATTATGTCTCAAGTTAAATGTTTTCCCACCCATGACAATTTACTGATCAATGTTTCAGATATAATCAAGTTGAATAAAACATCCTGTTTTCAGAATTATTTTGTTGTTTGTATCATTGGGCAGATATTTAAATTTTATACAGTAGAGATAAGCTTTAAAATCTTGAGTTGTGTAAACATTTTTTGCTTGTGATGATTAATATTTGAAAAATTTGACTAGAGCAAGAGCTTATTAAAAGATTGATGAGTGAAGAATGGAGAACTATGAAATTTTCAAAACTTAAAAGTAGAAGTAAATGCAGGTCCATTGTCAGAATAAGTTTTACTAAGGCAAATACTTGAAAATCTGTACAATGAGGAGAAAATTTCAATTTTTGTGCATTTCTTATGGCATGATACTTAAAACTATATTTAATTTTTCTTAATTTAATAACCTTAAAAAGCATGCAATAATAGATAAATGTAGGCAAGAATGTTAAATAAATTGGTGCATGAAAGAAATTCTGTTGCAAGATAAATCCAAAAATCCCGCAATTAAATTACTAAATTTTATCAAATATTATTTATCAAAATATGACCCAGTAACAATCTTGCAACTTGTTATTAAATAATATATTTAATCTTTAATCAAATATGTGAAGCTTTATACTTTTATCAATAGAAACAAAATGATATCAAGCTTGGTTTCAAAATGAATGAATTTGAAAATATGTTATTTGTAAATTTAAAATAAAAATAGGTACATATGAAAAGATAATGTTAAAATTATTGTTGCTTGTAACTATTAAATTCTGCTCCATGTATGTTTCATCATGGTTATTTAGTTGGTAGAAATTTAACACATTTAATGTTTAGGAGATAATAGCAATGTAGTATTGCAATTAACAGCAAAGAACTAACAGTAATTAAGAAATGGTAAACAAAAACAGAAAGATACATTTGATGTCATTTTAATCTGGAAAGTTAAATGATAATTTTTTAATCAATTATTTGAGTACTAGATTTAAGTATTAGAACTCAGTCTCTAAAACACTTGAGTAGCAAGTGTGAGGTTCTGGATTCAGTTACTACTAAGCAAGACAGCAAATAAAATTATGTGGACTGTGTGTGAGTAGGCAATCTAAAAAGAGATTCAGAGAAAAGGAAGAAACTACAATAAAGAATTGTATACCTGGATTTCTGTTGTCAGTTTTAGACCTTATTTGTTTACTTAAGTTGTGCACATGGACATAAGCATTCTCTAATACAGGCAAAAATGCAAATTAATATGAATTTTTAAGTAATACTCCTTACTTAATGCACAATAACATAATGGTGAAATTTTCAAAGAATATGTTTTAAAAGACATTAGAGTTATTAAACCAGCGTTCCTGGAAAAGCACATACAGGATCGTGGCAACTAATTGAAAAAGAAAATCATTTCTTGTAAAAAAAATCAAAATCATTGCATGAGTAGTCAGTGTACCACAAAAACCAAGAAATTTTCAATTTGTTTAAGAAATAAATTTTACCAAGCTTAGATTGCACCTAGAGGGGCAGAAGGTTGTGTGTGAGACCATAGGCAGGAAGGGCTTACTTCAATGAGATGAAATAAATGTGGATACGCAGAAGTGCTAGATGAGCTATTTTTGAGGAGCACGGTGTGTTGGAGACCATCATTAGAATTTATGACAAAAAGAATAGATAGCATAGTATCACCATAAAATGTCTATGTCTGCTTATGTTCATGAAAAATAGGTAATTTGAAAACAATCAATTGGAGTTACATCAGAAAGAGAAAGACAAGAGACATGTGACTAAAGCTCTACAAGGTCAATTATTAAATGTAGCGATTGAGTATTAGAAAGATGTGCACAGCCTAAGGAAACTAGACCAGTAAAAAATATTCCTTGAGCTGTGCTTTGTTGGAAATTGTCACCTTAGTCCACATGTCAGATCCTTTGGGGTCCATTTCATCATCTGGAAACTCTGGGTAATGAACCTGCATGATTCTCTTCAGGGCACTAAGTTAAGGAGGCATATAAGTCCTTCAGCAGATGAAACTGACGTGGAGACAATGGCTTATATGTCTCTTCAAATAAATTTGGGAGCAAACAAATGGCAAAAATTCAAAATGTTCTTGGATTTTACTTTATAATCTTTCACTGTGCCTGGGATTATGGTATACTACATTTGCATAAAACACTTGTTTTCTTTCCCATTATTACTTGTACAACTTAGTGATAGCTTTCAGAGAACATAATATCCTATTAAAATAATTCTCTATTGAGATATATTATTTAAATTACATCTATAGATGCACTCTTGCCAACTTTGAAATAAATTTCCCATAAATGTACCAAGAGATATAAAAAAGAACTCTTTTAATTGGCTTATATATTCACATAATTTGAATACTATGAAAGTGGCAATAAAAGTAGCAATAGCCCTTAGGACACACACATGACAAGCGGCCTATGGCATGCAATAAAGATGCAAGGATAACAATATGAATCAGTTTTCTAAGTACACTACTCACAGTGGGAAAGCAATAGCATAGAACATATTTTTATTTGTGCATGAAAAAGGAGTTTCTGATAATAAAAATGTCAGCATATGATATGGAAGAATTTTTCAAACTGGGGCTCCTAGTGGAATTTGTAACAATCTAACTAGCAGTGTTCAGTCTCCATGGAATTCAAAATGCAAATTGATTTGTTCATTTATTTCTGGTTTAGAGAAACAAAATATGTTGCTGTTACCCCATGAGATTCTTTAGATTTCCTTGACTAAAGGCAAAGTTCTCATTAATTCATATGAGTAAACTCTCCCAGAGTCACACTAAGTGCACAGAAATCTCACTAGAATCCATGGAAGAATGTTCAGAATGATTTAAAGTTTCAAAATCCAAGATTAAACACTTTAAAACTTTATAATTAAATGATTTTAATGTTTTATTTTTGAAATTCATCAAAATCATTATTGTTTTAATTTCAAGATTATGCATCTCGTCATCACAAAAGTAAAACTACTTCTTAAACACTATTTATAACCATTTGTGACAAAGTTAAAAACTACTATTTAAGGTTACATTTAGAATATAGTCTTTAAAATATAGGTAGAAATTTTATTAGATGAGAAAAGCCACTAATAAGCTTTTGTTTTTGTATAATATATAAAACCCTATGCAACAATTATCCTGTTTAACAATATGTACTCTGTACCGACAGCATATGGTATTTGTGAAAAATTTAGCTTAATAAATATTTTCCCTCTGAGAAGGAACTTTTTGAAGAGAACATTGAAATAAAGTGAAATAAGTTCTGCCTTGTCTCTAAATGTGAACACAATTACAGAGCCTTCTGACTGTTGAATACAGGAATGTTCAGAGACAGGCACATATCTACAACACACCCAAGAGCAAGACTCTGTATATACGTCATGACTTCGCCAAGGAACATGAGTTACACAGTAATATGTATTAAACCCAGAATAATGAAATTCTCTGTGAAAGATGCCTCATCTGAAGATATCGATCTCAGTAACAATGAATTCTAAACAGGAATTCCTCTGTAACTTGCTTAGAAGCTGGAGATTTAATTGTAAAGTAACCACAAGTCCAGGATATCAAAAGAACATTCTATCATCAGTGTTTCTGAAAGCAGAGACAAGGGGCTGGAGAGATGGCTCAGGTGTTAAGACTATTTTGAAAGCAAAAGGTGTTGAGTTGCACTTTCTATCCTGGTGGACAGAGCCTGGGAATTCTCAGAGTGAAGTAAAAAGTAAAAAGGAGGTAGAAGTAATCAGAATGATTCCTGAAGGCATTTTTGGTCCTCTAGGTCCTCTACAGGGACACACAGTGCTCTCGGAGACACACACATGCACACACAAATGGAAGCAAAATAGTTTCACAAGATGGAGTGGTATAAAGTCAGCTTTCTTATAAAGCACAGTGATGCAGACAAAATTGACCTCATTAGGAAAAAAGATGGTTTTCTTTGTTATTCACTGATTATAGGAGGAGAGCAGTGAACTTTATTTGTTTTCCTTAATTTCAGTTTCAGGTAACTATATGATGCCTATAAAAATCACAGATGTAGGATGGCGATGGTTGATATTCATTGTCAGCTTAACAGGATAAATTTCAGATTACTGAGGATGTTCTCCTAGACTATGACAGAGAGAAAGAGGAAGAGAGAGAGAGAGAGAGGAGAGAATAACTAGGCTGACTAGTTGCATTCATCTGTCCCTCCTTTCTGATTGCAGACACAATTTCATCTTCTGCTTCCTATCCCCCCCCTCAGGACACCTACATCCATTCTCACTACTATGTCTTCCCTCCATGATGGACTATATTTCCAAACAGTGAGCTAACAAGTAACATTTTCAGGTGATTCTTTGCTTTTGTAAAGTATTTTATCATAGGAACAAGCAAAACAAGTGCCAGAGTGGAGGCATTTGAACTGTAGGCTGTGGAACTGGTTTGTGGCAAGATTGTGTAAGGGATTGGAACCGTGAGGTAGAGAATCCTAAAGTAACCTTTGAAGGACTCCATGGGGAAGTAAGATAAAGACCACTTATAATAAATTCTCACCAAGATTTTAGCATCATTTGCTTGTGTTCTGAAAATTTGTGTGAGGATGAATTCAAAAAGTAATTGATTAACATGTTTTGTAGAGGAGAAGTTTGAAGACACTGAAAATCTATGTTGTAATGTTGTGGTTACTTTTTTATTGAGAGTGAGAAAGAATAAATGGAAAACATACATTTTTGTTAGTAGAACACAAATGAGACTTCAGTTTCAGATGTGGTAAGCAAACAAAAGTAACTACAATTGTGAAGAAATTAACATAATTAAGGAGCATCCTCACTCTTTGCTCCAGGACAATTCCTAGGTGTCTTGATTGCGAGTTCCCACCCCTCTAAGGCTTCTGCTTATAAAATTGCAAATACATTTCAAAGAAGAGAAAGTAAACTCACATATATCTGAAAGAACTGTCTGCATACACACAGCTGCCAGAGCAAGTATTTCCCCATGTTCAGTCACAGAAACTATTACGTTTATGATAAAACGGGACCAGCCTTCCATCTTGAGCTGACACTGCAACATGGTAATACTGATCATATAGGGGAGAAGACATACAAAAGTTAGAATAAAGAGTCATGAAGGCTTACATAGAGGTTCAAGAGACCCATTGAAATAAACAGGCTGGATTCCCTGCAAGGTGACCCGGAGATGGCATTGAAAGATATAAAAGAAACCTTTATCATTGGAAAAAACAGTACAATGGGATAATCACCCAGGAAACCTGCAGACATGCGAGAGTGGAGCCAGCCCAAGAAGCTATGCATAGTGCAGGTAACAGAACGGAAAGTGGGCGGGGAATATCCCCAAGGTTATTAGAACACTGATGTTATAGCTCTAAGTTACAGATACCAAACATAAAAGAGAAATATTTGGTTCTAGTGACTTGTGATTTTGTTTTCATCTCAGCTTTTCTTACGATCCTCACATTGCTTCTTTTGGGGAGGGTACGGTCATATGATTTTGTTCTGTAGTGACAGCGTGTAATTTATTTTATTGATATTCTGGGGTTGACATTTAAGAGACTACTTACAGCCTCAAGAGACAGCCCCAAGCGCTTGGTTTCCTGGAAAGAAGAACTCTATATTGTGAGTAATTTATGCCAAATTTCAATTTTGGTATTTTTAGAGATTAAAATGGTATCTGCTTATATTGTAAATAATCAGAAATTTCTGACATAGTAAAGAATATATTAGACTAATGAAAACTCTTGGGGGATTCAAAATTGTTCAGTGTAGGATAGAATTTGGTATGTCACTACATAGTATTAATTGAATTGTTAAGCTTTATTGCATAGAATATAAGAGTGTAGCATGTGCTAAGGGAATGTATGAAAATTGCTACTACATGCCTGAAGAATGTTGCTATTTCCTACAGGCTTTTTTTTTTTTCATTTCTTCCACTCATACAAAGTTGATAATTACCCCACTCCCCTCCCTCCCTCCACCCTTCCCTGGACCCTCTTTCTTCCTCCCCCCTTTTCCTCTTCCTTTCCCCCCTCCCTCCCTTTCTCCCAGTGCCCTCTCCCCACACACACACACACCATACTGGAGCATCCTATAGTGTGCATGTCAAACTTCCCTCTGAGTCCTCCTCTCTGATGAGGTATAAGGACTCAGTGGCATTGCCTAGTACTGAGGTAGAGATAGTGTGTCTCTTTACCAAATCTTTGGTAAAATAATAGAACTTTCAGATGACTACATGAACACAAACATAGTCTTATTTGTAAAACAAACTCACCCACCACATACAGTGGTGTGCTGCTCTGTCTATGGATACATACTTTCTAGGTCTTGCTAAAAGGAATATGGAGTTGTAATTAAAATCAAATGGCTAATTTAATCAGAAGATGGTAGTCACAATTAGATAATGAACAAACAATTATACAGAGAGTATCCTCAATGACATGAGCATGTCAGCTAAAACAACAGATATAAGCAAACTATATTCCTTATTTAAGATTTTGTATATTTACTTTTTTCTGTCTAAATAAATAAATAGGAAAATATTTAGAGGACAATTTGAATATGAGGAGTATAATTATTAAATAATAGTATTCATTTAGAGGTTGAAAAACACTATGTGGAATGATTTGAGCTAGTTTTCAGCAAATAGGCAGCTGATTTTTACATTTCCAGAGATGAAGTTAAGATGCTTGGCAAAGCAGTTTGGGTATGTGCACAAGCTAAAGAGAATTTCCATTATTTAAACTAAGATCAGAACAGTGTGCAGGAGGGCAATCCCATCACACCAATCTCCATATTCCTTAACTCCATTTCATCCTGTATTATTTGTTTATGCTGATGGTTTTCTGATGAGAACTTGACTAGACTCGACTGACTTCTAAGAAAAAGTAAAGATGAAATAAATATTATTAAAATGATAATTCATTTGAGACTTTTTCATTTTATCATTTTAGAGCTTCATGCATGAATATGCTGAATTGATGTCATCTCACCCCTTATTACTCATTGCCCATTCTCCTCCTCTTCTCACCTTAAACCTTCTTCCTTATCAGTATCCCTTGTAATTAAGCATCCTTTCTGCATGTCAGTTCCACTGAGCTTCATCTGGATACCTTCTGTGACATGTTCCTAGATACTCTCTGAAACATAGGTGAAATAATAAAATGCAATGCTGAATTTTCATGAGGTCTGTGGTTAATCCTTTCATCTGTTCTAATATCTAAACAAAAATCCACATTTAATGCATGTGGATTTAAAAATCCACATTTTCATAGTAACTACATAATTGACATATTTTCTTAAGAGAGAAGTTTGTCTAAAAGTAAAAAAGCATGTAAACACAATGTATAAACATGTCGAATAGTGAGTGTCTTTATGAAGTTATTAGCTATTAAGTGTTAATTAGCAAAATTATCATGAGAACCCTCATTCATTAAGGAAGATCAAGCCAAGATAATTGGTGAGTGCTTTGGGTGGTCACTAACAAGACAATTTTCTGAGTTCCTGCATAAACCTAAGGTACTTATCGAGGGGAATAGGCCAAATCTATTCCCTTAACTTATAAATCACCTCCCTTTGCAGCTCTTTCATGCTAAAAAAAGTTCAATTTAATCTTCTGACATGAGATAATTTTGGATTATTTTGCAGAGAATAGGATATATTACACTAATTCAGAGTTTTATAATTTTTTAAAAATTTTTTATTATTACTTATTATGTATTCAATTGTGCGTGTATGTGTGTGTGCGCGTGTGTGTATGTATGTGTGTGTGTGTGTGTAGAACCACGGAAGAATTTGGGAACCACCATGGACGCCTCCATCTCCTGTTTACTCTGCCCGGGGATTCACAGGCTCCGCCCTGCCAGGACCAGAAACACAGGCCGCCGCCGCTTCCGCCCGGCGTCTATACGTGGGGTCTAGGATCCGAACTCAGGACCTTCTGCCAGCAAGGCAGAAGCTTGACCCCTGAGCCACCTCTCCAGCCCCCAGAGTTTTATAATTTTTATAACATTATTATACTGGCATGATGTGTATCTATGAGATTAAAAATGTATGCATGTCTTGTGAGTTCATCCATAGATACCAGATGTTGACTTAGGGTGTCTTTTATTTTCTCTTTTGAGACAGAGACATTCACTGAACAGGACTCTTTCCACTTCAGTAAGATTAGCTATCCAGCAAGACTCTGGTTCACTTGTTTCCTCCCTCACTGTCAGTGTTGGGATTTCAGATATTGACCATCCTATCTAAATTTTATTACAGTCAATGTAGATTGAATGTTTTTCTGATGCCTATGCTTTATCAGAATACTGTTCATACCAGAGCTGAAGAAATTAGTTATTTTTATTTTGCTCTATACTTGGGTTACAAATGCTGCAATACATGTGCATGTAACATTATTTTCAGTGGAAACTAGTATTTGCACATCATTGCCTCATTTTGCACATTCTACTTTGTGTGCTTGAAAATTCTTGCCTGTGCTCAGAGATAATGTATTCTTTGTATGGCTGTCTTTCCGTGGAAGGGAGAATTCCTTAACATGGCCTCATTTGCACTCTGTCCACCAGTAGTCTACTGATTGTGATTTCATATGTGTGCATGAAGACACAGATGAATGATAGAAATGCATCCAATCTTCTGGCATATACTTCTCAGTTCAAAATATGTGATAGGTCAGAGCATCGAATATCAGTTCCAAGATGTATTTTCTTATAACGTGGTCGAAAATCCAAATTCATCTTGCACACTTCTGGCACCTAGGAAGGTCGTCCATATGCTAAGCTTCAAAAATAGCTAGACTACTGAAATAACTTCACAACTCTTAGAGCTAGTGTTTAGAAAGGTCTAGCATTTACACTCACTTATTTTCAGAACTATCCCTGTGGCTTATAGTTTTCAGATTATTTATATTTTAAGTCCTCAAATTGCTTTTTTGTCTAAACAACTACCTAGAGCCATGTAAGAGTATCATTAGATTTTAGTCAGCTTTCAATAGATCAGACAACAAAGCTATGCTTCATATGAATTTAATGTAGTGCTTTTAATGTTAACTCTGAGAACAAGTGTAATATTAGCAGTCAAAGAGTGGAAAATTCACCAAGGTTCATTTTCTTGGATCATTAATTTTGCAATAGTTATACTTGAATTGTTCATAAAGATGCCTCAGAGCAGCAGACACTATCAAAACCATAGAGCAGGGTTTGTTCATTTTTCACCCTTTCTGTATAGATTAACATGGTATTAATGTACTAGACATTGAAAGTAGGGCTTTCTTTTACTTTTAAAAATAGACATATGAAGCTAAGAAAATTAGAGTTCTACATAGACACATACACACACACATATACACACACATACGTCATTACATATTTTGTCAAAACACATAATAAACCTTAATATAATAATATTTTATCATTGGAACTTTCAAATTCTAAAATAACACTGCTAACAAAATAGGACAATAAAGTATGATTCAAGAATAATATAATAGACTTGAATAAGTTAAATATATGAATGCCTATAGTAATTAAAGATATTTATATATGTCAATATTTTAAAAATCTAGATTAATACTTATGTTGAAAAAAAAGCACGTGACACACATGACATTTGTTTTAATAGCAAGGATGTTGATATTCATCATTTAGTTGATTTAGTTGATGTTCATCATATTCATTTGTTGGACTAAGAATTGGATGAATTTCGGGAGGAAGTATCACAGGATGTTCTCCTTTTCACTCACCATATTGATACCAAAAAGATTGAATAAACGAGGATGCAAAACCAAAGATTCATATGGTGGCATTTGACAGGAGAGGGGTTTGCAAAAATGAAATCAGAGCCCTGAACCTCCATAAGAGTAGACAAGCCAGAGGAAGCCCTGGAGTCCATAGAAGCAGCCAAGCAGGAGGGTGGGAGGGAGTGGGTTGGATTGATGAAGGGAGGGAGAAAGATGGGAAGGAGGAGGTTGGAGGGAAGCAAGGATAAGTACTCAATATGTTTGCAAAAATAGGAAAAATTAATTAATAAAAATAGAAAAATTCAAAAACTGAAACCACCAATAATCAAAGAGATGACAAAGGGAATCGTCAGTGTCATGTATCTTGTTCAAGATTTTCAGCTTGCGACGTTACAGTCAACTCTAATCTGACATTGAATTCCAAAATAACATAAGGTTTGTATTTTATGTTCTTACATTTGGCTGAATCATATTATACACTTTACATGCTCATCAGAATTACAATGCTTGTTATGCTTCACCCCATTGGGAAATTTCATGGAAGTACAAAATTTGACCCACTAGATTCCTGTATGTCCATTACAATTACTGAGCTTTAGATCAATGTCTGTCCTCAAAGTTCTTGAATCAATTAAAGGCCAATTGCAAGTATGTGAATTTTCTGTCCTTCACTTTGATGACACCTATCATAGGCAGCTATAATCCAGATCAATTAGAAGCCTGCCTCAGTGCATGTTACTAGGAGATGTTCAAATTATGGTTCAGCTCTACTAGTTGATGATAGAAATTGAAATGGGAATATCAGCTCATGTCAATGATGATTATAATAAAGTAATAAGTGATTATGTGCTCTTTTAAGTACGGACATGTAACTGGATCAATGTACAAGGCCACCAAGATTGATTAGGTGTATATTGCAGATGTAGAAGACATACTATGTTTTGCTAAAAATGTACAAAGTTGTTTTCAAGATATAGTCATGAAACATTAGAAAGGTCAAAGGGAAAGAAATTCTAGGAACTATAAACCAATGTTAGCTTTTTCTCTTAATAGGGCAGAGGCTTCTAAGTAATCTCCAAGCTATAGGTGTGAATATATGATGTGTTATTACCAGCACATGAGGGGATGACTAGGATATGTACCATCTGTTCCAGCTGGCTGCTAAAGCTTGGGGAGGAAGAAGAGGTGATAGAAATTTAAAGACATGCATAGTTCAATGAACAAGTTAGTTTTTTGGGCACACTTTCTCTATTCTACTTGAATATTCCTAGCTCAAAAAATGGCTTCTCAGAGTTTCCCTAAAAATTAAACCTTTGTAGTCATTTGTCCTTATATATGACCTTGAAACCTAAAGAATGACTTTTATGTAACTTGTGTATAACAATGTTATTTAATAACATTTAGAGCAGTGTAATTGAACATTGATTTACAAAATAAATTTAATCAAATTATATGCATAGTACAAGTCTGGGCCATTGATTGCTTCTTACCTAACATAAACAATTTTTGAATTGATATTAATTTGGCACCAAATTTTATCAATTTTCCCTCAGTGTCCCTCACTGTCAGGATTCCCAAGAGCAAAATGAAGAGATACTTAAGTGACTTCAAATAATAGCATGGGCTTTGCATATGAAGTATGCAAACTTTCTTTTTAACTTTATTATATCTCTTTATTGCTTGTCATATCCAATACAATGAAAATGCTGTGTCTATAAAAAATAAATGGTTATTTAATAGTGACCACAAGGGAAGAATACATGTTCAGCAGAGATACTACATGATAAGATGAACTTTACAATACAGACAAAAGATTCAGGGTTACAATGCTCAAGCACATGTTGAAATGAATCTGGGCTATAACGTAGGGAAGCCAGGCAGACACATTCCCATGCATTACATGGATCTTACAAAATTGTTGATTTCAATGTTTTATTTTTGGATTTTCTTGTGATTATTTTTCACCTGAATATAGTTTCAGCTGAAGATGTTGTTATTATATTTTTGGTTACTAATTAAAAGAATAATTTTGATTGTCTTATATGTGCTTTCCCTTTACATGTATAATCCCTGGATGCAAAGGACCTTGATATTGATCTTCATGGCTGTCTTTCTTACCTTCAGATCATTGCTTCATTAGTAGCTCATTTGTCAGGCAAATTGACACCCTCCTTTACACATTTCATACAGCTACACCACATGCCCTACAAGCAGGAGGTTTTTGTAACTTTATTACATATTAGATAGTATTTTTTACTAGTCCTACAACAGATAGGTAATGCTAAAAATTTTTGACTTGCATAACTGCTAAATTCATTTTGCCAGAAACCCTGCAGATGTTTAGAAGTGATGATCTCTTTGAGCTGTTTTTTACATAAATAGAGTTGCTTACATAAGGTAGTAGACTACCAGATATATGTTGTTTCAGCCTTTACACTCCTTACCAATAGCAGGTTATTGAAAGTTTCATCTATAGATAGATAGATAGATAGATAAATAGATAGATAGATAGATAGATAGATAGATAATAGATCTCAAACTTTGGAGAATTGCTATCTTATCTAATTAAGGCAGTTATTGTATGGTCTAATGGTTAATGCTGTAATATATTAACAAAGCTAATTTGTGCAGTGTGAATATATTATGGAGTCCAGAGTTTTTCATGCTGTTAATTTCATGGTGCAGAGATCAAAATTCATGCTCTAATTCAATGAGACTTAACTAAAATATTAAACATGTTAATCTGACTAGAAATTTAAAATATGTGCTGATACAGAATGAAAATATTAACTCTGTATGCATGTGGATTTTCTAATTAGTCATGAACTTTATTAGAATAAGCCAGTGAGCCAATTGTGGAAGATAGGAAATATTTCTTACCAATAAATAGAGTTTATTACTTTAATTTACTCAAAAATACTGTCATATTTAAATCATGAAAATAATTTAAAGAAAACAATGTGTTGATTAGTGTTTTATGACCCAATGGCTAATGCCTGTCCAAAGAATAAAGTAATAAAAATAAGAATATGAAGATTTACACTTAGCTATCTTAACTACTTTGTGTAGCTATAAAAATGGGTTTTAGAAAGGTTACCTTCAGGAATATTAACATAGGGGTGTTTATCTTGTAGGACTATGCCTGAAAATGAAGATATCATGTGGAATTTATTATACAACTGCATCAAAGACTGAAGAATAATGCTTCATTAGGCCTCCTATATGATAAGTCCATATTATTGACTGGTAAAACCATATAGATAAGAAATTTCTCCAACAAGCACACATGCATCATGCTGACCCATGACCAACCTTGTCTGGGATAGAGCCAATTATACTCTTGTCTCAGTATCCGTTTTCTGGTCTCTTCTAATTTACAAACCTGGTTTTTCTTAAGAAAATGGAGGATGGGGACTGGGGAGGTGGCTCAGGGGTTAAGCCTCTGCCTTGCAGGCGGAAGATCCTGAGTTGGGATCCTAGGCCCCACGTATAGACACCAGGCAGAAGCGGGGGGTGGCCTGCGTTTCTGGTCCTGGTAGGGCGGAGCCTGTGAATCCCGGGGCAGAATAAACAAGAAGGAGGAGGAGGTGGAGGCGGTCTATGGTGGTTCCCGAATTTGTCCGTGGTTCTACACACACACACAGACACACACACGCACAATTGAATAAATAAAAAAGTTAAAAAAAAAGAAAATGGAGGATGAAGGAGTGAATGAATGCATTGATACCTCGGGGAAGATTTCAGGAGACTGAAATGGTCTGAGTTTTTGCTGTTTTTGTTAAGTATGTGCCTGCAATATCCACAGACTAGGCAATACTTGTGATCAGCACAGAATAATTTCTTGAACTTATTCTTAAGTGATTTGTATCTCTGGGTTGCCCAGTGACATCATTTCCTATCTCATCTCTATTGAACAATGAATGTCATGTGTTGGATTTGAGCCACTAGAGATTAAATGCAAATATGTGGTACATTCACATCCAGACTAAGATAGAGAAGGTGTGATAGCTGTTCCTTCATTGTTGTATGCTTGGTGACTGAGTGACTTAGAACACCAGAATGATTAGTCTCAATCAATGGTGTAATAACCACCATTGATATACCTTGAACATCTATGAAATAAGAAAAATACCAGTTTAGACACAGGAATTTTTTTTTACATTTTTTATTATTATTTCTGCTCATACAAACTTGATAGATATACCGGTTCCCTCCCTCCCTCCTTCCTCCTCCCCCCGACCCCCCTGCTCCCCTTCCCCTCACCCCTCCCTCCCAATCCCTCAGTGCCCCCCCATCCCCGAAGAATCCTTTAATGTGCATGCCAGGCTCTCCTTTGGGCCCTCCTCTCCCATGAAGTACAAGGACTCAGTGGCATTTCCCTGAACCCTTTCCTAGACACAGGAATTTTTAGGCAAATTTATTACTTCAAAATTAAGACACACTTTAGCACTTTTCACTAAGACTATTTTGGATTCACATAGCTTTATTGCTTACTGTACAAGAAATCCTATCTAATTTTTCTGATTTCTCATATGATATCTTTCCATGTATTTAATTTTACACAGCGTAGCCTTAATTGATTTCGGAAATATTGATATATTTCTAAGATTTGGGGTGTTTGCTTTGGTTTAGTTCATTGCTAGGGGTTCTCTGGATAAACCTTAGTAACACGTGCTTTTTTATCATTCATAATCTTCAGATCTTTATTTTTGCATTTATTGAGGATATTATTGTAAACCCCAAAGATAAATCCTTGTCAATGTTTGCTGCTTATCAAGATTTTTCCAACCTTATATATTTTATAGTACATGAACTGCTTTTGTTTCATGAAAACTTGTACAGCTCAGTCAGTTTCCACATTATATTCATCCCCATCTGGTACATCACATAAGAACCAACTAAGTATTCATGAATATATCAAACAGTACTTATTTCCTTGTGTGCTTTTCCACTGATTTATTTCCTTTTTTATTCTAACAAATCTTGAAATTGTTGAGCAGACATTTAAAAGTCACAATTTTGGAAGGGAAGTTAATAAAATCTGGCATTTCTAAAGTAAACAACTATAAGTAATCCATAAGTTTATGTTGTTGTTACTTGTTTTATAAGTTTGGTCTTGTATGTAAACATAAGGTAAGCTTTGAAATGATTCACAATGAATTTCAACTGTTCAACCATGTATCAACACAACGAATATCAGATGTTCAGAATTTCAACTGCTTAACTGTGTTTCAGCACAATGAATATCAGATGTTTGGGGAAAGTCATCCTAACATGAACATAGGCAGTGGAGAATACATAAAACACACATATGTATGTATCTGTAATATCTACCAGTGAGTTACAGCACTGCTTGTGTGATGAACAATGTGTAACCACATTTGCTCTTATACTTTTCACTCCAAGTTTTTAACAATTCATCACAATAGTTCACAAGTTATTGTGTTTTTTACCGTCCTTCCTGAAAGTAGATATTATAATTGTTGAATATGCATGTGTACATTTAAACTGCAATACCTCTGTAATTTTGCTTAAATCTCCTGTGTCTATGTAACCAAAGATCTGAGTTAATGTCCCATTCTGTTATTCTCCATTAGTCTTGTGAATTCATTGTGGAACTTTGAGTAGGGCCATGAAAAAGACAGTACTACGATGAATCATCAAGCACCCAGGACCTGAATAGAAATAGATGATCAGAGCCTACACCTACATTTGCTCCAAGGGAATATAGAGTAGTGTAACTGCACACAGAGGAGAGTCTCTTAAGGATTTACTGTCGTGTAAAATCAAGTGATGTAAGTGAACTGAGTAGCTCTGTCGGCAGACAATCCCTGTGTGCAGCAGTCAGAAAGAATTGGTTCAATTCAGAACTGTAAGCAAGAGATATTGAACCGGCTGCTGCACAAAGTAGCAGATTTCTGACCTTTCTGATAACCATCTGTGACAAATGATACTTTTGGCCCCAAAGCTCCCAGAGGGATGAGATTCTTCACAGTTCTCTGCAAACTTCAAGAGGAAATATGAGATCATTACATATGAATTAAAATTGGGAGAAAACTTGCCAATGTACATTTGAAAAAAATGTTAAAACTAGACCACTTGTAAGTAAGAAAGAGATGTGTATGTATAAATGAAGACTAAGTCATGATCGACATGATAGATACCCATATGAGGTTTTGTAATCAATGTCGGATGAAAACTGAAAAATAGCTGAGCAGTTTTTCTACTGAAATACCAATATGTTTTATAAACGAATACATTTAACTTTATTTATTTTTCTGTGTGTGTGTGTGTGTGCATGTGTACATGTGTGTGTCTGTGTGTGTCTGTGTGTGTGTGTGTCTATTTGTGTGTGTTATCAGAGGACACTGTGTGTCCCTATGAAAGATCAAGGGTGACTTGGGGAATCATCCTGGATTGTTTCTACCTCCATCTTGCTTTGCTCGGGGATTTCCCAGGCTCTGCCCACCAAGGCCAGAAGTGCAGGCTGCTACCATTTCCACCTGTCTTTTTCACATGCAACCCAGAATTGAACTCAGGACCTTCTGCTTGGAGACAAAGTCTTAACTCCTGAGCCACCTCTCCAGCCCAGTATGTTATTTTTTACACTATTTTTCTTCCTTTGTTTGTTTCTTTTTGGTAGTTATTTTGTTCTTTCTATGTACTGAGTTCATTGAATCTTAGTATTTTCTGCAAAATAATATTTTTCAAATGTCGGTAACTTTCCTTAAGAAAATACGCAGAGCAATGATTCTTTCTGTACATATGTTCTATAGTATGAAGCCTAAACTTTTTTGATATGTGTAAGTCAACATGTTGATATTGATAGAGAAGTGCTATTTAATTTACACATATCTGCATCTGTAAATGAATTTGACTAAATACTACATAATTATATGTATATATGTAACTAGTATGGTTTCTATATAGTTAAATTTGTAAATGAATTTGACCTAATGCATCCAAGTAAGATATAATGATCTATATGTTGTACAAAATCAAGTTGAAGAATAAAGAGAAACTCAGTAAAATGTCTATTAACATTTTGTTACATAATTTTGCTTAGCTATACTAGCTCAATAGGTACTCTGCTTCATCTCCCTTCTCCCTCCTTTCTTCCCTGTTATGTGGGTTCTGAATTTCCCTCTGAGTCTACATTAATGAGGGTTCAGGACTCAGTGGCATAGCTTGGGACCTCTTCTTGTGCTGCCAACTAGTATGGAAACTTTATTATGACTGTTTAACCCCTTATTCTAAGGATCCTACTGCCTGAAGCCTTCTCTCCTGTGATCTCTGCTAGACTTTGGGGCGTTGCTGACATGTCAGCCATTGTGCAAGTCAGGCAAAGTCCAATCACTTTGTGGCTATATCCTGACTGCTGCAGCCCTGATTTGTATGGAGTATCTTGCATATTGTTGATCTTCCTCATCTTTATGCTCTTAAAATTTTGCCTCCCCTCTTCTGCTAGGTTCCCTGAGCTTCAGGATGGGGAAAGATTTGGCTGGTCTGGATCCAGATAAATATGTGAGGTCTTTGGTCTTCTGAATTATGGTTTGTTATTGTTTTCAGTTTTGCTTTTCCTGCACTGTTCTTGGCTACATCCCAACTGGTTATAGAGATCATCTCTTAACCAAAGACAAAAGACTGTTTAAACAAAGATCTTAATATAATAGGAGACTCAAAGATAGATGGAAGAAAAGGAGTAGGACACACCATTGAGAGGGGTCAATCTCCTGTTTGCCAGTTGGTTACCATCTAACTGCCAATAGCTATACCCTCCCTGACTGGGGAGATCAAACCTGTTCAGTCCTAAGTGAACAGGAAGGGAAGTGAGAATGAACTACATCAGATGTCTCTCCTTACATGCAGTTATGACCAGTTTGTGTTTTGAAATGTGTTCTTTTGTCACCTTTCTTTTGAGCTCTTTTTCCCTCTTCTCTCCTATTTATAATCCTTTGTGATTATAGTAGATATTACACAGATTTACCTTTGAGTATGTCATTAAGAGGATTTGCAACTAGGATCTACTTATTAGGGAGTATATATGGCATCTAACTTTCTGTGTCTGGGATACTTCTCTCAATATAATTTCCATACACAGAAGATTAAACTTGACTCATACTTGTCACCATGCACAAAAATAATTCCAAATTAATCAAGGACCTTAATATAGGGCCAACGTTATAAACTAGTTGAAAGAGTAGGGACCGCCCTCAAGCAGATTGGTATAGGCCAATATTTCCTAAATAGAAACACAAAAGCATGGGCACTAAAACCAATGATCAACAAATGGGATATTATGAAATTAAAAAGCTTATGTTCAGCTAAAGAAATTGTAAACCAATCAAAAAGACAACCTACAGAATGGGAAAAAATATTCACTGACCATACATCTGATAGAGCTCTATTATCCAGAGTCCACAAAGAACTTAAAAAATTAAGCACCTGGGAGACGAACAGCTCAATTAGAAAATGGGCCTCAGAACTCAAAAGAAATTTTTCCAATGACAAAATGGCAATGTCTAACAAATATCTTAAAAAATGCTTCACATCCTTATCCATCAGGCCAATGCAAATCAAAACTACCCTGATATATCATCTCACCCCAGTTAGAATGGCAAAAATCCATAATACGAACAACATCAAATGCTGGAGAGAATGTGGAGAGAAGGAACTCTCATACATTGCTGGTGGGAATGCAGGCTTGCACAACTACTCTGGACATCAGTATGGTGATTTCTAAAGGAGTTAAGGATTGAAATGTCATGTGACCCTGCTATACCATTACTGGGAGTAATCCCCCAAAATTCAGCACTTCACTACATGACACGAGCACAACCATGTTCATTTCAGCACTATTTACAACACAAATATCCAACAGCTGATGAATGGATAATGAAAAAGTGGTATATTTATACCATGGAATACTACTTAGGCATCAAAAAAGACAATTTAATGAAATTTTCCAGGAAAATGATGGAGTTAGAAGCAAATTATATTGAGTAAAGCATTCTATTAGTATTAATAGACATTTGTATTAATAATATATAATATACAATTATAGTTAATTAGAAACAATTTGCATAAATTAATATACTTAAAATAAGGGTTCTTTGTTTTCTTATCAAATTATTTGTTGCAAAATTTCCTGTCAATATTTATTTATTTATTTAGCATAGATAAAATGCCATGTCAGAATATGTCTCCTATATCATACATGATGATTCTTGTATAACTTATATCATACACATTTTTCCTACCAAGAATAAATAATGATATGTATTTAGCAAAACGGCATGAAGTGATTCTAAATACACAGATTTAATGATCTAATGCCTAGAGATATCGTACAAAGTTCGGAGACCAGAGAAAACAGGATATATTAGAAAGTGAGGCCAAAGTGTGAATGTGCTTCCAGGCTGCTTTGTGACATTCTCGTGACTGAATTTATATTGACTTTTTCCATTGAAAGTATGAGAACAAGAAGGAAAACCATAGGGAAAATCTGAACCTAAGATCTAATTTAAGTATTGATAATATCACAACCACAGTGCAGAGAAAAACCTGTGGGAAAGCTGATCAATTGCCTCTCTTTTGTCCTGACTCAGAATTCAGGGTGGCTTGAATTATTGTTCTAGTGTGTTTAAACATTTAGTATTGCCACATTATGACATTGTTAACAAAGTGCACCCTGCAGACTATATAATACCTTTAGAAGCAAAATTACACACACCCACACCCACACCCATCCCCCCCACATACACAAACACATCAAACTGCTTTCAGAAAGTGTTTATGAATTTGTGTTTGAATTGTGTCATATTCATAGATGTCCTGGGATACAAGTTAATCAAACATGGTTGGTAATAAGCTATCAGTATTAGGCATCTTGAAGGGACAGGAGAGAGAGAGTAGAATCAGTAATAATTACAGAGGTATTTCACCTAACACTATGGTTTTGACATTGCCATATCCTAAGAGGGTGTATCCCAGGGTGTATGCATTGGGAAAGAAATTTATTAAGCTGCATTTAGGCACCCTGCAATGGCACATTTGTTGAATATTATAGTTTGAACAATAGGAGCATATTCTGTACAATTCTATAGAGTAAAAAGACCAAGTTCAGCACATCAGCAAATATGTTAGTGGTTAATGACACTTCCTTGCAGCCAACCATTGCTCGCCATAACTAGTATAGCTAGCTGTATGGGTAAAAATCTTCCAGGCCTTATTTTATAGGGACACTAGTTTTGTTCATAACGACTGCAGTTTAAAGGTGAAATTGTGTCCTGAATTGCTTATCACCCAATACCATCATCCAAGAGTAGATATTCTGCCACATAAATTAATGTTTCAGGCATACTTTTGCTCCTGAAAGTTGGTTATGTTGGCTTAGACATTGGAGTGCTGGTTTCCATGATGAATAAACATGGTAATCAATTATCTTTTAAATATGTTTTAGCATTAGAAAGAAGTGAATGGGAAATTAAGCTCAAACTCCATGTATTGCTTGGATTTATAACTTGAAAATCCAGGAGATTGTTATGTATACACACACATCTATATCATTAAATAAAAATAATATTTGGAGAATTAAGTATATTAAGTTCAATGATTTATTACAAAACTCAAATTCCTAATGTGTGGAATATTGTTAATGAATTAGGAGAAATATCCCTTTCTGTCATAGTTAGACACAGGTGTCAACTTGACAGTTGAGGGTTTGAGCTCTGGGGACATTTGTAGAGAATTAATGGTTGAGTTAAGCCCAGAGCAAACCTGCAAAGATTGTCTAACTGATGGGGAAGGTCCAACCCATGGTGGGTGGGACTAGACACCGGAATAAAATACAGAGAGCTGATTGAACAAGTCAGAATCCTTCTGTACATCTGGCCAGACATGCTGGTATGGCAAGTAAGGATTGTCCATCTCTCAGCCATTATGTGGTAATCTTGTGGCCAGTTCTCTTGGCCGTGGTGTTGGTGTGTGCTCTCCCATCATGCTAGACTATAGGCTGTAACCAGACTATCACTATGAAAATAAACCCCTTGCTCCCTTAAGCCATTTGATTGTCATTTAACAACAACCATGTAGGCAAACTGTAACACTTGCCCTTTCCACGAGAACAATTTTCACAAAAGTTGCAACAGTAGAAATCTAAGGCTAAAAGAGTAAGTGGAGGATGGCTCATCCAGAATGCTTGTGTGAGCAAAGCCCAGGAAACAGCAAAATCATTACCATATTATCAGGTGAAAAATCTAAGGGTTTGAATGCTATCGGGATTATATTCTGGATGGAATCTTTATCACTGTCAGTGTCTTCACTGTCTAGGAAAGTAATCAAGTTCTGATGGACATATGGTAGCAATCACATGAAGGAGAATACTTGGGAAGGGTTTTTCATGATGCTTTAGTTGGGAGGAATAGTAGTTGGAAGGTTTCAGTTCGAGGATTTTCAGGACTGTGAAGGATTACTCCAAATTTTACGTATTCTAGTGGCAAAATATAACCCTGCTGGATATGATCATAGTTGATGGAAGGTTCACTAAGCTAACACTCTCTGCATGCAGTGTCTCCTGGACTGACTGACAAAATGCAGAGCAGATGCTTCAAAGGATTTCAGCATGAAGCTACCTTGGTATCATAGTTTACATTGGAATCAGTTGATCACTTCTTTGGTGCTTATATAACCACTGGTATTGTCTCTGTCCTATGAACTGAAGCTCACAGACATCACCCACGACTACTCACAGATACCTGAATATATCTACCATTATAGGTGTCTGACCTTTGTAACATCTCACACTTTCAGGCCCAAATGAGTTTTTATCTCAGAATGTTAAGTAGATAATGATTGGGAAGAACACTTACATAACTTACATGAGAACTTGTACTTTTTACTCCAACATCATCAACATTTATGAGAGTTCAAATATCAAAATGAAAAGTGAATCACTACAAAAATCATCAAGAGGTGGGTGTAAATTGTCAGTCATATGACACTTGGATCACCTTGCTTGGGTGTGTGCATCAATGTAGAACACACTATCATGGAAGAAATCTGGAACGAAAATCAAATGTTGAATCAGTGATGATACTTTTGAAGGGAATCTCAGGAAACCTACCCATTTTACTTATGCCAAGTTGTGTTTTTCTCAGATGGAGTATATCCACGTGACAAAATATATGACCAAAATGATGAATGAAAAATATTTAATGAAATCCTGAAGTCAAGAAACTAGAGTGTTATGAACAACAGTATGTACAACATTGTGGGGGTCCTTAGGGATTTCTGGGGGGGTCCCTGGGGGTCGCAGCTCCTTCCTGCAGCTCCTTCCTGGTCCCGCGGTCCTCCACAAGTGGGATCAGGGAAAGATGAGTGCACTGTCCGTCTGCTCCCAAGCCCTCCTTGCCGAGAACAATCAGACGGGACAGGGAATCTAGTCAACAAGAACTCGTTTATTGTAAGTCCATAGCCATCTTATAAAGGCAGAAACTGTAAGGGGAATTCCAGGGTGGAGAACCGGGCAACCAATTATCTTAAAGGTCAAGCCAACACACAGGCTGTATGTAGGGAGATTTCTTCAAAACATCCTGAGCCCCCTCTCGTTTTCCTCCATCAAAACATCTTTGTCTAAGTTTGTCAGATCACTGAGGTCACCTAGACTGAGGCCCCCACACAACTTATTCCTAGTCATGAAAGACCCAACTCTAATAGTACGCACACATAAATGAATGAGTCTGACCCATGGATGGTGATCTTCCTTCACTAAGAGAACATACATAGTTCACAGCAATTGTGTGTTGGTTAGATATGATGTATTTGAGGGACTGGTCAAATGTCTCATTAAAAGCTGCCTGAAAATGATACACAGTTATGAGGCAATATCTGAGAAACCAGTTACCATTTGGGAATAATCTTTATTATATTTCAGTCAATGAGGTCACATATCTTTTCATCAATAACAAAAGAAAAAAAATGTCAAAATTGAGTTCTGGATAAGATAACCATTCTCTGATTAAAGACAATACTCAAAACTCTAGATAAACACAACTTTGAATTTAACATCTTTTTTTATATATAACAGGCACATTTAGAGGACTTGGCTGTGAAATATTATGAAGAAAGAACTATTTAAATGACTTAAAGGAAGGTAAAAGAATATAACTGCCAGCTTCATCCCTAGATTTAAGTCCACTTCTCCTCTATATTTTAACCCTTTTTCCAATGTGATTTCTTTTTTTCTGTACACACAGAATCATAGCTAGCTGGGAACCAAACAAAAATACTGAAGAGTATGAATTCCTTTTAGATAAAATTAAATATGAATTCTAACCCAGTTTCATTTTCCACACAAAACGGATCACTTCTAGTGCTAATGTTAGATATTAATTACTAAGAATTTTCTAAACGTAAGTTGTTTATTCATGATAAAGTATCTTCAGTGGTAGCATAGCTGCCAGCTGCATGTGGGGCACTAGGAATTACAGAAAAAATAGTAATAAAATCAAAATTGTATCAGTTCTTCTATTGTTTTTATTAGAGTAGCAATTTAAAAGCAGTAATAAGGGGCTGGAGAGGTGGCTCAGGGGTTAAGCCTCTGCCTTGCAAGCAGAAGGTCCTGAGTTCGGATACTAGACCCCACGTATAGACGCCGGGCAGAAGCGGGGCGGCCTGCGTTTCCGGTCCTGGTAGGGCGGAGTCTGTGAATCCCGGGGCAGAGTAAACAAGGAGGAGGTGGAGGCGTCCATGGTGGTTCCCGAATTCGTCTGTGGTTCTACACACACACACACACACACACACATACATACACACACGTGCACACACGCATACACGCACAATTGAATAAATAATAAAGCAGTAATAAATTCTACTCATTCGTATTTCAAATATAGGATTGACTGGAAGAATCATGATATAACCTAAATACTAAAGTACTATTCATTGTGAAAATATCACCTAACATATATGAGAAGATTTTTGTGATATATTAATGTTAATTTTAGTATTCATGAATTGTGATAAAATGATGGCAAATATGAACAATTTTTACACAGGTAGCCACTTATCATCAGCAGCAAGTTATTGACATTGTTTTCTTTCCAGTGTTCTAATTATTCTAAAATATTGTGAGAGCTGGAATGTTATTTGATCACTGATGTAATAATTTTTAGAGGCAAATATTAAGAATCATATAATATTAAACACATTGCAAAGCAGCCTGGAAGACTGAATGTTGTCGTAAGAAGCAATTATTTTATTATATATATTTTTTCTTTTTTTATTCTGACATATCACTATGACTTAAGAATGTTCTCTCTCAGCTTGAAACAGGTCTTAGGGAAATGGAATGGTGCCTAATATACATGTGAAAGCAACTTAAGACACACATATTACATGCAATAACTTAACATAGTGAATCTCTGAATTAGATGCAGAATTAAATCTCCATAAACCCTGAAGCACTTAACAGTGATCGTATTGTGACCTGTAAGGATTCTGAAGTTTGCATCTGTGGGTCTCAGAACAGTTGCCTTTCAGTTTGCCTAGCTACTGGATGCTCTCGTTAAGCTTTCATGTGTTAAGAAGAATATGGTGTCTCCCCCACCAAAAAAAAAAAAAGTAAGGGAGATGGGCTCAACTGTTTGTGATCATAGTAACCGAAAGATGTCACCCTAGAGAACTCATTCATGGCACAGAACTCTGACGACAGGATGAGTTCCCTCTGAACAGACATTTGATAGATATGTGCTCACAAGTTGGGATTAAATCAAAGGGAAGAATTTTCCCACTATTGTAGAACCAAAGAATCAGCAATGTGGCAAACAAACCAGAAAACAATTATTACATCTGTCAGTGGTGAATTGCTCCATGCAGCTCTTGAGAATACACTCTGCTGATTAGGCTATCACACCATGCATCTCACAATAGTATATTTGAATTCAGTGATCCTAAGGATTTTATAAACGTCAGTAGCTAAATATTTAATTTGTATCAATGAAGTAATTTTTTTCACTAAATAGGAGGCTTTTATAATCAAGATTTCAATTACACCAGCATTTAATAAAGTTATAACTGTGGAAGGAAGGTTGAGATAATATTTCAAAGAGTAGATAAAACAAGACAGGTTACACAGTTTTACTTCCCACCTTTGCCAGACTCCAATTTGAAAGGTCAAAATTACTTTTCCCCCATAGTAGACTTGGTTCAGCTTCTAGTTCTAAAATCAATTACTCTTGCAACAGAGTAATTAAATGAGCTAATTACATGTTGATTCAAATTAGAACTACATTTCCTTTGAAGCATCTTGCAGTAAACAGTGAATATCAATTACATTTTTTAAGGTTTCTTCCTGGTATTCTGTTTTGTATTATTAAAAGAATAATAATAAAGGAAAAATGACACATTTTTATTTTAATCATTATTTTTACTTTCCCTAACTGAAGGTATTGCTATAAATTTGAATTCATATGCAAAAATACACCTGGCTGCCAAGGACTGCTGTCAATTTTAACATGTGGGTTAATTTTATTTCATTCATTCAGTGCATATCCCACCTTAAAATAATTCAATTTTTCATGAATGTAGCCCTAAACTATTTTGTTGATGTGTAGATTATTGTATTAAGATGTGGTTTCACAAATATTTCTGTATTAGCATATGATTTCCTTAAATCTTATCTGAATTGATAATGCATCTGTGTGCCTCAAAGATTTTGAAATGTATAATGCTGTTAGATAGAAAGTCAAATGAAATCAAATCACAATGAGGAATAGGTTGAGTCTATTTCCCCAGAGTAAATATGTATTGCTGCATGTGACTAAAGAGATTATAGGGGTTTATTATATTTTGAAATTTCATTATGTTCAAATACATATGGATGCATTTGTCTCTTTCAGTAAATATACACTTCTATTTTGTACAAAGATAGAATTATTTCATGTGAAAGCAAAGATGCAGAAGTGAATGTATGCAAAATGGAACTGATCACTTAACACCAGCTAATTAAAATTTAATGCATACTGAAGTTCTTCAGATTTTAAACTACTCAAGAATGACATACAAAAAGTGTTCCCTCTTCTTATCCATTTGTATGTGTTTGCATGTATTTCCAATATGGGAATCCAACATGACAACATACTGAATGCTTAACATGAGAGATATATTAGTCTTTCTGTCAATGCCAGGCTTTGAACATGTACCTTTATTGTTCCACCCATCTGAGACAATCTCAAAACCTTAGCTCATTCATAAGTAATATCTATTATTAATAATAGCAGTATCTTTTATTAATAATAATAATCTGGTTATCTACTATAATATCTTTATGTTTTGTTCATTTAAATATGTGTAAATATGTCATTATGTTTGTCACAGCATTTTTATGTCACTGTTAATCATTCTCTGTTAAATTTTAATTTTCTTTTTCTACTACAATGATTTTGCCATGGTATAAAGCAGAGGGGTGTGTTTGTGTATATGAGGGTTTGGTAATAGGCTCTCTGTTGCAGTAAAAAAAATCCGTGTAATTTTTTCATTATTCCTTATATTTCCTTACACATCACCCAAGTTATTCCTGGATTGCTTATAGTATTTAATAGACTATAAAACTTATGGGCTTTGGAAATAACTCAGTGAAGAAAGTGCTTGTCAGTAACATAAGGACTAGAATTTAAATCATATATAACAACATCAAAAGAAGTTAGGCAGGAGCGGAAGCCACCTTGCAACTGAAAAGCTTGTGACGAAGCATGGAACCCTGAGGCAAACTAAATAGCACACTCAGCCAGCTCCATGTTCAGCAAGTGGCTAAAGAGAGAAAAGCCAAGGAGCATCCTGTTTGCAAGCTCTGTCTTCCACATGCAGTGGCACACATGTACATGTTCATGCAGTCACACACATGTGACTATACATAGGGACATGTGTATTCACTATATATGTACACATGCAAATAAAGAAATGAAAGAGCAAGTAGATGGACAAAATAAAGTCTGTACAAATTTCTGGATTATGATTTAGAAACAATGACAAGAAATACAGGTGGATACGCTCAGAAAATACCCTTTTTTCTTTCCTAATGTTTTATTCCCAAGATTTGCTGAAATAATAGATGTGGGAGCTCTTGATTCAGATTACTGACTCCATGATGAGCAATTCACAAGCTTACTTACAAGCAGTGTATATCAAAAAAATAGTGTATATCAAAGTAAGTCAAAGAAATCAGTGCTTGGAATAATGGAATTATATGAAAAAGTTGCAATATTAAACTTCATGCAGGACCCAGATATTTCAATCCCTATTTCAGTGTTTACTGATAAAATGAGAATAATTAACACTCCCACGTCCTTGGCATTATTTTGTGAAAAGTCAGAGTTATAAATGTGTGCAAAAAATGTCATTCATTTTTTAGTTTGAAGAGTTGGAAATACCAACTTTTCCAATTTAATCAATATACAGTCTGCACCTCAGGAATATTTGTTTAAAAGAACGCCTATTCATATTGTCATGGTTTGAAATGTGTCCCCCACAGTCTCATGTGTTTACCAAGGTCATGGCACCTTGAGAGGTGGTGCCTTGCTGGAGGAAGGCAGCTGGAGGAAGGATGAGTCCCACCCTACCTCCAGGAGAAGTCAGCCTTTGCTGCAAGCAGTCTGCAGCTCTCAGCTTCTGAGATGTCTGCGGTGACTTAGCCTCCTCCAGCTTTGGCCAGCCAGCCATCACACCTCTGCTGTGAGAGACTGTACCTCCCCTCTTTAAGCTGAATAAACCTCCCTCTCTCCCTTAAGTTTCTTGGCTTTGGGTGTTCTCTCACAGCAATAGTTAAAAGTAATTGTTACAAATATAAAACGAAAGTATTTTTAAAAGAAATGTTGCTTTTAAGGTTGTGACCATGTGTTAGGCAGTAAGCTCTGTAACTTTTCAAGGACAGAAATTGGTGATACTTTGTACCAGGATATCACATCTTAGAATTTTTGTGCACTAAATGCTAAACTCTAGGATGAAAAGCAAAACTCAGTCATGTGTTTATAGCCAAGTGGATCAGTGAGAGCCAGGAGACCAGCTCACTGCACACCCAGGGGACAATGGGGTGCAGCAGGAATCTCTGGGACTCATGCCAGGCTGGCTTCCTGGGAAGTGCCTTTCTTTAACAGGCACTAATTTGTGCAACCAGCTGTCATTAAATGATTAGTAACATACTCATCTCGCATCTAGAGGTCAGAGTCGTGAGGGCAGTCCAGAGTACTATGTAGAGAAAAGAAACATGCTATTTTATTTTAAACTTAATTTTATTCTTTCAGAGTTTCGCACATAAATACAATGTAATTGTGTTATTTTCATCCCTTTTGACCCAACACAATTCTCCTTTTTTGTCTTTACTATTAACATTCTTCTCCCTTCTAGTCTTTGTCCTAGTTGCACATATTTCAGAGTCTTATCTGGGTTACATACAAGGGTATGTATCTTATAGCTGAGCTATGAATCTTATACAGTGGGTGTGCCACTGAGAAAAGTAGGTCCCCTCATTATCCATCGATCAGACCATTAAATCTCAACATTCTTTCTGGGAGGCGTGGAGTCTCTTGAGTTCTTTCCCTATCCAAGGTAATTTTTTTCCTTTGAATCAGGACATTGAAAATATATTTCAAGATCATTTTCTAAATTTTTTTATTTTTGCTTATTTTATATTCATTTTAAACACTTTCATAATTCCAGGCATATCTACACAATGAATTTTGTCATTTTTACCCTATATTACCCTATCTTACACACTGGGTTTCTTCCACTGAAAACCTTGACTTTCCCTTTTGCACATGGATTCATTCTTAGTGAACTTTTCTAAGGCATGCAGACCGTGACACTTGCTTCTTGCCTTGCTTTCATCTGGCTCTGAGATAAATCTCAGCATAGTTTCCTGTGTTCCGTAATCGGAAACGTATTTACTGTGACATTTTGTGACTGCAAAATAGTCTGTAATTTGTACATAATCTTGTTACTAACTCTGTACAAATTTTTATGCAGCACACATAATCCACAAACATTGAAGAAATTTTCTTGAGGAATTAGGAGGAAAACTAAAGGATTTTTTTCTAAACTTGTTAGATGCCAGATTATAAAATATGTCTAGTAATATATATCAGAAGAGTTTAAACTATTTTAATAGCGAAAGAATTCAAGTCCAGAAAAATTCATAGGTGAATCTAAAATTGAACTGAAAAAAAGAAGTCAACCACATCATGGAGAGTGAGAACATGATACTCTCTTCCATTTATGTGGTCAGGCTGGGAGTGACTCTGTGTCTGTAAACATGAGTGGTTAAAACATGAGTGGCCATTCTTAAAACATGAGTGGCCATTCTTACCAATGGACCTGGGAACTTGACTTCTTATAAAGAAAAATACACTGTTGAATTAATTTCTAACTATTTAGAATTCATTCACAATCAGTAAAACCCTGAGATTTCTTTTTCTGGTTGACTCATGACTTGAGACTTCCATCCATAAATATGAGAACACACATTTTAAATTCACCCTGTGCTCCAATAACCCATTGATAAAAACAAGAGGTAGAAACTGATTAGACAGTTTTAGAGACAGGGAGTCCAATTTTTTTTCTCGACCAAAAACAGCTAGGTCAGAAATTCCAGAAGTGTCTGGGAGCTCTTTATTGGACTGAGTTTTTTCTTTCTTTGTTCTTTTACAGATATGTCTGGTCCTGATATCTTAATGTTTGAGTGTAACTGAAATTCTGGTTCAGACCATTTGTATGGAGAGACATATCTTGGGATAGGCTAGCTGGATGGTCCATTTTCCAGCCTATCCTTCAAATAAAGGTTTACCATAAGGTCTATAAAAGTCCTCTCTACTAGAAATTAGATGTCAATCCTTTCTAGAAACCCATTCTTGCTATACAGGGACTCTATTGGCTTTATGTACCAGCTAAAATTTTCTTCAAAAACCTTCTTATTGTCCTGGGAGTTGATCTTTGAGTTAATGACTTGAAGGTTCTGGAAGCCACTGGTTTGAGGTTACTATGGATCATCTGAGATTCTAGAATCAACCTGAGCAACAAGGCTCTGTCCCTCTCGAGGACAACTACTTTTCTTTAGTATTACCATTTCCTTCTGTAGAATTTGAGTGTCCAAAGTCTTTGTATCACTGAAAGAAACATTACTGTGCACTCAGATTTTCATGCTACAAAATGACAGAAAAATGATTTTATTCTAAGTAAGGCAGGTGTAGAGCAGCCATGCTGGGATGGTCTTTAAACGTGTTTGAAATTCCTAAAAGCTGTACCTCACTACTGAGATCACCCCAAAGGGACACACCCTCCTGAGTAACTGACTCCAACCCTCCACAGAGATTAGATGGTTGACTTCTCCGTAAAAGGATATGGAGAAGAGTTCTTCATGTCAAATAGGTTAAACCCAGCAAAGAAACAACTTGATCTCTCTTCCCACCAAAAGATCAATTGGATTTAGCCCCAATGTGAGCTAAGCAGTAAGGAAAAGCCATTTTTCCCTGGACCGATCTAAGTATATATATATATATATATATATATATATATACACTTATATGTATAAAAGTATATATATATATATAAGTATATATATGTATGTGTGTATATATGGATATATATGACCTTGGCAGTCATCTTTGGCACCTGCCCCTCACAACGCTCTGTCTGTGGAGTCAGTGAGTTCATTTCTAGTTGTTTTCCCTCTCATAGATTCCAGTCCCTGAGTTCTCCAGGGCCCCATAGCCCTTCACGGCACTCCACATCTGGAGTCCATGAGTTCCATTCTTTCTTTCCTCTAATAAACTCTACCTTAATCCTCTATACTTGTTTTGGTTTCACTCTTCAACTCCAAACGCAAGAACCCCCCCTGCCTCGCAACATTTGTCTACCACAAAGGGACATTTGACAAGCAGAGGAAAGAGTGCATCCTGTAACAATTTTACAGTTCTGGCATACATATATCAATAACCATAATTTATACCTATTTCTGTGTAAGTGTTAGGTTTTATATTTATCTCTTCATATGCTAAGAAAAAGTCAACTAATGTGGTGCCCCCAGAAGCTATTTCATATTGGAACATTCTTGTAATGAGGCTACATACTGTGTTTGTTCATATGTTATGATATGGTCATCCAGCTTGGTATATTCAATTAATATATTAAGATAATCTGGATAATTCAAGTAAAAAAGATTGTTAGCAGATAATTTTTAAATTCTTTGAAATTTATCAACCAACTGTTTATACTGCTGAAGTTGCTGGGCTAGTCAATGCATCCTGCTGGCTTTGTAAGTCTGTATTGATTGACATCCAGGGCAAGTCTAATGCCTGTGGCAGGTAACTCTCCCACAGATGGGCCTTAACTTCTGTCACCACATGAGCTCCACACAAAGAAAATAAAATGAGATGTCTCTCCCTCAAACTAAATTATGTCACTTAACTAGAAAATGATTATTACTTAAATATTAGGAAGAAAACAACCAAGAACATATTATATGCTAAAATAAATTATTTTAATGCAAACTATGTTTTATTATATTGCAATAAGTATCTATATATTGCAATAAGTATAAAGGGAAAAGTCAGAAAGAGAACCGAATAATCTGTGAAAGATTGATATTCAGAAGTATAAAATGTGCTTATATGTAGATTGTCATGCAGTGATTCTGTATTCTTGCTTCAGGGTGAAAGAATTCATCCCAGAAATAATGAATGAAATATCTGAGGACTTATGTAATATAATTCATCAAGTTTAACATTGCCAGTATGCATTGGGTAACAATGCATTTTCTTCAGGACTAGTATGTGTTTTATTATGAAACAGACTGTGTGAATCTGTAAATTGAAAAATCACAGCTCTCATCTTAAAGGAATAATAGGTAGTTTATTCTGGAGTCAAATATGAGTGGACATGGACCAGGAACACAGATTCAGTTTGTCCCAAAATCTATGTTCCACTATGGTAACTATGTCTTGGGGTTTTATAATTACAGAATCAAAAAGCAATAAATCAAGACACTTTTCAAATACTTTGATGGGAAGATCAGGTAGCTGAGTTACAGCAGAGCTGGGATGTCTCTATTAGATTACAGATGCTATCTAATGACATTCTTACCATTTTGGTTGGTAGGGGGCTAATGTTCTGTTAAATTAATACAAATGTTAGAACAGACATAGAGGAAGGACAAGGAATGGCCCTCAAAAATGGGTGTCAATATGGCCCAAGATATATAATTAAGCTCTGAATTGGAAACATTCCAATCTTTTTCATAGCCATTGAAATTCCAAATAGTGGAATAAATCTACACAGACCAGTGGTAAATCTTTCTGGGGAATTACTTTCAGAACTCCATATCGAGAGGTGCATATGTGTACACATACTACACACACACACACACACACACACACACACACACACATACACACACACACACTCAAAATGGCATTCAGATTTTGTTATTTGCTTTTGAATTCACTATTTCAAAAAAACATCGGTTAAAAAATAAATATTTTTACTGTGACCTAAATGTTTACTTTTCTGTTTGGTCTTTGTAGATACACACATGAAAACAAAGCAGTAAACCTGGGCTTTACTCACTTGTTACTTCCTCAAGTATGGAGCTTCCAGCTGATATCTGAAGCCATAAGGCTGATGGAGACGTGACCTGTGTTATATCTGCAATATCTCTGTTTACATATTCCACTGAAATGTGGGTACAAAACCGGAAGCCAAGAATAATAATTCCTGTAATCATATACTCACTTTGCCATAAAATCTTGTCCAGTGTTGTTTTTCTTCAGTAGCATGGGGGTTGTCTCATCAAAAACATGAAAGCACATAGTTTAGTATAGTCTGATTCCTAACATAACACCATTTTTTAAAAATTTCTCTTTGTGTGTGTGTGTGTGTGTGTGTGTGTGTGTGTGTGTGTGTGCGTGTATGTGTGTGTGTGTATTAGAGATACTATGTGTTCCTGTGGAGTGTGTGTGTGTGTATATTAGAGGGAACTACGTGTTCCTGTGGAGATCCAAGACTGACTTAAGGAATCACCCTGGATTGTACTACCTCCTCTTGGCTTTGTTCTGGAGTCTTCCTGACTTCACACTCCAAAGTTTGACTTAGAACACCACCATTTCTGTCTGGCACTTTTACATGATATCCTGGATGCCAACTCAGGACCTTCTGCTTATTGAAGCAGAGGCTTAACCTTTGAGACAGCACTCCATTTCAACAGAATATTTCCTTTTCTTGCATTCTAATCTAGGTAGGAAAAGAGTAAAATCATTTCCTACATGGATTTCATCCTTGCAAAAATGTTACTGAGCCTTGTTCAGTAGGTGAAGGAGAGTTTGTTCAAGAGGAAGAAGCTCAATCAGAAATCCACTACATAAAGATTAGAAGGGTTGTAGTGTCAGGGGGTAGGGCACTATAGATTGCATAGAGTAATTGTTCTTCCCCAGAGAAATATTAACTGTCTCATATCTTCTTCACTCAGTTGTTCAATTAAGTCAGCTGCAACTTTCCAATAGAAACTGGGACCTTACAGGCAGAAGAAATTTTTCTCTTGATATTTGCATTTCCAAAATTGATGACACCAAGTCTTTAAGAAAGAGATTTTTGAGTTGTAAAAAGAAAAATGAGAGGATTTTGGATCTATTTACACATGCCTCAAAGGGCATAGAAATGATTTCTGATCACACATTTTCTAGGAATATAATAGTGGAATGAGACTCTAAAGGAAAGGAGGAACCCATGTCATGCAGAGAGGAATGGCAAAGACACCTTGGCTCAGGGCAGATTCTACCTCGAACAGGACAGTGTTCTGGACGCAAGCCACAGCAGGCCACTGAGCTCCTGAAACATGGTTTTTATGACTAAATTCCTCCATTCCTGGCTCACTGAAGCTGAATGAGTTCAGGTAAGTAAGGAATGTTGGCGAGCACATATGAAATGCCTTCCCAGCTGTGGTTATTATCTGAAACAGAGATACAATATTGACTAAAATTACAAATAGTAATCAAGAACATTTCCATCTAAGATACCTCATGTGCTCATTTTTGTCATCTCTTATCGCCAAGTACTTACATACTGACAGGAAGCTTACGAAATGTGTATGTTTAATTATTGGCTATTTTTTGAAAACAAGAGCACAAGAGTATCTGGAGATTTCTTTTTATTTTGCTTTATTTTTCATTTTTCTTTGATATTATCCTGTTAGGTGTGTGTGTGTGGATGTGTGTGTGTGTGATTTGTTTGTGGTACACATGCCACAGCATTCTTCAGGGTTAAGCTCACGTTCTCTGATTCACAGAGGAACCTGTCACCGGCTTAGTTCTCGCCCTGTCCAGCTTTTGGGAGATTCTAAAGAGAAACTAAAATTTCCACGTTTTCTATTTGCTTGCTTGCTTCTTTGGCATCAGTACTTATTAAATAGTGTATTATTTCAAAGTCACAGACTCTCTTCCACTTCCCTAAAATATGGTACTTCCTGTTATTTCTGTCTTTTAAATTTTTCTGAATGAATTTTGCTGATTCATTTACTTTGTCCTAATTCTTTCCTTGTTTTCTTGACAATTGGTGAATTTTTTTATATTTTTTAATTTTATTTTTTATTTCTTCCACTCATACAAACTTGATAGGTACCCCATTCCCCTCCCTCCCTCCACCCCTCCTTGCATCCCCTTGCTCCCTCCCCTCCTTTTCCGTTTCCTTTCCCCCCTCCCTCCCTTTCTCCCAGTGCCCTCCTCCCCGTCCTTGGAGCATCTTTTAATGTACATGTCAAACTTCCCTCTGGGTTTCCTCTCTGATGAGGTGTAAGGATTCAGTAGCATTGCCTAGAGTTCTTTTTTGTGTTCCCCTTTAGTATAGAAACACTATTGTGGCTGTTAATCCCTTGCCTCTAAGGGTGCTAGTGCTTGTGATCCATGCTAGACTTTGGGAGTTCAATGATATGTTGGTCATTAAGCAGGTCATGCAAAGTACAATTATGATTACTTCGGCCCTAACTTGTATGGAGTGTCTTGCATATCATTGCTCCTCCCCATTTTTAGGATCTTACAATCTTACCCTGAGCTTTAGGTTGGGGAAAGATTAGTCTGGCATGGTTCCACGTGGTTGATGTAGAGTCTCTGATTTTCCGAATTATGGTTCATTGATTTTTTTTTTTCAGTTTTGCTGCTCTTGCACCGCCCTTGGCTCCATCCTGATGGGTATTGGATGTCACCCCCTGGTCAGAGATAAAAGGTTGTTAAAATAGAGTCTTATTATAAGAGTAGTTTGAAAGGTAGATGGAATAAGAGTAGGAGACCATTTGCAGGATGGTTACTTTCTATCTGCCAGACTCTATGCCCTCCCTTTCTGGTGAGATCATAATCCATCAGAAACAAGTGAATTTTTTATCCTCAGCTTATAAAATGTGTCCTTACATTTTTTTCCCACCAATTTTACAAGTCAAGAATGTTTTTTTTTAACTATGCTCTAGAAAGTACTCTAGAAAGTACTCAGGCACTGGCTAGTACAAGAAGTTCTAGTAAAATTCAGTAGCCCCACATTCAAAAGATAGGAAGTGTGAAGGAGACTGGCTGGGAAGAATGGCTGCGGTGAAAAATGGAGAAGGGATTGGAATGGATAATGAGGGATTAAAAGGAAAAAGGTTCTTCACATTCATATATGCATTCCAAAAGAATGAATGTAAAAAAATTACAGACACTCTACTTTCTAGATTTTCCTTTTACAAAATAATCTAGGAAACCAAACGAAGCCAAATCTAATCTTTTTTAAAGACGTAGAAATGAAAAACACCAATAAAATGAAAAAAATAAGAAAAAGAAAAATTAACCATGAAACCACTAAATGCAATGAGTGTATTATGATACAATCAAAAAGGCTTGAGGTGCGCAGTGAAAGCATATTCATACTTTGGACATTTGCTCATAAAATCAATAAGTGAATTGTGTTAAAGAAGAAAATAGGCAAGAATTTAGCTAAACTTTCAAATGGAAAGGCAAAATCACCATGGAAGAAAGGTCTGAATTACTTTCAGAGTCAGGTGATGCAAGTATAGGTCTCAACACAGTATCTCTTGTTATGATACCTGACTTTTGTCTTGTTTATATCATTTTTCTGTGCCTGCTTTTTGTTGTTCTGTTTATTTTTTTATTTTAGGTTGGTATTGCTTTGTAATTTATAATAAAATTGGAATGATCTCACTACTTTCCTCATGAAACTGTTTAATGGATACACCAATAAGAACAAGGCATCTTACTGAGTATCTGACACAAGACAAATCTTCAATGAATACCACATATTTTATATTACTGTGTGCAATTGTATTATGTGAATATATATTGATTTCTCTTTTTAGCATCAGTATGCCCCAGGTTTCTTGTTACTTTCTTCATCCCCACACTTCTGTTTTACAGATTTAGTTGACAAATTTTCATTAGAGTCCAGACATTCTTGAAGGTTCAGTCTCACTCATCTGTCTAGCTACCCATTAATCACAAGAAAATGACTTCCATTGAAAGGATAGTATATCAACTCTAACATAACTTCTGGTTTCTCTTCCTTTCTCTACTTCAAAACCTACTCTGCCTTTTACTTACATATTCTGTACATTATCAACACAAAGGTGGTCTTATCTCTCAAAGGAAATCACATGAGTACTTGCTTGTCACATACAAATAACACGGCTATTCTTTACATCAGAGAGCTAAAACACATACACAAACACTCTAGACCAGCATCCATGCAGTAAGGATTTGTTCCATGCAAATGACTGAGAAGCTCCTGTCTCAGTTGGTTGTGTCAGCTCACATGTAGTCTGTCTTTTATCATGTCGTATCCTTTCCCTCTCGGGTTCTTCTATTCAAGCTTTTGAGTCTGGCCATGTTTCAAAATGTGTTTCTGATTTTGAAACTTCTGAACTCTTACTGATTAAAAAGTCTAACTGGTGCTCCGTGATGTGCTCATTTTATTCTCTGTTCACTGATTATCGTGGTTTGAATATGAGTTGCCCCTCCCCAGGCTCATGTTGCATTTCTCTGCTGGTGTCTGTGTTTGGGATGGTTGTGGCAAATTTAGGAAGTGCAGCCATGCTGGAGGAAGGAAAGTCACAGGAGACAAGCTTCCAAGATTTGTAGGTTGACCCTGTTTCCTCTGTTTGCTCTTGCTGTCTCTGACTGCTAATGGATGTCGTGACCTGAAAGAGCCTCCTCCTTCCATCTCCAGCCATGTATTCTGCTATGCAATTTCACCCTTAATGGGCTAATGACTTCTCAAACCCTAAGCCAACTAAATCTAGCTTTTTCCCTTTAACTTGTGTGTATTGTCTTATAGCAACAAAGAAAAGTATATATAATACTCATGAAGTAATACTTTGAAATTTTAAGGAAGCCACTGGGTTTTTTATTTCTTACATATTGCTCCAAACTGCAAATGTATTTTTCAACTTTACAGATGAAAACCACTTTCCTAAAGATTCAACTAAAGCAATATTTCTCTGTGATAATATTGCTTTCCATAAACTATTTGTGGGGAAATTAATATCTTGCTATTCTACTTACAAAGTATAATCATAGGGTTGGAAAATAATGTTATAAAAATATTCTTCCTTTAATATCTTAAGTACAATGTGGATGCTTTCTAACAAGACATATTTCATACATAACTACATTCAGATTTTCTAGTAGGATGTATTTCATACATAACTGTATATTCAGATACTTATAACAAGCTTCACCATTGACTGTTGTGGAGAGATGATTATAGAAATGAAAATATCGGGGCTGGAGAGGTGGCTCAGGGGTTAAGCCTCTGCCTGGCAGGCGGAAGGTCCTGAGTTCGGATCCTAGACCCCACATATAGAGGCCGGGCGGAAGCGGGGGCGGCCTGCGTTTCTGGTTCTGGTAGGGCGGAGCCTGTGAATCCAGGGGCAGAGTAAACAAGGAGGAGGTGGAGGCGTCTATGGTGGTTCCCGAATTCGTCCGTGGTTCTACACACACATACATACACACACGAGCACACACACACACACACACACACACACACACACACGCACAATTGAATAAATAATAATAAAAAATTTTTAGAAATGAAAATATCATTTAAGGAAGCATTTAGTGCAAATATGAAATATGATAGGCTGATATAACTATTAATATACTGATTTGTTTATTTTGTAACTTAAAATATATCAAAATTAACTATAAAATTTTATTTCAGAGGTGTATAAAGTAAGTTTCAGTTTTAAGTTTTTATTTTTCTAACATGTTTTAAGTGTGATGCAACATTTTAGAGGTTGTATCGCCATCTGGTGGAGATATTTAGTATTTGCAATATAATCTAAAATTCCTAGCCTTTGCTGCCGAATTAGAATCCATTACACAATAAATAATGTTCAATTAAATTAATGAGATTAAATTCAACATAAAAAGCAAGTAATTTTAAATTATGTATGTATTTTTGCTTACCTTAGTCATCTACTCATTATAATGAATTTGATATTGTAAATACTATAATTTCACAAAAAATCAACAAATATACAAATAATTAACTGATCAATGTTTACTTATTTAAAGCTTTTTATCTTACTACTAATCCACAAACATTTCAATAGGGATCAAAATCATAGTGTCTCCATAATGGTAAGTTATTAACAATAATTCTGTTGGTTGGTAATGTATTTGATGGGATGCAACAATTCTGATCATGTCTAGCCTGTAATTATTGACACCAACTAATACAATGTGCATTTTCATCTAATGGAAATATTGTAGCTGTTGTATATTAGACATTTTGAAAAATTAAAATTTAATTTCACCATAATAGGATATTTGCCTAGACAAAATAAGCTTGATGGAGATGATTTATGATTTTGAAAATGTAACTAAATTGCACAGAGCCCTTGAGCAACCTTACAGCAGGCTGTGTTAGACAAATGTGGGTAACATTTCAGAGTGCAAAGTTCCAGGCAATCATTTCACATTAAATTAATCATGTGAACTTTAATAATAAATAATTACAACAAATGAATCAATATTAAGTCATAACTCTAACTATTTTCATATAGATTATTAATTAATTACAACAATTAGATGATATTGATTCCCTTACTGTGTAAATAAAATTAAAAAAACAGACTCAGATATAAAGCCATGTGGCTATAATTAAGCAATTATTTAATTCGATATCTGGAAAACTCAGTCATTTTTCTGAATTATCATCACAAAATAATATTCTCTATTTCTTCCAAGTTTTTATTTTCCCAATATAATCATTTCATCACTGAGTGGATGGAACACTGAGTTATATTAGCTGTATTTCCAGTATGAGGATTCTAAGTTTCATAACCAGAGACATCTATGACATGTATATAATTCCAATAAGCTAAGTACTGAGACTGGTTTAGTACTATGACCAGAAAAACAGATATCCTCAGCTACTTATATAAGAGAATGAACCCTTCTATAGTTGAGGTAGCCTTATTCAAAAACCCTGTGAGACTACTTATGATAACTGGTTCCCTAAACGTCTTTAAAACCATATCATTTATATAGCCTTTAATCTTATCACTTTTTTTATTTTATTTAAGCACATTTTGTATTTTTTTGTTTGTTCTGAAAAAGTGATTCATGCATACCATGCTGGCCTACAATTCTGTAGCCAATATACCTGATCTTCCTTCTTCAACCTCCACTCGGTTGTGGTTGTAGTCAGGCACATGGCACAGGTTATGTGATTGTGGGGCCTAAGCTCAGGGATTTGTGCAAGCTGGGCATTTACTCTAACGAAAGAGTGGCATCTCCTGCCTTACACTGTCACATTTTATTTGGTATCATGCTTTGGTCAATAAATGTGTTATAAACATCATATGTCACTGTGTAGTGATTGAGTTTATTTTTACTCTTCTATGGTGGTTTGTCACATGAATACTTAATAATATTATTACCCTTTTATTGAGGCATTTTTCCTGGTTTAGAATCATTGTGAGGCATGGCAATGTGTTTTTTATACTTATGTCATACACATCTTCACTGTTTCTATAAAACTCAAATCAAATTTCTCCTGCCTAAAATGATTTGCTGTTTTATTTGGGAGGTTCATTTTATTATTATTGATATTATTATTTGCACTGTTGTGATGTTTATTCATTTCTAAAAAGTATAGACAATTTTTCATCGTATTGAAGACTGTCCACTTTTCCCCATTTTTTGACATTTTTACTTAATGTATGTAAAAAGAATGTTAATCTTTCAGAGCCCAAGCTCATTAACATTTAGTCATGTATATACAATTTTTATCATGCTTTGTTTCTTAAATTATGTCAGAACATGTAATGGAAATCCTTTTCCTCTTCTCAAATGCAAAGACAAATTGAGGGATCTAGGTTTGTGTGCACATAGGAGGTATGGCTTAAATAAAGATTTGTGTAAGATGAAGATAAGGATATGTTAAGTACTGAAATAGTCATTTGATTTTTCCCCATTAAAAATAAAATTCTCAAATCATTTATTACATCTGTCAGAAGCCAGATTTATTTATTTATTAGGTTCCTTATTCACTCTAAAGTTTATCTTAGAGAAGATGTACAAGAAACATCTATGGAAGGATCAGAAATTAATGTCTGTTTGTCATTTCCATCACAGATATTTACCTATAAAGGTCAGAATGAATTCATTCTAAAGTTATACCTGGTGTACCTCTACTGACTTTCAGACTATTGTAAAAATGGAATGCAAAAATTTGTAAGATTCCCAGGAGTCTGAGTTAAGAGAAGGAAAAGGCTGCACCATGGTGCCTGCCATACGAAGAGGAAACTTGTGTCTTTGAACAGTCAGGAGAGAGTAGGTATAGCCCTTGACGAGGCCTGCATAGCACTACTACTTTGTATATTTAATAGACCTCTGCAGTTTAAATATGTGAAAGTGCCTTCATTGAGCTGTCAATAATAAAAGATATCAAGCCACTTTGAATCAATTGAAAAAATGCAAAATTTATTATAAAGGGTAACCAATTATGTGCAGGAAGAATCTGGATCCACAAATAAAACTGACTGATTATAAATGGAAATTGTCATATATTTTCTTTTTTTTTTTAAATCATGATCAGAGAAAATGGCTTGGAAATTCAACAGGATTAATAAATGGTCACATCTCATGAAGAACTAAGTGATGTTACAAGGTCTTTTCTACCTGTAGGGGGCATCTGGGGCATAGATTAATCAACTTTGTGTTTGAGAGAAACAAGAAACCTTATAATGATTTCAAATTCTATGGTTTTTTCTTCACTTCATTCTACGGTGTTTTAGTTCACTTGAAATGAAATATTATTATTTTTTTATTATTATTATTAATAGTAATAGTAGTAGTAGTAGTAGTAGTAGTAGTAGTAGTAGTAGCAGGAGCAATCTAATGAAGTAAAGACCTAGTAATCAATACACACACACACACACACACACACACACACACACACACACTTATTTATTGAACATACAATTTAACTCTCGGGTTTATTTTTTCTCTGGAGAAATTATTCTAAAAGAAGATGTACTGTTCTAGTATTGGAAGGCAATTATGATTTTTATTTTTATTTTTCTTATCTTTAGAAGTAAGTGAAGTACTCTTTTCCTCTATATTCCTCTTTTCTATTTTTATGTGTTCCATATGTGTGAATATGCCTTAACTATAGTCAGGATCAAATAAAAAACACAAAACCCTTACACTTTTCCCACTGAACCTTCCTGGTGCTCTGCTTTATCATGGCTGGATCAACTTTGAGTCTTTCAACTATTTGAAGGTATTTAACCAAACTATGTGGAAACCAATAATGAAATTAGATAAAATATTCAAAAAGGAGATACCCTACATAGGTAATTTTTTTTTTTTTACTAGAAGTGGTGGGATGTGAAACACGACTTTTAGTAACATGCATGAGATATACATGTTATTGATCAAATAGGCACCAAGTCACTCAAACAAACACACACTGTTGCCACTTCTCTTACACGTCCACCAGAACTAGATATTAAGGCCCTATTGCTGAAGACACTACAAACCTTGATTTCAAGATACAGAGAACTTAATGGAACTAAGCTGGAAATTTCCACACCATTGTATATCTTCCATAGTGCCAGCAAGTGCTGGGGAAGGAAAGACATCAGTGGTCTTACTCTGTTGTGATGCCTGTACATGAAAGACCAACCTGCCAGGCAAGGCGTTAATGCCTGCCCAAGAGTAGCACAGTTGTTCTGGAAGCAACTAACTACCCTCTGTTTAGATTTGAGACCTGCTCTATAGTATAAGTCGAGATCTGTAACCACAAATTCAATCATAAACTGACGATTGAGAAAGTTGCAAGTTAAATGAAGAGATGAAGAAAGAAGAAAATCACCACTGTTATTTAAGCTGATGAGGTGTAAAACTGCCATACGAAACATATACTGATACTACTGTACTGAATTATTGACTACTGACTGATAACTGGAAGAAAGAAAGTTGTTTTCTGGGTACATGCCTATTGATGAGCCCACTGAGCACCAAGGGATAGCTCTAAAGACATGGTCAAAAGATGACCCCATCTAAACATCGGGGGCCAGGAAACAAAGCAAAAAGACATATGAATGCGGAAATGAGATCTATATCTAAGAAGAATGGACAGGAGGGAAGGGATATAAAATAAGATGGATGGGATGTAAAGAGAGTATGCACATATCAAACTGCTAAAGGAAATTTTAATAAATCTTAATGTATTAAATTTCTACCATATTCTTTTTTTTCTTTTTTTTTCTCTTTCTTTTCTTTTTTTCTTTCTTTTTTATTAAAAATTTAATTATACATTTTAAAATTTTTTTACTAGTTCCCTCCCTCCCTCCTCCTCCCCCCAAACCCCCTCCTCCCCCTCCTCTCCCTCCCCATCCCCCAGTGCCTCCCCCCAAATTCCCAGAGAGTCCTTTATTGTGTATGCCTAACTCTCCACTGGGTAGAAATTTCTACCATATTCTTCAAAGAAATTTTACCTTTCTGATTCACATATAATGTGGCACACTGGCTTCTTTTGTCCTGCTGTTCTACTACTGTATCAAAGACAAAGAAAAAATTGTTAATAAAATTCTAGCAGTTGACTCTTTTTTGTTTAAATAGAGACATTAAGATTCAATTATGAGCATGAATTTCACTTTGTTTTGGAAGAAATAAAATGCATTTAGACTTTTAAGTGATGAATAGGCCCTGTGTTTATGCCAATGTGATATAAAAATCATATATGAAAATTTTAATGAAGAAATTCAGTAAATCCAAAGATACTTAGCATAATAATGTGAATTTGACAATCTGTAATCTTAATTGTTTTTTTTTATAAAAGTGCACTGATATATTTATCTCAATCAGCTATGAGCATATGTGTACTACCTAAAACATGCAAACCTCTTAGGACTTTATCTTCCCACAATCCTTTTCTATATTCTTTTAAATTTTGTCTTTTCTTATAAACATTCATTGCCTTTATTTGAATCTCATCCTGAAATAAATAAATTATGAGTGCATAATTAATATAAATATAGAGATTTAACAAAAAGTACATAATCAATACATAACTGATCATAAAATTGTCATATTGTCATTACTTAAATTAATGTTAACTAAATTTGAGAAGAACTAAGACTGCCAATGGAAAGGAAAATGCAAGTCTCATGCTTGACTTTTCTGTTTACTTTAATATCTTTTTAGAAAGATTGGATTTCAATGAAAAATAAACAGCAAGCTATCAGTGGTAAATAGAATTGAGAGCCAGTCAATTGTCATTAAATTTTAAAATGTATTCCAAATATTAGAAAAATTTGGAACATCATTATGTAAAGACTGATTTATTTCCAAATATCAAAACTTTGATTTATTTTAAATAGTCCATCAAAATTCTTCCTCTTCTTGAGATCACTGTTTATCTGTTGTTATTCTGCAAATTGAGCATCTAAAATGAAATTGCTTTCATATAATCTTAGTGTCTCAGTCTAAACCTTGAATATACTTGCTTACAACACTTCAGTCACATTTTTGGTATCATTAAAAAAACTTCATGGAACTAAAATTTTTAACATAATTTGACCTCCTCCTACTGGGAATGCCATTTGTATTTGTTCAAGTTATCAATAACTCTTTTCACTGAGAGTTTTTCTCTACTCACACAGTTATTTTAAAGTTTTTTTTCCATAAAAGTGCACTGGTATATTTATCTCAATCAGCTATGAGCATATGTGTACTATCTAAAATTCATGCAAACCTCTTAGGACCTTATCTTTCCACAATCCTTTCCTATATTCTTTTAAATTTTTCTTTTCTTATAAACATGCATTCTCTTTATTTGAATCTCATCCTGAAATAAATTATGAGTTTATAATTAATATAAATATAGAGATTTAACAAAAAAGTACATAATATTCAATACATAACTGATCATAAAATTGTCATATTGTCATTACTTAAATTAATGACACTGTAGTTTTCAGATCTCTATAGTTGAAACCACCTACACCTATCCCATCATGGCATTAACTCTTACAATTCCTTCTGATGGATGATCAGTCCTTGGTCAAGGTCTATGCCATAGGAAAAATCACTGCTTTAACATTCATTAAGCTCTTCATCGTGGCCAACTCCTCAATTTAGATATCACTGGATATTATTGCATTAGAAGCTGTATGACTTTTTAGCGTACTTTTTCACACTTATTCTACAGAAACTAAATCAATTTCTATAAAGGCTCAAGGATACTTCAGAAAAACCCAAAAAGCTTATCACTTCAAAATTCAAAACCCTGCAGGCAATTTCCTATGCTTGAAGCCTGTGTCTGAAACCATTACCAAGATCTGCAAGGCTGAACTATCTGATGTCTCTATTCCACCATTTTCTGTTCCACTCTTGGGTTTCTGAATAAAGCTAGTCAGTCCGAAGTGTTTCCACCCTCTCACATGTACCTAGTTCTCTCTTCTGGCTTCAAGTCCTTCCTGCAGGCTCTGTCTTCTAAAAATGATACTTTGAATGATCCTGCGTTCAATGTTGCTTTCTTTGTTTCAGCCAACATATGTCTATGTCTTGCTTTATTGTTCTAGATATTTTGTATCCTATTTTATCTAAGTGTTTCAAAAATTTGTTAGTGCCTTTGATTAGTCAGGAATCACAAAAGAGCAGGGACTGTTTCTGACTCACTCTCCATGCTATACTCAGCAGTGTGAAGGACAGAAATATGGATTCATCTCAGCGAATGGGTTTCCATTTTTTAAAAAATAATCACAAACATGAAACTGATGTGGAGGAAAGACTTAGTAGAGTTGAAAAAAGGTACATGTGGGTGGCTGCCTTTTCATGGAATGGCAATTGCGTGGAATTAAAATGAAGCCTGCTAAGCAGATGCTTTCACATCTCTGCTTCCTGAGTGCTTGCTCAGTCTGCTTGACCGACTAACTTAAGCTCCTGAGATCCTGACTTCCCTGCCATGATTGACCCTCACACTATGTGCCATTTCATACCTCTCTTTAAATTGATTAATTACTTACTTTATTGTAGCAAGTAACTAATCTCTACCAAGTAGCAATAGAGAGTTTCCAAGCATCCTCTTCTCCAATACCCAGGGAAAAGCTTAGGTGAGTTGATTTTATTCTTGAGACACCCTAACAAACAGCTGTGTGAGCTCAAATGCACTTTGACCATAAAAACCTACTGATCCAATAAATGTTATGGAATTGGTTTTAGAGCAATAGAAAATAGGTCTATTTCATCTAGATGCAAAAGATGTTTATGTGTAATGGTGCCTACAATGTATTAGAATACATTCTAAATATAGTATATATATATACATATACATAGTATAAATATAGTATAGTATATTGTATATGTTCACAATAACATGACTTGATTTATTAGCATCTTAAATATAACAAGCCAATTTTGATTTGCTTTTATTTTACCTAAATCAGATGCTTGGAAAAGATATTGACTTAAATTTTGATCCACACTAACATGCATATATAAATCACCTTAGAATCATTTATATATTAAGTCTGATATGCGACAAGTAAACATTTGGTGTGAATAAATATGTCTCTTATTAAGGTATTCAGAGGTTCCATGCCTGAGATATCTTTTATGACATAGAACACATAGTGTCATTAAAAATATATTGTTCTAAGGATTAATTGAACAAACACATGTGAAACAAAGAAACAGGTAGCATTCATACAAATATGAGCTAGATTGTGATTCAGTAAATAATTTGGATGCTTATGCTTTGTGTTCCATAAATGAAGTCATAAAACTTCAATTTTAAGTATAATTGTGATGCAAACCATTTTGCTAATGTACTCTACAGTCTATTGCCTAATGAAGTACATTTATTTTTTCATTAAATTACCTGCCAAGCATCACAATGTCCTCTCCCAAAGAATGGTTTCTTTCATCTTACTTATTTATTGTGAGTGTGTATGTGTATCAGGGGTGACTGTATGTCCCATTCTATTATTTTGCAAAAGAACAATAATATAAACTATCAGTTTAGTCCCTATCGGGGACTAAAGGTGACTTTAAGAATTATCCTTGTTTGCTTTTACTTCATTTGTGCTTTGCTCTGGTATTTCCCAGGCTCCACCCACAAGACCAGGAAGTACAGGCTGCCACCATTTTATGTGGAATCTGTGATCCATTCTCAGGAACTTCTGCTTACAAGGCAGAATCGTAGCTCCTGAACCATTCCCCACCCCTCTTTCATCTTTTCATAAATGATCTAACATGTATGCAATTAAAGATTTCACATTTATTTTATAAATATTGATCTCAGTACGTTGTCCTGTATCATGTCTGACAAAGGTTTCATGTTTCATTAGAATATCTTTGTCAGTCTACCTTGTTAAAGAAAATACTTGAAAGATTCTTGGAATATTTCCTTTTAAAACTGAAAATTATTTGAATTACTTGTTTTGCATGTTAAAGATTTTATGTCATATTAATTCCAAACTTGACTATATTTGCCAAGTTATGTAGTTTTAAATACAGATTTGGATTTTTAATGCAGTGCCATTTATTAAATTATTCCTTATTGTATATTATTCTTAATATACAATACTATACTATAAATATAAAGCTATATTTGGATTATATTCTAATACAGTGTGGACACAAAGACTCTTAAACATCATCTGTGTTCAGATGAGATATTATCTATTGTCTACTGCTCTATAACAAATTCCACAATATTTGATATTTTTTAAGGTTAAATGTGCAGTCAAGCTCACACAGATCTCTGTTCATGCCTCTTAAGAATAAAATGAACTCATATGAGTTCCTCTATGGATACTGGAGAAGAGGTTTGCTTAAATCTCACACTGACTGCAGGGAGAGTTTAGCTACTTTTACCAAGAGGACTCAGATTTCCAGATGCATTAACCTCTGATATCATTCCTAGCCCCTAAAAGCCATTCTATTATTTTGCAAAAGAACAATAATATAGACAATCAGTTAAAAATACAAGGAAGAATTCAGTCAAATTGTTTATATTAATTATAATAGATTATTGCAATACAAAAGCATTGTAAAATTTAACTGTATAAATAATGTGGAGTTTCAATGCTGAGTGAGCTAAAAGAACATTACAGAAAATGGTAGCGAGGTGTTGAAGTTACTTTTCTTTTTGCTGTTGTTCAACAATATTAATATATATTTTAAGGGAGAAATGGAGATTTATTTGGTTTATGGTTTCAGAGGGCATGTAGTCCATTATGGTAGAGTCATAGAACAGAAGGCATGGCTAAAGACAGAAGCAGGAGACTAGTTCAGGTCATTGTAAGTATCGTAATGGCAGAGAGAGCAACAACAAGCTGGAAGGAAACAAGATTAGGCTACCAAATCTTACTGCCTCCAGAAAAGCTCAACCTCTCAAAGGCCTCACAAACTCCCAAACATTAATACCAGCTAAAGATGTAAACACAGGATTCTGGGAGAAACAATTTACATTCAAACTAGGACAGTCTATAAACATGATTAGGTCATCAATGTGGTGACTGTTGGCACTTGCTTTCTATTCTTCCTTTCACAGAGATGTGGACCATGTGGCATTTTCTCCTAGCCAGATGATCATATATTAAAGAGATGGCACATACATACTTTTTGGAGACATTTATGGTTTGTAGACACATCCATGAGGTAGATAAATTATTCACAATTGTAGTTTTTCTATAATAAATTCTCTAAAACAGGATTGCAAAGTTCTGTGGGCAAGAAGTTCCTTCATAAATTTGGTCAAGTTGAGGGGAGCACTATTAAAGGTAACGTTGTCACTGCTGTCTTCAAAACAGGAATGAGACCTTAAGTTATACTTAGGTTTAAATCATTGCCTTCTTCTGTGGATCGATAAAGGGCTGATGTAATCAGAGGCACAACATGAGCTTTGCCCTTGGCCATATAATGTGCCCCAAGCATAGTAAAGTAATGGTTAACATTCAGAGACTTATTTATTAGCAAGACAGGAGGATTAGACAAGTATGAAATAGTTGGAAATCAGTCTCAGAACTCATACCGTTAAATGAGATAGAAATGTTTTTCTGTAGATCATCAATTAGTTATTATTAAATTATATTATCATGCAGTAAAAATGTGAAAGAAAATCTTACTGTTTATTCACACTTGTTTGTGGGGAGAGATTTACAGTTAAATAACAGAATACATAGTGATGAGGGAAGTATTTTCATTTGTAAGGAATTTCTCAGCTCCATTGAGATGTGAATCATGTGCAAAACAGACATTTTCTTGTAAGGGTGAAAGACTCATTTCCTTGAGTGGCTGTCTATTGTGAACAGAGGGGACAGCACCCTTTTGTCCAAGTCTCCAAAAGAAGAGCAGAAAGAAACATTTGCCCAAATAGCTATATTTTTCTGTTCCCATTCATCTCTCTTCTGGGCTATGTATACTTAATATGATTACATGTAATAATGTTTAATTTTCGTATTAGGGTTCTGACTTTTTATATTCTATGAGTAACTTCCCAAAGAGTAATAAGTAAGATAACAATTCTTTCTGACAACAGATCATCAAAGTGTAGGAGAGTTCACATCTGCAAAAATTCAGATGACTTTGCCCTTGTGGATTGAATCACTTGGTCTCTGATGATGAAAGTAAATAAGCTACATGTGGGCAGATAAGCCTGTCAATTATCAAAATGGATATCAAATAGAACATTCAGAGGACTTTATTAGCAACTCATTTATTAATATGCTTGCAGTTTTCAGGTGCTTGCCAAATGAATTTCTACTGAACTTTCATACCTATTAAAATCACCAGCCACTGTGAACTTGGGAGGATTTCTGAACACTAGAAACTATCATCCTCAGAAGTACCAGGTGTGAGTAGACAGGCTTCAGCTGCAGTGATGCTGTCTGGGCAGAAGGCTGCAGTGTTGAACCACGATGAGCGTCCCCAGAGTGCGCACTTGTCACCTATGAATTTCCAACCAGAGAATTATTTCACTACTTAAAGAATATAAGGAGCTTTTGGTCTTCTAAAACCTCAGAAATTCTTTTGAGACTGTTATAAGTGAACGTGAAGTATGCCTGTGTTGGAAATGGTAAATTGCTCGGTGTTCAGAGGCAAAGTTAAATATTATGTATATAATTAGAGAAGGTCCAGTTTTCTGAATATTCTATAGGCCTGCAAAATAGGACACTATATCAGGACATACATATATCACAGAAAATAAAAATATTGAGTACATTAAAAGATGCATTAGTAAGAGTATGTAAGGAATCACTTGAATAATTTTCATGTTCTCTAAAAAAGTATCAAAAAATAGCTCTTTCTATCTATCTATCTGTGTGTGTGTGTGTGTGTGTGTGTGTGTGTGTGTGCACGTGTGCTCACGTGCATGCATTTGCATATTGATGGGTAGGTATACATGTGAGTGTAGACAAGTACACCAAAGGATACTTGAATGTATGTGCTTGTAGAGACTTAAAGGTACCTAGAGGACTCATCCTTGATTCCTCTGCCACTTTGTTGCTTTGTTTAGGGGATTTCCAGGGTCCATCTTTAAAGGGATGAATTATATATGTCACTTCCATATCTTCCAAGCATTTTGACATTGGATATGGGATCCAAATTCTGGTCCTTTGGCTCACAACAAAAAGATTTTGGCTCACAACAAAAAGATTTTGACCCCTTAGCCACCTCTCCAGCCCTCATGTAATAGCTTCCAATATATTTTTGCCTTTAAGTCTAAGTGTTATTTCATGAAATAATACTTCAATTTTCTAGAAGAAAAATATTTAAATATATTAATAAATACATTAGCCAATATTCAACACATTATCAAGTATAATTGCTTTGAACAATTTTTCAGGTTCTCTAAAAATAAGGGCCAAATAATAGATTCAGCATATTTTCCTCTGAAACTATAAGTATTATTTCATGACACATTATATCAGTTTTGTAAAACATATATACAAGATTAATAGCCTCCAGTTAATAAAATATTTTCTAAGGCAAGGTCATGGTACCCTGAGAGGTGGAGACTTGCTGGAGGAAGGCAGTCACAAGGCATGGGCCTTGAGGTAGATTAGACCCACTCTACCTCTGGAAGTCTGCCTTGTGCAGCAAACAGTCTTGTAGCTCTCAGCCTCCAAGATGTCTGCAGTAATGTAGCCTCCTCTAGCTTTGGCCAGCCAGCCATGCTCCCTCCACCATGACAAACTGTATCTCCCCTCTGCAACTGTAAGCTGAATAAATATCCTTTTGACCTTAGATTGATTGACTTTGAATGCTCTCTCACAGCAATAATTAAGAGTAACCATTACAGAAATTGGTACTAGGAGTGGGGTATTGCTGTGAGATTAAGAATAGCTGGTACCACAACATGAAGTTGTGAAGCTGAAAGAAGTTAGTACCCAGCAGTATGGCCAATGCTGTAATGTGTGTAGTGTGCCTTTGAAACTGTTTGTTGAGAGAAATATGGAGAATTTGGGGACTTTGTGCTGGGAAAGTCTTTACATCTTGGCAATAGGCCAAATGAGCCTTTCTTGTGAGAGGTCTCAGGAGGGCAATGTTGTGAGAAATACAGGCAATGGAAGCTCGGCCTGTGATGGTCCAGAGGGAAACAGAGACTGTGCTTGCAATTGGATGAGTGAAACATGGAGCCATGTGTTGGCAGAGAGTTTAGTGACATTTTGCCCTCATCCTGAAAGCTTGCCTGAAGTTAAACTGAAGTGCTTAGTGGAAGAAATTTCAAGACAATCGAGTTTTGATAATGTGATATGGCTAATTTTACGTTGTCTTCATAGTTATGAAAAAAAGCAAAGAATCAGGCAGGAAGAAGCAAAAACTGTAAAATCTAATGATGAAAAATACAATGCTAAACTTCAAGAATTGAACCAGAAAGAAGCAGAAAACAATATGGCTGTTAAAGAGTTTTTTTTAAATCAAAGCCTGTTCTCAATTTGGATAATAACAGAGGCCCTACTGAAGCAATCATAATAGGCTTTGCATGACCTGTGCAATGTCCAACACATTATTGACCCCACAAAGTCTAGCATGGACTAAAGGCACTAGGATCCTTGGAGGCTAGGGATTGACAGCCACAGTAGTGTTCCTATGCTTAAGGGGAACACAGGAAAGAGTTCTGGGAAATGCCACTGGGTCCTTACACTTCATCAGAGAGGAGGATCCAGAGAAGAGTTTGGCATGCATATTAAAGGATGCTCTGGGAATAGGGGGGGAGGCACTGGGGGATGGGGAAGGAGGGGGGAAGGGAAGGGGGAGCAAGTGAGTCCAGGTGAGTGGAGGGAGGGAGGGAACCAGTGTACCTGTTAAGTTTGTATGAGCAGAAATAAAAAAAAAAAAGAGAGGCCCTAGCTTGAGGGCCTTCTCAGAGAAGTCTCCCACCCATAAGAATACAAATCCTCTCAGAAGACATGAGATAAAGAGTGGAATTCCAAAACAAGAGTCTGTTTCTTCAACAAAGCAACTGCTCAGGGGTGAAAGAGATAGTCAGGACAGAGAAGGTGAATCAGCTATGATTCAAGGGGGCCAGTCTTGACAAAGTCATCTACATGGTTCTGGTTTGAGAGTTATCAGTGATGCAAAAGGGAGGAGGTCATGGAGTCCTCCTCCAAGATTTAAAAAAAATGATGGAAGCCAGGTAGTTTGTGGCAGGAAGTCTGAGGTTTAGAGGGCCCAGATGTGCTGTGGAGTTAAAGCCTGGTTTGCCATTGAGAAATAAAGATGTTAGAGATGCCAGCAACAACATGGGACATCTGCCAAGGAGAGCTATGTACTCTGAAAGGAGTTAACATGAGAGAGTGATGTGTTCTATGGGAAGCTGCATTGGAAGGGTGGTACCAAAGCCCTTTGAAACTGAGATGATTTCAATAAGAGTCTCACCTATTGAACCTACAGCTACAAGATTTGGAGTTTGTCCTTCTGGTTTTTGGTCTTGTTTTGGACCAATCTTTCCTAGATATACACCCATTCCTTTCTTTTAGGATGGGAATGTTTATTCTGTGCCATTGTATGTTGAAAGTATGTAACTTGTCTTATGATTTTGCAGGAGGCTTTGGACTTGGGACTTTTCTGTGTTGGGACTACTGATGTAGTAGTCTATGAAGACTTTTGAAGTTGGACTGAGTGTGGTTTACATAATGAGATGGCAATGAACCTGTGGGGGCCATGGATGGAATGTCCTGGATTGAACTGTGTCCCCCACAGTCTCATGTGCTTTGGCAAGGTGCTTGCAGCTCTCAGTCGCCAATATGTCTGCAGTAGTATAGCCTCCTCCAGCTTTGGCCAGTCAGCTATGCTCCCTTTACCATGACAAAATGTATCTACCCTCTCCAACCATAAACTGAATAAATCTCTCTTTCTCCCTTAGGTTGATTGACTTTGAATGCTCTCTCATGGCAATAGTTAAGAGTAACCATTACGGGGCTGGAGAGGTGGCTCAGGGGTTGAGCCTCCGCCTTGCAGGCAGAGGATCCTGAGTTTGAATCCCAGATCCCACGTATAGACGCCAGGCAGAAGCGGGGGCGGCCTGCGCTTCTGGTCCTGGTAGGGCGGAGCCTGTGAATCCCGGGGCAGAAGAAGGTGGAGGAGTCCATGGTGGTTCGCGAATTCGTCTGTGCTTCTACACATACACAGACACACAGACACACACACACACACACACACACACACACACACGCTCACATACACACGCACATGCACACAGTTGAATAAATAATAATAAAAAAAGAGTAATCATTACACATGATGTCACTTTTATTGTGCATTATGTTATAAAGATAGTTCATACTATATGAATTACCAAGGGACCTGGTCATACCATTTTTATAAGATGAGCTAGGACCGAAGCATACTTTCTCCCTTGCCAGTCTGCTAATGCAAGCTAATCCTCTATCTTATTCCTTTGCCCAAAGAATGGTTCCATGTTCCATGGGTTGTATCTTTTCAGATCAGTTAGATATTCTCCAACAGACTTATTTAGAGGCTTCCCTTAGTGCAATGCTTCTTCTTGAGTATGTCCCAAAGCTGAGTTCTTATTTGTCAAGTTGACATCTGAAGCTAAGGACAATAGTGAGTTACCTGCACAAATGTCTCCTACAGTTTTATTCTAAAGACAAAACATGATACTTTGTAAAGCTAAATAATTTTTTCAGATTTCCATATGAAATTAGAACACAATATCCTGCTATTACTCAAACTCAGTTTGATTGGCAATATGTAAGCCTCAAATTTGTTTAATATAAATGAACACACACAGAGTCACGGCTGAAAAAACAACTTTACCAGGACTAAAACCAGATGGTTGAGAACAATCACCAGGAATATCTTTTTCAATTTTGTTGCTTCTTTTCTAAAAATTTTCCTTCAACTGAAGATAAAATATTCATACCTTTGACAGAATTCTGCCCTATTGTTTTACTGACCTGTTTTTTTCCTAATTTTATATCAATATATAGTCTGTGAAGAAGGGATATGATTCTATGTTGATAGCAGTATTTTGAGGAAAAAATGCCATGAGCAGCTTAGTTTGCGTTATATGAAATGTTTGGCCTTAAAGTGAGTAGAAATATTGCAGGGAATTTGGTATGTTTTTAATGAAAGCATAAAGGTCAGACCCTACTGCGAACATAAGTGAAGATCATGATAAACACAGGTATTATAATGAACAAGTCTTGTACAAACTGTAAAGGCTTACCACAGTTGATGGCAATAACTTTCTGAACATAGTATGGCCCCTTCCAGATGATCTCTGAGAAAATAGGGTTTTGTCAACAACTGCCACTTCTGTGAAATGCCACCTGTTACCAAGGTTCTTCTATTCAATTAAAGAGGGAGAAGGAAGAAGGTAAGGAGTACCAAAACTCGGATGTCCAGATAAAGACACAAAAGCAATAGACACTGGGTAATGCAGTCTTTATCCACATAATATGTGCTTCCTGAACAGGTACCAAATCAGCTATTCTTTATAATGTTCATAAGGCAAGAATGAAATCTAGCAAGTTGATGTCATTACTTGTCATTCAGTCTTACAACTGGAACCCTTCTTCTTGCAGTACAAATTGTCCAAGAAGGAACAACATGGAAAAAATAAGTGGTCTTGAGAACCCAATGTGAGCTTCCTGTCCATTCTGAACCATGATTTTCTTTTTGAGTGAAGTTACCCTTCCTGCCTTTCATCAATGAATTGACTGCCCTCTTTTTCTCTCATTCCTATTAGGTGGTAATAAGCTTTTCTCTTACACCTCACCTCCAGATGTTTTTCTCCAGATTCATGGCAACTTACACTATCATCAAAGTTCAACAGGGATGTGTGTCCCACATTTTATGCTGCATACTGTCTGTTTGGGGGGAAGCATCTCTACCCCAGTGCCAAAGATAAGGACTTTTTGACTGTATTTGTTGAATCTACCGCTAAAGGTAGGATCAGATACGAAGCTACAAGATCAAAGTTTTACTACACTGATCTTTGTCCCATTTCCCTAAACAAAAAGTTATTCCTTGACATTTTCCTGCATCAATAGAATGAATTTATGTGTTTTCATTTCATAGTTCCCAATCCCATCCCTGACTCTTGTCACACATCATATAGTTTCCTTTTTAACCAATCTCTCTTCTTTTTTGCAAGACCTTTTGCATGTGCAACATGCTGTGTTTCTTCTGGATTAAATGTAATGGAAAGTGCACGATTGTTTGCTGGAGTGTGGATGACTTATCAGGGGTTAAACTGTTAAGTTAGATGCTCCCCTTCTCCTGTCTGTTATTAAATCTTAATCTTGAGATCTTGTTCTTCCATGTTATGTTTGTTTGTTTGTTTTAAACTGGGAAGCATTCTGTTGAAGCATTCCATAGAAAAACTCAGGAATTACACTGACAACATCATTATATATAATAAAGTTTCTGAAAGTTAGTTCATGTAGTAAAAAAGAGATTAGATTTGATAAGAGATCCAGTAGGAATTTGAGACATTTCCTTCAGTACTCTGAAGTCTTTCTTTTATAGAAATTGAATCATACACCTCCTTGTTTTATTTATCTAATAAGTTTGTGATGTGCTTCTTAAATTGAAACTAAAATGTTATATAAAATGTCATGCTCTTCAGAGATTTTGTTGCAATAAGTTCAATTTCTCACATGGTTCTTTCAACTGAAAAAAAGAAGAATTAAGTTTCTGGGTCTGTTTACTTTTAAAATAAACAATAATTAGGAATTTATTTATAATTATTTATATGATTTTTAAATATTACTCCATGTAAACAGAATATTTTAAGAACAGGAGTAACTAATGAGCACATTGATCTATAGATAAATATGCTCGTGCAGAAAAATATGTATAATTTAATTGTTTCTATTATTAAATGCCATGGATTAGTGGTAGACTACATTGAATAGGGCATAAAAATGAACCTATTAGTGGTCAACATTTATATACTAGACATCAACCAGTGCAGATTTCTATCTTTATTCTCAGTTACTTTTCATGTTGCTAATAAATTAACTGCCACATAATTTGGGAGAAGAAAGGGTTTACTCTGGCTTATCATTTTCCAGTAACAGTTCTTCATCTGGCCTGAAGCTCATATCAGTATCAAGACTCCAGGGAACTGCACACACTATAATTACAGGATTTCTGAGAATAGGACAAAACTCACTTGCAGAGAGCATGTTTGTCTAAGTAAACAGAAGAATGCCAACTCCCTCCACTTCATTTACCTACACAGGGAAAAGTCCCACTCAGCATAGGCTGGATCTTCCTTTAAAAACTACACAATCTTCTGCAGGTTTGTTTAGGGTTTGTCTTAATTAGAAATTCTTCACAAATGTGTTGATACAAATGTCAACTTGATACCTATATCCATAAAACCTTGTATCATTTTTTAAAAAATATTATTTTATTATTATCATTATTATTATTATTATTATTATTGTGTGTGTGTGTGTGTTTCAGTGGACATTGTGCATCTTTGTGGAGGACCAAAGGTGACTTTGAGATCATCCTGGATTTTTTCTTTTATTTTATGCTACTATACCCTTTTTTATTATTATTTCAGCTCATACAAACTTAATAGGTACACCAGTTCCTCCCTCCCTCCTCCTCCCCTGAAACCCCTGCTCCCCCTCCCCTCATCCCTCCCTCCCCATCCCCCAGTGCCTTCCGCCCCAAATCCCAGAGAGTCCTTTCTTGTGCACGCCTGAGTCTCCTCTGGGCCCTCCTCTCCGATGATGTACAAGCACCCAGTGGCATTTCCCTGGACCCTTTCCCGTGTTCCCCTTAAACATAGGAACACTACTGTGGCTGCCAATTACTTGCCTCCAAGGATCGTAGTGCCTTTAGCAGATGCTAGACTTTGTGAGGTCAAGAGTGTGTTGACATTGCGCAGGGCATGCAAAGTCCAATTATGATTGCTTCGGCCCTAACTTGTGTGGAGTATCTTGCAAATCATTGCTCCTCCCATCCTTTTTCTCTTAAACTCTTATCGCCTACTCTTCCGCAAATTTCCCTGAGCTTCAGGATGGGGAGAGATTAGGCTGGCCTAGTTCTATGTGATTGATATAGAGTCTCTGAAGTTCTGGATTGTGGTTTGTTGATTTTCTTTTGCAGTTTTGCTGCTCTTGCAATGCCCTTCACTCAATCCTGCTGGGCACTGTATGTCACCCCCTGGCCAGAGACAAAAAGCTGTTAAACTGGAGTCTTATTATAAGAGCGCATTCAAGGGTAGATGTAATGAAAGTAGGAAACCTCAGTGAGGGAGAGGTCAATCACCCATTTGCAAAGTGGTTACTTTTTATCTGCCCGACTATATGCCCTCCCCTTCTGTTGAGATCATACCCCCCTTAGTTGTAAATGATCAGGAATGAACTTCTGTGAACTTAACCAGGTGTCACATTACTTACTTGCAGTCCTTGATGGAGGTCTATTTTCTCTACTGTAACATGGTCACTTATCTCCTCATTTCTGGTGGGGCCTTCCTTCCCCATCCCTCCTGTTCATAATCATTGCAATTACTGTAGGTAATTCATAGATTTACCTATGAGTGTCTCAAGATGGGCTGGGTGGGTTTGCTACTAGGAGCCACCTATTAGGGAGTACATACGGTGCTTAATTTTCTAGGTTTGGGATACTTCGCTTAATATAATTGTTTCTAATGACATCCATTTCCCGGCAAATTCCAGTAATTCATCCTTTTTGATAGCTGAGTAGTACTCCATTGTATAGATGTACCACAGTTTCCTTATCCACTCCTCAACTGTTGGACATTTGGGTTGATTCCATGACTTTGCTATTGTAAGCAGTGCTGCTATGAACATGGTCATGCTTGTGCTATCGAGGTGAACCTCTGCTATATGGGGGGTTATTCCCAAAAGTGGAATAGCAGGGTCATATGGCATTTCAATCTTCAATTTCTTTAAGAATCTCCAGACGGCTCGCCAGAGTGGCTGTATGAGCCTGCATTCCCACCAGCAATGTAGGAGAGTTCCCCTCTCTCCACATCCTCTCCATCATTTGTTGTTGATGGAATTGTGGATTTTTGCCATCCTGACCAGGGTGAGATGATATCTCAGGGACGTTTTGATTTGCAATTCCCTGATGGCTAAGGAAGTGGAGCATTTTTTAAGATATTTGTTAGACATTTTAATTTTATCCATAGTAAAGTTTCTTTTAAGTTCCAGGGCCCATTTTTTAATTGGGACATTAGTTTCCTTGGTGTTTAGTTTTCTAAGTTCTTTGTGCACTCTGGACAGTAGAGCTCTATCAGATATGTGGTTAGTGAAGATTTTCTCCCATTTTATGGGTTGCCTTTGAGCTCGTGTTACAATCTCTTTATCTGAACAGAAGCTCTTTAATTTCACAAGATCCCAACTGTTGAGAGTTGGTAGCAGTGACTGTGCCATTGGATGTCTGTTTAGGAACTGTTGGCCTACCCCAAACTGCTCGAGGGAGTTCCCTACCCTTTCACCTAAGGTTTTTATAGTCTCTGGCCTTATATCAAGGTCCTTGATCCATTTGGAATTAAGTCTTGTACATGGTGACAAGTATGGGTCCAGCTTTAATCTTCTGCATGTGGAGATCCAGTTTTGCCAGCACCGTTTGTTGAAGATGCTGTTCTTTTTCCATTGGATTCTTTGGGCCCCTTTGTCAAAGACCAAATGGCTGTAATTTTGTGGGATTATATCTGGGTCTTCAATCCTTATTCATTGTTCTGTGTGTCTATTTTGGAGCCAGTACCAGGCTGTCTTTATAACTATAGATTTGTAGTAGAGACTTAGCTTTCGTATGGTAATACCTCCAGAAGTGTTTCTGTTACTCAGGATTGTCTTTGCTATCCTGGGTCTTTTGTGCCTCCTTATGAACGTTGAGATTGTTTGGTCAACTTCTCTGAAGAATTGCTTTGGGATTTTAATTGGTATAGCATTGAATTTGTATATTGCCTTTGGTAGGATGGTCATTTTTACGATGTTGATTCTGCCAATCCAGGAACAAGGGAGGTCTTTCCACGTTTTGGTGTCTTCTGCTATTTCTTTCTTTAAGGTTTTAAAGTTTTCATTGTAAAGGTTTTTTACCTCCTTGATTAGGTTTATACCAAGGTATTTCATTTTTTTAGGGGCTATAGTAAATGGGATTGTTTCTCTCAGGGCTTTTTCACTTCTTTCATTCTGGGCATATAGGAAGGCCTCTGATTTTTGCACATTTATTTTGTATCCTGCCACCCTGCTGAACTTTTCAATTAGTTCCAGGAGCTTCCTGGTGGAGTTTTTGGGATCACTCAGGTAGAAGATCATTTCATCTGCAAATAGGGATAGTTTAACTTCTTCCTTGCCAATTTGAATCCCTCTTATGTCCCTTTCTTGTCTTATGACTTCAGCTAAGATTTCAAGTACAATATTGAATAGAAGTGGAGAGAGTGGACAGCCTTGTCTAGTTCCTGATCGAAGTGGGAATGCTTCCAATTGTTCCCCATTGAGCATAATCCTTGCTGTGGGCTTGTTGTATACTGCTTTTATTATTTTAATAAAGGTTCCTTCCATTCCTACTGTCTCTAGCGTTTTGATCATAAAAGGCTGTTGGATCTTGTCAAAAGCTTTTTCTGTATCTATTGAGAGTAACATGTGGTCTTGGACTTTGGACTGGTTTACATGATGAATTACATTTATTGATTTGCATATGTTGAACCAACCTTGTGTGCCGGGGATGAAGCCTACTTGGTACCAGTGAATAATCTTTTTAATGTGTTTTTGAATACGATTTGCTAAGACTTTGTTGAGAATCTTTGCGTCTGTGTTCATCAGAGAGATTGGCCTATAGTTTTCTTTTTTAAGTGAATCTTTATTAGGTTTTGGGATTAAAACAATATTAGCTTCATAGAAGAAATTTGGTAGTGTTCCTTCCTTTGCTATTTGATGGAACAGTTTAAGGAGTATTGGTGTAATTAACTCCTTAAATGTCTGGTAGAATTCTGTGCTGAATCCATCTGGTCCAGGACATTTTTTGGTGGAAAGATTTGAGATTACTTCTTCAATTTCCTTATATGTTATAGGACTATTTAAATAATTCACAACTTCCTGATTCAATTTAGGTGAGTTGTGTTTACTTAGAAATTCATCCATCTCTTTTGTGTTGTCAAACTTCACAGAGTATAAGTTTTTGAAATATGATGTTATAATTCTCTGGATTTTTTGGGTATCAGTAGTGATAACTCCATGTTCATTTCTAATTTTGTTAATTTGGGTTTTCTCTCTCCTGCTTTTGGTTAATTTAGCTAGGGGTGAATCAATCTTATTGATTTTTTTCAATTAACCAGTTTTTTGACTGGTTGATTTTTTTCTATTGTTTTCTTAATCTCGATTTCAGATATTTCTCCCTTTATTTTGCTAATCTCCTCTCTTCTACTTCTTTTGGGATCAGATTGCTCTAGTTTCTCTAAAGCTTTAAGCTGCATTGTTAAGTTGTTTATTTCTGATGTTTCCATTTTTTTGATGTAGGCATTAAGAGCTATAAACTTACCTCTTAGAACAGCTTTCATTATGTCCCAGAGATTTTGGTAAGTTGTATTTTCGTTATCATTCACTTTCAGGAAATCTTGAATTTCCTTTTTAATTTCTTCCTGAATCCAGTTCTCATTCAGCATCATATTGTTAAGCTTCCAGGAGTTAGTGTATTTTTTCTTGTTTGTTGTATTGTGGATGTCCAGCTTTAAGCCATGGTGCTCTGACAGGGCATAAGTTAGAATTTCAACTTTTTTGTAAATGTGTAGATTCGTTTTGTGGCCCAGTATGTGATCTAATTTGGAGAAAGTTCTGTGTGCTGCTGAGAAAAATGTGTATTCTTTGGTGCGTGGGTGAAAAGTTCGATAGAGATCTGTAAGGTCCATTTCTTTCAGGGTTTGATTAAGTTCCAAAGTGTCTCTGTTAAGCTTTTGACCTGTTGATCTATCCCATGTTGAGAGGGCGGTGTTGAAGTCCCCACGAATTATCGTTTGGGGGTTGATTTCTTGCTTTAGATGCTGTAGGGTTTTGTTAATGAATGTGGAGAGGCCCGTATTGGGTGCATATATGTTCAGTATTGTGAAGTCTTCCTGGTGAATTGTACCTGTGACTAAAATGTAGTATCCATCCGTGTCTCTTATAATTTTCTTTGGTTTGAAGTCCACTTTGTCTGATATCATAATGGCTACCCCTGCCTGTTTACTGCTTCCATTAGCTTGTAAAATTGTTGACAAGACTTTTATTTTTAGGGCATGCCTATCTTTTGTAGTGAGATGGGTTTCCTGCAGGCAGCAGATTGATGGATTGTGATTTTTAATCCAAGTTTGTAATCTGTGTCTCTTGATTGGTGAGTTAATTCCATTAACATTTAGTGTTATAATGGAGAAACTATTTTGATTCCAGACATTTATTATGTTTAGTAGTTTTTATAAGTATATTGTTTCGCTTCTAATGGTGTTATTCTTGCCTTCTGTTCTCCTGGATATGCCTGTTTTTTTCTTCACGCTTGAGTATCATTTCTAGCATTTTTTGAAGGCCTGGTTTGGTGGACATGTATCCCTTCAAGTTGTCTTTGTGCTGGAAGATTTTTCTTTCTCCCTCGATCATGACTGATAGTTTTGCAGGGTAAATCAGCTTGGTTTGACATTTTCCTCATTCAATACTTGAAATATGTCTCTCCAAGCTCTTCTTGCTTTTACTGTTTTGACTGAGAAGTCATTTGTTATTTAATAGGTTTATCTTTAAAAGTGACTTGTTTTTTCTTCCTTGAAGCTCTCAGCACCAGTTCTTTATCTTGAATGTGGAGTGTTTTGACTATTATTTGCCGTGGCAAGCTTCTGTTTTGGTCGTATCTGTTTGGGGTGCAGAATGCCTCTTGTATATGGATGGGCCTCTCTTTTTTTAGATTAGGAAAGTTTTCCTTGATGATCGTTTGAAAAATTTCCTCAGGGGTGTTATTTTGAATTTCTTGCTCTGGTATTCCATGAATACGCATGTTAGGCTTCTTCAGGCTGTCCCATATCTCCTGAATATTTCCCTCAAGTATCTTTTTGGCTTTAACAACCTCTTCCATTGAGCTGGTTAGTACTCCCACTTTATCTTCAAGGTCTGAAATTCTGTTTTCTGCTTCGTTAGTTCTGCTGATAAGACTCTCTGTGGAGACTGGGTTGAAGATAACTTGTCTTTTACCTCAGTTTTAAACTCTGCTTGAGTCTGCTTTAACTGGTCTATGCCAGTTTTTGTTTCTTGCACTGTTTTTCTCAACTCCTCCAAGTGTCTGTTGTGTTCCTCTTCAAAGCGATTGATTCGATTATTTAATTCCTCCCGGATTTCCTCTTTCATAGTATTGAACATGGTAATGATCATATTTTGGAAGTCGTTATCCTGGGTCAGGCTTTCTTGGCCTTTTTCCGCGGGTTTGTTCTGGTTGGAGTCTAACATGGGATTAATTTCTTCAGTGGAAATTTGTTTACTTGAGTGTTGCTTCTCATGGATTTGCACTTTGACTTTGGCATTGTCGTTTTAATCCTTAAGATATTCTTTCAATTTCTGTGCATTTTTCACTAAACTGAATTATTTGGCCTGGGGTTTTGGGGGTGGGCAGAGACGGAGCTTACCTAGGTCGAGGCGAGTCCAGGCTGGACCTCGTGCATCCCGGGTGGCGGAGTCGGGGAAGGGAGAATTGGGTGTCGGCGGGGCGCTATTTAATCTGGGGAACCTGGGGGAGGGCCCTGGCACAGGGGGGGTCCTCCTCCTCCCAGGCCCTGCGCCTTGGCTCCAGCTGGATGGTGGGAGGAGCTGGGTCCCTTGGGCGGCCCGGGGTTCTGGGGGTGGGCGGGGACGGAGCTTACCTAGGTCGCATGGTGAGGCCCGGCTGGACCACGCGCTAGTCCCAGGCAGCGGAGTGAATGGAAGGGCCATCCTGGATTTTTTCTACATCCTTTTTGCTTTGCTTCACTCTAGGATTTCCCAGGCTCCAGACATCAGGGTCAGAAGTGCAGGCTGTTTTCTTTCTGTCTGACTCTATCTATCTATCTATCTATCTCTCTATCTATCTATCTATCTATCTATCCTTTTTTAAAGTGGGACCTGAGCTTCAAACTCAGGTACTTCTGCTTAGGGGCCAGAGTCTTAAACTCCAAGCTATCTCTCTAGCCACCTCCCCCAATCCATTTTTAAATTTTTCAAGGCAATGGGAAGTAGTGCTAGAGGATCAAGTTCTACAAGGCTAAAAGCAAACATTATAATAAGATTGAAATATTTTTCTATATTTTCACATCCCAATTTCAAGTTCTTGGTAATTAACTTTCAACATTTTAAAATAGTTGTGCTCATAGGAGATAGAGGAAATCAAAAAAGAAAATAGGTAAAGAAAAAAGAGAGGAATACAAAGAAAATAGAAAATGTAAGAGAAGAAGGAAGGAACGAAGGAAGGAAGGAAGGAAGGAAGGAAGGAAGGAAGGAAGGAAGGAAGGAAGGAAGGAAGGAAGGAAGGAAGGAAAAGGAAATAATGATTTGCTTCATACAAAATCACTAAGACTGGGTAATATACAAGAACTCACCATACTCAAAGTTCTGAAAGATTGATCACATAACACCAACAACTATAATAAGGTATTACTGATGCATCAGAGCAATAAAATCTAAGGGCCACTTGAGATATAAACTGGTTGTATGATAAAAGAGAAGTCAGAGAAAGAGGGAGAGAGATGATTGGTGATTGTTCAATATCATTAAGCAAAGTCCCACAGAACTGAGAGACTAAAGATAGGGACCTCAATGATCCAGTGCTTATAACTAGGTCTTTGACTCTTAAGGAACTCAATGCCTCAGCTTTCTGTTACATGAAGCTTTGAAACTTCCAGTTAGAAAACCTTTTGAATGATGCCAATGTGTTGAGTCAGCTTCCTTCGTTGTATCTACTTGCTGCAGAAATGATTCTGCCCAATGTGCTCTGGGTTTTCGCATATCAAACAATCCCTTGCAGACTTGTTCAGGATGTGCTTCGACTTCTAATACTGCAGAGTTATGTCCAAAGCAAGCCTTCACTTGTCAAATTGACATTTATTTATCTAAACTAGCATACTGATCAATCAAGAAAGACTTGAGTGTTGCAATTAAAGACTATTATTGGGAAAGATAATTCACTGAAAATAAATCATATTGTGCTTATTAATTTCCACAGGGGGTATCTGACTCAAATAAATAAACCTTCCTGGAAGAAGGAGTATTATGTGTTATTTATAAATCTCACATGGAAAGAAATGTGTCAATCAGTGTGATATCAATGTCAATTGTCAGTTTTATACCTGGGAAAGAGCCTCCAGGCTCACCAGTGAGGCGGCATGTACATTACCAGCTAGTCTCTTGAGAATGTCTGTGGAAATATTATATCAACTATCTTAATTGTGGGTTCAACCATTTCCTAGAGAGCATAAAATGAAAAAAATTTATCTAGCAAATAAGCGTTTATTACTCAAAGGCTTTTATTTTGGATTCAATGTGACTAGATACCTCAGGCCCCTGCCGCCTTGATTTCCTCATCTTCATGGACTGTACCTTAAGCTGTGACCCCAATAAACACTTTCTTTCCTAAGTTTCTTTTAGCAGAACACCTTATCACATAAACAGGAAAAGAAACTAATACAAACTAAAATTTATATAATAGTCATACAAATATGGCTATTACTGTGATGAACATGTACATGTACAATTTTGTATTTTAGAACAATTTCCTGGGTGCACTGTGAAGGACTTTGGAACTTCCAGGTAAAAAAAAAAACCCTTTGAATGCTGCAAACATTGCTTAAGGAACTATTCTAGTGAGGGATTGAAAGACAGCAGTGGATAGAAAAATGGGCACAGGAGGAGTTTGGCTCATCAAGCTTGAAAAGTTAAGATGATCTCTATCAGGAGCAAGCTTGTTTCCAGTCATGTGATATATTTGACTGATAGTCAGGCTGAAGTTTGATCACATCCTGAGAACTCTAAGTGAAGTAGAATTTAATGATAATGGTCAGATTTGGTGGAGGACAGTATGTGAGCATTCTTGCATTTCTGGACAGGCACATGACATGAAACAAAGCAGTTGTAGCTGTAAAAAGATTGACTCTTATCATGGAGAGAGCTAGAGTTCCACACTGCAACGGTAGAAAGAGTTTCCTCAAGGACACCACACATAATTGACACAGCTGCTGTATAAACACATCAGGGTATACCTTCAGCCAACCACAGAATTTGTGGTAGCATCCATGTGGTATTGCTTTTGAAAGAATATAAAATGCAATACTGAGGGTGTCATGGGGAGTCACTAATGCCAAATACTGTGCGAGATTTGGTAGAGCCATGTAGAGGTCACGAGATACCATTGTGTGAAGATATGATGGTAAATTCTAAATTACAGGAGAAGCAACAGGATTTTGAAGATGGCAGCATGGGATATGAGAAAAAGACAACTATGTATTAAGTAGAGCCAACTGAAATCATGACATACAGTTGAAAAAATGTCTAGAAAGTTATGAGTCAGTTCCCTTCAAATATACAATCTGGTTTTGATGGAAAATATGAATCATCACCTGTGGAAAGATGTTACTAGAAAAATAAATACTGATGTAAAGATGTGAATTGAAATGTGGAAACATTGAAGTTATGATATTACTCTTTATTATTCTATAATGGTGGTTATTTGATGTTGCACACTTGTTGAAACGCATAAGTTGTACAACATGAAGGGGGAACACTAATAAAGACTTAGTGTTTTAACAATTATAAAAAGCAGCAGGATAAATCAAGTGGTAGTGTGCTGTGAAAAGGTATATGGGAAGTCTTTATTTTGAAATATTTTTGTATGAACATAAAAATTCTCAAGAATAGTTCATTTAAATAAATTAAGTGAATCAACCATTCCATCAAGGACTCAGTTGCTGAAAATTTGAAAGTACATTAATTATGTTCAAAGAAGGAATCATAACTGAAATTATAAATAATTGATGTTAATGATATAGGTAAGTCAGTGTTCACAGAAAAATATGAAGCTTCTGTGTTTCAATATTAATAAAAGAAAACTCTCAGTTTAATAGCCTAGACCCATACTTTGAAAGATTAAAGGAATTTTAAGATTAAAATAAACTCAAAGCAATTAAGTGAAAGACTAGCAAGTTAAAGAATACAGAGATAGTAAGGAATATGCAAGTTTAGACAGCAGAAAATACCAATAAGCAAAAAAGATTAAGTCATTAATGCAGTTATTTTGTCTTTAGCTGCACTGGCCAAAAAATGGAAACAAAATCAATTCAAATAAATTAGGCAAAAGAAAGGTAGAGTAACAGTTAAGCCTATACAACTAGAATAGAATGCATAAAATTAACTACCCATAAAGACCATGTGTAACTTAGGAAAACTGGGTAAGTTCCTGGAAAGGCAAATCTAACACTGCCTTAGATGAATCATAAAATATGAATAAATCTTTTATAAAAGGATGAATTAAATACAGATGAGTGGAGAGGATTTTTCTAGTGACATGAAGAAAGTCTTCAAAAAATAGACTTTAGGGTATACCAAAACATTTGCTGAAGGCACTGTGCAATTTATAATTGTATTAGTCAAGGTTCTTTAGAGTCACAGAATCCACAGAATGAATATATATATATATATACATATATAATATATATACATATATAAAATATATACATATATAAAATATATATATGAGATTTATTGAGTTGGCTTACAGATATGGCCGAGGTACTCCAATGAAAACTGCTAGTAGTTAACTGTTCAGTTCGGTAGTCAAGTGAGTGATGGCTGAAGGCTGGAGAATTCCTGGAGTCTTTAGTCTAGTCGAAGACTAGAGGGTCGGCCAGAAAGAAGTGCAATTTCTAGCACAGCTGCAAGAAGCATCTCATCTTTTTGATGGCTCCTTTTTATATGATGCAGCACTGGGAGGATCCTATGAGATCTTTGGAGGTTCTGATAGGATCTAGGGTGGGTATAATCCTATCAGGTGATCTCAGTTGATCCTTGCAGATGTGGTCTGAGCCCTTCTTAGTTAATACCAGGTGTGTCAAGTTGACACCCAGGCTTAACTATCACAATAATAAATCATAAAAATATTTGGTATCATTTTCTCTAATCCAGTGTCCTTTGTAAACATAGATGTAGAAATCAACAAAGTACAACAGATCACAAGCATTTACTCAACTAAATATAACATTGATTGCTGACAGTGGCCTATTGCAATTTACAGTAGGAATGGATGACTCTTTAAAAATATGAAAAATTAACTGTAGTGGTTAGTACTGTCAGTCTGATACCTAGGAAGAAGACTTTTAAGATCAAACAGGGGAAGCTCTTTATTGAGGCATTCCTTTTAACTACCTGTAAGACACAGTAAGAGACTGTTGATTTTATAATTGTAAGGAGGAAGACCCAGGTCCATTTTGAGCAGTTCCATACCATAGGAAAAACCTTCTGGACCTGTGCAAAGACTGAGAGAGCTACCTGATTAAGACAGGAAAGGTTGCATGGCTGAATCATTGCTCTTTGCTCCAGTGTGATATGATACCTTCACAGGCAGTCCAATTAATGATAACTGCTATAGATTCAGCTCACACATATATGCTTTTTTCTTCTGTAATTCAGAGGGATTGAAAAGAAAAGGACAGAGGAAAGAGAGAGATAGCAAATTTTATAATCAATCAGTTAAAAAGACAAAATACATTTTGAGTGTTTTTATTTAAAAAATAATAATACATATTTCAATATTATGTTTTAGGAGGGGAACACAAGAAAGAGCTCTAGGCAATACTACTGAGTCCTTACACCTCATCAGAGAGGAGGACCCAGAGGGAAGTTTGACATGCACACTAAAGGATGCTCCTCCAGGAATGGGCAGAAAAGAGAGAGAGGGGGGAAAGGAGAGGGAGGGCGGAAAGGAGAGGGAAGGGGAAAACGAATTGGAAAAGTGGGAGGGAGCAAAGGGATCCAGGGAGGGGTGGAGAGAGGAAGGAAATGGGGTACCTATTAAGTTTGTATGAGTGGAAAAAATAAATAAAAATAACTCTAAAAAAAAAAGAACTTAATATCTGAGCCTCCAAAATCCAGTTCCAGAAATTAAGTTTTAGTGTGTCATCATCTCTCCCAGAAAGAATGCTAGAAATGAATATCACCAATAGAGTTATATCTTGCATGTTTAAAAAATATTGTTTTAGGCATAAAATTTCTTTTTTTATTATTAATACATTTTTATTATTATTTCAGCTCATACAAACTTAATAGGTACACCAGTTCCCTCCCTCCCTCCTCCTACCCCGTACCCCCTGCTCTCTCTCCCCATCCCCCTCCCTCCCCATTCCCCAGTGCCACACGCCCCAATTCCCAGAGAGTCCTTTCTTGTGCATGCCTGATTTTCCTCTGGGCCCTCCTCTCTGATGACGTACAAGGACCCAGTGGCCTTTCCCTGAAACATTTCCCGTGGTCCTCTTAGGTATAGGAACACTGCTGTGGCTGCCAATCCTTTGCCTCCAAGGATCTTGGTGCCTTTAGCAGATGCTAGACTTTGTGAGGTCAACAGTGTGTTGGACAATGCGCAGGGCATGCAAAGTCCAATTATGATTGCTTCAGCCCTAATTAGTATGGAGTATCTTACATATCATTGCTCCTCCCATCCTTTTGCTCTTACACTCTTACCGCCCCCTCTTCCGCAAATTTCCCTGAGCTTCAAGATGGGGAGAGATTAAGCTGGCCTAGTTCTAGGTGGTTGATATAGAGTCTTTGAAGTTCTGGATTGTGGTTTGTTGATTTTCTTTTGCAGTTTTGCTCTTCCTGCAATGCCCTTCACTCCATCCTGGTGGGCATTGTATGTTACCCCCTGGCCAGAGACAAAAAGCTGTTAAACTAGAGTCTTGTGATAAAAGCACATTCAAAGGTAGATGTAATAAAAGTGGGAAACCTCAATGAGGGAGGGGTCTATCACCCAATTGCAAAATGGCTACTTTTTATCTGCCAGACTATATGCACTCCTCTTCTGGTGAGATCATACTCCCTCAGTAGTAAATGACCAGGAACAAAAGTCTGTGAACTTAATCAGAAGTCTCATTACTTATTTGGGTCCTTGATGAAGGCCTATTTTCTCTGCTATAACATGGTCCCTTCTCTCCTTGTTTCTGGTGTGGCCCTCCTACCCCATCCCTCCTGTTCATAATCCTTGCAATTACTGTCTCTAGGTGGGCTGGGTGGGTTTGGTACTAGGAGCCACCTATTAGGGAATACATACGGCGTTTAATTTTCTGTGTCTGGGATACTTCACTTAATATAATTGTTTCTAATGACATCCATTTCCCGGCAAATTCCAGTAATTCATCATTTTTGATGGCTGAGTAGTACTACATTGTATAGATGTACCACAGTTTCCTTATCCACTTGTCAACCGTTGGACATTTGGGCTGATTCCATGACTTTGCTATTGTAAACAGTGCTGCTATGAACATGGTCGTGCTTCTGCTATAAAGGTGAACCTCTGCTGTATGGGGGGTTATTCCCAAAAGTGGAATCGCAGGGTCATATGGCATTTCAATCTTTACTTTCTTTAAGAATCTCCAGACGGCTTGCCAGAGTGGCTGTATGAGCCTGCACTCCCATCAGCAATGTAGGAGAGTTCGCCTCTCTCCACATCCTCTCCAACATTTGTTGTTGTTTGTATTGTGGACTTTTGCCATCCTGACCGGGGTGAGATGATATCTCAGGGAAGTTTTGATTTGCATTTCCCTGATGGCTAAGGAAGTGGAGCATTTTTTCAGATATTTGCTAGACATTTTAAGTTCATCCCTGGTAAAGTTTCTTTTAAATTCCAGGGCCCATTTCTTAACTGGGCCATTGGTTTCCTTGGTGTTTAGTTTTCTAAGTTCTTTGTGCACTCTGGACAGCACAGTTCTATCAGATGTGTGGTTAGTGAAGATTTTCTCCCATTCTGTGGGTTGCCTTTGAGCTCGTGTTACAATCTCTTTATCTGAACAGAAGCTCTTTAATTTCACAAGATCCCAACTGTTGAGAGTTGGTAGCAGTGACTGTGCCATTGGATGTCTGTTTAGGAACTGTTGGCCTACCCCAAACTGCTCGAGGGAGTTCCTTTCACCTAAGGTTTTTATAGTGTCTGGCCTTATATCAGGTCCTTGATCCATTTGGAATTAAGTCTTGTACATGGTGACAAGTATGGGTCCAGCTTTATTCTTCTGCATGTGGAGATCCAGTTTTGCCATCACCATTTGTTGAAGATGCTGTTCTTTTTCCATTGGATTTTTTGGGCCCCTTTCTCAAAGCCATATGGCTGTAACTTTGAGGGCTTATATCTGGGTCTTCAATCCTTATCCATTGATCTGTGTGTCTATTTTGGAGCCAGTACCAGGCAGTTTTTATAACTATGGATTTGTAGTATAGACTTAGGTTTGATATGGCAATACCTCCAGCAGTGTTTTTGTTACTCAGGATTGTTTTTGCTATCCTGGGTCTTTTGTGCCTCCATATGAACTTTGAGATTGTTTGGTCAACTTCTTTGAAGAATTGCTTTGGGATTTTGATTGGTATAGCATTGAGTCTGCATATTGCCTTTGGTAGGATGGTCATTTTGACGATGTTGATTCTGTCAATCCAGGAACAAGGGAGGTCTTTCCACCTTCTGGTGTCTTCTGCTATTTCTTTCTTTAGGGTTTTAAAGTTTCATTGTAAAGGTCTTTTACCTCCTTAGTTAGGTTTATACCAAGGTATTTCATTTTTTTAGGGGCTATAATAAATGGGATTGTTTCTCTCAGGGCTTTTTCACTTCTTTCATTCTGGGCATATAGGAAGGCCTCTGATTTTTGCACATTTATTTTGTATCCTGCCACCCTGCTGAACTTTTCAATTAGTTCCAGGAGCTTCCTGGTGGAGTTTTTGGGATCACTCAGGTAGAAGATCATTTCATCTGCAAATAGGGATAGTTTGACTTCTTCCTTGCCGATTTGAATCCCTCTTATGTCCCTTTCTTGTCTTATGGCTTCAGCTAAGACTTCAAGTACAATATTGAATAGAAGTGGTGAGAGTGGACAGCCTTGTCTAGTTCCTGATCGAAGTGGGAATGCTTCCAATTGTTCCCCATTGAGCATAATCCTTGCTGTGGGCTTGTTGTATACAGATTTTATTATATTGATAAAGGTTCCTTCCATTCCTACTGTATCTAGCGTTTTGATCATAAAAGGCTGTTGGATCTTGTCAAAAGCTTTTTCTGCATCTATCGAGAGTATCTTGTGGTCTTGGACTTTGGACTGGTTTACATGATGAATTACATTTATTGATTTGCGTATGTTGAACCAACCTTGTGTGCCAGGGATGAAGCCTACTTGGTCCCCGTGAATGATCTTTTTAATATGTTTTTGAATCTGATTTGCTAAGACTTTGTTGAGAATCTTTGCGTCTGTGTTCATCAGAGAGATCAGCCTATAGTTTTCTTTTTTAAGTGAATCTTCATTAGGTTTTGGGATTAAAACGATATTAGCTTCATAGAAGAAATTTGGTAGTGTTCCTTCCTTTGCTATTTGATGGAACAGTTTAAGGAGTATTGGTATTATTAACTCCTTAAATGTCTGGTAGAATTCTGTGCTGAATCCATCTGGTCCAGGACATTTTTTGGTGGGAAGATTTGAGATTACTTCTTCAATTTCCTTATATGTTATAGGACTATTTAAATAATTCACAACTTCCTGATTCAATTTAGGTGAGTTGTGTTTACTTAGAAATTCATCCATCTCTTTTGTGTTGTCAAACTTCACAGAGTATAAGTTTTTGAAATATGATGTTATAATTCTCTGGATTTCTTGTGTATCAGTAGTGATAAGTCCATGTTCATTTCTAATTTTGTTAATTTGGGTTTACTCTCTCCTGCTTTTGGTTAATTTAGCTAGGGGTGAATCAATCTTATTGATTTTTTTCAATTAACCAGTTTTTTGACTGGTTGATTTTTTTTCTATTGTTTTCTTAACCTCGATTTCAGATATTTCTCCCCTTATTTTGCTAATCTCTTCTCTTCTACTACTTTTGGGATCAGATTGCTCTAGTTTCTCTAAAGCTTTAAGCTGCATTGTTAAGTTGTTTATTTCTGATGTTTCCATTTTTTTGATGTAGGCATTAAGAGCTATGGACTTACCTCTTAGAACAGCTTTCATTGTGTCCCAGAGATTTTGGTAAGTTGTATTTTCATTTTCATTCACTTTCAGGAAATCTTGAATTTCCTTTTTAATTTCTTCCTGAATCCAGTTCTCATTCAGCATCATAGTGTTAAGTTTCCAGGAGTTAGTGTATTTTCTCTTGTTTGATGTGTTGTGGATGTCCAGGTTTAGGCCGTGGTGATCTAATAGGGCACAGGTTAGAATTTCAACTTTCTTGTATATGTGTAGATTCGTTTTGTGGCCCAGTATGTGATCTATTTTGGAGAAAGTTCCATGTGCTGCTGAGAAAAATGTGTATTCTTTGGTGCGTGGGTGAAAAGTTCGATAGAGATCTGTAAGGTCCATTTCTTTCAGGGTTTGATTAAGTTCCAAAGTGTCTCTGTTAAGCTTTTGACCTGTTGATCTATCCCATGTTGAGAGGGCGGTGTTGAAGTCCCCACGAATTATCGTTTGGGGGTTGATTTCTTGCTTTAGACGCTGTAGGGTTTTCTTAATGAATGTGGAGGGGCCCGTATTGGGTGCATATATGTTCAGTATTGTGAAGTCTTCCTGGTGAATTGTACCTGTGACTAAAATGTAGTATCCATCTGTGTCTCTTATAATTTTCTTTGGTTTGAAGTCCACTTTGTCTGATATCATAATGGCTACCCTTGCCTGTTTACTGCTTCCATTAGCTTGTAAAATTGTTGACAAGACTTTTATTTTTAGGGCATGCCTATCTTTTGTGGTGAGATGGGTTTCCTGCAGGCAGCAGATTGATGGATTGTGATTTTTAATCCAAGTTTGTAATCTGTGTCTCTTGATTGGTGAGTTAATTCCATTAACATTTAGTGTTATAATGGAGAAACTATTTTTGATTCCAGACATTTATTATGTTTAGTAGTTTTTGTAAGTATATTGCTTCGCTTTTAATGGTGTTATACTTGCCTTCTGTTCTCCTGGATATGCCTGTTTTTTTCTTCACGCTTGAGTATCATTTCTAGCATTTTTTGAAGGCCTGGTTTGGTGGACATGTATCCCTTCAAGTTGTCTTTGTGGTGGACGATTTTTCTTTCTCCCTCAATCATGACTGATAGTTTTGCAGGGTAAATCAGCCTGGGTTGACATTTTTGCTCATTCAATACTTGAAGTATGTCTCTCCAAGCTCTTCTTGTTTTTACTGTTTGACTGAGAAGTCATTTGTTATTTAATAGGTTTATCTTTAAAAGTGACTTGTTTTTTCTCCCTTGAAGCTTTCAGCACCAGTTCTTTATCTTGAATGTGGAGTGTTTTGATTATTATTTGCCGTGGGGAGCTTCTGTTTTGCTCGTATCTGTTTGGGGTGCAGAATGCCTCTTGTATATGGATGGGCCTCTCTTTTTTTAGATGAGGAAAGTTTTCTTGATGATCGTTTGAAAATTTTCTCAGGGTGGTATTTTGAGATTCTTGCTCTTGTATTCCATGAATATGCATGTTAGGCTTCTTCAGGGTGTCCCATATCTCTTGGATATTTCTCTCAAGTATCTTTTTGGCTTTAACAACTTCTTCCTTTGAGCTGGTAATACTCCCACTTTATCTTCAAGGTCTGAAATTCTGTTTTCTGCTTCGTTAGTTCTGTTGATAAGACTCTCTGTGGTGTTCTGGGTTTAAGATAACTTGTCTTGTAGCTCTGTTTTAAACTCTGCTTGAGTCTGTTTTAACTGGTCTATGCCAGTTTTTGTTTCTTGCAGTTTTTCTCCACTCCCCAAATGTCTGTTGTGTTCCTCTTCAAAGCGATTGATTCGCTTATTTAATTCCTCCCGGATTTCCTCTTTCATAGTATTGCCTACAGCTCTTTCTTGAGTTCCCTTTAGTATAGGAACACTATTATGGCTGTTAATCCCTTGTCTCTATGGATCCTAGTGCCTGTGATTTATGCTAGACTTATGGGGAGTCAATGATATGTTGGTCATTGCACAGGTCATGCAAAGTCCTATTATGACTACTTCGGCCCTAACTTGTGTGTAGTATCTGCATATCATTGCTCCTCCCCATTTTTATACTCTTACAATCTTGCCACCCCCTCTTCCGCAAATTTCCCTCAGCTTTAGGATGGGGAGAGATTAGGCTGGCCTGGTTCCTGGTGATTTATGTAGGGTCTCTAATGTTCTGAATTGTGGTTTGTTGCTGGGTTTTTTTTTGTTTGTTTGTTTGTTTTTTGGGTTTTTTTCCCCAGTTTTGCTGTTCCTGTACTGTCCTTGGCTCCATCCTGATGGGTATTGGATATCACACCCTGGCCAGAGATAAAAAGCTTTTAAAATAGAGTCTTATTATAAGAGTTGATTCAAAGGTAGATGGAATAAGAGTAGGTGATCACAGTGTGTGGGGGGTCAGTCTCCCATTTGTAGAATGGTTACCATCTATCTCCCAGACTCTATGCCCTCCCTGTCTGGTGAGATCAAACCCCATCAATTGCAAGTGACCAGGAAGGAAAGTCTATGAGCTTCACCAGATGTTTCATTACTTACTTGCAGTCCTTGATGGTGGCCTATTTTCTCTGCTGTAGCATGATCCCCTCTCTCCTTGTTTCTGGCAGGACCCTCCTTCCCCTTCCCTCCTGTTTATAATCTTTGCAATTATTGTAGGTATTACAGATATTTATTTTTGAGTGGGTCACTAAGTACACACATTAAATTTTAATCTTCTTTCTAACTGCTATTGAGTAACAATGATGACCCATCTTCCAATCGCTGCTTTCCATGATTTCCCAAAACCACCATGCTCCTCTCAGATTCTGTAAGATCAGCTGTTTCATTTCACCTGTGAAGAAGATAACCTGACATTTATTTTCTGTGACTAATTTAATTCATTTTATACAATGTTTTACTAGTTCCATTCACATTATTACAAATGACAGGATTATATTTTCATTGATGAATATATATGCATGAATCTGTATTTATCATGTTTGTTTATTCATGCTTTAATGAACATTTGGTCCCTTCTTTACTTGGCTATTATGACTGATGTGACAATGAACATGATAATTCAAGAGTTCCCAAGACAAATTGATTTCATTTTGTGTACATACTTACTAGTATGAACACTGAAACTTAAAATATGCCACATTTTCCTCACTAAGTGATATCCAGTCCTAAGGTTGAAAATGTTCTCTCTTCTTCTTCACTTGTTAGTGTTTGTCATTTTAAGATGTCCTTTATTTCTGATGTTACAGATGCCTAATTTTCATGGTAATTTACATAATCTGGATAATTATTGATGATGAGTCCTTTTTGTATCCTTGATCTCCCTTTACATATCTTTTAAGAAATGTCTATTTGGATCAATTGCACTTCATAATGGGTTTCTTTTTTCTTTCTAACTGTATTAATTTATTTCAATTCAATTCTATGCATATTTTTATATCAACCTCTTCTCTCATAAAAATAGAGACTTTGAATGCCATTATTTTGGTTTACTTCTGGATTTTATTAATAGCTTTATGCTGTTCTTTACATAGTATTACAAAATCCCATTAATATTTTTTCCTGCCTTGTTTTTTGCTGTCTTGTTCAAAAATTATTTTTTTCTGTTCAAATACCCCTGGTTATAATTCAAACTTTTCTTCTAGCATTCTCAGGTTTGGATTTCACTCATTATATTTTGGAGTTGTTTTTTTTTTTTTTGTAATTGGTAAAGGATGACAAATAAATGGTAGTATTCAAACATTGCCAATTACAAAATTCAATGTATAAATTTGAAAAGATTATTCCGTTGTATTTTCATGATTTTCTTTGCCATTTTTCACGCTGTTATCATGTCATGATCAGAGTTTCCTACTCATATCACTTCAGTTCTATAATGATCTCATTTTGACTGTTTTGTAACAAGGGAACTCTATTGGGAAAAAATACTTTCAATTTCTGAGTGTTTCTAAGAGTCATTATATCTATGTCACTTTCAAAAGGCAACATTGATTACAGGATTCTAGTTTGACAATATATATTTTTAATACTATAAATATTTTCAACTGTCTTCATGCTTCTTCAGTTTCTGAAGTACAGTCTCACTTAATTATGTTTGCTTATTCTGAAGGTTAATTTTTTTCTTTGAGTATCCTTGAGATTGACTATAATAGGATTGTATACTGAGGCTCCAGACACCTCCAGTCACAGTTTAAATTGGTGTTGCCAATATTGGCTCCAGCTGCTTCCCTGTCTGCAGCATTTTTGCTTCTCACATGGACTGTTTCTCTATGTGCTTGTGCTATCCAGCACCCAGAGAAGTGATTTACTGTGTGCATCAACATCTGATTCAGCTACAGAGTGATTTTTTCTTTATTATTGTTTTATTGAGATTTTTTCATATACTAACAATATGAGTTCATGCCTTTGACCCATCCCCTTCTCCTGTTCCCCTTCTCTCCCTCCTTGCCCTTTCCTTCACCAATCCTGTCATTTCCCTCCTGTCTTCCCACACCTCCACATGTGTGGATCACAGGGCTCCTTTGGAATGCCTGCGTTAATAAGAAATCAGTTCTCTATAGTAGTGAACCCTCCAGTGGGCAAATTCACAAGTGAGGAGGTTCCCTTTCCTTTGTCCAGCACCTCTACTATAGAGTCTCTCTGAATGTTGTTTCTCTTTAGATCCCTTCTGAAATCTAACTTGCAGAGAACAATTAAACATATTTAAGTGATAATGTTCTTCAGAAAATGAGAAGAATGAAGACAGTAAAAATATTTAAAGTATTAAAAGTTGTTTCTCTGAGATTCTGTGGGGGAATGTTCATAAGTAAACCACTGGGTCTCTCTGACATTAGCAGATCTCATTGCAATGAGATCCTGGATGCAATAACCCTGTTGTAACTAAAGTTTGCTGGCTGCAGTGCACCTCCCCACCTTTAGGATCTTATAATGTTAATGTCCCCTCTTCATCAAGGTTTCAAAAGCCCTCAGATGTTGAGATATTTTAGTGACCTCCTTAGGACTGAGTATTCCAGTGTCAGAAAAATTCTGCACTCCAGGCAAATTGTGTTTTTCTGTCTCATTAATCTTCCATTGCAGTAGGGTGTATTTTGGTTGAGTGCTGAGAGTTTTTCTCTACTAATTATAGATTTTACTAAGACATCTATTCCTGTCTAGTGGCTATTTTCTCCCCTTCCATTATTATTTGGGTAGGTTTACATTACTAAGCACATGTTTCCTGACATTAAGGGGGAAACACAACCCATTCAGTGGGCCTTATGTACCATTATTGATCACTGAATCCTTCTTACCAGAGTTGCTGTAGCTTACAGGATTATATCTTGGTGAAGCTGTTGATCAGGTCTTTATTTTTTCTCTTACATGTTTTTCATCTCAATTATTCCTTTAAATAGGATAGTGAAATCTGTATGGTGTGTCTATGTTTAAGGGAAAATTCGTAATACTAAAAATATACATCTCATATTTGTTAGATACAGGGGTCCAACTGAATAATTAAGAACTCTGCCTTTAGCCACACTTGTAAATAATTACTTATTTAAAGTTAGGCCTTACCAAGTTCATGGGAGAATGTTAACTCAGTGTGGGAAAATCCACCTCAAAGTTGGTGTAACCAATCTGTGGACAGAAAGATATGGAATGGTGACACATGGTTCAGCCAGTTTTAGCAGACTGGTCAGTAATAATACTTCTCTTTCAGCTCTTTTTGTAGATGTGAAAAGTTCTCATGACTCTTGATGCTAATATAAACTGTCCAGTTGTACTTATCACTGTAACCAGAAATTGTAAACCAATAATAAATACATCATTCCCCTAAGTTGTTTGGTCATATATTTATTTTACCAATAGCAGTGTAACTGCAGCAGATCTAGAAAATGTAGGAGCTAGTTCGGGGACCATAGATTAGATCATAATCATGTTCTAATGTTTTCCCACCATGAAATTGTAATTAATGAAAATAAAAGACATAATTTGATTTATGTTTAAAAAAGAGATAGTTTGTGGTTAAAAATGCTTACACCACAAAAATTAGGACCTGTGTTTGGATCCCTGTGATACCAGTTCTTGTTAGTTAAGGAAGGAAGATCCTGTGCACTTGCTTATCAGCCAGTCTTGCTGAACTGGACAACTCCAGGTTCACTAAGAGACTGTCACAAAGGTAGCAGAATGTATGCATTTAATTTAAAGAAAAAAACCTGCTTTGCAAAGGACATGTATGGGACAGTTAAAAACACAAACCACTGAAATATATGTTTATCATAGCCTTGAATATAAAATATACAGATAAGTCTCTGAATTCAACAAAATATATATAACTAGAGAGCCAAAAAAAACTTCAAAATTCAAAATAAAAGTTTATCTAAATGCCCTCTTTCTTAACAGATATTGGATTCAGGACAAATATAATCAAGATTAAAATAGCCTTCTACAGATAAAAAGTAACCATTTTGCAAATGTGTGACTGACCCCTCCCTCACTGTGGTTTCCTTCTTTTATTACATCTACCTTCAAAGATACTCTTATAACAAGACTCTAGTTTAACAGCTTTTTATCTCTGGCCAGGGGGTGACATACCATACCCATCAGGATGGAGTGAAGGGCATTGCAGGAGCAACAAAACTGAAAAAAAAAATTAACAAACCATAATCCAGAACTTCAGAGACTCTATATCAACCACCAGGAACTAGGCCAGCCTAATCTCTCCCCATCCTGAAGCTCAGGGAAATTTGCAAAAGAGGGGGCAGTAAGATTGTAAGACACAAGGATGGGAGGAGCAATGATATGCAAGATACTCCACACAAGTTAGGGCCGAAGCAATCATAATTGGACTTTGCATGACCTGAGATATGTCCAACACATTATTGATCCCACATGGACTAAAGGCACTAAGATCCTTAGAGGCAAGGGATTGACAGCCACAGTAGTGTTCCTATGCTTAAGTGGGACACAGGAAAGGTTCTGGGAAATGCCACTGGGTATTTGCACATCATTCGAGAGTAGGACCCAGAGGAGAGTTGGGCATGCACATTTAAGGATGCTCCGGGGATGGGAGGGGGAGGCACTGGGGAATGGGGAAGGAGGAAGGAGGGGAGGGGGACATAGGGCGGGCGGTGGGAGGTCAGAGGGAGGGAGGGGACGGTTATACCTGTTATGTTATATTCCACTCTGTATGAGTGGAAATAAAAAAAAATAGCCTTCTAGTTTAATTCATTGTTATAAATGCTACACAGGTAACTGTATTGTGAAAAATCAACATATGATCATGAAATTAAAGAAAATTTGCTATCTAAAACAAGCAAACAAAAAAAATGAATAAACAAAGAGGACTCGTGAGATACCTTAGCAGGTAATGCACCTGCTTGCAAACTTGGTGAGCTGACCAATAGAAAGAAAGAACTGATTTCTCAAAGTTGTGTTCTAACCTCTGCCTGTGAATCATGGTAGGCATGTTCTCTCTCTCTCTCTCTCTCTCTCTCTCTCTCTCTCTCTCTCTCTCACTGTCTCTTGCTCTCTCTTGCTCTCCTTTCTCTCTCTCTTTCAAATAAATAAGTAGAGTATTAAAATAATAAAGAAACAAGCAATAAAATGTAAACATAAAATACTATTGATGGTATCTCAGCAAAGCAGACTGGAGATGTAAACATGAAAATGATCTAACCATATAAAATGCCATTAGACAATCATGGATAAAAGCATTAAAGTGAATCTTCACTTCTACTAGAATGGACAATGTTCAACATTGCAGCAATAGCAAATGTGAAATGGTGGAGGAAAAGTACTTTAACTATTTGCTGATTATAATTTTAGATGATATAAATTTGAAGGACAATGATATAATTATTCACAAACTAAGTACTAACTTTGTATATGTATAAGCATATTGTCTTTCACTTCCACCCTGTTTATGCAAACTACAAAGATATGTCTACACACAGAAAACATACATGCTTATGAATACAATAATGTTCTTTACAAATTTTAAACTGAAAAACTAGCAAAATATTCAACATATATAGTCATAGTTTTAATGCAAGTTGTCCTCCACTGCTCCACATGTTTGAATCCTGAGCTACCACTGATGTTTGAGAAGACTATGGCACCTTTAAGAGGTGGGGTCTGAATCAAGGACATCAATATTAGTCCAGAGACTATTAAAAAAAAAAAAACCACTATTTGAAAGGGTAGGGAATGCCTTTGAGCTGATTGGATTAGGCCAACAGTTCCTAAATAGAAATCCAATAGCACAGTCACTAGAACCAATACTCAACAAATGGGATCTTATGAAATTAATGAACTTCTGTTCAGATAAAGAGATTGTAAACCAAGCAAAAAGGCAACCCATAGAAAGGGAGAAAATCTTCACTAACCACATATCTGATAGAGCTCTATTATCCAGAGTGCACAAAGAACTTAAAAAAACTAACCACCCCTGTCAAAGACCAAATGGCTGTAATTTTGTGGGCTTATATCTGGGTCTTCAATCCTTAGCCATTGATCTGTGTGTCTATTTTGGAGCCAGTACCAGGCTGTCTTTATAACTATGGATTTGTAGTATAGACTTAGGTTTGGATGGTAATACCTGGAACAGTGTTTTTGTTACTCAGGATTGTCTTTGCTATCCTGAGTCTTTTGTGCCTCCATATGAACTTTGAGATTGTTTGGTCAACTTCTTTGAAGAATTGCTTTTGGATTTTAATTGGTATAGCATTGAATTTGTATATTGCCTTTGGTAGGATGGTCATTTTTACAATGTTGATTCTGCCAATCCAGGAACAAGGGAGGTCTTTTCACCTTCTGGTGTCTTCTGCTTTTTCTTTCTTTAGGGTTTTAAAGTTTTCACTGTAAAGGTCTTTTACCTCCTTGGTTAGGTTTATACCAAGGTATTTCATTTTTTTAGGGGCTATAGTAAATGGGATTGTTTCTCTCAGGGCTTTTTCACTTCTTTCATTCTGGGCATATAGGAAGGCCTCTGATTTTTGCACATTTATTTTGTATCCTGCCACCCTGCTGAACTTCTGTATTACTTCCAGGAGCTTCCTGGTGGAGTTTTTGGGATCACTCAGGTATAAGATCATGTCATCTGCAAATAGGGATAGTTTGACTTCTTCCTTGCCGATTTGAATCCCTCTTATGTCCCTTTCTTGTCTTATGGCTTCAGCTAAGACTTCAAGTACAATATTGAATAGAATTGGTGAGAGTGGACAGCCTTGTCTAGTTCCTGATAGAAGTGGGAATGCTTCCAGAACTTCAGAGACTCTATATCAACCACCTAGAACTAGGCCAGCTTAATCTCTCCCTATCCTGAAGCTCAGGGACATTTGCAGAAGAGGGTGTGGTAAGAGTGTAAGAGCAAAAGGATGGGAGGAGCAATGATATGCAAGATACTCCATAGAAGTTAGGGCTGAAGCAATCATAATTGGACTTTACATGCCCTGCGCAATGTCCAACACACTATTGACCTCACAAAGTCTAGCATCTGCTAAAGGCACCAAGATCCTTGGAGGCAAGGGATTGGCAGCCACAGCAGTGTTCCTATACTTAAGGGGAACACGGGAAAGGGTTCATGGAAATGCCACTAGGTCCTTGTATGTCATCGGAGAGGAGAGCCCAGAGGAAAATCAGGCATGCACAAGAAAGGACTCTCTGGGAATTGGGGCGGGAGGCAGTGGGGTAGGGAGGGAGGGGGGAGGGGAGGGGGAGCAGGGGGTACAGGTGGGGAGGAGGAGGGAGGGAGGGAACTGGTGTACTTATTAAGTTTGTATGAGCTAAAATAATAATAAAAAATACATTAATAGAGAAAAAAAGAATGATGCTAAAGGAAACCTTTAACATATTAGTAAAAAGTAAAAATAAATATGTTATTTGAGATATTTAAAATAAAAAAACAGGAGCTGGAGAGGTGGCTCAGGGTTTAAGCCTCTGCCTTGCAGGTGGAAGGTCCTGAGTTCAGATCCTAGACCCCACCTATAGACACCAAGCAGAAGCGGGGGCTGCCTGCATTTCTGGTCCTGGTAGGGCGGAGCCTGTGAATCCTGGGGCAGAGTAAACAAGGAGGTGGTGGTTCCCGAATTAGTCAGTGGTTCTATACACACACACATACATACACACACATACACACATGTGCACACATGCACAATTGAATAAATAATAAAAAAATTAAAAAAAAAAAACTAACCACCAAGGAGATAAGTGGTTCAATTAAAAATTGGCCTGGGAACTCAAAAGAAACTTTTCCAGGGACAAAATTGAAATGTCTAACAAATATTTTTAAAAAATGCTCCACATTGTTAGCCATCAAGAAAATGTAAATTAAAACTTCCCTGAGATATCATCTCACTCTCGTCAGGATGGCAAAAATCCACAATACAAATAATACCAAATGCTGGAGAGGATGTGGAGACAAGGAAATTCTCAAACATTGATGGTGATAAATTTGGCGATTTCTAAAAAAGTTAAAGATTGAAAAACCATATGACCCTGCTATACTACTTCTGGGAATAATACCCTGTAGGAAGAATGGACCAGGCAGGCCTGCATTGTCTGTATGGGCCGCATGCACAAATGCAACTTCCCGAGGTCTGCTAGTCCTCAAATAGGTTTATGGGGGAATGAAGCAGATTTAGAGCAGCCATGCTGGGATGGGTCTCTTAAGGTCTTTGAAGGTCCTTGGAATTCCTGAAGGTCATCCCCCACTGCTGGAATCACCCTGAGGGAACACTCCTGCTGAGGAATTGACTCCCAGAGATAAGATAGCCAACTTCCCTATGAAGGGATTATGGAAATGAGGTCTCCATATCAAGCAAACAGCTGATCTCTAGCCCCATCTGGGCCCAAGATCAACTGGGTTGGGCCCCAAGGTGAGCCAACCCTTTGTTTAGGAAAAGCTTAGAGATCTTTGCTTAATTAACTCTTCAACCAGGTATAATGTCATCATGACCTTACAGCAACAAGTAGATCTACTAGCTCAAGAGACCACAACTGCTCAGAGTCTTGCTCTTGCCTCATGTGACCCTCAATAAGCCTCTGTTTTCTTAACACTTTATCAGGTCTCATTTCCAAGGCTCATAAACAACTTTCTCAGTACATCAAGGGGCCTGAGTCTCAGGCCTTCCTTAATTACTCATTGACTTTGAGTCAACAGAATATATTAACATGATGCATGTGGCTCCCCTGACTATAGATTCTAGGTTTGTAACAAGAATCTGGAATAACTTTATAAGGCTGTTTGATCCCTCTTGGATTGTAATTTATGCTACCATTGGAGGCATTATTCTTTTATTAATTATATTGCTTAAGTGTTTCCTTCAGGACACCTATCAGCAGTGCTCCATCAACAAGGCCACCCTACTGGCTGTTATGGTCCTCGTGCATCCAAGCCATGGCCTCCTCTAGAGATGTGTTTTGAGCTTGGATTGCAGAGATTTGTGAGGCCTTGGTCTAATCTACTATTCACATATGCTGGCATGCCTTTCAGAGGTGAGGTCTTTGGAAGGCAGATAGTCAATGACAGAAAAGATCCTGTGAGACAGGACAAACTAAAGCAGGCAGGTCCATCATGCTGGATGCCCTCTGAGGCGGGGTCAATAAAGTCAGAACAAAGAACTCTGGCTCCTTCTGGCTGTCAAAATAAATAAAAAGGATGGACATATAGAAGGAATGGACCAGGCAGGCCCATATTATCTGTATGGGGCCCATGCACGAATGCAACTTCCCCAAGCTAGAAGCTGCTGCCTTGCCTGGTGCTGACCAAACTGCCCGGCTGAGAGGACCAATCCAAACAGGACAATGCGACAAAAGCTCATGCTGGTACTTATGGGATGTTGGGAGGAGTATATAAGAATCCCCATATTTACAATAAACAAGCCTGCAAGCCTGAGAGCCTGCTTTGCCACTCACCTGAATTCTGGAGTGCGAGTCGTTGACTTTGTGCCTGCTTATCCCCATCCCCCAAGGGTCTCTATGGGTCCCCAAGACCACTACATCATCCCATTGTGGCACCATTGATTCAGGGAGGCCCTAGCCTGGGCTCCCATATCCAGGAGGTCCAGTTATAGACAAGCCGGAATAAGTACAGACATGCTCCCGACACGTCCCAGTTGAGGAACCATGCAGGTGGAGGAATGAACAACCAATGGGAAGCAGCCATCTAACCTGCCTCTGCAATGGACACCTAGTACACATTTAAATGATTGGTACCTGCCCCCACTCCCAGAGGAGAGAGATGGCAACACCCAATTGGATCCCTGACCCTATATAAGCTCAAATTCTTCCTGGAATAAATGAGTGTGTGGCAATTCATCCTCTGCTTGTTTCTCACCTGACTCCAGAGTGTGTATGGTGACTCCATGCCACTCACCTCCTTACCTCCAGCCCCAAAGCCCTTGCTGATTTTCCCCCTCTTCTCTCTGGCTGACCAGGAGGGGATTCAGCAACAACTGGTACCAAACAGGGACTGCCTTTGGTGTAGACAAGACACCCTCTCTGGTAAGTTTGGTGAGTTTGGCCCTTTCCTCTGGTTTTGTGTTCTATGTACTTATATCCTCTTGAAGGTGAGCAGGTGGCTCCCCCCTCTTCCCCTTTTCTTGTTTGTCCATTGTTGTCCTCAGAAAGTTAGGGACATAATCACTCATTTAATTTCCCAATGATCAACAAGCCCCTCTTAAGATTAGGAACACAGTTGCTTATTCGATTTCCCAATGATCAATGAGTCCTTCTACATGGAGGCTTGTCCCAGCGACTTGTGAAAGATTGATTCCCCTCAGAACTCGGAGCCCAGGTTTGATTACATTGAATTGACCTGACCTGGAGATACCTTATGGGCATACAGCTGGGGGAGTAATGAACCCTGGAAGTCCCCCACTAAGCACAGGATGCTTGGATCTAAAACACTTCTTCATATGTCCAGCATTAGGTCTTCCCTTGAATGTTGGTCACTCTTTTAGGAATTGTGTTCACTTTCACCTTGACTCTAATAGTTGCTTTCCATTTTCTGCACTTTTGCACCTTGTCCACTCACCTCCTAGTCACCTCTGCTCCATAGGGAACCTTTGCTCTTCATAATGGGTAACTTACCACACCATTAGAAGGCACTCCATCTGACTGCTCTTAAGGCTCTCCTAGACTCACATAGGATCAATGTGAAACCAAAGGACTTAGAAGAATTTTAAGATGAAGCTTTAGTCTTAGCTCTTGGATATCCCCAGAAAATGTCTGGGATCCACAGGTCTGGATGGGAGTGCTCTTCCTGGCCCATAAGAGGGAAGTCCAGGAAGGCCATATGCCTCCCACCCACCAATATTAACAGCACCTGGAATTTTTAAAACTATCCTTTCACATATCAGAAATTAACGAGACTAGAATTCAAATTATTACTGCTGAGTCCTTCGGCAAACAATTATTCAACATGATATCTGACTTCTTTTTACCCGTAAAATTGGTGACTTGGTTAATTTTTGGAGTTGTCCTTTTAGTGCTAGCTAACTGTATTACTTAGATGCATATGGAAAGTGGTAAGGACTCAGTATTTACAACACAAGCTTGCTTTACAGGTCCTCAGGGTATTCATTCAGGCCTTGGACATTTCTAAGGCCACAAAGGGCTCATGGAAAGCCTGGCTGTCCTCCATTGTAGCTATGCCTTAATAATTTGCAATTGTTAAACTATGATTTGTGTCTCACCAGGTTTTCTGGATTGTTTCTGAGCCTGTGCTACCTATAGGCCTCCGCCTGCTCCTGCCCTGATAACAACCTGCTTTTCTCTGTCACATACTTGAGTTCCCTTTTGGGACCATGATTCCTTCTCTGCGATGGTCTCATGACTGGTAGTCAATGATGGGTAAGGCTCCACACAAGGGTGGTGTCCAATCTAAGACAGGCACAGTCACCTATATTCCTCGTACCTGAAGAAGCTTGGGATCGCCCTGACTATCATGGTCCGAACTGAAAAAAGTTTATAAATAAATAAAAGGGTGAAAATGTGACACCATTGATTAAGCCCTAGCCCAGGCTCCTGAGTCTAAGAGGTTCAGCTACAGACAAGCCTGAACAAGTATGGACATGCCCTGGACATATCCCAATAGAGGAACCATGCAGGGATGAACAACCAATGGGAAGTGGCCATCTAACCTGCCTGTGCAATGGACATCTAGTAAAAGCTAAATGGTTGGTGGCTGCTCCCATCCCCAGAGCAGAGAGGTGGCAACACCTGATTGGATCCTGACCCACAAGTACTTCCTGGAATAAATGAGTGTGTGGCAGCTCTTCCTCTGCTCACTTCTCACCTGACTCCCGGAATCTGTGTGATGACTCCATGGCGCTCATCCCCTCACCTTGAGCTGCAAGACCCCTGCCGATTTTCCCCCTGTTCTCCCTGGCTGGCCTGGTGGGGATTCAGCAATACCCCACAATGCAAAAATCCACTACAATGACAAAAGCACAGCCATGTTCATAGCACAACTATTGACAATAGCAAAATCATGGAATCAACCCAAATGCCCAACAGTTGACAAGTGGATAATGAAAATGTGGTACATTTATACAATGGAATACTACTCAGACATCAAAAAAGATGAATTAATGAAATTTGCTGGGAAATGGATGGAATTAGAAAAAAATATATTGAGTGAATTATCCCAAACACAGAACATTAGACACCAGATGTACTTCCTAATAGATGAATCCAAGTACAAGCCCACTTAATGACATATTGAAAGATAAATCTCTGTAATACCTACTGTAATCACAAAGATAATAAACAAGAAGGAAGGTGAAGGAAACCATCCCAGTAAAAAGGAGACAGCGTGTCTTGGTTTGAAACGTGTCCCCCACAGTCTCATGTGTTTAGCAAGGTCATGGCACCTTGAGAGGTGGAGCCTTGCTGGAGGAAGGAAGTCACAAGGGGTGGGCCTTAAAGTGGATTAGACCCACCCTACTTCCAGGAGAAGTCAGCCTTTGCAGCAAGCAGTCTGAAGCTCTCAGTTTTCAAAATGTCTTCAGTGACTTAGACTCCTACAGCTTTGGCCAGCTAGCCATGCCACCTCTGCTTTGAGAGACTGTACTTCCCTTCTGGAACCGTAAACTGAATAAATCTCCCTTTCTCTCTTAAGTTGATTGACTTTGAGTGTTCTCTCACAACAATAGTAAGGAGTAACTGTTACAGGGGAATCAGCCTTCAATAGAGAAAATAGGATTTTTTCAAGTATTGCATGTAAGGAGCAAGACATCTGGTAAACCTCACTCTCATTTCCTTTCCTGGTCACCTGAGACTGAAGAGGTTTGATCTCACCAATCAGGGAGGGTTTGGGAATGGCAGATAGATGGTAACCATCCTGCAAATGGGGCACTGAACACCCCTCACTGCAGTGTTCTTACTCCTATACATTTGAGTCTCCTCTTATATTAAATTTTTCATGTAAACCTTTTATTTTTGGTTAGGAGGTGACCTTCAATACCAATACCAATGGAGCCAAGGGCAGTGCATAAAAAACAAAATTGAAAACAACAGCAAACTGTATTTCAGAACATCAAAGACACAACATTAATCACCTGGAACCACACCAGCCAAATCTCTCCTTATCTTAAAGCTGGGAGAACCTTGCAGAAGAGGGGGTGGCAAGATTATAAGAGCTTAAAGATGGGGAGCACTAACAATATGCAAGATAATCCACACAAGTTAGGGTTGTAGTAGCCATAACTGGACTTTGCATGACTTGTACATGACTTACATGTCAAAGATCATCCAAAGTCTAGCATGGATCACAGGTAGTAGGATCCTTAGAAGCAAAGGATTAACAGTCATAATAGTGTTCCCATACTAATTGGAGCCCATGAAAGGGCTCCTAGCTATGTCACTGAGTCCTTACTAGGTTGAGGGACTCAGAGGGAGGTTTGGCATTCACACAGAGGTATCCTTCAGGGGATGGGAGGGGGGAAGGGAGAGGTACTGGGAGAACGGGAGGGACAGGCGTGAAAAGAAGGGGAAGAGGGGGGGAGGGTACAAGGTGCAAACGGAGGGAGGTGGAGGGAGGGAGAGGACCAAGGTACTTATTAAGCTTGTATGATTTGGAAAAATGACACAAGGAAAAAAATGAATCATGTGCTCACGAAGTTTTTGTTCTCCTCAAACCTTTCTATCAGTAATATTTTGGTTCTCAATCTCGTAATTCTTTCATATTACAGATTAGTTTAGAATTTGTGTGGTGAAGAGAATCATTATTCCACCTTTTTTAGAGATGGCACCATTGTCAGTAGAATTTCAGTTTATTCTGGGATTGGAGAAAAAGAACAATGCTGATTATCTGAGACATAAAATAACAAATGCTTGTTCATTGGCATGCTTTACTTATAATATGCTTTGAGACTCAGACAACCAATTCAGGGACTAAATTTAGAGAAGAATGTGGTCTCTTAATTCTTCATTGAGCAATTTCTCTTGTTTATATCTGCTTTTTTGTTACAAAATATTATTTTAGTCCAAAAGAAGAAAGTTCTTTTTTAAAACATAGTGGCTAAGTATAACAACGCACCAAAATATCAGTTTGATTTAAACGTCAAAGCCGAAACTTTTGGCGTTTTAGTTCCTTCATATGTGTAATGGCAAGTTACCTTTGTAAACTGGGACAGTGTCCACCTTTCCTTATTTAAGTTGTTGTCTTTCTGCAGGCTGGACTATGACCACAGGCTGAACTTTGTAAGAATTAAAATCTTGTTTGTAGGTAGTACCAAGATCAATCTTCCCCTGTTGGGCTTGTATTCTTCTGGTTTGTGGTGAGGTTGCTTGACTATTTCATAAGGATGATAATCTGACCTGAAATATCTATGTGAAACATAGCTTCGCCAGTTCTTTGTTTCAATTTTTTTCCGTATGGAAAGCTTTGGTTTTCTCTTACCTAAACAATCTAAGAAGACATTAAATGATAACAGTTTAAATCGAACTCCTTTATAACAAGCCTAACAATAACTAGTCTGAATAAATGTCACAAAGCATCCAAGCAACAGATCCTCAGTAATTCTAATCTTAAGTGAGGAAAATTATCAAATATTCAATTTTTGCCAATGTAAAAAAGCTTGGGTGAAAGATTTGATGAGAATAAATTTTTAAACATCAAAAAAAATGAAAAAAAAGGGGTGGAGTCTAGCTGTAGGAAGACACACCTCAGAGAGGGTTTGGGAAGATGAGCCTAGAGGTTTAGTGGCCTGTTGTCCTGACTCCTCTCTCTCTACTTTCTCTGCCTTTATGATGGCTAAAGTGATTGGAACTAGTCTCCTGCTTCTGTAATCATCCATGCTCTCTGCTTTGTGATTCCTATCACAAGGTACTATATCCTCAATGGTACTGTAAGCCATACAAACATTTCTTTTCTCTTCTTAAATTGGTTGTAGAAGAGCACACCCACAATACAGAAAAAAAACAAAGTTTTCTACACCATAAATTTACAGTGTTATGCTATAATACATCCATGCAACAGAAGGATATTAAAGTTGTTTGCCAGTGATGATCAGTTCAGTTTTGAATGTTAAGGAAGCTGCAAGTAGTGTGACAGAATAATTCTGTTCCCTTTGATTCGTTAACTATATTCTGCCACTAATTCTAGGGGACTTCTATACCAACGTCTTTCCAAGACATTTTTGTATTTATTTTTAGTAACTTTATTCACATGTAAGACATTGCATTCATTGATCATTCATTCATTTAAAAATGTTTTAAAATTTATCTGCAAATCATCACAAAACTAACACAATTAATATAGTGTGGGAGTTTAGTTAAAATTGCATGTAATTAAACATTTGTAATTTTTGTCTCTATTACCTAAGTATCAGGTTACATGTCAATCTCAGACTTATCAACATACAGATTCCTGTTTTTATTTTCAGAAATTCTGACTTGTTCTGTTTAATTTAGAGTAGACACATCCCATTTAAAACATGTCTCATGGCTTGAAAAGCCATGGCAGTACTATCACTCTGATTAGTTTAATAACTTACATTCATGCCAGCTGGCTGTACACAAATCTTGACTTCACTTTTGCTGTGACTGCACTGCAATACAGACAGATTGTTCAAACTCTTTTGATTAAAAGTTCCGAGCAGAGTTGCATAATGGTTTTTCCACTGTGAATGTGATCTAGGCTAAATGAATTACAGTGCATGAACTTAATCAGCTTCATCTTGTTTATATCCAGGCTCTTCTCCAACTCATCAAGGTCATTTTGAATTTTCATCCAGCTTTTAAATGTGCTAATTGTGCTACCAAATTGATGTCATCAGCAAATTTAATAAAGATATACTCCAGTTCATCACCCCAATCATTAATTTTAAAAATGTTTAATAGTAGCAGACTTAGCAATGACCCCTGCTAAAATATACTAAGCACTTACTTACTCAAAAGATGATACTGTATCATGAATTTTCTGACAACTTGATGTTTTCCTTTGACTAAGTACATGATCTGTTTTAATATATTAAATCATCAAATCATGTTTGCATGTGTATAAAAGCTATCATCACACATTTTGAACTTCAAACTTGGAAGTAGGAACCTTGTCTGGACTCTTCATTTCTGACATTTGGCCCAATATCACTTTTGTCTGCTGCATCCAAAGTTAATGTATTCCATTTCCTATCTCTTCCTCTTTCTGAAAAAAAAAAAAACCTATTTTTACAGCTGTGTGAAGTTATACTTTGTTCTTCAACCCTGTGCCTGGAACAGTGATTCAAATTGCTTGTTCTTAAAAAGCCATGTGCTTTTTTTCTGTTGTTTCTGAGAAAGACACTCACATGGTCATAGTTTAGAATCTTTACTTAAAATAATATTACAATATTTCTCTATGTGTGTGTGTGTCTGATGGCAAAGGAAATTATACATGTCTGAGATTCAATGTGTGACGATTTTACAAAATCAACACAGACGTATTTCCTGCTTCAGACACTGAAGGATATATTTATTTTATGATTAAACACTTCAACATTTTTGTGAAATCAGTAAAGTTAGAAAATCAGTAAAGCTAGAAACCATTCCAGTAATCAAATACAGATTTTTGTGTCCCATGTATCCCAAAGTGAAAGGACCAATTTCCCTTAAAATGGAAAAAGGCTCAGGTCACAATTTTACCAAATGCCCTCACATAACTTTACTATGCAAACAGCATTTTCATATTTGATTTTTCATGATTGCATGCTTTCTTAACTATTTCAAGCAAAACTAATACAATGCTTTTAAGGAGTAAGAATTACATTACAAGTTAGTTAATAATACTTCCATTGATTATTAAATCTTGAAAAACAAAACAAAACAAAAATCTCTTGCTCCTAAATCTTGTTTTAATCACTAAAAGGTAAACTTCTATGTGTTTATTTTCTGTTATCAAGTGGTTCCATTATTTGTATTCACACTACAGAATTTTTTCATGGTTAGCTAATTTTTAAGAGTGTTGAAAAGAAAGAAGTAAGGAAAAGGATAGTGATGCTGGTCCATTCAACTAAGAAATGCGGTGCAAGATTTAGTCAAGTCCATTGACTGAATCCAATGCACTGTTTATCTCTGTGTTCTCTATTCTCCATAGTATTTCTTTGAAAAGATATTTTTTAAACTTTGTAAAATTTTACTCATTGTGATAATTCAGAAGTCCAGTCTGCTATTCTTAAGTACCACCCAACCTGAATTATGTACAGAGACCCTAGCTACACTTATGTGTGTTTTGGTGGCTCCTGCCCACTCTCTAGACAAGACAGGTGGAAATATGTGACATTGAGTATAACTGGTTTTCTCACTGAAGTCCTTTTATTTCTAAATGATATAAACCTGGGAAAATAGGTATTGCTTAAAATAAGTAAACTCCACTTATATGTAATATTTATTAAGAGTTATGACTGTTTTATTTATCCCTTCTGTTTAATACTGTTATCAAGACAAATATTTTACCAAATTCACTATAAATATTTTTAAACCCCTATTATTTCCTTCAAACATTGAAAGGTATATAAACTTAGGCTATCACTTTTATCTCCTTGTGCTTCTTGTTCTTCATTTTTACATGTAAATACCATGACACATTAACTTTCATCGCTTCTGAGAGACTGTTACTGAGACAATGTGTAACACCATATATACCTGGATCTCCAAGTCCACCATACTAACATTTTTCTGATGGAGGTTGGAAATAAGGTATCCTTGAAAGCTTCACTTTTTTCAAAATCATCATGATACCTTAGCTAATAGAATCTCAGAAGATCTAAAAATATTATTTGAAATAAAAAACACATGTATCAATACTTCTGTGAAATATTCTAACATATAAAATAATAATTGCTTCATTCATAAATCTGGATTTTAGCTGTTTCAACTGTGAATTGGAGTCATTCTGGGCATTGGTTGATCTCTGATCAGTGCTCACACATCTGTCATTCATTAGTTGGTTTCACTAGAAGCTATATATCATTGTACCACATTTCTACCAAGTTGATCTGAGTATATGCTCATAATAAAACAGGATTCCAGTTATTTCCATTACAATAAGCTACATTCTCATAAGGAAAATTAGATATAATTTATTCAGAAAACCTAGAAGTCTAACTTGTAAGCATTTTCACAAAAAAAATTAATAAGAAAGAAAGACATTGCTCAAGAAACAAAAGTGAGTGTAGAGAAATGGATTCTTGAAGTATCTCGATAGAATTTCCTCAATTAAAATCTTTTATATTATTAACCATGCTTATTTTTAATGCATGCTAGCTTCTAACTAAACATCTCATATTTTTATCTTGCTTTCATAACCTACCAAATAATTAATGTAGGGAAGCAACAAACACTAACTATTTCTCCTATTTGTAACTCTGGATTTCTAAAATTGTTATAGATAGGCGTTGATTCTTTTGATTGTTCTGGAGAGGATTCTAATTTCTCAACTTTTCCAGTCAAGGCTGACAACAGTGCATGATGATGATAGACAACCTTGTATCTCTAAATAATATATTTGTCAATGTGTTGGTGACCTAAAACCGCTAAATTTCCTCTTTAAAGTACCTTATGAGTACACTGGACTGAGTGGAACTCGTGAATATTCTCCTCATGATCATTTCTTCAATGCCTTTTTATATATGTGAAGGAGGGTAGGAGTTTCAGATATTTGAGATATTAGACACCATTTTGCTTTTGCTCACTAAACCAAATTCATCACAGAATTAAACATGTAGAATAGGTTGTGATGCAGATGTTCCTAAAAGAGCAAGCATTTTTATGTTATCAAGAACTTTTTTATCTTTACACTAAGGTGCCTTTAATATTCACAGAGATTTCAGGAAAAGGTTTTATTTCTCTATGAACATGTATAACATCTGTATACATTACAAATCCTCAGGATTTTTTCCACAATTTCAATAGTAATCATGTGAATATTCAAAATAAAAATGAGGTAAGATACACATTTCAAAAACACAATAATAGAAATTCTCATTATAAAATAGATTCTTAGACATAAATTACATTTAAAATATAATCCATAAAGGAAAAATAAAATATGTTACTTAATTGTATTATGCCCCAAAGTGTCATTACCTACATGGCTATATTAGACATGCAAGTTGAACTTTGCTCCACAATTCTAGGGCTGTTGAGATGGCTCAGTGACTGAAGCCTTTGCCTTATAAGTAAAACAAAAAGACCTGAGTCCAGATCCCCAGATCCCACATAATGAGTGAAGGGAAATGTATATATCAGTAGGGTGGCCTGAAGAGAGATAACTTGTTAACCATAGTGATCTGAATCAATACAAGAGTGGGAGGGAATGGTGAAGGGAAAGGAGGGGGGTTCATCTGGGATGAATACTTAATGTTGGTAAAAGTAGAAAAAAAATGATGCCAAAAATCATAGCAGCTTGCAATTCTGACCATGGAAGGAAGGACTGAGGAAAAGCAATAAGATGATAGAGCATCCAGGGTGATTCCCAGTGTCACCCCTGGTTCACCACAGGCACACATACTAAAGTGCCCTCTACTATACAACACACACACACACACACAACGCACACACAAAATAAAAAAATTCTTCATAACCCTAATCTTGATTATGAAAAGTATGTAAAATCAATAGTGTTTGAAGGAAACAACATTCTTTTTTTATTAAATACATTTTTTATTATTATTTCAGCTCATACAAACTTAATAGGTACACCAGTTCCCTTGCTCCCTCCTCCTCACCCCCCCCGGAACCCCTGCTCCCCCTCCCCTCACCCCTCACGCCCCGTCCTCCCATGCCTCCCGCCCCAATTCCCAGACTCCTTTCTTGTGCATGCCTGACTCTCCTTTGGGCCCTCCTCTCCGATGACATACAAGGACCCAGTGGCATTTCCCTGAACCCTTTCCCGTGTTCCCTTTAAGCATAAGAACACTACTGTGGCTGTCAATCCCTTGCCTCCAAGGATCTTGGTGCCTTTAGCAGATGCTAGACTTTGTGAGGTCAATAGTGTGTTGGACATTGCGCCAGGCATGCAATGTCCAATTATGATTGCTTCGGCCCTAACTTGTGTGGAGTATCTTGCAAATCATTGTTCCTCCCATCCTTTTGCTCTTACACTCTTACTGCCCCCTCTTCTGCAAATGTCCCTGAGCTTCAGGATGGGGAGAGATTAGTCTGGCCTAGTTCTAGGTGGTTGATATACAGTCTCTGAAGTTCTGGATAGTGGTTTGTTGATTTTCTTTTGCAGTTTTGTTGCTCCTGCAATGCCCTTCACTCCATCATGATGGGCACTGTATGTCACCCCCTGGACAGAGACAGAAAGCTGTTAAACTGGAGTCTTATTATGAGAGCACATTCAAGGTTACATGTAATACTTATACCCAAAAATGGAATCACAGGGTCATATGGCATTTGGCAATGAGAGGGGTCAATCACCCATTTGCAAAATGGTTACTTTTTAATCTGCCGGACTATATGCCCTCCACTTCTGGTGAGTTCGTACCCCCTTAGTTGTAAATGATCAGGAACAAATGTCTTTGAACTTAACTAGGTGTCATATTACCTTCTTGCAGTCCTTGATGGAGGCCTATTTTGTCTAATGTAACCTGGTCACTTCTCTGCTTGTTTCTGGTGTGGCCCTCCAAACCCATCCCTCCTGTTCATAATCCTTGCAATTACTGTAGGTAATACATAGATTTACCTATGATTGTCTCAAGATGGGCTGGGTGGGTTTGGTATTAGGAGCCACCTATTAGGGAGTACATACGGCACTTAGTTTTATGGGTCTGGGATACTTCACATAATATAATTGTTTCTAATGGCATCCATTTCCCGGCAAATTCCAGTAATTCATCATTTTTGATGGCTGAGTAGTACTCCATTGTATAGATGTACCACAGTTTCCTTATCCACTCGTCAACTGTTGGACATTTGGGTTGATTCCATGACTTTGCTATTGTAAACAGTGCTGCTATGAACATGGTCGCGCTTGTGCTATCGAGGTGAACATCTGCTGTATGGGGGTTTATTCCCAAAAGTGGAATCGCAGGGTCATATGGCATTTCAATTTTTAATTTCTATGAGAATCTCCAGACGGCTCGCCAGAGTGACTGTATGAGCCTGCACTCCCACCAGCAATGTAGGAGAGTTCTCCTCTCTCCACATCCTCTCCAGGACTTGTTGTTGTTTGTATTGTGGATTTTTGTCATCCTGACCGGGGTGAGATGATATCTCAGGGAAGTTTTGATTTGCATTTCCCTTGGCTAAGGAAGTGGAGCATTTTTTAAGATATTTGTTAGACATTTTCATTTCATCCCTGGTAAAATTTCTTTTAAGTTCCAGGGCCCATTTTTTAACTGGGCCATTGGTTTCCTTGATGTTTAGTTTTCTAAGTTCTTTGTGCACTCTGGACAGTAGAGCTCTATCAGATATGTGGTTAGTGAAGATTTTTTCCCATTCTGTGGGTTGCCTTTGAGCTCGTGTTACAATCTCTTTATCTGAACAGAAGCTCTTTAATTTCACAAGATCCCAACTGTTGAGAGTTGGTAGCAGTGACTGTGCCATTGGATGTCTGTTTAGGAAATGTTGGCCTAGCCCAATCAGCTCGAGGGAGTTCCCTAACCTTTCAACTATGGTTGTTAGAGTCTCTGGCCTTATATGAAGGTTGTTAATCCATTTGGAATTAAGTCTTGTACATGGTGACAGGTATGGTTCCAGCTTTAATCTTCTGCATGTGGAGATCCAGTTTTGCCAGCACCATTTGTTGAAGATGCTGTTCTTTTTCCATTGGGTTCTTTGGGTCCCTTTGTCAAAGACCAAATGGCTGTAATATGTCGGCTTATATCTGGGTCTTCAATCCTTATCCATTGATCTGTGTGTCTATTTTGGAGCCAGTATAACTATAGATTTGTAATATAAACTAAGGTTTGGTATGTTGATACCTCCAGCAGTGTTTTTGTTACTCAGGATTGTCTTTGCTATCCTGGGTCTTTTGTGCCTCCATATGAATTTTGAGATTGTTTGGTCAACTTCTTTAAAAAATTGCTTTGGGATTTTAATTGGTATAGCATCGAATTTGTATATTGCCTTTGGTAGGATGGTTATTTTTCCAATGTTGATTCTGCCAATCCAGGAACATGGGAGGTCTTTCCACCTTCTGGTGTCTTCTGCAATTTCTTTCTTTAGGGTTTTAAAGTTTTCATTGTAAAGGTCTTTTACCTCCTTGGTTAGATTTATACCAAGGTACTTCATTTTTTTAAGGGGCTATAGTAAATGGGATTGTTTCTCTCAGGGCTTTTTCACTTCTTTTATCCTGGGCATATAGGAAGGCCTCTGATTTTTTCACATTTATTTTGTATCCTGCCACCCTGCTGAACTTTTCAATTAGTTCCAGGAGCTACCTGGTGGAGTTTTTGGGTCACTCAGATATAAAATCATGTCATCTGCAAATAGGGATAGCTTGACTTCTTCCTTGCCGATTTGAATACCTCTTATGTCCCTTTCTTGCTTATGGCTTCAGCTAAGACTTCAAGTGCAATATTGAATAGAAGTGATGAGAGTGGACAGCCTTGTCTAGTTCCTGATCGAAGTGGGAATGCTTCCAATTGTTCCCCATTGAGCATGATCCTTGCTATGGGCTTGTTGTATACAGCTTTTATTATATTGATAAAGGTTCCTTCAATTCCTACTGTCTCTAGCGTTTTGATCATAAAAGGCTGTTGGATCTTGTCAAAAGCTTTTTCTGTATCTATCGAGAGTATCATGTGGTCTTGGACTTTGGACTGGTTTACATGATGAATTACATTTATTGATTTGCGTATGTTGAACCAACCTTGTATGCCGGGGATGAAGCCTACTTGGTCCCCATGAATAATCTTTTTAATATTTTTTGAATCCGATTTGCTAAGACTTTGTTGAGAATCTTTGCGTCTGTGTTCATCAGAGAGATTGGCCTATAGTTTTCTTTTTTAAGTGAGTCTTTATTAGGTTTTGGGATTAAAATGATATTGGCCTCATAGAATGAATTTGGTAGTGTTCCTTCCTTTGCTATTTGATGGAACAGTTTAAGGAGTATTAGTATTATTAACTCCTTAAATGTCTGGTAAAACTCTGTGCTGAATCCATCTGGTCCAGGACATTTTTTGGTGGGAAGATTCAAGATTACTTCCTCAATTTCCTTATATGTTATAGGACTATTTAAATAATTCACAACTTCCTGATTCAATTTAGGTATAATATGATGGATTTCTTGGGTATCAGTAGTGATAACTCCATGTTCATTTCTAATTTTGTTAGTTTGGGTTTTCTCTCTCCTGCTTTTGGTTAATTTAGCTAGGGGTGTATCAATCTTATTGATTTTTTCAAAGAACCAGCTTTTTGACTGGTTGATTTTTTCTATCGTTTTCTTAATCTCAATTTCAGATATTTCTCCCCTTATTTTGCTAATCTCCTCTCTTCTACTACTTTTGGGATCAGATTGGTCTAGTTTCTCTAAAGCTTTAAGCTGCATTGTTAAGTTGTTTATTTCTGATGTTTCCATTTTTTTGATGTAGGCATTGGAACAGTTTTCATTGTGTCCCAGAGATTTTGGTAAGTTGTATTTTCATTTTCATTCACTTTCAGGAAATCTTGAATTTCATTTTTAATTTCTTCCTGAATCCATTTCTCATTCAGAATCATATTGTTAAGTTTCCAGGAGTTAGTGTATTTTCTCTTGTTTGATGTGTTGTGGATGTCCAGCTTTAGGCCATGGTGGTCTGATAGGGCACAGGTTAGAATTTCAACTTTTTTATATATGTGTAGATTCGTTTTGTGGCCCAATATGTGATCTATTTTGGAGAAAGTTCCATGTGCTGCTGAGAAAAATGTGTATTCTTTGGTACGTGGGTGAAAAGTTCAATAGAGAACTGTAAGGTCCATTTCTTTCAGAGTTTGATTAAGTTCCAAAGTGTCTCTGTTAAGCTTTTGACCTGTTGATCTATCCCATGTTGAGAGGGCAGTGTTGAAGTCCCCAAGAATTATCGTTTGGGGGTTGATTTCTTGCTTTAGACACTGTAGGATTTGTTAATGAATGTGGAGGGGCCCATAATGGGTGCATATATGTTCAGTATTGTGAAGTCTTCCTGGTGAATTGTACCTGTGACTAAAATGTAGTATCCATCTGTGTCTCTTATAATTTTCTTTGGTTTGAAGTCCACTTTGTCTGATAGCTACCCCTATAATGGCTACCCCTGCCTCTTTTCTGCTTCCATTTGCTTGTAGAATTGTTGACCAGCCTTTTATTTTTAGAGCGTGCCTATCTTTTGTGGTGAGATGGGTTTCCTGCAGGCAGCAAATTGATGGATTGTGATTTTTAATCCAAGTTTGTAATCTGTGTCTCTTGATTGGTGAGTTAATTCCATTAACATTTAGTGTTATAATGGAGAAACTATTTTTGATTCCAGACATTTATTATGTTTAGTAGTTTTTGTAAGTATTGCTTCGCTTTTAATGGGGTTATATTTGCCTTCTGCTCTCCTGGATATGCCTATTTTTTTCTTCACGCTTGAGTATCATTTCTAGCATTTTTTGAAGGCCTGGTTTGGTGGACATGTATCCCTTCAAGTTGTCTTTGTGCTGGAAGATTTTTCTTTCTCCCTCCATAATGATGGATAGTTTTGCAGGGTAAATCAGCCTGGGTTGACATTTTTGCTCATTCAATACTTGAAGTATGTCTCTCCAAGCTCTTCTTGCTTTTACTGTTTCGCCTGAGAAGTCATTTGTTATTTTGATAGGTTTACCTTTAAAAGTGACTTGTTTTTTCTCCCTTGAAGCTCTCAGCACCAGTTCTTTATCTTGAATATGGAGTGTTTTAACTGTTATTTGCCGTGGCATGCTTCTGTTTTGGTCGTATCTGTTTGGGATGCAGAATGCCTCTTATATATGGATGGGCCTCTCTTTTTTTAGATGAGGAAAGTTTTCCTTGATGATCATTTGAAAAATTTCCTCAGGGGTGTTATTTCGAGATTCTTGCTCTGGTATTCCATGAATACGCATGTTGGCCTTCTTCATGGTGTCCCATATCTCTTGAATATTTCCCTCAAGTATCTTTTTGGCTTTAACAACCTCTTCCATTGAGCTGGTTAATACTCCCACTTTATCTTCAAGGTCTGAAATTCTGTTTTCCGCTTTGTTAGGTCTGTTGATAAGACTCTCTGTGGAGTTCTGGGTTGAAGATAACTTGTAGCTCAGTTTTAAACTCTGCTTGAGTCTGTTTTACCTGTTCTATGCCACTTTTTGTTTCTTGCACTGTTTTTCTCAACTCCTCCAAGTGTCTGTTGTGTTCCTCTATCAAAGCGATTGATTCGATTATGTAATTCCTCCCGGATTTCCTCTTTCATAGTATTGAACATGGTAATGATCATATTTTGAAAGTCGTTATCCTGGGTCAGACTTTCCTGGCCATTTTCCGTGGGTTTCTTCTGGTTGGAGTGTAACATTATGGGATTAATTCCTTTGGTGGGAAATTTGTTTACTTGAATGTTGCTTCTCATGGATTTGCACTTTGACTTTGGCATTGTTGTTTTAACTCTTAAGATCTTTCAATTTCACTAAACTGAATTATTTGGCCTGGGGTTCTGGTGGCGGCGCGGGTGGAGCTTACCTAGGTCACAGGATGTGGCCCGGCTGGACCACGCGCGAGCGTCCTGGCTGGAGGAGAGGGGTGCGGAAGGGAGGATGGGGGCGTCAGCGTGGATCTATTTAACCTGAGGGCAGCTGGGGCGGGCCCGGGCACAGGGGGAGGTCCTCCTCGTCCCTCGGCTCTGGGCGCGGCTCCCGGCTTGGATGGCGGGGTAGGAGCTGGGTCCCTTGGGCTGACCTGCCGTTCTGGTGAGCGGGCTCGGGCATAGCTTACCTAGGTCGCAGGATGCCGCCTGGCTGGACCGCGTGCGCGTGTCCCAGCCGGAGGAGCGGGGTGCGGAAGGAGGAAACAACATTCCCTCTATATTTTTCATAACTTTACATTTAAGCAAGTCTTAAGAGGCCTTAAGGGATAAAAGTCAGATTTTCAATATTCTTGGCATAAACATGGCAGACTTTCAATTGCCTGAGTGGCTCTAATATTAGATTTTGGCCACCTATGTTTCTCTACTTCTTGTCCGGTTAATAATTATCAACACTATTATTTGATTACATAATATAGTGTTAACTGACTTGCCAAGATACAAAAAACAGTTTTCCCCAAATATAAAGTCTAAAGTTTTTACAACTGCATATAAGAAAATAAAGATTTCTCTTTCTTTTTCAAATTTAGAACCATGTTTTCCATGAAGAAACTTTTGCTATTGGAAATGAAGACAATTTTAGTGCGTTTCTAAGCATAAGTTTTCTTTTACAAGTGTCATCTTTATTTATAGAAAGCAAAAACTACTTGTGAATCAGACAGACATATTTGAACAAATGAGCAAGGTGTCTCTGAATTTTTAACTGTTACACATAGTAATATTGTTATAAGATTTTAAAATTTTATTCTTGTACCTGTGATGATTCATTTTAATTTCCAATATTATTTGATTGATAAACACCAAGGGAATCAAGTGGACATCCCATATGTATATTAGTGAGGACTTTTTTTAGAGAGGATTAGTTCAAGGAGGAGCAACTTCCCAGATTTGGACAGTATCGCCTTATCGCTGTGGCCCTGTGCTGAATGAAAACAGAATGAAAACAGAATTCCAAGCTCCCTGCTTCCTTATTCATTATGTGAGTTGTTCCTACACTCACATTTGAAAATCATTCTTTACAACATCTTTCCTTAATTGTGATACAAAATAAATCTATTTTACCTTCTCTTTCTTCTAGACAGGTATTTATAATAGTAATGAGAAATATAGCATATAAGTTGTACAAAGTCTCCATCACAAAATATGATATTTTTTTAGAAAAAGAATCCATATTCAGTATCTCATCTACTATTCCATTGCTCATCTCAATGTACAAAATATCAAAGGTAACTTGATTTCTTGATTTTTAATATCTTGAATTTAATAACACAAAATATTAATGAAATTCTTAAAATAGTATTAATTACTCATAGACATATTATTGCTATCAAAATTAAATTTTTATAATTTTTTTATTTCCACTCATACAAACTTAACAGGTACACCAGTCCCCCTCTCCCTCCAAACACCCTATTTCCCTGTGCCCCCCTGCCCTCCCCCTTCCCTTCCCATTCCCAGAGCATTCTTTAATGTGGATGCCAAACTCTCCTCTGGATCCTCCTCTCCAATGAGATGCAAGGACCCAGTGGCATTTCCCAGAACCCTTTCCTGTGTTCCCATTAAGCATAGGAACACTACTGTGGCTGTCAATCCCTTGCCTCCCAGGATCCTAGTGCCTTTAGCACATGCTAGACTTTGTGAGGTCAATTGTGTGTTGGATATTGTGCAGGGCATGTAAAATCCAAATATGATTTCTTCAGCCCTAACTTGTGTGGAGTATCTTGCATATCATTGCTCCTCCCATCCTTATGCTCTTACAATCTTACTGCCCCCCTCTTCTGCAAATTTCCCTGAGCTTCAGGATGGGGAGAGATTAGGCTGGCCTAGTTCCACATGATTTATATAGAGTTTCTGATATTCTGAATTATGGTTTGTTGATTTTTTTTTCAGTTTTGCTGCTCTTTCAATGCCCTTGGCTCCACCCTGATGGGTATTGGATGACCCCGATCAGGATGGCAAAAATCCACAATACAAACAACAACAAATGCTGGAGAGGATGTGGGGAGAGGGGAACTCTTCTACATTGTTGGTGGGAATGCAGGCTCATACAGCCACTCTGGCAAGCCGTCTGGAGATTCTTAAAAGAAATTAAAGATTAAAATGCCATATGACCCTGCGATTCCACTTTTGGGAATAACCCCCCATACAGCAAAAATTCTCCTCGATAGCACAAGCATGATCATGTTCATAGCAGCACTGTTTACAATATCAAAGTCATGGAATCAACCCAAATGTCCAACAGTTGACGAGTGGATAAGGAAAATGTGGTACATCTATACAATGGAGTACTACTCAGCCATCAAAAATGATGAATTACTGGAAATTGCTGAGAAATGGATGGAATTAGAAACAATTATATTGAATGAAGTATCCCAGACACAGAAAATTAAGCACCGTATGTACTCCCTAGGTGGCTCCTCGTATGAAACCCACTTAGAGACACTCAAAGATAAATCTCTGCAATAATTTTTTATAATTTAAAGCAGAGGTTTTCTTGAAAATGAGAAAAAAGGAACAGACTCTTGAGCACTCTGTCCAAAGGAGTTAAGGAGAGAGCCACATCCTTAAGGTGGGAGAGCCTTAGAGTAGAGGAGATAGCTAATTGTAAGAAATTTCAGAGACACCTATGTTAAACACATGGCTTGGAGAGGACAGAGCTACCATGATGATCCTTGGTGGGAGAACAAGACAAAGAGAGCCCACAAAGTATTTTTTCACAAAGCAAACATTGGAAAGCATGTGACCATGCAAAGCTATGTGGCACTGAGATGTGAGTGTCAACTTGACAACTGAAAGCTCTTGACACATCTGTGAAGAACTGTTGGTTAAGACAAGCCCTGAACAAGCCTTCAGGGGTGTCTATAATTACAAGACCCAGCCAAGAGAGAGTGAGACCAATCCCTGAACAGGGATATAAGATGTAGGGAGGTCATTTAGTAGTTTGGCATACTCTAGCCAAGTAAAGTTTGTCTTTCTCTCTGCTTGTGGATATGGTATGGCCAGTTCCCCAAGTTCCTTATATTAATATGAATTCTCCTGACTAGATGGACCAAGAACTTTAAGAAAAAATTGTGAACAGGAACAAAGCACCATTGTTTCCTTGCTCGTGAATTTATAAGAAATATTCAGACAAAATGCAACACTGTAAATATAAAAATTTAATTCTGTAGATAACACAGATTTAATACAACACAGTTGGATACATAGAAGACACTTTGTCATAATGATAATTTGGTTGTAAAGAAAAGAGAAAGGAATAAAACTATAATATAACATAAAACTATAATGGTGGATAAATGATAAATGAAAGGTAAATAGGCAGGCAGATGTAGATATATACAGCTGAAAACACTGACAGATGATAGTGTGTGGATGTACAGATGAAAGTTAGATAGTAGTTCAGTTATAGATTATAGATTGCATAGGCCTGGAGAGATGGCTCAGGGGTTAAGACTCTGCCTAGCAAGCAGAAGATTCTGAGTTGGGATTAAAGATCCCACATAAAAATTCCTGGTTGCCTTCCTTCCCCCCCTCCCCATTCCTTACCTACAGAGCCTGGGAAATCCCAGAGTGAAGCAAAAAGGAGGTAGAAACAATCCTGGATGCTTCCCAAAGTCACCCTTGGTCTTCCGCAGGGACACACACCATGCCCTCTGATACACACACACACACACAGACACACACACATGCACACACATACCCTGAAATAAATAAATAAATGTGTCATGTCAAAAGAAGATAAAAAGTATTTTCCCCTCTTGAAGTGTGCTTGTTGATATGACTTAGTCATCGGTCAGTGCAAAAATGCTATGTAATTTAAAGTAGTTGTGGGGGCCTCAGTCTAGGTAACCTGTGTGGTCTGGCAAGCTTAAACAAAGATGTTTTGATGGAGGAAGACAACAGGGGCATAGCCCAGGAAGAACACAATAGGGGGCGTAGCTGGCTTGACCTTTAAGATGATTGGTTGCCTGTTTCCCCACCCTAGAATTCCCCTTGCAGTTTCTGCCTTTATAAGAGGGCTATGGACTTGCAATAAAGGAGTTCCTGCTTGACTAGACTCCCTGTCATGTCTGATTATCCTCGGGAAGGAGGGCTGGGAGTGGGCAGACAGCGCACTCACCTTTCCCTGATTCCCCTTGTGGAGGACCCACGGGACCGGCCTGCAGGACAGAGTTGAAATCCCCCGGGATCCCCACATCTGGTCCCCAACGTGGGGCACAAAGAGTTCATGGAGTGTTGAAGAATTCGATCCGGGCCAAGCAGTCTTCGAGGTGAGTGAGACCCTAACAGATGGTTAATGCAACTACTAAGTCTGAAGACCCAGCGCTCAAGATGCTGAGATACATGCTTAAAAATAGGGGCTTGGAAATCTCTGATTCCAAGGCTTTAAACATTTGAGAGGCAGTTTCACTGAGAATGCTGCAGAGCGAGAGGGAGGGGCTAGCACGCAGAACAATGCCCATTCGCCTTCACAAAAACATTCCTAATCTGTGCATGGGCATGGCCTCTGCCAGGCTAAGGCGGAGAACTTGGGGGAGCTGAGGAGGGTGGACAGCACACTCACCTTTCCCCAATCCCCTTTGTGGAGGACCCGCGAGACTGGCCTGCAGGACAGAGCTGCAATCCCCGGGGACCCCCACAGTAGTCGTGTATTACTTTTCAGTTGTTGTGAGAAAATACTCTGGCCAGAGCAACTTAAATAGATCAGGTTTAATAATTGGTGTCATGGTCCCAAAAGCAAAGAATCCATTATGGCAGGAAGGGCATGGTGACAGGAAAGGAAGCAATGGTGGTGGCATTACCTGCCTTTTTAGTCACTCAGTCCACCTCTATGCAGTCTCGACCACCTGCTTTGGTGCAATTTCAGTGGGTAGCTGATCACCTTCTTACTGATAAATGTGTCATTCCTAACAATAGCATAAATACACTCGTGTTCCAGTGATCTGAAGTAGGGTCATTCTGTACCTACTTTCAAAATTTCAGAAACTTACGTCTTTCTTTTTTCACAGTTCTAACACTACAACCAAACCTAACAGAAGAGACAAAATCAGATATTTTAGCAGCTGCTTTATCAAATAAGACATCTTTAGTACATTTTATTTGTGCACAATTCCTAATTAAGAAAACTTATTTTAAAATTTGTAAGTAAATTTGACTCGAAAATTTAGAGAACTAATACTTTTTCCCTTTTAAAAGATAATATTGCTAAAATATGAATGTTTTAATGTCACCTGATGCATCCAAATATATTAGTATACTTTTGTATTATTTGTTTCAAATGAAAGTCAATTTCACTTAAGAATTATTAAACCTTCTGGTTTGGGCAGAGAAATATGGCAAGGAAACAGTTGGCTAGTCTTGAGGTCAATGCACAACAATGTCTTTCATTGTAAGCAGCGAGTATGTTACAGTTAAAACCACAATAATTAAACATTAACACTCTTTTCATTTCTCTTTTAGAATGACAATGACCACACCTATGGTCCTACCTATGCTGTATATGTCTACTTCACAGATCTGTTGGCAAAACTAAGATACCACCTACTAAGAAGAATAAAGATTTACTTCCCAGATGAAAACAAAGAAAGATATTTTATTCATGACATGATTTCTTAATATGTAACCAATGAACTAATATGATTTATTAAATAAAAATATTTTATCTACAAAAGTTTTGTAAGACTTGTGTAGTACAACATGCACAAATACAACAAAGAAGTTCAAAAACTTTCAAGGAAGCTGGGGAAATGGTTCATTGGTTACAGGCAAAAGTAGCTCCATAACTGCTAGACAGTTGTGGCAATCAACCTATAATAATCCCAGAAAGCAGAGCCTAGAAAGCTCCAGAACAAGTTGGCTGACCAGGTTAGCCATAATGACACGCTCTCAGTTAAATTAGAGAAACAAGGTCACATTATTAAAATGGAAGAGTGATGGAGAATGACTTCTTGTGTCAAAAGATTATACCAAAACAATGTAATTTGAGTCAATTTCAAATAATTTTGACAAAAAACTACAACATGAAACATTATGAACTTAATGATTTTAATATAAATAAAAAATCCAAAGTAAGTGGTTCCATATTATAGGCTTATTTACATAGAATAATATTTTATCGTTTGTCATTAATAACATGACTTAATATGCATGTGTATTTTGTTCCAGCAGAGATTAAGTTATAATTTTGCATCATTTATTATAACCATCTGGTGTTCCAGAAGTTAAATAAAGTTAATTTATGCAACAAAACATTTTATCACAGAAATCTCAAAACATGAGTGTAATATGTAAAACTGTGGAATTATATAAATCCATGCAGTCCATACTTGCTTTCGTTATTTCTTCAATAAAATCTATATGTATATAGTGATTTTTCTACAAAACAACATTAACATTAGAAAAGCCATTAAGTTAGTATTAAATTTTTTAGAATTAGATTTTTTCTTTTTTATTCTGTAAATAGCTATTTATTATGCACTAAATCTGAAATGTATGCTACTTTTTTGACATTTTTCAAAACAGTTTCAACCATATTCATTTCCAAATGTAAATTTTCTTATAGGTATTTCTAAGCACATGCTTACTGCCAAATTAATTTCTGTGGGACAAGCAGCAGAACCCTGATTTGATTTACTAGAAATAGGAAAATGAATATGAAAATTGGCTTCCAAATAGGGTAGAGATTAGAATCTTATGAAAGATTGAACAGCACTGTATTGCAGTACATATTAATTTAGTCATTCATCATGATTATCTGATGTAGTAGAAAGAGCCATTACCATTAGCTCAGCTAATACTCAGATCTAATCCTGGGATATTAACTTCCTGCCATAACACACATGTCTGCTTCCTTGTTTCTTGCACCAGATTCTTTCAGGATGGAAGTGAAGATAGTCTTTACAAACCAGAGAAAATTGCTCTAAATTTCAAGTCCTCAGAATGCTGCTTTAAGCTTTGAATTTACTCAAAATTAAACTTATATCAAGGAACTCATAAGAACATATGTGCATTTCTTTAAAGCTTATTTTTAGGTGGAACATGTCTTAAATACTAAATAAAAATATAAAAGCATATTCAAATATTTTTATAGATGGGAAATATTTTCTTTTTTACTAGAATTAGCACTTATTTTTTGCAGATTATCTTTAAAGAATTTGAATTCTGTTTATAAAACTGAGGTGTGTGTGTGGGAGTATGTCTTAGTTTGTGTGTGTGTCTGGTAAATATTTGTGTTCCTTCAAAATCACACTTTTTTGGAAAGTAAGTTTGAAACTTTTTAAAGTATTTAATTTGAGAAGATTGAGCTCTCAATTTTTAAAAAACCGTGTCTATGATACTTTTATGGTGATCTGACTGTCTGATATGTGTAGACATACAAATGTGTAGGAAATTATTTTAAGAGTCCCATTCATGCAAAAAAAAAACTTCATGAAATTTATCTATGAACAGCTTTGCAAGTTCTTGAGTATGAAAAAATGAAAGGAAATCATGCTATAATCACTGATGATTCTACTCATGTACCTCCTCTAAGAACCTACAACAAAAATATCACACACACACACACACACACATACACATACACACACACACACACACACACACACACACAGCTGGAAGCTGAGGCTTGCCACATTGCCTTCTCTATTTAGTAGTAAAGTGTCAGCAGAGAGTCAAGATGATAAAGTTTTCATACAAGGAATAAGAGTGCCTGGAGAAGTAACTTTCCAATCTAAGAAAATACTAAGTAAAAAACAAATAAAATGAAAATAGTGATGTACAAGTCTAAGTTGAATTCTCTTTGTGATTGATGTCTGCTGTTTGCCTTTCTTACGTATAATTCTGCATGCCATCCTTTGTGATGTTCTGTCTCTTTTCTTTGCCTTCTCTTCTTTGCCTGTATCCACAATAATATCCCTATGTTACTAAACACGGAATCTTCTATTACTTTTCCAACAACATGTAACTTCTCAAATCTAGTCTGAACCCCAATGTTAAAGAACTGACTATATATTATCTTCTTCATTGTTATTTCTCTTGAGTTTCCTCTAAGTTTAATTGCAATGCAGGTGTGTCTTATATCCATGTACAGTAATTTTTCTTTTATTTATTATTTTCATGTACTTTTATATATGTAGTAATGTATTTATTACATGTACATTATTTTCATATCCATTTCATAAGGGGCCAATTTCATGGACTTCTGTTCTATGTGGTTGTTTCCACTTGCCAAGCCTACTTTTAATTTTCTATAACTATTTTCACTTCCTAACACTTGTATTAGCAATATTTTTTAAATATAAAATACATTTTGTATTTATGGCAGCCCAGGTTGTTATCACAATATCTGTGATCCTTGCTAGCTTTATTACTATCACAATCACTTCCAATTTGGCTTCATTCACTTTACTTATTTATGATTTTGTCTCGTATCAGTTTATTTTCTTTTATTTATTATTGCTTTTTTGCTTTATTATTTAAATGTTTGATTTTTTTCTCTCCAGAGAAAAAATATGTGTAAATTAAGTTTTCAAATTAAGCAAAGTTTTGTGTACTTTTTGGCACCATTTTTTTGCTAAAAACTTCAACGTGTATCTTTCTCTGTGAGCAATCCTTCCCAGTGCAAAGGTTGGGGTTCTTCTTGCATTCCTGTGACAGAAGCCATGTAAGCCCAAGGGCTTTGAGATACCAGTAGACATGCACAAAGATGGCAGTCCTCAAAACACTGACTCTTTAAATAAGCATCTAGTTTTAACCATTACTGCATGATTGCTTATTGCCTAAAATTTTCAGTTTACTTTGCATAAAAGTCAGAACATTTTAATAGACTTTCCTGACAAGGACAACAACATAAGTCTTGACAGTAATTAGGTCTATCTTCTACTTTCTTTAGTTCAATATATGTAAGATGACCATACATATATCCTGATTTCCAGTTTGGGTACAGGTTAGCACTTTTATGGTTTATTGTTGATTGAACTACTTTTATTTAAGTGTAATTTTATACTGAGTTAGTTTCATCTAAACTATATTCATTGATAAATGAATATAGGAAGTAAACAATTTAAGGGATTGTGAGATTTATTTCAGTTTATGATTCATCATCAAGGCAGGAGAGTTCACAACAACATGTGGCTACATCATATCCAGAAAGACCTGAGAGAAGGAAACATTTTCTGACTTGGCAATATGTGTGTGTGAGTGTGCCAAGTATGCTTAATCACTGAAGCAGCATTACCCGTCCTGCTTACTTGCCCAGGGAACAGTCCCACCCCGCTTGGGTTGGGTCTTCCTATTATCAACCAGACAATATCTCAGGGATTTGATCAGGCTTGACTTAGCTACAAAATCTTCACAGGTGTGTCTCAAGGCTCGTTCCTCAATTTTAATGCTGATAAAATTGTACTCAAATAAAATACATATAAAAATAGACAGTACAATCACAATACCAAACACACACACACACACACACACAGAGGCAAAAGAAGTTTGTGCATACTTGCACATGCCCTCAATTGATTTGAGAAGACTCACGGATATTGAGTCATGCAATTTTTTTCACTCAATATACTAGACTAACTTTTAATATTATACAAATGTTTTAGCTAATGCCTGCACACTACAGCATCTAGTAAACCTGATACTTAATGTTGATCATCAGTGAAAACATTTCCATAAAATATAGTATATACTTTTATTTTGCTACTCTTGTTACATTATATAGAGAGTTGGTTTTTATTATAACAGTGCTTATTTTTTACAATGTAGTTATAGAACGGTATTACCAAACACTTATCCATTCCTCCTGGTAAATATTCTGGGTTAGGCCTTGACAAAATTCTAACGTGAGCATTTATTCAATAAATTTAAACATAAGATTGTAGTTTATTGCTCTTACTTTTAATTAATTTATTTTTATAATTTTATTGATTAAAAAGTTTCAAAATGGGAAGACATTTTGTAAAATGTTGCATAGAAAATAAAATTCCCAAGCCTTAAACAGAAATGTAACTTCACAAAGCATTCCTCAACACAAAGACAGAAATACAAAGGGACCCCATATCTTCCAAGAATCCAACCAAATACACAGCTCCCAGCTATGAGGACCAAAGCACTACACAAAACTTCCAATAAAATAGGCAACACTCCTCAACCAACTATGAAAAATATCACCCTTTACCAAACACTTGACCCTCTCTGCCGTGATCACATCAACGTGCTAATGTTATCTCCAAATCTCACACCGCAGCATTTGTCAGGCCCATAACTAGCCAGAATAAACTGATGATGTACATCAGGTTCCATAATCACATAGGCCAAATACTTTGGTTTAATACTAGCACTCACATATGAGAGAATATGTGGCATTTGTCTTTCTGTGTCTATGATAATTTCCTTAATATTGTATTTTCTAGTTCCTTCCATTTACTAGTAAATTCCATAATTTCATCCTTCTTGATAGCTGAATACCATTCCACTGTGTTGATGGCCATTTTCTGGTTGATTTCATTTTCTTCCTATTATAAATAGAGCTGCAATGAACATGGAGGACCAAGTGTCTTTATAGTAAGATTTAGAACCCTTTGGAATTATTCTCAGAACTGGTATAGCTGGGTCATATAATAGTTTCTTATTTAGCTTTTTGAGGAAATTCCATATTAATTTCCAAGGTGATTGCCATCATTCTGAATGTTGCTGACAAAATCACGACTAAACAGCTTAAGAAAACAAGTTATCATTCTCTCTCTCTCTCTCTCTCTCTCTCTCTCTCTCTCTCTCTCTCTCTCTCTCATTATAGTCTGGTGACAACTCCTTGTCCGACTTGGCAGGAGAGTTCACACTAACACCAGGGATCTGGCAACATCATATCCACATAATAGCTGAAAGGGTGAAAATTCTCACTTGTCAAACCAACATGTCTGTTCAAGTACACAGAAGAAAAAGTCAACTTTCTCATCCAGGTCCCTCCATCTTATTCACCTTCCCAAGAACTAGTCACACCCACCATGGGTTGGGTTTTCCCCATCAACTAGACAGCCTCCTGCAGGTTTGCACTACACTTTTCAACTACTAATTTTCCCCAAACATACCCAGAACTTGAACTCTCAATCATAAAGTTGATTAAGACAACTTGACAACTTGACATAAAAAAACTTTAGAATTGTAACTGTGGATCTTTATCTGCACAGATGTCAAATTATCTTATAGTATAAATATATTTGATTTTATTAATTCTAAATCTCATAAATGTCTTATAGACAAATTTTAAAATGTTCTCTCTTGTAAATAAGTTCAAAATAAGTTCAATATTTCAGTACATATAAAACATTAAAGCAGAAGCATTAAAATAAGAAAAATATCAAATTAAGACCAAAGTCCAGCCAATGAACTACTACATCCTGAAGTTCAATGTCCATCTTCTGTCACTTGTCATGTACTCTGGGAGATTCTAATCCTTCTTCACAACTCAAAGATACACAATTGGTTTTTATTCACTTGCAGTCATCTTGAATATACATCCCATGTTTCTGACATCTCTAAAAGCACTCTGATTTCACCTTCCTTTGTATAAATTCCAAACCTACCACTTGGTGACAAACATCAGCTGCTCTCCATGAACTCCTCAATCTTGCATCAAAATCAGCGTTACCACCTGGGTAACGCTGACAATTCTGCAGTGAGGTTGAAATGTAATTTTGTCCTCTAGAACTACAGAAGACACTAAATTTTGGACACTGACACTGGAAAAGCCCTTATTCAGGTAGCCAAAACTTCTGGAGGACAAGAAATAGTTTTGGATTGGTTTTCCAGTTCCTGAAGATTTCTGGGTTTTCAAACCACAGAATTTCATTATGGTGATTTCAATTTTTCCACTGTTCAAGTACAAAGCATTGAGGTCGTCCTGTAATGGTGCTCTTTTCTCCACAGCAGCAGCAGATATCGTTCTCTCTCTTTCTCTCTCTCTCTTTCTTTCTCATTATAGTTTGGTCACAACTCCTTGTCCAACTTGGCAGTAGAGTACACCCTAACACCAGGGATCTGGTATCATCATATCCATATAATGGCTGAAAGGGTGACAATTCTCACTTGTCAAACCAATACGTCTGGTCTGCATCCTGCAGTCTGCCTTTTCCTCATCTTAAGTTTCAAGGCTGCAGGCACAGCTGTTCTCTACGAAACAAACTGGTCCATCATCTTTAAATTGAACTTTACTAAAGTCTTTGTTTCCTTCATCACAATCTGGTCCCAAACAATTTACAATTCTGTCAATATCACTCTTTAAAATGGTCCACAAACTAAATGGTTTTTAGATAACACAATCTCAATGTCTTCAAACATCATCATATTCCTCCAAAAGAATTGTATAAAAACCACAACATCTATTCTTTTCTCTGTATCCTTAGCATCATTCCCTATAGTGTTTGGTTTTGATCTTCAGCAATCTAACTGTGTTAAGATGGTATTACAGGATAGTTTTAATTTATAGTTCCCTGATGATAAGGGAAATTTTTAAAGATATTTGTTTGACATTGAAATTTCTCTTTGTCTCTTTTTTTCTTCAGGGTGCATTTTTCAGTTGTGTTGTTTATTGTATGGTGACTCATTTTTTAGTCCTTTGTATACTTTGAAGATTAATTCTTTGTTAGATTGATAGCTGCAAAGATTTTACCCCATCTGCACAATTCATAGTTTATTTTACAGAACAGAAGCTTTTTAATTTCACAAGGTTCCACTGGTTGGTTATTGTCTTAAGTCCTGGGTGCTTGGAGTCCTATTCAGGAAATGTTTACCTAATCCTATCAATTCAAACATATTCCCACTCTTTCTTCTAAAAGCTTTGAAGTTTCAGTTTTATTTTTACTGATGTTCCTGATCCATTTGAAGTGATTTTTGTGCTAGGCTTGTTTGTTTGTTTGTTTGTTTTATGCATTGGGTGAATGTATACAAGTATTCATGTATGCATGCACGTGCATACACACACACACAATCTCACATAATATGGGACATCTATTATCAAACATAGTACACATAAATTATGAAGTTGAGTATATTGCCATTTCATAAGTGTTGGTATGCTCAGTGGTATGTAATTTAATCCATAGAATGTGTGTGTGTGTGTGTGTGTGTGTGTGTGAGAGAGAGAGAGAGAGAGAGAGAGAGAGAGAGAGAGAGAATGAATATGGGTGAAAATATGTTACACAATGGGTGGGAAGTTGGAGAACATCTTTTCAATGTGATTCTTTCCACCTTGCTTGAGATCATGTCCCTGTATATGCAGGGACAGCCTTTCTGCATATCTCCAGAGACCCTGGGGTCTCCTCTTCCCATCTCTAGTAGGTTCACAGGTGTGTTTGAACCCCTGCATCCGACTTTTACCTAGGATAATCATTAGACTTGCATTATTTCCATGACAAGTGCTTTATTTGCTCAGCCATCTTTGCAGCTCTGAGTGTTTCTTTGTTTTTTTGCTTTTTTGTTAAACTACAATGTATTCTGTGAATTGATCATGATCATGAACTTGCAGTCTAGGTGATGGCCTCTTGATTAAATGAAGCTTATATCTGAGAGATGAATATTTTTCTTATAAAACACATCATGAATTTCTTGTGCCAGGAACATGCAAAAGCTTTCTTCAGGAGCATGTTTAGAATAATTTTTAAGCAGTGAAATTACTAGCAAAAATAAAAGAAAACACTAAGGAGTGTGCTGAAAGAGTAGGAAAGTTGAGCACCAATGAATTTTGTCATGTGTGATCTCATCTGGAAATGCCCGTATAGGGAGCCAAATTGTATTGCAATGCCTATATACATAAGAAAACACAAATGTGTCCTGACTATTGACTTTGAGATTACCAATACAGATCACAGATATGAAGCATCTGTTTTCAAACTCAATACACATAAATTATGAAGTTTGAGAATCTATATCACCATTTCATAGGTGCCAGTATGCCCTAGAGGAATTGAATCCACATAAAGTTTAGGATTTAGACACTGGGATTATTACTCTATAAGCAAAAGAAAACTTGGCTATCAAAAGGACAAGTTCCTGTAGGTAGTATGTGGCAGTTAGTTACTTTGCGTGGTTGCTGATAAAATCATTATAAAACTGCTTAAGAGAACAAAGGGTATTTTTTCTCTTATGATTCCTGGTTACAGTTGTTTTTCCAATTTGATAGTAGAGCACCACTATCACCAAAGGGACATAGGAAACTGGCCACACTATAGCCATATAACTGCTGAGAGAAGACAATTCTTACTTTCCAGATCAGCATGCCTAGCAAGTACACACGAGGATGCCAACTTCCTCAACCAGCTCTCTGTATTTTATTCACCTGTCCAGGGCTTAGTCCCACCCCCCATGGACTGGTCCTTCGCATCAACTAGACAGTTTTCTACAGGTTCACTCTGGACTTTACTAATTATCTACATATATGCCCAGAGCTCTAACTCTCAACTGTCAAGATGACACCTGTATCTAACTATGACATAGTATGTGTCAGTTTGGCACAGTATTAGGTCCAAATGAAATTATTTGCTTTCACCAAGTTATTTGCTTGATACTTTGATATATATATATATATATATATATATATATATATATATATATATATATATATATATATATATCTCCCATCTGGATTATGTTATTTTGCCATAGCTTAGGTTACTCTCATTTGTGATGATTAAAATTTGTTTACCACATGGTTTTCTAAATAAAAATGTCTTTGAAAGCAAGAATCTTAAATAAATATCATCCCTTATCAACCATCACAAACTGTTTTGTGGGCTCACATGTGCATGCATGTATGTATGCGAATGCATGTATAGGGGATATACATGTGGTTGTGTGTGGATGTTCAATCTACGTGTGCTTATGTATATGTGTCTCTCGGTGTGTGTATATATATTTTCATGTGTGTATGCATGTGCTTGCTTGCGCATGTGTGTGTGTACTTCTGCATGTATGCACGGGTATGTATATGTATGTGAGTGTGTGGCTATGTGTACAGATACATTTTCATGCATGTATTTGAATGTGCATGTGTACATGGATGTGTAGGTGTAAATATGCCTACATTTTGCTTTTAATGTCAAAGTTTATGTGTGTTTCTTAATCACTCTTTATTTATTACTTTTTAAAAAAGTCTCTTACTGAACCTGGTGCTCTTAAATCAAACTAGATTTTCTGGACAGCACCTCCTTGACATTCTGTCTTCCCAGTGAAGGGATTTCTATGCATGTGCACCTTCTGACTTGTTTTTAACCTTGGTTCTGGAAATCAAACATAGGCCCTTATCTTTGTATGGCAAGTGTTTCACTCGCTGAGCTGTCTCTCCAACTCCTAAATGGAACATTTATTTCATAATTTGCATGAAATTATATTAACAACGGATATAAAAGAAAAAAGATGGTAAAAGTTAAGATTTCAAACTTCCCTGTAAATACACTAATAATTGTGCATATCTTAAATGTGAGCTCTTGTAGAGTGCATGCTTTGGCCTACAATGGTATCAGTGTGATGTGTTGGCTGAGATGGGTTTCATTACCCTGCTTGGTGATATAGAGAAAGCAACAGGCTGTCTTTGATTTCCAAGCGGCCTCCTATGGCTCAGCCAGGTGCTCTCTCTGCTCCTGCACTTGTAGGGATGACTTCTTCCAGCTCCCGAGGAGGTGGTAATGACTATCTCTCTCATCAGCATCAGCTCTGGTCCAAGGAATGTTACTTTGAAATAGCAGAGAACATAAACCATCTGCACTTAACTACTTGACATTTTGGTAAAATACGACAGCTTTACCAAAAACTCCAACTGTTTGACTTGAATTCATTTGATCCTTCTTTTTTTTTTTTTCTGTCTATTTTTATGGGGCAAAAGTTCAATACAGCACAGTTCCTGTTTGATGAAAACAGCAGGCAGAGAGCACACTGCATAAACAAGCGCTGCTCTCCTGTTCCCATTTGAGAGACCCGAATGCTAAAAACACAATATCTCCTTGGAAATCATCCTACTTTTTATTCAAATTGCAAACATTCAGGTTACCAACTGTTTGAAGAATTAAAAAAAGATTTTCAATTTGAAATTGATATAAGAGTCCTTTTAGTTCCAACTGGGAAAAGACATTCAGTTTGATTTTGTGAATTTCACTTGTAGTCATTGCTTCCAAACAAAACAAACATTTCATGGTGCTTTCTCATTTCTTCTTTTTTTTTCCCCTAACTTCCCTTCATTTCACTTCCTCTCATTTCCTCTTTCCCTAGAGTGTCCATCTCCTCTCCTATCTCTTTTCTTCAGCAAGTACACTCAGTCACCTAGTATATGCTTATCATCCAACCTTTGTGACATAAATGCTTCACATTTTAATCAAGACAATGTGTGAAATGCCCATATACCCTTTTACTGTGCTATGTAGTGTACCCACAAATCTTCATGCACATTTAGCTTACAGTCAATAAGGGTTTAGTATATTAAAGCAATGATTTATACCTCTTCACGTTCTAATTAGAACTTGTTCTTAAATAATTTATGCTTGAGTTCATGCATCAGTTTGTTACATTTAAAAATTCCTATCATTTTCTTTGTCTGTTCCTAAGTGAAAAAAAAATTAGTTGTGAGCACAACATATACCAGAGTTATTAAAAGACTTCAAATGCTACACTTAAATGGAAAGATGTTTTGGTGTAGAAGCCATCCTTTTGAATTCCACAGAGATATGAAAAACACTGGTGACCTGAGAAAACACTAGCCCAGCATCCAGGATCTGAGATGACTTACACCCTTCCTGAGTTTTTGTCATTACCTGCCCATTGTAGATGAGAAAAGTCACACCTATACCATCAAAATGATTAGAGATAACTGTTTCTGCAGAGAAATCGAGTGTCACATTCAGGTAACCTTGAAATACTGTGTCTCTACTGTGTTAATAGTTTCTTGAGGTTTTGTATTCACAGAACAAAGAAAATGATAAGTGGAGACACTTTTCAAATACATTGGTAGAAACAGAAGGTCAACTGATCACAGCAGTGTGGGAGGATCTCTGTTACAGGTTATCTATGTATCTATGTATCTAATGACATTCTTAGCCTTTTCATTGGTAAAAGTGAGGGATCAGCTTATATTTTCCAAAGAATACAACCTAATAGTCTTTCCTAAAGGTCTCATAGAGAGGTCCCATGCGAAGGTTTGAAGTAGATTATGACTATTAATGGGCTTAAAGATGGTTCAAGAAATGTGGCTCTGGACTTGCAACATTTCTGAACGCTACATTATTGAGACTCTAAGTAGTTAATCAACCTTGCATGTGCAGCAACATCCTTCCAAGAATGTAAGTTCATAATTTGCAGCTCTTTTGTCTCCACCTCTCACTGTGCAAAGATGTACGGCCATGTGTTCAACAAATGTATTTTCTTTAATCAACTGCCTACCTCTGATTCATGCTACAGCATATGAATTTAAAACTAAATTGCTGGGATGGAGAGATGTGTGTGACATTAAAACTCTGTCTCATGAGCAGAAGCTCCTGTGTTCACATTGCATGTTCTACATAAAAATGTCATATGGAAAAGGTATTTCTGACCTTGTACTTCTGACACTGGTGGGTGGAGCCTGAGAAACCTCAGACTGAAGCAAAAAGGAGGCAGAAGAAATCCAGGATGATTTTGGAAATCAAAGTGCCCTCTGACACACACACACGTGTGCACATGTAAAATAATAAATAAATAGACAATAAAAAACTGCTGAAATTAACCCCATATTATCTAACAACATGTACTTTTGATAGACAGTGGATGTATTTTCTTGATTCATTTAATCGTTTTTATTTCTATTTATGTACATAGTAACTCATGTATTCAATTAATCCATCAGCAATGGAATACAATAATATTTGTTCATTTCTAGTCATCATAAAAGAGAAATATAGTATTGGATACTGTCAAAATACAGTGCAATGGATAAATAAATTTGAAAGGAAGAAATTACAATACTGACAAGAAGAAATTTAATACAAGCAATCTTAAGACAAGGAAAATTTGATTATATAATTGCAGTGAAAAAATTGATTATTAAAAATATAAATCCACAAATATGAATATAGAATATTAAAAGAGCATTGCAAGAAATAATATACAATGACTATAATGATAAGCAAAATATCAGCAATATAACATGGATAGCATGCAGTCAAATCCGAGTGTGAACCTTAAATTTATTATCTCTCTGCAAGATTATATGCACAATGGGAAACAATCTTCATTCCACATTTATTAGCTAATATTCACTACATAAAATAGGATATTTCTTTGAAAAAGCATAATGGGTATATATCATAACTATTTAACATTGGCAAATAACTTGTTACTTATATATTAATTTTTTAGTAAAATAATAGAAACTGGAAAAACAAAATTGTCATAAACATGATTCTTTTGCAACTGTCAAATATAAATTTCTAATGTCCTAAAGATATTTGGGTTCTCTACAGGATATTTGGTCTACGTTGTACTTATTTACAGGTATCAACTTCACAACTGAGAACTGAATGCTTAGGTAAATGAATGAGAAAACACTTAAGTAATCAGACCTGTAGGAAATTATCTAGCTTGAGAAGAGATCATTTGCTGGACAGATGCTCAACACAGTGGCAGAACTGGATGGCATTTCAGATTGGAAAACTGGCAAGCTAGCAAGCTAGAAAGCACAAATTCACTATTTTCACTCTGTTCTTGCTGTGGATAAGATATGTCCAGTTTCCTCAGCCTTAGCTTTCCTGCCATCATGGACTATAAACTCAAATCATAAACTGCAGTAAACCCCTGGTTCCCTAAGTTGCTTGGGTCATGTATTCATTCAACTGAACAGCAACAGAACTTTATGGAGTGTATACATTTTATATCATAAAGCAATTCTGGAGAGTTTACTCAGTGGTTAAAGCACTTGCTTCAGCAAGCAAAAGGACGGAGTTCACATTCCCAGGTTCTAATTGAATGTGAGTAGATGTGCTGACCCGCCTAAAATCTTCACCTTTATTAACCCAGGAGTTACTTGCTCTTTTTTTTTTCAAAAGAAGAAATCCCCAAATCTACTGTGATTTTGATAGCTCACTTCTGGTTTGCAATGTACATGTGTTGGTCCTGAGCCAAATACATTATCATTACTTTCTAACAGCATGTTTTCACATTTCTTTTGAGAGACTTTTGATATTTAATGTCAGATGAAGGAAGATGAGCATCTTTCCTCAGTGTATAGCTGCTGATGTGTCACATACACTTGAGCAAGTGCTCAGGCACATGCCAGCAAAGGAATCACCTCTATCAGCTGGAGATGGAGGCATCATCGATAAATCGTTTTTACTACAAAGCCTAAAACAACTTCCACCAAGCTCATTCTATAACCTGTGCTCTCCATTTTGTACTGATCATTGCTTCTATTTTACCTCTTTTATTGCCAACATCAGTTTTCCAGTAAGTATATAAATAACCAAACCTGCCATAGTCATTGTAAAAATGTAGTGGCATATGTGGATTTGCTGATAGTGATAGATTTGAATATTTACCTCTTGCTATTTTGCATTGCTAACTATTTCCTTGAGCCAAATATGTTATTGGCTCAAAATTCCACAAAGGGCTTAGAGTCTGAAGCATCTTTTTAATATTCTGCATGACTTCCATGAAGAGACTGAGATAATTACTTGGTGTTTCAGTTCTCAACCTGATGAAAGCAGAAAGGACATGTTCCCTCAATTCTTGCTGTAGAGAACAAGAATTCTTGTAGTTGTAGATATTATGATCAGTAGATCCTAAAGCATGTTATAAAATAAGAGTCATTCCATTGTGTTCAAAAGAAAATAACCATCTTCACATTAGTAGAAATTTGTTAATCCATGTATCTTTGTATGCATATCCATTAGAATAAATATGTATACATGTGGATACATATGTGTATAGGACATGATGAAGTAATTAGAAGTAAAAAAACATCTTTTTGAGATGGAAAGATTTATTTGTTATCTATATTGAAAACAATGTAGTTGAGACCTTAAGAGCACAAGTTTTTTCAAAGTTGATTTGACATCTTTAGTGTGCCCTTAATTTCCACAGAATGTAGTTTTTTGTCTTTTTGGAAATTTTATCTGTCCTTTATTTCCTATGCAAAACACATGGTCCAAAACACTTCTGTGCACAACCTCACCTTTCACTTCCTTAACCTTTTCCAATGAGTCATTAGAAAAAATAGGAATAGAAGCCAAAGTTAGTGAAGACATTTAAGTTGTCATGCTCCAATGGAATTGAATGTTCTTTATGCAAGGGGGTTTAATCCTCAAACCTTTCCAAATCTGGGTAATATTTTCTTGTTTAGTTTTTATTAATATGATACAAACTTTGTCTCTTTTACATTATGATGTGAACATCCTTTTGTCCTATCATGCTGAATTTTGTTCATAGTTATTGTGATTGGTTCTTGTTTTAAAGTTATTTGAATGCCATGAGAAATAATGATGATTCCTATTGCACCAGGTACAATCCCTGGGTGCATGCCTAACAGCAAAAAATTGGACCAAGAGTTCTGCTTAGTCTGCACTGCACTGCAACCACCATGGGTCATTTTTGTGGGGTCTGAATGGATTTCACTAATGTTGCAAAATATCATGTTTTTTAAATTCTGCTGTATTAATTATGGAGAAAGGAAAACAAGATGAGAGAAGTCCAAATTTAAATCTACCAATTGGGCTAGTATGATGGTTCAACAGGTAAAGTTGCCTGTGCACAAATCTGGCAAACTGAGTTCTATTTTTGGATCTTACAAGGCATGAGGAGATAAATGATTTTCAAAAGTTTCCCTCTGACCTGCACATGTGCACATCTGGTCTCTCTCTGTCTCTGTCTCTGCCTCTGTCTGTCTCTCTCTCTGTCTCTCTTTCTCTCTCTGTCTTTTTCTCTCTGATCTCTCTCATCTTCTGTCTCTCTCAATTAAGAAATGAAACAGTAAGAATTGAAATGATTTAATTTTAGTATTGATTTTTAAAAAATGTGCCATGTGTAAATTCTATTTTACAAACATTTTATAACATTTTATTATTATTTCCGCTCATACAAATTTAATAGGCATACCAGTTCCCTCCCTCCCTTCTGCTCCCCCCGAACCCCTTGCTCCCCCTCACTTCACCCCGTCCTCCCCATCCCCCAGTGCCTCCTGCCCCAATTCCCAGAGAGTCCTTTAATGTGCATCACTGACTCTCCTCTGGGCCCTCCTCTCCGATGACATACAAGGACCCAGTGGCATTTCCCTGAACCCTTTCCCATGTTCCCCTTAAGTATAGGAACACTGCTGTGGCTGCCAATCCCTTGCCTCCAAGGATCTTGGTGCCTTTAGCAGATGCTAGACTTTGTGAGGTCAAGAGTGTGTTGACATGTAAAGTCCAATTATGATTGCTTTGGCCCTAACTTGTGTGGAGTATTTTGCAAATCATTGCTCCTCCCATGCTTTTGCTCTTACACTCTTACCGCCCCCTCTTCTGCAAATTTCCCTGAGCTTCAGGATGGGGAGAGATTAGTCTGGCCTAGTTCTAGGTGGTTGATATAGAGTATCTAAAGTTCTGGATTGTGGTTTGTTGATTTTCTTTTGCAGTTTTGCTGCTCTGGCAATGCCCTTCACTCCATCCTGCTGGGCACTGTATGTCATCCCCTGGCCAGAGAAAAAAAGCTGTTAAACTGGAGTCTTATTATAAGAGCACATTCAAGGGTAGATGTAATAAAAGTAGGAAACCTCAGTGAAGGAGGGGTCAATCACCCATTTGCAAAATGGTTACTTTTTATCTGCCAGACTACATGCCCTCCCCTTCTGGTGAGATCATACACCCTTAGTTGTAAATGATCAGGAACAAACGTCTGTGAACTTAACCAGGTATCGCATTACTTACTTGCAGTCCTTGATGGAGGCCTATTTTTTCTACTGTAACATAGTCACTTCTCTTCTTGTTTCTGGTGTGGCCCTCCAAACCCATCCCTCCTGTTCATAATCCTTGCAATTACTGTAGGTAATACATAGATTTACCTATGAGTGTCTCAAGGTGGGCCGGGTGGGTTTGGTACTAGGAGCCACCTATTAGGGAGTACAAACGGTGCTTAATTTTCTGGGTTTGGGATACTTCACTTAATATAATTGTTTCTAATGACATTCATTTCCCAGCAATTTCCAGTAATTCATCATTTTTGATGGCTGAGTAGTACTCCATTGTATAGATGTACCACAGTTTCCTTATCCACTAGTCAACTGTTGGACATTTGGGTTGATTCCATGACTTTGCTATTGTAAACAGTGTGCTATGAACATGGTCGTGCTTGTGCTATCGAGGTGGACCTCTGCTGTATGGGGGGTTATTCCCAAAAGTGGAATCGCAGGGTCATATGGCATTTCAATCTTTAATTTCTTTAAGAATCTCCAGACGGCTTGCCAGAGGGGCTGTATGAGCCTGCATTCCCACCAGCAATGTAGGAGAGTTCCCCTCTCTCCACATCCTCTCCATCCTTTGTTGTTGTTTGTATTGTGGATTTTTGCCATCCTGACCGGGGTGACATGATATCTCAGGGAAATTTTGATTTGCATTTCCCTGATGGCTAAGGAAGTGGAGCATTTTTTAAGATATTTGTTAGACATTTTAATTTCATCCCTGGTAAAATTTCTTTTAAGTTCCAGGGCCCATTTTTTAATTGGGCCATTGGTTTCCTTAGTGTTTAGTTTTCTATGTTCTTTGTGCACTCTGGACAGTAGAGCTCTATCAGATATGTGGCTAGTGAAGATTTTCTCCCATTCTGTGGTTTGCCTTTGAGCGCGTGTTACAATCTCTTTATCTGAACAGAAGCTCTTTAATTTCACAAGATCCCAACTGTTGAGAGTTGGTAGCAGTGACTATGCCATTGGATGTCTGTTTAGGAAATGTTGGCCTACCCCAATCAGCTCGAGGGCATTCTCTATCCTTTCAAATATGGTTTTTATAGTCTCTGGCCTTATGTCAAGGTCCTTGATCCATTTGGAATTAAGTCTTGTACATGGTGACAAGTACGGGTCCAGCTTTCATCTTCTGCATGTGGAGATCCAGTTTTGCCAGCACCATTTGTTGAAGATGCTGTTCTTTTTCCATTGGATTCTTTGGGCCCCTTTGTCAAAGACCAAATGGCTGTAATTTTGTGGGCTTATATCTGGGTCTTCAATCCTTACCCATTGATCTGTGTGTCTATTTTGGAGCCAGTACCAGGCTGTTTTTATAACTATGGATTTGTAGTATAGACTTAGGTCTGGTTTTAAGACATCCTTTTGAAATCAAATAACTTCATTCATTATACTTATGTAATATTGTTCATCCTATCTCTTTCTTATTATGTATCCACAGGCAAATAGACATATGAGTCATATATATATATGTATATATATATATCATAGGCATATATAAATAAAATATCCATAGTGATAATATATTAGTCAATTCAGTAAAGTTCTCCTATCATTAGGGGAAATAAAGTGTAGATATTCCCAACTCACTGAAATTTGTTTAGCTGGCATATTACTTTTAATTTATTTTCATTATTCCTTAAACAGTGTACTCCAGTTGGATATTGTCTTTAAATGCAAAGTTGCTTAATATATACATTTAATTATAAGAAATAATTTCCCTATACAATCAGTAAATAACTTTTTCATGAAACCACAGATACCATTCACTGTTCTGATGAGCCAGGCATATTTAATTAGATTAACTTTAATTTTCCTCAAACAGTTCTGCTCACAATCACCCATTCTACCAAGACCGGCTCATTCCTGTAGACTTTATGTAAAACACAACAAATTTTCATCTTTATCAAAGATGATATGCTTTAGCAAATATATGGTTACATACTTATGTGTTTTCTACCATTCTACCAAGACCGGCTCATTCCTGTAGACTTTATGTAAAACACAACAAATTTTTGTTTTTATCAAAGATGATATGCTTTAACAAATATATGGTTACATACTTATGTGTTTTAATTTTCATAGCTAATTCATTGGAAAACATTTTTCATAGTAAAATTAGGCATCAAAGACTACAAAGGATCCTTGAGAAGAAAATAAACATTAAAAGAAATTAAGGTTTTACTCTAGAAACAGTGGGAATGGAAGGAACCTTTATCAATATAATAAAAGCTAAGCCCACAGCAAGGATTATGCACAATAGGGAACAATTGGAAGCATTCCCACTTCGATCAGGAACTAGACGAGGCTGTCCACTCTCACCACTTCTATTCAATATTGTACTTGAAGTCTTAGCCGAAGTCATAAGACAAGAAAGGGACATAAGAGGGATTCAAATAGTCAAGGAAGAAGTCAAGCTATCCCTATTTGCAGATGACATGATCTTATACCTGAGTGATCCCAAAAACTCCACCAGGAAGCTCCTGGAACTAATTGAGAAGTTCAGCAGGGTGGCAGGATACAAAATAAATATGCAAAAATCAGAGGTGAAAAAGCCTTGAGAGAAACAATCCCATTTACTATAGCCCCTAAAAAAATGAAATACCTTGGTATAAACCTAACCAAGGAGGAAAAAGACCTTTACAATGAAAACTTTAAAACCCTAAAGAAGGAAATAGCAGAAGACACAAGGTGGAAAGACCTCCCATGTTCCTGGATTGGCAGAATCAACATTGTAAAAATGACCATCCTACCAAAGGCAATATACAAATTCAATGCTATACCAATTAAAATCCCAAAGCAATTCTTCAAAGAAGTTGACCAAACAATCTCAAAATTCATATGGAGGCACAAAAGACCTCAGGATAGCAAAGACAATACTGAGTAACAAAAACACTGCTGGAGGTATTACCATACAAAACCTAAGTCTATACTACAAATCCATAGCTATAAAAACAGCCTGGTACTGGCTCCAAAATAGACACTCAGATCAATGGGTAAGGATTGAAGACCCAGATATAAGCCCACAAAATTACAGCCATTTGGTCTTTGACAAAGGGGCCCAAAGAATCCAATGGAAAAAGAACAGCATCTTCAACAAATGGTGCTGGCAAAACTGGATCTCCACATGCAGAAGATGAAAGCTGGACCCGTACTTGTCACCATGTACAAGACTTAATTCCAAATGGATCAAGGACCTTGACATAAGGCCAGAGACTATAAAAACCATATTTGAAAGGATAGAGAATGCCCTCGAGCTGATTGGGGTAGGCCAACATTTCCTAAACAGACATGCAATGGCATAGTCACTGCTACCAACTCTCAACAGTTGGGATCTTGTGAAATTAAAGAGCTTCTGTTCAGATAAAGAGATTGTAACACGCGCTCAAAGGCAAACCACAGAATGGGAGAAAATCTTCACTAGCCACATATCTGATAGAGCTCTACTGTCCAGAGTGCACAAAGAACATAGAAAACTAAACACCAAGGAAACCAATGGCCCAATTAAAAAATGGGCCCTGGAACTTAAAAGAAATTTTACCAGGGATGAAATTAAAATGTCTAACAAATATCTTAAAAAATGCTCCACTTCCTTAGCCATCAGGGAAATGCAAATCAAAATTTCCCTGAGATATCATGTCACCCCGGTCAGGATGGCAAAAATCCACAATACAAACAACAACAAAGGATGGAGAGGATGTGGAGAGAGGGGAACTCTCCTACATTGCTGGTGGGAATGCAGGCTCATACAGCCCCTCTGGCAAGCCGTCTGGAGATTCTTAAAGAAATTAAAGATTGAAATGCTATATGACCCTGCGATTCCACTTTTGGGAATAACCCCCCATACAGCAGAGGTTCGCCTCAATAGCACAAGCTCAACCATGTTCATAGCAGCACTGTTTACAATAGCAAAGTCATGGAATCAACCCAAATGTCCAACAGTTGACTAGTGGATAAGGAAACTGTGGTACATCTATACAATGGAGTACTACTCAGCCATCAAAAATGATGAATTACTGGAAATTGCTGGGAAATGAATGTCATTAGAAACAATTATATTAAGTGAAGTATCCCAAACCCAGAAAATTAAGCACCGTTTGTACTCCCTAATAGGTGGCTCCTAGTACCAAACCCACCCAGCCCACCTTGAGACACTCATAGGTAAATCTATGTATTACCTACAGTAATTGCAAGGATTATGAACAGGAGGGATGGGTTTGGAGGGCCACACCAGAAACAAGAAGAGAAGTGACTATGTTACAGTAGAAAAAATAGGCCTCCATCAAGGACTGCAAGTAAGTAATGTGACACCTGGTTAAGTTCACAGACGTTTGTTCCTGATCATTTACAACTAAGGGTGTATGATCTCACCAGAAGGGGAGGGCATATAGTCTGGCAGATAAAAAGTAACCATTTTGCAAATGGGTGATTGATCCCTCCCTCACTGAGGTTTCCTACTTTTATTACATCTACCCTTGAATGTGCTCTTATAATAAGACTCCAGTTTAACAGTTTTTTTTTCCTCTGGCCAGGGGGTGACATACAGTGCCCAGCAGGATGGAGTGAAGGTCATTGCAGGAGCAGCAAAACTGCAAAAGAAAATCAAAACAAACCACAATCCAGTACTTCAGAGACTCTATATCAACCACCTAGAACTAGGCCAGACTAATCTCTCCCCATCCTGAAGCTCAGGGAAATTTCCAGAAGAGGGGGCGGTAAGAGTGTAAGAGCAAAAGGATGGGAGGAGCAATGATTTGCAAAATACTCCACACAACTTAGGGCCGAAGCAATCATAATTGGACATTGCATGCCCTGCGCAATGTCAACACACTCTTGACCTCACAAAGTCTAGCATCTGCTAAAGGCACCAAGATCCTTGGAGGCAAGGGATTGGCAGCCACAGTAGTGTTCCTATGCTTAAGGAGAACACGGGAAACGGTTCAGGGAAGTGCCACTGGGTCCTCGTATGTCATCGGAGAGGAGGGCCCAGAGGAGAGTCAGTGATGCACATTAAAGGACTGTCTGGGAATTGGGGCGAGAAGCACTGCGGGATGGGGAGGGAGGGGTGAGGGGAGGGGGAGCAGGGGCTTGGGGGGGGGAGGGAGGGAACCGGTGTACCTATTAAGTTTGTGTGAGATGAAATAATAATAAAAAATGTTAAAAAAGAAAAAAAGAAAAGTAAAAAAAAAAAAGAAGAAAAAAGAAAAAAAAGAAATTAAGGTTTTATTGTTTCAAGGACAATGAATATTAGAAGGGATGAAATTACTTTGTGGGTATGTGGCTTGTTAGCTCCTACTGTTGAACATCAACAGAACTGCTGGTAGATGCAAAATGGCTAGACTTCATATGAGAAGCCTCATGTAAATTCCATCAGTAATCCCATATTTTCTTAAATTCGGGACCACCAACATATTTGTAATAATGTAAGTACCTGGACAAGCTACTAGAAATGTAATTACCAAATTATAGGATTTATTTTTAAATCACTATAAAATTGATTGATTTCATCCTTACTACTTAGTTCATCTTTCTTTGATATTGTAAGCCCTTGCATCTGTGGTCCCGCAACAGAAGTTGTGACAATCTAGAGTACTTCATGAACACACATTTAATTTTCTAATGTCTGAGTTATCATCCCTCAACTTTATTACATTTAAAAAGCTTGTGTTTTTCTTAACCTTTATCACTGTCCTAAGCCTCTTTGGTCTTCTCGGTCATGCTATATAGTACTTGCATCTGCTTTTCTCTTTTACTGCAACATTCCTAGAATCATACAAGTGACATGCCTAGTCATGACCGTTCAATAATTGTAATGATGATTATTTTTTTTATTTTTATTTTTTTATTTTTTATTTCAGCTCATACAAACTTATTAGGTATACCAGTTCCCTCCCTTCCTCCTCCCCCCCCCCCCCGTACCCCCTGCTCCCCCTCCTCACCTCTCTCCCTCCCCATTCCCCAGTGCCTCCCGCCCCAATTCCCAGAGAGTCCTTTCTTGTGCATGCCTGATTTTCCTCTGAGCCCTCCTCTCCAATGACGTACAAGGACCCAGTGGCCTTTCCCGTGTTCCCCTTAGGTATAGGAACACTGCTGTGGCTGCCAATCTTTTACCTCCAAGGCTCTTGGTGCCTTTAGCAGATACTAGACTTTGTGAGGTCCACAGTGGGTTGGACAATGCGCAGGGCATGCAAAGTCCAATTATGATTGCTTCGGCCCTAACTTGTGTGGAGTATGTTGCAAATCATTGCTCCTCCCATCCTTTTGCTCTTACACTCTTACTGCCCCCTCTTCCGCAAATTTCCCTGAGCTTCAAGATGGGGAGAGACTAAGCTGGCCTAGTTCTAGGTGGTTGATATAGAGTCTTTGAAGTTCTGGATTGTGGTTTGTTGATTTTCTTTTGCAGTTTTGCTGCTCCTGCAATGCCCTTCACTCCATCCTGGTGGGCATTGTATGTTACCCCCTGGCCAGAGACAAAAAGCTGTTAGAGTCTTGTGATAAAAGCACATTCAAAGGTAGATGTAATAAGTGGGAAACCACAGTAAGGGAGGGGTCTATCACCCATTTGAAAAATGGTTACTTTTTATCTGCCAGACTATATGCCCTCCTCTTCTGGTGAGATCACACCCCCTCAGTAGTAAATAATCAGGAACAAAAGTCTGTGAACTTAATCAGATGTCTCATTACTTATTTGGGTCCTTGGTGGAGGCCTATTTTCCCTGCTGTAACATGGTCCCTTCTCTCCTTGTTTCTGGTGTGGCCCTCCTACCCCATCCCTCCTGTTCATAATGTGGCTTATAGTCAGACATAAACCAATAGGAAAGAAACTGGTTACCCCAATAATATTCATGCTACTGTTGCACTGATGAATGCATCTTGCCAGACTGGATCTTGTAGCTCATGCGATTCCTAGTTGGGTAAATTGTTGGTGCTTTTTCTTCTCCAGAAACCTGTAACATACCTTTCCATACTAAGACAAGTGATAGACAGAGTGAAGGAAGCCTTCAATCATTCCAATTTGATTTCTTAATGAATTATGTCCAAAATCTGTGATGTCTTCAACACTAAGATTGACCTTCCGTGAGATTCAGTAACATCTCCACTCTGTATATGTGCCACATATACTTTATCTATCTGCTCATGAACATTGAAGCTGATACTTTACCATTGAGAGTACAAGAAGTGTTTACACTGACATTATATATGGACAGGAACCTTTATGTGTCAAGTTCTACGTGTTTATTTCTGTTTCCTTCAACCAAACTCCTTATGACAAGTTATAATAATCCTTGAGATGAGTCATGAATTTCACTTTGTAAAAATTTGATGGATCAAAATACATCCTTATTTTAGGTGTTGAAATATCAGAATTTTTCAAATATGTACATTCAGTATTTTTCCTTATAGTCACTGTCCTTTGACATTTATGAAGAAATGTAGTTTGAACTGTATCCAATGTGAAAAATGGATTAGTTTTTCAATCAAATACTTTCATGTGTGCAAATTTTTCAAAAAAGTCAACCTTGACTTTAGTTCATCATTACAATCATTACTTATTATTGTTCTTTTAATATGTTGTCTCATCTGTGTACTTTTCCATCAAATAATAACTTCATAACTTTCATGCACTTATTCTCACAAAAATGTATATAATTATATATTTGTATACGTAAATGTACCTTTAAGAAAAAAATAAGCTTATTATGAACAGAATATCTTTACATGTAATATCTTCTGATATCACTTTGCCATCAGAAAATAACTCCATAATTTTCATGCACTTATTTCACAAAAATGGACATAATTATATATTTATCTACCATAAATGTACCTTTAAGAAAAAAATAAGCTTATTGTCAACCAAATATCTTTACATGCAATATCTTCTGATATCACTCCCCCACTATCAGAAGCAGGGATGAGTCCTATTTTTTACTTTATAGAAAACTATAGATGGAGACAGTAAGTAATATACATACCTCTGTTACACAGTTTCCATAAGAAATTAGACTTGTACTTGTGTATTAGAACTTAAACTTGCCTTTATGTCCCATTTGACACTTGTGATTGCCCTGTGGATAAAAGATGGATGGACATGAGGTAAAGGCAATGTGCTCACTTAGCTTAATGAAGCTACCATTCCATTTGCAGCTATGACCTGCCTAATGTTGAAATCAATACAGTCCTGGCTTTCTTCAGGCGGCTGTTGACATAATGAATCTATTGTCCACATTCAGTTGCTTATATAATACATAGTAGTGCTTTCTCGTCTAAAATGTCATTACTATTATGCAAACAAAAAATCTCCAAAGACAAGAAAAAATCTGTTTAATGTCTCATAATTCATATATTGAAAACATCTCTTTGGGGCAACTCAAATTTCCCAGTACTATGAGCACCCATCTAATTGCTATGGAAAGAAAATTGTGTGTGTGTGTGTGTGTCTGTCTGTCTGTCCATATGCATGTATTCATATGCATGTATAACAGAAGACTGATAGATTATAAAACAAGGAAACCATGTTTATATTTTTAAACATTTAGTTATGATGTGAAAAATGAAATTGACTAGAGAGTATTTAAAACATGCTAGAATATCAAGTTTACCATGTGTCATGGTTAGGCACAGGTGTCAACTTGACTGTTGAGGGTTTGAGCTCTGGGCACATTTGTGGAGAATTAGTAGTTGAGTTGAGCCCAGAGTGAATTTGAAAGAGATTGTCTAGCTGATGCAGAAGGCCCAGCCCATGGTGGGTTGGACTAGGTCCTGGAATAAATCATGGAGAGCTGGTTGAGGGAGTCAACATCCTTCTGTATACTTGGCCAGACATGCTGGTCTGGTAAATAAGGATTCTCCATCTCTCAGCCATTATGCAGTAATGGTGTGGCCAGTTCCCTCAGCCCTGGTGTTGGTATGTGCTCTCCTGTCAAGCTAGACTAAGAACTGTAACCAGGAATCATAAGAGAATAAACCCCTTGTTCCCTTAAGCCGTTTGATGATCATTTATCAACAACCATGCAGTCTGACTGCAATACCATGACTGAAGATGTGTCATTAGGTAAGAATGTGGTTGCATAAATATGACAGTCTGAGTTAAAATTCCCAGTACCCACACAAAAACTAGTGAATTCCTATATTCCTATCTTAACACCATGTTGGGTAGGAAGCAAGATAGCTGTGGCTTATGCCATCATAATTCCAGGTTCAATTAAAAGGGACTAAGGAATAGGTACACAGTGAGAACCTCAAAATGCATACATTGTGCCCACCTCTGAACACACTCAAAGCATGTACCATGCACACCTACATATGCACATGAACACTCACATACACATGCACACACATACACACACAAACTTGTACATGTGATTTATAAACTTGAACCTGTAATGTGAAGGGCTCTCATTTCAGTTCCATGCTGAAAGATTTCTCAATAGAATAATGTCAGTTTGATTCTTAAGGGCAAAGCTGAGTGATGTAAGCAGAAAATAATATTAATCTTAAAAGCTAAATGTTAAAGAATGTTCAAATCATAAACTATTCTTTAGAAAATTATACACTGATTAAAAACAGATATTGTGTCAGTAAATCTTGGGTAGTGATATAATGGTGAAAGAATGAGTGTTTCCAAGGGTCACATTCTAGTAATACTAAAAACATGAAAAGTGATCTGAAAAACATAATTTTGAAAAGCTTTTATTTATGAAAAGATAATGCAGTAAGGTGTTACTGTGGAAAATTTCCAAGATAGATAAGTTGAGGATTCCAGTACCAACCATGTTAACAAAGACAAAACAAAACAAAATAAAACAAAACAAAATGAAAACTGTCTTTGAAATTAGAGCTCGTGCAAGAGCAAGTATCATTCTAACATACATTTTAGTCATTTATTTGACATGTAATAGTTACCCAATACCACTACTATATTAAAATGTTTTGAATTTGGTTGAATATTCATTTTTCCCATGTAAATATTTATTATCATCCCCATATTTATGATAGAAATAATGAAATTGATATTTTTCTAAGTTGTACTATATTGAGTTTCTGAAAAAACAATGACAATTATATGACTATATGATTCATACTAAGCTATTTCTAAATAAAGAATACAAAAGTATTTTACTTTCTCCAGAAGTAGAGTCAGGAGGGAATGATTGAGTTCAAGGACAGTCCAAACATAGTGTTTGAAGTCAACCTAAACTGTAGAGTGAGACCTTGTCTTAAAAAGAAATAAAACAAAAGTTTTAAATGATTAACATATTTAAACAAAGAAAAATATCTACAGAATTTAAAAATTAATGTTTTATTTTTAAAATAAACCTTTGACTAAAATAATTCAACAGTCACACAGAGAAAACCAAAACAGCTATTTTACTTTAAAAGTCAATTTATTCTGATTTTTTCAAAATTTATTTATAGTATCTTTAGGCTATTTGCTCTTTCCAGATGTTTGAGGAAGCAAAGCAGCTGGAAGTTGTAAATAAACGCTTCTTGAATTTCAGTAGAATCCAAACAGTAGAATTTTTATCACAGTGTTAATTAAAAATTATAAAATAATATTTAACAGATTCTCCCTTTCAGATTAAAAGAAAACAAACATAATAAAATATGAAAAGAAATTATGCGATTGGGCCTAATTATTTTAAATTCCACAAAAATCGTACCAAAATATGTGATGGTATTTTCTTTGTAATTTCAGGGAAACTCTTGCAATTGTACTCCAATTGAAATTCCTATGCAATCTAAATTGATTGGACTATGTTGGAATTTGAAGCATCTTCATGAAGTTTAGAATATTTATTAAGATAAAATATAACACAATTGAGTTAAGTGTAATGTAAGAATAATAGGCAATCTTGGGACTGGGAAATGTCTCAGTACTGGAAACACTTTGTGTATAAGCAATATGAGAGGAGTTTGGATCCCAAAATCCCATGTAAATGCCTGGTGGGTGTGGCTACCAGTCTGTAAGCCTGTAATTTTAATCGTGAAAGGCAGAGATGATGAATTCTCATAGTAAAGTGGCTGTACGTAGTGGTGCCCTAGTGGTGAGCTGTAGATTGAATTAGAGACCCAATTTCAAAGGAATGAAATGGAATAGGGACCTGGGGTAATTCTAGATATCATCATATCAGTCTTATGACATACTCTAATCCTGTTTTAAGCATATGTAGTAAAATTTCTAATGCAAAAACATTCATTCCATTTTTTACAAGAAAAACCTAAATCCTATTTTCAATTCCTAAAGATGATTGCTTCTCATATTCATATATAATAACTTTGAGAGTTCATGCTAAGAACTCACAATAAATAAAATCAGTGCTTTATCAAAATTTCTCCTAGAATTAAAGTATTATGAACTAAAATTAGTTAGAGCACAAAAGATTTATTCTATAATATTTATCAGCATTCAGTAACCTAAACTGTTCAGTGAACTCTCTATAAACATTATGTGATTGTATTACAAGTGTGTTAATAAAGTAGGAAAATATAATTTTATATTTTGTACATACAAAATATTCTATTTCCAACATGTTGATTTTGTCTAAATTTCTATGATTCATATTCATTTTAAAAATATTTATAAAACTACAGATCACTCTTACCACATGATCAAGGAAGTCTTTCTCACAAGTGCATAATGATAACCAAAAAGGGAATTCTGGGGCTGAAAAGTAGATTATTCATAAAAGTGCTTGCCACACAAGTATGAAGACTTGAGTTTGAATCCTAAGAGCATACTTCAATGCCAGGCACAGTGATGTATGTTTGTATCCATTGTCTATATTACAAGATGTGAGAGAATGGGATCCTTGTAAGATTCCAGGCCAACTGCACAGTTATGTGTACTGATGAACAACAAGAAATCCATACAATGTAGAAGGCAAGGTCTAACAGATTATGTCTTCTGTCCTAAACCCTTGCTGTTGCATGCATGCACATACACACACACCACACACACACGCACATGCACAACACAGATAATGTCTAGAATTCTGCAGGATTCCAAAATGCTTATGAAGCAACTTTTTTTGAGGATTAAGGTCTAGTTTATTAGAAGAGAGAAAAGACAGAACTCACGGACTCTGGATGTGGAGTGCCATGAGGGGCAGGATCCCTGGAAAACTCACACACTCCAGGTATAGAATCATGAATGGTAGGCAGCGAGAAATAAACTCATGGACTCTACCTGTGGAGTGCTGTGAGGAGCAGGTGCTCAGAAGTAACATTTTTATGTGACTTTCAACTTATGTAATATAAATATTCACCCTAGACATATCATTTTATGTTATTTAGTTTAAAAAAAGCACCTGCATACTCATTTTCCTTGCAGCACCTGGAATCAACTCTTCCTCAAGCAAGTTCTTCTCCTGAAGTTTTCAGACCCTTGCAGAAGATGATACCAGCTCTGGGCCAAGAATCTAAACACATGAGCTTAAGTAGAACATCTCAAATATAAAGCACAGCAATAATGTACCCTGTAGGGCATCTCACATTTAAAGCACAGAAAAAAAGTACTTTCTTTCAAAATGCTTTGTGTCAGCTTGATGGTTGAGGGTTCAAGCTATGGGCACATTTGTAGATAATTGGTAGTTGAGCAGATTCCAGGAGATTGTCTAGTGGATGGGAAAAGCCATCAACTGGTTGGTGGAAGTAAGTCCTTGACAGGCAAATAAAATACAGACAGCTCTGGGCATCCTTGTGTATACTTGACCAGACACGCTGGTCTAGCAAGTAAGGATTGTCCCTTCCTGTAATTATGTGAATATTATGTGGCCAGTTCCCTCAACCCTGAGGTTGATGTGAACTCTCTTGTCAAGCTGGATTAGAACTGTAGCCAGTGTTGAAGTCTGCCTGCATGGTTGCTGATAAATGACCATCTAACAGCTTAAGGGAACAAGAGTTTATTCTCTCTTATGATTCCTGATTACAGTTCTCAATCCAGCTAGACAAGAGAGCTCATGCCAACACCAAGGCCGAGGGAACTGTCCACATCATGTCTGCACAACAGTTGAGAGGGGGACAATCCTTACTTGCCAGACCAGCATGTCTGGCCAAGTACACAGAAGGATGCTGATTCTCTCAACCAGCTCTCTGTGATTTATTCCAGGGCCTAATCCCACCCACCATAGGCTGGACCTTCCCCATCAGCCAGCCAATCTCCTGCAGGTTTACTCTGGGCTTAACTCAACCATTAATTCTCTACAAATGTGCCCAGAGCTCAAACCCTCAACTATCAAGTTGATACCTGTGCTTAACTATGTTAGTCAGTCTATTATAAGAGAATGAATCCATGTTTCATTAAGATAATTTATCACCATGTATTCAGAGTAACTGAATCACTTTGAAAAACTTCATTAACTCCTGGGATTTCCATGTTTGAACATCTACAGAATTAGGTGGGTAATGTTTACCATGAGATAAATTAGAGGAATATCAGTGTTTCTAAGTGAGCATTGTGTCTACACTACAAGCCTCTTTCAAATAATTATTGCTTTTTAATAAAAATGCCCATTTAGTAAAAAGAAGTTAAAATTGAATTCAAATCAGTAGACACTGATACATTCATTGCCTGCTATGTACAAATCATTACTGTATATAGGGGAATGTTGGCTTTGTCTTACTTGTGTTTGAGGAATGCAATAAATGTAGCAATTGTAACTTTCAAGTTTACTCAATGCAATCAAATACGATTATTAATATTATAAGATATTTGATTTAATCATTTCAAGATGAAATAATCTAAACTACATACTATGTTATGCAAATGCTGACATTATATTTCCACATTTCTATGCATGAAAACAGTATAATGACAAAGATTAAAGTACTTAGAAACATTAGCTATCTGGCATATTTCAAATCTATTGGAGACAAGGAGGCATGATTCTGATGAAATATCAGAATTTTATTATAAATTTAAGGACCTTTGAAAACAAGGTGAAGAAATTGCTGTAAAGTGTTTTTAAATGTTTAAAATCTAAAGTAATACATATTTTAAATATTGTAGAATGCAGATAGCATAACGTAGTATGATTCAAACCATAATGAGATATTATTAGCAATTCCTTGAGCAATATAAAAATTGAAATGAAATAAACTGATACAGGCTTTGTCTGTACAATCATCCTAGTACATGAGAATACTATCTATCATATTTATAGAGTTCATTATTTTGAATGATTAATATATATAAAGAAAAAATAGCTAGTGATTTTGTACTTACTTCAAGTACTGTCTTACTTCAGAAAAAATATAACTGGCATAATTATACTTTCATATATTAACCAAAAGGGTAATATCTTATTTTGCGTTTAAACATTTCAAGACTGTGATAAAGACATTTTTAAACTCACAGTATTTACATATGTTAACAAATTTCTTAGGTCCAACAAGTCATTTCTCTTAGCTCCTTTTGTTAAACTCTGAGACAACCAATAGCACAAGATTTGGCTTAAAAATTCTTCTCTGTATCTATTACATTTATTCAGTTCATTTAGATCTATGATTTCTTTCATTGGGGAAAAAAAAGCCCAAGCTCACTTCCCTTTCCGTGTAATTAGCTTAAAGGTATAACTTTTGGATTTTGTCCATAGAAACCAAAGATATTGGTTAAGTGTTTCCTTTAACAATTTTTACTGTGAAGGCATGTTAATACATATCAGGCCTCTCTGAAGCTCTGACCCAGGTTAGAATACTCTAAGACAGAAGCTATGGATCTGTAAAGATCCTTAGTCACTGAAATGATGGAAAAAAGCAGATCTGAGTTTGTCATGCAAGAATTTAAGACTTGAGATATTGGTTTTCGTCTATGAATTTGTATATGTGTGTGTCTATGTGTGTGTGCCCACATGCATGATTGACCATAAAAACACAAATTACAGCAGAAATCTGCTTTTCCTTGATCTTTGGACAATGTCAAAAGAGTATAAAACCAAACAAATCTCATGCAATAACACCTGCTTTGAATGTACGTGTCTGCCTACGTTCAAGTTCAATACAGAACTTGAACTACAACTTTTATGTATTTTATAGAATGTGATTTTGAGAAAACATGTAAAGATGAATTCAACTATTTTAATACATTTTTATTATTATTTCCACTCATACAAACTTAATAGTTACACCAGTTCCCTCCCTCCCTCCTCCTCCCACCCAACCCTCTGCTCCCCCTCCCCTCACCCATCCGTCCCCATACCCCAGTTCCTCCCCTCCCCATTCGCAGAGAGTTCTTTATTGTGCATGCCTAATTCTTCTCTGGGCCCTCCTCTCCGATGACATACAAGGACCCAGTGGCATTTCCCTGAACCCTTTCCTGTGTCCCCCTTAAGCATAGGAACACTGCTGTGGCTGCCAATCCCTTGCCTCCAAGGATCTTGGTGCCTTTAGCAGATGCTAGACTTTGTGAGGTCAATAGTGTGTTGGACATTGCGCAGGGCATGTAAAGTCCAATTATGATTGCTTCGGCCCTAACTTGTGTGGAGTATCTTGCAAATCATTGCTCCTCCCATCCTTTTGCTCTTACACTCTTACCGCCCCCTCTTCCGCAAATTTCCCTGAGCTTCAAGATGGGGAGAGACTAAGCTGGCCTAGTTCTAGGTGGTTGATAAAGAGTCTCTGAAGTTCTGGATTGTGGTTTGTTGATTTTCTTTTGCAGTTTTGCTGCTCCTGCAGAATTCAACTTTTGTACTCACTGGTCACCAAAGTAAATTTAAATCATGATTGTAGAAAGTATAGAATCAGAATAGAATATCATGATAGCATTGCTTAATTTATAATTGAACTATGAAATTTTTATCATTCTGATACTTGAATTGGAAATATTTTATGCTCAAAACTTTTGTGGTGTGGAATTAATGGCAGAAATTGAGGCTTGTTCAACATTGGTTTCAGACCTCCTCTCCGGACCGTGTACTCTGTTTCCAAGATATGTGTAAGGTGTTTTATTTGAATATCCTCCAGCAAACTAAATTCAGTGCCAAGTGCTGATGAGTGCTTGTGGAAGAAAAGCAAAGGAAAGGATTGGACCGATGGCAAGGGGTTAAAGTTCTACCTTAAAAATGAAAGGATCTGAATTGGAATATACGGGTCCACTTAAAAATGCCAGGCAGAAACAGTGGCTTTAAATTTTGGCCCTGGAGGTCAGAGTTTATAAAATCACAGAGTAAAGCAACATGGAGGTAAAGGAAACCAGGAATGTTTCCAATGTTACCCTTAGGCCTTTACTGACACACACACTCCAGTCTCCTTGTACACATTCCTGACCACCCCCTGACACACACAGACATGTACACAAACCCATTGTCAGTACACATATTCACACACACACAAAAAAAACAACAAAGCAGCAAGACAGACAGGAGTGCTGTCTTTTATACATGTTCACAGTGAAGACCTTGTAAACATGACACAGAAACAAGAGTAAATAAAGGTGGATCTGTAAATGTTGAGTGTGATGCAATTCTCACCAGAAGGAAATACATCTTCAGATTTTTTGTGCCCCTTGTCTCAGAAGACAGACATAATATTGATACCTTCATCTTGCCACATTACTCATATATTCAGATTTATGTCTATTTAAGTTGACATTCTGTATGCATTAGTGATTACCTGTCATTTTTTTCTTCTTAATATTTGCACCAACGCATTATTTTCTAAAGAATTTATCCAGACCAAGGTGACTGCAGCATATCTATTTCATCCTAACAAGAAAGAATTATATGTTTACTTAGTATGATTCTACTTCACACTAGCTGATTAGCTTTCCTGTTATGTGATAGTTATAATTCTTCCAATCTTAGAAAGAGAAAATGTCTTCTCCATCAACTATAGCAAAACCCATCTAGCTAAAAAGCAAAATGATTGGACCTCAGGCAAGCAAAATGTTATATATGTTTATCTTTTTCAAACTATGTATTTCCCTGTCAGCATTGTGGTATAGTCTGACTTTGGGATGGGCTGATTTTGTATCCCTTGTTTCAATCTGCTAATCTTTGGTACTTTTGTTTCTGACTAGCAAAATAGCATGTTAATATAGAATAATGAAGAACATCAGGTCACTGCATATAAAAATGCTCATAGTATGTTTTACAATTCAAAAACACATTGAAAGTTATAGGTCATAATCTAGTCCTAATTTTATGCACAGATATGATCAGCACCATACTCCAGATAAGGAAACATGATTTCCTTAATTTCATCCTCAAACTCCTCAATTTCATCCATTCTATCTTGGCCTATAACTGTATTATTATTGATATAAAAAGTAATAAAATATGGGAGGATTTATAGAATTGATAAGTAATGGTCCCAGGTAAATGGCTAAATTCCTATGACTATAGTCTTACTGTCCTATACCTACCCACTAGCAAGGGCATACAATTTCTTGTTCCTTAAGCACTCTTCCTTATAGCTTTACATTTTCCTTAGCTGAAACTTACACCCACTCACAAGGAACTCTATTCCCCTAATATAAATAGATGGTACTTGTTCTTAAAAATCCTATAGGAGTTAAAGCATACTTGAGTAAGCTTTTTAAATTCATCATCCTAAGATGATCTTTTAGCATTGAAAAAATTTGTATTCCACTAATCTTAACTATGTACTATACATGTCAAAGGAAAAGTCCTTATTTTATGAAGCTGTTTTTGACCTTGTTCTGGTCTTAAGTGCTTGGATTATATATAGGTGTGCACTTTCAAATAGAACATGCAAATATTGAACATATTTATCTTTCCTAAAATTGCATTTTCACTATCATATTCCCTTAGCAATTCCAAAATAAAATAAACTCTATATGTCAAAAATAGTGCTTATTACCACCATAATTCCATCATGCTCTTTAATACTTGTTCACATGCCATTTTACTTAGGATTATGAGTTGTTGTAGGGGCAGCTGACTCTAAGATGAGATCTTTATATAAATATCATAGCACTATTCCTAGGCAGCACTGGGAATTGAACTTAAGACCCTTCTTCTTTCAGAACTACCCTGTCTCTAAGCCAAAAATTTATGCATTTTTCTACTCTATGGCTCTCAATATTTCAACAGTCAATGACACATGAAAGTTCTGTTGACCTAATATCATTCTTGCTCAGTTCTTCATGTAAAAGTGCTGATTCATAAACATTAGATGCTTTGAAACTTAGTTATTAAACCTCTTTATTTTTTCACCCACATTTATTACATATGACCATATTATGGCATCTTTTTTATTCATTTATTGTCTAGAAAATCTGATCTAGGGTAAATATATAGATGATTCATTTTACTAGTGTGTTCACTTAGGTTTTGTGTTCTCTCCATAATCAGACATTATTAAGATCCCCCCTCTGTGTGTGTGTGTGTGTGTGTGTGTGTGTGTGTGTGTGCACTAAACCTCAGTATTTATTGCTGATTTTGGGTAAGATTTTAGTGATTGGAACCACATATTTCTTCAACATAATCACCTTAATGTTTCAATTTTTCTTTCAAATACTGAAAAGTTATGCTTAGCACCCTTTAGGTCTGAATTAATTTTGTAATGAATTTGTGTCTTTTTCACTTTGCTCTGCAAAATTCCTACAGAACCTTTCTAATAATCCTTTGTTGCTCCTTTGTTGTCCCTTTACCTCCCTCCCTTTTTAAACATTCCCCCTTTTTCCTGGTTTCTTACTTTTTTCTTGTGGTCTGTTTTTTCCCTTCCTGTGAGGTCTTAACCCATCCTTCCAACCCCTACATTCTTATTTTCTACTTAAAGTATAGAAGGTTATTCTGTAACTATATTATGCATTGGTTCTGTTTAGTACCCATCACTCACATAACACTTCCTGTAATTTATCCACTTGCTTTTGTTTATCTCCTTGTCTTCTTCCATCCTTGATTTTTCCCCACAATGTTACCTTCTCCACTCACATCTGGTGCCTTATTTCATCCTTCAAAAATCACTCCTCTATCCTCCTGATCTATAAGTATTCTTCTTTTTAACTTTTCATCTTGACTGAATATTTTATGAATTCATTTTAATCACATAGAAATTGAAGTTCTATGCAATCATACACATATAAGAAAAAACATCTGGAATTTGCCTTTCTATGTTTTAGATACCTCACTGAGTATGAACATTTCTATTTTCATAAATTTAATGTGTAATGGAAATACCTACGTGATGTTTCTATCAAAAGTCATAGAAAATTAAATGAAATTACAATTATCAGGTATGTGTTGCCTCTTAATAAGTTGTTGGCCACACAGGCCTTAAAACTGATCTACTCAAGAATACTATAGGATTTTGGGCTGGAGAGGTGGCTCAGGGGTTAAGCCTCTGCCTTGCAGTCGGAGGGTCCTGAGTTCGGATCCCAGATCCCACCTATAGACGCCAGGCGGAAGCGGGGGCAACCTGCGCTTCTAGTCCTGGTAGGGCAGAGCCTGTGAATCCTGGGGCAGAAGGAGGTGGAGGCGTCCATAGTGGTTCGCGAGTTCGTCCGTGGTTCTACACAGACACACACGCGCGTGCACATACACATGCACATGCGCACAGTTGAATAAATAATAATAATAATAAATTTAAAAAAAAGAATACTATAGGATTTTGTTATTGTTCTGGTTATTCTTCAAAAACTGACAGTAAAACCCTATTGCTAAAGATGTTATACATGATAATCAGAGGATATAGAGAAAACAAGCTGGAATTTAACTGTTATTTTCCTTCTAGCTATACAGTCTTCAGCATAGCTGAAAGCACTATGAAATCTTCTGGGGAAGAAAAGCAATCAACAAACTCATCCACCTGTAGAAGCTGAAGGCTCTAACAACCTCCTTGGCAAGGAGTGACCTGAAGTACAGTAGTGGTGTGAATGCAAAGTGGGTAGGAAACTGCACTCCAATACGTTGGAATGTTCACTTGCAATCAGGGAAATCAGGCCAAGAGCATGTGGAAAAGGAGGATGTAGACCTTGAGAAAAGCAAGCTATTAAGGTTTATCTATAAGGATTTTGCATCTAATTGCATCTAAATATCTATCATTATATGCAGCAAATTAAAGAAGCACCTATCAATCAGTCTAGAAGTTTTGTAATGGGTAGTGATTATTATAGAAAATAACAACTAGCTGAAGTACATGAAATAAGTGACTGTGGATTACTTCACAACAAACAAAATATGTAAACCACCTCAACCTTAAGACTCAAGGAGCATTATGGAAAATTGGGTGGTAAGATGCAAAAGCCAAAAGGCAGCTAGGATACAGTCTGATGGTATCATCATTACAGACATGACTGAGCCTCAGCAACCATGAACTTGATGGAGCAAAGTAATTTCCATGAGATCTCATGATTTGACCTATGTACTTTGCATCTTGGAAGGAGCGGGACCTCAGGAGATGTCAATCTCTCTGAGACTAGCAATGGGAGAGAGGGAAACAACACTTCCCAGAGATATACTCATTAGCATAATGTACTTGATCAATCAAATATCCATACAAATGTCATTAATAGGAACACATAAGAAAGACATGACAGCAGAAATGAGATAGGTAGGGTAGGAAACATATTGAAATGGAGATTGGCATGGAGTAAACAAGGATAAAACTGATATGGATATAATCTGAAAGCAATAAAAGAATATAAATAAAAATGCTGCTCAATATTAAAAAAGAATTCCCTATATCTACCTTCATTACTCCAACATCACAGATATACTTTCATCATTTTATTTTCCTAAAATTTTATTACATTGTTTGGTTAATATACTTTTGGTTTGTTTAAGAAAACATTCAACTCTGTAGCTGAGATTGGGCTATAATTCTCTATGTATCCTGCATTGCCTTCATCTGTAGACAATCTTCCTGCCTTGGCCTTCTGTTAAGGATGAGTACCTGGCCATTTTCTCATTAATATTAGAAATGACAACCACTTTCTGTTGGACAAATTCTGTTCTCTTACCTCACCATGGGACTACATTCTGATTTTCCTTGAATATAAAATCAAACTGCAATCATCCTCATTTCAGTGTTTCAAAGATTTCAGATATTCACAGACTGAATGACATCATTTTTATTGTTTGCAAATTTATATCACAAACATATTTCACCGAACAGCTATGTAAATTGTTTGGGATTATATACTCACACTGAATGTATTTTTTATAATATACAGTTGGTTTAAGGAGAGATTGTTTTTTGACCAAGTTTTCTACTTGTGTCTGAAAACTTCATCATGCTCTATCATGGATTTACTAAGTCTGTAATTTCAACTTTATGATTTTTGTATGATAACTGTGTTATAAAATGGAAATATTAGAATAATATTGCCATTACATTATACATTGTAAAAGGTAGTCAAAGAAATGCATAATAACGAGTTATAAGTCATAGTATTCTAGATGAGAAAGGGTAATGAACAAATAAAGTTAGGGAATTTAAGTGGTAGAGCTGTAAATTAGAAAATATGTAATACATAATAAAAAATTTTCTATTTTCCTTTTTTGTCCATTTGCATATTTTCTACCTTGAGTGATCTATGGGTACAAGCATTGAAAAATATATTTTTATGTGAAAAAGAAAAATGTTTTTATTTTACCTTGATATTAATTTGATAATATGAAAATTTAGGACCATTAGATATTCATAGATATTTGAATTATACAAAAAATCTTTCTATATTTAAGGGAAATAATTAGTGATTTAGTGTAGAATACACTATATATAAAAATTATTTGAAAAATTAATGTTTGCCATAGGTAGGCTCCTGATTATCAATTTACACCCAAATTTTGCCAATTTGTGTTATTCTAAGTATCTGGAAAAATGCTGCATGTATTTAAAAGGAAGATACAACTTTACAATTGCAAGCAATGCTCATTTTGTAGCCTTAATATGCCATCTGGTGGTATGACAGACTCATCTCACACTTTACACAAATTTGTTGGACTTCCTACAATTTTCAAATATTAGAGAACTATATTAATGTATGATTAATTGTCATTTTAATCACTTAACTTTAGGAATTAAATTATATATAAATTTATTCAAACCTATATACATTTCTATTTTCACACTAGTATGTGATAAAAATGCTAGAATGTTGAAATTATGTTTAAAATGAATATAAACTACAGGATGTTGAAACTCATGTCTAAAATAAATATAAATTAATTTCATTTGTCAAATAGCTAAATATATGCTGAATATATAAACTTAATATTATATTTGCTGGATGAATATTTTTCTATGTATTTTGTTTCATACTATAAATAAACATAGGATAATACTAATATTTTCCTTCCCAAGCAAATAAAATATAGTTGCATTTTAAGTAAAAATAAATGAACTTTATTGTCAAAAACTGTACTCAAAATCTTAAATACAGCACTTTTAGAAAACTAATATTCCAATGATATTAAAAATTGAGCCTTTAATTAATTATTCTGCAAAACCAAGTTACTTTATTTCTATATAACTTAATTTCATCAATATGAGTTAATTATATTTTAGTACATGTATATAATTGTAGGTTATTGAAAAATATACACAAACCTGGAATATTTTGGTAATAAAATAGCCACATGGGTAAATTTAAAATTAGACGTTATTTGTTATTAGACGATCAGACTGTGTATAATAAAATGAATATTTAGGATTTTTCTCTATCATAATAATCATGTAAGATGTGTCCATTCATTCTTATGCAACAGACAAAGAGCAGAGACAGGTGAATCAGCTCCCTCAATGATGGGAGATGGTTTATACCATAAAGTGCCTGGCATTCAAGCCTATTAACATAAGGTAGATTTCCAGTGCAAAATCCTTGTGTAATCATGTGTATCTCTTCTTAAGTAGGAGTGTGAAAGATTGGTGGGTTCCTTTCTAGCCTACTAGCAAGCTAAACAATCAGTGAGTAGCAGGTAAATTGAGAAACTTTGATTCCAAAGAAAAAGTAGAAAGAGATCCAACAAGAGAATCGATGATGACCTTTGACCTCCATATGCACATACACATGTAAGGACATGTATACTCACAAGCATATGTAAATGCATACAAAGAAGTGATTACTTAAAAATGTGGGAAAGGCTCAAAATTGAGTGGCCAAAAAAAAAAAAAAAGTGAATGTTGAATCCAAAAAAGTAAAAAATTCAGCTTAAAAAAAACTTACAATATAAGAAAGTTATAGCTGAACAGTTTACTCCAGTGAAAACTAATTCTATAGGAGAAGGAGGAAAGTCTAGTTTCAAATATTAAATTATAATTTTGAAATTTATGTATATGTTGAAAAATTTATACATAATATTATAAATCTCAGATTAAAAAATATTCAAGAAGAAACTATGTGAACAAAAAATGGCCACTAAGAAGTCAAGCTTTAGATATACCATGTGCCCTTTCTAAGATATTTTAAAATGACCAAAAGCAAACAGTTGGTTACAGCTAATGGAAACCAGAGCCAATGTGGTGCTCTGCATTAATCATTCCAGCACTGAAGAGTTTCTTCAGGAGAATCCTGGTGAGTTAGAGACTATCATGTGCTAATGTTGAGACCATTTCACAAAGAAAAAAATCAAGGAAAATATTTATGAACTGAAGAAAATATTAATAAAGAATCATAAAATATATAAATTCAGTCAATATGATGTCATGTGGTGCAAATTACAATCTTGTCACTGATGGACTTCAGGTATAACGTGTTCCCAAGATTTTACATCCCTTGCAATGCTGTAGCTCTCCTAGTCAGTGCATTCCGATGCTCATAAAATGATGAATTAATCTATTGAGACACTCACAGGAATATAACCTATTGTTGAATTATATGAAGCTATAAACCTCTGGAATTGTAAAATACAATTATTGTGTTTTATGACTAAATTGGAAAGTTCAAGGAATAGCTAATGGGAGAGTGAGAAGCACAAGCAATTGACATCAAATTTGAAGATAGAGAGCTGAGGAAATTTACGCAGGAGTTAAGACCTTTGTCTTGCAAGCAAAAAGACCTGAACTTATAACCCCAGATTCCAAGTAAAAATGTTGCGCAGAAATGGACTTAGTCTGCAATTCTAACCCTGGATTTGGAGTCTGGGAAAGCCCAGAGCCAGGCAATAAGGAAGTATAGAAATCCAGGATGATTAAGTGTGTGTGTATGTGTCTACAAGCAAGTGTGCCATATCATAGCTTTGGAGGCGGTCAGAACTTGTAGGAGTGAATATTATTCTTCCATCATATGCATTTTTGGGATCAAATATACATATACCTGCACATAACCATTTCATATATTCACAAGGATACATACATGAACAAATAACAAAAAATACACAAATAAATTAATAAATAATGTTTTGAAAAGGAAGAGTAGAATACTCAATATGATGAAAGTTTCACTTTAGGATAATATTGAGATTGTATGTGCATACATAATTAACAATTCAGATTCAAAATACATAGATCAAAAATGAATAGTAGTAAAAATAAAAAAGATAAATTTTCAATAACTTTTGGATACAGATAGATGGACAGATAGATAGGTAAGTGGATAGATGGATTGAAGGAAAGATGGATAGATATACAGGTATGTGTATGGGAGTGGGAAATAAAACTTTGAAATCTATTTCATATAATTCAAAGAAATGTTTCTTAGCAACAAAATGATCAAGGGAATCTGAAAACCCCAGAGAACAGAATAATATATCTAAAACTATATATGTGAGTCAACACATTTTAAAAATGACCAAAAGTTTTCTTTGAACTTCTTAGACAATTCTGAAAATAGCCAAAAATGTGTGAAAACAAACATTCAATACCTAAGGAAAAACAAATTAAAGTAAAATTAGCAGTTTTTAACAGGAACTAGTACGGCCCTATATTTGATGGTAGAGAGAAAGAAACATAGATTAAGGTGGGGGAAACTCAACCCTTATGTATGAGAACAGAAAAAGGAACTATAACATAGCTGCATAGTGAAATCCTACCAAAGATAAAAGAAAACAAAAAATAAACAGAAGCAGAAAAACACAAACAAATTAAATAGATACACATAAAATTGTTTGTTTCCTCTTCCTCACTTATACTCCTGTGTCAGGTATATCAAATATTTATTTTTTGCCTCATTTATCTCATAAAGTAAAATAGCTATGATAGAAGTTGAAGTCACTGGTCTTATGATTTTTGTCAATTATATTATCTTTTTCACAGAGAAGAATTTATTGATCATATGCTATCGCCCTGATATTTATTTTCTAAATTGTTAGTTTTTCTGGATTCCTAATGTGAATTTCTGCTTATTCAGCTAACAATTGCCAATCCTTTCTATGGAAGAAAATTTCTATTTTTGATCTTTAATTTATATTCTTTTGACCATATTCTTTGATTAGTCAAATAAACTTTTCATTTACTTTTCATTTATTTTTAATAACCACTATGGATACCAACGCAGTGGCATGGACTTGAAGTCATGAGAGAAAAATGTCCAAAGGCTTCAAAATTCTTAGCACATATTACTTTTCCAGAATGTTGTGGGATAGTTCATTTCACCCAGCATGGTGTAAATGTCAGGACTTTGGAAGGTAATGATGAAGACTGGCTAAAAACTAATGCAAGGTCTTACTTTGGGGCAACTGGGAAGGCAGGCCTTGTTTAGAACTCCATTAGGAGTCAGGGAAAGGCCAGAAGGAAGAAACAGCTATAGCACTCTGTGGAGCCTGGTTTCTGGGACAGCCATCTAGAATGGTCTATGGTCTAGCAGTTTAGAGATCTTACACCTTATCTTACACTTAGACGGCTCTGTTACTAAATAATCATGGAATTATTAATTTTAATAAATATGTGTTAAGATTCCGTCTATGTTGCTCTTAAGTTATTCCTTTCAATATTTCATTTTAAGTCATATGCAATAGTCTTGTGGGGTGAATATAGTAGCTCATACAATTATAAAAATGATGAATCATCTGTCTTCCAGTATTATAGGTGGATATAGTGTGCAAAATACCCCAGAGGACAAATCATTCTGTTCTGTTTGCTAAGTGATGCTCTTTCTCACTTCGGTGGCCACTGAATCCTGAACAAATATCTTCCTCACAACAGCACTCATTTTTTACATTTTCTATCTCTTTATGTTTTGTTTGTTCTTGTTTGGAGGTATCTCATAATTCTATTTTTCTATTAAATTTACTGCATACTTAATGTTCTCTGAAAATGTCATATTCTCCTTGCAGGTTTCCTAGAAATTCCCATGAAAACTGTATTTTCTTTCCTTCCTTGCTCCACCTTTTCTGTCTGCAGCCACCATGTCACTGCTGTTATTTTCATTCTCAGCATCAGTTTTTTGCACTTTGGATTCAAATAGCTAAGTGTGTTGTTGCTTTTGGCATGCTTTTGATAAACTCATTACCACATAATTTTAGAGAGCAAGATATTTTATTCTTATTTATGATTCTGGCTACACTTCCTAGTATAGCTTAGCAGGAGGGTTCATACCATTAGGAGCAGAAAAAATGCTCATATCATATCATAGGAATTGCTGAAAGAGTGTTAAACTCCTCACTTGCAAACCAGGTCTCTCCATATTATTTTCCTTTTCCAGAGAATTATCCTACCCACTCTTGGCTAGGTCTTCCCTACTCAGTTAGATACTATGTTTCAGACTTGCTCAAAGCTTGCATTAACAACAGATTCTTTTTTTTTTATTATTCAACTATGCGCATGTGCGTGTGTATGTGCGTGCACGTGCGCACGTGTGTATGTCTGTCTGTGTGTGTGTGTGTGTGTCTGTGTATGTGTAGAACCATGGACAAATTCGCGAACCACCATGGACGCCTCCACCTCCTTCTGCCCCGGGATTCACAGGCTCCGCCCTACCAGGACCGGAAACGTAGGCCGCCCCCATTTCCGCCTGGCGTCTATACGTGGGATCTGGGATCTGAACTCAGGACCTTCCGCCTGCAAGGCAGAGGCTTAACCCCTAAGCCACCTCTCCAGCCCAACAACAGATTCTACTCAAAAGTACTTAAAAGTTCAGCCCTCAATTATCAGGTTGATACCTACATTTAACTAGCACAAGAGGGGATGGAAAAATCCTACATATTAATCAGTCATTGTTCCTTTTTGGCTACTACTAAAAAATAATAATAAAATCATAAAAGTTGCACAGATAGTGACCTAGTTTAAAACAACCAAAGAAAGAAAGTGACAAGGGGAAACAACCCCTTGCATCATTTCTAAAGATGAGATGCTATGATAATTTCAGTCCTGGATTAGGAAAAAAGACATGAATTATGAACACAAAAGTATCTTAGATTCTTCCCAATCTCATCAAGACCCTACTGTGTCATAAGAAATCTCAAGTTCTCTTGAGAGATTTGATTTTCCATACATTCAAGTTGTCTCAATTATGATTACTGTTGTAATTCTTCTGATTACTTTAGCAGTAATGCTGCAAACCACCAGTAGGTGCCATCTTCCAACACAAAATGCAGAAGCTAAAGTTTCTGTTAAGTTGAAAGTATTAGAAAACTATGCAAGATAGTGTCAAAATGAAATAACTGCTACAGGCATTGACAATTATGCATATATTCACAGAAAAAGCTCTCCCCCAGGGTAATAAATTATGAAAATACATTTATTCTCTTAAAAAGTCATTTTTACATTTTATTTGTTGTTAATCACATCACAAACCATTCTTCACACAGTTAACTAATGAATTGGCTCTGAGTTTCCAAAATGATAGAATTTCCAAGGGGATAACATAATTCAATGTATTGTGTTTTTCTGCTCCTTAATCATGAAAAACATGCCTCATCAGTTTTTAACCTGTTTCTTCTGTCTAAAAACACTTTGTCGGGGCTGGAGAGGTGGCTCAGGGGTTAAGCCTCCGCCTTGCAGGCGGAAGGTCCTGAGTTCGGATCCCAGATCCCACGTATAGACGCCGGGCGGAAGCGGGGGCGGCCTGCGCTTCTGGTCCTGGTAGAGCGGAGCCTGTGAATCCCGGGGCAGAAGGAGATGGAGGCGTCCATGGTGGTTCGCGAATTCGTCCGTGGTTCTACACATACACAGATACACACACACACAGACACACGCGCGCACGCACATACACACACATATGCACACAGTTGAATAAATAATAATAATAAAAAAAATTTAAAAAAAATTAAAAACACTTTGACCATACATGTCCTTCAGAAATTTGCTTAAACATCAGCATATCAAGTGTGTCTTGATTATGCAATTAATTTATCTTAATCTTGTTATTTAATTTGCCCTGTTTTGTTTTGCAGCACTAATAAGGATATGCTGGAAAATGTATTCATCGTTGCTTTACATTTTCTTTCCAGTGATGCATCCTGGCAGCTAAACATGTGGAAATTGTTGTGCACTCTATTTCTTTGGATGTCAGGTCCTGCCTATATGATCAACCTGTCTATATAACCCTGTTTAATAATGTGAGTAATAGCTATGAATGCTTGTTCTTCCTTCTTTGATATTTTAGTTCTAATATTTTATGTGCTCATAAGTTGTCTTCAATGAATGTGCATATTGGGTGGATATAAGTAAATAAATGGGCATAGTCTTTTGACAAATACATGGTTTCATTATCAAATTACATGTTAGGTCATAAAGTTCTTTTTGTCCTTGGATTTTGAATTTTGAATAAAACTTAAATGTGAAAATTGAGTAAAGAACTGTGATTATCCTAAGAACAGTTTGATGAATTAAGAAAGTCATGTGATAAAGGTCAAATGATTTTTAACATGAAAGTAGAAGATAACCAAGCATGTATTTCCATAATCCTGTCTATACTGAAGGCTGAGGAAAAGAGATCACTTGAACTCAGGACCTCTAGACTGTCTAGGCAATGATAGAATACCATTTTTGAAATAAGTTTTATTAATCTGAACAAATTCAATACATTATCTGAAATAAGTACTTATATGACATTTTAATATTCAGCTATATCTTTTTATATTTGTTTGCTTTTGCTAGCATATTGAGTACTCATCCCAGGTTCCCTCCATTCCCCCTTGTTCAAGTCCTTTCTTTTCACCATACCTCTCACTCCCTTCCCACCCTTCCTCCTGTATGTGCTACACACCTCAGGGTTCTCTCTGGCTTTTCTACTCCTGTGGGAGCTCAGGCCTCTGAGGTATATCAAGTTACCTCTCTTTAGACCAATCCACTGATATGAGCATTTCTCTTCACTAATTCAGTTTTAACACAAAAATTTTCACTCTAAGTTTCCATTCTATGGGTATAATGACAGCTATCTACACAGCAGTTTGATGTACTGTCTTCCTATCTATAGGTTTATAGACATTTATCTATTTCCTAGTGCTCTATTTCCTTCCCATTTTTTAGGTTCTTGTTCTATCTGTTTTTCTTAAATAAATGGAATTTATACTCAGAAAATATTACATCATGAATTTTTTGTAAGGTTTTATTTTCTTCCCCATGAGGTCTGACTTACTATGATAGAAAAGAAGGCAAAATAAAAGGGATCAAAATCATCACACAAGGATTTTACTCTGAACTATGTCCAAAGGTCCAATAATGTTGAAGGTTTTGTCATCTCTAACACCTTCCATACTATGGAGCAAAAATTTTATGGCAATTATGAGAAGCAGAATGTCAGTTTCCCTGTGATTCTAAAAGTCAATCTTGAGAAAAATGTTTCATGACCTCTCATAAATTGCTCAAATTAAACCTAATGAAACACCTATTGATTGACAAGATGCTCCACTACAGCTGAAGAATGTCATTATGCAATATTTCTAGCATATTTAGTGCTAATGATTTCCTCATGTCAAGACTGAATTCTAGAAATAGACCACATCAACTTCTTTTTAAAAAATGCTCACTCATATTCCAGTGTTAAACCTATTTCCTTGGTTACACTTATATTGGGTACTTCAGTTAAGTGTAAATAGTTAGCCAACATTGAATAATGTAGTGAAATTGTTTTACCTTTATATCATCTTGCTAGTGTTTTATGGAAAATTCATTTTGTACATGTTTAGAGATGGGTGTGTGATGATGAATTTATGGAGTTTTGAGGTTTAGATTTTTCCTATATAATTGCTGACATTATTACCTTTATCTTAGTTTCTTAACATATGGGCTATGAACTGATATTTTACTTAAAATACCACATCTTATAAGTTATGTATAGGTTTTAAGATGGACCTGACATGATTCTTTCCAAATAACTCATAATTTCAGTTAACAAACAACAGGAAAAATTTACTTCTGCATTATGAAAATCAGGATGTTTGCTCTTAGGAATAAAAGAACTTGTGATATGATAATATTAAAGCAAAGTTCTATATTCTGATTTAACAAAAATTAGGTGTAATGTCATGAGCGAGAAATCAAAAATTACAACAGTGTGACATTAAAGGGATGGTGAAATTGGTGGAAGTCACACAATGTATTCCTGAAAAGTTGTAGAGGAGCTACAGTGTGTAATTAAACCATATTTCCACTGATTAGCAATATTTTTGCTACTCATGTGAAACTTCTCCCCCAATTTGTATTCTATTTGGTTGAGCTTTGGGATTTTGAAGACTATAAGTAAGATTACCCTCTATTAGTTCATGTGGTAGATCATATATTAATTCACTGGTGGATATTTGCTTGGTATAGTGGTCACTCTGAAGGTTTGGTATGGTGATTTCTAAAAAAGTTAACAATTGAAATTCCATATAAACCTGCTATAGCACTACTAGGAATAATGCCCCATAATACAGCAATTCATTTCACTGAAATGAGTACAACAATGTTCATTGTAGCACTATTTGCAACAGCAAAGTCATGGAATCAACTCAAATGCCCAACAGTTTACAAATGGATAATGAAAAAGTGGTACATTTATACAATGGAATACTACTCAGCTTCAGCCATCAACAAAGATGAATTAATGAAATTTGCCAGGAAATGGATGGAATTAGAAAAATTTACATACAGTGATGTATCTCAGACATAGAAAGTTAGACACCATATGTATACTCCCTGATAGGTGGATCCTACTTTCAAAACAACTTAATGACATATTCAAAGGTAAATCTCTGTAATACTGCAATTGCAAAGGATTATAAACAGTAGGGAAGAGGAATGAGGACCTGAAAAGAAAGGATATAGGGGATCACACTTTAGTAGAGAAAATAGGCCATGGTCATATATTGCATTTAACTAGTGAGACATCTGGTGCAGCTCACTCTCACTTCCCTTTTTGGTCACTTGCCACTGAACAGGTTTTATATCACCGATCAGGTAGGTTTGGGGACTGGCAGATAGATGGCAACCTGCTGGCAAATGGGACACTACCCCCCCAGAGGTGTCCTATTCCTATTCTTCCATCTACCTTTTAGTCTCCTCTTACATTAAGATCTTCATTTAGACAGTCTTTCATCTTTGGTTAGGAGGTGAAATTTGATACCAATTGGCACTGTAGTAAAAGCAAAACTTCAAAAACAATGAACTATAATTCAGAACACCAAAGACCCTACATCATTCATCTGGAACCAGACCAGCCAAATCTCTTCCTATCCTAAAGCTCAGCAGAAGAGGAGGCAACAAGATTGTAAGAGCCTAAAGATGAGGAGGAACAACGACATATAAGATACTCCACACAAGTTAGAGCTGCAGTAGCCAGGACTGGACTTTGACTTGCACAATGGCTGACATGTCAACGACCCCCCAAAGTCTAACATGGATCACAAAGTTCCAGACAATAGGATTCTTAGAGGCAAGGGATTAAACAGTCTGAGTTCCTATACTAATGAGGAGCCCAAGAAGGGGTTCCAGGCTATGCCTCTGAGCCCTGAACCCTCACTAAGGTGGAAGACTCAGAGAGAGGTTAGATGCTCACATAATGGATGCTCCAGGGAATGAAGGAGGAAGCAGGAAGCACCTGGAGAGGCAATGGGGGGGGGGTGAAAGGAAGTGGGAACTGGAGAGAATGGAATGAGGGACAAGGGAGAGGAGCTTGTATGATTAGGAAAAAAATAAAATGTGGGAAAAAATAGCCATATCTAATATTGTTGGACCCTGTAGATAGCCAGATGTCTTCAAAATAAATATAGATTTTTCTTGAAGGAGAAAGAATAGTCATTATAGCTATAACTTTGAAAATCCTATGAAATTTAAAATGCAAAATCTGAATTTTGATACAGGACCATAGCAAAATTCCTACCCGAATTCCCAGAATAAAGATATATTATGGAAGTTCCACTCAAGTGTCACATAGATAATTTCCTCTTGCTCTCTAATAGTCTCCAACACAGCAATGCATCCATGTATTACATATTTACATATGAAAGAATCTATCTTTTCCTTTCATAAACATCTCCAAAGAATCCATCAGTTTTTTTTCTTCCCAATGTTATCAAATGACATTCTTACTTAAAAATATTTATTTATTTATTTTTGTGCTTGTGCATGTGTTCCTGTGTGTGTGTGTGTGTGTGTGTGTGTGTGTGTATCAGAGGGTACTTGTCTTCCTGTGGAGAACCAAGGGCGACTTCACAAATCATCCTGGATTGCTTCTGCCTCCTTTTTGCTTATCTCTAGGATTTCCCAGCCTCTGCAGGAATGGGAGACAATCAGGCATTTTTATGTGGGAACTGGAATCCTAACTTAGCATCTTCTGCTTGCCAGGCAGAGTCTTAACCCCTGAACCGTCTCTCCAGCCCTCATATACTGAAAGTACCAGTGTTGTTTCATGAAGTTTCCATCCTGGGCTGAGTTTCAATGAACCTCTTCAAGCATCATCTCCTATAATTATAGAAATGTTTTTGCCAATTATCACTTGCTTCAAAACTTGTTTTCAACCTGAAAAAAAATTGTTCACTGCCTAATTTCTACTGACATTATTTCATGCTTGACTTTTTGCTCAGGAGTTTGTTGTGAGTATCAACATTACTCAGGTACCTGAAATCAACTGTTCCTATTTGCTAGAATTGCACAACTTCAACAGCTATTCATCAGATAAAGCAAAATTGCTTCAATCCTTTCCAACACTTTTCTTACCTCTATCTCAAAATGCTCCTAAATACATTATGTGCAAATAATTTCATCAACAAACTAAGCAAAAACTTACGTTACTAAGCATTAGCTTTAGCATATTTCACATAAAATAGTGAATTATTCATCCAATTTCTTTTTTTAACAACTTTTCCTTCCTATTCATATAAGTGTTCACTTTATAGAGATACTAAAAAATAAATCTATGTTTCTGATTAAATGTCCTACGAAATTTCCCGAGTTTTAAAAAAATTTTGCTGGAATATGCAGTGAAAGTAGTAATTATCATGCTAAGTATTATAATTTATTGGATGATTTCTGACTAATTGAAATGCACTAATTCCATACAAATAATTCTAAACATTCCTACTCAGTACTACATGAAAAAGAACATAGTGTTATTAACTACTTGTGAATGATTTTGTCATAAACATGAATATGAAACCATTGTAACAATTAATTCAAGAAGCTCTTTATACATTTAAAATTGATTCCTGTTTACATTGCTTCAAGCTTATAATTAACTTTATATATTATGTATGAGTCCAAAAATGAAATTTCCACAAGATAAATTTTTCCTAAAACTTTTATCATTATTTTTATGATATCTGGAAATTATCTTTTCCCAAATTTTTTGTAAATAATATTCTAATGCACATTTTATGTAGAAATTGGCAAGATCCTTGATAAAAGTACAATTCTCTTGGTGGAAGTGGCACTTAAAGAATGCGAGAATTTCCAGTTTTAAAAACTGATTAAAACATTCTCAAGAATTATTCATGTTAAAATCTTCATTCTGTTCATGTATGCTTTTTAGATTTTTCTTTCATTTGTTACCTTAATATTTAGAAATGTGTTTCTCAGAATTGATGAAAGAAAGGGTGTAGAGAAATGAGAATAACACATAAACACACACAAACACACACACACACACACACACATCTAGCTGAGAAAGTTTCAAAATATGCTAAATTTCTAAAATATCTGTTCTCTCTAAAAAAGTCTTTTTTACTATATATATATGTATATGTGGGTGTATATATACATATATATAATATATGTGGGATACACATATGGCTGTAGGTACATGTATACAGATTTAAGGACAACTTTTTTGGAGTGATTTTTTTTTAAACTTTTATTTGAGTTTCTGGACTCAAATTTAGTCCATAAATCTAATATGGCAGGCACTTTGATTTCCTCTGAGCCATCTTGCTGACTCATGAATCGTTGTCTTCAGAAATACTCAAGTAATAGGAAACATTAACATTATAAGTTTTGATATAATTAGTCCTGATTTTGTTCTTATTCCTTTAAACAAAACAGTCAGCAAGAGAAAGGAATTTCAAAGATAAAACAAAGGGGAAAAGGAAGGAAAGAAGGAAGAAGAAGGTACAATGAAGGAAAGAGTAGGAAATTAAGGAAGGAAGGAAGGAAGGAAGGAAGAAAGGAAGCAACGAAGGAAGGAAGCAACGAAGGAAGGAAGGAAGGAGGGAGAAGGAGAAAAAGAATGAAGAAACAAAGGAGATAGAAAGTTTCAAATACTATTTATTTTGATCACACAGGAAACCCTAAAAGTCAAGATGGGAGATTGTAAAAACACTCCACATTGCCTCTGTATGAATTTTTCTTTTTTTTGAGTAATATTAGCACAAATATTCTGACCATAAAAATAATTATTGCTTGATTCTCAACTGGCAGGATGTAGCCAAGCAATAGACATAACAACAGAACAGCACTATCTAAAGAGCAAACAGCACCATGTGGCCCATGAATTATTAGAACACTGCTGATATTTTGTCATGTGTGCTCATAAATGTTTATATCTAAAACAAAGTGTGTGTGGATGAAGAATAAACAGAAATATCCCCATGATTTTAATTAATATTTTGTATTTCTTTTATCTCCTTATTTTCACTTGTTAATAAATACTTGTTTTAATATGATGATGTTAATTATATACTGAGTGATGTACAAAATGATATAAATTTACTTATAAAAATTCAGAATTTATTTCTTGTAACCACTCTGAGGCATTATCTTGTCCCACTCAGAATGGTTGAGATATAAAAAATGCAAAAAATAACAAATGCTGGTGAGGCTGAAGGAAGATTCAAGTAGTGCAAACTTCTACACCACATCACAGTGCAGAGATAATTGGCAAATCTATGTTTACTGCAGCTCTATTCATAATATGAAATAAATAGAATCAGTTTAGAAGTCCAACACTGAAGGAACGAAAGATGAAAGTGGTAAACATATACATAAGGGAAAGTCTGCATCAGTGAAGAAGAAATGAAATTATGAAATTCCACATTATGTTGGAAGAATTGAAAGATACAATATTAAGTGAATTATCCCAAATGCAGAAAGACAAACACCACATGTTCTTACATTATATAGCTAATCTTGACTCTTCAGAATAACAGATCTTGAAAGAAAATTCTATAATCCCATAATCTAGAAACAAACATAAGCTGGGAAAGGAAGATTGGAGGATGACTCTAGAAGAGAAGTAGTTACATACAGAGGGTAAGAAGGTCTTTAAACAAACACTTCAGGTGACCAATTGTTTTCTGATTGTCATTAAAGACCCTATCATTACTGGAAATTCAAGCTACGCATTGTAGCTTAGCTGGATATCCATGGGGAGATTGGCTTTAGGTGTGGAAAAACTTTCTTAGTGTTGACTGTAAATGTATGATAGCAAACCACCACCTAAACATTTGTCTTTATAGCCTTAGATGAGAGTACTCAATACTCAACCAAGAATTACCTTTCTGCAATGGATATTATGCAGAGAATCATACGGGCTGTAGTGCCAAGTATGGACAGCTCAGCACTAATCATGACATGTAAATCACCACCACTACTGTATGGTTCAGATAACGTTGAGAAGAGAAGACAAAAGAATGTAAGAGCCTGAGGATGGGTGGGGAACTGTACAGCAATAGCCCCAGTTCATATCAAGGTTTTGAAATCCAAAAACTCAGTCCAGCAGTGTCTACTTTGACCAGACCTTCACAGCAATTGATCTTTCAACATTTTGCATTGGAGGATTAGTATATTAAGAAATAAGGTTTCAAAGGTAGATGTAATAAAAGTAGGAAACCGAGGTGAGGGAGGGGTCAATCACCCATCTTACTTTTTATCTCCCAGACTATACGCCCTCCCTTTCTGTTGGTTTCACATCAGAAAAGAACTAATGTGTATGCAACCAAATGCTCTCTACAACACAATTGCTTCCATGCAGAGATGTGCTGCCCAGCCACACCACTTCCTTTAAGTACTTCATACATATTGTACAATTTTACATCTAAAATTTCCTTCCTCAGTGGCAGATAAGATATTGGACACCATCCAAAGATGTGCCCCCTCTGCTGATCTCAACTTTCCCTTTTCCAATGTCAGGTTGTTAATTTGTGGTGTAATATGTTCAAAAACTAAAATAAAAAATGGTTATAATAATAATAATAAACATAAAAAAAGAAATAAGATTTCAACTCAACAACTGTTTGGGATTGATGTCAGGCAAGAGAAAGGGGCTTCTTTATTCGGCATTTTGCCCACTGAAGGGCCAGTCATGTCACAGAAAGTGTCCCTGCATTTGCCAATGCAGGCATCAGGAATGAGGCCCAATGATCATGTAAGTGGGACAGAAGCAGGAGAAAGACTAGCTGGAAAGGATAACCAGTCGGGTGGGAGGGGGGGCACTTTGGGTGGTTATAGGGTACAAAAACATATAGATCGATTATATTTGTATGTGAAATTATCAGGTAATACTTTTTCTAAATATTCATTTTATTGTTTTATGTGATGTTTTAATGTGTGCTAAAATTGCTTTGTAAATATTTTTTAAGTATTTTATTTATTCTGTGTGTGTGTATGTGCCTGTGCATGTCTGTGTGTGTGTGTGTTTGTGTGTGTGTGTGTGTGTGTGTGTGTGTGTGTGTGTGTGTGTGTGTGTGTGTGTGTGTGTGTGTGTCTCAGAGGGCACTGTGGAGGACCTCCTGTGGAGGAGCAAGGATGACTTCGGGAATCATCCTGGATTGCTTCTACCCCCTCCTTGCTTTGCTCTAGGATTTCCCAGGCTCTGTTCACCAGAGCCAGAAGTAAGGGCCACTGCTGTTTTCATCCAGCATCTTATGTGGAGACCTGGGATCCAAATCCAAGACCTTCTGCTTGTGAGACAGAGTCTTAACCCCTGAGCCATCTTTCCAGCCCTAGAAATATTTTTTTTATCTCAGTGTGACAAAAGACCACTTTGAATGTCACATTTACATTTGTTACTTTAAAATTAATGTTGGAAACAAAGTATGAAAATCACTAATTACTTAGAAATTCTGTATCTAATAAATAATTCTACATAAATTTTGGATGAAATTTAGATAATATGAAGACATCCTTAATATTCAGTTTAAAATTATTTCTTAATAAATGAGTCATGTGAATTTCAACTTCATGCATATTTTTCAAAGGAAATCACAGAAACCAGTCACCAATGTCAATGTCAGTCTACTGTCCTACAAAATTTAGTGATAAATTTTGATTAGTTTAATTGAGTAATACAATTTAATTCTCCAAGTAATTCTATGACATTCAACTACTTCCTACAGAGATGTCAAAAAGGAAATTTTGTTAGTAAATTCACTCTGAAGTATTTAATTGTACTTTAATTACTTTATGTTACAATAATGCTATTGTGATTAAATTTGTCTATAATGGTATTTTAGTAATAAATTGTTTAATAAAAGTTTATTAATGAAATAGAATTTCTATACAAAAATAAACATATTGCAGTTCCCAAATTAAGGTGATTTTCATTGTATATAATACAAAATGGCACCAGTTAAAAGACAGTGTAAATATATTTACTATTTGCTCAAGAAGCAGCTATGTTATAATTAAGGTGATTTTCATTGTATATAATACAAAATGGCACCAGTTAAAAGACAGTGTAAATATATTTACTATTTGCTCAAGAAGCAGCTATGTTATAGGTAGTTTTTCATGCTGCAATCACGTGAAATGATCTGATTTGAGGGGGAAAAGGATGGATTTGTTGTAGGGGTACATATTCTGAAGATAACTGTATTAGTCAAGGTTCTCTAAAGAAACAGAATTTATAGAATGTAATATATATAAATAAGATTATTTAAAAAAAATAACTCACAATAAAAATAGTGTCCTTCAAGGTAGCCACCTATAGCAGTCTCTTTTCTGGCTGGAATGTTCCACAAAGCCAAACGATCCCGAAAAGGTCTCAAGCCTTTGCTCCTCTGATGGTTGAAAATGCTGGGTTCTGGCATTGAAGAAGAGCTGGGCTCCCACCTTGGTGATGAACAGCGATCAGCAGCAAGGTCTAGAGATCAGGTTCCAAAGGCGGCAGGAACAGCAACAACGGGAAGGAAAAAGTGAAGCTCCAAGTCAGCCAAGTATGGAGGCGGCAGCAGCAGCAACAAAGAAGGCCAGACACTCTAAAGGCGAAGAACGTGCACACAAAGTGGACTCCACAGCAAGTCAACACCAGATAAGGAAAGAACAAGTTCTTCTTTGCACCTCTTATTATCTGGTTCAGCACTGGAAAGTACCACTCACTATGGGCTGGATTCTCCAGAGCAATCAGTCACATACCTGCAGAGTCCTTCAGGGACTATTCCAACCATTAACCTTCCACAGCTGTGCCCCAAACAGTCTGCAACTGTCAAGTTGACACCAAAATGCAACCATAGCATTCTACCCCTTGTCAACCTGACACAAACACATAACAATTACATTATGACCTTCCAACCCTTATTGCCATAGATATTATATTCATAAATGAATATTTATGAATTTAATTCAATATCAAAAAATTTTCAAATTCGGACATGAAAAATTTGAAATATCTCAAATATAAAATATATTAAAATAAAAAATATAAAATATAAAAAAATGAAATATATATTATAAAATATATATAATAAAATATATAAAATATAAAATATAAATATAATATCAATATCAGTACAAGATAATAATTTAACACAGAATAAATAAAAAATAGAAATATGTCACAATAAAATAAATAACAATTCAAAATTTAAAAAAGCATTATCTAAAAAATATATACATAATTCTATAGTTCACTGTCACTCATATAAGAACAAATCAAAAAATTCTAGGCAGTTCCATTTGTACTTTACGAGTAGAACAGAAGTGCTCTGGGTAGTTATGAGCCATGTTTATGTAACTGGTCACATAGTCTTAATTGGTATTTAGAACTATCTTCCTCTACTGCCTATTCCATATTTCCTGTATCCTCAGCAAGTACTTTAGCAGGTCTTGGTTCCTGGGGGTGTCACCCATACCTTCATTCTTGAAGGATCTGGGCAGTCCACCATCCTGCCTGCATTGGAGTGTTGCAATTTTCTATTAACTTTAATCACAGGACATGGTGACACCAAGAATCACCCTACTGGATCTCTGCACTCCATTTATACTCTTCTTTTCTTCCATTGTACAGAAGCAATCCAATTTCCCCTTGATAGTCTGGATCAATCACACCTCCTAACAGAGTTATTCCTTTCTTAATCTGTTGATTCAAAGGCATCAGGAGCCCAAAATAGCCAGGAGGAAGCTTTAATTTCCAGTTCAATGGAATGCTTATTATCTCTCCTGGCTGGAACCAAAACTCTCCTGTTCTGGAACCAAAACTTCTAAGCCAGCAGAGTACAGCATGGCCAGGACAGGAAGCAAAAATTTTCCTAATGGGTTATAGGTGTGACAGTAAGAGTCGCCATTCCAGCCTTCACCTCTTGTTTCCTGGACCGGTGAATTCTGGCTATAGGAGATACCATACCATATATTGGGTGCTGATTCAAAGCATACACTGCATTCTGAAGCACTCTACCCCAACCTTCCAGATTATTACTACTTAATTGGCACCATGATTATATCTTTAAAAGGCCGTTCTACTATTCTATCAAACCAGTTGCTTCAGGATGGTGGGGAACATAGTAAGATCAATTAATTCCACGAGTGTAAGCCCATCGCCTCACTTCCTTAGCTGTAAAATGGAATACCTTGACAGTGCACAAGGCATTCTGTGAGTCCACAAATGGTAGTTTTAGCAGAAGCAGAACATGTAGAAAAGGTAAATCCATACCTAGAATAAGTATCTACCCGGTAAGGACAAAGTGCTGCCCTTTCTATCTTGGAAGTGGTCCGATGTAGTCAACCTGCCATTATGTTGCTGGTTGGTCACCCTGGGGAATGGTTCTATACTGGAAACTCAGTGTTGGTCTCTGCTGCTGGCAGATTTGACACTCAGCAGCAACTATAGCCAGGTCAGCCTTAGTTGTCGAGCCCATGCATAACTTCCATCTCTCCCACCATGCCTACTTTGTTCATGGGCCCATTGGGCAATGATAGGGATGACTGCAGAAACAGTTCTAAGTCCAGCTTGACAGGAGAGCATGCACCAACACTAGGACCAAGGGAACTGGCCACACCATCTCTACACAACAGCTGAGAAAGGAATGATCCTTACTTTCCAAACACTATGCCTGGTCAAGTGTACAGAAGGATGCCAACTCTCTCAACCAGTTCTCTGTAATTTATTCCATTGCCTAATCCCACCCACCATGGGCTGGACCTTCTCCACCAGCTACACCATCTCTTTCAAGTTTGCTCTGTGCTTAACTCTACTACTAATTCTCCACAAATGTGCTTGGAGTTCACACCCTCAACTGTCAAGTTGACACCTATGCCTAACTATGACAACAATCATTGATAGACATTTTATTAGTGGCCAATCACTTACCAGAGTTCTTTACATACAATGAAATAACATTCATTTTTATTGCCACTTAGTATAATAATAATAATTCAGAGTGTGCAGGCTTAGGGGGGACACTGGCATCTGAATCTCAGCTAGCCCCTTTCTTCTCCACTGTATCAATCGGAAAAGCAACACTCAGAATAATGTCTTCCAAAGAAAGATTATCAATATGATCAACAAACTGCAAGAAGAATTACAAAAGGGAATTTGAAGAAGCACAAAAGAAACTTGAAGTATTCAGGAAGTAAACAAATAAAGGTATGAGTGCAAATGAACAGGAATATAATAAACAAATAAATATCTAAAATGAAAAAGGGAAAAGAGGAAAATAGAACAAGCTTAGAACAGTTGAATAAATTACAGATTGGAATTCAGTGATAATCTAACTGAAATTAAGAACCCAACAAAGAATATCACTCAAAGAAAGGATTGGGCCGAAGATATAATACCACATGTAAAATAGAAGCTAACAGAACAAAATCATTTAATTAAACAAGCTGAAAAGAACTAAAAAAATGAAAGAAACAAAAAGATGATATTGAAAAGCTATGGAACATTATGAAGAAGTCAAATATGTGCATTCATGGAATCACAAAACAAGAAACCCAAGAAAACATTGCAGGTCAGTTCTTTCAGACAATCATAAATAGGAATTTCCCAACCTGAGGAAAGAGAGTCATGTCCAATTACAAGATGCATAGCACACAACATCTAGATTTGACCAAAATAGGAGCACAACAAGGCAAGTAACAGTAACAACATTGCACACAGGGCAAAGAGAACATTCTGAGAGTTTCAAGAGAGGAAAACCAGTCTCATTTAAAGGAAAACCTATTATAACAACTGACTTCAGTAAAATTGATAAAAGCCAGAAGAGTTTGGAAAAGCATACTTCAAGCCGTGAAAGATTACAAATGCCAACTAAGGTTACTATATCCAACCAAATTATTCACCATACTTGAAGGTGAAGCAGTGAAGATATTTCCTGATAAAAAATAAGATCTTTCTTGTCTACCAAATGAGGCTTACAGAAGATATTACAAAAAAATTACCAAGACAGGTAAAGTTGATCAACACATTTAAGAAGGAAAAAAAAAAGTAAAAACAATGCCAATACAACTACCAGACAGAGAAATCAGCTCTACAGTTATGAGACACAGAATAAGCGCATGGGGTAAAAGCCATAAACATCAGTTTCCCGTCTCCAAGAAACATACCTCACTTTGAATGATAAACGCTATATCAGGATCAAAGATGGTCAAATATACTCCAAAAAAAGAAAAAAGAAAAAAAACTACAATTAGGAAACAAACAAGAGTAGCCATCATAATATAAGCAAAATATACTTTAAACCAAAAGAAATTACAGAAGGATACCCCATACTTGCCAAAAGAACAATAAAACAAGATAAATTCACAATTCTAAACATATATACTTCAACATAAGCTCACCAGTATTTGTTAAACAAGCATTGCAATCTGTAATACAACAAATCAGCCCGAACACCATGCCAATAGGCAATTTCAGCACCCCAATCTCAGTGATAAACAGATCAAAAGAAAAATTTAATGAAGATACCCAGAAGCTAAACCAACTGCATAAGCATAAGCCAATTGGACCTAACAGACATCTACTGAACATTCTATCTTAACATGAAGAAATATATATTCTTTTCAGCAGCCTATGGAACTTTCACCAAAACAGATCACATACTAGGCCACAAGTCTCTACAAATACAAGAAAATCAAAATCACCTCCTGCACTTGTAGCTGACCTCTAGGAAGTAAAGATTGACATCCATAACCAACCAAACAAAAGAAAGTACATAAATTCTTGGAAGCTTAATTATATGGTAGTGAGTGGGAAATGGGGTCAGGACAGGAGTAAAAAATGGAAATTCAAAACTTCCTAGAACTTAATGATATTGAAAACACAACATATCAAAACATTTGTTATACAATGAAGGCAGTTGTCACACGAAAGTTCACAGCACTTAAAGCCTACATCAAAAAAAGTAAACAACACAAGTAAACAATCTAACGATGTAGCTTAAAGCTTTAGAGAAGTAAGAACAAACCAACACAAAAAGGCAGTCATGTACAGATTGGTAGGATCAGAGGAGAAATAACTGAAATTGAGATAAAGACAATACAAGGAACCAATCAAGCAAAAGTTGGTTCTTTGAAAAATTTAATAAGATCGACAATCCTTAGTCAAATTTAAAAAGGGGAGAAAACTCACATTAACAAATTCAAGATGAAAAATGGAGCTGTCCCAACAGGTACCAATGAAAATCAGAGAACCGTACACTGATACTTTAAAAATGTATACACCAACAAATCTCACAAACACAAAGATACAGATTAATTTCTAAATACATGAAACATACCAAAGTTAAACCATGATGAACTGAATTGTTTAAACAGTGCTATAGCAAGAGATGCAGTTGAAGCAGTAATTGTAAATATCCTTACCAAAAAAAGGCCTGAGAATAGACAGATTCAGTGTACAAATCTACCAGATACTTAAAGAAAAAGTTAACACCAAGACTCCGTAAATTATTCTACAAAATAGAAAAGGAAGACATACTCGCAAACTTTTTCTGTGAAGCCAACGTTATACAGATACTAAAATCAAATAAAGACACAAGGGAAAAGAAAACCATAGACCAATCTCATTGATTAACACAAATGCGAAGATTCTCAGCAAAATTCTAGCAAACAAAATTCAAAAACATAAAAAGATTTTTCACTTTGACAATTTTTATCCATTTCAGAAACACAAGGTTGGTTCAACATATCTATAAATATAATTCATCACATAAACAAATTCAAAGACAAAAATCACATGATTCTCTTAATTAATGCTGAAAAAGCTTTTGATGAAATCCAACACCCTTTATGTTAAAGACCCTGGGGAAAAAAACAACTTTGGAAGGAATAATTATCAACATTATATAGGCCATATATGAAAAATCCTACAGCAAAAATCATCTTAACTTGTGAAAAACTGGAAACATTCTCACTCAGATTGGAAGCTAGATAAGGTTGTCTACTCTCATCACCTCTATTTAACTTTGTACTTAAAGTATTAGAGTCATAGGACAAGGGAAAAGAGATAATAGCAATACAACTTAGAAAAGAAGTCAAGTTTTCCACTTTTGCAGGTAACTAGGCTCTTTACCTCAAAGAAACAAAAGATTCTCCCAGGAAATTCCTAGAACAAACAAAATAGTTAAAAAAGTGGCAGGATACAGAATAAATGTTCAAAAAGTATTGATTTTCCTGTACATCAGGGACAAATGAAGGGAGAATGACTAGAAAGAAACAATACCATTTACCATAGTTTCCAAAAAGTGTAATGCCTTGTAATAAACTTAACCAAGGTTGTAAAACATCTATACAATGAAATGTTAGGACCTTAAAAAGAGGTATTATAGAAGACACCAGAAGATAGAAAGACCTCCATTGTCCCTATATGGACAGAATAAAGAATGTTAAAATGACCATTCTACCAAAGGCAATACACAGATTCAGCCCAACATCAATGAAAATTCAAGCTCAATTTCTTCACAGAAATTGACAAAACGATATCAGAATTCATATGGAAATATAAAAACCCAGGATAGCAAAAACAAAATGATTAATCAAAAACTCTGTGGAATATGTCATCTTCTCAGACTTTAAACTATAAACTTCATAATAATAAAAATGGCATAGCACTTTAAGACTTAAATATGACCACACATTCAACCAATTTTTGACATAGGTACCAAAAAAAAAAACCTTGGAAAAAGGGCAACATCATAAATAAATGGTGCTGGCAAAATTGGATTTCTTCATGCAGAAGAATGAAACTGAACCTTTGTCTGTCTTCCTGCATGAAAACCAACTCCAAAGGAATTAAAGACTTCAATGTTTGACCATAAACTATAAAACTACTAGAAAAGAAAATTCGGAATACCCAGGAACTGATTGGCCTCAGCCAGCATTTCCTTAATAGGTCTTCAAAGGAACAGAGAATAAGTCAAAGTTGAACTATATGAAATTAAGCTTTTGTTCAGCAGAAGAGACTTGTTAATTGAGCAAATAGGCAACTTACTAAATGGGAAAATATGTTCCCTAATCACACATCCAATAGTGTACTAAATCCAGAATACACAAAGAACTTGAAAAATTAAATTCCAATGATGTAAACAACCTCATTAAAATGGGCTATAGATTTGAAAAGAAACTTTTCACAAAACGAATCTCAAATGTTTCTAACATTCATCTTTAAAAATGTTTCATCTCCCTATCCATTAGGGAAAGGTAAATTAAAAACGCCCTGAGATATTATTTACTCCTTTCAGAATGCCTAAGTTTCAAAACACAAACATAAGCAAGTGCTGGGATGTATATGAGGAGAAAGGATCCTCATACATTGCTGGCAGGAATTTAAACTCAAACATCTTTGAAGACTTATTTGGAGGTTCCTAAAAAGTTAAAAAGTCCTTATGACCCAACTATATAACTCCTGGGAATAATCCCAAAGAATATTATACTCTGCAACAGAATCACATGTACAATCATGTTCATAGCAGCTGTTTTTACATAGAAAACAAATGGAACAAATGTAGATGTCCAACCATTGACAAATAACTAATAAAACTATGGTACATATGTACAATGGAATACTTTTCTGTTGTCATAAAATGAATTAATAAACTATTCCAGCAAGTGGATAGAACTGGAAAAAATTATACTGATTTAAATATCCCAGATGCAGAAAGACAGAAGCTATATGTTCTCCCTTATAAATGGATCCTAGCATTAAGCCTTCAATTTGGTGTAACCAAATGGAAATTCTTAAAACACCCACAGATTTAGAGGAACACCAATGAGGGGGGTTGGAAGAAGATCCCTAAAAAGTAGAAACAAAAGAATATGGATAAACAGTTAAATAAGGCTTTTTTATGTAAGAAAGTTCTTAAAGGGGAAGGAAGAAAAGGAATCAGACATGGCAAGGAGTGGGGCGAGCCCACGGGTAATCAACCACCTGTTTGCTAGCTCCGACCCTCTTCTTAATGATAGGGAAAACATGACCAATAATGTCAACCAGTCTAAACAACAGCAACTGAAGACACTTGACACTAGACAGGATCAGATATCTATCTCAGTATTAATCAAAAACCTTGATGGTAAACTACAATTTAAATATCTCTCATTATATCTTTAGGTAACAACAAATCTCAACACCCAAAGAAGACTCAGCCTACTGCAATGGAAGATCAGTGAAATAGACTACAGCATCCAACCAGAGTGCAATACATTGAAGACTCTGAAAACGCTCAAACCAAATCAGGCCAACCAAATCTCCTCCCGCCCTAAAGTTCAGAGAATCCTGCAGAAGAAGAGTCATTAAGATTACAAGAGCCTGAAGGTGAAGATATTCACTGCAGGCCAGGTCACGCCAGGCTGCTGCATCCAGGAATTCACTGCAGTAAAGCTTATCCTTTCCATGCTTGCACAATGTCTGACCTATCAACATTCCGCCATGGACCAGCAAAAACTTTAAGAGAAATAAGTACATGTAATAAGAACATTAGGGACAAGGGCTAGACGGGTAAAGGCGAGTGTCCTTATTAGTGGTCTACCTAAGGCAGTGCCACTTAACCAGCCCCAGATGCCTGAGTCCGGACTAGAGCACACAACCCTAAAGGAATTTGTTGGCCACAGAATCAGACAAGCATGAAGGCAGGAGGAGAGAGATCAATTGGTGATACAAAGGGAGAGAGGGAGAAAAGGGAGGAAGAGAGGGAAAAGGGAGAAAGGGAGGGAGAGACAAACATTATTTTTGTATAAAAGAAAGATTCTTAATAATAAAACCTTTAAGAGAAGATTAATCAAATTCATGTCAAAGTCAAATGCCTCTATTAAAATTGACAGAATAATGTTGATTTTTTTTAGCCCTTTGCTTTTCATTGTAAGTAATGTTTCATGAGGATCTGAATTTGGTCATAGCTTTTATTTCTTATTCTGGCCATCCTGGGGGAAATAATTAAATCCCCAATTCTTATACACTCTTAACAGAAAAAAGGAAGGAATGAATGTCATGAATGTAGCATCAATAACTTTATATTGATATATTATTAAATACATGTACAGGCATATTTTAGTTACAGAGATTATATGAGGTCATCATGAGATATGATCTATTTTTTAACTGGTATACAACCTACAACCACCATGGATTTTAATTAAAATTAGTAAATTATGATAATGATAACTCAATACTGATATTTATTAAACATTCATATCTTTATTTTATGACTTACTCCATAATACTTGATAAGTAGCTTCATAGAAACTCATAGAACACCAAATATTACCTTCTTAATAGATAGATAGATGATAGATAGATAGAGGTTATAAAATTAAATGGAATATTTCTTCTAAAATAAAACTTCCTTTGAAGAGTAAACAGAATAACTATAAATAGATCATAACTGATTCAATTTCTGTAGGGTTTACATTTCTATAAATTGGTAATACAGTTAGTGATACCTAAATAATTTGTAGTGTTCGTACCTAAGTCTATGTATTATGCAACTAGTATATTTTATTAGTTGTAATACTTTTATTATCTTAGATAATAATGTTAATAAGTTTAATCATTAATGCACTGTAGTAGGTTAGAGCAGTCATTTATTTGTTTAATTTTGTTTGTAAGCAGTTGCATGGGATGCTGCAGAAATAAGTAATACATGTTAGCTTCTAAGTCACAAATCAAAATAACATCTTATTTCAGATATAAGAATTAATTTGTCGGGGTTGGAGAGGTGGCTAAGGGGTTAAGCCTTTGCCTTGCAGGCAGAAGGTCTTAAGTTCGGATCCTAGACTCCAGGTATAGACACTGGGCGGAAGCGGGGGCAGCCTGTGTTTCTGGTCCTGGTAGGGCGGAACCTGTGAATCCCAGGGCAGAGTAAACGAGGAGGAGGTGGAAGCATCCATGGTGATTCCTGAATTCACCCGTGGTTCTACACACACACACACACACACACACACACACACACACACAGAGAGAGGCATACACACACGCACAATTGAATAAATAATAATAAAAAAAATAATTTGTTATCTTTTTCTGGATTATGTATAAATAACCAGCACTAAATGTGCATTAGCCTTATCAAATGGTAATATATTGCACTGAACAGCAAAGCCATACTCATTCCATTCTTTAGACGTAGACTGCAGCATCCTTCCTTCTCTCCTTTCCCCTGAATACTGAGGTGGTCCCATCTGATGGATATTTATCAATGTCCTTTTAAAGCAAAGTGCACAAATGCTTCTTTGAGAAAAGGCACACTATGGAAATGACTTGCCCTGCTTGTGTTTTCTTGTACACAGCACAATCCTGTGCTACGCTAACCACAGGATGACAATAATTTCTAAGGATCTTGAAAAATTATGTCTTCTTTGGAAGACATTGTGCTTCTCTTTCCCAATGAGGCATCACTTATGTTTATTAACACTTATGTCTAATAACTTCTCTGAATGGGCCAACTCTGTGGTTCTACAAATGAGGAGAATGTGAAGTGTTCCTAGAAGTCATTACATTCTTATAGGTAGTGCTTGCTCCATATCCGCAAATCCTACAAGTTCTTGTTTTTTCTTCATAATTACAGCACTGTATCTGTCCATTCTAGTCATCTTTTAATGTTTCTAAAACTTATTTCTTTTCTTTGGGAATAGAATAATTATAGAAATAAATATTCCACAGAACAGAATGTTAATTTTGTTGTATATATAAGCTAGATAATTTTGATCACAAAAAGAACAAGTCAACAAGATTTTGAGGAAATTAAAGTAGTCCCAATTCAGCAGTATGCTTATACAAAAATCTTGAATCTGTTGTGATTAAATCAGACAAACTAGATTTGGGTATAATTAGATCAGCGTAATTAAATTCTCCATCTCTGAGGGAACATCGAGAGCCACACATGCAGGATTCACTTTTTTTTTTCCTGTGTCCCCAGTCGCAACAGTGAAAATGTACACTCAGGAACTCAGATGGGTTTGTCACTTAGGAAATGGAGTTCCTATCCATTGATATAGCTACAAATTAACTTTGCTAAATAAAGTTTGCTAATACTAATTGTACGTTTTATAAACTAAAAGAGCAATATTTCCTGCCAAGTTTAATATGATTTTATGTTCTATCCAAAATAATAACATTTATATACCAACTAGCAGAGAGGAATTGGAATGCTACATTTTCACTCTTTTGTCATAATGAAGCGTGTTGAATAACCAAGACCTTGCATTGGTTATGATGAATGAAAATTTTTATTTTACTTTATAGCTAATCTATTAAAAGAAATATTTTATTATAAGTAAAGGTGTACTACCATTCACCGAATTTTCAACTGATAAAGACTTTCCTTGATTTTTACAATCTCCACACTGTTCCATGATTTTTGCAACCTCACTTTTATAGAGAGCTAATTAAGATCAAAAAACAGCTGGCAGAAGTATGTTTCATAATAAGATTTAAAACTGAGATTCAATATGTTTCTCATATCACACAAACCAAAATTGATGTAAAATTGGATCATACAGTATATTTCACAAAAGAACAAAAATAAAACAATATAATACAAAACAGATTTCTCATAGACAGTTTTTATTTCCTTCAATGTAGATGAGGGTCATGAGTTGATTGCAATGATTTCTAATTAATAAGATCATATACTATAGTTTTGTTACTTTATCCTTCTTGAAAGACCAGATGATGTTTCTAAACCATTACAAATAAAACCAATAAGCTTTTAATCAGACATGGTATCCGACTTTAATTTTACTACCACAGTTACTTTTCTGTAAACTATAATTATAACGTTGCAATTTCATCACTAAAGCATGAATGATATTGCTGTGTTTCAATAGCACTTTTTCTCAATCCTACTAATTTGACATCTCTCCAATTTTTATTTTCTTCTGAGTTGAAAGCTTAGAAAAAAAAAGGTTAAAACAAGTCTGTGTGTGAGTCACAAAAAAAAGAACTCAAAAAAATTTAGGAAAACCATAAAACAATCTCTTCCATTGATTCTATTACACTTATATGCCAATATCAGCAAAAGAGAAGATAAAGTATTTAGCAGATAAGAAAGAGAATTTCCATCAGTCTTTGTGCACAGTTTACCATTTCACCAGCAACTTCAAACAATAGAAATACATTTATTAAGTGAATCCATTATAGATTTGAAGTACCCATTATTACTTACTAAGTGACATGACAACTTAGTTTTCATCATTTTTTCCCTAAAATTCCTTTTGTATCATAGGATCTTACTCAGGAACCTGTGCTGAGTTTGTCATTTGTCATTCTCATTGCTGCTTTGTCAGCTCTTTGGATTTTTCATTTTTTTATGTATTTCACAGCTTTTTGAAAAATATAAGTCAGATATCACTTAGAAAACCCATACATATATTTTTAAAAAATATTCGTCTCCTTATTTCATTTGCTTTTCTGTTGTTTAGTATTCAAGAAGTCACTCACAGAGGGAAGGTGCCACATGAATCAGCTCATGTAATGAGCTCACATCACTATTGAATACTTGACACATGATACAATAGTGTCCCTCTGTCTAGTGTCCTGAAAATGTATTTTGCTCACCTTACCTGTATTGTGCACTGTTTGAAAACAAATCTCATTGAGTGTCTCATTCTTCACTAGTGAAAAGGTGAGAATCATTTCAAGTTTTTTTATTTAATGGATAACCAGGACAGGGTAACCAATGTGCAATATATGCACTGAGACTTGTCAGTGTCACTGAACACATTCTAAGACTGTTTCAGTGTTGGTCACTGGGAATTAGACATTCAATGTCACTTTGTTGAACCTTATCAGTATGCAGACTTCATATGTTTTTTTTCCTTAATTTTGTTTTCTTTTGGAAAACTTCCTATAATCCCCTAGCACCAAGAGATGCCATAGACTTACATTATGTAGATCTTTGTTAAGTTACACATTCAATAAAACACATCAGTTGTTTTGAATTGGGCACACACACACACACACACACACACACAGCATATCAAATAAAAAGATTTTATTTAAAGTCTGTTTGCCACTAATCAACACCTTTAGTTGATTACTAAAATAGATAATGCAAATTTTCTTTGTGAATATATTGTGTATTTCTTCCTTATTGAATGATTTAAATGATAGATATCATTGGAAACTCAGTCATTAACTAAAACGATACTTTGTACAGAAAATGAAATAATGGCAACTAGACTTTTAATTTTTTAAAATGGAAAACTCAGGATAGTAGTAGAGCATAAATAAATATCAAGCAATTTTATCAATGGAATTATAAACGTTAAACAGAACAAAGCACATAAGCTTCTGCTATTATATATATATAATATATTTATACATCATAGAAATATATATGAAGCAAAGAAGTTCAAACATAACAGGTTATGTTTTTTAAAATGTTTTTCATAAATTACTAAGAGTTTCATGGAGTTTTTATTATAGGAAATTGTTACAAAAGGATAGTTATAAAATATGATGTCAGTCTGTTAAGGGCACCGAGATCCCTGGAGGCAAGGGATTGACAGCCATAGTAGTGCTCCTATGCTTAAGGGGAACAAGAGAAAGGGCTTATGGAAATGCCACTGGGTCCTTATATGTCATCAGAGAGGAGGACCCAGTGGAGAGTCAGGCATACACAATAAAGGACTCTCTGGGAATTGGGGGGGAGGCACTGGGGGAAGGAGAGGGAGAGGAGGAAGAGGAGGGGGTTCAGGGGGAGGAGGGGGGAGGGAGGGAACTGGTAAAAAATTTTAAAATGTATAATTACATTTTTAATAAAAAATATGATGTCAGACATTTAATTTAAATATCTTATTTAGTTTGTCTGGAAGCAAATTAAAGTATCAAAAATAATTTTTCACATGAAAAATTATGTAAATGATGGCAATCTTATTTCTTCCTATTTCATTCCCTCCCTCCCTTCCTTCCTCCCTCCCTCCCTCTCTCCTTCTTTCCTTCCTTCCTTCCTTCCTTCCTTCCTTCCTTCCTTCCTTCCTTCCTTCCTTCCTTCCTTCCTTCCTTCTTCTTTCTTTCCTTCCTTCCATTCTTCTTACATTTCTTTCTCTTATTTCTTTCTTCTCTCTCTATTTCTCTCTTTCTCTCTTTCTGCTATCTTCTTTTGGCAAGAAAAAAAAATAATAGGGCTATGAAACTTTTCAGCAGGTATAGGTGTTGGTTAAATAAATACAACCTAAAGGTGGAGAAAAGAACATAATCCAAATAGTTGCCCTGTGTCTACACACACACACACACACACACACACACACACACACACACACACACACTCACAGTTAAAATTTTTGTTTGAGGAAAGAACTCAAAGCACAAATGAGTAGAGTGACAGAAAATTATATTTAAGTCATATTCATGGTCACAGAGTTACATAAAGAAACTCATTTTTCATCATTCTTTACTAAACAGACATATTTTTAACTTCACTGAACATGGAGAAATGAAAAAAGAAAACTTAAGAAGATATTGATTTCACTGTATAAATCAACACTTAACTTTCATCCTCACATTCATTCATAATACAAATACATTTTCAGTTTAGTCATTCAAAATAAATGTTCCCACAAATCTTCCCAATTTCATTCATTTTCATTTGCTTTTTACAAAGTTCATTTTCATCTTTCACTTGATCTCCAAGTTGTTACACATGGTGGTATGCATGTATCATAAATGTACAAATATCATCCCTGAAATAATGAAATGCTGATAAAATGTACCTTCAATTGCCCTTGCTATTATTGTTTTTACTATCTGCTTTACATTAAAAAATAATGGATACATTTTAATTTTTAAGCAAAACTGTTTTTAAGGATATAATTGTAAGGCCCAGAAATAGGAAAATTTTACACATTACACCTGTGTACCTGTAGAATGGATTTTTCAAAACCTCCAGGTCATAGGGTGTTATAGGAAATTTTCTTTAACAAATTAAGATTATATTTTCTTTAAAATCCATATGCATTTCAATATCATGGTCTAAGCTACTTTTCCACAGAAAAGGTTGAAAGTATTGTGATAATAGTGTAAGAGGTAGAGAGTTATTGTGAATAAGAATCCAGAAGTTATGTGTTAGTCAACCACCTCTCTCAATCGGTAGTCTAATTAAGACAGTAAATAAAATCAGAATATTATCTACTGAAAACCTTCTCCTTCATTACTGTCTTGGTATGCTACAAAGTTAAGAATTTTACCTTTGATCCACTTAAAATTTCAGTCATCTGTTGATTATATTCTATCAGACAAGGGTCAGCAAGACTCCTGCTAGTTATATATTTATTCAGTGCATATATTATATTTTATCATTTATCATAGCAATTCCAGGTATTAAATCATCAAAGTTCATCTACTGTAGTTATCCAACACTGTGACATGATGAAGAGACACATTGTTTGCATATTTTGTGAAGAGGTTACACAGCTAATGAGAAAATGCATAAAGTGGTTTCAGTGGGGTTTGATGTACAAGCATATATGCTAGTGCATGCCTATGTGTGTGTGTGTGTGTGTGTGTGTGTGTGTGTGTGTGTGTTTGTGGGGGGGCACTGGGAGTAATTATAGAGGCCGGAGGAGTACCTAGAAAATCATGATACATTTCTTCTACCTCCTTTTTCCCTGGCTTTAGGATTTCATAATCAAATTAAAGAATGAGTTTAGGAAATAGTATTCCAAAGAGCAATACGGATGTCAAAGATATATTTTTTTAAAAATTCAACATATTGGGCTGGAGAGGTGGCTCAGGGGTTGAGCGTCTGCCTTGCAGGCGGAAGGTCCTGAGTTCGGATTCTAGACCCCACGTATAGACGCCAGGTGGGAGTGGGGGCGGCCTGCGTTTCTGGTCTGGTAGGGCAGAGCCTGTGAATCCCGGGGTGGAGTAAACAAGGAGTAGATGGTCCATGGAGGTTCCCGAATTCGCCTGTGGTTCTACACACACACACACACACACATACATGCACACACACACATAAACATACACACACACAATTGAATAAATAATAAAAAAAATTTTAAATTCAACATATTAACTTCTAGGAAAATGCATTTCAGAATGATATTATATAAGACACTTTGCATACATTCATTTTGGGGGATGCTGATGAAAATGAGGAGTGAGTTGCTCTTTTATTTTACTACCAAACCAAAGACAATAATATAAAGGACTTCATATCGTCAAGAACCTCCTTGGAATAGGTATGTAAGACTTTCAAAAATTTTACTTTATTTCCATAAACTGCAACAAACTTGGAAAAATTTCTTCTAAACACCACCAGTCTGTGGGGGTCCTAAGTCACAACATTTCATACCACATTTAAGGTGACAGGAAGCCCTAATATGCTTTCTAAATTCACCTTAGACATATAAGCACACTAGCTCCTGTGCTGTGGATCAAAATGTGGACATCATGCATGCTAGACAAGTTCTTGAACATGAGCTGAAAGTCTGTTCTATCTTATCATAGATTAAAAACTCAAATGTCTCTCAGCTTTTCTCTTGGCTCAAGCAGGCATAATGTTGCCTAATATGCAATGGAGTAAAGAATAAAGCACAACACAATAATTCATCCTAAAGTCATTAATGCTCTTATACAATTTTATTCCCTCTCTCTGGTTTGTCACTATCAGTACAGCAAATCACAATAGAATTAAGTATTAAGTAAAATCTGTCCTGTCACCCTAAGTTCTCTTTTTTCACTTTTTGTAATCCACTGTCAAGTACTGTTCTGAAAGTCATCATATTGGGGATGAATTATTGAATGTTTGCCTTCTCACTGAGATAATCAATGTCAAACCAACCATCTTTGAATCAAATACTGTACACATCAGCGAAATCTCTTCCTGCCCACAAGTACAAAGATTAGTGTACTCATTATACTGCTAAATATGTATATACTAATATACTACTTATATTAAAATGCTATTACTTATTGTAACACTTTGCTCTAATGCTAAGTAAGTTTGAAAGTACTTAGTTCATTTTACTATTAAGCAACCAACTCCCTGAGGGCATGCATTATTTTTCAGTTTTTGCAGATAAATGGGAAGGTCAATGAAGAGATGCTTAGAGTCATGAAGCATAGCTGAAAACCAGCTGAGTCAAGTTCAAGTAGACACTTTTCAGGTGCAAGTAGATCAATCTTTCTTTTACATCCTCCCACTAAGACAAGAAAATATGACAGCATTACATGGTTTGACCTCTCATTAGGCCAAGAAATTGTCTCTTTTGTTACAAAAGTCATTTCCCAGAAGAATGCAAAGAAGGGCTTCAAGAATTTTGCTGAAAACTCAGACATCAATGAGAATTTTGTATCTAAAATGAAAATATGAATTTTACTGTATTTTACACAGGACTTATGGATGCATTAGGTATAATTTAAAAATTGTTGCTCAAGATTATAATAGTAAAAGTCTCTTAATAACAAGACAGAAAGATCATTATCAACAGGTTCTAGTCCTATAAATATCAAGAATCTAAAAATAAGGCTGCATATTTTTTCTTCATTTCAAATGACTGAAACATTTGAAAGTTGGCTAGCTGGGAAAAAACTAGTTCTACTAGAAGTCTCACAGGCAGCATTATTTTTCATGGGGTTGGATAGGAGCTTCCCATTTGTAAATGTGAAGCAAATTACTGGAAAATGCCAGTGGGATCATTCTAAGGTTAAAAATATAATCAGGGATTGAGCATAAAATGTAGTTCAATTCTTTCTAGGGTTAGATAATTAGGTGGAAACAAAGGAGAGAAAATGAAAGTCGTCCCTCCCTGGGTGCTAATGAGAACATTTAATTTTGCAGTTTCTTGATTCTATGATTTGAGGCAGAGAAGTTAGATGCCAGCAAGGCTGGTGACTCCCAGTCAGCAGGGGAAAGAATAATACTGGGATTAGAAGCAGGCAAAAATCATGGAGCTTCTCCTAGGTTCTAGTACGAGGCTTGATTCTATTCCAGCACAAATTCAAAATGTGAGCTCAGATGTGTGTAACAATGAATGGGTATGCCTTCAATAGAAATGTTTAAATATATTATAGTTAAGGAGTTGCTTCATTATGGGGGCTGGAGAGATGGCTCAGTGCTGAAGCCTCTGCCTTGCAGGCAGAAGGTCCTGAGTTTAGATCCTAGACTCCACGTATAGACGCCGGGGCGGAAGCGGGGACGGCCTGCGTTTCCGGTCCTGGTAGGGCGGAGCCTGTGAATCCCAGGGCAGAGTAAACAAGGAGGAGGTGGAGGTGTCCATGGTGGTTCCCGAATTCGCCCGTTCTACACACACACACACACACACACACACACACACACACACACACACACACACAATTGAATAAATAAAAAAAATTTTAAAAAGGAGTTGCTTCACTGAATGTATTAGAAATTACAACATTTTTCTGACAAATGGATAAATATTTTCATTATGTACTTGGTATTCAATATGCTGTAAACTGTTGTTTTTTTTAATCACTCATTTCCTTATCTTTTCCTTATTTTCTACTGTTCCTGGTATTCAGCTCTGCGTGTGTCATGAGCGGAGTTCTGACTACTTTCCTAGTAGTGGCCTGTGTCCATTTGTTTCACAAGTAAAGTGACATCACTCAAATGCCTTTTGGGATCAAGATCCTATATAAAGTCATGCTGACCTAATGATAAAAACTTCTAAATAGAAAAAAACTTTAAATCATTAATTATGAAAGTGTTTGTCTTCCCTCTTATCTAAATTTGAATCTTCAGATACAATTTCTAGAAAATAAGGGTTTTTTGAGTGATATTTTAAAAACATAAAATGACTGAAAGACACATAGCGTATGGGTAGGCCAGTTGGAAACCTTTGGCAAAGGTTAAATTATATTTTAAAAGTAGATGTAGAGAGCAAGGAGATGTACTTCATCAAATAGTGTTATGAAATATTTAAGATAGAGAAGTATGTGTTGAACACAGGCAACAAGCCTTCTATTCTGAACGACAACTATAGATTTTGTGTGGAAACTTTAGACTATTAATGACAAAGTATATTAAAATTAAAAAGGATGTTCTTTAACTCAAAAAATTGTAAATGAATTTAGATATTCAGACAAACTTTTGTACTACCTTAAGAGAAATGCATCTATACAATGTACATAATTAAACAGATACATATATATAAGCACGTAGGTATTTTGTCATATTTATGATCCATTTGGAGCCTGCATTTTGCTGAAGCCCATAAAGTTAGATTGTTTATTTAAACTTGGCAAAAAAAAAAAGATTAATGAAGTATGCCCGTCTTGAAAATATATTTCATTGTGTACTTAAATTTGGGATCTTTTCAAAATTAAAAGCATATTTTCCAACAAAGTAGAAATATCATTAAAGAAACAACAATTTCCTCAAGCAAGAATTGAAAATTAAGACACTTGGGATGGACAAAGTGTGGCAACTTCATCTTAATCCTCTTACTCTGTAGCCTTGGGAATTACATGGAATATGTGCTGTATGGGTATCAATATTTTATTGCAAGTGTCCACAAAGCTGGCTCCTATCTGTAACCACACTGAGTACTTGCCATCATTAACATTTTACAATAAAGACTTGAAATTCATAAATTCACAATAAATTCCTTGTCTTACAGCAGAAATTGTACTGTACAATTTTCTACATACTGAGAAAAGATTAATTTTCTTACCCTGTAATTATTTTCAAGGAATCAATATTGTAAACATTCTTATTTTAGGGTGTTTTTAAAATTCTTATAACTATCAACAATACATTTCCTATTTTGAATTCTGTTTCATAATTCAAATGTACCTTAGCTGTCATACATACATGAGTATGACTGTTAACTAAGTAATATTTACTTTGTACAGAATTAGAAATTTTTGTACAATATGAAGAAAGGACCTTGAACTTTTGGGGGTAAAATAAAGGATATATAATTGTTACAGTGGTTGTAGAATAGTGGTTGTAGTATGTTTTATCCCGTCCTCATCCGATTGTAGATAAAGATTGGCCCCTATTCATACATAAATTCATCCTCATCAAATAAGATTTAGATATAATTATTTCACTGACAAGATTATAAATAAGTGCATGAAAAACAAGCTTATATTCATATAGTAATGTGTACAGTTGTAGAGTTATGATGTGACTTTGTGGTGGACAGTGAGCCAAGCATGCAGGAAAACATTAATTTTATTTCCTAAGGTTTGAACAAAACAATATTGATTATTATGAAATGAGGTAGACATTATGAATCTTTGATACAATCCTCTTTTGTGGTGTATGTGAACCAACATATATTTCTATCATAAATGTCAATCTATACTTAAATTTAAGGGATGAATTGACCAAGTTTAATTAAATGTCTAATACTTGAAGTTTAACTTTTGTGTGCTCAACAAGAATGCATGCCAGTGTTACTGTATGAACACTTTCGTTCCCATGTGTTTGTCCATAAGTGTTAAGAAATCTCTATATTCTAAATAACTTGTTTATAAAATACAATTCATGCATTTGAAAACAAGTTTTAATTGTTATTAACAGTTTATGATGTGGTTTCTGTAATATATTGTTAAAATAAACATAGCTGATTAAATTCACAAAAAATATTCCTGAAGTCTTAGGAGGCCCTTGCCCACAGAAAGTGTCATTTGTTCAAAATAAGATTGTTAAGTAATACCTGCTCTGTGTGGACTCAGAGAGAATCCCTTGCCTGCTTTTCTTGTTTCTTGTGACTATTGACATTCCTTATTTTGTATTGTTTAACTGCAATATACAACAGTGAATGCTATCTGCTACCATCCATCCCATTGTCTTCTTCCAACTTCATATAAAATATTTTATTTCTTTTTTATACAAGAAGAAATGGTAAATCAACAAACCACAATCCAGAACTTCAGAGACTCTATATCAATCACATAGAACTAGGCCAGCCTAATCTCTCCCCATCCTGGAGCTCAGGGACATTTGCGGAAGAGGGGGCAGTAAGATTGTAAGAGCAAAAGGATGGGAGGAGCAACGATTTGCAAGATTCTCAACAATAGTTGGGGCCAAAGCAATCATAATGGGACTTTGCATGCCCTGCGCAATGTCCAGTGCACTGTTGCCCTCATAAAGTCTAGCATCTGTTAAGGGCACCGAGACCCCTGGAGGCAAGGGATTGACAGCCATAGTAGTGATCTTATGCTTAAGGGGAACAAGAGAAAGGGCTTATGGAAATGCCACTGGGTCCTTATATGTCATCGGAGAGGAGGACCCAGTGGAGAGTTAGGCGTACACAATAAAGGACTCTCTGGGAATTGGGGGGGAGGCACTGGGGGAAGGGGAGGGGGAGAAGGGGGGAGGGAGGGAACTGGTAAAAAATTTTAAAATGTATAATTAAATTTTTAATAAAAAAAAAAGAAGAAATGGTTGATTTTAAGATCAGCTAGCTAATACTAGAGAATCCCCTCTTCTCAAGACCCTTCATTTAATAGATAAAATAAAATGACACCCACAGGAAGAATTGTTTATAGATTCATTGAATTAGAACTTTCAATCTCCTAAGTAGGTCCATGTGTAAGAAAACAATAGATCATGATATTGTTATAAGTAACATGCATAAATATTTTGCATAGAATCTGAAAGAACATCAGTATAAACTTAAATATATTTATTATTAGAGAAAAATGTACACAAAAATCCTGCATTTTGCAATATAAACTTAATATATACATATCTGTATCTAGATAGAGAAATATTTATATTATTCATATATTTTCTCTGTACAATTGCAATAACACTCAACTGTATTTTGAGTGATGACATATATATATACATACATTTATGTGTGTGCAAAGATGAAATGATTGATTAAAAAGATTGCTTATTTATAAAGGTACATCTCCGACTGGTCTTGAACTTATGGTTAAACTGTCTTATTCTTAAATATTTGTTAATCTTTGTGTTAGATTTAATTTTATTTATCACATTCCTTTATAAAATGTATAATAAATTCTTGTGAACCATGGTCACCCTATTGTGCTTCTGAATAATTACAACTAAATTTTCCTGTTTAGCTATGTTGATAAGCTCTTCAGTCTCCCCGTAAATTCCACCTCCTATCCATTTTAGCTTTTAATCAATTAAATCAATTTTAAGTTAAAAATTGCTTATATGAGAGATAGATTAATAAGAAATTTAAAAATTTAAATGAATAATCTATTGCAATAATTATACTTTTGTTTGTCATATATTGGACTTTGCCACACAGCCCCATGGTTTACATCATATCTATAAAATTATTTTCAATATTTTTAGATAAATGAATGTTGAAATTTAAGTTCTTTCCTCTAACAAAGCATCATGGTTCTCTTCAAAAGACAAGCCCACTTGTCTAAGCCTGTCACGTAATATGCTATGTCAAGATAACCTAACTGGAAAGTACCTATTTTGTCCTGAAATCTCCTTGGCCTGAAATCTCTGAGAGAAGTAGAGTCCAAGATAAATGACAAAGGCATACTTGTACATTATCTTGAAAAGAGAGTTGTGGAAACAATGTATAAGCATGAAAAGCGGTGAAGGACAAGCCATAGAGATAAGAAGAGAAAAACCTATTAGAGAATTAGGGAGTTGACTTGTTATGTAGCAACATGCCAAGGCAGAGCAGATCATGTCTTCTGACAAGATGTGAATTTTGAAAAGTATTTCCAGTTGCAGTGTGACTAATGAATTAGAACAGTAGTTCTTAATGAAGAAAGCCTGCTCCCAACACAAGTGGATTAACAGATACATTTTAAGTTCTCAGAACCAGTAGAATATGAGGCTTTACTAGTTGAGGTTAAGGTTTCTGCTAAATACTTTGTAATACACAGTATACACTCCCTAAAAATAAAAACAAAATCTGTCTAAAGGCTAATAGCTAAAAGACAAAGAAAAGATCCATTGAAAATGCAGGATCATTTTTTCTAATAAAGCCACAGTGACAGATAAGTTGAGTGTGCTCACAGATAGCATAGAGTATAAATAGGAAGCAGATTGATTATGATGAGTGGATCAAAATATGGAATCTGAATGCAGACAAGGAAAAATTTCATAAGATAGTTTATAAAATGTTTCTGAAAGATGATTTTCTAAAGAAATATCTAAAAATCTCTAAAGTACAGGTGAAGAATATTTTTCTATATTTTCAATAAAGGATTTTCTATTATTTTATTTATCATCAACCAAACCATCTACCATACATTTGTTACCTTTTTACAATCTTTCATCGATCTCTCTCATACATATGTCCATATGTATTTTTATGTGTTTTATAACAATCATATATGTAGTGTATATGCTTGTGCGTATATGGCAATAACTAATAGAATTTATGCATCTTGGTATATTTGTCCTTTATAAAATTTTGCAATATAGTATACTTGTCCTTCTGGAGTGTTGAATGATAAACCTGCAATTCTTCAAGTGTGTCAATAGCACTATCTTTCTGAAGGGTTCAGAGGTTATTGTCCTACTTCTTTTATCTATATAGCCTTGTCTCAATAAGTTTGGTAATCACTGACAAATAGCAGAATTATGTAGTTGTCATAGATAGTATTTTATTTGATATATCCATAAATTCTTAAGCCATTTCTTCTTTGAGTATGAGAAGCACTTTCAACAAACCTTTTAAGCACAATTGAAAAATATTGTGACTTCCTTTCATAAAATACAGACAACCAGGAAGAGTTAAATAGTGACACTTGGGTTTCTGTGCAGGAGAAATGGCTTGTCTCTGTACTTCTTTATTTCTTTATTGATGACAATGTTTTCTACATCACTATTATTCACAGGTGAAGCAATGACAAAGTTGAAGAAAAAGTGGAAATTATCTGGCAAAAGTCCTACATTGTTTTTGTTGAGTTCTAAAACTTTACCTTAATTGTAATTACTTTTTTATAAAATCTTGATGTATAAGGACTTTTTTTTAGTCTTTTTTGTTTTTAGTAATAGGAAAAGATATAAATTTATATACAAATTTTAGTGTTTTCCTTAAATGTAAATCACAAGTTCACCACATTCTATTAGTTAAAATTCCTTGCACAACTTTTTCTATGTGAAAGACACTTAATGCTCAACTTAATTCCTGGTGGCATTTATTCACTGTATATAAATTTTTCTCAAATAATGTGTGGCACACTGTCTCATGTCCTATATGAATTTCATCTGCTCTTCATGTTCTAGTAATTGACATAATTTTAAAACATGTTATATATGCTTAAGCAAAATCGTATGTTTTTTGTTTCCTATAGCTCTCTGCTCAGTGGAGACAATTTATAGTCTGAACATAGTAAAAGGAAATATTAATGGGTGTTTAAGCAAGGAAATAAAAGGCAGGGAGATCAATTAGATAACGAATTTAAATAGACTTTATTTATATTGGGATGGTCCCCTCATACTTAATGACTAGAATGACCACAAATCAGGCTGAAGAGGGGACTGAGCAACTCAAAAAATGTATAAGGGTCCCATAGAGGCTCATGACAAAGAGGAATATGAGAAATAGATTTAAAATATGAATTTATTAGAGTTGAGTGCTTGGTGTCTAAGGGAACTATAGGTAAGCTATAAGGTAGGAGAATATAAGAACAGAAAACAGAGAGAACAGAGAGAGCAAAAAAAACTACTATTAAAAGAATGCTGAAAGGAAGCCCAATGATGAGAGAGAAAGAGGAAAACATGTAAGGTAAAATGAGTCAGTCTCAGTTGGGTTTCAGCTGTCTCAGAGGCTGGCAGAGTGGAGTGTGGCAGTGAGTGTGGGTTTCAATGGGAGTGTGGACAAAGAGCATTTCATAAAATCATGTGGAGAGACAGAGCAAGGACAAAATCACAGGGCAATGAAAGTCTGAAGATAAGGGATTTCCAGACCCCTTAATATCTCCCTGCAGGTCTGGCAAAATGGTAGAGTCAAATATATTGTACTAAGGACATTGTTAATGATTATCTAAGGAATATTGCAGTAAGAATTGAATGCAAAATTGGATTTAATGGGGGACTTTGATGTCAGAAGAAAAGATTAAATGCTTCCTGTTTTCATGAGGCAAGCCAAAAGATTGTCTTTTTGATAGAGGAGGGGGAATCTGTCCTCGTAATTGTGGGTGGGAGAGGTTTGGGTCTCAGGATGAGAATTTCTCTCCCACCTAGTCCCCATCCATGACATTGGAAAGACTGATAGAAAGAAAAAGTGGCTGATGCCAGACTTTCCATGAGCTTCTCAAGAGTCCTCGAAGAGGTTATAAGAAAATAAAGACTCCCTTATGGGCAGAAAGAGTTTCAGGATACCACCAAGAGATGAACAGAGGCTCATCGTTCCTGGGTGGATGTCTTTAAAATGTTCAGTTGTCTTTGAAATTCCAGGAATAGTGAATTGTTCTCATGCAAGTTTCTGTAGTTTGGTGAAAGAGAGATGAGTAGTAAAAAGTGAGTTTACTATTCAAGTCAATAAATATGGGAGGGTAGGCTATAACCCTTTATGAGATTAGGGCTCAGTGTTGGTTACAGTTCCTATTTGGCCTATTTGCAAACTCCGTGAGCTGGGCAGGTCTGAGAAAAGGAGTTGGTGAGGGAGAATAGAGAAAGAAGAGAAGAAAGAACATGATGGTTATCAAAGAAGTGTTGGAGTTTCTGTTTTCTTAGTGGTTTTTGCATCCAGCAGTGAGATGCTCGTCTTCAAGGTTCAGACAGCAAGGCTGCAATCAGAGTGAAGAGTGATGGAGAAGAATGTGCTTGGAAGAAAGGACAGGTAGAAGTCAAGGTAATCTCAGGATCCAGGGAGTCTGGATCATGCTGATGCTGTTCACTGCTTCCTAGGTTGCAAGATTGCCCTTGCTTCAAGCACCTGTCTAGGTTTCAGTACCAAATGAAAGGAAGTATAGGAGAGAGAATATGAGAAGCAAGGAGACAAACCTCAGGGCATCAATCAACACAGACTATATTTAGATTGGAAAAGGCTCTCTCCAACTCAAATGTCCATAATAACCATCAGTGAGACAGAAGAGAGACCCCCAAGGCAATCAAGCTAGCCCACCAATATCAAGGTCACATGGAAGCCCATGATAAAGAGAAACAGATGGATAAACTTTAGAAACATGACTTTATTAGACTTTAGGGCATGGCGGGTGTTATAGTTAGGCACAAGTGTCAAGTTGATAGTTGAGGGTTTGAGCTCTGGGCACATTCTTTGTGGAGAATTAGTGGTTGGATTAAATCCAGAACAAACCTGCAGGAGATTTTCTGGTTGAATGGGGAAGGCACAGGTGGGTGGGATTAACCCCTGAAATAAAATACAGAGAGCTAGTTGAGAGTGTCGGCATCCTGGTGTACATTTGGTCGGACATCCTGATCTGGCAAGTAAAATCATCCCTCTTTCAGCTGTTATGTGGTGATGATGTGGCCAGTTCCCTTGACCCTGGCCTTAGTGTATGCTCTCCCATAAAGCTGAATTATGAATTGTAACTAGCCTATCATAAGAAAATAAACCCCTTGTTCCTTTAAGCTGTATGATGGTTATTTATGAGCAACCATGGAGGTGAACTGCAACAGTGACTAATGAAACATAGCTTAGCCTTAAAGTGGAGAGCATTAGAAGAGAAGAGGCAGCTTAAAGTTGGAAAGAATTAGGGAGATAGTCACCATGGGCAATACAGCAGAAGGAATTCAAGTGAGAAGAGAGAGAGTCCCAAGCAGGGCTGTGCTGTTTGTGGCTTCAGAGTTTGCTAAGGAGCATCATGAGAATTGCTTTGGAAGTAAGACAGCTGGGGTAGAAAGTGAAAGAATGCCAGAGATTTAGGGAATTATCACATTTTAGGTAGCAGGTTGAGCAAAGGAGGCTTCCCAAAAAAAGAAGGTTGTGATTAAAATATAATGAAATCTTAAATTCATGCTATTTGTCTCTTAAAATTGCATTGAGAAATATAATCCAGTCTGGGGCCATTGCATAATGTTTCTCTAGAATATATGAGCATAGTATCAATTAATAGACACGTGTTTTATGATTATTCCTCTTTAATAACAATGTGAAATTTTCATCTCATTTATAAACAGGAGGGATGGGGAAGGAGGGCCCCACCAGAAACAAGGAGAGAGGAGACCATGTTACACCAGATAAAATAGGCCACCATCAAGGACTGGAAGCCATGACATCCAATACCCTTCAGGATGGAGCCAAGGGCATTGCAGGAGCAGCAAAACTGAAAAAAAGAATCAACAAACCATAACTCAGAACATCGGAGACTCTATATCAACCACCTGGAACTTGGCCAGCCTAATCTTTCCCCATGCTGAAGCTCAGGGAAATTTGCAGAAGAGGGGGAGATAAGATTGTAAGAGCACAAGGATGGGAGGAGCAATGATATGAAAGATACTCCACACAAGTTAGGGCCGAAGCAATCATAATAGGACTTTTCATGACCTGAGCTATGTCCAACACATTATTGACCCCACAAAGTCTAGCATGGACTAAAGGCACTAGGATCCTTGGAGGCTGGGGACTGACAGTCACAGTAGTGTTCCTAAGCTTAAGGGGAACACAGGAAAGGGTTCTGAGAAATGTCCCTGGGTCCTTGTACCTCATCGGAGAGGAGGACCCAGAGGAGAGTTTGGCATGCACATTAAAGGATGCTCCGGGGATTGGGGGGGAAGCACTGGTGGATGGGGAGGGAAAGAGGAGGGGAGGGGGGGAGCAGAGGAGCCAGCAGGAGGTGGAGAGAGGGAAGGAACCAGTGTACCTGTTAAGTTTGTATGAACGTAAATAATTTAAAAAAAAAGAAATTTTCATCTCATATTATCAAGTTATGACACATCTTGGAGCACACATGAATATGTGAAACAAAAATAATCATTTCAAAATGAATTTGCATCTCCAGCTAGAAAATTTGGCATGAAATATAAATGATAAATAGTTTATGAAAATAATCTTGATTCCATATTGCAACAGTACATAAGGTAAAAGATAAATATAAAAAATAAAGGTACAATTCAAATAATATGCTCTCATAGAAAAAAGGCAAAACATTTGTAAGATGACTATGGGGAACATGAAAGCACATTAATTCTCTTCAAAATTTTTAATATATTTAACATGGTAGTAATTTAAAAGCCAAGCATACTTATGCTAAAGACAGAAAGACAGATCAAAAGCATATCCATGGAATAGAACAGATACTACAAAGAGACCTGTACAATTATGTATATTAATTTTAAGAGTGATAAAAGCATGCAGTGGAGAAAACATGGTGCTTGAAACAAATGATGTTTGTTTGAAGTTTTGGAAATCATGCAATTAAACAGTCAAGACCTAACTGTTGCTATTTATGAAGATTAATTTAAAATGGAATTCACGTGAAAATGTAGAATAAAAATTGTCATTTTAAAGTAAAATATGAAACAGATTTATTTTATGACATCAGTTATTGAAGCTGTAAATGTAACTGTGAATAGAGAACAATAAAGGATAAAATGGAAGTAAGCAAAATTTGCTTTTAAAAAGTTATATTTAAGGTGCTGACTATAGAAGGTACATATTCAAGGTAAATGGCATACCTGAAAAAGGTTTTCTCTTCAGAATTCTTATAAAAATTTTCAGTATAAAAATTCTTCTGAATGCAATCTAGGAAGATATGTAAACCAGTTATTAAAGAGAGCAAACTTCTTCACTACTTGCCTAAGATGTTGGTAGCAAATAAGAGCATGCAAAATGTTTATTATTAAAATTTAAGCTCAAATGGAACATTTCTACACACATATTGGGGCAGGGTAGTGCCATGGTGTGAAATGTGTCCTCCACAGTTTCATGTGTTTAGGAATGCAAAAGCACTTTGAGAGTTGGAGCCTTACTGGAGGAAGGAGGTCACAAGGGGTAGGTCTTGAGGTGGATGAGCACCACCCTACCTCCAAGAGGAGTTTGCTTTTGCAGCAAACAGTCTGAGGGCTCAACCTCTTGGATGGGTGTGACATAGCCTGTCTCTAGTTTAGGCCAGCCAGCCATGCTGCCTCTCCCATGAAAGACTATATCTCCATTCTAGAACCTTAAGCTAAATAAATCTCCCTTCCTCCCTTAAGTTGCTTGATTTGGGGTACTCTCTCACAACAATTGTTAAGAGTAACTGTTAGAGGTAGTAAAAAAAGAAGTGAAAAAAAAATCTAACAATTTTGAACCTTGACAAAAACTGTATACCAGTGCCATTCTTAATTATTGCCAGAACAAATGTAAAATGGTGAGAAAACCTTGGAAATCAATGAAATATTTTCACAATGAATTAGGTAAACATTTAGAACTAAGACTAAAAGGTTAAATAACTCATATCCACCCTAAAACAACCACCCCATGTCAACAGCAGCTTCTATTCGTAATTGACAAATTATGGAAACATTTCAGAATTCTATTAGCCTATGGCGAAGTCATTAGGTAAATGTTCTCATTCTGACACTATAAATCCATTAGAAATCCATAACTTGGAATTCATCTAAGAATTCCTAGAGGTGAAACATTGTGTACTTAAGTTGGTATAGCCCAAACAGGTTCTTCAGCAATTACATTTATGCCTGTAGACAAATGTGACTCTCACCCTTAGTTCCTTAGTTGGAGACGGTTCTTTTTGTATGCATCAGTGGTGAATTCAGACTTGTGGTCCCTCATGGTGCTAAGAACTGAAAATGGTTTAGTGTTCAACCCTAAGGAAGACAGTTATAATGCCTCTAAGGCTCAGGGAGCCTCTTGAAAAGGGAGCAGAAAGAAGGTTAGAGACGTCCGATATGGAGAAGCAGCTCTAGTCCTGACGCAGCCACTGCAATCACGATTGCACAGCAGTCCCAGCTTTCTGTCCCTGGGCCTGAACAAAAGAGCATCAGTTAACCATCAATCAAGAAGCCAGAAGAGCAGAAGAGTCCCTGTGGAACTACTGGCTTCAGCTATGCAGCCTCCAGTGGGCCCATGAGACTTCCATGGATATTTCCAGAACAATAGCCACTTAGTCATGCAGATGTTTTTGGTTAATTACTGAATTAAAATTGAAGCAATGTACTAAGTATATCACAAGAATAAAACAAGGGTCAGTCCATCACAAAAAAAAAAAAAAAAAAAAAAAAGAGGCAGAGGTGTCTCCAACGGGTATTAGTGTATACATAGAGAGTACTCTATTTTAACAATTTAAAGTTTAGCTTAGAAAACTTTATATTCTAAAATCTGAGGAAGATTATTTGATTAACTTCAAACTTTACTTCACATTAAAGTACTTTTACCACTAAATGAACTTTTGCTCTGGCTTTTTAAAAAACTTGCAATTATTTTTATATCTAAAGTAAATTACTTCAGAATAGTTCATGTAAGTGGAAATATGACCACTCTTGAAATTTTACTTAACATAATTACATTTTGAAAATTAATTGCTATTATTATAACCCAGGCCCATATCTGTGAGAAGAGCCATGTGTTTAAACAGGACATTTAGGGGACTGGTGAGAAGTTTCAGCAAGTAAAGGCTACTGTGAAAACTCAGTGGCCTGTGCTTGATCCTCAGAGCTCACATGCAGGCAAGAGAGAACTTACCTGTAAAGTTTTCTCTGACTTGCACACACACAGCACACATGCACATCTGTTCTCTCTGCCTGTCTGCTTTTCTGTCTCTCTTTGTCTCTCTTACTCATTTGCAGAAGAGAAAACAAAATATTCTGTTCAAATACTTCATAGGATATTTCAGGATATAATGAGTAATTTTACCTGGAAAATAGGACTAAACTAACAAATAATTTTTAGCATATTTCATCATAATTTGAAAAATAAGATACCAGACACAGAATTGATATTCAAGATGAAACAACATTGCATAAGTTGTAAGCAATACATTATTTCATATATCAACTCTTTGTATAATATTACTGTGGAAACTAAATCTTGAAATGCACCATTCCTTAAAATATTTTTTTTGATGGAAGATAACATGAAATAATACAACAGCTTCAAACAAAAAGACACAAAAAGTTATGATTTGTTCTCTCACATGCAAATTTACTGATGATCGTTCTACATGTGCATATTCAGAAAGACTGTTTCCCAAGCCAGAATGATTCCCAAAGTCACCCTGGTCCTCCACAGAGAAACAGTGCCCTCTGATGGACATGCAGTCACACAGCCCCACAGCCACACAGAAAGACTGCATCCAGCGCTTTGGCAGTGATAGGAAGCACAAGATCAAATGCAGATGCTCTTCCAAGAAGATGGCCGGCAGAGTTAGATATCTGTATTACACTCTCTGTTGTGATGGCAGAGACCAAACACTGTACGATAAACTCTTTGGATGCAAGATGCAATCATTCAGAGATGACCAATGGTTACTTACCATTATTTTGCAATTTGTGGCTCTCATTTAATTTTCCACACAATAATGAAATGATTTAGAACTTTGCTGACTTCATGATTTCACAGACAATGCACACACACACACACAAACACACATACATACACACACACACACACACACACACACACACACACACATCTCACTGTTTTAATGTTAGCATCCAACTTTTATTACTATTATGATCTATTGTATACATTTAGTGAACTTACAGTATTTCACCACTTAATCGCCAATGCCATTCCTCTTCCCAATACATTTTTTCTCTCCCCAATCAGATTAACTCCTACTTTCAAGGTTTTACACACTTGTGGCCCACTGGTTTTCATGAGGTTTGTCTTTAATATCACATTCAGGATTACTTGGTGAAGCATGAAGTACATCAGTGGATATACTACTCAGGAAAGCATCTTTTATTTCCTCCTGTCAGCATTAATCTTCATCTGTCTCCCATGGAGGTGTGGTGTACATTGAGGTCTTTCTTCTTCCATGATGAAATGTAGCCAGCACAATTCACATGCAGGATTTGTATAAATCTACAGAGCTGAGCGAATTCAGGAATACACCAGCATGTCCTATCCAGAAAACACTCAATATCCAACTTTTAAGTAATGTAACCATTCACACAAATCCATTTTCCCAATTCAACTTGTTTCCCAATATTTAAAATATTCCTTTTATAATTTAATAAAAACTTTGCTTGCATATATTTAGGAAATCAATTTAATTTTACATTCAAGAATAATTCAGTTACTAAATTAATTAATTTGCATCAAAGTCATCCAATTGAATTTATAAATATGATTAGAATTCAGGCTCATAAAGTAATTTTTTTCTCATAAAAATTTAAGCTCTAATTCTTCTCCCTACATAAACATTTTATATGGAATGCTATCTTAATAATGAAAAAATATATACACATTATAAAAGATAATACCGTAACATTTAAAAAAATTATATGTGAAATCATGAACTATGAGAGAAAGTTAGCATGAAATATCATTTTATTCCTTCCATGCTGCACTCCTAGGAGCATTATGCTTAACAATGCCAGACAGAATTATAAATCATACACAGGGAGTAACTAAGGCTCACCAATCATTCACTGTCTAAAAACACTGACTTCACTCTGGATAAGATCTAAGCAACAAGACTTACCATGTTATTATATAGATATATGGAGTTCCACATCTCCATACAGAATAAAGCAGATGGCAGATGTCTCCAGTAATACATGATGACATTAACAAGACAAAGTCCATATCACATCCACAGCTCATCTAAAATTCTATTACTTCATTATTGATTAATTGCTTTAACTTTAGATTTACTTGAGATGAACTTGTCTTATATGCCCACTTTGTCTTTTTATTCTGGAAAGTTCTACTTGTCAAAATGAAGTAATCTGGTCATTTGCTTTCAATATGTGTACTAGCACATTTGCCCTTGATCTCAACAACACACATGCAACAATGTTTTCACACTAACAAAGACAAATGATACAGGAAGTAAGAAGGCATTCACTGATGTTCTGTGATTAATTCATGGCAATTCTTTCAATTCAGCAAGGGTGAATGCCATCATTTTTGTGTGTTTCCTTTGATTGCTTACATTCAGTCAAAGCAAAAAAGAGGTAAACAGTTCACACCATATATTAAATAGTCACTTTGAAATTATCTAAAGGGGAAACAAGATACCATTGATGTTTAATGTTTTCTTATTTGCTTATTTTTGTAATTTTGAATATAGGTGTTAAAACATTTTAATTTCAGTTTCTACTTGATTGGTACATATTTTTCAACAATTCTTAAAGTAAAACTTCAACCAAAGGCACACAGGTATTATGTGCCCACTTTTTTTTCATCGAATGCAGCTTGCCATATGTTTTAAAATACTTCAGTGTATGCAATAAATTATCAAATACTGGAAGAATGTTTCTGGTATCTAGACATTGACTAATAAGATGTACACTTATGCATTAAGGGATAGAAGCACTTCCAAAATTCCTCAAAAGTGTAATGTATTTTATAATGTAAATGTAAACAAATAGCTGAACAAGAAATACTTTATTCTCCATGGTCTAAGTCACTTACATAAAGTATTTTTAAAAAAAGGAATGGAGTAGGATCAATGGAAATAATGTAATGTTGCCATTAGAGTGGATTTTTCCTTTTGCTTAGTGGGCATGGAAGATTTCAGCAATGTGGACATCGGATTGGAGCAATAAAATAGGTTGGTTATTATGAGACAAATTACAATGCTCATAATACTTACTCCATGCTCACTGGGACAAGACCATTAATTTTTTTCTAATATTTTCTCCAATTTAATCTTTTAAACAAGCTGGCAGTGTCAAGTTTTATTTTTCTGTTAAAGAATTTCGTATGGCTATAGAGAAATTGCTCACCCAGCAAAATGTCTTCCAAGCACAAGGACTTGATTTAAACCTCTAGGATATACTTTAAAAAAAAGCAAGGCAAGGTGGTGGTGTTGTGATGAGGAGGCCAACAATGGTGGATATTTGTAACTTATTGGACAGCTGTCCTAACTTACTTGGCAAATTCTAAGCCAATGAAAGACTGTGTCTTAAGAAAATAAGTGTGATGTATTCCAGTACCTGAAGTATGACACCAGAGAATGTCCACTTGTCCCTTTATGCATGAACCTACACAACCACATGGCAGCACCAAATACTCACATAATCAGCTGCCCACACTCGAACACATGTACATGAAGAGCATTCATACATACATACACACATGTGCAAATGCACATATGGACACTAACACATATAAGTAGCTGCTTGCACTTGAACATGTATACACATAAACACATGTGTGCACAGACACATCCTAACTTTAACAGATACAAGCAACTGCCTGTACACATACACGTGCATATGAACACATACACACACGCATGCACAGTTGTTGTCACATGAACATGAATTCACATACATAGTCAGTCGCATTCACATAAGCATATGTATACCCATACACACACACATACACACACACACACACACACACACACACACACACACACTCAAAAAACTTCAGAAATCTGGCCCACTATAACTATTAGCTTCTCCTGAACATTGCACTGCAGATGTTATGATCACTGCATCTATTACCATTAACACCACAGCACCTCCATAAATATGTTAGAAATAAGCTGTTCACTATTACATAAGTACTTCTACAAATGCCTGAGCCATCACTTCTACCAGTACCCCCATGACTTCAGCCATCACCATCTCTGCTTTCTGTTGCAGGAATTTTATGTGATTTGGCTTATAGCAGCTACTAAAACTGGTTTGAATCTGTTTTGAAGTATGTTTTATAACATAAGATATAAGATTCACTTCTTGTCTAGTGCTCCAAAGTTATGTCTTTCCCTTTTATGTCTTAATCACAGCAGGATATTAGACTTACAGTGATTTGACTCAAAGTACTCATATTGATCAGAGAAGTTGAAATATTGTTCCTCCCTAAAATTATTTCTCCTCAATTTTTCTTCCCCTTTTATCACTTTATCAAGAATGTTTGAAATAATTTGTTTTCACAGAATGTTCCTATAAGCAAATAACAAATGATACCTGTTTTCCATGCTGCTACCTGACGTGTCTACTTATATTTTATATATTTATCTTTGGCTTGTTACTTTGAGATGAGACCTTGACATGCACCCAGTAAAGCTTGACTTCTTATTCCTGTCACTGTCTGTGGATTCTGGGATGCAGGTGTGTGTCATCATACCTTGTCTTTCCCTTCTTTCCCTTTAATGACTCATCATAGTAAATCTTTCTACAGTACTTCAATAGCATTAGAAAATTACAAATAAATCAAAAATATTACTCTGTGGCAAAGCCTTAGAGTTTAGCAATGAAAAAGAAGCAAACTATCCTCAAAGTTATCAAAACAGAGAGGATTAATGAAGCACAGGTTCCTACTTCAAGAAAGAAATGTATAAATACAAAAGAAATATAAATTTAATGGCATGATGGAATTAAATGATTATTTTCTGTATGTAATTCAACACTGTAATTCCTAATAGTTCCAATTTTCTTGTAGCTACCGGGAACCTGATTGTGATCTGTATGACTTGAGTTTGATAAGCTTGTCCTCTTTTTTATGGGAATCACTCTAGAAATTGACCCCGTGGCATATTTCAATATGAATTTTGGTTTTTCAGGTGTCCTTGATGTACATAGCTTATTGACCTTTTGTGATGGGGTGATTGGTGTTAGTGGCAGATATGGTAGATACTATGACAAGCAGTTCAATACATCGCATTGAAACAGGTATCACAAAACATCTACAGTCCTAGTAAACATAAAATGAGTAATTTAGCAGATTAAGCAGATTAACCAAAGTGTCTGATCATACATACTCATTACTCCATTGTATTATTGGTTTAAAATAATCACAGTAATAAACAATCATGACATCCCAGAGAATCATTAAATATATTTTATATGACACTGAGTTTATAATTCTGAAAAATAGGTGATGAATGTTTGCGAATGTTTTAATAGGAAAATTATTTTTGTATAAATGTTGACTATCTGAATATATAGTAATCTTATTTCTAGATCAAAATGCCCTGTATATTTACTCTAATTAGTCATACTTAATAATAAATGTATTCAGACACATATAGAGGACTAGTAGAATGCTAATGAATATTTTCTACATTTTTTAAAAATTTTAAAAAAATTAAAAAAAATTTTTATTATTTAATTGTGCATGTATATGTGTGCGCGTGTATATATGTGTGTGCGTGTAGAACCACGGACGAATTCGGGAACCACCATGGACGCCTCCACTTCCTCCTTGTTTACTCTGCCCCCAAGGATTCACAGGCTCTGCCCTACCAGGACCAGAAATGCAGGCCGCCCCCGCTTCTTCCCGGCGTCTATAAGTGGGGGTCTAGAATCCAAACTCAGGACCTTCTGCCTGCAAGGCAGAGGCTTAACCCCTGAGCCACCTCTCCAACCCCTATTTTCTACATTTTTAAGCTATCTTTAACATAAGAAAACGAGTACACACAGACAAATGTATATGTAAGTCATAGTCACACACACACATATACATACATGCACACACACACATGTATTTCACATGTTGGATGATCTCTACAGTTTCTAAGAAATCTGTAGTTTTTGATTTATCATTTTGTCAGAAAAACATTTCAAAGTTTCCAATTGACTCTATATTGAAAAGGCAATGGGTGGGTGGAGGGGGAGATTTCTTCGAATTTCAGAGAAACATACTTCAACTCTTAATTTTCTAAATTTGGAAACTTGGTAAATAAATGGAATTATTGTCAAGTTTCAAGGTAGCGTCTCTTTCATTGGATTATATTAAAGCTTGCATAGACTAGCTGCCCTTGGCAATCATTAATGTTGACTGACTGACAATGTCATGCTGAGTTCTCAAATAATTTTGTTAGCTAGGCAAGTTTTAATACTTGATCTTTATGAGAAGTGCTCAATCTTTTGTATATAAATCCTCAGCCAGCTGATTAAAAAATTAAGTGAAAATCACAAAAAAAAGTGTTTACAGCATTCACCTGGACTATCACAGTTTCTTCTTAATAACAATAATAAATAAATAAATAAATAAATAAGTTTCACATCACAAACTTGTGGTGCATTTTCCACTTTTGTGTAGTTGTGATCAAAACCTCTATATCAATGAAATATGGAAGGGAAGATGTATCTTAGCTCATAGATTCTTAGGTACAGGTCTGACAATGGCCTTTTCTTCTGTGTCCTTGGATAGAACATCATAGCAAGTACTTCCTTTACCTTGTAATAGCAAAATAAAACAATGAGAAATGAAAGAGTCAGATGTCACACTTTATACTTGTCATATAACTTTTCCAGCCAGGTTTTGTTTAGAAAGTATGTAGATCTTTCCACATAGGGCCACAAACTATGGACCAAGAAAAGATATGAAACATTTGGTAGTACACTTATTGTCCAAATTATAAGAGATTTATAATAATTTACAACTGAGGATGTAGCAAAAAAAAATTAATAGGTTGTGTTCTCATCTTCACCATAAAAACAAAGCCCCCTTCCCAATTACAAATCCATCACTTACTAAGCCTTGGCTCATTAACTGGGTTGTTTTGAAATTTATGATCAATTCTTCCATAAATATTTGGATCTTTTCTCAAGAACTACCTACCAATTGAAAGTTATTCAGGTTTTGAAGCACAGGTAAGATCCACAATGGAATTATTTTTATGCATGCTTTTATTAATAGTTTTTCACATACAAAGCAAAATGAGCTTCCCTCTTTTCTTCCCTCTTTCCTCCCACTCTTCTCATACTCTCCCCTCTTTTCACCAGTCTATCAAGTTTCTCCCTCCCTCATGTTGCTCTGTATTTGCAGACCATGAGGGCTCCTTGGGGGTACCTGGACAAGTAAGAGACCAGGTACATATGGTAATATAAATGGGCCCTTGGTGAGTAAACCAACAGGTGGGGAAGCTTGCTTTCACCTGTCTGGCACCTGCTCCAAAGATTCTGAGTGTACTTGTTTCTCCTGAGGCTCATTAGTCTATGGGGGAGTATTGATATGTCAGTCACTGCGTAGATCTGGTGAAAGTAGATCTCAGTGCAGTGAGCTCCTGGATACAGCAGTGTCATGACTGGAGTGTCCTAGCTAGCAATACACCTCCCCACCTTTAGCAATTTACAATCTTATTTGACTCTATTTGACAGATTCCCTGAGCCTTGAGATAAGGAGAGATCTTGATGGCCTGAATAGGGTTGAGTATTCTAGGGTTGCCAAAGTCCTATATGATTATGATTTCCAGCTTCACTGATCTTCTATTGCAATAGGGTGCATCTTGATTAAGTGCTGAGTTTTTCTTGGCTAAGGGCATAATAAGAGATGTTTAGACGGTAATTTCCTATTAAGTATTTATAGTTCACACTAAGAGGTCTGTTCCTTCCTGGTGTCTATTTTCTCCCTTTCCACTAATTTTGGATAGGTTTACAGTACCAGAGATGTGCTTCCTGACAAGAATGGTGAGTTAGACCCTTCAGAGAGTAATTGCTTATCCCCTATTGAGCCACGAGATTCATTAGATTCTTCTTATCAGAATTGCTTTAGCTTTCAGAGTTCATAGCTGGGCAACATCAGTGATTACTTTCTGAGTCATTTTCCTTTTTTGTTGTTGTTCCTTTACACTTTATCATGTCCTTTCCCCATTTTTCCCTTCCCTTTAAAACTTTTCTTCTATAGTTGCCTATTTCATCTATTTGCTTATGTTCTGTCTCCTTTCTTTTGAGATCTCCATCCACCCCACTGATTTATGTTCCTATGTAGTTTGTGTTCTGAAGGTTCAAAGCTAAGATCCACTTATTATTTGTAATTGCTAGTATGTATGAGCCAGGGTAAATATTATGAAAATACAGCTTATAGGACATACTTAGTCTTTCTTCCTAGTTTTTTATAAATTATATTTTATTCAATACAGACTAACCAATCTGTTATGAATTATATGTAATACTTTGAGTACAATGATAGAGCTCAGAGTTTATTTACAGAAAAACCAATACAAATAAAATTCAAGATATTTCTACATGATGTTTTCTCCCCCCCAAAAAAACTCTCTGCGTTGTTCCTGATTCATCGTATTCCTAGTCTTTGTGGTTCATTCAATGCATGTATGAGCTAAATAACTTCTGAATTTCTAAAATCATCAAGATTCATGAATATAATTGTTCTCCACATTTAATAATACATTTTATCTAGTTCTTGAAATTATTTTGTGGTCTGAACACATTTTTTTGTTTTGTTCTATATCACTCACAACAAATAGGAAGCAAGCAGAGTCTAAAGAGATAATTTGGAAACTGAGGTGTGGCTGTGTGTTCATGAGGAAAAACATGTTTAACAACATTTCTGCCTGAGGTGGACCACCAAAGAACACTCTATACTAACAGACTAGAGCATGGGACAGAAATATTTATGACTTGAGTCTAGTGGGGGATTTGGGGCTTTGCTATATTCCAAATGATTTATTCGTTTCAGAATACACTATTCTTATTCACTAAATCACATAATCTTCCAGTAATTCCATAAGTTTCAGACTAAAAGGTTCAGAGAAAACAACAATTCAATTAAAATGATTTTGTCATCTTGGAATTTTGGTGATGCTACAGTCACTTGAAAAATGTTCTTCCAGCATGACTATAAATAACTCCTGTGTGCCAGGATGTCAGAAACTTTTTCATTATTAGATCTGAAGTTCAGATAAAGGCTCCCTGACACTTGGCATACACAGTCCTATATGTCAAGCAAAGGCTGTGCTGTTTTCCGTATGACACTCTGATATTTAGAGTTGGGAATCTAGCACTTCTACCTGAAAGAAGAGATTAGATAACCAATTTTCTAACTTTTACTTTGGTGAAACATATGTCACAATAATACAATTGCTTCAGTCATAAGTAAGAAGTGTTCAAACAACTGTTGGTATTAAAGACATAAATTTCTCCCGTGTGTTTTATAAAATGCACTGCAGTCATGAAGCATAATTTTGATATTTTTATGATTGTTTCAGTGTGTGCATCCGAGAAAACAAAATGTGCTTACTACTCTGAGGCAAATTATAAAAACTTCACGTCTGTTCCTAAAAGATCTCAACACAATCTGCCTCATAATTTTTATATTGTGCCTGTACATCCTTAAAGCATCAGTAAATATACTGCAATGCAAAAGTGCTAAATATCTATCTGTGTTCTGGAGTAATTTTAATTTAACAACAAAAAATGGGACTTTATCTTTCATTTCCAAAGCAGAAAGAGCATGAGTATTACATAAATGAAAGTGTTTACATAATTTGCATATTTTGAATAATTCTAAATACTTAACTCAAAATAAATCAACTATGTATATATATATTTATATTTCTGATTATGTTTAAATGTAATGACAAGTGAAAATGTGTACTAATAGAAATTTTAACATTCAATTTCTACATTTAGTCAATTTAATGGAAAATACAAGTATAAAATATTAGAATTAAGCTCACTAGAAACTTCACAAAGGATGCTTTGCTTAAAACATATTTTCCTTGTTACTTAAAAATATTCTTCTTGCAATAGATTTCTTGCAAAAAGAGTTCATCTTTAACTAATTTTTAGCTATCTGCTTCTTTTCTCGACAATTTAATGTACACTTCAGTATCCACCCCATGGCTTCGGAGAGTAGTTAATTAGCTTGTCAGTATGCAGTGGTATTTTTTAGTGAAGTGAAGCAATTTACCTTAAAAAAGCAAAAGTTAAGTTTGAGTGGCAATTTTAAATGTGTTTCATTCATTAATGATACAAGATAGGAGGACCAGGTTAGAATGTAAGTTTTGTACATGACGATGAACTTTTTCCTTCTTTGAAAAATAGTTCACTCTGACTATACCTTCCTTATCCATATAAATTCTGTCTTATAAAAGAATAAAAATTTCTAAATGATATTTTTATAAGTTATAGTGAGGAATGGCATGGGATGTTTGACTAATGAAACATATTAAATTTCTTTCATAGTCTTGGAATTAAAAACAGAATACGTGTGTGTGTGTGTGTGTGTGTGTGTGTGTGTGTATTCACCACAATTTAATGATAATTAAAGCATCTGTTTTATAAAATTATACATTGTAAAATCCTTTGCTTTAAAACACCATTCACTTTATCATTGAATATTCCAAGTATTAATTTTACAAATAAAATCTATCATTCACCTGATTATTGCTTCCCTAATTTGTTGTGAGCTAACAGCATTTCTTCGAGGTCATATTTATGCGAGTTTTCTCCCTTCCAAGAAATACAAGTAGACAATAAAATCAGAAAGAAGCGTGCCTGAAAAGTCAGTGAAGCAAGAATCAAAAATGTAAAACTGTGAAGATTCTGATTTTAATGGCAGCTGTCTTCTAGCAGAAAACATGAGAAAATAAATTTGAGATTAATTTCAAAACAAGGTTCCTATATTATCACATTTCAGATATTTCATTTCCTTCCTAAACAGTAGTTTATTCCATTTGTATATTTGATATAACAATATGAAAATGCCACCTTTCTGATATTTCTTACTATTTGGTTCCTTCTGTAGGAAAGGCTAACATATTGTATATCATCATTTGATTATTGTTGTGGACAGTAATTTTGGAGCCTGTTTCATGACCATTAGTCTCTGTATTCAATCTGGGTTTGCACCTTGATCTCTTGGTAAGTATAGTATTTTCTATCTTTATCATTATTTTGATCTTAAATCTCTCAGACTAAATTTTCTCAGAATTAATTATTCTTGGTTCAATATTTTCTTGAACAGAGCTGTGGGCTGGGGCCCTCTGTTCCCCTGGTGTGATGAGCCCGTCATCGCTGATTACAAAGCATTCCCCTGGGAAGAGAGGATTTCTCATTTGTGGCTAGCCTTAAAGCTCTAAGCCAAAGTTAATAATGCCTCTTCTTATTGTTTGCACTTCCTGCTGAATTGATTATAGAGGATTAGCTCACACTTCTGCAATGAACTTGTGTAAGAAACTTCTCTGAAATTGGTCATGGGCAAGACTAAATTATATCATTTCCTGGATTATTACAATATTCTACATTCTTAAAATGATGTTGGTTAGAAATAGTGAAATCGTTTCATAAAACAGTTCTAATCTAATGACTTACTTTTAAGGGACAATGAAAATATTTGCATCTTAAATTTTTCATATTTTACAATACATAGGGATTATTTTAATTAATATTTGAAATTGCTAACTTATTAAAATTATTTTAGAAACAAAAACGTGGTATGCTCACTGACTTTACTTTCACTATCTTCCTTTATTTCTCTCATTTTATCATTTTTCCTTTCTGTCATTATCATTTTAAGTTTCCATGTAAACAATAAAATTAAAGTTTTGATTTATATAATATACATATGCATATTTCCTTAAAATAAAAAAAAGTTTTAAGGCAACATCATAAGTATTCATTTTGAGATAATCAGTATTCATGGAAAAAACACTAATGCGGATAATTAATTTATAAAAACTTATTATTGAAGGTATATTTTAAACAACCATCTAAAGGGCACTGTGAAAATGGAAAGATACCCAAATTCATCTTGTTCTTTATAATGTACTTTAAATTTTTGGGTCAATAGTCTATCACAAATATAGTCCACTGTATTTCAGCTGTCATTTATGATGTCATTTGATTGATCACTAGCTGGGTACAAACCATATACCAGTGTGTTTACCATTGAGGAAAGACTCTTCCCTCCACAGTCTCTTAAGGATTCATTCAACTTCTTGATTTCTTCCCCACCCCCATGGTGAAAGATCCTTTGCAGGTCTTAAGTAAATACAAACAGTTCTAATTAGTTCAGTACTTTTTTATAAATCAGTGAGAATTTTCATTTCCAAATAGTATTTTTGTATGTTTTTAGGACATGTACACACATTCATCTTTTTTTATTTTTTAAAAAGTCCATGATATTCTAGACATCTCGAACATATTGTTGAGGTGAATCTGATGGCTCATTCCTGTGATCTCAGCACCTGACCTTTAAGTCATCATTATTGATTCTGATTAGTAGCATGCCTCATGTTTCTTTTTTTTTAGATGATTGACTAAAATATTTTCTACATGAAAAGTCTCCTATGCTTAAACTTGAGTTCATAACACATGTTCCAGGAAGGATGTTAAGCTTGTTGGAAAAAGCTCTTGTGTCAAACATCATTATGCAACTTTATGTAAGAAAGTATAAATCATATGTTATAAAATAATTTGTTTATGCTTAACTCTTGTAGTTAAATTTTGTGCTGCCATTGCCTCTTAAAATGATCTTCAAGTATTTCTTCATTTTATGTATTTGTTACAATTTCATACATGTACATAATACAAGACTGAAATCAGCATTGTCTATGAACATAGACAAACCATTACAAAGGCAGTTTAACTCTGTGAACTTTTAACTCTGTGAACTTTTTGCATAACAAGAGTTGGATGTTACTGTTAAGGCTGTGAGCCCTCGACTCTTTTCTACCCACATTTTGAACAGGTTGGCAGTACCATACAGAGCCGTGGTTATTGTAACTTTTGTTCCACCGTTGAACTAGTGGGTAGATTTTTGCCTGTCAGACTGATAGATAAACATACTGATAAATATTCTCCCCCAACAGATGTCTAGCACTGCATATGTGGAAAAAATTTATATAGTGAGTATGGAATTAATAAGGTCATTTTGAAAATTAATCTGGCAGTTTCATCAAATACTCAAACTAGATCTACTATATGATCCATATATACAACTCCTTGGCATATATATAAAGTCTGTATCCTACTATACAGATGCCTAAACATCTGTGTTCATTGCTGCTTGATTCACAAAATGGTGAAGTAGAATCAACCTAGATGTCCATCAGCTTACGAGCAATTTTATGCAAATTTTATATATGTACACAATGGAATTTTATCCAGTTGTGAAGAAAATTTTCAAGAATATGGATGAGACTAGAAAATATTATAAGTATGGTTATCAAGGTCCAGAAAGATAAATAATCTCCATTTTCTTTTATAGATGGATCATAACTTCCAATTTTTGAGATTTTGAGTTTTTCTTAGAATATCTTTATTGAACAAGAAGTTGGAAATGGGTAGTAGAAGTTACTGAGATCTTAAGGTTGGTTGGTAGTAGAACACATAAAAAATAAAATAGGGGGGACAGACACTGGACAAAGTTTACATGAGGAACAGTATGAGAAGGTAGGAGAGAGGTAGGAGGTTTGGGGGAGTTTAAATGTAAGTAAAGATGCAAGAGGTCATATGGAAACCTATCACTTCATAAGCTAATTTAAAAGTATTCTTGGGACTGGAGAGGTGGCTGAGGGGTTAAGCCTCTGCCTTGCAGGCGGAAGGTCCTGAGTTCGGATCTTTAGATCCACATATAGACGCTAGGCAGAAGCGGGGGCGGCCTGCGTTTCTGGTCCTGGTAGAGCGGAGCCTGTGAATCCCGGAGCAGAGTAAACAAGGAGGAGGTGGAGTCGGTCCATGGTGATTTCCGATTTCGCCCATGGTTCTACACACACACACACACACACACACACACACACACACACACGCATACATACACACGCATAACTGAATAAATAAAAAGAAATTTTAAAAAAGTATTCTTAAAGAGATGGATGGCCGTACTTTACAAGAATGGATGATGCCAATCACAGAAGTCAGGATTAAGCACCATGTATGGGATACCTCACTGTGAATAGTTGGTCAGAAAGACCCAAGATGCCCAAACAACAATTATTGTTGACATTGTCTTTGGCTGCCCGTAAGTACAGAGGGTAAGATTCTATTGGAAAGACAGTGCACACCTTGTTTATAGGCCAAGGTGAAGCTGACCTGAGAAGCATTTCCTCACTCTGTTATTCTGGTTGAAAAAAAATGAGTGCCATTTTGTGTGAATATTCCTCTGGTTTGATATTTTTGCTCTTTTATAGAGCAATAAAATACATTGATAAAAAGTTTCTGGTCTAGAAAAGAGACATAACTTGCTCTCAGCTTCTTTGATATTATGTTCAATTTGAATTATAATTATTTTTACAAATAATATACAAAATATTTTAAGTACTATGTGAAATAAATACATAATATAAATCTGAAAAACTTGTGTCTAGAATAACTTAAGGTTTTGTTCAGAAAAGCAAGATCATTTTGATTTAAAAACTATTTTATCAACGGATTTGAGAGGTGGCTCAGAGGGTTAAGTGCTTTCTGTGCAAGAATGATGATTTGAGGTCATATCCATGGTAGCTGTAGCCCAAACACTGATAAGGAAAAGATAGATTGATCTGTGTATTTGATGGCTAGGGAACCTACCTGGTGATCTCAAGGTTCACTGAGAGACTCTATCTCAAAAAAATAAATTGGAGATCAAAGAAGAAGCAATATAACATCAACCTCCAGGTTCCACAAGAAAGATATGGGCAAGAGTCTCTATACACAAAAACAAATACACACATGCATACCATGCAATACCTTATCAACTTAAAATAGTGGTGCTCTTATCTATCTGTCCTAGCTTATTTTTGCTCAATATCTAACTAAAATTCTTCCTGGGAAGAATTTTTGTTGTGGGGCATTCTATGTAAATATTTGACGTATCATATTATTTCTAAATAATCTAAATCTTTATATTAGTGCACATAGATTAGATTTAAAATTGAAATATGAAACTTTACTCTAAATTAAAATTATAAGGCTATTTACTTAAAAATATTGACCAGAAATACATAAAAAATACATTAGGAATCATTTAGGAAAGTCATGTTCAAAATAATTGAACTTCATTTCATGCATGTCTATTATTTATAAGTCTTTAAATGTTGTACATCAGAAATAACTATGCTATTTAAAGCAATAAATTATTCATACTGATAAAATAGTAGTATTAGGAAAGTACTGACCGTGTTCCTAATGAATGGAATGAATACATCAGAGTCTGCTGTCCAACAGAAGCAAAGCACGATATGTATCTACTGAAAACTCCTTATGGGATTTGCTTTCTTCTATTTCTTCACTTCAGTCCTTTTTAAATTAATAAACTATAGGTGCCGACTTGCATCTAGCTATGTGCACTTATTTCAAAAGGTGATCTAACTGAAAAAAATAGAAAAACGTTAACATTCTCTCAGTATTAGTTAAAATCATTTGCCTTTTTTATTAGATGAGCTAGCTTGTAAATATCAAGGCTAAGTTATTTCAATTGTATTATGTGTTTGTGTGTGTATACTGTACATGTAATCTCCCTCCTTGCAGTTTCTCCTTACATTCACGTTAATAAATAATGCTGACACAAAGTATTAGAAATTATTGACCACAATTCTTCTTCTGTAATTAATTAGGCTGGTAGTATATCTAACACTCCAAGAAAAACAAATGCAATGGTTAACTTTTGAGAAATTTTAAGAATTATATAATGCATATAAAATTTTGTTTATTTTTCATGTCTAATATGATATATTTAATTAGAATGAAAATTTATGTTTGAAACAGCTTTTCATGTATTTATATTCAGTCCATTTATGTAAAACTTGATTGAAAGAAAAAAGCTAATATGACAGTCTAGACATCTCAAGCTCGTAATTTTACTTCCTAGTGGCAAAATCAGGAGAAATAAGAGGTGGAGACAATATTTAGCTAAACAATAAGTTTAAAGGCACCAGTGTGGAAAATTTAGCTTAGTTCAACTTCTCTCTCTCTGTCTCTTTCCCTCTCTCTTTCTCTCCTTCTGTTTCTCTTTTTCCATCCATATCTCTCTCCATATATGTGTCTTTCTCTCCATATATATGAACTACCTTGTAAATATGTCTTTCTCTTTCTGTCTCATTTTCTCTATTTCTGTGTGTATATATATGTATATATAATGTTACATACACCTATTCCTCTGTATATTTGTTCTTCTAAATTTTTATGATGAAAAGTTGTATTATAGCACATATCACAACTTTTCTCATTTATGCTCTCATATTTACATTTGTGTGTATATATGCTATGTGACTGTGCATGTAATCTCTGTCCATACAGTTTCTCCTTACATTTATTTTAATATATTGATACAAAGTATTAAAAATTATTGGGCTGGAGAGGTGGCTCAGGGGTTAAGCCTCCACCTTGCAGGCGGAAGGTCCTGAGTTCGGATCCCAGATCCCACGTATAGACGCCAGGCAGAAACGGGGGTGGCCTGCGTTTCTGGTTCTGGTAGGGCGGAGCCTGTGAATCCCGGGGCAGAAGGAGGTGGAGGCGTCCATGGTGGTTCGCGAATTCGTCCGTGGTTCTACACATACACAGACACACACACACACACGCGCGCGCACACATACACACGCACATGCGCACAGTTGAATAAATAATAATAATAATAATAATAAATTTAAAAAAATTATTGATAACAATTCTACTGTAATTAATTAAATTGATAGTATATCTAACACTTTAAGAAAATCCAAATATTCTGGCTAACTTTTGAGAAGTTATAACTTAGTCATTTCAATCTCACGGTTATGAATTTCACATTATAGCCAGTGTATTTTTTCTTTATGATATTATTTTGTAAAATATCAGTGTCACCCAGCACCATATTTACAAAAGAAGTGACAAAATAAAAATAATTTTAAGCATTACTGTACTGCCTGCCTGTATGCCTGGATATTTGAATTTGATTTCGTGGAGGTGCATATGGCAAAAGGAGAGGACGGACTGTGGAAACTTGTCCTCTGACCCCACCGTGAGTCATGGTATTAATGAGCATGCGTGTACTCTCTTTCTCTCTGCTTTTTCATCATCATCCTTCTCCTCCACTTCCTCCATCTTCTCTCCTACTGCTTCTTCTCCTTCTCTTTCTTATTCTTATTTTCTTTTCTCAAATAAATAAAATATTGAAAATAATTCACATTGTCCATACTTATGCAGACATAGTGAAATACAATAGAACTCCTGTGTTCTTTACTGTAACATATATTTTAAATTTTCTGAAATTTATTTTTATACCTGACTGAGCATGAAGACAAATATAATTTTCAAGCTTTAAAACAAATAATGCTCACCTTTGAATGTTTCTCAGAGGAGGAATTAATAGGCATTGTTCGGCATATTTGCAAGTTCCTTCTTAATCTTTCTCTTTTCATGATGTCAATAAATCTCTTCACTGGATCTTTACTTCATGTGAAAGTAGAATTTTTTTAAAGGATTCTATTTTTTTTACTTTATAGAATCTGTTTTTTTTATTTATTTATTCAATTGTGCGTGTATGCACGTGTGAGTATGTGTGTGTAGAACCATGGGCGAATCGGGAATCACCATAGCCGCCTCCACTTCCTCCTTGTTTACTCTGCCCGGGGATTCACAGGCTCCGCCCCAGGACCAGAAACACAGGCCGCCCCCGCTTCCGCTGGCGTCTATACACGGGGTCTAAAGATCGGAACTCAGGACCTTCCGCCTGCAAGGCAGAGGCTTAACCCCTGAGCCACCTCTCCAGCCCCAGAATCTGTTATATTATATAGACTCACACTAATATTTCAATTATTTTAACTTAAATGACTTAAAACATCCCGTGTAGATTTCAGATTTCAATCACCACTGTAACCCAGTCTAAACATGTTGCTCATTCCAAGGATCAGGGAACAATGCAGAAATGGGAGTGACAAGAATGTAAGAGGCTGAAGGTGAGATGAAGTATTGTGAGGCAATATCTTTGGACATGGCACTGCCGACATACCCATCATCACAGTGCACAATGTGTACTTTAACAAAACCTGTGCAATATTTGGTACATCAGTAGTCCACCATAGAAGAATAAAGACACCAAGAGGGTCCACATCTTTCAGAGAGACTGATATGAACAAATACTGGATTAGCAAGAAAGGCAACTACATTTTTCAATAGCATAGCAACTGAAATATCATTTGCATACCTTCAAGTGCCCAGGCACATAACATTAAAGGTGAAAATAAGTAGGATACACATACAGGATGACACAAAAATAAGAAGGGAAGTCAGGAAGTCTTGTCATGGGAAAAGGAGCATGTGTAGAATTTGATATCAAATGCCATAAATTCATTGCCCTAATATATGAAACTCTAAAAGAATAAAATAAATTTAAAAATACTTTTGATATTCTGCTCTTATATTTGTCTTTCTCCCTTAACATGAATATCTTTAGTGACATCAATTTTTCCCTGGAGACATCATTATATTCTTTTAATACTCCATTGTGCATGTATACAACATTTGCTTTAGTTATCACTGTGAATATTGCTATGATTTTCCATGAGTGATGAATGCATGAAGATGTCTGTTGTATACTGCCTATTGGGTATAGACCCAGAAGTGGTGTAATTCAGTCTTGTGGAATTTCAGTTGAAATTATTTTTAGGTAACTCCTGATTGATTTCCATAGTGTTTCCACTAATACATATTCCACTTAGAGTATGCAAAAATAAAATTAGTGGAGGTGGAAATGTTTCAGTATGGTAGAAATTTATTCATATCAGCGGAGTGTAGCTTGAAATTAGGACTTCATACATCCATGACCACAGAAGTGACACCAGACCAGTGGATTTTGATACCTTTGTTTCATAAACTTGGAGACCGAATTTCACAGATATTAGAATGACATGTTTCAGAAGGATTTTATTATGGACAGAGCTTAGGAAAATGGAAACTAGCAAAGCTACTTAATAGTAGAAGTTGTTCCAAGGATGGACTGCCCCTGAGGGTCTTTAGGAGTTATTAAAGCTTCAGTGGGGCTAAAGTATAGCATACTGGGCTGGGCAGATAGTTCAGTCACAAATACTCACACCTCTTTGCCAGGATTGGAGTTTTGGGCGCACCAACATTTGCAGTGCTTTCGGACAGTTACTTTGTAAAGGGAAAAAACGATAACCAGAAACCAGAACACAAACTGTGTGTTTAATTATTTCTGGTATTTGTGCCCTTCAGCTAGAAAAGAACTGTCAAAGAATCAGGGACATATCCAGTTTGTAGCCAAGTCATATCTGGCTGCTAACAAAAAACAAACAAACAAACAAACAAAAAAACAGAACTTCCTTTCATGGTCTCTGTGCTCAGCAGGATGACAAGTTTTTTTTTCCTTCCCTCTCACCAATGTTATCTGGAGTAAACAGCATTTGTATTCACTTGGAGATGATCAGCTCATTTGAGTTCAGAATAAAGTCCCTGTTCACTCTGAGGTGAGAGCTGTGTTTTGCATTAATATGCTTGCTGACAGAAGTATTTATTTTATTCTCTACAGCTGACTGGTCACAATATCCTCAAGAAACTCTTCACTGTTCCCATTCCCTGTACCTATACTCTAAAAGTTTTCCATTGTCTTCTTTTGTAGTCCTTTCTATTGCTTGACATTTTCAACCCCATCTCATTTCATATATATTGGCATCTTTCCCTGTATCCAGAGTGCACTGTTCATGATTTTCTGTGTTATTACAATGAATCTGAAATTCCTTAACTTATTTCCATCATGGCCAAGTTTGTTGTTTGTCTGAATCATATCTTTTCTGATGACTCAACCACTGAGGACAATTGATGCTCATTCTTCATAATTGGTTATAAGAATACTCAGAGTCTCATCTACAGAGTTTGCTTATACTAAAAGTGTCCTTCTTTACATTTTTGATCTTGCAATCATGCACATCATTAAAAGTGACTTCTAAATGCCAACCTCCAAGGGGAGCCACTCTGAGTCCTTTCAAACAGATGAGTCCTTTTCTGTATTCCCAAGACACCATCTTTTTTCTGTCTGAGCAATTTCTGATGACATTTATCTAACAATGATTCTGGAGTAGAAATGAGGCCTTCAGAAAAGGTCAAATAGCTAATAACTTTTGGAACACTTTTCTAATTTGGATCCTTTCTAATTTTATTAGAATCTGGCATCCTAAATAGATGCCATAACACACATCTGCACACATGCAAATATGACATACAATTACCATTGTTTACTAAACTAGACTGATGCTTAATTTTTGCAAACGTTTGTTGTATTTCTTCAAATGTGTGCTCTCTGATGCTCTGAAGTAATGACTTTGGGCATATTTATCTTTGTTCTGTATCTACTTACCACAGACAGGAAAGCATGAAAACCATTCAATATTTTATCATTGGAATGCATGAATGAATACACACATTTATGTCAGTATTTCAACAAATTTCTATTTTAAATCTATGAAATACTGATATTTGCTAAGGAAGTGGTTGTATTAATTGGTAAACCATCTTATGTTTTACTTCTAGGAAATTCACTTTTTATTTTGTAATACTTAAAATCTGTCATTGAATTCTAGCCAAGTTTATTATATGTCAAGAGCTGAACCAAATCACATTGTCTCCCTAAAAGATGCTATTCGTAATTTATATCAAAATGTTCTCTTATACAATATTTTGTTCAATGTTTGGAAAATGGTTTGAATAAATAATTTAATCAAACCAAGAATGACTAATCAGTTACCCATAGATGATTTCCATGAACTTAGGTAAGTAACTCTAATTTGTAAATGTTTTTTTATAAAATATAGCATTATGTGTTTACATGGGAAAAGAAAGTACCGCTACAGTAAAATAGGAAAAAAATAAGAACCAGAAGACACTATTTCTTTGTGTAAAGTTGATGTTGACTTTCTCTTGCTGTTTTATTTTTTTTACATTATTTTCACCAGCATGGTAGAACACACACAAACATCATTTATTAAGGTAGTCATAGACCCTTAATATTTCCTGGATCCATATGATACATCAAACATAGATAGTGCTTTAAGGAATGCCAGAGAGTTAATCAGATGTTTCAAAATTATAAATCGAGAAATTAACAAGATAATGACATGATAAATTAGTAATGTACCTTTTTTGACATTTAATACATTTTTTATTATTATTTCAGCTCATACAAACTTAATAGGTACACCAGTTCCCTCCCTCCCTCCTCCCCCTCCCCTCACCCCTCCCTCCCCACCCCCCAGTGCCTCCCGCCCCAATTCCCAGAGAGTCCTTTCTTGTGCATGCCTGACTCTCGTCTGGGCCCTCCTCTCCGATGATGTACAAGGATCCAGTGACAAATCTGCCTTTCTTCAGGAAGAAACTTTATTTCTTTAAATGAAAACTATTGCATATGATAGAATTCTTCAGTACTAAATGTGACTCCTTCATGAAAACAAAATGTGAATGATAAATATGAGGTTATATGAAAAGGTTTGGAAAAATAAACAGTATATTTGTTCGTCCTTTCCAATAACTTGCTTCAAAAGTAAACAGAATTTGCTATTGATTCCCACCGTTGTACTTTCTATGGTATCATATGTATAGCAAAGCAGAAAAAAGTTAAAGAAAGCATTTGATTAAACCAGTGCACATAGATGTGCAATTATTCTGTATATTGCTAATAAATTCACAGCCAAAGCGTTTAAGGGAATTAAAGCTTTTTTTTTTTTCCACATTACACTTTGTAGTCCAGATTGGGAATAGAGTTCATTCATACTTATATCAGAAGCTGAGAGAACCATATGTACAGGACTTGTTAAAAGAGAGACGAAAATCCTCACTTTGTCACGTGGCAAATTCTGAAGTGTGCAAATTTATTGAACCAGCTTCTTCTGTCCTCTTGTCCTCTAGACCAGGGAATGATCCCACCCACCATAGGCTGAGTTCTTACACACAGTTGGATCCTATCCTTCAGACTTGCTTCCTAGTTTGCCTTAGTTGGTTTTTCACAAATGTGCTAAGAGCTCAGCCTTCAATTGTCAAATTGACACATATATATTTACCTAGCACAATGTGTAAGGCACATAGACTGTAAGGTAAAATTAACTTCAAATTATTAATGCCCACATGTCATGAATAACTAATTTTTATTTCCTCTTGGTTGTCAATAAATGCCAAAATCAATGAATCCTTTCCCATCCTGTGCTTCATTTTTTATCAACATTCCTGAAGATAGCAAAATGCATAGAAATGAGAATTTTAATTAGTTTTAATTTTATTGACAGTAATATTTGAAATATAGCTCAAGGAGAACAGGAGTCTATATTTTTAGTAACAAAATTGAGTTTGTATCCATGAACATCAGAAAATATATTTTTATTGTCATTCATGAACATTGTCTGAAAATTGCTGATTGAGCATGATCTTAAGAGAAAAGGAAAGCTTATTATTGTTATTTTTATTATTTCAAACTATCCAACAAGACTAAAATAAAAATTTAAGCAATGAAAAATTCAAGTAATAAAACATAAAATTAAAGAATGTTATCTAAATGTGTTTAGATATTAACAGAATAAAAAACATAATCCATAAAAACACTAGATTTAAGTAATCAAGCAATATGAAAATAACCATTATCTTACAAGAGGAAGAAACAACTACAGGTCAAAAATATGAAAACAATGACCTATTTGTAACTTTAGCTGCTCATCATACCTGGCTTAAATTAGCTTCTGTGTGGGCTTTTAGCTGTTTTTCTTGGTACTACAACTAAAATCTAATTTCAAAGTTCTCTGCTTCTGGATAGCTTTAACTTAATTTTAATGTCATGCAAACACCTCTCCCACCATTAGCCACATTTTAGTCAGTGCTATCAGTGTTCTGTATTATGCTTATTTAGAAAATTACAGCCATATAGATGCTAATTTCTTCTTTTTGATGTTATTTTTGATGTGTGAGAAAAGAGGAGGTATAAAAATGCATTCTCTTTATATTTTTATTTTGCTGTGTAGCTACATTTATTCATGTGGCTTTGAGTAACTTTTCAGTGTTCATTAGTCATTCTAAAATTTTCATTTAGTATTTCTTGCAATATTAATGAGATTGTGATAAATATTCTGATTACCTAGAAATTACTTGTGTATGAATTTTGAGTCTCCATCTGTTTTCTTCCCTGTTTTGAATGTGACATCCTCTTTCCATCTGGTTTCATGATTCCTTACAGGAAACCTAGGTTATTAAGAATTCCTAAAACAAGATGAGCTACCATTTTCAATTTTTAAGATCTTCCCTATATTTTGTGTCTGATCATTGACTGATGGGTCTCAATGCAAACATCTTAATCTTACCTGCAGATAATCAAGCGTCTTAGATGTATGGTTTATACATACTTTGGTTTGTGTGTTTCTCTGAATGTTATAGAGGAAATTGGAGATCTTAATTTTTTTCGCACTACCATTGGACAAGATTCTTGAAAATTTGCATTAAATGAACTTGTGAGAAGAAAATTTGTGAAATGTGTAATTGTTAAAAAAAAAAAAGTAAAAATGTGGTAGTTGAAAGCCCAGAGAAAGGACAGAAAATTAGAAATCATCCATCCATTATTTTTTAAATGTTATCTGCTATTTTATCTGTCTCACATAAAACCAGATCTTTATATATGTTTGATTGTGTCCTACAGTTTTGTGAGTTTCACTTTTTTTTTGGTTCCTCAGTCTAAATTATTTTCATTGATCAAATTTCATATCTATAGTCAAATTTTAATTTCAGTTATTTTATTTTTGAGTCACTAAGTGGTGGTTTATTTCCCACTGAAATATATACTTTATTGATTACTTATTTCAGTGAGGACTTACTCATTATCAAACTTCATTTAACATGTAGAAACAGCTCTCTTTAATTTTGTAACGTATTCGAACTGAAAAGTTTGTCTAGGAACTTAACATACAGCATCTTCAGGGATGAATTCTATTTATGGAGTTATTGTTATTTTCTATTTAACAGGTTTTCAGAACAGAAATTCAGATTATAGTTTTTACTTCTAGGCAAATGAAGGTCTTTACAATCTATGGCACATTCAGTAAAAGTCTTCATTGTCTTGACTGAATCATGAAACTTTATTAATGCTTGAAATTTCTACCTTATTGACATAAGGGAGTCTTTAGTGGTTGCTATAATCAATGAAAGTTAATATAATAATCCATATGCATGATTTTCTCTACATTTGTAATTAGCAATAGATATAAGAGCAATTTGAATCTAGAGATTAATATGTGGAAATTTTAACCCGCAATATTGCAGAATGTGGATATAATTAGAAATATGCCTTCTGAAGAGGTACATAATATACCACTAATACAAGTACCTTGAAAAGAGCCCAGAGGGTCAAACATGCAGAGAGGTATTAGGGCAGAAAGTTTAGGGAAGGTTTGATGAAAGGAAGGAAGAAGCCATATGAATGGGTGAGGCATGGTCAGAAGCCCATTTTGTCTGAAATAAATAAATAAAATTTTTTCAGAAAAAAAGGTTAAATAAAGTTCACTAGGCATTGTCATAGTGTTCCATATAGATGTCAATTTGACAGTTGAGGGTTCAAGCTCTGGGTACATTTTTAGAGTTAGTAGTTGACTTAAGCCCAGAACAAACCTGCAGGATATTGTCTAGTTGATAGGGAACACTAAACCTAAGGTGAGTGAGACTATTCCTTGGAAAGATCTAAAAATTGTAGGTGATTGGTTGAGAAAGTTAGCATTCTCCTGTATACTTGATCAGACATTCCAGTCTGGGAATTGAGAATTGTTCCATTCAGCTGTTATGTGAATAGGGTGTGGCCGATTCCTTTGGATTCTGGTGTTGGTGTGCATTCTCCTGCCAAGCTGGACAAGAAATTGCAACCAGACTATTAAAATCCCTTGTTCCCTTAAGCTGTTTTTGTCTTGATTTTATCAGCAACTATGGGGGAAAATGCAACAGGCATTTTTTTCACAATATTTAAATTCCTATGAATTGAATTAATATCTTAAATTTTAATGCATCTACAGGTGATATTGAAATTATGGCAAATAAGTCATCACTACCAGTCACTCTAAAATATCTCATCTGTTTCAGTGCCAAATAACAGACCTATATTTTTCTGTAGATATAACTCTCCTATCTGTAACTGTTCATTTAAAGTCCTTGTCATTTTATGCCATCTAAATTCTATGGTACATACACAGTATAGATCAACTAACTATAAGTCACATATGAAAATTCTTTATGATTCCTTAAAATCATTGTACAATTTCAATATTCATTATAATTCTTTCAGATCAAGAACAAGTAATTTAGTGTTCTATTTTACATTGGCATCTCATGTTAAGTGCTCCATAGTAAGACATATTATTTCAGGCATTCTACCTTTCCATCAAACAAGAAATTTAGTATAATTGACTCATAATATCCAAATGAAATTTTTCGTATTCCCCTAAAACAAAATTTATTTCCAATGTTAGTTAATATTCAAAATCATTACATGTATACTATCATCAATATATTAATATTTTATTTACTTAAATATGTCAATACTACTACCTCTATCCATCAGAAAGTCAAATTTTTCTAACTTTATGTTATAGTGACATAGAGCAGAGGCTGTTATTAAGCATGCATTTTTTTGTCATTTTTTTCAATCTTTCTGCATTTGAAGGTATGTCTTGGTTTTCCAGAAGGTAATGTATAGTAGCTATTTTAAGTTATCAGACTAGGTCTCATAGTGTTTTCCATGTGAAAGAAAACTATGGCTGTGGGCTTTATCTAAGCTTAAGATAGCTTATTGATATTATACTAGTTAGTGACACATTTCTATAAGATTAATATGAGGAAGAGAAAGTAGATACTAAATTCTACTCCAGCACAAAGATGCATAGGCTTTGTTTTTCATTTATTTTTGAGGGTTGTTAATGTGTTTGTAGACTTATTTATTTTTCATAAATATTATTAATTAGGTATAAATAAGTTAGAAGAATAATTTAGTATGTTTTTCTGTTTGTCACATAAATTGTCATTTAAATTATTATTCAGTTAAAAAAACTGAGTTGCCTGATAAAAGCATAAAGTCATAATACATGAAGATTTAAATTTGATTTAGAAATATGGTTTGCTTCATGGTTACAATCAGTGAGTGTCATGATACCTGACACACATAAAATAGCAATACCGGATTCTATTGTCTACTTAACTTTGACTCTTACAATATTTAAATTCTAGGTGTGGTTAAAATTGAGTGTTAGTAAAGCAATATATGTTTCAACAGAAAGCAAGTTACTTGTGTATTTATTTATGTCTCCCTTTTATGCTTTTCTCCAAGGTATGAATATAAACATGCCTATAGTAGTAATGGTGAGCTATATATTTCAAATGCAATTATCATTAAATTCTTGACCAAATCATTTTTTGGGACATCATTTAGTGGCCTCAATTCAGTTTCTTGTAATAATAAAAGACAAAATTCCAATAAGTTACACTATGACAAATGAGATGAACAGAGGAAAGCTGAAATTCTTTCATAAATATTAATGGGAAGAACAACATTCATGAGCTTGTTGACTTGCATTGTGAGGTATTTCAAAAATAACTTGAAAAATCCATGAAAAAGAAATTCCATATTATAGTTTCTATAACACATAAACTAGTTTTTAGTAAATTTTCCAATTTTAACATTTATAGCATATTATCCTTTTTTCAAAACATGCAAATATCAAGGTCCAGATGAGGAATAATAATCTTTATTGTCAATTTATTTCTATTTTATGTTATTTCCAGAAGTTAAACCATGTCTATTCTATCCTGAATGCCCTTTCTAACTTGTTGAATTACAAAGGGTATAACAAATAAAAGCAATAAAAATCAGTTCATGTAGTTTTATACCTTTTTTATTTTAAGGATATATGCTAGAATATGCATCATAATTACATAACCTTTATTGTTGAATGAAAACGTTAAATAATGATATAAAATAAAGATAAAATAAAATTGTTTCAATGAAAGTCACAATCCATGACATAAATAGAGTTTTTCATTACATCTAGGTAAGGCTAAGGCTAAATTATAGGATATTTAAAAGTATTCGATTTTTCTAAAAAATTCCCTCTGCTGAGTCATGTAACATTTTAAGAGTAAACATTAAATATTACCATCCACCCTTTTCAAATTTGAATCTTTTTTCAAATAATATTTCTGAGTTTCTTTTTTTAGCAATTCATGATTTTTAACTTACTTTTTAGTCGTATCCCGAATTTATTTTGGTTATATATATCACTTGAATTTCTAAATTACTTATAGTAGAAAATCCTACCAAGGTTCATCCTTATTTCCTTCACTTGTAAAGTGTATGGTCATTTGACAACCTATCTAGATTAACTAAAATAAAAATTCAGGCATGTTAATTAATTTATGGTCAGGACACCATTTCATGAGAGCAGCGGGTACTTAACTATGAAACTCTGGTATAAAAGTTATTAATAATTTTGGTTGAATTGTTCAGTTACCTGGAAAACCCGTGCCAGAGTACAACTGCAACCAATAAAGTTGATTACATTATTAACAGGTCAACAATCAGCACATATATGTCTGGAAGCTACATTCAACTTGAGTTGCTAAGGAAAATCATTGAAAAATATACATTTATGTATGATTATTCCAGTACAGTTATTCTATTCTTGACAAGTGAATAAAATTACCTTGATTAACACCATGGAACAATTTCAGTGTGGTCTTTGTCTCTTTAAGCTTTTTTATAATATGATTTCCTCTTTTCAATTTTGCAATCCACAATCACACATTTAATTTTTCATCATCTACCACTAATCACAAACACAGATTGTGGAAGAACAGGAAGGTCCTGATGATCTAGTGCACTCAGGAGTGAATTCTAATACCTAGCAAAACAACTTTGATTAGTTTATATGACATTATGGAAATAAAAGAAAACAACCAAAGCAAGACAACAACAAATATAACTTCACTTAACTACAATTGTCTTTCCTCAATTTTGCTTATTGCAATGAGTTAATCTCAATGCTTAGCATGTGGCAGACTGCCTTGACATAAAAAGAATTTCTTTAAACTTAGAATGCAATGAGAGTTTCATGAATCAGCATGGATTATCTATGCCTATATGACAAAGCTCATTACTCTATTTAATTTAGAAATATACATATTTAACAGAATTCAAACTCAGACAAGAAAAATGGGAACCTAAATTTTCAGAAAGAATTAATACACAGTGTTATGATTCATTGCATTTTATAAACAGAGTTTGCAAAGCAGTTTTCTTAACACTGAGAGTACCTCAATTTTTAAGTAATTAGGAATTTGACTTCACTTTATGTACTCTTCCTTCCCTGTACATCCTCATTATTGTGGTTGTCAATTATCTTCTTAACAGTATGATTCTAATAAAGGTAGCTCTACTATTAGCAAATTGCTCAGAAGCTACTAATAGCTCTCTAGAGAGCACTTGTCTCACCCTATATCACCCACCTTATCAAAAGGTCACATTAATTATATCTCCCTTACTGAGAGGAAATCAACATGTCAGTTGCAGGGACTCACAACTGTGTTCAGTTACAAGTGGAACGAATCAGTTTTATTGACTGTCCCCTAAGTGGCCATTTTACATTTAGCTCTTGTAAATGCAATTGACATAAAGAAGCAATAAATCTCATTTTAATGCTCTGATTTACTTTGTTCTGAAAGCACTAGCTTAATATTGTTTTATGCTTGAAGTCATTAGCAAAATATCATGTTATATTAGTTAAGAACATCTGATGTGATGATTTAACCACAATACAGGTTTCATTATTGAAGTAGAAAACTCTCATTTATGATTTCACTTTTCACATAACTATGCAAGTGTTTCTGAGAACCCTTACATGCCTCTAATTTTCACCCCTTTTTGGATCATACCTTAGAAATTCATTTTGGAAAGAACAAGGAGAAAGTTAAGAAAATTCTGAAACTTCAAATATATCTAATTACTACTAATTTTAGCTTGGGAACTAAATATTTTTCAATATTTTATTTATTTGTTTGTTTAGAGAGAAGGTGAGCATATGGCTGCTGCAGTACACAGGTAGGGGGCAACTTTCCATCATCTGGGTTTCCAGGTATCCAACTCAGAACATCAGTTTCGCAAACATGTTCCTTGACCTCTGAACTATCTTGAGCCAGCCCCGTTGCTTTTTATTATACACATGACTTTATATGCTATTTGACTAGTTTTCCTATAATATCTCACAATTAAAATTTATACAAGAAATAATCTTTTTAAAAATTATTAGTGGCATTCATAATTTTTGTAGATATAATTAACAATTATGCAAGTATTTACAATAGCTCTTTGCATTAAATTTTCTCCAAATTATACTTGGTGCAGTGACCGTGGTCCAAAATAGTAAAGGATAACATACCCATATTACTATAACTTGATGTTTTTAATAATAATGGTAGTAGAAATACTAATAATAAAAGTTATTTAGACAATTAGAATAGGTATAATAAAACAAGGAAATGTGATGCAGTTGCCTTTAGTCATGACAGGTTATTAGTAAGCTAAGCTTCAAAGACTACAGAAATGAAACTTCAGTAGAGTTAAAGCTGAAAAGCTCAATGTCAATACGAAGTCCATGAGATGGCTGGAAACATGGCTTTGAAACAGAACCAACCTGTTGCTCATCAGGGAATGATCAAAGGTAAACATATTTCCAATTTCCCAGGTCCTAGAAGTGGAATTGCTTTGACACATGTTCCCAAAAAAGAACCCTTACCAGGGGAAAGTTCAGAATCAATATGAAAAGTTGCAATGAAGATGATGATTTGAGAGAACCTATCAGATTTTGTTTGACAGCACAGATGAAACCAGAATCATCTGATTTGAACTAAGTAGAAGAGGAAAGTAAAAACAGAAATGGTCTTTGAAATGAAAAAGAAAGACAAAAACATTTCCATGAAAGTATAAGTTTTTGATAAGGTTATGGTCTGATTAAAAAGTTTAATGTTTGAGAGCAGAGCCATTTTAAAATCAGAACCCTAAGGAAAAATTATACTTTATATCAAGTACACAAACTGGGAATAAGAGTTATTATAACAAACATTCTCAAGAATACTGACTCTGCAATGATTATGGTATAATTTGTGAAGTCACCCAATATTTATTTTTTAAGCTTCATGTTAGTGTTGAAATACCTGACAAGTTAAAGACAGATTTAGGATTGTGAGGTAAGAAAAAGCATTAATATACCACGAATTTAAGATTCAAACCTAGGCTTCATAGATACTGTATCTTTTCTACACACTGCTGTAAGACTTTCTTCTAATATCTATTGCAATTTTAAAAATCACAATTATCATTTATCTCAAACTCTAATAATTGTAGAGCACAGCTAATCTAATTTTCACTTTCTTGTAATGAACAGTTAATTATATTTTAGACCAAATGATTTATAATTCCTTTTTGATGCATTAGTAAGAATCTTTTTATAATATCTTGAACCCAATTTTAACTTTTACACATCATAAAATACTATAATAATGTCTTCATCACTGCTGTGAGCCATTGAACTTGAAGTACATATTTCACATCATGGCTACAAGAACACCATGGTCTCTCATTATTCAAATGCAAATTCACCATTTATGAAAACAAAGAGTGAGAGGGAAATCTTTTTCTTTTACTGCTTTAAGGCAAAGAAAAAGTCTCTTAGAATGATATTTATAAATACTTGTTTGACTAAATTAAAATTCTTTCATCTTATCTGTATATAAATACACAGAAAAAAATAAAATGTCATTTCTAATCAAAAAAATGCCTTTCTCATAAAGATCCCATTGAACATGAAAGAAATAACAGAGTAGTAATTTATTTGGTTTAGATTTTTTTTCTTAGCAAACAATTTAAGTTCGATCAACATCATTTGAGAACAGGTTGTCCTGTTAGACACATGGACAATAGCAAAATGTCTAATATTTTTAGCTAGCAAAATTATCTAAAATTCTATAATATATCATTCTAAATGATTAATATTTTCAGGAATAATAATCACTGGTGATGACTAAAATGGAGATTTACAAAATTTTATTCCTTGCGAACATGAACATGCTTTTTCTAAGTCACTTTTCATATTTGATCAAATATGTGAAAGCAGAGTTACACAAATTCTGTTGTATAAGAATATGTAATCAATTGGTTGTCAAGAAAATAGATCATTATCTAAATTCTTTAGATGGAGTTAAATTTCTAACAAGTGTTTTTGCCCATATCCTCGATGTGGGGTTCCTTTTGTAGGGGTTCTTGTATTCCGGAGCTGAATAATGAAACTAGAACATGTGGGAAGTTTAAGCGGGCACTTTAATGAGACTGAGAGTAAAGTGGAGGGGGAGGACTCTTAGAAAGCCAGTCCAAGAGAGTCAAGGAGGAAGCCATAGCCTTAAAGGTGGGAGAGCTTAGAGCAGAGAGACCATGTGGTCAGAGAGAACAGAGAGGATCATCAAGAGAACATGTCTAGGAGAGGACCAGCGGCCATTGTGTAACCACATGTCCAGAGAGCAGAAAGAAGAAAAAAGTGATGGGTGGAAACAGTCATTTACAGTCTGGCATTGCTAATGTGTGGCCCAGGAATTACTAGGGAAGTAATGTAAAGATTGGAGGTGTGGTAGGAGTGGTTTCTATACGTTAAGACATTTCTAACTGCACTAACTGTCCAAAATCTCTATGAGTCTCGCTGAAACATCATTCAAATAGTAATATTATAGTATTTTAGAAGACACTGCAATGATTAATAAACTGTTGATTAGTTGACCCAAAAATTGAAGCTTCTGCAGATTTTATAGGAAATACATTATTTCAGAGTTCAATATAATCTTTAAAATATACATTCTAGACATATATATCATTGAGTTATTTTCAACCACAACACAGTGTTTGCTGTCATCTAGGTTTCAAATTGCCAGTTTCCCTTGTCTTTGAAAGCAATATTATTATATGACAGTTTTACTGGAAAAAGGTATATATAACCCTAAAAATGTTAAATATTCACTCTTGAAGTAAACCTTTTAATATACATATTCATCTTGTACATTAAAAACAGTGAATGATCCAATACATTATATATGTATATTATATATGTATTATATATATTAATAACTTCCTAAGATACTGTTCAGGGTTAAAGCCAGCAGAACAAGGGTAGATCCTTTACTGAACAGTTCAGTGGGTCATGCATGCCCTGGCAGATTCTTGGGTAGTTTCCAGTACAGACATCTTAGATAAAACCCAATAGGTCACACATGCAAAAAGAGATGAAAGAAGGAGGGAGACGGACTGAAGAGGAAGGTGATGGGAGTGGGTAGTAAGAAATGAAAACACGTGCATTCAGTGGATTTATTCATGAAAGTGTCAAAGAATAAGGACAAAAATTTTAGAAATATAGATTCCAATGCACACTAATTCTGGAAAATTGGATAAATTTTCAAAAAAAATTTTATCCACAAAATATATTCAAAAATCTATCAGTATAACAATACATAGGACATATTTATATTTAGACTAATGTAGTTAATAGTTCATAACACATGGCTCTGCATCTATAGATTAAAAAATTTGTAAGAATATTGAGCATAAAATCACTTTCTGTAGAACATGTAAAAATCTATTCTTGTTATTGGCACATAAACATCAAAATAACTGTTTCTATACCGTTTATATTTCATTGTTCTAGAGATATTATAGAAATTATTTAAAGAACATATTAAGATGTATGCAAATCTTATATCCATAATTTTGTCTCATCACTTTATTCAGACTTAACACATTTATTTAATATGCAGGCTACATGACAACTTAGAAAAACTGATTTCCTGTTTCTAGTTGGTGTAATGGCATTTGAAAGGTCAGTTTTGACAAGTATCTTTATCCGTTGTCACAGTTACTATCTCTGCTGCTATGAGACACCACTGAAACTGAAGCAATTTAAGGGGTGAAAAGGGAGATTTATTCAGCTCATAATTCCAGAGAGGAGATGCAGTTCATTATGGCTGAAAAGGCCTGGATGACTGACAGAAGCTAGAGATGGATTAACTCAATGACAATATCATGGAGGCCAAGAGAGCTAACAACAACCTGAAAGATGAGGGCAGAACTAACCAACCTCAAGGCCCATGCCTTGTAATATGCTTTCCTCCAGCAAGGCTTTATCACACAAAGGTGTCATTTACCTTTTCAAGCAGCTATGGATGCAATGTATGAACCTGTGGGGAACAGCTCATATTTCAAACCCTGACACCAATTAGGACATCTCACCAGCCCATTATTTGTCCTTAGTTTTGCTTGCCACATGCTTAATGAATTTACTAACTCTAGACCAAAATTTAGACAACTATCCATCATTCTCCAGCAAGAACAAAATATAACATCCTCTTCCTAGTGTTAAGTATTCAAACTAGCTCCACATTTCTTATTTATGTTGGCACACACTAAACAAAAAGTAACAAGCATTCTTACCTTCTATTATGAGAAGCAGCAAAAATACAAATCCCTGTCATGGTTTGAATATTTGTCTCCCTCCCCATTCACACCTACAGGCCCATGTATTCGAATCATTAGCTGACATTAATGTTTGGGAAAGTTTTGACATGTTTGAGAGATGGAGCCTTGTTGGGAGATGTGACATCACAGGGGTGGAGGGTGGGTTTTGAGGTTTGGTATCCTGGCTCTCCTTCCACCGTTTACTCTTGCTCTGCTCTCTCTTGAGGATGACCATGATGACCTGAACCAACTTCCTGTTACTGCCCGTAGCCATGCTTTCTGTGATGAGATTCCAGGACTGCAAGTCAAATAAATATTCCTTTTTCTCTTTAAGTGTAAGTGAGTTCAATCTCACAGTGCAACAAAAAAGAGAAAAGAGTAACTTTAACAGTCTTTTTGGAGGACATTTTGCAAAACACTACACATTTAGTTATTCATGTAATATTAATATAACTGACAATAGAAATTGAACTCACTCCATACAAATATGAAAAACCGGAATGTGCATTTTTACATATTACGTATCAGCAACTGGTTTAGAAGTAAGTAAACCAAATGAAGAGGTTAGGACTGAAGTTCAGTCACTTTGGTGAATCACTTGCCTGAAATATGAGATAAACCACAGGGGTAGGGAAAGAACAGAGAATGCTGAAGGACTTACAGGAATATGTCAAGGGAATGTTATACCTAATGAAAGCACAGTGTGTAAGAGTGCCTATATACATCTTCAAGAACACATTTTGACCTATTATCACAAGAAGAGAAGGCAAAAGTCCCACAATCCGTATGACCAATTGTGATTTATAGTGGCCTATTATGACTTACTCCCATTATGGCCTATTCTGGGAAATTGAGGCTTTAAGAAATAGCAAACCAGGAGTCTCTGTGCTCAAACTGGCTCCAAAGTGGCTTTTATGTACCCCAAAAGCCCTACTTATTAGAACAGGTTAGCACACAGAGTTCATCAAAATTCATTACATACACAAAGCAAAAGCTCATGAAAAATCTTTGTATTTGTGATTAACTTCTTGAGTTTGTCAGTTATTTTATTAACAAAAATATCATTTTACAGGAATAAAATAGGCATGCATATCTCTTTGAAATTACAATATTATTAAGGATCAAGGGAAGATCCAGAATAAATTTGGTGGTACATAGGTAGTGTACTTAATAGAGAATCCCCTCTTATGTTAACTCTTTCTTCACAGAACTACAATATTTCCCTTGCTTACTTTCTTATGCTTCCCTCCCCTGATTGAGAAATTGAAGTTTGTAGACACATTAGGCGAATTACTCAATAGAAGTGATTTCAATAAACAGACCTTGGCTATTCCTATGGCACAGAAAGTGTATGTTGTGGGCGATTTGCAGAATGAGAAAGCAGAAAAGTTTAATCGGGCCTGAAGACTAATAGGATTCAGAAAAAAAGTTTCTGAAGAATCACTTTATTGAATATAAAATAGTGATGGTTGGGAGAGCTGGAAGAGCTTGTAAGGGGACAGAAAGGCAAGAAGGATCACTTGCTAGAGATTTTTACATGGAGTGATTATGATGAGATATTTTAACAGAATGCTACACAAAATTCTCAGCATGATTCTGTGAAAGGAATATAACTAAGTAGTTAACAATATTTTTACTAATGAAACTTCTGAAACTACTGGCTAATTTTAATCCTTAGTTCATTATTTTGCCATATTAGTTTAATTTTAGTTAAGTCTCTGCAGTGAGGAGAAAATATAATAATTGTATTTAAATGAATTGAGTGATTTAATAATCCTTAATCTGCAATTCTAAACAAATGTTAAACAAATTATAAACCTAATACCTTTTCACGACTCATTTGGCTGGAAAACAGGCTTAATCTGAATGTATTTGGTTGCAAAGCCTGACCAACATTAATCTGAAAGTGTTTAGAATCTTAATTCATGCCACACTGTTTGATAATTTGTGTTTTTCTACAGAATATAAGGCTGCCTTGCTCTTCATTTCAATTGTAAAAACATAGAAATGAGACAAATCACTTATGTTAATTTTCTATTTTTGGCCTAGTGTGTAATCTATTCTTTCTCCTGACAGACCCATAAAATTTATGTACTTTACATATTCTTCAAAGAAAGGTTTTAGAATAAATTACTGTAGAGTTTATATTTGTTTTGCAAGTAGTATATTAAACTAAATGGTACTAATGTTGCTTGACTTTGTTTACTTAATTATTCTTATTAACTTATGCACTTAGTTAAAGAAATAAAATTTTAATTTGCCTACATTTTAGTGCTGATTCAAGTTATTTATTGTTCAGTAGTCTCTTACTATGTCACAAGTTCATTAAAACTGAGTTTCTGTAAAGTAAATGTAATTTATTCAATTGATTTGTATTACATGTAATTGAACACTATAAAACTAAACAAAAATACTTTAAAAGTATACTTAATATTTTTCCACTGTCTTGCGAAGTTTACAAAATTGTACAATATTTTTATAATTCTTCATCATATTACTATCTAGCCATGGTTTCTTCAATTTTGTTAAATTAATTAATTAATGAAATGTATCTCTCTCACCTCCAGGACAATGTAGAGTGTGCCGATATTTTTCATAGATATTTTTATTCTTGTTATTAGGTAATATAGCAATTAATCATTGAAATATATTAAATTCCAGTTGTTTTTTCTGCTAGTGTGAGATATCACTCATATACCAGGGCTGAAGGGCAAAAGATGATATTTATCTGGCTTTTGGTACCAGTGGGGTGCAGTTGATAATGGAAGAAAAGGCATGGCAGGTGTCAGAAGCTGCAGAGGGCTTAGATCATGTCCACCATGGAGGCTGAGAGCACAAACAGCAGAATCCTAGCAGACTACAAGAAGCAGCAGTGTGGGGCCAACCAACCTTAAGACCCCCCTATAACTTTCCATCCTTCCCCAATGCTCCCTCTCCCAAAGATGCCATGACCTTCCCAAATATTAACATCACCTAAGGATGCACATTCAAAACCATGATAATCTGGCATGAAGAATTTCTCCTAAAACGTACATAGTCTAGACATGTATAACATATGAATAAGGTTATTCACCAGAAAGCTTGTTTAAAGTCTGTTATCTCTGATTGTATGACTCTGTACTGTGTGTCTCTGTGTGTATGTGTGTGTGTGAGAGAGAGAGAACCAAAGAGAGGCTCTCTCATTAAACCGGGAAATCAACAATTTGGCAATTCTGGCTGCTCAGTAGAGTTAAGAGATTCTCCTATCTCTGCTTCCCACGTGTCAGGGATATGGATATGGACACATGCTATAATTTCAGCTCTGTATTTAAACTACTTGTTGTGGGTGCTAGATATCCAAGCTCAGATTTTCACATTGCAACCCAACCACTTATTTACTATATCCTCTCCCCAAACCTACTATTGCCTACTTCTCATTTCAGTACACTAGTTATAGCTCCAATATATCCATGAAACTATCATTTTTATGGAAACAGAATATAGAAAAATTAATATACTGAGATTTTTACCTTGATTTGAAACTAATGTTAAAAATTCTGCTGTATTCTCTTTACATTTTTTAAACAATCATATGGTGAAATATAAGACTGCTTGAACTCACAGTGGAAACCTTTGGGTCTAAAACTCAATGACTGAAGGGAAATGCACATATTAGTAGGATGGCCTGAAGAGAGGTAACTGTTACACTATGGAGCCAGAGTGAACCCTGAGGTCCATAGAAGCATACAGGCTGAATGGTGGGAATAGGGTAAGAAAAAGAATGGTGAAGGGAAGGAAGGAAATGGGAGGGAAGGGAGAGATAGGGAAGCTGGGATGAATACTGAATATGCTTGTAAAAGTACAAAAAAAGTAATTAAAAAGGATGCTTTTATACTGTAAAACAAGCTTCCATGAAAAACACGTGTGAAATCCATGCATTTTTAAGAAACATTTCTCTATAAAAATAAAGAATCATACATTTATGATGTATATTAAAAATGATTTTCAGCTATTTTAAAAGAGAAATTGTTTAAGGCCTGAAGTTAGGTGTCATTTAACTTTGTCAAAGTGTACAATTCAAATCTGAAATATACTTCAATGTAGATGTCATTGTATCTATAAATATTTTATAAAGGCCATGACTTGAAATTACCTGTCATAATAATGGGTATCATTGAAATGAATTTGGATAATGTCTTTAATTTTAGATTGAGTCCTTGGGTTCAGCTTCCACTGTTTCTGTGCTTCCCTATCAAATTTTCTCATTTCTATTTTTGAGAGGATATGGTCTTGTTACAGTTTAATGTGAAAATATGATTAGTTTCCCTAGTTGAATGAACTTCTACTCAGGAAAATTAATTTTAAAAGAAAGACACCAGTCTGAGTTTGATCCCAAGAACCCACATGATGAAAGGAGAGAGTTGCCTTCTAAAATTTGTCTTCTATCATCCCCATTTGTTTCTCTCTTTCTCTTTCTCTCTCTTCTTTCTCTTTGTCTACCTGCTCTGTATCTCTTACTCTAACAAATAAATAGAATATTTTAAATAATGACTAAATTTCAATATATCATTATTAGAAACAGTACTAGTGTAGCATTTTCTGATGTGCAAAACATCTTTCTTTTGTCCATGCAAACCTCTTTTCTAATCTTATCCTAGTGTGGCACAGTGCACCAAATTTTTATTGAAGGTGCCATTTAGTACTCTTGTACTCAGACTGTCATTAGAGTTAATCCAATTGAACAACCAGTAGCACATGGGAAAATGAGTAGACTTTGGTGAATTTGTCACCTGTGTAGTTTGGGTCATGCTACCAGTCTTTTCCCAGTTGGTCTTGTCCTGACAAATTTCTGCCTCTATGGAGATAGCTTAGTAGTGCTCACAACCATAATAATATTAGATGTTCTAACAATCATCTTTAGTAGCCTTCAGGAATCTAATCTGACTAGAGAAAAGTCATTGTTCTTGCTTTAACTCAGGAATAATTGTGACAAGTACCCTTTGCCACATTATATTTAGTAAATGCTAAAAAGTGTTTGAAAGATGTCAAAATACATCAATCTTTCTCAATATAAAACTCTCAAGGACTAAGAATGTAACAATTGTGGTGATTCAGTTCTTGATGTTACTTAAAATTTCTCCTTCAATTGTTAATTTTAAAATCATTATGAGAATATATTTAGATGTATTCATTAATATATTATTAAAATGAAATGCTCTTATTTTTATTTGAAAAAGAATTCTATCTAAACCTTTTAAGTTTTGTTTCCTCATAATCAATATCCAAAATATCCGTTGCCAGATTTTTTTTCTTGTTTAAGTAATAAATTTTGCTCTCTGACAATTTTATAATCATATAGGATTAAGTCTGAATAATTATTCCCCTCCCCATTATTTTTCTTCTACTCCTTTTAGCCCTCTTTCTTTCTCACTTTTCTGAAATTGTGACTTTTTGTTTTGTTCTGTTTCCCATTGAGTTTACCCAGAGTCATCTGTGTACACTGAATTTAGAATTACCTAATGAAGTCTAGGGGACTCATAAGTGGGCCCACATCTGACACTGTCCCACTTTACTTCCTAGAGTTATTTTTTGTCTTTAGAAGGTAGAAGGACCTTTCTTTTGTCCATTCCAACCTTTTTTCTCATCTTGTCCTAGGCACAGTGCACCAAATCTGTGCTGTGCTTACACAAAACACTTGAAAGTATTTAAAATTCATCATTTTGAAGACAGATTTCTTGGGTTTTTTGGTTGTTTTGAAGCTGAAGATTGAGACTAGACTATATGTAGAAGTTAAACCAGGAATTTACTGAAAATGAGGGAAAAGGGAAGAAACTCTTAGATGTTTAGTCAGAAGGAGAAAAGAAGAAAAGCATAGCCTGAAGGTGGGAGACCATCAGAGCAGAGAAGGCAGCTTAAAGGCAGAGAGAACAGGAAGAGAACTACCATAAGCACTGTGGGAGAGGACAAAACCACCCTGACATGACTGTGTGGCCTGAGGGCAAGAAGAAAAAGAGAGAGACTGAACATTTCTATAATCCTTTATAGTCCAGGGCATTGCTAATTGAGTGGACCAGGAGTTACTAGAGAAGTAAGGTGTGATAGTTAATCCTAGGTGTCAATTTGACCACATCTGGCATTAACTAAGATCAGCTATGAGACCATCTGAAGAGATTGTCTGGATCACTACATTTACAATACAAAGACCAGCCTTAGATCTGACTGGAGCCAGATAAAAGGAACACAGAATAGAAGACTGAAGAAGAAATATTCTCTGCAGCTCTGAGCCTCCACGATGTTAGCCTGCCCTCAGCTTCGGCCACCAGCCATGTTGCCTCAGCCATGAAAAACTGTTTATCCCCTCTGGAACCTTAAGCTGAATAAATATCCCTTTCTCCTTTAAGCTGTTTGACTTTGGGTGTTCTCTCATCGCAACTGTTAAGAACAGCCATTACATAAGGTAAAGAGGCTGGGTGAAGCTACAATCCCTTAAAGTCTTAGGCATTGCTAAGGAATGCTAAGTGAACAGAAGGATGCCAACTCTCTCAACCACCTTTCTGTGATTTATCCAGGGCCTAATCCCATCCACCATGGGCTGGGAATTCCCCATCAGCTAGACAATCTCCTTCAGGTTTGCTCTGGGCTTAACTCAACCATCAAGTCTCTACAATTGTGCCCAGAGCTCAAACTCTCAACAGTCAAGTTGACACCTGTGCTTAACTATGACCCTTGTAGAGGAGATAGTCCTTGGATTGTTAATTGGAAAAGGAAATCAAAGAAGCTTCCCATGAAGTTCCTTCTTTGTCTTACAAGCTAGAGGAAAAGTATAAACCATGTTCCATTGAATTGAGGATGAAATTCTGTTGCTTTTAATATTTAATTATTTTATTTTTGCTTTACAAAAGCCAAGGGAAAATCCTCTCTTAAATATGCATTTACATACCTGAAAAATTCCTTAAAACATTGAGTAGCTCTCTTAGCTGATGTTCTTGTATACTTTAATAGTCACTTTACTTCTTAGGAACACATACTTTTATTTAATCCCCCATTGTATTATTAGTTATTTGTATTGGATTTCTCCTTGTGGTGTTCTCTCTTGATTGAGACCAGCAAGGTCAATGTGTAATTTACAATACTATCAATTGATTATCACTTAGTTCTACATTTCGGTAAGTGTTTAGGAAGAAAGAAGTGTTTATATCAACTACATGAATAAATAGAAAAAAGAAAATGATCTAAATGTCTATTAAATATATGTATCATGAAAGTTTTAATACATTTTTCTTTAAGCTAGTATTTTTTAATTTTATTTTTAAAATTTATTATATGTAGTATGCGACAAAAGCATGATATCGATATCTTCATATATTGTAAAATGGATAAATTGAACAATTTAATATATGTATTGCTTTGCTTATCTTTATCATATACATGATAAGTATATGTAAAAGCTACACTTTCAATAATATTCAAGTATACAATATATCACTATAAAGTGCAGTCACTATGATTTACAATAAATCTCCTGAACTTTAACTAAAATGTCTTTCACCAACATCTCCCATGGATTATCCACTCCTATTCTTTGGCATAAGATTACACTGAATTTCTATAACTTTGACTGTACTAGAAAGTGGAAAGACCTTTCTTGCTCATATAAACTAGTATTCTAACAACTTTCTCCATCAACAAAATAATATTAGTGTTTGATTTGGGATGAATGAAAGATGTTGCTTTCTTGAAATTTATAATAGGCAAGGTTAGTTATTACTTTCACATACAATTCAATTGGTAAGTCTTGTTTTTTAACTAGAGACATTGACCAGATTTTTCTATCACTGAGGAGTAAGAGAAAATAATGACCAGTTTCCTATTCACTATTTAGTCCTGTGGTGTCCATGGCAATATTTAGTGGCAAGCATAATACCTCTGAAATTTTTAAATGATTAGCAAAAGGTTATTCTTTATAGAGTCTATTGAGACACACTTGGGTACTACCCAAGTTGCATACAAAAGTCAAAGCTGACAATGGAGGAATGAGCTTGTGTGTGAGAAATTATCTAATCAATGTGGAAAGGCAAAGTCCTGAGTGGCTAGGATAATTTCCTGGACAGATAAATAAGATGAAAATAATTTGTTCTGCGTTTTGGCATATTTTGACCTTTGATATGCAGACATGCACACATGCTGGCAAACTAGAAAGTTCATCCCTCCCTCAATCCTTTGGGAGGATATAATGTGGCCAGTTTCTTCAATTTCTGATACTATTGACTCTTCTACCTTGGTAGTGCAACAAGACTGACTGCAACCAGTATTTTTTCTTTAGGTTTTACAGTAATAAAAATAATCTATAAAATGATTATTCGAACATTTTACCTTGACTGATAATTAGTATTAATTATCAATATAACCCTTAGGAGGGAGAAATTTTGTTACTTCTAAAAGGAAATCTATAGATTAAGTGGGTCTTTGAATTTGCCTGAGAGGGACTGTCTTGACTGCATAATTGATGTGAGAAGACCCAGTCTAGAATTGTAAAGCACCATTCCTTGGATTGTATAATGGGGAAAATGGCTGAGTGCTTGAAAGCAGGCAAGCAAGAGTACATTTATTCCCTCTGTTTCAGATAGGAAATGACATGCCAGATGCTTCAAGTTTTTGCTCCCATGAGTATAACATGGGATTATAACTAGAGATTTAAGTCAATTTAGCTCTTTCTTTCCTAATTTTGCTGGAATTAAAGTATTTTTTCATATCACAAAGGGAAGTAACACTACATGAGTTGCTTTAAGACTAAAACATCCTGTGCCTTTAGGAAACTTTGACTTAATTTTTCATTTTGTGTGTTTTGTAGCATTAATGTCAAAAATATTCTCTATGATGACAGAAGTGTTCTAAGGTGCTGCTCTGTCAAATATTATAGTTATAAACCACTTGTGAATATATCTTGAAAGATTAATTATCTATTTACATTTAATATTGTTCATTGACAAAATTGCAAATCTAAATGAAAACACATAGTGCATGGTTATCACATTTTATAACATTGTTTTCAATGTCTTCAAATAGTAAGTGCAAATAACATAATTGCAAATAGTATTGCTACTCAAATTGTTGCAAAGTGATTAGTTTTTACATATGGAAATATCCTGCTTTGGATAGTATAGAGTATATTTAATTGAGACCATTAAGTTTTCATTATTTAACTAGCAAATCTTTTCAAAAAATTTTAATATTAAAGAATTACTTACTGGTTATGAAATATGGCTTGAATGTCTGTAGATTTTACAGTTATGTTGTGTGGTTGGAGGTTCAAGTGGGGGTTAAATTCACAGTAAAAGTTAATGTACCTTTATGAATGAATGAACTATGTTTCCTAATTGAGCACATTAAGATATTGAACTACTTTATTGAACTAATAAAAAGAGTAATATTAATTTAGGCAATATGTCATAGTGTGATTAGAGAAACTGAATGAATAATTAAATTTAATATTGAATGTTTTAGGACAAGAAAACATGCATTACCAGACAGGGTGGTTATTATTGCTGATTAAACAGAGTTTGAAAATTTATACCCTTGTGTATATATAAAATACAACTTAATATGTTGGGTATAAGAGTTTTATTTACTATATCTACATTTTGCATAGACTATACCTGTATGTTATGATGTAATTAACACAATTTTATTGTCTTCATTATAAGATTTTTTCTGCTATGTATCTGAAGAGCATAGTTATGTCTTGTGAAGGACTTGAATATTCTTTCAGATATTGTTCTTTTTAATTTCTACGAAATAGTATTAAAAGAAAAAACTAGAAAATTGTTATTTGACTTCTTTATAATATCAAGTGAATAATTTAAACATCCTAAAAATGATGGCAAATTTGATACAGAGTTAAAGGAAACCAAATTTACTTTGTTATAAAGTTTCATGGTTCAACATTTGGATTTTTAACACATAATCTCATGTGGGTTTTTTTTACAAAGGTAGATTAAAGTTTTTATAAACATATGAGCTAATGACACGCTCTATGAGGAGTCAAGCAGTGTATCTGTCTGTTATTCTTGCTACATTACAAGAATTACCTGATTTTTTTTTTACTGTACTTAGGAACTTTCCATAAAATAAAGTTTTTTTGAATCAATAGTGAACAAAATCACTCATAACTGGATGTTTCAGAGGACTTTATGTACTCTGAAAGTGTGGGCAGTACAGATGTGGGGACTTTTTTTGTATTTCTGTCTTTGTGTGTGTAGAATACTCTGTGATGTTGCGTTTCTGTTTATGTTTTGGATTAGGAGGAAGACATTCTCCTTTTTTAACCTAAAGATCAGGTCTGCAAACAAAAACAAAATTCCTCCGTAGTTTGGACAAAGAAGTTCCCTGTCACTATTGTCCTTTCATGGGTCCACACTAATTCAACTAGCTGCTGTTAAAGATTAAGTTCTTACAAGAACTTTCCATTTAGAAGACCATCACAGACCACTTTTTACATTAATGTTGTGTTTTTTTTTTCTTTTTTTTTGTCCAGGTTCCTGTGTTCTGGAGTCGAAGACTGAGATCAAAACATGTGCAAAGGATTAAGGCAGATGTTCTTAGAGGAGGGAAAAGATAATACTCATGGACAAGGAATCTGTGGGGAAAGAAGTCCAAAACAACTCACAGACTCCAGATATAGAGTTCATGAGGGACAAAGATGTCTGGCAGGGTCAGGGGTATTTATAGGATTAGACAGGCCTGGAAGAAGTGGCTTTTCTTTATTGGTTAGCTCCAATGTCTGCAAACCACACTGGGACTTTTGGTTCTCATTGGGGGTCCCAGTATAATTAATGTTGTAACTGACCTCATCAAGCTGTTTCTTTCAAGGAACTGACTTAGCTTATCTGCAATGGAGAGCTCATCTTTCTCCATATCATTTAATATTGACCTTGAATCTGTGGAGAATTAAAGCAAAGTTCCTCCAGATTAGAAAGGTGTGTTTTTTCAGGTTAATCCCAACAGTGGGTGATGCCTTTCAAAGAGATTGAAAGACCTTTCTAGCATGGTCTTGTTCTGAAATTGCCTAAATTAGTGCCACATATGAAAAAAATACAAAGAAAGACTGTAATCCCAATTTCATGGATGGGATAAAGTTAATTTCATCCCAGGGTAAAGTTGATTGTTAATTATGTAAATATAAGGACAAAGAGAAGTTAATGTAATGAATATTAATTGGGATACGTCAAGGTTAGAATACAAAAGCCACAGTCTGTTAACAGATATTCAACATTACCTCTCCACAGTTGACAGAGGAAGTCAGGAGTCTGAGGAAGAGACACTAATACACTGGCCAAAGAGGAGGATAGGAATTATTGACAAATAAAATTGCAACTCTACTGAGAGGCAAATGACCCCCCAACTCTGGGGTCTCTCTTCATTGGAAGAATCTGTTTTTCTCTTGTTTTCACTTTGCTCTGTACTGTTTCCTTTATGTATTCACTCTGGTCTAAACTTTTCCCTGTCTTTAAACACTATAATCAAGAACCCACCAAACAGATATCAGTAATACTCAGATTAACATTAACAATCACAATAACACCCTGTTTTACTGATTCTGTAAAAGTCAATTGTAGAATCTAGACAGACTTATTTCTGAAAAACAACGAGATCTTTTGTATGAGATTTTTCTCTTATGGAGTTCAGCTATCCTCCCAATGAAACACAGACTCCAGCCTCGGCTAGGGAAAAATCTTTATTGTAGGGCAGAAGAAAAATTGGAGTTCCAGGACTACACTCAAAAATGTAATGTGGGCTTCTGGGAGCAGACAGTTTTTATATCAGAAAAAGTACATTGAAGGACTTGGGGCTACCATAGAAACAGGATAGAGGGCTGGGAAAGTACTGTAAGAAAAAACCAGGTGATGGGATGTTTATCATGGGGTTAGCAGAGCAAAATCATAGGGAGGAACATAAAGTGGTTGGACAGATCTCAGAAAAAAATGTCCTGTGGCTAGTCCCGTGATCAGGCCTTGGGAAAGAACATCCAGTAGTCAGTCCCAGACATTTAAATGTTATCTAGATTTATGACCCTAAAGTGAGAAGCAAAAATTACAGAAGCAAAATAGCATCTACTCTACTCAGTGTTATAAGAAATGTTTACCCTAGTTATAGACTCCATGCTCAGAGTTTGTGCCAAACAAGATGTGTCTAGGTTCCTAGGCCTCTTATAAAAATCTGGAGTGGAAGTAAGCTTTTTCTCTCAATTTTTAAAATCTTTTTAACCCAGAAACTGACTTCTGGAGTCCACCTAATTTTCTATAAAGATGAAAAATATATTCATTTTCCCCAGTTTAGGAACAGGCCATGAGGCAAAGCAATACATATGCCAGAGTCCAACTTGGTGAGCCACAAAGTTTATTGGGGTTATTCACAGGATCAAATTGAAGTTTTCTTATAGTATTGCAGGGAAGTTTTTATGTCCAGCTTCTTGTGTTCAGAAGTCGAAGACTGAAATCAGAACACCAGTAGAAAATTAAGGCACATTTTATTAAAGGAGAGAAAGAACAGAATTCATGGACATGGATTCTGTGAATGGCAAGATAGCCTGGAAGAACCATGGACTACAGATATGGAATCCATATGGCTGATGCAGGGAAATGGTCTTTTGGCTGTCCCACCTCGAGTGCCAAATGATGCAGGGACAGAAATCAACAGTCCCAATATTGTAGGGTTCTTGTGTTCCTGAGTCGAAGATTGAAACCAGAGCACGTGTAGAGGATTAAGGTAGAGTTTTATTAGAGAGAAAGAGAAGGTTGGAACTCATGGACTCTAGATGTGGAGTGACATGAGGAGCTAGGACATCCTGGAGGACTCATGAAGCTAGAAGCCAACTGATGGCACTAATGCCATGAGGGACTAAGGTGCCAGAGAACTAATGAGAAATGGGCAGCTGGAAAAGAACCCATGTCACTAGAGTGTCATGAGGGGCTAGGCCACTGGAGAATCATGGACCCTAGGCATGGAATCCATGAGGAGCAAGGAACAAGAAACAGACCCATGGCACTGGAGTGCCATAGAGTCTAGGGCACCCTGGGGAATTCATGAGAAGCAGGCATGAAGCTAGAAGGAACTGGTGGCACAAGTGCCAGAGGGGCTAGGGTGCCAAAGATGGCTACCAGGGCCAGGCATATTTATATACCTAGACAAGCCCTGGAAACTGGCTTTTTCTCATTGGTTAGCTCCCATTGGGGCCGAACCCAGTTGCTCTTGGGTCCATGTGTGCTAGAGGTCAACTTGCTTGATATTAACAGCTCATTTCCATAATCCTTTCATAGGGAAGTTGGTCATCTTATCTCTGGGAGGATTGGAGTCAGTTCCACAGCAGGGGCATTCCTTCAGGGTGATTCTAGCTGTGGGGGATGACGGTCAGGAATCCTAAAGATCTTCAAAGACCCTGAGAGACCCATCCCAGTATAGCTGCTCTAATACTGCCTTAGGGGGAAGGGAACTTAAAGAAATTCAGGGACTCCAGACATGGAATCTATGAGGTTCAAGGAAGCCAAAGATGGCTGGCAGGACCAGGGATATTTATAGAGTTAGGCAGGCCTGGAAAAAGTGATTTTTCCTTATTGGTTAGCTTCAGCTTCTGAAACCTGATTGGAACTTTGGGTCCCTTACATTTTATTGGTCTATTCACATGGGGCCCAGGCCAGTTGACCTTTGGCTGACCTCATGGCCCAATTGCAGTCTTTTGAGGAACTTATCTTCAATGGAGAGTTCATCTCTATATCTTTTCATAGATAAATGGTTGAGAAAGCAAATGACCTTTTCTCTGGAGGATTAGAATCAGTTCCTCCTGATTAGTAAGGTGTGTTCCTTCAGGGTAACCCCAGCAACTGGAGATAATCTTCAAAGACCCTGCCAGCAGGGATCTGTTCTGAAGCTGCCCAATAGGAGCATGGTTGTTTTAAGGGCAGCTACATCACCAAAAAAAATCCACCCCAACAGGGATGATACTCTCTAAAGTTGCATCCTTTGAGCTTTCTGCACAATTTGCAGTATGTTCAACAGGTCAGCAAGTCTGTTGTCTGCCCCCTCCCCTCACCAACCTGTGTACCCCTCCAACAACCTTCTACCCTAGAGTGGTTTACTGTTTCTATAACCTAGTGGAAAGACCCTGTGAATCTGATAATTGCAGGAACTTTCTGATCATTGTAAGTTGTTTACTTCCTGAGGCTTAATGAAACCTTCTCTAAGATGGAGTGTTTCAATTAGGAGAAAATTGCTACACAACACATAGGAAATACCTTTATGTAAGAATGAAACATACTTCCAATTTTCTTAAACTTAATCATCACATGTTGTAAAGGGGAAGTTTATGTAGGCATCAGTATCATGCTTAGCCAGGTGTGTTGCAACTAAGGATAAAGGAAGTGAAATTTTAGACAGGGTAGTTATATCCTTGTGACACGCATGCACCATATTCCCATCTTACCAAGCGTTGCAATCTGGAATTGCTTGTGCTGTATTCTCAGGATGATATGAATCAATTCAAAATGAATTATCTTATTGTAATGGATCATAGTTTATCTTTGGCTTAGCATAAAAGTTAAATTAACTCAGGAAAAAAATTAGGAATATATATATCTAATATAGTGATTTTAAGAAACTTTCTCTAAGTTTTTCTTTTTCCATTTGTTTTATAGTGGTAGAATAGAGATCCTGCCAGGATATTTCTGTTTACCAGATGTTTTTCAGTTTTGCACTTCTGGCTAGAATACCCAGGGGTGCTGAGGTGTTAGAGGTGGATAAGTAAACAGCTTGCTCTTTTGTGTTTTTTCTACTTAATCATGTCCTCACCACGCAGCACTATTTGTATCAGTAATCTCGCTTGGAACACTTCTGGATAGATATAAACATTCCCACAGAAAGATGCCAGCTACTAGCATCGTCTGGTAGATGCTTCAATCCTAAGGTTTGAAATTTAGCAAGAAATAGCTCTTTCTGTCTCCCATGGAAAATCCTCTGTGACCAGGAGAGTGAGACTACAGGATCATATGAAATTCTATCTGAATCACTGGCACTCAGAGGAGAGTAAGGAGATGTGAGGATTTTCCTGTATTGATTGGTATTAGTGATCCACCTTAAGTTCCTGATCTGTCTGTTATATACTGAGTCCATTTGTATGATGAATGCTGTAAGGTAATCATTACATGCAAAAATGTCCTTATGTTAAATGTCTGATGTTGAAGACTATGAAGGATGAGAAACATTTTCTCATCAGTCATGGAAAGCAATGAAAATAACAAGATTTTGTGCCATGAACTTCTTCTGAGAATGTAGTTATAACCAACTCCTTCAGATAACAATTAGCCTGAACACAGAATAGAAACAACTAGACAGTTCAATATTGCAGTAGATAGTATAAAGATTCTCACAACTTAGTTCATATTTGCAAACCGTGTTCAAGGCAACACCAGTCAATTATTTTATGCAAACCTGGAATAATCCAGACAGCATCTAAATTTCTCCCGTGCCACCTATATTTAGTAGCAACTCAAACACTTCATGACACTTAAAGTCATGTAGATATTGTTCATTTTTACATCCTCAAAAGATATGATAACACGTATCATTGTAGTACTTAATAGTTATCCTCTTCTGTATTCTCTGATGTTGAAGACTATGAAGGATGAGAAACATTTTCTCATGAGTCATGGAAAGCAATGAAAACAATTTACTCTATTTTATCTTGATTTTTATGTTTAGTTTTTCTTCATTGGGACTTCAGTCAGAAATAATGATAATAGCTACAAAATAAAGATTATAACATCAGTCTGATAATATGTTTTACTACCTATCATTTTTTAAATTTTTTTGTAGAGCCACGGACCAATTCGGGAACCACCATGGACGGCCTCCATGTCCTCCTTGTTTACTCTGCCCGGGGATTCACAGGCTCCGCCCTACCAGGACCAGAAACCCAGGCTGCCCTCGTTTCCAGCCGGCGTCTATATGTACGGTCTAGGATCCGAACTGAGCACCTCCCGACTGCAAGGCAGAGGCTTAACCCCTGAGCCACCTCTCCAGCCCCTTACTACCTATCTTATGATTTAAGAGAACACTTCACTGTTCAATTGGACAATGGTTTAAAAAGTAGTTCAGTAGTACCTTTTCCCCTGATATTAAACCATAAGAGGTTTTCATATGATTTTTGTAATATAATAATCTTATATATGATGTTGTCTTTTCTGAAGCTACCAGGCAGCTATTTACTGTGCTTACAATATCTCTGATACTTATATAAATGTCTCCTTTGTTTGCTGTTTTTGTGCTACAATTCACTGTTCCTTGAAAATAATTTTTACGTGAATTTTGTTTATAAAAATAGCAACGTTTCTGATTTCTTCATTTGCAATAAGATTCAATGAATCTTTGTGTCAAGGCTTATCACTGAAAGAAACATAAGAAATTAAAGGTACTCAGTGCAGTAGAAGGTTTAGTGTGAAAAGGAAAACCATGTTAATTATCCTAATTAATGTTAGTGCAACTTATGTCACATTTAAGTTCAAATAAGTAAAATTTTCCTGAGTCCCAAGAAAAGAGCATGTTAGTAAATGTCACTGGAGGACAGTTAATAACATTAGGGAAAGAACTATCTAAAATACCTCTTAGATAACATGATCCAGAATACACTTTATAAAATTACAATAATGTCTTTAGCATGCTATGCAACAATGTTGAGCACTTGCTTATATGTGGATTTTGGTACCAATTAATAAAAGTGATACAGTGATTTAATGGTTAAACACCAGGTGTACCATATTGTCCAGAATGCATTACCCTTATCCTTTCTAATACAAAGGAAAAAAAAAAAAAACTGTCGGAAGACAACATCTCTATTTCTACTTTTACACTGAATTAACTATGAATACATGCATAAACTATAGACATATAATCTGTGAAATTTAGTTTATATATAATTCAGCTCATAAAATATTAGGGATCAAGAAATTTATCTAACAATGTTAAAAATGGCAAGTGAATAAATATTAAGTACTAAGTTCTTAACTTTAATGATACATATCTTTAGAAATTTCATAAGTGCTTTCTATTAATATTTTTCATTTTGGAAATGTACAGATATATTCAAGATTTCAATATTATATCAAAACAGTGAGAAATGTATGCAGATTTATACAATGAAATTGAGCAATTTTGTCAATGTTTTGCCACTAGAATAGTGTAAGACTTCAGTTCATATTTTCAAAAATGTTCTGTTCATATTTCTTAGTAGATATTTATGTAACATAGGTTTACTATAAATCTCTTAACAGAAAATATGACTTAAAATAAAAAGTAAATTAACTGGCAGGAAAAAGTAAATATCAAAATCAAAATTTTTCTTCAATACTATCATAATCAAAATATCCTTTTGAAATGTGGTGTAATTATCAATGTGAAAACTTGCCAATAAATTTGAAGATAAACTACAATCGAAGAAAATTCAGTTTAAGTGGTATTTTTTCAGAAATATACTTCTCTATTAAAAGTATGGGAAAAAATTCCAAATTTTATCTGGGCTTTTTACTAAAAAAATTATACTTTACTCAAAAAAGGAGTATGTATTGCTATAAAAATGGATAGGTAAATTTTTTCTTAATTTGAAAAGATTGAAAGTTTTTTCACAGTAATAAGAATTACTCAAATTGAAGACTTACTATAATTACAGTTTTAAAAATATTTGTCCATTAAATATTGCATTTATGATTTGATTATATATCCTGATTATATATGATTGATTACATATAATGGTTTATGAAATTATCTCAAATTGCTGAAATCTTATTTTCAAATTTACAATAAGGCAATGAAAAACATACTATGAATAAATAATCAAAGAAATCAGAAAGAATGGAGGATATGAATTTCATCTCACAAATCTCACTTCTTTTTTTAGATAATTATTTTTTGCAGGAGATAATCTTATTCATGTCAAGTCCTTGTACTTTGCACTGAAAATTTGCTATGAAGCTTTACCAAAGATAAGATATACATATCTGAAGTCAATTTGTGAAGATAGAAATCAACTCACAGTTGTATGATATTGTCAACAACAGCTGTGAAAAAATTGATGAAGGATATATAATTTGCAATAGGAACCAAATTATAATTTCCATACCAAATTCTCTTCCTAACCAGTTTACTCTTAAATATTGTTCTACTTTCTGATATTTATTGTGTTTTTGGAATAAACCTGTGGGAGAGAAATATAAAAGGTCTAGAAGAAGAAAGGCCCCATTCTGTGTGTGCTATGATGAAACTGTGTGCTATGGAAAACTTTTGACCTTAGACTAACAGCTCCCTTGGCTTCTGTAATCTGCTTATGCCAAGGATAGTCAAAACTTATTCTCCCAATCTGTTAACCACTTGGTTTCATAGTTGCAACCTTGAACAGCAGGACCACCACTTAAGATCCTTACCCCTCCCCTCTTCTTATCCAAGCCTCCCCCTATAGCCCCTAACTGGCAGGTAAGTAGGACCTAAGAGTGGCCCATATACTCTCCTATCTGAAACTGCCAACCAGAGTCACTAACTGAGTGGCACTTACTGATTTAGAAACTACTATAAAAACTACCTACCCTTACTCAGGGCTCCATTCTGAGGATCTATACTCTGGCGGGGTCCTGGAGTTCTGAAGCTTCAGCTTATTATCCCTACTTTTAATAAACAACTCTTTTAGTCAAGCTTGTTTTCTGTACCCCATTGTGTGGACTACAGGACCCATAACAAACCAAGCTTGCCTCTGTTCTGGGTCTTCACCCTCCACTTTCCTCAGGCAGGCTTCATAATACCTGGCATAGCTTGATATTTCAGCAAATGTATTGCCTCAGATGTCTTTGTTTCCAGTGTATATTCTCATACTCTTCTCCAAGTGCATGTCATTTCTTTTTTTAAGGAGTTATATCAACTTCCAAAAGTATTCTTGTTTTTATGCTTTTTGTATTTTTATAATCTAAAACACTGGTCACATGCAAATAACAATAATGATTCTTGTTCAAGTTGTATCCTCACTCTCACAATGTTTCATGGTAACAACTGGTGGTTCAGGGCTTGGAACAAATGTATAAATAATGAATTAATAGAAGAAAAAAATTAATACTTTTTACCAATATGCATATCTTTGAATTTGAAAGATATTAGAAAATATTGAAGAATTTGACTGAAAGTAACAAGATCTATTTTGTAGTACACAAGCTTTTTCTTGACCACTGGGAAGCTGCCTGAAAGTATTAGAACAGGCTAGGAACAGACTCAATTCCAAATGTATAGATTGATATAGAAACTCAATTCCAAATGTGGCATACAGAAAAATATTTCCCTTACTGAACATCAACAATGCAAAATATATAAAATTGAAAAATTATTATATAAATAAGTGATAGATAAAATATAAGTTACAATGTGGGACTCCATGCTTATTATCTTGAATCTAATGAAATTAAAGATCTGCGTCTCTGAGCTTTACATTCCAGTAGAAATGATTTAAGTGCCAATTCAGTATGATTGTATATCTGCCACTTAACATTTAGAGATAATAAATGCTTGTAAAGAAATCAAAATACTTGTTTAAACATGCGTATTACTGAGAAAATGAAAAAAATTGGCTTAGATGTTCACATTTCCTTAAAAGAATATTGTTCAAATATAAATATACAGCATAATTTTTTTATTCTGAACTATTTAAAAATAAGACTTTGTATGCTTTGGTTTATATAATATTGTGAAGCTTAAATTTCAAGTAAATTATTTTGCAATAACTACATTGTCAAATCTGTTATATATAACATATATAACAGTCAAAGAATTTAAATTAAAAATTTCTTGTGTGATTTTATTAGAAACTAAGTACCAAAAAATTAATAACCTAAGCAAATAATGGAATATGGAACTTAGCAGAGAGTTCTCTAAAAAAGAACTAAAAATTACTAATAAGTATTTAAATATCTGTTCAATATCCATCAGGAAAATGCAAAGAAAAATTATTTTGAGATTCTATGTCAGCTCAGTTAGAATGACATTCATCAAGGATACAAACAATGAAAAAATGCTGGAAAGGGTGTAGGGAATAAATTACACACTGTTAATAATAACATAAACTGGCACAATCAGTACAGAAATCAGTGTGGAAATCAGTGTGCCATAAAAACTGCATATGCATAATCCTTGAGTCCTCTTCACAATAGGGAGGAAATGGAATCAACTTAGATGCCTTTAAACTAATTAATGGAGAATTCAGATGTATACATTTGCACAATAGAACTATTTTCAGTACTAGAGACACTAGAACTAATTTTGAACTACAAATTGAATTTGGTAAGGATGAAAAAAGTAACAAAAAAAATCAATCTCCCATAAAGCAGCTGGTTGATTGTAAAACCAAGGACATCTCATCAATTCACCCAAATAAATTAAATACCTCATTAAGTTTTTCAAGGTTTGGCCAAGCTTGGAATTTGTCTTATTCACTTCCTTTGAAAAGCAAAGTATGAGATTTTTCCTACTATCTCTCTAAACACTCTCAAATCACTGTTTTAATTCTGAACTCCAGTGGTGTTCCTGACAATGCTATTCATTTGTATGGAATATTCTGGAAAACCTACAAAAATATTATCAAATTTAACATCTTATATTCCAATTTGACTTATTTTATTTAATATATTGATTTTGCTTATGGCATGTAAATTCCAGAAAATATGGTCTTAGTTCTCTGAGTTATCCTAGATTCCAATAATAGTTTGCAGTATTAAATTAACTGCAGAATTCTATATCAAGCAAACTATGTCTACAAATAAGCTAAAATGTTTAAAGTATTCTTACAAAGTTAATATTATGTTTTAAGCAAGGAAATTATAAAATACACATTTTTCTCAAGTTAAGACAAGTTTCGGCAAAGAAAATAATGTGAAGGCAGAAAAATAGACAACTTGATAAAGACAAAAACTAAATTAAAGATAGTGATACCTATTTAATAAGGGATTTTAATTTTTTTAATTTTAATGTCTATTTTAATTGTTTTTTAATTTATATTTTGTCCCATGTTGAAATTCAGCAGAAAATGTTATGATATTGCTAGAGGACCCATGGCAAATTAAGTAGCTTTAGAGCAGTCATGGTGGGAGGTCTTTGAAGGAACTGAAGGACATCTATAGAAGGAACACACCCTACTAATCTGGAAGAGTTGATTTTAATCCTCCACAGAGACAAATTCAGTAACTTCCCCAAACTCCTTGTTTATGGAAGGATATGGAGACGAGCTCTCTAATGCAGACGAACTCTCCTTTGAGGTCCACCAGGAGATCAGTTGGGTTGGGCCCCAATATTAACAGACCAATGAGATGTAGAGGACTGAAAGCTTCAATCAGTTTGCAGAAACTGGAGTTAACCCCAGAGGAAAATTCACTTTTCCTGGGTCTGCCTCACCTTAAAAACAGTTCTGACCCGGCAACCGTCTGGGGTTCCATTGCACCTCATCAGTTCTGGAATCCATGAGTTTTTTTCCGGCTTCCTCTCCCACCTCATGGATTATGTCTGTAGTCTGTGAGTTCTTTTTCAGCTTCCTGGTCTCTCATGGGACTCCATGTCTAGAGTCAGGAAGTTCTTTTCTTTTTCTCCTCTAGTCCTCTTGTGCTACTCTATTGCTTCAATCCCTAGATACAAGAATGCAACACTTTGGAGCAGCCATCAGATGGCGCTCTTTGTGCTTGACGGAATCAATGTCTGAATTCCATTCTTTTTTCTCATAAACTCTGCCTTAATCCTCTACATGTGTTCTGGTATCACTCTTTGACTCCTGAACACAAGAACTTGGATACATAAAACCTTCTCCCTCATCAGTGGCCACTGCAAGTTAGCTGGTGGTCAAAGGAAGAGGCAGAGTTGACAGCACTGAGAAAAATGGATTAACATACATGTGATAACAAAGCTGAACAGATGATAAAAAGAACAAGGCTCTGAGTTTCCTCTACCCAAGGAACTTATGTAGCACAAATATTTTACTTTCATAAATCCTTGGTTTTAATGTAGCTGGTTGTAATAGATAAAACTGTTAAGTAAAGATAACTTCTAATCCGAGGCTTCTACCCCAGGATATCACTCCATATATGGAGAGCTAAAGTCTATTTAAACAAAAAAGATTGAAATACATCTTGGTGATAAAGTCAACTCTCTGCCATGCTGAAACTACAATCATGTAAACGTGGTAGTGGAGAGAATTGTATCTTATTAATAGCCAGCATCATACTTACTTACAGAGTTGGCTACAGCAAAACCAGCCTGAGCTAACAGGTAGCAAACAGAAAAGACAACTAACAAGTTAAGTATGAGTTTAAATTAAACAGAGATAGGCTTTACCCCAACTGTGTATGTGCATATGAAAAAAAATAGTGATCATCTCCTGTTCGTGCCAAGGGATCATGAACTGAGTGATTGTGCCTTTTGTTGGCTTGCTCCATGATAGCCCAGGGAAGCAACCAATCTCATGACAATTGCTTCAGTCTTTGTCCATTTTCTGCCATTCCCCTATAAAATCTTTATACAAGAGATTTCAGTAGATTTTTACTGTCTTGAACACCCTTCTTACTTGACTTCTCATGTTTCCTTAATTATTTTAGTATCTTATAATTTTTAATGAAGCATGCTTGAACTTTGTACACCTCCGTGAGTAGCTGCATCTTTAATTTTTACTGGTGTAGAACAATAGACTTGGAAACCACTGTTTCTTGTTAGTGTTTAAAAACTGGGAAAACTGGTAAATGTCCAGCATCCAGTTGTGCACTGGTTTATGTACACCTGGGCCTGGAAAATTCTCACTCTTAAACACTACCTCACTATGAAGAGCCAGGTGGAATGAATGACTATTACTTAATGAGTTGAATGAGCTTCTTTCCAAAGAACCCCACAGAGGCTAATCTCTCCATCTTCCACATAAAGTGCCACCTAGGAGAAAGAAGGCCCTCACCACACAGTGCATTTGCTGATGTCAGGACAGACGTCCCAACATTCCCTGAATTGTATGAAACACATTTCAGAGAATTAGATATAGTCTTCTCAGTTAATGGTACTTATCAGTCACAGACTTTGATGAATAATATATTATTGGAACATATGTCCAGGTAAAAAGTGTTAATTAATGGAGCTGATGCTTGTGCTTTATGTCAATGCTTAGAGGAAAACTGAAAGACATACTAGTTTAGGTGGGTTTAAAAATAAAGATATGAAATCCATGTTGGGTGATGACTGGCAGTTATACGTTTTAAATAAGGGGGAAATTAAGTATATTTTCAAGTGAAAGAAATGTTCTATTAACGAAAAGAAGGTCAATGGGTGTTTCCAGATGAGTGAGCTGTGAGATGGCAAAAAGCCTTGAGCACAGATGTTTGGATTAACCTATAGAAAAGTAGGAATAATTTTCTGTGAGACACAGCAGGAAGATATGAGGTTGGCATCAGATGAAGACAAGATTAATCCTCTTCTATCAGGTTATTCAGGGAATGGGAAATCTCATCTAAAAACAATACTTTTTACTTTTTAAAAATTCTTTGAAAAGGAACAACTATTAAATGTAACTTAAATTTCTTAGATACATTACAAAGTACCAATAAATGTGAACTTAGTTGAACTTTTCTTATCTAATATTTACTTTAAATAACTATTTTTTACCTAGATAAGCATTGCAAAGTAAAGCCTTATTATTGACTGTTTAATAAATGTAATTATTTAGAGTAAAGCGGCAAAACAGGAAGTCTATCATCAGAGGTTTTATTTTCTATCTTATCATTTTTGTAAATGCTATAATTATGCTGACTCCAACAAGAGCATCTAATTAAGTTTGTATCATGGAAATGTTGATATTGCCAAATGCAATAAAATTTATTTAAAGCATTAATGTCAATGATCACTTTGCCTACATCTTCCTGTGATGATAAATCATTTTAATTACTGATAAACACAAATAGTTGGTACTTATTTACAGAAAGTCACTTTTCTTTCACAAATTTTAGTAAAAGGCATGATAAAAATGGTAAAAAAGAGAAAAATCTATGGAAAGGAAGGGGGTGCAAACTACTGAGGTTCAGCTATAAAGACACAATATCAAGCAGGCTTCCAAACATTTGTCATCATAACCATGGATTTGAAGGACACTCAGCACTTGACCTAGAAGTTAACTTTTGCAATGGAAGGTGTTTATTACAGAAAATTACAACTGGTCAAAGCGAAAAAATAAGTAACTACAGACTGCTGAGCCCTAAACAGGACATTGAAACCCTCAACCCCACCTCCAGTCTCAAGGAACATTGCAAAAAGGGGACAATAAGAATCTGCAGGGGCAAAAGGGTGCAGTCAAACGCCATCACTTGTTCATGACAAGACTGTTACATTCATGAATTTACTTGATTTTGTGTACTTCTACCAGACCTACCTGCACAGGATTTGACTTACCAGCATTTCACCATGGGAGGGAAAGATGTCTCCAGGCTCCACATCTCCTTGAGAGGCTATTGAGGACTATGCAGGATGAGAGGAAAGGGAAGATGCTTTCTTCAATGGATGCTTCACCGGTACATGACTCATTCTCTATTCTGTTGGCTTGAGCACATGCCATCAAAGGCAAGTTGAAACTCAACAGGTCAAACATGCAAAAGACCTGAAAATAGGAGAGAGACAGGTGGGGAAGAGGAAGAGTTCCAATGGGAAAAGAAGTGGGGATGGTATTGGTAATTGAATAGTAAAAATATTGAGAATTCACTATATTAATCATTTATGAAACTGAAACTCTGAAAGAATAAAAAAGAAATAATGCTATTTAAATGTGTGGCTGTGACTACTAAACCTTGAAGAAATTCATATTTTTTGAACTACATGTTATATGCATAGTTTGATCTTATCTTTAAAAAGGGGATATTAAAATATGCATTTTCTGTTTTTCAAAATATTGTTGTGTTTTAAAATTTTATGAGCATTAAATATGAAATTTTATTTAAGTTAATTTAGGCAATTGTTCATTTTTTAAATAAAAATATTTTTCTGAGGGTGCATTTTAATTTATGTAAGTTAAAGTAATCTAAAACTGAGTGCCTTTGTTGAAGACTTTCTGCTTATAAATAAACTGACTCTATGTAGTCTTGAATTGTAAACACCATTTTACCCTACAATCCCACACAAGAATTGACATTTGTTCATCGGAAAGGAGGACCAAGAGGAGAGTTAGGCATACACAATAAAGGACTCTCTGGGAATTGGGGGGGAGGCACTGGGAGATGGGGAGGGAGGAAGGGGGAGCAGGGGGTTCGGGGGGAAGAGGAGGGGGGAGGGAACTGGTCTACCTATTAAGTTTGTATGAGCGGAAATAATAATAAAAATGTTAAAAAAAAAAGAATTGACGTTTGTCACCACTGCATTCCCACCTAATATTTACTATTTTCTTAATGTTGTAAAATGTAGAATAACATGCAACATAATATCATTCTTATACAGTAAGTTTACATTGTTTAACCAACTTGTATCTCATTGCTCATACAAAAGGGAATAATTAAAACATATCCTAAACATATTCAAACCAAAAGTTTTTTACAAATCTTTTTCTAAGAATAAATTTGTCACTACACTCCTAAGACAAATATTTAGAAGCAAATAGTCATTTGTGATGAAATCACATAAAATTTCTATCATGGTTTCTTATCTACCCCTAGAGGCACTGCACAAGTGGTGGCGTGTCATATAAGAGCCACAAGGTGGAGGAAATGAGAGAGACTTGGTCTACACTCAGTGTTCTGACCTGTGAATATTGGAATTTGTAGTAGCCTGACATGTCAGAATTCCTGCCGTAACCTGAATTCCATTTCTATGTGCTCACAGCATGGGTGAACTTCCGTGGGTCAGTCCTCATGTGCTCACACATGGACAGCATCTTTGTACTTACAACATAATTGGCCTCCTCCCCCTGGGCTGGGCCTACATGTTCCTGCAAGGTGGACAGTTTCTAATAGGCAGGACTCTGTGTGTTCACAACTTGGATGACATCCCTGGACCAGGAATGTGCATGGCCTTTGGCCGAGCTTAGTTTCATGCACTCACGATGAGGATAGCATCCCTGGACTCAGGCTCTATGTGCTTGTGACAATCTCCTGAGTGCTCGACTCCATGAATTCCCGTCATAAATTTGATCTCATAGGAGGTGGACAAAACTGCTCTTCTTTAGCTTTATCATGTTATTAACCATGCAGAAATGGGAGCTCAGTCATTACCATCTACATTCTAAATGTAGTTTCTCTCTTTGTCATATATTATTTTAGATCATACCCCAGTTGAAAAAAAACAAAAGTCAGACATGCTAGGGGAATGTTGAGGCAGAGTGGGATGGAGAAGAGGTAGCTATGATCAAAATTCACTGTCTAACATTACTAAAAATTAAAAAATAGAACTACATAATATTTTATTCTTTTTACTCTTTTAAATCTTCCTAGTGGAGCAGTGAATACTTTAAAATTTAAGAATTATGGTGATCTAGGTCCAGGGATTAAAGTCCCTTGTAAAGTTTTCTCTGGCACCCACAAGGCTCTAGATTCCATCCACAGGGAAAGAAAGAGATAGATGAAGTTAGGAAGGAAGAAAGAAAATAATGCATGCTTCCTGATATCAAGTGGGTGAAAATGTAAAAGTAAAAAAACCCATACTTCAAATAACAAGTTATTTGTTGTCATAGATTAACCGAGTAATTTGCACTAAGAGTACATACGATGGTTGTAGTTCAACTCTGGTCAATTGAAGACAATTCCAAATCCTGCAGTTACTTTTTCAACAAGTCTAAATATTTTCCTAGACTTTTTACAAGATGTAGTACAAAAATTAGTACAGTGAAACTCCCATATTTGTAAGGTTATTTGGTACTCCTTTAACACGTGGCCAGTACAACACTGCTTCTTGGGAGGTGATCTACTCATTAGGCCCCACGGAAGCTCAAAGGCTCAGCCACAGAAGTGGAAAGCCAGCCTCCTCTTCTCATGCACTCCACAACAGCCTTAGATCACACAACAAAGGTGAATAAGATGGTGTTGCTAAGTCAGGATTTATGCTATCAGACCAATGCTGTTAAATAGCACCACTGGATTTTTATTTCCTAAAATACTTACCCAGTTCCCATTTCTCAAGGAAAATGAATTCCACATTTATTGGAAGTAAAACTTAATTGACATAAAGCAGCATAATTTGCACTCAATCTTGAGTTCTTTGAAGATATGTCCAATAGCAGTGAGAACCAAGTGTTCCAAGTCTTGTTGTGTATTTAATAGTCTGTATGGGCTATCACTGATAAAATAATGAAGAAGAGTTAGAATGTCTTACACAAATAGGCTTTTATTATCTTACAGTACTTGATTCTGGTAGCCCTCAAAGTATCATCAAATTTATTTTTCTGTCTTCTATCTTCTTTGGTTTGAAACAGCTGATTCTTGTTTTAACTGTGCATAGTTTATTGTTTTGTTTTTATGAGCTCATTTGTCTTCCTTTTCTGATAAGACCAGCACTCCTTTTTGAATAGCATCATATTCTTATGACAATATTTAATGTACATTTAGTCTTCAAAGGAACTATTTCCAAGTAAATTTACATTGAGTGTTGAGACTACATGTGAATTGGAAGACAAGGAAAATAATATCTAAAATTATATATTTATACCACTTGTTACCAGAAACAAGTTAAGCTAACAAATCTTATTGAATAAACTACACAAAATCCAGCATATTTTTATTTTATTTATAAAAAATTATATCTTTATATTTTATATCTATCAAAAATATTTTATTAAGAACAAAAAAGACAAATTTACAAAATCGTAACAAAACTATCCGCTTTCCTAAAATAGTTACCCAGTGTTATTTTTTCCCATTTCTCAAGGAAAATGAATCCCACACTTATTAGAAGTATTTCACTATAGATAGAAATCAATCACAGAGACCCAACTGATGCATAATAAATAGATTAGTAGATAGAAAATATATAAGTGATAGATGATACATAGATGATAGACATAAATATGTGTGTGTGTTATAGAACTAATTAGAATTATTTACATTCTTCAAAATATTCACTGTGTTCTTTTGTGGACCTTGAATTTTTGATGCTGAATCATTCTCCAGCAGTTCTACATTACATATTTGGACAGTAAAACCTGCTACTGTGTATCTTTATAATTTTTACTTCCTCATATGCATCCCCTCAAAATGAAGAAAATATTGAGATTTATTGAATTTATCACATCATATTTCAGATAACTGAGTTTCTAAACCTAAAACTATTACAGGGAAAATGTGGATTAAAATGTTATACTCCACCATACATGCAGGTTTTATTTATAGTCAGAGAAAAGGAAATGTCATATAAAACAACCTGATAGGTTGTTGACACTATTCTTTAGCTGTAGTATAAGACTTTGGCTTTTCTTTTATTTCTAGTCATTATAAGAAATTGGTTGTTTAGCTACAAGGGTCTTAAGTCACATTGCAGTTTGTTTATACTTCAATGAAAGATATCATGGAATAGACTGATTGACATCAAAGTCTTCTGTAAACCTGGTTGGTTGATTTAAACTAGATTTATTTGGTTTGACAGTGATTCTATTTTAATTATTCTTTTCTTTCCATTTTACTCTGTGTTAGTATTAATGACCCTAGTTGGCATATAATCTACCCAAGTCTGTCCAATTCTTATGAAATACCACATCTAAATTTGAGCTGATTTTGCAATAGTGTTTCTAACAATGTCCAGTTAAACACAATTTCAGGTTAAAATCAGTGAGTAATCTAGAAATAGTTGTTTCAGAACCTTAGAAATGAATGCCTAAATCAACATATAGTTATCATTTTATTCTTATTTTAACTTTACTCATAATTTTTATTTATGCTAAAGATAGAAAGAGAGAGAGAGAGATTGCTGTGTACATGTGGAATTCAGAGGACAAGTTTTAGACTTTTCAACATCTTTAAGGAGTGGATTCTCTCAATTCTCTCATTTCCCCATGTGGGTTCAAGAATCAAACTTTTAGGGAGGAGGAGATGGCTAAGAGCGATGGTTTCTTTGCCAAACTTGCACACAAACTTTTGCCATGTTCCACATGAACTTAAGATAATTCTAGCTGCTACACTTTTAGATTAAGTATTGCATGAAGTATTCTAATATTCAGTTGTTAATGTTGCAGTGAATCTAATGTCCTTCCTTAGTACTCCTTTAATATTTTATATTAATAAGTGTGTTTCTTGGGGGTGCAGATTCAGGTCTGGTGTACTGTGTGATTAGAACTCGAAGAAATACATCTTATCTTTGCTTTTCATTTTTATGTATTTCTATTGGCATATCCTCAGTTTCACGCATTTTTTCTCAAATTAAGTTCTTACTGATTCAGATATTGTGCACTGCCTCCTAAATTCCTATCATTTAGACTCTCAGACAATGAAATGATAAATTGGAGAGGTATGGCACTCTGGTATCAGTCTGCATAAATACTTCTGCAAGTCAATGCTATGCTTTTTGAAATTAGGAAAATTTGTTGACTCAAAGATAAATACCGCCAATTTTAATATGAAGAACATTCAGTGGTGCATTTAACTGCACTTTTGTATTCCTCCTTACACAGAGCTATGTCTGCCTTTCATATTTCTTAAGGGATAATGATTACCCAGTTACACTCTACATATTGTTCAGATGGAATCTGATCATTTGAATTTCATCCAATAATTGTTTCAGTCGACCTATTTTTGGTATACTTTTTCAGTTAGTTTTTTGTATAACTACAAGATTTTTATTTTTTTGACTGTCAAAGAATTTGGCTGATGTAAATTTATATTTGAAAATCTGTAGATATTGATCATCTAACAACTTAGAGACTTACATATATAGGCAGCAAGTTGATTTTCTATATTTTATAAGAATGTGAATGGTGGCTAATACTTGCAAACTCCATTAAGTAGAGATATAAAACATAAAGACCTCCGATTTTTCTGGACAGCTAGTCTAGTATGCCTTATTAATTCTGTGCCAGTGAAATATCCTGGCCAAAATAACTGGATGATATATGTATTAGAAACAATGCTGCCATCTGGCCACCACATATGTGCACTATCATATATGAATACATACATACACATATAAGATTGTCTACTCATTCAATCTGTGAATAAGTTGCCAATATAAATGAGCATTGTGATTACTAACATTCATTTTTTTGTGTGCTCTGTCTTTAGCTATTGTGTTCTTTCTGAAAGACAACCCTGTCAAGATTGCCTTGCTTAAGAATTATTGTTTTCATACACATTCTCAGTCTGGGTCTAGAGTTCACTCACAGAGCACCTGTGTGGTATGTGTGAGAGCTGATTTTGTTCCCATTACTACAATAGATATGAAAAGGAAGATGTATATATCATCATTAGCAGGAAAAATGCAAATGTAATACACAAATCAAAATTTAAAAATCCCATTGGTCACATAAAACATGTTTTTCAGCATCCTGAAATTAGAATAAGGTGATATAACTTAATTAATACTGTTTTCCAGAGATCTGGTGACAGGTACTTGTCAACAAAATGGTTGAACTTCATTCAAAATGCTGAGGTTCATAGTGAGGTAAAACACATTTTTATTAATAACACTATTCTGAAGTGGTCAAGTTCGCTTGACCCAAGCTATGCTGCTACAAGTTTTGTGTGGAAGAATACCATATTGTGCCAGCATCAAGATCATCCTGCAAAGAACTAATTTTCCTTAATTTGATCTACAATTGGTATAAAATATTAACTTAAAAACTAACACTATTGGAAAAGGCTGATGTTTTATTATATATAGCTTTTTTCTGCAATTTGTTGGTAACACAGATCATCAAAATTCTCAAGAGTCCAGACAAACAATTTTATCTCCTGTTTCTCTATACATCTCCATACTCATTTTGTATGAAAGCCTAAACTGACTGAATATCTATATTGGGTAATTTTCTGCTTGTAATAGTGTTTTCTTTAAGGAAAGAGTTACTGAAAGAGAACTTGGTGTCTGCAGTGATCTATGAATAATAACTTGTGGAAGGGGAAAAGGTGACTGTGGGTTTGTGATTCCTTTAAAGTTAACTCACATTTGTACAGCTTGAAGGAGACTGTGCAAAGAAGATAAACTAAAGACATGGATGCCATACAAGATTAGTGTGGCAATCTAGATAAGAGCATTTACTCAATGGTAAGATAGCTTCATAAAGCAGATCAGATCTTGGTGACTGAAGGGGACTGTGCAAACGATTGTTATTTAGCCTTTGAGAACAATGACAGGAATATTTAGCATTTTGATTGCTGCTTTGATCAGAAGTTTCCAAACTCTCAGCATATTTTAAGGCATTAAATCTTCTAAGATAGATATGACTTCAATCAGAATTTTATAAAGGATAAGCTGTTTGGTTTTCTGTTGGAAAGAATGCAAGATGAGAAGAGATTAGAGACACTTTTGAAAACATTTCACAGTTCAGTCCTTGTGGAGTACCAGCTTTTATTATGTATAAGAGACTACAGAATTTCAAGATAAGAGTCATTATTAGATATTAATTCTCCTTCCACACAGACAGAAATAATATAAGTTCATGCTACAATAATCACCAAGGCTAAACTTATCATAAATCTTGAGAAATGAAGCCAATGTCAACAGCATAAAAATTAGCAATAGAAGTAACAGAAAATTCACCATCATCTATATAGTGAATCAGTATAGGAATGATACAAATTCAGCCCCTATATGTGTAATAATTATAAAATGATAGTTATTTGCTTTGATAAGTTAGTACAAGTCTAGAAGTAGAAATCCATTGTATTTTGTCCCTAAAATTTTATTATTTTACATGAACAATTAAAAATAAAGATGTCAAGCTGTGGATATTATTTAGCTGGTACAGTAATTATCTTCTAAATATGACAATCTGAGTTTGAATTTTCAGAGCTCACGTAAAAGCTAGACCCAGTGACCTAAATATTTGTAAACCATGCTTGTCTATGGGAAAAAGGAGATGGAAATAGGAGAATCTCTTGAAATACGTGGATGACTTACAGCAGATTACATATCAACAATGAAGACAGTCTCATAAAAGGTACAAAAATGAGACCACCTCCACACAGGTACTTACTCATTCTCACACAAATAGTCACACGCATAAGCAAATACACAAGGAAAAAGTAAATAAATCCATGTTCTTCATGTTGAACACATTTATTTTATCCACCTTCAAGAATATTTATGTGCTAAAATGATTATTATTCTGCCATGTTAGTGAAAAGAGTGATCTTGTGAATAATGAAAAATATGACAATACTGTTTACCTAGTAAATTGTTAAAGGGATATATAAAGTAGACAGATATTGATAGGTAGGCAAACAGATAGATAACAGATACATGATAGATACATTGCAAAAATAAGTAATTGAAAACAGCAGGTTGATAGAATTTATCTTTTCCTAAATAATGAACTCACTAAATGACAGCATTAAATGGTGTGCAAAGAAGATAAACTAAAGACATGGATGCCATACAAGATTAGTGTGGCAATCTAGATAAGAGTTATATAACATATTTAACATATTTAATTTTCTGAAGATAATCTAAAAGGAACAGAATCTTTGTCAGCTATGACTTTATCAGTGAAAAAGGTTTTCATGCAACAGTATATCCAAAGTGCTATAATTTACCGAGTTACTGCATAAGATGATTTAAGTTTACTAACTCTCTGCTTGTCAATCACTTATGATGATTTTAATTGCTTTCCTAGAAGGTACTGAATTTTAAACTTAATCTCATCAAAGACCTATGTTATTTATATTGCCATAAATTATTTCCAAATGCAATACTAATCTCTAAGAAGCACCTATTTAGGGAAACGTACTAATTGAAAGTAGTTATATAATGGCGATATTTATAAGCTGAATCTAATAGCTGAAAAAGATGAATGTGCTAATATTCACTGAGTAGTTGGTATTTATCAGTGAAGCGATGACCCTGCATATTTCCTGTTGGAAGTATACAGGCCAGGACAAGACTAGAGATTTCAAAGATGATAACATTTATTTATTATGTCATGGAAGGTTAGCTAAAGGATCCAAATAAATTGTCAGAAAAAGGGATGGGGATATGACTTAGTGGTTAAACCCTTTGTCTCTCAAGCAAAATAACCTGAGTTTGTATCCTAGATCCAACATAAAACTTCTGGATAGAAACAGAAAAGGCCTAACTTCCAGCCCTACAAGGAAGAGCAAGGGAAACCCTAGAGAGGAAAAAGGAGGTAAAGCAATCCAGAATGATTTCTGAATATATCCTTGAGCCTTCACAAGCACATACATTCAAGTGCACATTTCTATACACATCCACACATGTGTATACAATCAGCCCACACTTATACAAAAACAAAGTCATAAAAGTTCCATGACAAAAGCTACAATGAAGAATTTCTGGATTCTTGATGTTGCAGGTGTTGCCAATTCTTTCCTCCTTTGTCTTTGCATTCTGATCCCTACCATTTTATATTTTGTGATGTCATGTTTCAGAAGCTATGTGTGACTCATCCTTTTTGAAAAAGGGCACCACACCAAGTAACTACAAATACAAATTGAGTTTTGTATTTTTTAATCATATATTACTTTTTTCTCCCACTTTTTTTTTCTACTCATACACACTCAGCTGATACCCTGGTCCTCTCCCTTGCATTGTCCCCCTTCCCTCTTCCTTTCTCCCCCCTTTTCCCTCTCCCTCTCCCAGTGCCTACCCATTCTTCCCTTCCATCCCCCCCTTTTGTGAATGCCAAACCTACATCTGAGTCCTTCACCCTAGTGAGGCGTAAGGACTCACTGGTATAGCCCAGAGCCCTTTCTTGCATTCCCAGTTAGTATGGGAGCTCTATTGTGACTGTAATCCCTCGCCTCTAAGGATCCTACTACCTGGAACCTTCTTCCCTGTGATCCATGCTAGACTTTGGAGGTCGTTGACATGTCAGTCATTGTGCAGGTTAGAGAAGTCTAATTCTGGCTGCTGCAGCCCTAACTTGTATGGAGTATCTTGCATATTGTTGGTCCTACCCATCTTTAGGCTTTTACAATCTTGCTGCCCTCTTTTCCACAAGGTTCCCTGAGCTTTAGGATGGGAGAGATTTGGCTGGTCTGGTTCCAGGTGATTAATGTAGGGCCTTTGGTGTTCTGAATTATGGTTTGTTGTTGTTTTCCGTTTTGTTTGTCCTGCACTGCCCTTGGCTGCATACTGATTGATATAGAAGATCACCGCTTAACCAAAGATAAAATATTATTAAAATGAAGATTTTAATAGTAGAGGAGACTCAAAGGTAGATGGAATAAGAGTAGGACATAACAGTGGGGGAGGGTCAGTGTCCCATTTGCGGGATGATTACCATCTATCCGCCTTCCCTATATCCTCCCTGATTGGTGATATCAAATCTATTCAGTCTCAAGTGATCAGGAAGGAAAATGGAAGTGAACATTTATGAAAATGTATTGAAACTATGTTATATATTATGTATTATCATATGTATATTGCACAAAGGAGCAAGTGTCTTTGTGGTGGTCTCATACATTCAAATACTATGCTATGACCATGTTTGTCTCCCTGTACTTTCTTTTCTTGGAATCTTTCCTATTATCTTTGTATATACTAATAACTTTCCTTTTATACTCACATTCTTTGTTTTTCATTTTGTATGTTCTGTAGTAAAAGAATGACAACTTGTCTGAATTGAGCTTAATTTTCGTAATTTGATCATCTTTGGTGCATTCTATTCTCTTGCAAATGACACAATATATTTCAAATTGCAGTGATTAAGCTTCATTGTCAACTTAAGTACAGTAAGAAATTCCCAAGGCATTCCTATTGTGCACCTATTGTGCAAAGGAAATATTAACTGGGATCTCATGTGCTAGTCATCTTATCTTCACCACTAAGATGGTTGTACCCTTAAAATAACACATAAAAAAGCAGTTTCTCCATTCACTTTCTCTATAGATGTAATATTTCAGTAATCAGACAGGTAACCAATAGAGAAAGCTGACATGGAGAAGTTAGGCTGTCACTGTGGAAAATCAGGCCCTTTACACCATAAGACTTTGGAACTGATTTCTGGGAAGAATATGAAAATTATTCATCTGTTGTCATAGAAACTCTAAAAATCTGTGAAGCAGAATTTAATTCTTACAGGACTGTGGCATGTGTGAATTCCAAGAGACATGAAAAGTATAAAGGCTACGTATAGTCAAGAGATTTTGAAGTTGAATCAGAGGTCTACTTAGCACTGGACTAGAGATTATTCACGGTACATTCTTCCAAAAATTCCAACTGTGCTTTGCCAACATCTGACAATTTGATTGACACAATTCAAATGTGGCAGAACAACACATGGTTGGTGGAAGATATTCCAAGGCAACATGACGTGTGAGTTTTGGCATATATTGCACACTTCCTTGAAGGAAAGACAGTATTTTAACATAACAGATTTAAGGCTGAAAGAGTTATTTATTGGGCTTTTAGTTCCAGAGGGCATATATGTATGGCCCATCTATGGTAGAATTTGAACAGTTCAAGGAAGAAGCAGATCAGTTCACATCACCACAGCCACAAGGAGGCAGAGAGCAAGCAAAGCCTGGACTACAAAACCTTGTACCTTCTCCTAGTAAAGATACTCACAGAAAATAGCAATTTTACCCCATAAAGGGTAAGTGATAGTTTATTCTTGAGCCAAATATGAGTGATTTTGGACTGGAACATAAATTCATGTACTCCAAGTTCCATGTTTCACAACAGTTTTTGAATATTTTATATTTGCAGAACAAAGAAAACCAAAAATGAAGATACTTTTTTTATTATTATTTTTGCTCATACAAACTTAACAGGTACATCGGTTCCCTCCCCCCTCCACTCCCCCCTCCCTCCCCATCCCCAGTGCCTCCCCACCATCCCCAGAGAATCCTTTAATGTGCATGCCAAAATCTCCTCTAGCTCCTCCTCTCTGATGAGGTGCAAGGACCCAGGGGCATTTCTCAGAACCTTTCTGTGTTCTCCTTAAGCATAGGAACACTACTGTGGCTGTCAATCCCTTGCCTCCAAGGATCCTAGTGCCTTTAGTCCATGCTAGACTTTGTGGGGTCAATAATGTGTTGGACATTGTGCAGGACATGCAAAATCCTATTATGATTGCTTCAGCCCTAACTTGTGTGGAGTATCTTGCATATCATTACTCCTCCCATCCTTGTGCTCTTACAATCTTACCACCCTGTCTTCTGCAAATTTCCCTGAGCTTCAGGATGGGGAGAGATTAGGCAGGCCTGATTCCAGGTGGTTGATATAGAATCTCTGATGTTCTGAATAATGGTTGATTTTTTTTTTCAGTTTTGCTGCATCTGCAATGCTCTTGGCTCCATCATGATGAGTATTGGATGTCACCCCCTGGCCAGAGATAAAAACCTGAAGATTTCACAATACTGACCATATATGCACCCAATACGCCCCCCCACATTCATTAAGCAAACCCTACAATGTCGAAAGCAAGAAATCAACCCCAAAACTTGGGGATTTCAACGCTGCCCTCTAAACATGGGATAGATCAACAGGTAAAAAACTTAACAAAGACACTGTGGAACTTAATCAAACCCTTAAAAAAATGGACTTTACAGATCTCTATTGAACTTTTCATCCACGCACCAAAGAATACACATTTTTCTCAGCAGCACATGGAACTTTCTCCAAAATAGATCACATATTGAGCCACAAAACTAATCTCCACATATACAGGAAAGTTGAAATTCTAGCCTGTACCCTGTCAGACCACCACGGCCTAAAGCTTGACATCCACAACAGAACAGACAAGAGAAAATACACTAACTCCTGGAAATTTAACAATATGATGCTGAATGAGAACTGGATTCAGGAAGAAATTAGAAAGGAAATTCAAGATTTCCTGAAAGTAAATGATAATGAAAATACAACTTACCAAAATCTCTGGGACACAATGAAAGCCGTCCTAAAGAGGTAAGTTCATAGCTCTTAATGCCTACATCAAAAAAAATGGAAATGTCAGAAATAAATAACTTAATAATGTAGCTTAAAGCTTTAGAGACACTAGAGCAATCTGATCCCAAAAGCAGTAGAAGAGAGGAGATTAGCAAAATAATGAAGATACTTTCAAATACATTGGTAGACATAGCAGGCAAGCAGGCTATAGCAATGTGGGGAAATCTCTGTTAAAAGACCTTAGTTGCCATCTGAGGACATTTTCACCATTTTAGGTTGGTGGAAACTTATCATCTGCTAAGTTATTACATCTCAAAAGTTTCACCTCACAAGTACAGGATTAGATTAGACACAGAGGAAGAGCAAGAAATGGCTATTAAAGGTTAAAGGTTACCCAAGATAAATAGAAACCAGGCTCTGAACCTACAACATTCTTATCCTCTCCAGAGCCACTGAAATTTTAATTTCTGTCTCAGGATTATAGGTATTTAACTGTTATTAAACTTTGTCAATGTAGCTTAGAACCTTCATTCACAAATATTACAGTATTCTTAAACATTAACATCAGCTAAGGATTCAAACATATGAACCAGTGATGGGAAGCTCACATTCGAAGGATTTACCCATATAACATTACTAAGGCAGGAAAATATTAAAATACACATTATGTCTAGGAATAGTGTGTAGATGCTAAAATTGATGGCAAAAAACAGGTAAAGGAAATACTGACAAGGATGCTGCAATAGGGAAGTGTTTGGGTACGATTATGAATAAACTTCTTAGCAACAGAAGTGTAGGAATTATGTGCTCAGGACAAATTCCCCCACACCAAGAATTTCAGCATGTAAAAATTCAAATTTTTCCGAAAGAAGGATGACCTAATTGAGAATATCTATGAAAGGGCTTTTTACTACAAAAAATAAGTAATGACTATGTGGCCAAGTATTTTCCAGCTTCAGCTACAAAGGAGGCCATAGGCTGCTTCACCTGTGAAAACATGCCAGGTAATATCATGAATCAGAAATATGACTTGGAGTTATTAAAATAGTGCTATTTCTGTGGGCTTGCAGTTTGAATGAGTGAGAGGGCCATGAGCCATGGAACAGGTTTTCAGAAGTTCTGAGGGGATTAACAATATGGAAAGATTGCATCATCTGCAAAAAATAAAAAACCCAGAAACCAAGAAACTGTGAATATAAATCCTGAACTGCAATGGATATTGGAGCTGCCCAAAAGTATGTTCAATATTCATTAAGGAAAGATACAAACTGAAGAAACAGGACAGGCCACTCGGTCATAGGAAAAAAGCTGGAGGAACAGGCCTGCACAAGAATACTTACTAAAAGATGCAGCACATGAAAATTCAAAAACTAGTGTTTGCCCTCTTATGTTTTAGTTTTATTTTTTACAGACTTTCCTTGATATTATACCATTATTCCCTATTGGAATAGGAATATTTTATTTTCTGTGAAATATACCTATTTATACCCACACCATCTGTTCTAATTTGCACTTCCATTGTAATATTAGATTTCTTTTTGTTGTGATATGATATAAAACATATTAGGTTTTTTTTAAGTATTGGCTTGTCTTTTGCCTTTTCATGGGTTCACAGCTGAAGCTTTGCCATGAAAAAATGAGAATATGAACCTTACAAAACCAGGGGACTGTTAGAAATGATGGGAACTTTAAAACTTTAATGGACTTGTTTTGCATTGTGAGATGACTATGAACTTATGGGGACGAGGTATGGAATGTTTGGTTTTAAAAATACATACCAAAATGTATAGCTGACAAGAGCTTAATTAACTTGGAATCATTTATCTATACTATTGAGTTGATTAGACTAAGGCAGTCTTAGTATATTAGTGCTGGCTATATCATCCATTCCTCAGTAAAAGTTCAGTCCATCCTGTTAAAATACAGTAGGCCATACACAAAAAGTCAATGATTGAAATTCATTACATATAACTATGAAATTTTAAATAATACAAATAAGAATCAACTAAAGAAATTTCTTTTGAATAGAAAGAATTGCTATTATATATTTTTCAGACTAGATGAACCCTACATTGGCAGATCTATCTCAGTGATAAAGTGTCTCTCAGCATGCACAGGCCCTGAGTTGATTTCTAGTAGAATTAAATAAGTATGTTCCAGGGGATGGGAAAAAGGAAAGAGGAGGAAAGGCATGGGAGAGAGGGAGGAAAGGAGGAGGTGCAAGGAAAGAGGGAAGAGGGAGGAATGCAATGTAGGACGACTGGGGAGGGGAGGAGGGAGGGACAGAGGTCCTATTGAATTGGTATGATTAAGAAAAAATAAAATGTGGGAGGAAAATAAAAAAAGAAAGAGAAATAAATTAAAAATAAATATAGTGTATTTAGGATCAATGTAATCCATGTCAGAATTCCATGATATTCTTTACAGAAATATGAAAAAAATAAATTTTTTAAAAAATTATATTGAGCTACAAGGACAAAGGAAAAAAAGCAATGCCAAACTCAGGAGCAAGCAGGCATCACGTTTCCTTTCTTTAAGGTATACTGCAAAGTTACTGCAATATTGAAACAGAATGATATTCACAAAGAAAGGTCATAGAACTTCCAAGGACAATGGAGATTGCAGAAACAAATCTATGCATCTAGAGCCACTTGTTTTCATGATATCAAGAAAAGACCAGCTATTCAATAGGTAATGTTACAAAAATTGGCTATGCATTAATTCATCAATTCCTTCATCCTCTTCCTAAAAACATTCAATTTAAAGCACCATGAAATTCTCATTTAATATCCATAACTACAAAATTATTGCAGATCAACATGATTCTTGACATTATATTGGACAAGGAATTTTAGATTTAGGCAAAAATAAGGAAAAGCAAAGATATTTTCATGTGATAAAGGAAAACATCAACACAGTGAACAGATGTGGAAGACAAAAATAAATGGAGAATGAAATTAAGATAGAATGATACCATGACAAATAAAATATGACTACAGAAACCCTGTAGTGTCTTCTAATACTATATTAGGATGAATTCCAAATGAAAAAGTAACAATGTGTCAAGTGTAGTCAAGAAGAAAAAGGAGGCTTTATATGAATTTTCTATATTAATATTCACATTTATCGTGTACTCTAGAGAGAAAATACACAGATTTTGTTGCCTCAGACCTGCAGTCTTAGCCACTTTTTGGAGCTGGGACATGAGTACAGGAAATTGAGATCCATGGTGGTTGATTTAGTAATACTGTTTCTCAAATTTTTTTGCTTTCTATGAAAAATGGGAGAAAGACAGATACTATGGATTGCTGGTGAAAAGTGCTTGCAATGCAAGTCTCATAGCTGGATATTATTCTCTGAAAACTATTACAACACTTTAACATATCTATAATCATAGTAGTGCTATAAAAATACAAAATGAAGGCATATGTAGCAAGAAGTTTTACGGTCAGTTATACCTTCATTTGCGTGTGTTTTCTGTGGCAAAATCAATGAGGGGGACCCTGTCTCCACAGGGTAGAAGCACAGAACCCATTTCATAAAATTCTCTTTTGCCCTCCACATGCATGTCAGTACATGCCCATAACAACATTTCTCTTTCTCTCTCTCTCTTTCTCTTTCTCTCTCTCTCTCTGTGTCTCTCTCTCACACACACACACACACACACACACGCACACAAACATAATTTATGTAAGATAAAAGACAATGACATCATCCCTGGTTTGAAATGTGAGTTGTCTTGCACAGGCTCATGTGTTTTTATGTTTATTTGTTTGGGAAAGTTGTGGCACTTTTAAGAGGTAGAGTATTGCTGGAGGAAGACATTCACAGGAAGTGGGCCTTGAGGTGGGTTAGCCCCAACCTACTTCTGGGAGGAGTCTACTCTCTCTCTTTCTCGCTCTCTTTCTCTCATACACACCCACACAAACACATACACACACAAACACACACTAAATATTTCTTTTTTTCTTAAAGCTGAGTGGAGGCTGTACATATAGTTCAGTGGTAGAGGACTTACATATTATGCTTATGATTAAATACTCAATTCCAAGTCAACCCTCATGCACACAACTGTCAGCAGGTATACTGTTTACCAAGTGGAACACAACTGAAAAAAACCATAAGATTTCAAATAAAGTATGTTGCATTGTGAGCTCCAAATCATATCCGATAACTTTGGTTTTAGCAATATTCTGTTCAATCAAGTGGAAGACAGAATGTTTTCACTAAAATGAAGTTATTTAATAATTACTGTATGTGGAACCTGAAATTAGCATTCTTATACTATCATTGTGAAACACTTTTCATACTTTCAGACAGAATTCTGATATTTTTTCTTTCTCCTTTATCTCTGTTTTCTGTCAAAAAACAATTGCCAATTGCAGTTGTGGAACATGTGAAAAAAGTACTTTCTGATTTACTTTTAAGGGATTTCTTAAGGAAGTTAATTATGTAATACATAAATTTGTCGCTAATTTGCCTTTTGTTCCTCCCGCCTGCATGCCGGCCTGAGACGGGACTTGCTCTAGATCGGTCCTCCACCCCAGGTGAGTTACCCAGCACTCGGGTTGCCCCCTGTCCCAGCTCCTCCCACCAGCCAGTCGGGGCAACACCCAGGCTGCCTCTGGTTTGCCTGGACCATGACCCCGGTCCCAGCCCTTTTGTTCCGCCCACCCGTCTGCCCGCCCGATCAGGTCGGGACTCACTCCGGGGTTCTCCATCCCAGGTGGGTTACCCAGACCTAGGTCGCCCCTTGACCCAGCTCCTCCCACCAGCCAGCCTGGACAACACCTAGGCTGCCTCCAGTTTGCCCCAGCCCCTTTTTTCCTCCTGCCCACCTGCCGGATTAGGACAAGACTTGCTCTGGATCTTCCATCCCTGGAGCCAGAGTGGGCCACTAAGCCAAGTCCCAGGTCCCAGGTGAAGAGTTCTGCCCTCACCATCAGCTCCTCTGTCTCTCCCAGCCACCGGGGACCCTCGCTCCTGGTTCACGGAAGACACACTGCTACTCAGAATTCAACAGAACCCAGGGGCTGGAGAAGTGGCTCAGGGGTTAAGCCTCTGCCTTGCAGGCAGACGGTCCTGAGTTCAGATCCCAGACCCCACATATAGACGCCAGGTGGAAGCAGGTCAGCCTGTGTTTCTGGTCCTGGTAGGGCACAGCCTGTGAATCCCGGGGGCGGAGTAAACAAGAAGGAGGTGGAGGCATCTGAATTCGTCCATGGTTCTACACACACATACACACACGCACAATTGAATAAATAATAAATAATAAAAACATTAAGAAAAAAGAACTCAACAGAATCCAAAGACAACCCAAGCAAAGCTCTAAGGGACAAAGTCCATACATCTGAAGACCTCTACAATCATCCTATCACATGGGAGAGATTCTTCACATCCAGCCCAAAGATAAGTAAACCTCTTTTTTTTTTTAACCATACCTTTTTAGTATTAATCATGTAGATTAACTTTTCCATACAGCCACCCCAAAATATATACAACTCCAGGGATTATACCACTTACCCTCACATATCACCAAGATACTAAATTCTAAAAGTGCACTATCATACTAATATTCATTCCCTGTCTACTTAACCTGACTTAGCTGATGTACTAACAGCCTAATAGCCTCATCTAGGAAATAATACTAACAACAAACAAACAAACCCGACTACAAGGCAAGCACTAGTAATAAAAGCCCGAGAGTAGTAACACCAACAAAATCAGTTCAGTCAAAAACACACAGAAACTGAAAGGTCTTAAGAGAAAAAACAACAATGCCCAAGTCAAAGTGAAGATCCATGAGAAACAAGATCCAGGAAGACAAATCTCCCACCGAAAGAATTAATCCCATGATGATGGATTCCAACCAGAACAAATTCACAGATAATAACCAAGAAAGCCAGACCCAAGATAACAACTTTCAAAGTATGATCATTACCATGATTAATACTATGAAAGAGGAAATCTGGGAGGAGTTAAAAAACCGAATCAACCACTTTGAACAGGAACACAACAGAAACAACAGACACTTGGAGGAGTTGAGAAAACAGTTCAAGACACAAAAATAGACATAGAGCAGTTAAAACAGTCTCAGGCAGTTTAAAATCGAACTAAAAGACAAGTTATCTTCAATCCAAAACTCAACAGAGTCTTATCAGCAGAACTAAGGAAACAGAAAATAGAATTTCAGATCTTGAAGACAAAGTGGGAGAATTAAACAACTCAATGGAAGAGGTTCTTAAAGCCAAAGAGATACTTGAGAGAAATATTCAAGAGATATGGGACAACCTGAAGAAGCCTTACATGCGCATTCATGTAATACCCGAGCAAAAATCCCAAAATACCACACCTGAGGAAATTTTTCAAATTATCATAAATGAAAACTTCCCTCAACTAAAGAATGAGAGGCTCATCCTAATACAAGAGGCATTCCGCACCCCAAACAGATATGACCAAAATAGAAAATCGTCACAGCAAATAATAGTCAAAACATTCCACATTCAAGACAAAGAAAATGTGCTGAGAAGGGAAAAAAAAAACAAGCAAAAACAAGTCACTTTTAAAGGTAAACCTATTAAAATAATGAATGACTTCTCAATGGAAACAGTAAAAGCAAGAAAAGCTTGGAGAGATGTACAAGTATTAAATGAGCAAAAATGTCATCCCAGACTGATATACCCAGCAAAACTATCCATCATTATCCAGAGAGAAAGAAAAGTTTTCCAGCACAAAGACAACTTGAAGGCTTGAATGTCTACCAAACCAGGCCTTCAAAAAATGCTAAAAAAGATACTCAAGCTTGAAGAAAAAACAAGCATATCCAGGAGGACAGAAGGGAAGTATAATAACCACCAAAACATAAAAGTCAAGCAATACACTTACAAAATCCATTAAGCATAAAAAATGTCCAGAATTAAAAATGATTTCTCCACTATAACATTAAATGTCAATGGTCTTAACTCACTGATCAAGAGACACAGATTACAAACTTGGATTAAAAAACACAAACCATCAATCTGCTGCCTTCAGGAAACTCATCTCACCACAAAAGAGAAGCAAGCACATCCTAAAAATAAAAGGCTGGTCAAAAATTCTACAAGTTAGTGGAACCAGGAAACCAGGGGTAGCCATTATGCTATCAGACAAAATGGATTTCAAACCAAAAAAAAAATCATAAGAGACACAGATGGTTACTATATTTTAGTCAGAGGTATATAATTCACTAGGAAGACTTCACAATACTGAACATATATGCACCTAATACGGGCCCCTCCACATTCATTGAGAAAACCCTACAGCGTCTAAAGTGAGAAATCAACCCCCAAACCATAATTCTTGGGAATTTCAACACTGCCCTCTCAACATGAGATAGATAACAGTCCAAAAGCTTAACCAAGACACTTTGGAACACAACCAAACTCTTAAAGAAATGGACCTTACAGATCTCTATTGAACTTTTCATCCACACACCAAAGAATACACATTTTTCTCAGCAGCACATGGAACTTTCTCCAAAATAGATCACATATTGGGCCACAAAACGAATCTCCACATATACAGGAAAGTTGAAATTCTAGCCTATACACTATCAGACCACCATGGTCTAAAGCTTGACATCCACAACATAATAAACAACAGATAATACAATAACTTCTGGAAACTTAACACTATGATGCTGAATGAGAATTGAATTCAGGAAAAAATTAAAAAGGAAATTCAAGATTTCCTGAAAGTAAACGATAATGAAAATATAACTTGACAAACTCTTTGGGACACAATGAAAGCTGTCCTAAGAGGTAAGTTCATAGCTCTTAATGCCTACATCAAAAAAATGGAAACGTCAGAAATAAATAACTTAAGAATGCAGCTTAAAGCTTTAGAGATACTAGAGCAATCTGATCCCAAAAGCAGTGGAAGAGAGGAGATAAGCAAAACATGGGGAGAAATATCTGAAATTGAGATTAGGAAGACAATACAGAGAATCATCCAGTCAAAAAGCTCATTCTTTGAAAAAAATCAAAAAGATTGATACACCCCTAGGTAAATTAACCAAAAGCAAGAGAGTAAAAACACAAATTAATAAAATTACAAATGAAAATGGAGTTATCACTACTGATACCCAAGAAGTCCAGAGAATTATAACGTCATATGTCAAAAACTTATACTCTGTGAAATTTGATAACACAAAAGAGATGGATGAATTCCTAAGTAAGCACAACTTACTGAAATTGAATCAGGAAGTTGTGAATTATTTAAATAGTCCTATAATATATGAGGAAATCAAGGAAGTAATCTCAAATCTTCCCACCAAGAAATGTCCTGGACTCGATGGATTCGGCACAGAGTTCTACCAGACATTTAAGGAGCTAACAACAACAATACTCCTTAAACTGTTCCATCAAATAGCAAAAGAAGGAACACTACCAGATTCTTTCTACGAAGCTAATATCAGCTTAATCCTAAAACCTAATAAAGATTCACTTAAAAAAGAAAACTATAGGCCAATCTCTTTGATAAACACAGATGCAAAAATTCTTAACAAAGTCTTAGAAAATCAGATTAAAAAAAACATATCAAAAAGATCATTCATGGGGATCAGGTAGGCTTCATCCCAGGCACACAAGGTTGGTTCAACATACGCAAATCAATAAATGTAATCCACCATATAAACCAGTCTAAAACTCAAGACCACATGATGCTCTAAATAGATGCAGAAAAAGCTTTTGAAAGATCCAACAGCCTTTTATGATCAAAACCTTAGAGACAGTTGGAATGGAAGGAACCTTTGTCAATATAATAAAAGCTGTCTACAACAAGCCCACAGCAAGGATTATACTCAATGGGGACAAACTCAAAGCATTCCCACTTCAATCAGGAAATAGACAAAGCTGTCCACTCTCACCACCTCTATCAATATTGTACTTGAAGTCTTAGCTGAAGCCATAAGACAAGAAAGGGACATAAAAGGGATTCAAATCGGCAAGGAAGAAGTCAAGTTATCTCTATTTACAGATGACATGATCTTATACCTGAGTGATCCAAAAAACTCCACCAGGAAGCTCCTGGAACTAATTGAGAAGTTCAGCAGGGTGGCAGGATACAAAATAAATTTGCAAAAATCAGTGGCCTTCCTATATGCCCAGAATGAAAGAAGTGAAAAAGCCCTAAGAGAAATAATCCCATTTACTATAGCCCCTAAAAAACATGACATACCTTGGTATAAACCTAACCAAAGAGGTAAAAGATCTTTACAATGAAACCTTTAAAACCCTAAAGAAAGAAATAGCAGAAGATACCAGAAGGTGGAAAGACTTCCTATGTTCCTGGATTGGCAGAATCAACATCATAAAAATGACCATCCTACCAAAGGCAATATACAAATTCAATGCTACACCAATTAAAATCCCAAAGCAATTCTTAAAAGAGGTTGAACAAACAATCTCAATGTTCATATGGAGGCATAAAAGACCCAGGATAGAAAAAAAAATCCTGAGTAACAAAAACACTGCTGGAGGTATCACCATACCAAACCTTAGTCTGTACCACAAATCCATAGTTATCAAACAGCCTGGTACTGGCTCCAAAATAGACACACAGATCAATGGATAATCGTTGAAGACCCAGATATAAGCGCACACAATTGCAACCATTTGATCTTTGACAAAGGGGCCCAAAAAATCCAATGGAAAAAGAACAGCATCTTCAACAAATGGTTCTGGCAAAACTGGATCTCCACATGTAGAAGATTAAAACTGGACCCGTACTTGTCACCATGTACAAGACTTGCTTCCAAATGGATCAGTGACCTCAATATAAGGCCAGAGGCTATAAAAACCTTAGTTGAAAGGGTAGGGAAATCCTTGGAGCTGATTGGACTAGGCCAACAGTTCCTAATCGAAAATCCAATAGCGCAGTCAATACAACCATCACTCAACAGATGGGATCTTGTGAAATTAAAGAGCTTCTGTTCAGATAAAGAGATTGTAACTCCAGCACAAAGATGACCCACAGAATGGGAAAAAATCTTCACTAACCATATATCTAATAAAGCTCTATTATCCAGAATGCACAAAGAACTTAGAAAACTAAACACCAAGGAAACTAATGGCCCAATTGAAAAATTGGCCCTGGAACTTAAAACAAACTTTACCAAGGATGAAATCAAAATGTCTAACAAATATCTTTAAAAGTGCTCCACATCCTTAGCCATCAGGGAAATGCAAATCAAAACCTCCCTGAGATATCATCTCACCCCAGTCAGGATGGCAAAAATCCACAATACAAACAACTACAAATGCTGGAGAGGATGTGGGGAGAGGGGAACTCTCCTACATTGCTGGTGGGAATGCAGGCTCATACAACCATTCTGGAGAGACATCTGGCGAGTCTTAAAGAAGTTAAAGATTGAAATGCCATATGTCTCAGCTATTCCACTCTTTGGAATAACCCCTCATACAGCAAAAATTCACCTCGATAGCACAAGCACAACCATGTTCATGGCAGCACTGTTTACAATAGCAAAGTCATGAAATCAACCCAACTGTCCAACAGTTGATGAGTGGATAAGGAAAATGTGGTACATTTATAGAATGGAATACTACTCAGCCATCAAAAATGATGAATTAATGCAATTTGCTGGGAAATGGATGGAATTAGAAACAATTATATTGAGTGAAGTATCCTAGACACAGAAAATTATGCACTGTATGTGCTCCCTAATAGGTGGATCCTAGTACCAAACCACTTAGAGATACACTCAAAGATAAGTCTCTGTAATACCTGTAATACCTTTTCAATACTGTAATTGAAATGATCATAAACAGGAGAGAAGGGGAAAGAGGGGCTTGCCAGAAACAAGAAGAGAGGGGATCATGTTACAGCAAAGATAATAGGCCACCATCAAGGACTGCAAGTAAGAAATGAGACATCTTGTTAAGCTCACAGAATTTCCTTCCTAGTCACTTGCAACTGATGGGGTATGATCTTACCAGAAAGGGAGGACATACAGTCTGGGAGATAGAAAGTAGCCATTTTGCAATGGGAGACTGACCAACCCCTCACCACAGTCTCCTACTCTTATTCTTGAATCTATCCTTATAACAAGACTCTGTTTTAACAACTTTTTATCTCTGACTAGGAGGTGACATCCAATACCCATTATAATGGAGCCAATGGTATTGCAGGAGCAGCAAAAGTGAACAAAAAATCAACAGACCATAATTCAGAACATCAGAGATTTTATATCAACCACCTGGAATTAGGGCTGCCTAATCTCTCCCCATCCTGAAGCTTAGGGAAATTTGCGGAAGACGGGGTGATAAGATTGTAAGAGCACAAGGATGGGAGGAGTAATGATATGCAAGATACTCCACACAAGTTAGGGCCAAAGCAATTATAATAGGACTCTGCATGATCTGCAATGACCAACACATCATTGACCACTCAAAGTGTAGCATGGACTTAAGGCACTAGGATCCTTAGAATCAAGGGATTAGCAGTCACAATAGTGTTCCTATACTTAAGGGGAACACAAGAAAGAATTCTAGAAAATGCCATTGAGTCCTTACACCTCATCAGAGAGGAGGACCCAGAGGAAAGTTTGATATACACATTAAAGGATGCTTCAGAGATGGTCGGAAGGGGTACTAGGAGAAAGGGAGGGAGGGAGGAAAGGAAGGGGAAAAGAGGGGAGGGAGCAGGGAGGGGTGGAGGGAGGGAGGGGACGGGGTACCTATTACGTTTGTATGAGCGGAAAAATAAATAAATAAATAAACAAATAAACAAACAAATAAATAATAAATAAATAAATAAATGAAACAAATTGGGCATTTGAACAATGTTAATTTTTCTGTTGCAACTTCTGTTGCAATGTTAATTCTTTCTGTTGAAATGTTCATATTAATATATTCCAGACAGAGTCTACACTAAGAAACAACTAGATACGAAGTTTAATATCTAAGAAAATAAATTATTTCCTGCAAGAAAATACATGGGGAAATAAAAAGATAGCTTTATTTTCTAGTGTGGCTAATTCATGTTTTAGATTTGTACTTGTAAGAATTGACTCTTCTGTTTGATAAAGAATGTGATTTTTATTAAATGACAGATAACATGATGAAAAATCAGTAACTTCAGTGTTAAATGATGATAATTTTAGATGTGGAGATGCAAATTAAATATATGATTCATACCCAATGAAATGCTAAAGAACTCATTATTTTCTGTGTAAATATTCTATAGAAATTTGGAATGAACTTCAGTGAAAACTTTAAAAATTGTAAGAAAAATGTTTAAATGAATAACAATAATCCACAAAGAAGCAGACAGCATTTACTGTGTTTAGCACTCTTAAAAACATTATGGTTCAATTCCTAAAGGATTTTCAGTTTAATCTTGAGGGCCTGAATTTGCATCATTATCATCCACATAAAATCCAGGCATTACTACTGTCCTGTGCAACTCCAGCACTAGCAGTTAGAGATGGGTAGATATTAGGGGTTTGTTGGCAGACTACTCTAGCGGATAGTCTAAGTTTTGGGTTTGGTTAAGAGATTCTTTTTCAAAAAAATAAAGGAAAGAGTGATAGAAGACATATTAATGATTTCCATTTGTCTCTAGAAAGCACACATGAATATATATACTGACATATATACACTCACCATATTCATAAATATGGATACATTTTATTTCCCCACTAGCATAAAGCTAGAAAACCAAGACAATCTATGAACAGCAAAGAATATCCCTAATATATGAAAACTGTGATTTTTGCTAATAATGTTGTTAAATAATAATATAATAAATAATATAATATAATAAGATAATAAAAAATAATAATATGTCTAAAAAATAGCAATGACAGCTGTTGGTTGTCCAATAGTTACTGTGTATACCTCAAGAATTAGGTGACTTTTCAAATGTTCTATTTCAAATAATATTATTATATTTCCCACTTTTTAGATGCCAGTGAAAATGAAATAAAATCTAATGACTATTTTAAGAAAAAAACCTATAAAAGAACGTGATATCAAAAGCCATGACTTCTGCTACTAATAATCATGTTTATTTGTTTGAAGATTTAACAATGTTACTTAAAGAATTTATTCTCTTTGATGATAGACTAAAATTTATCTGCAAATCATATTCTCACTGATAATATCAGGAATATGTTGCCACATAGCCAACATCCCAAAGCATAATGTCTTTAGGGTTTGAAAATGGATTGATTTTGATGGGTAGAGTGGATCCAAGATTCAAATTCAAATCAATTTGACCTGGAGGGTGCATTTTGACTTTCTGCTGAAAGCTCATGGGAGTAATGGCCTACAAGTTTGTATTCTCCTCAGGTGAATGCTTCTGTTTGTGATGATTTGCCTACCTTATGAAACAGCAACTGGATTGCAAGAAAAACCTTTCAAAAATAAATCTTCCTGACTGAACTCTCTCTGAGTTCCTCTTATATCATATTTCTGGTATTGAAATATCTCACACTAATAAGTTCATTGTCAGAGGGCATAAGGTTGTCCAGCAGAAGTAAAGGGGGCTGTGAGCCACCAGAAACAGTGAAATAAGCAACCAAAATAGAATGCTAACAAGTAGGAGGTGGAGACCTGTGAGGATACCTGTGAGGAATTCCTAGTTAAGGCAATCTTTTAGCAAGCCTGAGTTGGATTGTCTTGATTGCACAAATAATGTATGAAAACTCAGACAATTATTAGTGGAATTATTCCCCGGACAGGTCATCAAGATAAAATAGAAGAAACTGAAAATTTGAAGGCAAGCAAGAAAATATGTTATGTTGACCTATGCTCTCTGTTCTTGTGTTTTGACAAGTTCTCTCCACTCCTGCTTATGTAACTGTTTTGCCATGATGAACTGAAACCTGCAGTTGTGAGGTGCATGAAATCCTTTCTTGCCAAAGTGGTTTAGGTCAATGATTGTGTCACAGAAAGTGTGAACCAGAGCTGATTCTTCTCACTTTGGTAAGAGAATTAGAGATAAGGGAACACATTTCAAATTTTTGTAGAGAAAAATGTAAGAGCCATGCAGAGCACAATCTCCCCTCTCACTGTGGTAACATGATTAATAATTGAAACATTATTCACAAAGATGACAATGAGGTTATACTAAAAATCAAAAGTCTAAATTTAGTAATGTATCTCATAAAATATTTTTATGATTGTCAGATATTTTTCTAGAAAGTGGAGCATCTCCATTTATGCTCTGAGAGGGCATTAGAGCTAACTAGTGTTACTGATTAGGATATCTAATCCCCCAAAAGTATATCTTCCAGGCATTTATGGGTGCTTATTTAAATTAGGCCTGCTTGCTTACAAACCTGAAGGCAGTCGTTATCTTGGTTAGCATGATAGTTAATCCTGGGTGTCAATTTGACCACACCTGGTATTAACTAAGATACAGTTTGACCATCTGAAGAGATTATCAGGATCAATACATTTACAGTACCAAGACCAGTCCTAGATCTGATTGGACCCTCTCAGGAGAGGTCCAGATAAAAGTAACCACAGATCAGAAGATTGGGAAGAAGAGAGAATCTCCAAGGATGTTTGCAGTGATTTAGCCTGCCTCTAGCTTCAGCCACCAGCCATGTCACCTCTGCCAGGAAAGACTGTTTCTCCCCTCTGGAACCATAAGCTGAATAAATCTCCCTTTCTTCCTTAAGTTATTTGATTTTGTGTGTTCTTTCACAGCAATGGTTAAGATTAACTGCTACAGTTAGGTTATTGGACGTGGAACAACCTGGCCACTCTGAGTGAAATTGCTTTCATGGTCTTAGATTATGGACTGAATAAATGGAGAAATCATGATGAATATGTATACTTCCAGCACTCTATGCTTGCTGATTGTGGATGAAATATGACATTTTGCTTCAAGCTTTTGCCGCCTTGACTTCCCTTCTACTGGAATGTAACCCTTGATCTGTGAGCCAGAATAAATGCTTTCCCCTGGGAGTTGCTTTTCTAAAGTATTTTATCATAGTAGCAAGGAAAAATAAAGACAATACAACTGTGAAAGGTAAACAGAAAATGAAAATCTTAAACATCTTGTGTAAAAGGAACTAACATAATATTAACAAAGTAATAACTTGCTAAATTTCAAGACTAAGTGAAAACAGGACCTTCAGTGTATCTGTTTTTGTTAAAGATGTTTTAAACAGGGTGAATTTAAGGCTCAGTTTTCTTAGCTTTGCTAGACACAGGTGTAGTTGATGAAAGCTTGTAGTTACCAAGATGAAAAATCTAATATGATGTAACCACACAAAATAATGGGGGTCAACATTTCCATTATCTCAACATAGAGATACACTCTTGGAAATAAGTAAGTCATCTCCTTAGTTGACAATCTTCTCAATAAATAATTATAAAGAATGTAAACTTCAAAGCTTCCAACTTATTTAAATTTTGTGCTGATAGTAGTTATATGCGTCTTTGTATTCTGAATATAATGTCATATTATCGTACCTACTTGTACTTTGTTTTGTGAATCATAACTATATTATCTTATATTAACCTTTAACAATTGTGTTCAATGAAAGACAGAGTCTACATGGATGTAGAAAAATAATATCCAACTATGAACTATGTTAGAAAAGAGAGAAATAGGTAGCTGTGATAGTTGCAGCTATTAACTTGACAATTGAAGTCTTGAGTTCTGGCATATTTGCAAAGAACTAGTAGAATTAGACTGAACAAGTTGTAGGAAATTGATGAAGGAAAACAATGTATTTTGTTCAATTCTATCCACTTATATGAAAACTTATTTCTTTTATACCCCAAATTTAACTATCTTTCAATTTTGTTTTTGTCTCTTACTAGAAACATGAAAGTCCCTGTAACTGTCATGAATACATCAGGAAGATAATAAGCATCAAAAACTAATTAGTCTTCTAAAAAGAAATAGATTTTTGCTTCATCCAGAATTACCAAAACAAATAATGACTTCTACAGTTTAACTTAGGATTCCTATTTTGCTTCCCTAGAGAATATATAGATATAACATTGTAGGGCTGTAAGTGTGCAGTCAGCTTCCAGTTTATATGACTCCTCCATTCCTTCAGATGGTGGACATGAGATTATCAAAGTACAGTCTATATAGGAATAAGATATATCTTCAAATTCTGAGAACATTGGCAATCCCATATCGTTTCCACATTAAAGTTGTATTCTCTGAAATTGATGTGCAGGCTGCATTCAGCAGTTCAGTTTCTTTCTTAATTCCTTCAACTTCAGGTACATGAAAGTAAATTAATTAATTTCAGGATTCCTCAGAGACTTCTGCAACATTACTAATGAAATTAAAATTATTGAAGTATTGTTAAGATTAATTTATTATCTTAGAGCTTCTAATGAGATATTTTATGCACCAATTTGTCAGTTTTCATATCAAATGTATTTCAATAAACTTTCAGAATGTCTGTCATTCATTTACTAGGCATGCAGAGAATATTGAACAAAAATTAAAGTGACTAAATTCAGTATTTTGTCATTAGTTTGCATATTGTTTAAATGAAAATAATATATATGATTTATATCTGATTAATATAATAATTCCAAGAATGTTTTGCATCAGAGTATTTATTGTTACTGCATCTAAACCAGCATTGTAACAGCTTTAAAAGTTTAGTTGCTAATAAATATTTGAGTTTCATAATTTTCTAAGAAAGATTTTAATGTTAATAAATAAAAGGAAAATTGTATTATATTTAGAAAAGCAAAGAGTTCAATGGTAGAAGTATTGTAAAACTAAACTTTTACCCTATAAAATTCATTAAACATTATTTGAGACAAAATGATTTATTTTGTAAAAGGAAAGAATCGACTTATCAAAAAAGATTAAATGTAAATTCACTAATTACTTAAAAGCAAATTCTATACACAACATTTCTCTAGTGGCCTTGTTAACACCACTTCTAGCAAAATATAATATCCATATATCATCAAAGAACTCACAAGCATACTTGGTTCTCTCATTTATCAACAGAATTTTTTCATGGAGTAATCAGTTTTTCATTACACTTAAGAATTTGTAGCAGATGAAAATATATTTGATTAGACTTTTATTTTAAATAGTGTTCTCATAACTGTTACTTCTATCGCTCAGGGAAAATTTCTTAGCAATGATCTATAGTTCAGGATTTCATAGACATACTAAGTGGAATTTAAAGATTGTAATCTTCCTAACCCCTCAGTCCTAGCTCATATGCAGATGTTTATTCTTGAAATAAACATATGATTACATTGAAAAGTAAATGTTAAGTGCCGAAGTTATCATAAAGTTACAATAAAGTCTTTACCAAAGATTTTTGACCTGTTTTAGTCCTACATAATTTTATCTCTGCACTTGACACCCTTCTTATCCTACCTTTCTTCTATTTTTTGTTTTTTTCTTTCTTTTTTATTTAAAGTAGGCTTTTTGATTTTTTAAATATTTATCTCTTTATGAGAGAGAGAGAATTCTTTCACATGTCAAAGTTCACATGGAGTTCAGAGGATTTCATTCAGAGTTTGGATCACCTCCCACACCAAAACTCAACTCATGATCTTTTGTCAGGTTTTGTTTCCATTATTCAGAATTATTCTCGTAAGCTGTGTTCTCAGGAGAAATACAAATAGACTTTCCTCTTCTCAGGAAATATGCAAAATGACATCCATCAAGAATTGGTTCATACGATTATGGAAGACAAATTATTCCAAAGTTGTCTGTCTTCAAACTGGAAAGCAAGACAGCCCATGAAGAAATCAATCCCAGTTCAAGGGTATGTTGACACTATGAATTTCAGCGGAGGGACATAAAGCCACAAGAAAAGAGATGCCCCATTCCTATCCCATCAAAGCAACTTCCTAAAGAAGGTGACTTCCTCCTTCCTATGGCTTCCCTTCAATTCTGATTCTTGGTTCAATAATTTCCTTATCCTTGATGCAAGCTTCATATACTGTTTTCTCCTAGGAATAACCGATATTCCTTTAATGAATTGTTTCATTTAATATTTTTCCCATATCCCATAAGCCTGAGTTTCTGAGTTATATCATTTTAAATTCCTAATCTAATTTTTTCTAATTTTACAAGCATATTGATTAATTATCCCAGAATTCTCCTTTCCCCCTCTCTCCTCCCCTCATCAATGCACCCACTCTCTCCTACCTTCTATATTTTAGTCCCAAAATAAAACATAACAAATATGAAAAATATACAATTGGAACAGCAAGATCAAAATAATTTAAAATATGAATAATTAAAAAATCAGATATTCATTCTGAAAAGTGATATGTTCAGTTAGAGTCCCCTATTTTCACTAACTTTCTTTGTGATGTGTCTGATTCTGATCATGGTTTGGGAGAAGATAATCTAGCTGTTATTGCTCTCTTTATATCATTACTTAATAATATGGTTTCAACCACCTTAAAAATGCACTGAGAAAAAGTAGTAGGCACAATTGTCCTTAATTTTGTTTTCTCTACTTATCTTTTTGTGAGTGAGGTATGTGTGTGTGTATGTGTGTGTGCATGTGCAAGCGTACCCATGTTGATTGATATGATCAATGAATGTTCTTGCAAATGCAGGTGGGTGTAAGGAAATCTAAGCACAAACTTTCTTGATTGTCCTCTCTTTTAATGTTTTTTGAGCTACGGTCTCTCTTGCTTACCATTGCATATGCCTGCTGATGCCCGAGTTTCCAAGTATGGTATGCTATGTAAAATAACAATAGTATTATATGTGAAATATAATATTGCAACAATATTATACATGAAATATAGCATGCGATAATTATAAAATTATATTTAAAGTTGAATCTAATTTTATATTCAAAGCAAAAATAAATTAGATACTTATTTGATAAGAGAATTCACATGAAAATTATTTTATGGCTAAATTCATTATTGTACTGTCAAAAAATAAATAGTACATGATATTAAATGACAATACAGATGGCAACAAAATTTCACATAGTTGAAATTTCCTTCATTACCTTTGGACTATACCCCTCTGTAGATTTTATAGCCATCTATGATCAGAACACTAAAACATGTGTCTTATCTGCCTAATATTATATTCTCAGAAACAAACATGCCATATCTTGGAATAAGTAGACTAACTTCCTAAGGTTAAAAATTATCAATAATTAACCTCATAGTTTTCTGTTAGCATGATTCTTAAATCCAAATTGTAGAGAGCCTGACAACTTAATAAAATCCAGTATTGCATACATGCACACAAAATTACTGTTCCTTTTTAGTCCAGCACTCACATAGTTGCCCATCAATATTCTGGAGTATCTTCTGTGCACTAACAAGCCAAGCTCTAAAACTCTTCTCTCATTAGGCTGAAATTGGCGGGTAGCCTTGAATTCCACACAATTAAGAGCAATGACATTTTGGTGATATGTTATTTCAGCTACCAGATGTCATTTTGAGTAGCTATCAGAATATTTCTAGCCAGGTAAGAAAATAAACCAAGAAATGTCTTTAAGGTAAATTTATTTGCACTAATAGAAGGATTGACTTAGGAGGCATTTTGAAATTAATTAAGGGGATTAGTCGTATCCTTGAAGGCTAGCAGAACTTCTAGTCCCTCTGCCATTCTCTTCCACATACTCTTGTGCAAATGGAAAATGTACTCTTTGTACAATGGGAAAGTTATCTGGATAGCACAGTATTCACACAAGAAAAGCTGAAGCCAGAGAAAATAAGAATATGTTCCCCCAACATTTCCTTTATTCAGAAAAAGGAAACTTTTATTTGAAGTCTCTCATAAAACATCAGATTATTCCAACTATGAACAATGCCTGTCAAAAACCTACACTGATATGTGAAATGCCTGTGAGTTATCAATAAAATAAGAGCACAAAAGGTACATGTTTAATATGCTTTTAGGTTAGAATAATAGTAATCTCTCAGTCATTGAGATATTTTTAAATATGAAAAGACTGAATGTACTCAAAACAATACTTTAGGCCTTTTGTTACATTGACAAGAGCAAAGAAATTCATTCTTTGCACTTGACATTTCCAATTCCTGTTGTGAATTCTTGTTTCATAATGGCATTTTAAAAAGATGTCAGTTTTAAGTTATCCTTTGTTGATTTAATTCAAGCTGCTTGGCACTTCTCTTTTTGTATTTGTTTTTCTCTTTTTGTATAACACATTGGGTGTCTTTGGATAAACTGTTTTGTGAATCTAAAACAGAAATAAAATAGCACAAATCTGGTGCATCATTTATTATCACAAATAGTCCATCTTTCAAAAGTAGACTCTCCATGCTAAATCTTTTCCAGAAACTTATACGGCTGCATTGCTTATTCGTAAGCTACATATCATGTACATTTGATCATCAGTTCTATCTGACCAAGTCTAATTTAGTTCATTCTATAAAATGAACAGACAAGTGCTGTCTGCAGATTCACAATAGTCTTCTTTAATATCTACATAGTTTTAAATTAGATATGTTCATTGTATGAACATAAATTAGTAAGGGGAATTAAATCACAGTAGGCAACAGTGGCTAACACATATTAAAAACTTGTAAGGTTATATATATATATATATATATATATAGTCAGGGAGAGCGTTTCTATCAAGTTCCTGACAAAAATCCTAGAAAAAACTCATAGAGCTGAAGTTGTTCACTTTGAGCACCTACAGGAATGGCATTCAGAAATATCTGTATATCAGGCTCAGATTTCTCTGCATGAGTCACTTGATCAGAGAGAATTCCTAAACCAAACCCTGAATTCTGACTGTGAAAGGAAAGACACAAGAGCAGTGCTATTTATTCTGCTTCTAAAGTAATTTAACTTGGACTTTTAAGACTGAATAATATAATATCTCCTGGGTCCAGTCCTGGCTCTTGGTCTCCTTCACCATGGAATGTTATTCTCTGGCCCATTGTATCTTTCGTGTCTGTCTTTAGTGCTGATCTTTTCTCTGTGGCCCTGGCACTCCATGCACAGAGACTGAATTTGCTGGACCATTCCTTGTCCTATCTGATGAATCTTTATTTGCATTCCAGTACCCCACCAGTTAGGGCAGCACTCTACTGCTCGTCTCTTAAAACCTCAGCCTTCACATTGGTCACAGATCACATTCTTCTGCAGAGCCAGTTTCCTTTTTGCACCATTATACTAGTCTTCTAAGGCTACTGAGAGTTGATGCACAACGCTTTTTTTATTATTTATTCAATTGTGCATGTATGTGTGTGTGTGCGTGTGTGTGCGTGTGTGTGTGTAGAACCAAGGACGAATTTGGGAAGCACTATGGACACCTCCACCTCCTTCTTGTTTACTCTGCCCAGGGATTCACAGGCTGTGCCCTACCAGGACCAGAAGCGCAAGCCGCCCCCACTTCCGCCTGGCCTCTATACGTGGGGTCTAGGATCCGAACTCAGGACCTTCCTCCTGCAAGGTAGAGGCTTAACCCCTGAGCCACCTCTCCAGCCCCCTGCACGATGCTTTTGCCTCTCTTTTTTCTCTGTATCCTTCCTCCTCCACAAACAACAACAACAACAACAAAAAACATTAACTATGTCCATGGGGAAGCCAAAGCCACCACCTGCTCCACCTAAGCTCCTGTTCTCCTCCTTTGTCAGATAACTCCCTTCTCTTGGCATCAGAGAGAACTTCATAATCTGTTTAACTTTTCTCCTTCATTTAGATTTTCATCAGGGAGGTACTTCAAAGACAGTGTCCTATAAGACTTTTTTCATTCTTTCTGGATGGAATGAGTTTGAACTCCTAAACATCATGGTTAATGGTTTTTTCACCATTTTTCTACAGTCCATGAACTGGCCAGGGTCCCAGAAAGAACAGAAAGGGGTGCATAGCAGTGTGCAGCTCAGCAACCTATCACTCTTCTACCTCTTCCTGAGCATTCCGAAACGTTCCAGGGCTTATGGTTTCTAAGAGAAGGAAAAGAAAACCAAATAAAACAGACAGGAACCACACTCTAAAGCTGCAACAAAACATTTGCCAGATGGTTAGTCGTAGGTCAGTGTTTGGAGACATGTTCATTTCCTCAGGTAGAAAAGTCACACCTGGAATAGCAACTACAATTGGAGTTATCTGAGAACACAATGCACTGTCATTCTTTTCTGTGTGGATAAAGTATCAGGTTGTTTAAAGAATGTGGTGTAATAGATAACCCTTTTAAGTTAAGTTTAAGATAAATTTTAAGTTCCTATTGCACTAATTTCTGTAAACTATCCTGGGATACAATATTGCTGACTTTCTCCTTTATTCTTTCTCTGAGGCAAGTATCAGGTGTTACACATTGTATTTCTCCTATGATAATCTTCTTTACAGGACAGGAAACTTATGTGGAGATTCTGTGAGTTCCTACATATGGTGAGTGTATCTGTGTCAAATATGAATTGTGATATCATGGAGATATGTTGTGTTTGCAAATCTAATCTAAAAATTCATTGCTCAAAAGATAACTCTTTAAATTTTATTTTTATTCTTTTAGAATTTTAAATATGCATACAAAGAATTTGTATAATTTTCACTCCTTATACAACCTAATCCTCTTCCTTTTCCCACTACATAATTTTTCTTTTTTTTCCTTTATTTTTTTATTATTAATACATTTTTATAATTATTTCAGTTCATACAAACTTAATATGTACACCAGTCCCTCCCTCCCTTCTCCCCCCCCCGTACCCCCTGCTCCCCCTCCCCACCCCCCTCCCTCCCCATCCCCCAATGCCTCCCGCCCCAATTCCCAGAGAGTCCTTTATTGTGCATGCCTGATTTTCCTCTGGGCCCTCCTCTCTGATGACATACAAGGACCCAGTGGCTTTTCCCTGAACTCTTTCCCGTGTTCCCCTTAGGTATAGGAACACTGCTGTGGCTGCCAATCCCTTGCCTCCAAGGATCTTGGTGCCTTTAGCAGAAGCTAGACTTTTTGAGGTCAACAGTGTGTTGGACAATGAGCAGGGCATGCAAAGTCCAATTATGATTGCTTCAGCCCTAACTTGTATGGAGTATCTTGCATATCATTGCTCCTCCCATCCTTTTGCTCTTACACTCTTACGGTCCCCTCTTCCACAAATTTCCCTGAGCTTCAGGATGGGGAGAGATTAGGCTGGCCTAGTTCTAGGTGGTTGATATAGAGTCTCTGAAGTTCTGGATTGTGGCCATAATTTTTCTTTCACATCACATTCCCTCTTGTATATATATATATATATATATATATATATATATATATATATATATATATTTTGCAAACCTGAATTCCATCTGGGATACTTCTAATGCATGTAACTAGCCAGTTTGCTCCAGCATGGATACTATATCAGTGTGTATATGACTTAGGAGAGTAAAGCCATGTTTTCCTTGTTTTCCTCCATTCCCTTTTCAAAATTATGCATCTTTAATCATTGAGGGATGTATGGTACCAATTGAGATCTTTTCCTTTCCATGGTAAAAAAAAAATAGGTCAAATCTTGTGTAGGCCTTGTGGAAATAGACATAACGGCAGTGAGTTCGTGGATACAGCAGTACTGTGACATTTAAAAGATGGTGTCTGGCAATAGCCTTCTCTACCATAGGCTCTTGTGTTCTTTCAGCCCCTCTTTTATGTGATGTTCTATAAGACTTGCTGTTGGTGGGTGATAGAGAGACTGTAAGAAATGAGAATCCTAAAACGTCTCCTAGTGGAGAAGAGCTTGACATGCAACAATAAAAAAAAATCCAAAATGGAATGGGAATATGATGGAGAAATGCATGGTAAAATACTTCAAGTGCAGTAAGGAAAGATGCCATGTGATGATGGAAAATATGATTGATAAAATGAAAATAGTGAATTGGATTGGAATATTTCTTTAAAATTGACAAGGCCAACAGACAATATTTAATATTCATTTGAATCTCCAAGAGTAAACATTGTGGAGAACAGTGTCACAGAAACTGAGCAACACTGTAAAGAAGAAATTAATGGGTCACATATTAACAGTACAGGAAGGTCAAGAGAGACAAGAACTGGAAAGTGTTTATTACATTTTGAAAATAGGAGGGAATTTATGAACAGTGGAAAGCAACATTTCAACAGAAGAGCAGAAGGTGGATGCACCATTATTGCAGTTTGAGGAGCTAATAAGAGGTTAGTCAAATGACAATAGTATTTCTAGGCTTTAAAACAAACCATATCAGAATTTGAGTGAACAACAAGATAGACAAGCCAAATTTCCTCAGGTACAGTTTCATAAGTCTGAGACTGAGGCTTCTGGAGGTCATGAAAATATCTTGTCTGTTAATCATATTCATAAAAATGGTGAAAATTTCAGATAAATACTGCATTATGAGTTTTAATGTTATTGAAGAAAAAAAACTTTGGAGAAAGAACTGCTTCTCTTCAATTTAAATGAATCTAATAGCTAAGTAAGAGGCAATTAAAATTATGTCTTTTTAAAGCATGTCTTTATCTACATTAGGAATTCCCTGCCCAAGCTTGCTCTCCCTCCTTTAGTGTACTAGGCTGTGTGGTTTCTGATATGAGGAAAGACTTGCGGGAAGCAGAGACGTGGCAGCTGTCAGATTCTTTGTCCAAATTTAATCAGGAATCAACCAGAGAGAAATGTCCTAATCCATCAACACCTGCTTGGGATAAGCAGTCAACCCACCAGAGACAGAGCCAAATATAGAGATTTAATTAATTGAAAGGTTTTGGCAGCTCATCAATGTGCAGCGTTTTCAGAACAAGTTCCAGCTTCAACTAACATAGAGAATCTTTGCATAAGTTTCTCAGTTTTCTCTTTCATTTGTTAGAAATCTATTCCATACAGATATTAGAGAATTTGAAAAGATATCAGACTACAAGGAGAATAGATTAAAGGAATTCATTTTTTGATTCTTTGTCATTGAAATGGATATTTATTGTTTCTTACCAATGTCAGATAGCAAATTTTGCATCCATATTCTAGTTAAGAACTGTATTTTTGCTAACAAGATGCTGATTAACTCATGAGTGAGTGTTCAACGGAGATATATATTTAAATGTTCAAAGCTATATATTAGCTACTGGGCTGAAATGCATATTTTACAGACAAAAGATGGTTATTTCAACTGGCCAAGAGATTAATGTAACCATTCAGGTCTCTCTGTGTCTCACTCTTAGCAATGTGACCTGAGTCAGTTTAGATAAATTCATAAAATTTCTGCCATGTTTTCTGTTTCACTAAAAAAATGTGAATCATAATTTCATTCTCCACTCACAAACTTATTAAGGTCTCTCTTTTGTTCCTGATTCAACAACTCTTGTTTCCAATGCTGTTAATAAGGTAATATATATATATTCCACAGCTGTAGGTAAAATTCATTTGAAATAAATTATATTTTATTCTAAATTACATTCCTTTTAATATTTTTGAATATGTATGTATATTTATTTATGTTTACTTGAGAGAGAAGTAGAGAGTACAGGACACAATGCACAAATGGAGGTGAAATGGGTTAATTTTTGGAAGCCAGATTTCTCCTTTTCATCTTCTAAGTTTCTGGGTATCCAAAGCAGGTCAGCCAGCAGGATTGCCTTACATGCTGAATTAGTTCACTGGCACCCTAAAAATACTTTCTTAATAATAGCAAAAATTACTTCATATTTTAATTTTTTAAAATTTGTTTTGGTTCATTCTTTCTATGTTAGTTTGCTGGCTTCATTTATTTGCATGAATAATTTACTGGGGATGGTTTACTAGAATATAGAGCATATGAATTTAATACATACTATCTTCCATCATAAACTTGTAATACTTGAAGAACAATTTTATGATGTTTCCATATTATTTCCCTTTTTTTGAGATTTTATTGTAAGTGACATATACCAAATGTAAGTGACATAGTTGTGCTCTATCTTCTTTTTCTCTTAGTAGTGTTATATTTAGAGGAGATATCTAGAGCTCTATATTAGAGCTCTTCAATGAGCTCTAATTTATTGGTTTTTTTTTCTTTAGAATTGTTTTGGAGATGAGCACACACCTTAATCTTTAAATCCAAAGTAACCTAGATTTCTTCTATAAATTTTAGGGTATCGTAAGATATAGTACATTTGAATCCATGATGAAATTAAAATTATTCTTTTATTATTATTCATTCAATTGTGCGTGCGTGAGCGTGTGTGTTGGGCCTCTTTACCAGGCCTGAGGCCTGCTGAAGCTTCCTGAGCCTGGCTAGAGTTTCAGGACCTGACTTTAGGTTTCGAATCTCATCTCCACAGGAAAGTTTCATTTCCCTGGGATGATGTCACACCTATTCAATCACCTTCTGGTCACTTAATCACTTCCTATTGGTTACCCCATAATCACACCACCCTTCACCCTTCCCTCCACTGCACAATCTATATAATTCACCCCCCTGTTTAATAAAGTTGAGTTCCTGCTTTGACAGACCTCCCGGCTCCATTGTGTTCATTGCGCCATGACACTCATCACCTGCTCAGCCCCATAGGTCGCCTGCCTGGTCCTGGTCGTCCCTAGCCTCACTACCTGCAGTGGCTCCTGAGTCCTGCAGACTGGTACCCCGTGTGAGGCGGTCTCAACTCGCTGACAGACAAGTTGATCTTCCGGTGAGTGTCCTCTCATAAATTATGGGACAGGCCTCATCCTGGGCTGATCCAGCCCTGAACTCCCTACGAGTGCTTTTAAAAAGCTGAGGTTTGAACCTCACAGATAACCAAGCACAGCAATCATGGTCCTGCTTGCTCAAGGTGGCTCCATGGCTACCTGAGAGCAATTTATTTGATTGGGACACTTGGGACCAGATAGAGAAGTTGATTCTAATGGCCCAAAAACAGAAGGGGGAAATTCCCCTCTTGGGGGTCCTACCCACCATAGGCGCCCTCAAGAGTTGTTTTCCTCCACGGCCTCCTAAGAGAAAAGGGAAACTGAGGCGGTAGACCAGGAGATGAGAGCCCGAGCCCGGCTAACCAGACTGCATCAATCACTCCCCTTCTGATTCCTTTGCTCTTGCGACCTCTCGATCACCTCCCACAAACCCCTTTCTTTCCCCTTCTGCTCTTCCCCCATATCCTCCCTCAGGGCTGATCAAACTTTTCCCGGTTAACATTGCAGGGGGGGGGATTGCCCTGCAGTGTGGTACCCCTGGACAGCTACTGAGATCAAAGACTTAAAAAGGCTGTAGCTGAGGATGGGCCCAACTCCCCTTGGGCAGAGACCATCCTTCCAGGGCTTGTTCATCAGCCCTGCACAGCCCAAAACTGGACGGACTTAGCTAAAGCTGTCCTCCCTGGGGCACTCTTTATCAAGTGGAGTGCCTTTTTTCAAGATGAATGTAGAATTCAGGGACAGAGGAATCAGGAGGCCAACCCAGCGATCCCCATCACCTATGGTATGCTTGCTGGGTTTGAGGCTCAATATTCTACCAGGGCTCAACAGGCAGCTATCCCTGACCCCTATAGAGACCAAGTGAGGATTGCAGTCACTAATGCTTGGAAAAGGCTAGATGGGCCCAACTGAGTCCCCCATTTCTGGATTGTCCCATAGACCAAATGAGGACCTCGCCTCTTTTATTGAGAGGGTGGAGAAAACCCTAGCCTGCAAGGTCCTCCCAGGGCCTATACAAGACCAGTTTGAAAGATCTGGGAAGGTATGAATCAGGATCACAAGCTGGCCTGTGCAGGCCTTAAGGATAAAAATATGGCTAGGTGGATTGTAGTCACCAGGGACATAGGCACTACTTCCCACACTGCCCGGGCCAATGCTAGGGCCATGGCTACAGCTTTGCGCTCAGCCAGAGAAGCTGACAGGCAGGAATCAATTGACACCCTGGTGTGTGCCCTCCAGCAAGTTCTCCCTGGAAAAGGGGAACAAAACTGCTTTGGCTATGAGCGAGAGGGTCACTTTGGAAGGGAGTACCCACTTAAGGCTCAAACCCCGCTGGGGGAGGGTCCTCGGACCCCCTGCCAGAGATGTAGAAAGGGATTTCACTGGGCTAAAGACTGCCGATCTAAAGTGGATATTAGAGGGAAGCCTTTAAACTCCCTCGGGGGCCATCCCCAGCCCCGTTAAATAAGGGGAGGAGAGCTATTAGAGCTCATTGGAAGGTGCCTCTAGTCCCAGGGCTGAGACCTAAGTGTCCCTCACAGTTGGCGGAAAGAGTTTCAAGTTTCTCATTGACACAGGGGCTGACCACACAGTTATAAGAAAAGAGGAGGTGCCTTCAGCCTGGTGGCTGGTCCCGGGCCCACCATGACTAGGAGTGGGTGGACAGTCTACCTCTGGGAGACTATTGATTACAGCCCTGGTCTGATCCCGACGGGGACCATGGAGAGGTGCGCCCCCTAGTGGTTTCTGGCTTAAGTGCTAATCTTCTGGGCCAGGATATTCTTGGAGAAGCTGAGGCCTATATTACAACTGATCATAAGGGCTTTTATGAGGATGTACTTGATCATGAAGAATATGAACAACAGTTTGAGGCCGGTAGGGCTAGTCACCCAAATTACAAGGAATGACCCTTATTTTGAGCACCTAAGGCAGAATCACCCCCAATCATAAAGGCCACTGCTCATCCCCTGGTCCCTAAAATTCAATAGACACCAGAAGACCCTATATGGGTTGAGTAGTGGTCACTACCTGCCCACAAATTACAACAGCTTTATATACTTATAGAACAGCAATTGTCTTTGGGACATGTACAACCATCTACTAGTCCCTGGAATTCCCCTGTTTTTGTTATTAAGAAGGCCAATGGCTCATGGAGACTTTTACATGACTTAAGAAAAATAAATGAAAGAATGACTCCTTTTGGGACCCCTCAAAGGGGTCTGCCCTGGATTCCAGCTATTTCCAAAGATTATTATTTGACTATTATTGACATTAAAAATTGTTTTTTCTCCATTCCCTTGCATCCAGAAGATGCAGAAAAATTTGCATTCTCTGTTCCCTCTGTTAACTTCGGGGGGGCCAGATTTAAGATATGAATGGACTTTCCTGCCTCAGAGAATGGCGAATAGCCCCCCAATCTGTCAGTATTTTATGTCACAAATTTTCTCATTCTTGCTTAACTGCCCTAACATTTTATTTTACATTTATATGGATGATATAATTTTGGGGGCTCTCTCCCCCATCAGTCTCCAAAAAATGAGTGCCTTGTTACCTTGGAGGCCAACAAATTTAGGATGGCTCCTGATAAGATTCAGGCTGTCCCTCCTTTTAAGATCCTGGGCTCTGTGCTGTCCCTTGATACAGTATCCCCTGTTAAGCTTCAGTTACATATTAAAGATCTTATACACTGCCTCAACTCCAAAAAATCCTGGGAGAAATTAACTGGATGAGATCATGGATACCTATTACCACTGAGGAACTCTCTCCCCTATTTGATCTTTTGAAGGGCTTGGATCTCTCCTCCCAGGTGACCCTCACTCCTTATCATCATCAAATTTTTCACAAAATTCAACAAGCAATAGATCATTCTGCCTTAAAGAGATATGATCCTGGCCTTCCCATCGTCCTTTACTGCCATGTTGGCACAAGGAGGTAACCCCCTTCAATGGATCCACCTCTCAGTTGGGGGAGCCCCTAGAGTTTATTCTTTTTTTTATTATATACCTTCTTTATTATTTCCGCTCATACAAACTTAATAGGTACACCAGTTCCCTCCCTCCCTCCTCCTCCCCCCCAAACCCCTGCTCCCCCTTTCCCTCCCTCGCCGTCCCCCAGTGCCTCCCCCCAATTCCCAGAGAGTCTTTTATTGTGCATGCCTGACTCTCCTCTGGGTCCTCTTCTCCGATGACGTACAAGGACCCAGTGGCATTTCCTAGAGTTTATTCTATGACTGATCAAGTTGCTGACTGTATTGTCAAAGGCACAGATGCTTGCACCAGGTTATTTGGGTTGGAACTTCACCTTCTTGTTGTTCCTTTTAAGCTGTCAGACTTTACCTGGCTTCAGAGAAATAATGTCAGGGTTGCTTTAGCCCTTGAAGGATACTTGGGAAAGATTGATTGCCATTATGGCCCTCATAAATGGATGAGCTTATTTTTAAGACTAGATTGGAGACTCCCTAGGCTCTTCCTCCCTCAACCTGATCCTAATTTTCTTACTGTATTTACTGATGGGGGGGTGCCTAGGAACCTCCTTGGTGGCTTTTCCCCCCATAAGAAGGGGCAACCATTCCCCCATAAGAGAATCACCCATGAGGTTGAGGGTTTGGCACAATTTAAAGAATTGTTTGTTGTGGTATTAGCACTGAGAACTATACCTGAGCCTTTTAATTTGTTTTCTGATAGCCTTTATGTTGTTAACCTATTGCCTCATCTACTTGATGCTTATATTAAATTAGATTCTAACCCTATAACTCCATTGATGCTATAGGCACAATTACTTCTCAAACAAAGACTTAATCTCATCTTCATCTAACACCTTCAGGGGCACCAAAATCTGCCTGGGTTTCTAACTGAAGGAAATGCTCTGGCAGAGAAGATGACATCTGCTTTAACTTTTCAAGAGGCGGCCAGTTTACATGAGTTAATCCACATTAACTGGAGAGGCCTCCATCACAAATATCCTTTGGTGCCCATCAAAGATCTTAAAAAGATCATCCGCACTTGCAAGTCCTACCAACCCTTTCTTCAACTCCCTTCTTTACAAAAGATGGGAGTTAACCCCTGTGGATTATGACCTAACAACCTATGGCAAACAGATGTTACTCATTACCCTCCGTTTGGTAAACTTAAATATATCTTTCTCACTATTGATGCATTCTCTCATGCCTGCTGGGCTACAGCACATACAGGGGAAAAATCTAAACACCCTGTCAGTCATATGTTACAATGCTTCGCTGTCCTTGGTTTGCCTGATCAACTTAAAACAAATAATGGTCCTTGCTTTATTAGTAAGGCCTTTTCCAAGTTTCTCCAGACCTGGAATATTATCCACTCTACTGGCATCCCTCATAACCCTCGGGGACAGGCAATCAAAGAATGTCAAAATCAAACTCTTAAGCCCAATTACAAAAACAAAAGGGGGAGTCTCTCCCCCCACATGATCAGCTGAAGAAGGCTGTGTTAATGCTTAATATTTTAAATTTGACAAAAACAGATTTAGAAACACCATTCCAGAGGCATTGGACTTCTAAGTCCATCCGGGTTTGCTGGAAGGACCCCCTTACTGGGGGATGGAAGGGTCCAGACCCCCTCATCACTGAGGGGAGAGGATTCAGATGCGTGTTCCAAAGTGAAAAAAGGCCTATCTGGGTCCCTGCTCGGGACATCAAATACCTTGCTCCATTAGCAGAGGGAGAGGATTAAAAACCTTCCCAGTGGAGATGACTTGAGGATTTTCTTTCTTCTCTCTCCACAGAGAAGCATGAAGACTCCATTGATCTTACTCTACCTGATGGTGATCTTCTGGCCATCGAGAGGAGGATTCGGAGATCCACATGAGGTCTGAATCATCATTGAATGAAAGATGGATCAGGATTTGTACTGGACAAGATAAAGAAACTACAGGAGGACCTGGATCGGTGAAGGAAAGAACTCCAGGGATACCCCTTTTGGTCCTCCTTTGGCGGCCTCCTCCCATACTTTACTCCCTCCTGGGTCCCATGTCCATGATACTTCTCCTTGCAGCTATTGAGCCTTGTGTGATTAATGCTCTTACTTGCTTTATTAAAAGACAGATTGAAGCTATCCAGCTTCACCAGGTCCACATCAACTATCAGATGCTCGCCGCTCAGGAGTCCAGCTCTGAACATTTGCCCTTAGAGCCATTTGATGACTCCCTGTGACCATGAAACCCCCAAGTCTGGCCTAGCCAGGTGCTTAAGTGAGGGCTGGTGGCCAGAGATGGGTAAGTAAGGTCTCAGCCGGAGATCAACCTAAGACAGGACTTGTAACACTCAAAATTGCAAACTCCCATGATGGGTAAGACTCTGGAGGGGGGCTCTCACAACTAAGACAGGCACAGTCAGTCAAGGCCATACAGCCTGCTCAATCAGAGGTAGCCCCTGGATCGTCTTTTAAAAAAAACAGAAGGGGAAGGTGTTGGGCTTCTTTACCAGGCTTGAGGCCTGCTGGAACTTCCTGAGCCTGGCTAGAGTTTCACGACCTGACTTTAGGTTTCGAATCTCATCTCCACAGGAAAGTTTCGTTTCCCTGGGATTTTGTCACACCTATTCAATCACCTTCTGGTCACTTAATCACTTCCTATTGGTTACCCCATAATCACACCACCCTTCACCCTTCCCTCCACTGCACAATCTATATAATTCACCCCCCTGTTTAATAAAGTTGAGTTCCTGCTTTGACAGACCTCCCGGCTCCATTGTGTTCATTGCGCCATGACACTCATCACCTGCTCAGCCCCACAGGTCCCCCGGCTGGTCTGGTCGTCCCTAGTCGCACTACCTGCAGTGGCCCCTGAGTCCTGTATGCATGTATGTGTGTGTGTGTGTGTGTGTGTGTGTGTGTGTGTGTGTGTATAGAACAAGCGAATTTGGGAACCACCATGGACCGTCTCCACCTCCTCCTTGTTTACTCTGTCCCAGGATTCACAGGCTCCACCCTACCAGGACCAGAAACGAAGGCCGCCCCCCGCTTCCTCCCTGCGTCTATACGTGGGATCTAGGATCCGAACTCAGGAGCTTCCACCTGCAAGGCAGAGGCTTAAACCCTGAGCCACCTATCCAGCCCCTAAAATTATTCTTAGGAGTCTGATTGACTTCTTGCTGTCAGCTCAGGGTATGACATTTTTAAGTATATAAACAAAGAGTTTTATCAGTTCTCTTTCTCTCTCTCTCTCTCATTCTTTCTCTCTCAGCCAGAGGCCAGATTGAGGGTCTCCTGCCTTCTAGACAAACACTATATCTCTAAGCTATATTCACAATTTCCTGCTTTTTTTTACATTAAAATAGCGTGTCAGTCTTTCATCTTTAATGTACGTGAACTCTTCATTTAAAGGATGTTTCTGGTGTAGAGAACAGATCTTTTTATTCTCTATTATGTTAATCTCTATCTCATAATTACTAAGTTTTATTTCATTTATTACTGTTTTCCTGTGTGATTTGAATGCCATTATGGAATCATCTACAATTATAGAAACCACATATCTTGGCTTTTTCCCCTCATGATTCTTTTCTGTCTCATTTGTTATTTTAAAAAAAGGTTTTGGTAGAGATAGCATTCTTAGTTTCATCACATTTTTTCTTTATTTTTAACTTTTCTTATTTTATAGTCATGTCTTTCTTTTACAAACCTGCTCATTGCTGACAATGCTTTCCTTTTTTTTCTAATAATAGACTAGCTTTTGAACTGGCAAGATGGCTGAGATGGTTGAAGTACTTACCATGCAAGTTTACCAACATGATTCTGATTACCAGGGCACATAGAAGAAGCAAACACACTTTGGAGGTGTTCTCTGTACTCTACACATGCATGTGCCCCCTTAACTAACACTAAGAAATACATAATCGAAAATAAATAAATTAGCTTTTAATATTACTGTATTTTCACATATGTATGAATGGTGCATTTTTTGTTACTTTCTCTTTCATTATATTATCTTTGTTATTAGCTTTTAATATTTTCAGTGGAATTTATCATGGTACTAATAGCGTCCTTGATTTTTCAACTGAAATAGAACTTCTTGACTTTCTTAAATATGTAAATGAATACATCATTTGGGAATTCTTTTCCTATAGCATTTTAAAACATTTTTTATAAATGTTTATAAATGTTTTTATAAATGTTTTATAAATGTGCAGGAGTAGCAAAGCTGAAAAAAAAAATCAACAAACCATAATTCAGAAAATCAGAGACTCTACCAGACCAGCCTAATCTCTCTCCATCCTAAAGCTCAGGGAAATTTGCGGAAGAGGGGACAGTAAGATTTTAAAAGTGTAAAGATGGGGAGGACCAACAATATACAAGATACTCCATACACGTTAGGGCTGAAGTAATCATAATAGAACCTTGCATGACCTGCGCAATGACCCCCCAAAATCTAGCATGGATCACAGGCACTATGATCCTTAGAGGCAACGGATTAACAGCCACAATAGTGTTCCTATAATAAAAGGGAACACAAAAATGAGTTCTAGGCAATGCTACTGAGTCTTTACACCTCATCAGAGAGGAGGACCCAGAGGGAAGTTTGTCATACATACTAAAGGGGGAAAGAATGGGGGAAAGGGAGGGAGGGAAAGGAAGGGAAAAAGAGGGGAGGGAACAAAGGGAATCCAGGGAGAGATGGAAGAAGGGAGGGGAATGGGTACTTATTAACATTGTATGAGTGGAATAAATAAATAAATAAATAAATACATAAATAAATAAAAATAAATATATAAATAAATAAATAAAAATAAAGTAAAACTTTTTGTTTTAAAAGAGAAAAAATGTGAAACTTTATTGCAGAAAGTTTCATTAGGTAATTTGCATTTTCCCATATTTGTCTCTGAATGTGGTCTTCACAGTTCATTCTAAATCCGTGTACTTCTCAGGATTCGTACCCTCCTAACCTCTAATTCCTGCTCATTGACAATACATTTGGTATTGATTTTTCCTCACTCTCTGAACCAAATGTATATATCTCTTCGTGACAAGTATTTCAGATTAATTCTTGGTTTGTTCCACCCTGTGACATGGAGCAACATCTTGTTTTTCTCAGATATGCTTATTTCTGATGTGAAATTTACCTTCATCTCATGGATTCATACTTCCAAAATTATTCTCCGGATGAAGTTAGTTTCCATGTGGGCACTTTAGCCATCCTGTCCCATACCTAGACACATACTCTTTGTGATTACAAAGCTGTGTGTAGTTATAATGATCCACCTATCCCGAGTGACATTTGTCCAATGTAAATAGGATAGTGAAGTAGAGCAGTGTTTTCTCTGTAGACCTGCAAGTTCACCCCACCATAGATGTCATAAAATGAGCTCTGTGTATTTCCATAAATTGGAATCATCCAATTTATTAGCAAGGATAGGTGGGGGAGGAAAACATCATCTTTTTTGTCTGTATTAGAACTTGAAGTATAATACAGTGGTATAGGGCAACCACTGATTTTTTTTTCTTTCCAATACATCACTTTCATATACCAAAATCTAAAACCATGTTTCTTTCCAACATATATTGACTCCCCAAAGTCTAGCATGGATCACAGGCACGAGGATCCTTAGAGGCAATGGATTAACAGCCACAATAATGTTCCTATACTAATGGGGAACACAAAAAAAAGAGTTCAAGGGGGCTGGAGAGGTGGCTCAGGGGTTAAGCCTCTGCCTTGCAGGCTGAAGGTCCTGAGTTCGGATCCCAGATCCCACGTATAGACGCCAGGCGGAAGCGGGGGCGGCCTGCGCTTCTGGTCCTGGTAGGGTAGAGCCTGTGAATCCCGGGGCAGAAGGAGGTGGAGGCGTCCATGGTGGTTCCCGAATTCATCTGTGGTTCTACACAGACACAGACACACACACACACACACAGACACGCGCATACATACACAACGCACATGCGCACAGTTGAATAAATAATAATAATAAAAAAAGAGTTCAAGGCAATGCTACTGAGTCCTTACACCTCATCAGAGAGGAGAACCCAGAGGGAAGTTTTGACATGCACACTAAAGGATGCTCCAGGAATGGGGGGTGGCGAGGGAGGACTGGGAGAAAGGGAGGGAGGGGGAAAGGAAGGGGACAAGGGGGAAGGGAGCAAGGGGATCCAGGGAGAGGTGTAGGGAGGGAGAGGATTGGGGTAGTTATCACTTTGTATGAGTGGAAGAAATAAAAAAAAGAAAAAAAGTTGACTTCTATGAAGTGAATAAAGTTTCTAATATGCTGATACCATCAGTAAGAAGAAGCAATCATTCATTTTCTTGGATATCACATCTGAGAATGAAGCATACAATTTCTTGGGATTACATAATTATCAATCAGTGGTTGCTGATTTCTTCTCCCCCTCCCCCTCCTCCTACCCTCCCCTCTCCTGCCCTCCCCCTCCCTCTCCCCCTGCTCCTCGATTTATAGAAAAAATTTTTTAAATTTCTATTTTTTTAACTTTTTAAAAACTTAAAAAAATTTTTTTATTATATATTCAATTGTGCGTGTGTGTGTGTGTGTGTGTGTTTGTGTGTGTGTGTAGAACCACGGACGAATTCAGGAACCACCATGGACGCCTCCACCTCCTCCTTGTTTACTCTGCCCAGGGATTCACAGGCTCCGCCCTACCAGGACCAGAACCGCAGGCCGCCCCAGCTTCCGCCCAGCGTCTATAAGTGGGGTCTAGGATCTGAACTCAGGACCTTCCGCCTGCAAAGCAGAGGCTTAACCCCTGAGCCACCTCTCCACCCCCAAAATTTTTATTTATTTTTAAATTATATTAGCAAAGAGTATATGTATTTTTATTGCCTGTTGCCTTTCCACACCCCACGTCCCTTCCCACCCTTCATTTTTCCCTTCCTTCCTGTTTTCCTCTCTCTATATTTTCTCTATATGTGAGCCCCTGGGTTACCTCTAGGACACGTGCACTATTCATGCTTGGGTACATGTTGTGAATGGCCCACCTTCGGTAAACCATAGACCATAAAGGTTCTCCCTCTCTGTGTTCTAACACCAATCTCATATGATTCCTCAGGGAAGCATACTGTCTGACAGGATCTTTTCTGTTGTTCTCTTCCTTCCTCAGCCTGTCTTATACCTTATCCCTTCATCTTACTCCCCTAAGCATATCCCCCATTTTTTTTACTGTGATAACTATCACTGATGAAGTAAAGACATTTAATAAGGAAGAGACAGGAACACTTAATCTTGGTAGCTTCTTGATAAATTCTTATGCTATATAAATATATGAGTATGGACGAGTGTTCAAAGTAAAATAAATAACCACTTGAAATCAGCTTTTTTATGTTTATGTAGGTATGGGAAATTGTTTACAGCTATGTTGTAAAGATTTGTATGTGTAGAGAAGGCAATATGATGTGGATTAGCCTGTAATTAATATTTCTTTAAATGAAATGTTTTATGTGGCACAGTAAGTTTCTAACCTCTCTTTTATTTCCTCTTCACTGTTTGAGAGTAAACCAATTCTTATCTAATTTTAGTTTCTGAAGATAATTATTCAAGCTCATATCACTTTTACATATGATGTTATTTTAGCTGTTTTTCATATATGTTTCTGGTGCTCATCCCATAGTCTCATGCTCAATGTTTCTGTTATCTTCTTCAAATCAGAAAGGACAATTGTTAACATGCATTGTGTTTTCAATGAATGTAAGGTATTACATATATCTACTATCACACAAAAACATCTATTGAATGGAACCTTACATAAAAAGATTAGTGGGCAGGAGCATGAAGTAAAATCCAAGCTTCACCTGATTGGGCTAGGCCAACAGTTCCTAAAGAGACATCCAATGGCACAGTCACTGCTACCAACTCTCAACAGTTGGGATCTTGTGAAATTAAAGAGCTTCTGTTCAGATAAAGAGATTGTAACGTGAGCTCAAAGGCAACCCACAGAATGGGAGAAAATCTTCATTAACCACATATCTGATAGAGCTCTATTGTCCAGAGTGCACAAAGAACTTAGAAAACTAAACACCAAGGAAACCAATGGTCCAATTAAAAAATGGGCCCTGGAACTTAAAAGAAACTTTACCAGGGATGAAATTAAATGTCTAACAAATATATTAAAAAATGCTCCACTTCTTTAGCCATCAGGGAAATGCAAATCAAAACTTCCCTGAGATATCATCTCACCCCGGTCAGGATGGCAAAAATCCACAATACTAACAATGACAAATGCTGGAGAGGATGTGGAGAGAGGGGAACTCTCCTACATTGCTGGTGGGAATGCAGGCTCATACAGCCACTCTGGCGAGCTGTCTGGAGATTCTTAAAGAAATTAAAGATTGAAATGCCATATGACCCTGCTATTCCACTTTTGGGAATAACCCCCCATACAGCAGAGGTTCACCTCGATAGCACAAGCACGACCATGTTCATAGTAGCACTGTTTACAATAGCAAAGTCATAGAATCAGCCCAAATGTCCAACAGTTGATGAGTGGATAAGGAAACAGTGGTACATCTATACAATGGAGTACTACTCAGCCATCAAAAATGATGAATTACTGGAATTTGCCGGGAAATGGATGTCATTAGAAACAATTATATTAAGTGAAGTATCCCAGACCCAGAAAATTAAGCGCCATATGTACTCCCTAATAGGTGGCTCCTATTACCAAACCCACCCAGCCCACCTAGAGACAGTAATTGCAAGGATTATGAACAGGAGGGATGGGGTAGGAGGGCCACACCAGAAACAAGGAGAGAAGGGACCATGTTACAGCAGGGAAAATAGGCCTCCACCAAGGACCCAAATAAGTAATGAGACATCTGATTAAGTTCACAGACTTTTGTTCCTGATCATTTACTACTGAGGGGGTGTGATCTCACCAGAAGAGGAGGGCATATAGTCTGGCAGATAAAAAGTAACAATTTTGCAAATGGATGATAGACCCCTCCCTCACTGTGGTTTCCCACTTTTATTACATCTACCTTTGAATGTGCTTTTATCACAAGACTCTAACAGCTTTTTGTCTCTGGCCAGGGGGTAACATACAATGCCCACCAGGATGGAGTGAAGGGCATTGCAGGAGCAGCAAAACTGCAAAAGAAAATCAACAAACCACAATCCAGAACTTCAGAGACTCTATATCAACCACCTAGAACTAGGCCAGCTTAGTCTCTCCCCATCTTGAAGCTCAGGGAAATTTGCGGAAGAGGGGGCGGTAAGAGTGTAAGAGCATAAGGATGGGAGGAGCAATGATATGTAAGATACTCTATACTAGTTAGGGCTGAAGCAATCATATTTGGACTTTGCATGCCCTGCGCATTGTCCAACACACTGTTGACCTCACAAAGTCTAGCATTGCTAAAGGCACCAAGATCCTTGGAGGCAAAGGATTGGCAGCCACAGCAGTGTTCCTATACCTCAGGGGAACACGGGAAAGGGTTCGGGAAAGGCCACTGGGTCCTTGTACGTCATCGGAGAGGAGGGCCCAGAGGAAAATCAGACATGCACAAGAAAGGACTCTCTGGGAATTGGGGTGGGAGGCACTGGGGGATGGGGAGGAAGAGGGGTGGGGAGGGGGAGCAGGGGGTACGGAGGGAGGAGGAGGGAGGGAGGGAACTGGTGTACCTAATAAGTTTGTATGAGCTGAAATAAAAAAAAGAAAAAAAAATCCAAGCTTCATGAAACTATGTCCTTTTCCTTACATGGCAAAATCATGAAGGACACTTTATTCTGCCCTTTAAATATCAGAAGCTGCTTGTTTTTAATCTGTTCTAGAATCACTGGAGTGTTTGGTATTCTCATTGGCAAGCAAAAGTCAAAAAAGAAGACTTTTCAAAGAAAATAAATCAATGAATAGTCAGTGTCATGTTAAAGAATAAATAAAAGGCAATCTAGATGGCTCAGTGGATGAAGACACTCCCACACTATCCCAAGTATTTACTTTTATTGCAAGAATCTACTTAAATGTGGAGAAAGAATCCATTCCCCAAAAATGTCTTCTAACTTCTAAATTCATGGTGCTGTGGCATACAGCATATATAATAATTAAATTAAGCAAATATTTTAAGTGAAAATAAATATACTATGGATAATTTTCAATTGTGACAAATATTATTTGAGTAGATTAATAAATAAAAATAAATGCTAAATAAATTTATATAGCATGAATGCTATATATGTATATGCATATATATAAGTATAACTACATACATTTATATGTATTGCCCCACAAAATCTTTTTTTTTTTGATGAAATAAAGAAGCTTAAGCTCTTTGAAAGAATCTTATCAATGTACCATCTATAGTAAATAAAACGTTAATGGACTTATATACAACTATAGAATTAAAAGCTAGTAGATTTCCTCAGATTGGACTATAACACAATAAAATCCACTCTGTTGAGTAAAAAATTTTCTGGATTCCTTACTAATACCACTAGTGTTTTATAATGTATTATTAAAAACAATCATTAGAGGGCTGGAGAGGTGGCTCAGGGGTTAAGCCTCCGCCTTGCAGGCAGAAGGTCCTGAGTTCGGATCCCAGATCCCACGTATAGACGCCAGGTGGAAGCAGGGGCGACCTGCGCTTCTGGTCCTGGTAGGGCGGAGCCTGTGAATCCTGAGGCAGAAGGAGGTGGAGGCGTCCTTGGTGGTTCGCGAGTTCGTCCGTGGTTCTACACATACACACACACACACACACACACACACACAGACACACACACGCGCACGCACATACACATGCACATGCGCACAGTTGAATAAATAATAATAATAATAAACAATCATTAGAGAAATTAATTTGAATAAGAACAATTTCCATATTAAGGAATGAAATAATTAATGATCCTAGAAACACATCTTGAACATGTTTTCACTTCCATTTTTTTCTGATACTTCTTTATAAATACTTTGGAATAGTGGTATAAATCATTATTTTCCTTCAAGAACACTTAAGAGCTATCATTTATTATGATTTCATATTAAGTATTTAAGATTGCTTTAGCGTGTTCGTGCCTCATTTAAAGAAAAACAAGAGTTATGAAACTGTGGGGGGTGCCAGACTTACAGCACACCTGAGTCTTCAGTCCCACACAAAACTCACACTACCGTATCTTCTCCCCTCAGCCACCTTCAATTTTTAGTCCGTCTCTTTTCTTGACCTGTTTCTTAAGAGGGAAACTGCTATATGCTGAATGTTCAGTAGGATTTATGAGCCATCATTAGCTTGAAAGGCAGAAGAGGACACAGTCTTTAAAATGATGCATGATTATTTCAGGAATCATGAACCTTTCCAAAATCCATGAGACTACATTGTGTCCTAAAATAATTAATCTTAATAAGCTCATCCTCTGTGCTGTTTCTCTGAATTGGTTGTTCCAGAAATGTCCTGCCAATCTTCACAAGTGCTTTCACAATTTTTTAGTTACCTTTTTAGTTACCTACCATACATTTACAAATATAACATGAACTTCAGAACAATGAAAATATATCATTAACTAATAAACATTTTGGAAAAAAAAGCTACTTGACACATGAGTAGCATGTCCTTCTTAAATCACATGAATAATTTGTAGAAAAGTTACTGAATTGAAAATATTTTTTCTTAGATGATAACAGTATATAGTTTTTGATGGTATCAATGTTCAACATGTGAGTCATAAGTTGTACTGAGAGTTTAATAATAGTATCATTAAAAATAAAATATTGGAGTTCAACTACTTGTTTTGAGAACAAAATTTTTAGTATATCGGTTGGTGTTTTAACCTATTATCATCTGTCTTTAACATTTCACTCAAATCTATGCATAGGTTAAAAAGATAAAGAACTGGATGTTGGGATGGGTAGATACTTCAGGGGGTTAACACTCTGCCTCACAATCAGAAGATCCTGTGTTTGGATCCCAGGTCCCACATGAAAATGTAAGTGGAAACAGTAGCAGCCTGCACATCAAGCTCTGGTGGACAGAGCCTGGGAAATACCAGAGCAAAGCAAAAAGAAAGTTGAAGCAATCCAGAATGATATATGAAGCTTGAAATCACCCTTGGTCCTCCACAGGGACACACAATGCTCTCTCTCTCCTCTCTCTCTCTCTCTCTCTCTCTCTCTCTCTCTCTCTCTGTCTCACACAAAAAATAAAATATTTTTTTAAAAACATTCATTTTCTTTTAAAAAAGACCATGACGTTGATAAGCATCCATAGAGATCATATTCATAGAATAAAGTCAAATACATATGGGCATAGGACAAGAATTGCAGAAAATATTCTAGATAGTCTATAGGTATAGATAGGTAGACTATCCTCCAGGCATGTACATATGTCAAACAACCCCAAGTCCACTAAGTTACAGAATCTTGGAATTTTATCCTTTGTTATCATGTAGTTAATCTCTAAAACACTGGGCTTCATTATCCCATTTTATGCATAGATATTATTTACTTAGACTATGTTCAGCTGTCATTAACCCCTTCTTCTTTTCTCCCTATCAATCTTCTGCCCAATTACTCTTCTTTCTTTGTTTATTGCTACTATTTTACAACATGGATTCTATCCACATAAGAAAAACGTTGCTTCTGTCTATGTTAGTTTGTTGTATATTAAGATGATGATCTCCAATCCATGCTTCATTTTTCCTCATGATTGAATCAAATTCCACTGAGTTTGTGCACCATATTATGTTTATCACTTCATCTGCTGCTGAAAACCTGGTCAAAAAACAAAGTTTAGCTGTTGTGAGTGCTGCCACAGTGCTCATGTGTGCTGCTTCTGATCTTTCAGTTATGTACTCAGGAACTTTCCATTGTAACCTATGGGATTTTTGGTGTTTGAGCACATTGAGAATTGATCACACAATGGCTGTGGGTCTATTTCTGTCTTCTTTATTTGATTCTATTGCAATGTATATTTGCTTGAGAATCACTCCCGTGATATTAAAGCTACAATTGTTTTCTAGTCTGATTTCAAATCAAGTAATTTGGTACCTCCAGTAATGTAATTTTCTTCAAGAATGTTTTCTCAACTTGTAATCATTTCCATACATTTTAACATTCTTTTATAGCTCTGTGATACATGACATTTGAACTTTAATGGTGATAACATTGAATCTGTAGATTGCCTTCAGTAATACAATTTTTTCACAATCATAATTCTTCCAGTTTATAACTGTAAGAATGCTGTTTTCAATCTCTTTTATCTTTTATGAAGATCTTCTAACTCCTAAAGTAAATTGTTTCCTAGGAAACTATTGAAACTATTGTGAATGGAAATGTTTTCATTGTTTCTCATCATGTTTGTTGGTGCTTTATACAAAGGCTAATGAATGCTGAGTGTTTATTTTATTTCTTGGTACTTTATTGAAAATGGTTATGAGAACTATACATTATATGCATAAGAAATTTTAGGCACAATTACTTCATGTCAAGTAGATATTATTTGACTTTATCCTACATTATTTTTTCTTCTGCCTTATTGTGTGTTGGTGTGTGTTTGTGTGTGTGCTCTTTTATGTGCAGACTTGTACAAGAGAGAATTTGTGTTATGTGCCTGTAGAGGACCAAGAGTAACACCAACAATAAACTTGAAATGCTGTATATCCCAACTTGCTTTGCTCTGGGATTTACCATGCTCGGTCTTTCTAAATTAACAGCCACCATTATATTTGCCATCTTTATACATGGGACTTAGGAATTCAAACTCAGGGTTTTTATTTATGAGACAAAGTCTTTAACAACTGAACACTGTCCCCAGCCCTGCCTTGTTTTTTTTTTTTTTTTGTCATCACTAATCCAAGAACATAGTGAATACATATGAAAAAAACTAAACCATTTATACTAATTTCTTGTTAAGAAATGATGTTATCAATTTTTAGCCCCTTGGCACGATGTTGAGCATAAGATTACTAGATACAATTTTTTAAGTTATTATATACCTTTTATTCTTAATTTCTCTAGATGTATAATCATTTAGGGATATTAAACTTTTTAAAGACAATTTCTGTTACCATTAGAGATGATACATGATTTTTGTTTCTCATTCTATTTATGTACAATACAAGATTATTGACTTATAGATTCGATGTATCTCTTGAACATTCTGGTCTTCCTAGAATGAATCCAAATTTAGTTTGTGTAAAAATTTTTAATGAAGTGTTGAACTGTACTTACAAACATTTTATTAATGATTTTTGTCTCTGTCTTTAGGGAAATTAATCCATAGATTTTTTTTGGTTGAGTCCTTATTTGGTTTAGGTTCCAGATTAATGTGGTCTTCTTGAAGGTGTTTAGTAGCACTCTATCACATTCTGTTTTATGGAATACTTTTAGGATCATTGGTATTTATTCTTTTTCAAATATCTGGTAGAGTTTAGCGATGACTCGGACCTTGGGGACAGATTCATTATACAGCTTCAAACTCATTGTTGTGTATAGTTTTGGGTGGGGACATTTATATTCTTGGTTTAATATTGCTATGTCTAGATTATCACTAATATTACTAATATTGCTATACTATTATTAGTAATAATATCATTAGCATTATTATAGCAAAAATTCAACAGTTTCCTCTTTATTTTTCAAAAGTTTGGAATAAGATTTTTCAAAATATAGGATAACACTATGAATTACACTCACTTCCACTGTAATGCCTCATTTTTATTTCTTATCTTATTAATTTGGATAGTCTCATTCTTTTGGTTAGTCAATCTTACTTGTCTTTTCAGAAAAACAAATCATCCATTCTTTATATTGTCATTTTACATTCCATTTCTCAAATATTCCCTACAAAGTTTGTTACATATTATCAACAACTAAGTTTGGTAGTGACTTTATTTTTATTAAAATTTTAAATGCCTTATTGATATTTCTCTCAATTATTTCCAAGTTATTTTAATGTAAGCACATATGAATATATACAATTCCTTATGTTACTTTATCATCCAAAAATTTTAGTTAATTCTATTGTCATTTTATTTTATCTTCTTGATCATAGGATGTTTCAAATGTTTTTCCACTGAAAACAACCCAGAAGAAACTCACTAATTACACATGCAAAAAGACAAAAGAGTGAGAGTGAGATGGTAGGGAAGACAAAGGCTTGTAGTGGAAAAGGGAAGTATTCGGATTGTGTAACAAGTGGTAAATAACATAAATTCACTGCTTCCATATATGCAGCTCTACAACTTCTCTACATTTGGAAATTTCTCTGAATGGGCATCATGAGCTTGTGAATAATTGTATTTTATCTTCTGAGTTTTATGTAACAAGCCCTGTATCAGATAATGGGAAACCTAGATAGGGAACATGCCTTCCTTGTAGCCAAGGCATGCTATCCTTGAGAAGACCCAGCACTCACATATAAATTATATTTTACTCTATGTCTTTCTGTCTTGGATGTTTTTTATGGCTGTTTTCATGGATAATGTAATTTTACTCTTTTCTCTGCCCAAAGAGTTAAATTGATTTATTTGTATTTATATGACATCATTTTCATATTCTTCAGTGAGTGTTTTGCTGAGAAATTAATGGTGATTTTTGTGCAAACCACATACAAGGTGAATGAACAGTTTAATTAACTCGGGTTTTTTTCATTTTTAACTCTACCAGTGTGCTAGCAAAGCTGTTAATACCTTTCTATTTGAATGGTATAGTTTTAAAATTCAATTATCTTTTGATATGGTAGAATCAAGTTATTATTTTTTCTTGCTGGAACATAGTTACAATTATTCTAATGAATAGAAACCTGAAAATATATGCAAGGTATGGCACATTTATTAACGTAATTATGCTTTGAATACTTAGCTACAAATTTCATACCTCCTGGCTGAGGAGTAAAATTGAAACAGCAAACATGCTATAATGCAATTTACAACATAATTAGTTGTCAGTAGCATTATGTATTTCAAGTAATGCCATTATTAAAGCATTTACAATTTACATAATCAGACAAATAATTTAATAAGATTGAGGTAGAAGAGTCTTTTTTTTTCATCCCACATGTAATAAAAGCCTTCTCCAAAGCAGTCATAAAGGCTAGTTTTAAAAACAGGAAAAAGACTGACAAGCATTAGTCTTGATAAAAAATTTTAAGAAAGAAAAATCCGATTTTAGGATTAAAGTACGATTACATTTACATTGCTGTAAAGAACTGCTGATGTAGTTGTTAAATAAAATGCTTTGTTTTGACATTTCTACGTAATGACCTTCACATTTACAATTAAATCATACAATGATCAACTTAATCCTTAAGAATATCTTGCATAAATTCTTTTATTCTGAGCCTTTAAGACAAATTATACTCCAAAAAGTCTCTGTGACTTTTGTGAAAAGAGTTAGAAAGAAATTAAGAGGGGCTGGAGAGGTGGCTCGGGGGTTAAACCTCTGCCTTGCAGGCGGAAGGTCCTGAGTTCTGATCCTAGACCCCACGTATAGACGCTGGGCCGAAGCAGGGGCGGCCTGTGTTTCTGGTCCTGGTAGGGCGGAGCCTGTGAATCCCTGGGCAGAGTAAACAAGGAGGAGGTGGAGGCATCCATGGTGGTTCCCGAATTCGTCCGTGGTTCTACACACACACACACACACACACACACATACGTATACACGCACACACACGCATACACACACAATTGAATAAATAATAAATAAAAATTAAAAATTAAAAAAAGAAATTAAGAGCCATAATACAAAGAAATGGGTTAAGAAAACCCTTTGCTGTAATTCTTTAAGCCTTCTGTGACCCATATTGTTTGGACTCTCTGTCCCAATGCCAAGGGAACTCAATAATTTATTTTGACCATAAACAGGATTTACTTATGGGGTGGAGGACATGTGTGTATATATGCTTGATGTGAGGGGGATGATAGTGTGTGTATGTGAACATGGAGACCTGAGTTTGAATCATTCTTAATTGCTTCTCTACCATATTCTTTTTGAGACAGACTCAAATCTTTAAGTTTACTCTAGTTTGACAACTTGCTCTGAGAAGTCATTGTCTTTCTACATAAGAATTAGTGGTGTGCTTCCATGCTTAACAGACCTTTTCTTTTCTTTTCTTTTTTCTTTTCTTTTCTTTTCTTTTCTTTTCTTTTCTTTTCTTTTCTTTTCTTTTCTTTTCTTTTCTTTTCTTTTTTCTTTTCTTTTCTTTTCTTTTCTTTTCTTTTCTTTTCTTTTCTTTTCTTTTCTTTTCATTTCTTCCACTCATACAAAGTTGATAAGTACCCTATTCCCTCTCTCCCTCACCCCATCCCCTTGCTCCCTTCCCCCTTGTCCCCTTCCCTTCCTCCCTCCCTTTCTCCCAGTGTTCCCGCCCCCCCCTTACCCCAGTTTCTGGAGCATCCTTTAGTGTGTATGTCAAACTTCCCTCTGGGTCCTCCTCTTTGATGAGGTGCTAACCAGAAATTTTCTTGGGATTTGGTAATCTTAACCTTAGTCTTTTTGCAGGAGCTTTAACATATGAACTATCTTTCAGCCAATCTGTGAAAGTTATTCTTTTTTTAAGGCATTAAATTTGTGACGAACAGAAGGAAACAGAATTTCCACATAGACACAGAAATTGTATGTCCTTTGCTACATGGAATTTGAAATATTTTAACCTAAAGGGGTTCCATGACTTACAGAAATGTGATATCCTTACAGGCAGCAGTGTCAAGTGAGTTTTATTACCTTGACAACATCAGTATTATGTTCTTCCATTGCTGTACTGTATCTGCAGTTACAGGTGTCCAACTGTGGTCCAATTGAAAGGATTTTTCTTTCTACTCATCTCGGTACAGCTAAATGTAAGGATAAGCTTCGCTGGAACAGAATGAATTTCAGAGAATATTTTTGTACCACCTACAGCTTTTCTAACAATCATTTTATTGCATAAAACAGTAGGAATTTGGTGAATAAAATATTAAAAGAAATAAAAAAGTCAGCATATCATTCTTTTAACTTTTTATATAGGCATGTAGTACTTTACACATTTCTTTTCATTAGCATTCACATCCAAGCACCTCATGGGCCAACAGTGATTTAAGAAAAACTTTCATCTTTATAAAGGATTGCTTAACAGGAAAGAAAGAGGGGAAAAAAGGAGAAGAAGGGGGAAGAGGAGGAAGAATAGGAGGAAGGATGGAAATAGATGCCCTTATAGAGATGGTTCGAAGACCACAAACTGCAAATAATTACTTCTCAATCCTTTATAAAAGAAGGGACAAATACCTTAGATTCTACAAAACTTTCATCAGTGTGAAAATATTCTGTATTAGTAATTCCCAGAATAATATTCTGGTGCTTGTAATTTATTATCTAACACATAGCATGGGCCTAGCTTCAGTGAAAATGTGAACAGTAATGTGCTTTGGCATTTATTTTTAAATAATTTCCACTTAAAATAAATTACTTAAAATTAGAGGCTTCCATACTCTAGAATACCAATAAGTGAAAGCTATGAGAAGAAATAGACTGTTGAACACATTAAAGTGATACTTATGAGTCATATTTATTCAATTTCTAAGTTAAGCACAAGCAATGGAATTCATTACAACATTTGCAAAAATGAACAAATTTAAAGCTATATTCTATAAGAATGAAACATTGCCATTTATGTTTTTAAATCAGTCTTATTATACTAAACATAATAATCCGTACTTCTTCCCTGTTCTGGGATATGCACAATTTAGTTTTTTGTTTACATGTATATTAAATTCCATTGTGCACATGTTCAATTATTTTTTATTTTTTTATTTTTTTAATATTTTATTTATTTATTCAATTGCACATGTGTGTATGTATGTGTATGTGTGTGTGTGTGTGTGTGTGTGTGTATGTGTGTGTGTGTGTGTGTGTGTGTGTAGAACCACGGGCGAAGTCGGGAACCACCATGGACGTCTCCACCTCCTCTTTGTTTACTCTGCCTGGGGATTCACAGACTCTGCCCTACCAGGACCAGAAATGCAGGCCGCCCCCGCTTCCGCCCGGCGTCTATATGTGGGGTCTAGGATCAGAACTCAGGACCTTCTGCCTGCAAGGCAGAGGCTTAACCCCTGAGCCACCTCTCCAGCTCCACATGTTCAATATTTTCTTATTACCATTCACCTGTACAATCTTTCTCCCCTGTAAGTTTTGCCTTTTAATTATCCTGTCTGAAGTAGACTAAAGATTCTAGTTCTTAAACTGGAGATCCTGCCTCATGCTTTACTTATGAACAAAGCCTAAGTTGTCCTTAAGTTGGTTTATTTTTTGTCTCCTCATGGAGCACTCATGCCAATGATGGATATATGTCAATCAAATTACTAGGAGAAGGTGAAGCTGCCAGTATATAAACAAATTCTCTAAGAATTTTGTTTTCTTTTTAAAAAAATCATATTCCTTTTTGTAACATTATGTATATAGGTAGGAATAATATGTTTATTTATATTTGAGTCAGAGAGAACAGTGAAAGCATGCATGCCAAGACATACTAGTGGGTCAGATGACAGCATTCAGATATCAGTTCTCCTCTTTCTAGCATGTGGTCTCTCACGAATTGAACTGAGATCATCAAGGTTGGTACCAGGCACTAAACTTACTGAGCTATCTTGCTGGACTCTACTATGATTTTCTTAAAGAAAAAGCTACACCAAAGTGATAGTAGTGAGCTATAATATTTGATTTTTCCCTTTTATTTTGTGTACTATAAATAAAATATTTACATGAATAAATTTTGTGAAATATACATCATAAAATCATACCAAAAAATCCTTGGGGAGTGCCAATGAATTTTTGCTTTGAGGGAAAAGTTACCACATAGTATATTCTTTAGCTGTCTCCAGGAAAAAACAATAAAAGGCTTATTTGGTACTAATATAAAGATGAGGATGAGCACATATGAGAAGTCATTTAAAAAACTTCAGGCTTGTCAGAGTTAAGCACAGGTGTCAACTTGACTCTTGAGGGTTTTAGCCCTGGGCACAGTTGTAGAGAGTTGATAGTTGAGTTAAGCCCAGATCAAACCTGAAAAGGATTGTCTAGCTGATGGGGAAGACCCAGCCCATGGTGGGTGGGATTAGGCCATGGATAAATCACAGAGAGCTGGTTGAGAGAGTTGGCATCCTTCTGTATACTTGGCCAGTCATGCTGGTCTGGCAAGTAAGGATTGTCCATCTCTCAGCCATTATGCACTAATGGTGTGGCCAGTTCCCTCGGCCCTGGTGTTGGTGCGTGCTCTCCAGACTAAGAACTGTAACCAGAAATCGTAACAGATTATACTCCTTGTACCCTTAAACCGTTTGATGGTCATTTATCAGCAACCATGCAGGCTGACTGCAACACAATTTGGTATGAGAAGCGGGGTGTTGCTGATAAATCTGACTATGTGGATTTTGTGGCTTTTGAACGGTTCTGCTGAACAAAGTTGGAAATGCTTGAGAGTTTTTACTTTGTGGATTTATAAATATTGTTCTTCAGAGTTTTGTGGACCAATTGCTGAGAGAGATTATTTGGGCCCAATTTAGGATGAGGGGAACAAGGACTATGGTAAAGCTGAATTTAAAGATGATGGACTGGTTTGCTTGACAGAGGAGAGCTGTGTTGGCAGCCTTAAATGTTTGAATGTGAAAAGGGCAGGCAGAAGAATATCTGCTGCTGTTGGAGAAATGAGTATCACTGAAGGAAAACCTAGTGACTTGCACTGGGACTGTGGAAAATGTGAAAACCACCATATGGCAAGTTCGTGGTTTGAAAACCCAGATTCCTTCAGGGGCTGAAAGCCCAAGTTAAAGCCATTTCTTGCCCTTTGGATGTTTGGCTGCCTAGAAAAGGGCTTTTCCAGCATCAGCTTGTTAAAGTTGGTACAGCTGTAGCTCCAGTGGACTAAGCTATATTTCAACCTTGCTTCCGAATCAGGCAACGTCCCTCAGGTAATACTGGTTTGGGCGTACCACCAAGGGGTTCGTGGAGAGCAGCAAAAGCTTGGAACCAAGTGCCAGGCATAGAGTTCTTGCAATAGATGGTGAAGCTTAAAGCTGCAGAGGAGAACCCAGATTTGTGTTTGAGATGCCAGAACTGTGGGACTACTGCTGAGGATGACTGCTAGTGGAGATTCAGCCTGGTTCAGAGAAACTCTGCTTTTACAACTTTAAGCTGCAAACAGGGACTGGGAATGCCTAAAATCTTTGAGCCACCTTGACTACGTGATGAGCAACAGAAGATGTACATTGAAGTAAAGGATGTGTTTTTTTTCTGGACTTTGATCTTTTTAATGTTTTATTGTTGCTTAAAATCATTCTGTTTTAATGTTTTATCTGTTTTAAACTATTTAACTTATTTCTAACTTAAGAAGGTTAAGAACTTTGAACTTTTAAAGTGTTGGAACTGAACTTTTAATAAGAGAACATTTTAAATTTGTCCATGAAACATATTTATATTTTTAAAGATAACTTTTAACATCTGTGGGGACAAGGAAAAGTTACAGTTTAAAAGTGTTATTGTTTTTGTGTCAAGGTGACAAGGAGTGGAGTGTCATATTTAAGCACAGGTGTCAACTTGACTCTTGAGGGTTGGAGCTCTGGGCACAGTTGTAGCCCAGATCAAACCTAAAGGAGATTGTCTAGCTGATGGGGAAGACCCAGCCCATGGTGGGTGGGATTAGGCCATGGATAAATCACAGAGAGCTGGTTGAGAGAGCTGGCATCCTTCTGTATACTTGGCCAGACATGCTGGTCTGGCAAGTAAGGATTGTCCATCTTCAGCCATTATGCAGTGATGGTGTGGCCAGTTCCCTCGGCCCTGGTGTTGGTGCATTCTCTCCCATCAAGCTGGACTATGAACTGTAACCAGAAATCATAAGAGAATAAACCCCTTGTTCCCTTAAGCCATTTGATGGTCATTTATCAGCAACCATGCATGCTAACTGCAACAAGGCTTATCATTAAGGAATATTTATATTAAAATATCAGAAATAGTTGAATGAACCGTCTTCTGAAACACCAGTTTCTCTATTAAGATGCACTGAAACCAAAACCAAGTAGAATTTATCATTAGTTTCATGACTTATATACAAAGATCACTTTAGATGTTTAGTAAGTTTTTATAGAATCGATAGACTCCACATTAAAATTTAAAATTGATTGTCTGACAATTCAAACCATAGACTCTTAGTTTCTTGAAAGGCACTTGGAAAATTTTCAAGAAAATTATGATAATTGTCCAGAAAGATCAAGGTGTTTCAATTTAGATGAATTTTAAAAATTTATTATTATTATTTTTATTCAATTGTGCATGTATGCATGTGTGCATGTGTGTATGTATGTATGTGTGTGCACGTGTGTATATATATGTGTGTATGTGAATGTGTGTAGAACCATGGATGAATTCGAGAACCACCATGGACCACCTCCACCGCCTCCTTGTTTACTCTGCCCCAGGATTCACAGGCTCCGCCCTACCAGGACCAGAAACGCAGGCCGCCCCCGCTTCCGCCCGGCGTCTATACGTGGGGTCTAGGATCTGAACTCAGGACCTTCTGCCTGCAAGGCAGAGGCTTAACGCCTGAGCCACCTCTCCAGCCCTCAACTTACATGAATTTAAATTATCGCTTCAAAATAATCATAATTAAAATTTCATTTTTTCATATCTATGAAATAATACACAAATTAATCTATTCTTGCCAAGATAGAAAGAAAGGGTATACAAACAGACAACAGACACACATACATGCATACAACACATACATGCATGCAGAGAGTGAGAGCAAAAAAAAGAGATATAACTATTCTTCAGGGTCTCTAAAATAATTACATGTACTCAGAGTCCACAATAATCAGCTAAGAAATGGTAGTGAAAAGAAACTCTTCTAGACCTATTTTTAAAAAGCGAGCTTTGAAGTACACTACGAGTTTTTAAAAAGCAAACACTATGATAACACTAGCAAAGAGTTGCTATTTAAATAATGCTTTGTCATTTCATGATGAAACTAGCATAGCTGGGACAATGAGTTGAAATATATTTTGCATTAAAAGCCCCAAGGGATCACTCTTTTGATTCTTTCTTCTTTTGAATTATATGTTTATTATTATCTGAGAACAATGCAAGGAGGAAAACATACTCCTTTCTTTAAAATTCTAAAACTGGAAATCCTCATCAGAATTTAAGGCATGAAAATAGAAGGAAAAGTAATGAGATTTGGTGTGCAGATCTTTCCAAAATAACAGGAGGTATATTGAATGTTAAATCATGTTTCCAGTTCTACACAAGACACTTAGGAAATACCTCTGTGTGAAAGAAACTTATATACATATAAAGAAAATAGCACAAGAGTTCAGATGTTCACAGTGAAGCTAGAAATGTTATAGTAATTATACTTTCTCTGATATGCACATATTTCTATGGAGGCCACATGCATCCAGGAGGCTGAGAGCTGCAAAACTGCCAAAAGCAAGAACAAATCTCTCCTGGAAGTAGGGTGGGGTTCATCAATCTCAAGACCTAGCTCATGTGTCTGCCTTTCTCCAGCAAGTCTCGACCTCGTAAAGGTTCTATGCTTTTCCCTAACAACTAAAGGTTCAAACACATGAGCCTGCGGAGAACAATTCACATTTTAAACCATAACAGTGACCCACTGGGTTTCATCTGGGATGTCTTCACTCCCATTTCCGTAGCACCTGCTGGGACATGGAAACCATAAATCAGTAATTATTGAGTAAAGAAACCCCCCTTCACCTGTTTGGCTTTAACATTTAATATTAGCTCAGGGAGCTGTCTCACACTACAAGCTCTTACACTCTTATCTTCAGAGGGGATGCCTGAGTCTTGTGACCTTGTGACAGAAATGACTTTGATGTCCTCTTCAGAGTACTAAGTACTCCTCAGTCATTCATTCTAAAGTCAGGAGTTTCAACCTCTGAATGATTTAAAAATACTTTTACCGAAAGTGATGGTTGATATGAAGTGTTGCAACACAGAAAAAAAATAATTTCAGAATTTTGATGAGGCACAAAATTGTTTTCATGTAGAGAGAAAGATATTGATATCTCTTAGGTACAAATATGGAGACCTTATCATAATCACCAGAGCTCACATGGAAGAAGGATAGCTTATGATTTCCAAAAGTCGTCCATTCAGCTCCAGGTGTGCACCACAACGTTTATACCCTGTGGGAGGTTCATGCCTGTTTGTCACTCTGTTGATAAATAAAAGTGTTTAGTAAATGACACAGTTTCTCAGGAAATCATGCCACTATCATGTTCAGATTACACATGAAGACATGCAGGCATACATATAAACCGATATGACAGTAAGATCTCAGACCTGGGAAAGGCACATCTGAAATGTGGATATAGATAGTTAACCCTGGGTTTATGCCCTGAAGTATTATAAGACAACTCTTCCAGTTGAATAGTTTAATGTCAATGACTTATGAAGACATCCTTTCTAGAGTTCTATAATCTCTTACTATAATCTTGTTAAGCATTATTTCTTCATATTAGTGTCTGATTTCTGATCTCTTTTTCATTTATATTTTTATCAGACAACTGACACTCTGAATTATCAGTGTTGCAAGATTTTTTGATGAATAAAAGCCCATTCATTCTCTTATTCTTGCCTAGACCAGTCTCAGTTACACAGACCTCCAACTACATATTTTTATAAACTTTGTCATGTTATGAAGTATTTACTAAAAATTAAAATCCAATTGCTCTATCAGATGATCTTCTGGTTTTCTGTGGAAGATTATTTGTGAAGTTATTTGACCAATAGTTTTCTACTGATGACAGACTCATATGTGCTTAGAGTAGACACATACAGTGTGTTTTAAAGTAGATATGGATAATCTTGGCTTTCAAGTAATTAGGATCTTTCTCCATTTTTATCTTGGAAATTTCCATGATTTTCTGCTCCAAAATGAGCAACTTTTGCTGCAGCTTTCTTGAACAGATAAGCAAGATGACTGTTAGCTATTCTGCATCTTTGAAGAAATTTAAGCTTTGTAAATTTCTAAATATTGATTAGAAAGTTCTGGAAATAAATTGCCAGAGGAGCTACATTTATGTTCCCCTCCCTTCTTGCACTTTGTGTCTAAGAATACAGAACCTGTAAGGGAGTCTTTTCTGTGGTTAATGTACTGAGAACATCTCGGGATGTCCCAGTATTTCAAAGAGAATTCCTAACTCACAATATAATTAATAATATGAATAAACTGTACAAATATTATAACAGCCATTTTCAGTTTCTGAGTTCCTCGTAAACTGCTTTATTAGCAATATAATTTCATTTCATTTATTGCATTATTTACAATTAAAATTACAAGCCTAATTTGAATATTTGTGATTCTGTGAAGTAATAGGATATTTGTCTGTCCTCTCCAAACCAATTTCTAAAACTCCTGTAAGGTTGCGGTACTAGAAAAATGTATCCTTTTAATAACTGGTGTCTTTGACCTAATTTTCTAACATAGAACACTTTTGTTATGTCTAGAGAGATAGCTGCTGATGGCATGGAGCACCTTAATCTGTTGCTATGTCTTTGACTAAAGGAAGAAGTTTTTGTTCAAATGGGAATGTGATAGCCAAGGAATGGGATGATTTGGGACTATTTGCCTGCAGAAATGGATCTAGGGAAAGAATGGATCCATTCCCAGACTGAAGAAAGGAGAGGAGAGCTAATCACCAATGACTTATAGTGTAATCCTTTTTGTCTACCTACTGAGACCATGGTACAAACCCAGAAGTATGGATGACAGATAACTGTCTGGTAAGAAATAGGAGGGTTTGAGCACATGGAAACACCACACTTCTTTCTACCCATATGCTTTGCTCTGTGACTCTCTTCCTTAGGCTATTCAGACAGATATTTCAGAAGTTTTTAAATTTTGTTACATATAGATAACTAATGAAGATGGTAATGGCTTCATTCCTTTTAGCAATTTTGTAAGAGAATGGGGAATTATATTCCATTACAATGTTATTATTTATCCTAACTTTTATGACCCATGTGGTTCTGATATCATTAATATCTACACCTAGTTGACTGTATTAGGGAAATACTTAATTCCCTTCAAAATACTGGTGTTATTTTACATTGAATACGCAAAAAATTATGAAATTATAAGCAACTATAAAGATACAAAGGCCTAGAAATAGAAATCCTATACATGGAATATGTGATGTATGCTTTAAAAGAAGCCTGAAACCTGAATAACAATAATTAATCTTTTGACAATCTGGGCAATGAAAAAAAGTATTAATTATTAAGGTATATGCAAACAAACATGTAGACCATATTTCTATTCTCCAAGCCCTCCAGGTAGAAAGAGAGGATTATGTATGTGAAGCTCTCCCACATATCACACATTCACACAAATTTCTCTATATTCATCCCTTCCTCTCTATCACTTTTTTTATTATTTATTCAATTGCGCGTGTATGCATGTGTGCGCGTGTGTGTATGTATGTGTAGAACCATGGACGAATTCGGAAATCACCAAGGACGCCTCCACCTCCTCCTTGTTTAATCTGCCCCAGGATTCACAGGCTCCGCCCTACCAGGACCTGAAACTCAGGCCGCCCCCTCCCCTTCAGCCTAGCGTCTCTACGTGGGGTCTAGGATCAGAACCCAGGATCCTCCGCCTGCAAGGCAGAGGCTTAACCCCTGAGCCACCTCTCCAGCCCCTCTATCACTCTTAATTATCTATCATGTAAGAAAAAAATAACTTGGAAGACAAAGATCATCCACATATACAATCTAAGGTAATTAAAGAGCTGGTCATCTTGTTTTGTAAATTTCAGGAAAGCACTGTATAAATTCAAGAAATGAAAGCAAAGAAAATATTCTAGGATTTGGGAATGTATTCAGACTTACCTATATTTCAAATCTGATACTGAAGAACTTAATAAAATATACTTTTTGCCAGCTGCTTGCAGATTTTCTGAATTACAGCAAATGAGTTTTAAAAGCCATGTGCCAGATGGAGAAAGCTTCATATTTCCTGAAGTATTGATGAAGTTTAGTTATAGTAAGTTAGACACAGGAAAAAATATTGGTGTAAGACTTATAATGATTTTGTCTAAGCAACAGCTGTCACAATGATCTACTCATTTGCCCATATTTGGGCATGATTCCCATGTTTGTTACTCTATTTGTTATGCAGAGAAATACTGGGAAGGCTCTTTATTCATGCACTTTAGACTTAGTGAATGTCATTTATTTTAATGCTAATGATTCTAGTATAATATCATAGTATATAGTCACAATAATTCTAGGAAAATAAGTGATTTCTTGGACAAATTTAGATCAATTTCAAAGGATCATCAACTGAAAACATCTAAATGGTTAGTGATGACAAGGCACACATAGAACAGAGTGTTTTTAGTTAGTTTTATATACTAAGGCTTCAGAATACAAAGATAACTTTTATGAAAGAAGAAATTAACTATTGATAATGTCAATAAATACAGAAACTCAAATTAATTCCATTCTAATGTGAAAAAGTTGCCTTTACCGACGCTGCAGTTTCTTGTTTTAAAATCAACATGTACATTATCCTTCTATGGCATAACATATTCTCCAGAGAAATTGAAAATATGGCAACTTCTTGAATTCTGCATAATTTATTAACAAATTGGGTAACTAAGGTGAACAATGGTGTTATAGGATTCTGAAAGACCTTTTAGAATATTTCACTAGAACATCATTATGTGATACTGAACTTGGGTACTTGTCCCTGGTACAAATGCTAAGCGAAAGACTGCTATCCAAATTGGCTGTAGATCTTCTTTATTTAGGCTTGCTAAATTGGAACTTCAGCATTATTTAAATCTACTGACATGTTTAATTTAAAACGATGTTGGTTAATTTGGAGGACATCCAGAAATTTCAGTTTTAATTAATGATACGTTACAAGCTAGTGTAAAAGCACTTACACTTTTATTGTTTAATAGTCTTGTCAAGTTTGGGAGAAAAGCAGGCAGTTCCTTCAAATTAACAAGTCTTTCAAACATTGAGTAAGAGAAACCTAAAGGAGAGTCATCTGTACCTACTTTGGTGGGAACAATATATGCTATGAATGAAGATTAGAGCATTGTGATGGATTTCACTGGCAATTTCTTTTCAATGCTTATTTCAGAAAATCATCAGCACCAATCACATTCTCTGTGAGATGGAAAGAAACCCACATGTACTGTTTCCCCCAAAGGAATATTTAAATTTCCCTGTATACACAACAACTGGTGAAAAGATTCCAAAGTGGGATTTCATCTAAAACTGTTGTTCTTCCTTATGTTGATGATGCTTTGTTGCTGTCTTAGGTTGATGTTTAGGATAAGAATGAATCAGAAGTCCTGATTATTTATATAACAAGCAGGTCAATTAGTTGCATTGCAAGACACATTAATTAACATGAGTGATCTATAGATTCCAGACAAAATGCTTATTTTGCTCAATTCAGGTCAAATGAAGACATTGTTCAGTCAACAAGAAAAAAAATTTTCAGGTTTTATTTTATTTTATTAATTTTCATTTTAATTTGTATTTTATATATTTATTCATTTTATTTTTTCTAATTTTACAAGCACATTGAGTATTTATCCCTGCTTTACTTCATCCTCTCCCTCATATTCCCCTCCCTTCACCAATCCATACCACTCCCTCCCACCTGCCTTCCAGTATGCTTCTATGGACCCCAGGATTCATTCTGGCTTGTCCGCTCCTGTGGGGACTCAGGCCTCTTCTGGAATACCAAGTTGCCTCTCTTAGGCACTCCACTGATAGTAGCATTTCCCTTCACTCATTCAGCTTTAGTCCCCAAGATTTCAAATGTATGTTCTCGTCTCTCTTGAGTTCCTTGATAGTCAAAGCGGGCATGTTGGTATGTCAGTCATTATTCAGGTCTAGTAAAGACAAACCTTACTGCAGGGAGTTCCTAGATTCATCAGGCCTGCTTTGAATAGAATGTCTTGTCTAATGGTGAACCTTCCAGTTTTTAACTTCTTGTAATCTTACCGCTCCCTCTTCTGAGAGGTTCCAAGGCCTTAGGATAGGGAAAAATTTGGTTGGCCTGATTCTGGGTGAGCCTTGCTTAGTCACTGGTACTCTGCATTACGGGTAACCATTGCTATGTACTTCACTGTTCTACTGCCCTAGGCTGCATCCTGCCAGGGTGTTGAGAACCTTTACTACTGTTAAAAAAAAGCTACAGGTTGAGTGTTAAGTATTCTTTGATTCTATGAGAATATTAGCAGCTATTTACAGAGACAGTACACTGTCTCCCTACCTATAGGTTCATGGCTGTATTTTCCGTATTGATCAATTTCCTTCTCTTTTTATGTTTTTGTTCTAGGTAACAAGAATGTGCTCATTCTGAGAAGTGGGTCTTGAGTTCAATCAGAAAGCTGTTGGGTATCTCATTAATACTCATGCCATTATTATACCAGTGGTCACCTGTTTCCATGGTGATTTTTATTGCAACTTGCAGATCTCACGAGTTGATGAGCCCTGTGATCATTTCTCTTCTCCAGTAGCTTCTATAGTGTTCCTTGGTATGTGTAAACTTCCATCAAGGAGAAAGTTCTCAGGACAAGTTGATATTTCTATGATCATATGTGTTGCATCTTCAATAATAAGTTCTTACTGACAGTTTTTGGTGAGCAACCAAGAGCAATGGAAAAAGCCTGTAATGTTTGGGGGACCTTTGAGACCTCTCTGATCAACAGTTCATGAGGAAGAGTCACATTGTTGTTACTTCTAGGATAAATTTGTCATGATTTCTAAGTGGCTCATCTCAGGGCTTTTTTTTAATCCAGTTTTATGCCAAATAAACTGATCAGGCTATTGATCCAATCAGCTCCACTATTTAATCTTTATCTTAATGCATTTGTTTTGCCTGAGTACATGTGTGTTGGTGTGTGTATAAGAGGGCACTGTGTGGCCTGTGGAGTGGAGTGCCAAGGGTAATACCCAGAATCATTCTAGATTGCTCAACCTCCTTACTGCTTTGCTCTTGGTTATCTATCTTCCAGGGCTAGAAGTACAGAGCTTTTCTGCCCAGTATATTTTTTGTGGGATCTTGGGATCCAAACTCAAGTTCACTTGTTGGTAATACAATGACTTAACCATTGAACCATTTCTCCAAGTAACAGAAATTTTAATTGTCTCTAAATAATTTCCAATTTATGCCCATGTCCTTCTGTATGTGTCCTTTGAGCATGGAATGGTATAGTGACTTGCTTTTTTTAATCAACAGAATACACCGAAGATATTGGAATGTGACTTATAATTAGTCATATCCTAATATGGGTTCTGCCTTTTAAACATTTTCTCTTTACTGATTTTCATGAATAGATTACCCATGTTAATGAAAGCCACAAGGCAAGGAAGTAAAGTATGCTCTAGCCAGCACCTAGCACCTAAGCCAGGTTCTCATTTCAACAGCCTACAAGGAGAGAAAACTTTTGGTAAAGTATATGAACTTTACTGTATCTATGAGACTGCACCTATGGTTAATGTCTTAATTACAATAAAATCTGTTATTCAGTCTTGAAACAGAGGAATAAGATAAGGAATAATCAGATTTTTGAACAACAAAATTTATGAGAAAACAAATACATGTAGTTTTACTCAACTGCATTTCTAAAAAAACTGCATCATGTAAAAAGTAGCAGTATATTTATGAGATAAACTATTTAGAGAAAGTCTCACTCGTTCTCCATGAACCACAGGAGTATGCTTCAACTGAAAGATGTTCAAGAACAAAATAAATGGAATAACTTAATTTCTTGGTATTTTTTTTTTTTTTTGCCTACTTAAGACCAAACTAATGTTAGCTGCAAAAGAGCCTCACTATCATTACAAAAAGTGAATCAAGTGTTTAACAGGTCACAATTCCTTGCTTGAAATCATTAAATCTCTATCATAAATAGAAGATGAATGTATTTCACCATGGTTCACAGTCAGCTTCTAAACTGTTTTTATAAATCCACACCGCGAAAATCCACAGTTCTGTGGATTGGATTTAAAGGAAGATCCACTCAAATAATCTTCTCAGAGCTGGACATAGTCTTCTTGTCATGTCACATCAGTGAACTAGAAATAATTATAGATGCAGAGAGCAACCTAAAAGGTCAATTTCTATGTCTGTTTGGTCTCAGATGTTTGAACTTGAATGAGGATAATGGTTTTGAGTGACATAAATAGCAACCTACTCAGGCTAGAAAGAAGTTTCTTAGACTTTGTCTCCTTATCTAGAAGGACAGTGAGTACATGTGAAATAATATTTTGATGAATTTTGGGGCTGAGGGGAGATAAATTTTACAAGCTGGAATTCAAGCAGCAGAAATAAGAAACAGTGGTAGAAAGGACTGATTTGAATTTTGACGCATCTCCTTACTGACAAAAAAATCATTGACTTTAATTCCTATAATGTTTGGAGATCAATTACAGGGTAAGAATATAGAAATTATCATCACAACCAGATGAGCTTTTCACAAACTGTTGTCTTGCCATTTTTCTCCCAAATTACCTATTCTCCTTTTAGTCTCCAGTGTTCCCTACCCAGCCTCTCACATGAAGGATATTTGTATTTCTAGATCTTACTGGATTTTGGGCTAATCCTATTCTTCCCCTGAAAGTCCAATTATAGATAATCAATTTGTATATGCCCTGTTCTAGTCTGCCTTCTAGCACTTTATAGACAAATATAGAACTCACGGGGAATGCAAGGAGTATTTCCAATCAAGCTCAGTGTCTAGTTTCCTATCAGTCTTAACTTGAATTACTAGTGTCCCTAGGCAACAGTAAGATTTACTTTTGGACATCCTCTTAAATCTAATGTCTCCTTGGAAAATGCATAGAACTCCAAAGGAGATTGCTTACTGTTGTCTATCAGCTTAATTGTCCTCTGATTTATGGTCTATCCTTTAGAAGAAAGATTCACAGAGTGGTCAGTGAGTACCTCTGCATATGTTGCCCAAGACTTACAGAGTACTCAGATTTACAGACTTTGTGGTACCAAGCTTTTGCTTCCTCAGTGCAGAACTGCATGCTCACAGTGACATGACTGCTTTTTCCTCTGTATCCTGGAGATCAGAGCTATGGGAATCACTAATGAAGCCAGAATATTTACATCATTTTGACAGTAGATGGCTTAGTAGGAGGTGGCGAACCAGACTCACAAGAGGCATCATATTTAGAACAGTGGAATGTTCAAGGTCAATCTTCACATTGTTCTTTGTATCTAAAGTTGCTACTGCTGTGACATAACATGCTTGCAGTGTAATCATCTCCACATAATTTCCTTTGTTCTTTCGTCTGGGATAAACAGAAATATGTCTTCATAGGAAAGATCTGATGAGTATTCATTGCAAACTCTCTTGTCTGCATCAAGAACGAGGAAGGTAAAAATTAAATGAAACAAACACTGAATCCTCTGAAAACAATGAATCCCATGTGAGAATCCAATAAATTACACATCTGAACATGTCTCTCTCTTCCTTGCATGTGGGCATCTGGAGGCTGTTGCCTTCAGATTCTCAAATGGTTTTGTACTAACTGAAAATTATCATTATAAATAAAATCACATTTATCTGAATAGGAAGGAATTTGGGAATGTCCTAATACCTCTATATCAACACTCCGTGTCTTGACTCTGACAATACCTTTAATGTGTATGTGATGAAGGAATATGTGTACAAATTCTTATGTTTTGGATGCCTTGCTTTCTAAGTTTGTGATGAAGATTTCTGTAATTCAACTAATGAGCAATTTATGTTAAACTTAGGTTGTCACTATGCTCTTTTGCAGGCACTGAAACCAAGTCTGGGAGTATCACCACTCTGACCCAAAAGTAAAGCCATGTAAAGGCCAAAACATACACCAGAGTTTGTGAGGATCTAATTACAGATCTTAATTTATGGAGTCGCCCTGGAATATGTGTCCTGATTGGTGTTACACCTCCTCCATCAGAAGTGTGAAATCCGGAAAGTGTTGTCTGATTAACTCAATCTTTTCTTCATACTTAAGTGTCCTTTCTTTTTTTTTTTTGCAATATAGTCAGTCCAATTTTATTTATTTATTTATTTGGTTATTTTCAGGCTTTATGTTCATTTCTTTTTTTTTGTCATTTCTTGCCATTTGTCCATTAATATAGTGTATACTAAGGAAGTTAAATAATTTGTATCTTGTATGCACCATTCAATACATACCTCCCCACATACACACATGAAAAAAGTGTTCTCATCATTGTTTCCTTTTTTTTTTTTAACATATATATGTGTTTGTGTATCTGCATGTATCTGACAGCACTGTGTGTGCCTGTAGAGGTCCAAGGGTGACTTGAGTATCATCCTGGATTGTTCTACCTCCTTTTTGCTTTGCTCAGGGTTTCACCAGGCTCCAACTTTCAGGGTCAGAAGCAGACCTTCATCATTGCTGCCCTATATTTTTACGTGGGACCAAGGATCTGAACTCAGTTCCTTCCTTGCAGGGGCTTAACCAGAGAGGAATTTCTCCACTCCTCATCCTTTTTATTTCGAGCAAGAATAATAATTATCATAAATGTATAATTTACAAAGACAGCTTAAGATAATATTCTAGATTTTGAATTTAAGCATATTCTTCTGAGCTTCAGCCATGTATAAATTTAGAATTAAAACTTAGTGTTTATTTTTTGTATTTCACAATTTTATAAGTGACAGGAGCTTTCTGGGCATCAGATAATCATTTCCCCTTCCAATAAGATTTCAAAACAGAGAACTATTTTAGGCTTGGCCAGAACTGCAGTGAGATCCTTAGATAGCAAGCCTTATTCTTCATGACTGCAAGGATAGCTCTAAAACATTAATCTTGCTTTTTAACTTTCCCCTGGGTTGACCACTGCCATCTTCAATTGCAGCAGCAGTGAGTACTTGCATGGAAACCTCAAGAAACAGGTCATATTTTCTCTCCCTGGAGTAATAAAGGAGAAATTACAAGAATCCTGATGAATATAGTCTTGTCTAGGTACTGGTGAGACCCTTCTTCTCCCTGAGATTTTTAAAGAGGAAAGTGATTAACTTGGAATGGACCTTCTCAGCTCCATAGAGGCATTTCATCACATGCTCCTGGAAGTAACTCCTACAGTTACTGGTTAATAAAACTAGACAACATCCTTTCTTTTGTCCGTCAGTGTCTTTTTCAGCTGGATAAAGTAGATATTCTTTACATTTTCTTAGTAAAACATTATATATGAAATAGAACTAATTTCTATCTGTTATCAGAGACATAATACTTTCCAAAGCTCAGAAAAATGTGGATGTAATGGATCCTGCTTTATTTCCAGTGGAGGCCATTGATGTTAAGTTTTGCTTCTGGTTTAGTTCTGCAAGCAAAACACAAATGACACAAAGAATACAAGAAAATTGAATTAATCTCTTCTTCCAGCAATATTTTGTATTTTATTGTGTATTATTTTATTTAAATGATAGAAAGTTAATGCAATCAAATTAAACCAAAAGAATGGAAAATATTCTCCCAAACTAGAGACATCATTAATAGGAAGTTCTACAAACATTGCTGACTAGTTAATCTGCACAACTTCTTTTCTAATTTGTCACCTAATCATTATGAAACTGATTTCATATGCAAAAGAGCCTTTCAGTTTGTCAGTTTTCAAGTTATAATCAAAAGTATGCAAGAAAATGATTCAATTATTTTTAAAATTTTTTTGGTGAAAAATATTGCAGTTCACCTTCATAGTTGCTGATAAATGACCATCAAAGGGCTTAAGGGCACAAGGGGTTTATTTTCTTACGACAGTCTGATTACAGTCTGTCCAGCTTGACAGGAGAGCACCCACCAACACCAGGCCAAGGGAACTGGCCATACCTTCTCTCTGTAATGGCTAAGAGAGGGACAATCCTAACTTGCCAGACCAGCATGTTTGGCCAAGTAAACACAAGGATTTTGACTTCCTCAACCAGTTGTCCGTATTTTATTCACCTGTTCAGGGCCTGGTCCCACTCACCATGGGCTGGGCCTTCCCCATCAACTAGACAACCTTTTGCAGGTTTGCTCTGGATGTAACCCAAGCCTAATTTGCCACAAATGTGCCCAGAGCTCAAAACCCTCAACTGTCAAGTTGACACATGTGTAACTGTAACAAAAAAAGACATTGATTTCTAAGGTCTAGGACAGATACCTATTTTTGTCCCTTCTACAAATAAAGGGTTGTTTTGCTATCACCACAGCCAGAAGAATATTAGCCTTTTAACTCACATTCACCTTTACAGTCCATTTCTTGCAGTTCATGTTGGACTAGCATAATATATTTCATCGTAGATAAATGAAACATCAATATTAAGAGGAGTGTCAAATTGGATTTTTCCAGGTTTCAAGTTTTAGCTATTGTTGCCACTTCCTACCAACAGGAAAGAACAAACACAGGTGAGGGGGTGGGGGATAGTGGGTTAAAGATAATTTGACCTTCAAGAAATTGGTGCTGTACACAGTTCTCTTTCTCTCCCTCTCTCTTTCTGTCTCTTTCTGTGTGCGTGTCTGTGTGTGTGTGTGAGAGAGACAGAGAGAGAAAGAGAGAGTAAGCATCTGAATGTGTTGGGCAGACACAAGTTTTGGGGGGGTAGTTAGGAGATACACAGAAAGGTGCCATGTTTGGTTCTATCTTTCTGTGCTTTATTCTTTGGAAACAAGAGCTCTCCCAGAACATGGAGCTAGGCTGGCCCCCATCTGTCTAATGAGCCTCCTGTCTCTGTATCAGATAGCGCTGGTGAATGTCTGATGACTCCTGTCTCTCCTCTGCCTGTACTTTCTGTAATATGATTTCTTGAACTCTTTCTCACTTACAGTTGATTCACATCACACAGGTTGCATCTGTATCAGCAGCTTGCTTTCTTCCCCTTAGGATTACGGATTGCTTTAACAATAGGTCCCAGATCCCTACAGCAACACACAGGAAAGAAAAAAAAAAAAAAAAGAAACAGGAAAGGGGAGATGAAATAATCCTCAGAGAAACAAAACAATGTTCTCTTATTTACCTTTCCAGTCCACAGTATGTTGATGGAAAGGATGAAAAAAAGGTACTGTGTAGAGGAATTCTTTCCAGGTTATTTTCTAGACATTAACATTCAATTCTTAAATTTATTCTTTTCCCAACATATGCACAACTGCTTGCATATAAATAAATTGAAATTACTTTCATTTGTCTTTATTAGAAAAGAAAATTGCAAATGTATTAAATAAGCATCCAAATGAGCCTGACTTTTTTTTAAAGCATTCATGGGTATAGTGCTCTTTTGAATCATCCCTGTAGTAAGGACAGAACTACTTAATGCAAAATAGCTAACTAAATTCATTAAATACATACAAAAATTCAGTGGTTTAACAAAATATATTTCTCACTTATTTAGCTGGATACATTTAGTGTTCCTGTTGAATGTGAAATTGCTTCCTCTGTGAATTGATGCAAGAGCCAGATTATTTCCAAGAAATCTCTTTATACAACCCTGGATATTCAGAGTATCTAATCCTCATGAGGGCAAAAAGATTACAAGGAGGTAGTTTCCCAGTTTATACTTCGAAAATGATTCTTAGGCAGGTTTAGAGCAGCCATCCTGGAATTGTCTCTGGAGGTCTTTGAAGGTCATTCCCCAGGACTAGGATTACCCTGAAGGAATACATCATGCTAATCTGGAGGAAATGATTTTAATTCTTCACAGACATAATGTCACTAACTTCCCCTAAATCTTCTGTTCATGAAAAAATATGGAGATGAGCTTTCCATTGCAGATAAACTCTACCATTAGGCCAGTCACAAAATTAACTGGACTGTACTCCAATATGAATAGACCAATGAGATATAGTGGGCCACAAACTCCAATCAGATTTGCAGAAGCTGGAGATAACAAATGAGGAAAAGCTGCTTTTCCTAAGTCTACCTAAGACTATAAATAAACTTGACCCTAGCAGCCATCTTTGACTCCCTTGCCCTTCACGGACTACGTGTCTGTGAGTTCCCTTCATTTCCCTTGCCACTTATGGATCCATGCCTGGAGTCTGTGAGTTCTTGGTGGCTCTCTTGTCCCTTACAGAATTCAGTGGCTGTGAGCTCCCTACTTTCTCTCTTAATAAACTCTGTCTTAATCCTCTATGCCTTTTCTGGATTTGATCTTCCGTCTCCAGAACACAAGAGCTTGGATACCTAAAAGATCCCAGAGAGAACTCCTAACATTCTGGTGAGCAGAGCCAGGAGATCAGACCTGCATCATTCTTTTCTTTTGTGTTCACATTATTTTGAAAGAAATCAAGTTATCACCTTGCAAAAAGTATCAAAGAAAATGTCATTTTTAGCTGGAAAGGTACATCCACGTGAACACAAACTTGTAGAAAAGCTAAATACTTACTGTGAGCCATCACCAGGACATTTTGTAAAAGGAGTCTTCATTCTGCCGGAATGAGGTGATTACAGGAACGCAGCAAATCAGCCATTATAAATTATCTCCTTGGACCCCCCCCAACATCCTAAAGGATTTCAGTTACCCCAACTGCCCCATCTCTCTTCCCTACCCTTTATTCCCTTAGTTTATCAGTAGCTGCTGGGGACCCCTCACAGACTCCCCTCCTACTTTATCTCTCACTGGGGCCATCTAGTGAAAATTTATGTGTAGGACACCATCTTGTATTGATCTGAGAAAAGCAAAAGCAAACTCCTCTCATGTATGTAAATACAAAGGCATCGGTTGGCATGCTAATGTCAGGACTCTTTTGATGGTAGAGCAAATTGAGACTGGGGAGAATTTCATGAAAGTAAGCATGTGGATGGCATAAATGTTTTCTCAGGGGAGATACAAATTTGAGTAAGTGAACCCTCCAAAATCAGCGTGACTATCTGCATGTAGACTGGAAACTGAGAAGTCTACTCACTTCCATAAGTCCTTTGACTAATCAAAGTTCTCAACTCTGAATCCTTCCTGACATGGCTTATCAGTAGATTCAGTGTCATAGTCTCTGTGGTGTGGACGAGGGGTTTTTATGTCTCCAGGTTATTGCATTGAGGAGTCAAAGATTAAAACCAGAACTCACACAGAGGATTAAGGCAGAGTTATTAAAGGAGAGAAAGAATGGGACACATGGACATTGATCCCATGAGAGACAAGAGAAGAGTCTGATGGACTGTGTCAAAATGTGATATTCTTTTGTCTGGGGATTGAAACAGGAGAGCAGCATAAGAGGATGAGAGGAAAGAGAAAAGAACTCAGAGACATGGCATCTGTGAGAAGCCAGTGAGTCGATAAAGATCTCAGAGGCCTGGCATGGAGTCCCATGACTGGCAAGAGAGCAGGAAGGAACTCATGGACTCCAGATATAGAGTTCCATGAGGAGAAAGGAAGAAGAAGATGCTCAAGGTCAGGAGAATTTATAGGGTTAGGCGGACCCAGGAAAAGTGGCTTTTCCTCATTCGTTAACTCCATTTTCTGCAAACCTGATTTGAGAGGTTGGGCTTCTACATCTCATTGGTACTGTTCATATTGGGGCCCAACCTAGTTGATCTTGTGGTGGACCTCATGGTAGAGCTTAACTGCAATGGAAAGGTAATCTCCATATCCTTTTATAAACAGAGGACTGTGGAAAGTTATAGCATTATTTCTGTGAAGGATTAGAACCTGTTCTTCCAGATTAGTAGGGTGTAGCCCTGCAGCATAATCTTATCAGTTGGGGATGAACTTTAAAGATCTCACAGCATGGCTGTTCTGAAACTGCCTGATCTTCACTAAGATTCTTTCCCTTGTATAAATAAACACCATGGAAATCTATAGGTGATATTTTCATGATGTTCACATCAGAGATCATGATCTCTGTTGCTATCAACTGTTCATTCTAATCTTTGTTTATCTTTCTGCTCTTCTGTCCATCGGAGTTTTTCTTAGCCTTAAGATGCTTCAGAGCTTACCCCATTGGCTGTGGTATACTTAAGCATTGTTAGGAGAAAATAGTTTGATATACCCTCTAGCAAGTCATTAATCACAGTTCTCTCCTCTCTGACTTTATCTCTGTTCCAATGTTCTCCCTCCTTCAAGTTAAGCTGTTTTTCCCCTGTCCACCAGATCATTAGCTCTAATAAAACCATACTTTTTAAGTCTTTCCATTATGATAGCTTCTCCTTATCAAGGGACCTCCCAGTCAAGCTTACACATTGTCCTGTCCTCACATTGACTGAACACCTGATGTATCATTACTCATAAAAATTTTGAAAATGAAAAGGAGTGTCTCCTCTTACAGAAAGTTTAAGCCATGTCAATTCCATATCAAACTGCACATCTTTAAGCCTGAAATCTGATTAGTTTTAAGTGAAGTTGAAGCACTATGTGTGAAATTGATACTGATTGGCAGAGTAAATATTTATCACATATGTATAATTTTAGTCTCTGGACTCTCTTACGTAGATATATATAATTGATACAAGTATGCTCCATTTGCTAATGTCTATGTTAGAGTATTATAACATTTAATGGAAAGTATAGCAAAACATATCAACATATTACTAAGTTTTGCAATTGTAATTACTAGTTGCAATTAAAATAATAGATACTGCCACAAAACATGCAAATTAGAAAAACTTTCATATCATGTATAACTTGTAAAGTCATGGTAGCTTGCCTTTATCTGCATTTCTATTAACACTACATGTAAATGCATTTGAAGTTAGAGGAAAATGTAGGATATAGCTCTTCTTCGTCAATTCTGAATCAAGGGGCTGGAGATGGTGGCTCAGGAGTTAAGCCTCTGCCTTGCAGGCAGAAGGATCCTGAGTTCGGATCCCAGATCCCACGTATAGATGCCAGGCGGAAGTGGGGGCGGCCTGCGCTTCTGGTCCTGGTAGGGGGGAGCCTGTGAATCCCAGGGCAGAAGGAGGTGGAGGCGTCCATGGTGGTTCCTGATTCGTCTGTGGTTCTACACACACACATACACACACACACACCACAATTGAATAAATAATAAAAAAATTTTAAAAAAAATCTCTTAATTCTGAGTCAATAAGTATCGACTTAGAAGCTTTTTAATGTTCTATTTTCTATTTATGAATTTATATGTTTTACTCTTATCACTTCATTATCACTGTGTCTACTGTTAAATAAATTACTTACATATTGTGATGACTTCCATAGGAATATTTTCAGTTAATTGCAGCCCACTTGGATTTTAGCTTCTATGCTATTGTATGAAAAATGGGTAACTACACTACTAAGAAGTGTTACAGCAAAAAAAATATCACTTAAAACATTAACTAATAACCTGGATCTTCCTGACACACCCTTCAGTAATCCACCAACTAGATACATCTTAGAACTGAGCCTGCATCTCGAGGGAACAAATATTCATGGAAAGGCTACTTCAAAATTCCAGATTGCTCCCTATTAACTAAATTTATCATGAATGCACAATTCTTTGTCTTTTGAATTTAATAGTCAATTCCTAAATGAGCCTTAAAATTCAATCATTCATTTGCCTAACTTATTTATAATGTTCTCAACTGCTTCCAGTTCACTCTTACTTGCCTTCGGAGAATGTGCGATGTAGACTGGTGTCACTACCCATGAGAGCATGTAGAAAGGCCAGAAATGAATGATGGGTTTCTTCCTCTGTAGCTCTTCAAATTATTTATCAAGACAATGTACTTCACCATTTTGCCAGAAATACCTGACCCACCAGTTTCAGAAACGATCATTCACCTGTCCAGTATGACATTTCAGACATTCATCAATAAGCCCAATTTCACGTAGATGTTGAACCTTCTACCTAACCATTCCAGTGTCTTAGTATCTATTAGTTTTTGACACTTTTCTTACAACTGTGTTTTCCAAATATCAGGCCTTCTAGTACTTAGAAAGTTCTGTAAAAAATAAGAACTTTGCTAACACAAAAAATACACAATCTTCCAAATGACTCTTACTTTTGTACTACACTCTTCTTTAAAAGCAGATGTATATTGCTTAATTTCAGGAAGTTATTATGGTATTTCAGTTACTGTGCTAATCAAAAATAATTGTGTCATCTTAAAGGTGCTGTTATTCTAGTAATCATTTTCAGGGTTTTTGGCACAAATCTCTGAATTACATTAAAGTGCGAAGTGTAAAACAAGTATTTGAGAATATAATTTCCATGAATGAATTCATGAAAGAGGTATAGAAGTAATTACAAGTAGAAAATACCTTAAAAATTTTCAAATGTTTAAACATGAAAGCAACCATCCAAATGAACTGAGTTCTTTACAACTGTTGACAATTGCTTCTGTTGTATAGGAGACCAAGGAGAGGAGCCAGCTTCAGAACTTCTAAGCTCACATATGAGCAGGAATTCTTCAGAAAGTTCTTCATTGCTTAGTTAAAAATAAGTCAGGAGAGCATCTTGGGGTTTGGCACTGTTAGGTTAAAGATAAACCCATGATGGTTCTTAATATTGGCCAGAAAACTACATAGTAAACTAATGAGAATAAAAACAAAACAAAACAAAACAAAACACAACAAACCTAACATTCCTTTTTGGTCCAGCACTAACAATAACTCAATGGTAAACTTGTGATAATAAATGAGTTAGCTGTTTCCTATTTCAAATACCCAACCTGATTTCACCATAAAGTCACATGGTGAGTTTTTTCTTCTTCCCCCTCATCCTCAGGAAGTGGAATGTAGCTTCCATGTTTCCTAGAAGAAGAGCTTTCATGTCCTTCTCAGGGAAAGCTCTGTATTTTCCCATTTTGTACATCTGACTTCATTCGAGGTAAACAGGATAAACACTTAGCTCTGCTTTCACCGAAGCTTGTTGAACCTTTCTTCTCGACTCACTCCCATAGCACAGCAATCTGAAGAACCACTTCCAGGAAAGTGTGCTGAGTGGTGGAGTCTGGAACCTTAGGTGACACCAACCAAGGATCTGTTCTACTCCTAAAATACCTAATTTACTGCTAAAAATAGCTTCAAGTGAAATAGAATTATGAACATGGACGTGCATATTACCGACATTGCTCGTTTTCAGTTCACAGCTCTTCTATTTGTATATTCTTTCCTAACCCTCTTCAAAATCATTTTGATATTAAATATAACATCTTATCCATAAATATTTCTATGATTTCTAAAATATTTTACTATTAAAAACATAATTACTGCGTTCTTATCATAACTAATGAATAATTGAATGTCTTCTTGTCACCTATCTGGTTTGTTTTATAAAACGTTGATTTTTTTTTTTTTTTTACAGATCATGGAGCAGGCCTTTAGCAATGTGCGTATTTGGCAAATGGTAGTATTGCATTAGCATGCATACATACATCTTTCCTCTTTTTATTGGTAAGTGTTCATGTGTGCATGTTTGTGTAAAATCTATTCAAATTTACAACAAGGTACATTTTATTGGCAATCTATTTCTATATATTTTATTTAAAAATCAGACTCAAAGATACTACACAATATGCAGTATTAATAAATTTGAAGGACTCATGAGAACTAATTTCTTATAATGCATGCAATTTGAAATTTCCATTCCATTTTCACATAGCTGACATTTTGTGTTTTTCAGTTTTTCCTAAATCAGAATTTCAAAAATTTAATAAAAAAACCATATTGAATTCTCCTTGGTTCTCACAGTCTTGACATAATTTTTATATCATATTCCTTAATGATTTCTTAAGAAGTTTTCTACTTTGAGGGCTGGAGAGGTGGCTCAGGGGTTAAGCCTCTGCCTTGCAGGCGGAAGGTCCTGAGTTCGGATCCTAGACCCCACGTATAGTCACCGACGGAAGTGGGGGTGGCCTGCATTTCTGGTCCTGGTAGGGCGGAGCCTATGAATCCTGGGCAGAGTAAACAAGGAGAAGGTGGAGGCGTCCATGGTGGTTTCCGAATTCGTCTGTGGTTCTACACATACACATATACATACACACACATACATACGCACGTACATATACACGCAATTGAATAAATAATAAATTTTAAAAAATTAAAAAGTTTTCTACTTTGTAGTTTTTCCTCTTAAAATTTAATTTCAACATATTACCTTTCTGTCTCTGTCTCTGTCTCTGTCTCTGCCTCTCTCTCTCTCTCTCTCTCTCTCTCTCTGTCTCTGTTTCTATGTCTCTGTCTGTCTGTGTCTCTTTCTTCTCATTTCAAACTACTGATATGAAACATGCATTCTAGCTAGACAAGTGTACTCTCATAATATTTCCTAAGTTGAGAAATTCATGGTTTAGGTTGTCAAAATGGCAGTTCATTATATGACATGTTTTCCCCTAAATCAGAAATATAAAGTTATATGAAATTAGTGGCAATTCATAAACTGAAAGAATTTTTCTAAAGTCAAAAATGTGAAATTATATTCATTATTCACCAACATGGAAACATGTACCATAATTTGATGACATCCTTCTTTAATATTGGTTTGTTTCTATTTCAAGAAAAATCTGCTGTAAAATGTCAAATGCAGGTGATTTATAAATAATAGAAATTAATCTACTTACAGCCTTAAAAGAGGGAAAAGCTAAAATCTAGGTGCAGAGGACTTCAGTTTAAAAGTGAAGTTTTCCTCTCTGTTACAACATGTTAGTACCATATCAAGTATAGAAGAGGAAAGGGAGCTAGAAACTTCCCCAGAACCTTTTAGAAGATCAGATACTTTCTGAGGAGATTGACTTTGGAAGTACAGTAAGAGAGTACCAATATCCATATGATAGAGCAAAGTAACTTACAACTTTAACACTTCAATCAATTGGTCTGAAAGCTTCAGAGGGAAAAACAATAAGTGATTTAGTCACAGATCTTCCTAAAGTAGTTCTCATGAGGGGCTTCAAATATTAATTTACATTAAGTGTCAAAAATGATATTTACAGACCACTCGGAAAATCTTAGTGAAAATAATGTGGTCTCTGCACCATTCACATAAATTTGTCTATGTTGGGCTGGAATACTAAAACAAAAGAATCATAAACAAGAAAAGAATCTCTCAGAAAAATACCATTGCAAACAGAATTAAGGATTGCACTTGCAGTCTGCTTTTCAAAGGGCTCTGAAGATACAGATGTAGACTGCAGAGCGACGTTCTAGATGAGCCTTGACTTACTATTCTGCTGACTTTCCATTTTGCAATGTTGATAAGATGCTCAAAACATGAGAAAATGCTGCTGGACATTTAAGTGACAGAGAAAATGCAGGTCTTATCTCCACTATGCATTTGGCCTATCCAGAGGCATAACTGGACATTTATGACCTAATTAAGTGAGAGTTTAATGCCGTTACACAAAGGTTAATTACAAAAATGAAAGCATCAAACTTTAGTTTTAAAATATTCAATCCTTCATTGTGTTTGACTACTCTAGTTCATGAGCTAGAGCTTGTAAAGTTTGAATTTTCTAAAAAAAAAAAAAAAAGTCCTACAGGGATTGACCCAACAGAAACAAAAGTTAGTCAGCCAACTTCGGCCGAACCTAACCTAAGTCAAGTTCTTCTTCAGTGCAATGATTTCTCTTCACAGAGTATAAATTCAGGCTGGACCGCACTTTTTTAAAAATATTTTTTATTATTATTATTTCCGCTCATACAAACTTAGTAGTTACACCGGTTCCCTCCTTCCCTTCTCCTCCCCCCACCCCCCTTCCCCCTCCCCTCCCCCCCAATCCCCGGAGAATCCTTTAATGTGCATGCCAGACTCTCCTCTGGGTCCTCCTCTCCGATGACGTACAAGGACCGCACTTTTTTGCCCTGGCATTATGTTCAATTGTTTTCCCTTCTCTTTTGTTTACTTTACTGGAGTTTCCAGTTAGTGTACTGTCCCACAATCTATGTAGTATTCCCATGTGAAATCTTAGGTAGCTTATGTTTGTGTAGAAATCATGAAGCATTCCTTAAACATAGAATATTAATTAGTTTTATTCATTCACATATATTTAATTCATTCTCTTACCAAACTCAACCTAGAAGGCCTGTGTATAGAAACAACAGAGCAGGAAATTTGAGAGTAATCCTGTCATTTGTATCACATGTTCTACCTTAAAAATGATTCCAACAACCAACAAAATACTTTACCATACATTATTTTGATAACTATTCATTTTATTGCTCATTCTTAGAACCATTTATGTGATATACTATAATATTTATGTTATTTCAAAAGTATACTATATTTTTAATCTGCATTATGATAAATACTTCAATAATTTATTCTTTCAAACTGACTGTTTATATCACATATTTATTTCATCATTTGGAATCAAAGAAAAACTTTTTTTCATTTGCTGAATTATACATAGAGTCAAAACTTTATTTTCTTCATTTCCTGAATTGTACATAAGTTTAAGGAAAATCTATCTTGTATTTGTCCCTAATGTATATTTATTTGAATTCAAATATTACACTGTCTATTCTGCTTGCTGTAATAAAATATCTGGAAATAGGCCACCTAAACTTACAAAGTTTGTTTGGTCACAGTTTAAGGTTCAGTCCATTATTACATAGAAATCAAGGTGGTAGGATCTCAAAGCTCATAATACGTACATTGTCAGCACGCATGTAGACATGACTACATAGTTCTGCTCTCTTTGTCTACATGATCCAAGGTATCATCCAGTGAATGGTGTCAGTGATAGTAATCAATATAATCATCCACAGGCAGCCCACCAACCATATTTAGCAGATGTTTTCAGATTTTGTCAAGTTGTCAATTAACAGGAACCATCACAATTCTAAATCTTGCTGAGATGACACCAAACAAATATCTTTAAGTTTTAACTTCTCTACTTTATCTCAAGATACTCATGAGCATCACAGAATGGAAAGTGCATTCAGTATAGCATTTTTATCTCTAGAATGGTTAACAGTCCAAAATTTAAAAATTATAGCATTTCTTAAAGTCAGAAAGTCTTTAAAGTCAGAAAAGTTATTTATTTCCAACATAGCCATGACAAAGAGTAAAAATTCCTACGTCAAAAGGAAGGCAATACCACTGAATCATTGAAACAAAGAAAGACCAAAACCCATCGGGGCAAATTCCAAGTCCACCCTGATGTCTGGCATCTGGGATTCCAAGTGAAAGCTGGATATAGAATGTTAGTGTCTGCAATCCTGGACCTTGGAAAAAATGGGAGGCAAAACTGGAGCATCCTCTGATGTGCGTGTTCCAACTATTACTCATGGCATACTCAGGAGAAAAATAGCTCAGTTCTTGCTTTAGCAAGGTGAAAGTGGAAGATTGACACCCAAATTTTTCATCTGACATTCACTTGCATAGCTGTACACCTATGCATATAGATACATACATGTATTTGTGAATACACACTACACTCAAAATAAATACTGAAAGAATAATTCTGTCTGTATCTCTAAAAGTATGTACAATAAGCTTTGCAATAACATCTCACAAATTTCACATTGTCTACTTCCTTTCCTTTTCTAATGACATCACATTTTCTTTTCTATTTTTATGTGTATGTGTGTCTAGATTTTATGCATGTGTGGGGTTGTGTTCTTATGTTTATAGAAGCATATGTGTCTTTGCATGTGTGCAGGTGTATGTATACAAGTGCATGCACATATGTGGAGGTGCAAGGCTGATATCCGAAACCATTCTCAACTGCTCTTCCACCTTATTTTTTGAAAGAGGGTATTAATCACCAAAGGTCATCAGTGGAGGTAGTCTGGCTAGCCAGATTGGTCTAGGGATTCCATCTCTGTTATTTTAGTTTGGAATTTAGGTGGACCATCACAACTATCATGATCTCATGTAGAATCTGGAGATGATCTCTGACATTTGGTAATTTTCATTGTTTGGCAAATACTTTTACACATTTACCACTTTTCTGCCTATAAATATACTTCTTCTTGTACTTAATCTATTTTCATTTTCATCTACATTGCTACTATTTTTCATTATCTTTTGATTATTATTGGTTACATATCCTTATCTACTTCAAACATTTCATGTGAGTCTTTTATTTATTTTGCTTAATTTTCTATTTGTATGAATGCTGTTTCTCTTTTTCCAAGACTCATTAATGTATTTATCTTGGATTTTTTCAATTCATATGCAATGATTCTTATATCTGTGTCATCTCATAACCTTAGTCTATGATAGTTTTCTTTCTTCATAATGTGCCTCAGCGTTTTGATCTTTTTATGCATTATAATTTTACTTAATTGAACACCAGACATTTTGGTTGAATTTGGTTATATTTATGTTTGGATATTTCCAACCCTTCTTTTCTTTTAATCGCAGTATATTTTAAGACAATAAATCATCTGCCTACGTGCCTCTGGTGATGTTGAGAATGATGATGATGCAAGGACGTCGATGGCAGCATAATGATGGTCTCTGTTTCAATAGAACCAGCTCAATGTATATTTCAACATCCTTCACATTACATGGCCTAAATGTAGAAGCTTCAACTCTGTAGGAAGTTGTATTTCTATCAGTTATTTCTGCCATCAAACTTCAGGCAATCTTGGGGCCTGCATGCCAGGAATGATCTAATGATTTCTCTCTCTCTCTCTCTTTCTGTGTGTGTGTGTGTGTGTGTGTGTGTGTGTGTGTGTGTGTGTGTGTATCTCAATCTCTGCCTCTCTCTGCCACTTCCAGTTGCAAGCATTCATTTATTAACACTTGCTTTTCCAAGTGATGTGATTCAGAGATATGTTTTTCAATTTATAGTAGAACCAGCACATGACTTCTACACAGTGTTCTTCAAATCTCCTAGATCTTCCTGAACTAAACAGAAATCTGCTTTGGGTCCCCTTTGAATCAGTGAGAGAATTTAGCTCAGTTTTCCTTTTTTGTAAATGTGAACTCACTGTATTTCATACAGGGATTTTCCCCAGATGTCCTCTTTAGTTTCCAATTTTTTTAAATAAGCATAAAAATAATGGATTCCCTAATGACATTTTCATACATATATATCAAAATTTTACTCTGCTGTTAGTCACCCTCCTCGTTTGTCCTATGATATAAAAATCTCCGTTAGCTTTCATGTGTAGCTTTCATGCTACATACATAGAGTTTCTGCATAAATTTATATTTTTCACATATGAGAATAAAGGAATTTTAGTGAGTCTTATTTAACTTTCTACTTCATGGCTGAATAAAATTCCATTTTGTATGTATATTACATTTTCTTTATTCATATGTTTGTGAGAATCAAGGTCGGTTATATATTTCAGGTACAGTGACCGTGCCACAGAAATCAGGGATATACACACATCTCTATGGCATGCCTCTGTTTTTCTTTGAACATGTTGAATTGATGATATCTGTCTCAGTTCTATAGCAATTGAGATTGCCTTCGAAAAATCATCAGAAAAGTTTTTTAAACCTAGTTTTGTTTTCTTTCAATTATGGCTACAAGAGATAAGAGAAACTGTGGGCTTCATATTGCCAAGAACACTTACCAAATTGGACTTCAGTTCATTCGCTTGTTTCCAGTATGAGTTATATGCTCTGAAAGTGTGTCCTGCTTTGTGTTCATTGTTTCAGGAGAATAGTTTGATTGCAAACACTGATGTAATAGATATCTATGAAATTCTATGTTCTACTCAAGGTGATTTTCCATTGAAATTCACTTATTTGCTTTTGTATACTGTAATTTTCTTTTCACTTATAGTATGTTTTAAACAAATATTTTCCAAGATTTTAAAATTTAATTTGAAAATCTATATCCACATATCTACCTATTTACTTGTCTGCCTTTTTATCTAGCTAGCCAGCTAGCTAGCTACCTATCATCTAGCTATCTCTTTACCTATCTAGTTATCACCTATCTGTTAGGTATCTATCTACCTCTATCAACTATCTGTCATTATCTTTCATTTGCCTATTTTTTATCTATCATTCATGTGTCATCTATCTATCATTTTTATATGCTATTTTAAGTATGTCTCTGTAATTTTATTGCAAATATCTTAACTTTCAGACTGTCTCAAATTGCTCTAATGTTTCTTTCCAAGCTGCTTGTCCAGTTACTTCCAGACAGACTGGAAGGACTCAGCAGTCCCTTTTTATCTGCTAGGTTATCAGGATAGGAATCTTTCCCCCATAGGTCCTGTACTGTTTCTTCTCCACATGATGGAGATAGCTTCTCCTCAATCTTGCTAGTTTCAGGAAACTGAGCCAAAATAGCTGTTTACTCACTAAGATTTTCTCCAGGATTGGATATTTCCATCTGCTAAACAACATCCTCATTAGTTTGTACTGAGGTGCAAAGTTAAGATGGAGTCCATCTCATCTGGCTAAGAGGAAAATGCCATACAACACAAGTGAAACCTTCTGGAGATAATCAATTTAGCAGATCAGAAGGTTAAAAATGTGGTCAGACCAGGGGGTGACATACAGTGCCCATCAGGATGGAGTGAAGGGCATTGCAGGAGCAGCAAAACTGCAAAAGAAAATCAACAAACTACAATCCAAAACTTCAGAGACTCTTTATCAACCACCTAGAACTAGGCCAGCCTAATCTCTCCCCATCCTGAAGCTCAGGGACATTTGTGGAAGAGGGGGCAGTGGTAAGAGTGTAAGAGCAAAAGGATGGGAGGAGCAATGATTTGCAAGATACTCCACTCTAGTTAGGGCCGAAGCAATCATAATTGGACTTTACATGCCCTGCGCAATGTCCAACACACTATTGACCTCACAAAATCTAGCATCTGCTAAAGTCACCAAGATCCTTGGAGGCAAGGGATTGACAGCCACAGTAGTGTTCCTATGCTTAAGGGGAACACGAGAAAGGGTTCAGGGAAATGCCACTGGGTCCTTGTATGTCATGGGAGAGGAGGACCCAGAGGAGAGTTAGGCATACACAATAAAGGACTCTCTGGGAATTGAGGGGGAGGCACTGGCGGATAGAGAGGGAAGGGAGGGGGAGCAGGGGGTTCGGGGGGAGGAGGAGGGAGGGAGGGAACTGGTGTACCTATTAAGTTTGTATGAGCGGAAATAATAAAAAATGTATTAAATAAAAAAAAGAATGTGGTCAGATAGCATATGAAACCTAGAGAGTAGAATCCTCCCATCTTGCTATAAATTGCCTACTTGAGGTTTGTACTAATATACCTTAAGGTGTCTCAAATTATTATTGTATTTATTCTGTAATAAAACTTCTCAAACTATTACATATATGGTCATTTTATTTAAGGTGACTTGAGTTTGTTTCCCATGGTCACTTATAGTTAGAACCAGAGCAGCAGAATCTCTTTATGTCCTCTGTGGCAGGGGCTGTGATTTTGCATTCAGAGATGTAGACTGTGCAGCACTGACAGTATAAAAAAGTCCTATATTTTCAGAAAGTTCATTTTGAAGAAGTTAAACAAGGATGTTTCCAATGTAATTTGTAATCAATAGTATGATACACACATACCTTTACACACACACACACATATGTATTTTTTCTGTAGCTATGTTGCTATGTAGCCAAGTATACATGAATTTGTATATCATCTTTCTATCATTTGTCTCTCTATCATGTATCTCCATTAATTTATCATTTATTTAGCGATCTATCTTCTATGAATGTTACTATGTAGGGAAAGAATTTACATACTCATCTAATATAAAATGCTTTACTTAAAGAAAAATAGGCAAAAGAAGACAAATCTTTGGTTTTTTTTTCCCTACCTCTTTTTCAGTTTGTCAATGTGCAGGAGATTGTGAGTAGAATGCTAGTTAACTTTTTAACTTCTATTAGATTTTTGATTAAATGTTACTACCCAGCGCCTATATATGATTTAGAAAATTCTGGTTTAATAATTGCAGTGAAATTGAATTTTTAATTTCACAGTTAGATTAAGGAAGCAATGGTGGAATTCACATAAGAAACATACAACAACATTATGGTGGAAGATACTGAAGCAAAAAGCTTAATTAAAGAAAAGCTTTAAAATAAGTCAGACATTCCTTTTTGTAAAGTCAAATTCAAACAATCATTCTTTCTCTTGTATTATATTTTTTCTTGATTTTACTTAATAGGTAACCCTTTGATAGCTTAGAATGAGATCTTCACTATTTCAGTCTACTTATCTTTGAAGTTGAACTATTTAAAATGAGGAAAGTAGTATTTAGATACCACCAATGATAACAATCCACAAAGAGAGGCTCTCTTCCATCGGGCCACTTGGCTCTCTGCAAAATAATGGGTACTAATACTCTGAGCTGGCTTATCTGAAACATGCAAATATACGTTCAGGAGGAGCCAGGAAGCTGTTGCTGAAACATCTCTTTGTGCTTTTGGCTTGCCTTTAACTGTTGCTGTGTTGTGTTAATGCGCCAGAGGTCAGTGGGGGCAGCGATCCAGGCTTTCCTAGATGAGTTCAAGAAATCCATTTCTTATTAAGAGACATCCCAAGTGCTTCTTCCTAAAGACATCTCAGTCCAACATAACTTGCTTGAATTCAAGCTCAGTGCAAAGCATATTATCTACAAGCACAGCAGTAAGAAGGGCTAAAACAACACTTACCCAGCAACCTAGCTGGGAGAAAAGCATTTTCTTTGACAGTAAATGGATTTGCAGCTTCTGTAAGAGCTTCAAAAATGCAACAGCAGGAGCTCTGCATAGCAGTTCCCAAACTGAGCAGGCGAGATGTTTTATTGCAATCATGAATTTTTTTTTTATTTCACGACATGCAGTTTTACTATTTTTTTACTTCTTAATATTTGCTTACTCTAAATTTTTATTGACATCCTATATTTTATCCATTTAAAATGATTTACTTGAAGTACAAGTTAACATCTTTGTATTTGAGGAAAAGTTATTGTATCTTCACTTGTATTTGTATTTTACACATTGAATTAACTAGTATCCATGAAAATGAAATATTTATTCTGCATGTACAATGTTGAAAAAGAAATCAGCAGGCTACATTATTTTTCTTACAGTGCAAAAATATTTATCTCTTTATAGAAAATTATTTTCTTTAATCCAATAATCTAAATTTTTGTTCTTTTATTTATATTTGTCTATATATCTGACATTGCACAGCTAAGCAAGGATTATATTTATGGTTTATGAAGTCTATATTCTATTTGTTAGGAAGGTGCATTAAAAACTTAGAAATGAACAGATGTTTATTGAATATCTTCATCAAATGTCTTGACAAAATCCAATAACTCTGTGTAAAATGTTCTTTGTACTAATTGCTAAGAGGTTAGAAAGGATTATTTAACAATGGAAGGTATCTGTTAAAAATGTATACCTATTGGTTTTCTTCCCCAGACCTGGACTTATACCAGGGCTGACTCCCTGCCCCTCGGGTAAGGCACTTAGACCTAGCCACTTTGCCTTTCTGCCTCATATCAGGACCTGGACCTGGACTAGAGCAGAATCCCTACTCTTCAGGTAAGGCCTCTAGACCATGTCACAGGCCCAAGGGTACCTACATGCCCCACTTTCCCCTCTGCTTTTCTGCTCCAGTCCCTGGGGAAGACTCCCTGCTCCTCAGAATTCAACAGAGTCCAAAGAAAACTGAGGCAAAGAGATTAGGGGACCAAAACTATTCATCTGAGTTCTTCTAAAAATTACCCTGTCATACAGGAAAGAAACTTCACATCCAGCTCTAAGATAAGTAAACTTATTTTATCATCTTGTTCCTCTCAATTATTAGTCACTGTAGTTTAACATTTATGTATAGCCACCCAAGAACACATACAACTTCAGGGACTACACATTCACCCTCATATGTCACCGAGGAATTAAACCTAAAAAGTGCACCATACTAATCTTCAATCCCCATATACTAAAGCAGGCTCAATTGTACTAACAGTTCAATAGCCTCATCTAGGAAATAACAACCAATACCAGACAGGCATAACCAATTCCAAGGCAAACACTAGTAATAACTGCTCAAGTGTAGTAATTCACTTCAGTCAAAAACACACAAAAACAAAAAGAAGAACATAAGAGATAAAACAAAAATGCCCAGGTCACAGTGCAAATCCATGAAAAACAAAAGTCAAGGAAACAAATATCCTACAAAAAGAATCAACCCCATAATAATGGAATACAACCAGAACTCACAGAAAATAGCCAAGAAAGTCATACCCAAGATAATGATTTTCAAGGCCTGATCTTTACTATGATCAAAACAATAAAAGAAGAAATCTGGGAAGACATAATAACCGCAATCAACTGCTTTGAACAGGAGCACAACAGGCACTTGTAGGAGATGACAAAAGTAATTGAAGAAACAAAAATAAGCATAGGCATAGAGTAGTTAAAACAATCTCAGAGGAGTTTAAACTCAAACTGAAAGAAAAGCTATTTTTAACCCAGAACTCAACAGAGAGTTTATCAGCAGAATAAATGAAGCAGAAAAGAGAATATCAGACATTGAAGATAAAGTGGAAGAACTAACCACTTCAATCAAAGCCAAAAAGATACTTGAAAAGAATATTCAACAGTTATGGGACATCTCAAAGAAGCATAATATGTGCATTCATGGAATAACAGAACAAGAATCCCAAAATATCAAAACCTGGGAATTTTTTCAAATTATCATAAAGGAAAACTTTCCACATCTAAAGAAACAGAGGCTCATCCAAATACAAGAGACAATCCACACCCCAAACAGATATGACCAAAATAGAAATGCTCCAAGGCAAATAATTGTCAATACACTACACATACAAGACAAAGAGAATGTGCTGAGAACTTCGAGAGAAAAAGAAAAGTCACTTCTAAAAGTAAACCTATTAAAATAACAAATCATTTTTCAAAGGAAAGAATAAAAGCCAGCAGAGTTTGGAGAGACATATTTCAAGTATTAAATGGGCACAGATGTCAACACAGGCTAATATACCCAGCAAAACTATCAGTCATGATTGAGGGTGAAAGAAAAATTTTCTACCATAAAGACAACTTGAAGGCTTACATGACCAAGCTTTCAAAAAGTGCTAGAAGAGATAATCAAGTTTGAAGAAAAGAACAAGCATATCCAGGAGGACAGAAGGGAAGTATATAAAACCATCACCATCTACAAGCTAAATAATACCCTTATAAAAGCCATAAAATACAAAAAATGTCAGAAATTAAAAGTAATTTTTCCATTATAACACTAAATGTCAATAGAATTAACTCAACAATCAAAACCCATCCATCTGTTGCCTTCAGGACATACATCTTACCACAAAAGATAGGCACATTATAAAAGTAAAAGGCTGGTCAAAAATTGTTCAAGCTAATGGAACCAGGAAACAAGCAGGGGTAGCAATTACGTTCTCCACCAAAGTGGACTTCAAACCAAAGAAAATCATAAGAAATACATAAGGATATTACAATTTAGTCACAGAACAAATCACCAGGAAGACCTCAAAATACTGAATATATAAGCATCTAATATGGGCTCCTCCACATTTATTAAACAAACACTAAAATGTCTAAAATAAAAAATCAATCCCAAATTGATAATAGTTAGGGATTTCAATACTGTAATCTCAATATGGGATAGATCAACAGGCCAAAAACTCAATGCAGACACATTGGAATTAAATCAAACCTTTACTGAAATGGCTCTGACAGATATCCATCGAATTTTCCATCCAAACACCAAGGAATACACATTCTTCTCAGCGGCTTGTGGAACTTTCTCCAAAACAGACCACATATCCACCACAAAATGAATCTCCACATATATAGGAAAGTTGAATTTATAGCCTATACCCTGTCAGAACACCATATTCTAAAGCTTGACATCTACAACAAAACAAACAGGAGAAAATACACTAACTCTTAGAAACTGAACACTATGATACTGAATGAGAAATGCATTCAGAAAGAAATCAAAAAGGAAATTCAGGATTTCCTAGAAACAAACAATAATGAAAACAAAACATATCAAAATCAAAAGATATCCTAAAAGGTAAGTTTACAGCTCTCAGTGCCTATATCAAAAAAAATGGAAACATCACAAGTAAGTAACTTAAAAATGTAGCTTAAAGCTTTAGAGACACAGGGGCTAGAAAGATGGCTCTGGGGTTAAGCCTCTGCCTTGCAGGTGGAAGGTCCTGAGTTCAGATCCTAGACCCCACGTATAGATGCCAGGCGGAAGCGGGGGCGGCCTGCATTTCCGGTCCTGGTAGGGCGGAGCCTGTGAATCCCGGGGCAGAGTAAACAAGGAGGAGGTGGAGGAGGTCCATGGTGGTTTCCAAATTCGCCCCTGGTTCTACACACACACACATACATACACACATGTGCACACACACATATATGCACAATTGAATGAAAAAAAAAAAAAAAAGCTTTAGAGACACAGTAGCAATCCAATCCCAAAAGTGGTAGAAGAGAAGAGATAAGCAAAATCAGGGAAGAACTACCTGAAATTAAGATAAGGAAAACAATACAAAGAGTCAACCAGATGAAAAGCTGCTTCTTTGAAAAAATCATTAAGATTGATAAACTCTTAGCTAAATTAACCAAAATCGAGAGAGAGAAAACCCAAATTAACAAAATAATAAATGAAATTTGACATTACAATTGATACCCAAGAAATTCAGAGAATTATAAGGTCATATCTCAAAAACTTATATTACATGTAATTTGATAATACAAAAGAAATGGATGAATTCCTAAGTAAGTACAACTTACTTAAATGAATTAGGAAGTTTTGAATTATGTAAATAGTCTTATAATAAATGAGAAAATTGGTGAAGTAATCTTGAATCTTCCCACCAAAAATGTCCTGGACCAGGTGGATTCAGCACAGAGTTCTACCAAACATTTAAAGAACAACTAATACCAGTATTCCTTAATCTGTTCCATAAAATAGCAAAAGAAGGAACACTTCCAAATTCTTTCTACAAAGCTGAAATCATATTAATCCCAAAACCTAATAGGGACATACTTGAAAAGGAAAACTATAGACCAATCTCATTGGTGAACTCAGGTGCAAAGATTCTCAATAAACTCTCAGCAAATCGCATTCAAAAACATATCAAAAAGATTATTCATTGTGATCAAGTAGGCTTTATCCCAGGTACACAAGTGTGGTTCAAACTATGCAAATCAATAAATGTAATCCATCATATAAACCAATCCAAAGCCCAAGACCACATGATACTCTGGATAGATGCAGAAAAAGCTTTTGACAGGATCCAACAGCCTTTTATGATCAAAACCCTAGAGACACCTGGAATGGAAGGAACTTATATCAACATAATAAAAGCTGTATACAAAAAGGATTATACTCAATGAGGAAAAATGTGAAGCATTTATGCTTTGAACAGGAACAAGGCTGTCCACTCTCACCACTTCTATTCAATATTGTACTTGAAGTCTTACCTACAGCCATAAGTCAAGAGAGGCAGATAACAGGGATTCAAATCAGAAAGGAAGAAGTCAAAATATCTCTATTTGTATATTTATCGATAAGATTGATAAACCCTAGCTAAATTAACTGAGTTAATTTTATACTTGATTTTATATCTGATTGATCCTTAAAACTTCACCAGGAAACTACTGAAACTAATATATAAATTCAGCAGAGTGACAGGTTACAAAATATTCATGGAAAAATCAGTGGCCTTCCTATACACCAAGGATGAAAAAAGTGTAAAAGTCCTAAAAGAAACAATCTCATTTAATCCACTACGAAAATGAAATACCTTGGTATAAATCTAGCCAAAGAAGTGAGAGATCTTTATAATGAAAACTTTAAAACTCTAAAGAAAGAAATTAGAGAAGACACAGAAGTTGGAAATACCTCCCATGCTCCTGGTTTGGCAGAATCAACATCATAAAAATGACCATCCTACAAAAAACAATATACAGATTCAACTCTGTCCAATCAAAATCTCAAAGCAACTTATTAAAGAAATTTACCAAACAATCTCAAATTCATATGGAAGCACAAAAGGTCCAAGATAGCAAAAAAAAAAAAAAAATCCTGAATAACAAAAGCACTGCTAGAGGTATCACCATACCAAACCTTCATCTATATTACAAATTCGTAGTAATAAACATAGTCTGGTACTGGCTCCAAAATAAGGATCAAAGACCCAGATATAAGCCCACACAATTGCAGCCATTTGATTTTTGACAAAGGGACCCAAAAAATTCAGTGGAAAAACAATAGAATTTTCAAAATATGGTGCTGGGAAAACTGGATATCTGCATGCAGAAGATTGAAACTGGACCCGTACTTGTCACCATGTACAAAAATTAATTTCAAATGGGTAAAGGACCTTAATATTAGAGAATAGACTATAAAAACCCTCGTTGAAAGGATAGGGAACACCTTTGAGCTGACTGGGCTAGGTCAACAGTTCCTCAACAGAAATCCAATGGCAAAGTCACTAGAAGCAACACTCAACAAATGGGATCTTATAAAATTAAAGAGCTTCTGTTCAGAAAAAAGATTGTAAACCAAGCGAAACGGCAACTCACAGAATGGGAGAAAATCTTAATAAGTCACATAGCTGATAGAGTTCTATTATCCACAGTGCACAAAGATCTTAAGAAAATAAACACCAAGGAGATAAATGACCCAGTTAAAAAATGGGCTTGGGAAATCAAAAGAAACTTCTCCAGGGATGAAATTGAAATGTCTAACAAATATCTTAAAAAATGCTCCACATCCCTAGACATCAGGGAAATGCAAATCAAATGAGATATCATGTCATCCAGGTCAGGATGGCAAAAATCCACAATGCAATCAACACCAAATGCTGGAGAGAGTGTGCAGAGAAGGGAACTTTCCTTCATTGCTGGTGGGAATGCAGGCTTATACAACCACTCTGGTGATCACTATGGGATTTCTAAAATAGTTAAATATTAAAATGCCAAATGACCCTACTATAATCCCCTATAATGCAGAAATTCATGACAGTGACATGAGTACAACCATGTTCATTGCAGGACTATTTACAATAGCAAAGTCATGGATGGAATCAACCCAAATGCCCAACAGTTGATGAATGCATAAGGAAAAGGTGGTACATTTATACAAAGAAATACTACTTAGCAATCAAAAAAGAGGAATTAATGAAATTTGCTAGGAAATTGATGGAAAAAGTTATATTGATGAAGTATCCCAGACACAGAAAGTTAGACACCATATATAGGTGGATATTAGTTCCAAACCCATTTAATGACATATTCAAAGGTAAATCTCTGTAACACCTACTTTGATCAGAAAGAGGTATAAACAGGAGGGGATCATGCTTCAGTGGAGAAAATAGGTCACCATGAAGTATTGCTTGTAAGTAGCAAGACATCTGATAAAGCTCAATCTCATTTCTCTTCCTGGTCACTTGTGAATGAATAGGTTTGATCTCACCAATCAGGGAGGGTACAGACACTGGTAAATATATGGTAACCATCCCACAAATGGGACACTGACCCTCACTCACTGCTGTGTCCTACTCCTATTCTTCAGTCTACCTCTTCTATTAAGATCTTCATTTAAACAGTGTTTTACCTCTGGTTAAAAGCTGACCTTCAATACCAATCAAGATGTAGCCAAGGACAGTGCTGGAAAAGCAAAACTGAAAACAACAAACAATAATTCAGAACACCAAAGACCCTACATTAATTACCTGGTACCAGACCAGCCAAATCTTTCCCAATCCTAAAGATCAGGAAGCCTCAGTGGAAGAAGGAGTGGCAAGATTATAAGAGCCTAAAAATGGGGAGGACCAACCATATGGAATGTACTCCACACAAGTTAATGCTGCAGTAGCCATAACTGGACTTTGCCAGACCTGCACAATGGCTGACATGTCAGCGACCCCCCAGTCTAGCATGGATCACAGGGGAGAAGCCTCCAGGCAATAGAATCCTTAAAGGCAAGGGGTTAACAGTCATAATAGAATTCCCATACTAAAGGGGAGCCCAAGAAGGGGTTCTGGGTGATGCCACTGAGCCCTGAACCTTCACTAGGGTGGAGGACTCAGTTGGAGGTTTGGCATTCACACAAAAGGATACTTCAGGGGATGGGAGGTAGGAAGGAGGAGGCACTGAGAGAGGAGGAGGGAAAGAAGGAGGTGAAAGGAAGCCGGGAAGGTGGGAGGGTGCAAGGTGGGACAACTGGGGAAGAAAGGAGGGGAGGGGAAAAGACAGGGGTAGCTATTGAGCTTGAATGATTGGGAAAAAAAATGTGGAGAAATGAAATGTATGCTATTGGGAATTTGCTCAAAATTAAAATATGTAAATCCAGCCATTGCAGATTAAATTATAATTTGTTCTCAATTCAAGTGATTCTTTTGAAGCTATTTTCTGTTAAGTTTTTTTGATATAAACTAGGCAATGAGTAGCAATATTTTGATGAGTTTTCCAACTTGGTCTCATATACTTTTCAATGGAAACAGATATGAATGCATCTGGAAGAAATGAGGGCGAACTCTCTATCGAAGCCGAGGAGGAAGCAGTCTATGTATGTTCTTGATTCATGAAAGAATTCAAAAATGTATCCTGACAAATTCATTAGGAGTTGCAAAGATAATTGGCCTAACATTTTGGATGTTATTTATATTTTTGTTCATTCTTAAAATCTTTGTACTAACAAAGAGTAGGGAAAATATAATAAAGTACCATGTTTCTTTAAAAAATATTAGATGTCATTTCATGATGTTGTGACTAACAGAGGCCAGTTTCATGGTTGCTGTCCATTATTACAAGAAAATATCACACTATGTATTCATCTCATGTATAAAGATCAAATCTCTAATACTAAATGATAGTAATAACAGATAACATTCTCATACTTATGCACAGTGAACAAAATTAATAACAACATGCAAAACAGTGAAGATATCCTAAAGCAGGTATTACCAATACATTAAAAAGTAACAAAATATGTATCTTGAGACATGTGATTCTTACACTGTGGTTAGATATTCTACAATGATAACATTTCTTAATATTTTGTTTAATATTTAATTGTTTGATATTTCAATGAGGTCTATCTGGTAGCCTTTATTATCCTGATTAGGGTACACAAGGAAAAGAGGTATAGAGCCATATGAACTAACTACTATTATTGAAGCTTTGCATTGGTCTTATACTTTTTTCTCTTCTGAAGTGACTGTTCTAATGCAATGTTTATATCTACCACTAATGAAAACTAAAGGAGCAAGTTGGAAGGAAAATGGGTCATTTGGAAATATATGTTGGATCGGCAATATTTTTCTCTCTGTGAAATGTGCTTGACTCTGGGTCACTTTTCATTAGTTGACTATGATGCAATGTTCACATAATAGACAAGCAAGACTTCTTGCATGCTTTTTATCAAACCTCCCCTTTACAATATTGTCCCGCCTTCATTGTGGTTGCCCCATCTTAGATTTATGTGCTTGAGTCTTTAGATGTTTTTTAAAAAATATTTTATATATTTAAGTGTATGTGTGTGTGTGTGTGTGTGTGTGTGTGTGTGTGTGTGCGCACGGGCGCATGCGCGTGTCCCTCTGGAGGATCAAGGTTGACTTCAGGAATCATCCTGGTTGCTTCTTCCTCCTTCTTGCTTCACTCTGGGATTTCCCAGACTCTGCCCACCTTGGCCAGAAGGGCAGGCCACTGTTGTTTCTGCCTGGCATTTTTAAGTGGAACCTGGGATCAGAACTCAGAATATTCTGCTTATGAGACAATATCTTAATCTCTGAGGCATCTTTCCTACCCACTTTAGGCTGTTTTATGTTTGGAAAGGAAGTGGCAGCTTGGAGAGGTGAAGCTTTGCTGAAGGGAGGTCTACCACTGGAAGCAAGCCTTGAGGGTTTGATAGTTTGATCTTATTTCCTGGTAGTTTGCTTCTTGCTTGCCCTATTTCCAATAACAATGATGACTGTGATGTAGACTAGCTGCCTTTGTGCTTATGCTGCTTGCTGTACCTTATACATTCTATAGGCCACATTGCCCCTCTAAAAACATAAATCAAACAAATCTTCCTTTTTCCTCTTAAGTTTAGTCTGAGTGTTGTCTCACAGCAGCAGAAAGAATGGTAACTACAGCAAATACCTATCCATACACACTTGTACAATCAACCAGATTTCTTCCTTTTACTATGACATAGATTAAATATTAAATACTTTCCATATGAACACATTGAATGCCAATAGGAAATAGACATCCCAACTACCAACCTACACATACATAGCATCAGCCATCTATTCATGAATGCTATCTGATCCATGTGATTTTTAAATAAAATCAATGTTGGAAAGCCAGGCCTTACTGTCGATTATCCTTTACATATCTCTTTTCATGAACTTCTGTTGTACTCTCAGACTCTGTTTATCACTGACCTCTGTTTCTTCCTACAATTCAATTATAAAATGGAACATCCTCATGTTTGAGAGCCCAAGCTACTCTAAATCAATAGGTTCTGAACTGTGTGTGTTTATTCTTGAATGTCATTTTTTTCTTTCATAGCATTAAAACCAGATAATGCTTTCAGTAGCTCTTTAGTTAATTGTTACCACTGAGCATAAATTCCTCTTTGCAGCATGAAATGTCCCCTTCCCCTTATTACACATATTCTCCTCATTGTTCTAGGCATAATAAACTATTTGAAATTACCAGAAAGTTTGCACAAACTATGTCACACAGTCAAGTAAGAAAATTATTATTTGTTTGCCTCTATCCTCAGGTTTATTCTAAAAGGGCCATCTGCATTAATATTAAGATTTTTTGATAAAAATTACTGTCAGAATAGGTTAATTCTGCTGTATATTCAAAATTTACAGCATAAAATATGTATACATTGAATAATTATATTTTAATAGTGTATTTAAATATAAAAATCAAAACATTATGTTAATCAAGAATACATCATTAATTTGTGATATTTTGGGAGCTTTTCATTTGTGACATACAGATTGATAATGCATATCATATAAATTAATTTTATTTAAATAATAAGAAGGATGATTATTTATTAAATTACTGCTTTCATAATCAAAAACCTACAGATAAGCTATGTATGAAATTAAGCTCTCAGCTGGGAAGGTGCCTCAGTGGGTAAAGCACTGAGAATCGGAGTATAAATCCCAGAGTCCATATCAGAATTGATGTTATATCAGGTATATCAGGTACATCGATAATCACAGCATTGTTCAGACAAGATGGTAGGCAAGGACAGGCAAGTCCTTGGAAGTCATTCAGTCTCATAAACAGGCACCAGAGCATGCATACACTTGTTGTCCACATAAGCATCATTTTACATACACTCATTATCTCCACACACATTATCCATGCAGGAATGTCATTCACACACATCATCTTTGTAAAAACATCATCCACATACATAAATATTACATATACATTGTATATTCACACATACATCATCTACAGATGCACATTACTTACACATATTATAAACACACACATACTATACATACACACATGAACTTTAAAAATATTATTAAATAAATTTACTAATTGTATTGAATTACATATTTATATTACATTTATCGATAATATATTTAAAATATTATAATATAGTTTTTAATTAATATAATACTTTGTTTACAATTAATGATACAGTAATATAATAATTTAAAAATAATCTGCTTATTAACATAATGACAATTCAAGATGCTTCACTGTGAAAAGAAATATTTCTCACATTGTTCTATGAAAAAAAAACCAACAAACCATAATTCAGAACATCAGAGAATCTATATCAACCACCTGGAACCAGGGCAGCCTAATCTCTCCCCATCCTGAAGCTCAGAGAAATTTGAGGAAGAGGGGGCAGTAAGAGTGTAAGAGCACAAGGATGGGGAGGAGTAATGATATGCAAGATACTCCACACAAGTTAGGTCCGAAGCAATCGTAATAGGACTTTGCATGACCTGTGCAATGACCAACACATTATCGACCCCTCAAAAACTAGCATGGACTAAAGGCACTAGGATCCTTAGAAGCTAGGGATTAACAGCCACCATAGTGTTCCTATACTCATGTAAAACCCAAGAAAGAGTTCTAGGAAATGCCACTGAGTCCTGTGATCCATGCTGGACTTTGGAGATTTAATGATTTGTTGGCCATTGATCAGGTCGTGCAAAGTCCTATTATGATTACTTCGGCCCTAACATGAGTGGAGTATCTTGCATATCATTGATCCTCCCCATCTTTAGGCTGTTCCTCAAGTTTCCCTGAACTTTAGGATGGGGAGAGATTAGGCTGGCATGGTTCCTGGTGGTTGATGTAGAGTCTCTGATTTTCACAATTATGGTTCGTTGATTTTTTTTCAGTTTTGCTGTTCCTGCACCACCCTTGGCTCCATGCGGATGTGTATTGGATGTCACCCCCAAGCCAGAGATAAAAGGCTGTTATAATAGAGTGTTACTTTAAGAGTAGATTCAAAGGTAGATGGAATAAGAGCAGGAGACTGTGGTGAGGGGGGTCAGTCTCCCATTTGCAGAATGGTTACCTTCGTATATGCAATCTATGCCCTCCCTTTCTGTTGAGATCAAACCCCATCAGTTGCAAGTGACCAGGAAGGAAAGTCTGTGAACTTACCCAAATGTCTCATTACTTACTTGCAGTCCTTGATAGTGGCCCATTTTCTCTGTAACATGACCCCCTCTCTCCTTGTTTCTGCCGGTGCCCTCCTTCTCCTTCCTTCCTCTTCATAATTTTTGCAATTACTATAAGTATTACAGCGATTTATCTTTGAATGTGTCACTAAGTGAGTTTGGTACTAGGATCCACCTATTAGGGAGAACATATGGCAATTAATTTTCTGTGTCTGGGATACTTCACTCAATATAATTTTTTCTCATTCCATCCATTTCCCAGCACATTTCATTAATTCATCATTTTTGATGGCTGAGCATATTCCATTGTATAAATGTACCACATTTTCTTTACCCACTCATCAACTGTTGGGCATTTGGGTTGATTCCATGACTTTGCTGTTGTAAAGAGTGCTGCTATGGACATGGTCGTGCGTGTGCTATCAAGGCGAATTTTCGCTATATTGGGGATTATTCCCAAAAGTGGAAGAACAGGGTGACATGGCATTTCAATAATTAACTATTTTAAGAATCTCCAGATGCTCACCAGAGTGGTTGTATGAGCCTGCTGCATCCCCACTAGCAATGTAGGAGAATTCACTTCTCTCCACATCCTCTTCAGCATTTGGTGTTGTTTGTATTGTGGATTTTTGCCATTGTGACTGGGGTGAGATAATATCTCAGGGAGGTTTCGATTTGCATTTCCCTGATGGCTAAGGATGCGATGCATTTTTGAAGATATTTTTTAAACATTTCAATTTCGTCTCTGGTAAAGTTTCTTTTACGTTCCGAGGCCCATGTTCCTATCTATCTATCTATCTATCTATCTATCTATCTATCTATCTATCTATCTATCAATCATCTATCTATCTATCTAAATATCTATCTAAATATCTATCTATCTATCTATCTATCTATCTATCTATCTATCTATCTGTTTCTGCCACTCATACAAAGTTGTTAAGTACCCAATTCCCCTTCCTCCCTCCACCCCTTCCTGGAGCCCCTTGCCCCTCCCTCTTTTCCCTTTTCTTTCCTCTCTTCCCTCCCTTTCTTCTGGTCCCCCCCCCATTCCTGGAGAATTCTTTAGTGTGCATGACAAACTTTAGTTTAAGTCCTCCTCTCTGATGAGGTGTAAGGACTCAGTAGCATTGGTCTTTTTGGTGTTCCCCTTTAGTATAGGAACACTATTGTGGCTGTTAATCCCTTGCGTGTAAGGATTCCAGTGCCTGTGATCTATGCTGGACTTTGGGTTTAATGATTTGTTGGCCATTGCACAGGTCATGCAAAGTCTTATTATGATTACTTCCGCTCTAACTTGTATGGAGTATCTTGCATATCATTGCTCCTCCCCATTTTTAGGCTTACCACCCCCTCTCCCTCAAATTTCCCTGAGCTTTAGGATAGGAAGAAAATAGGCTGGCCTGGTTCCTGGTGGTTGATGTAGAGTCTGTCATTTTGTGAATTATGGTTTGTTGATTTTTTTTTCAGTTTTGTTTTTCCTGTTCTGTCCTTGGTTCCATCCTGATGGGTATTGAATGTCACCCCCCAGGCCAGAGATAAAAGGCTGTTATAACAGAGTGTTATTGTAAGAGTAGATTCAAAAGTAGATGGAATAAGAGAAGGAGACTGTGGTGGGGGGGGTCAGGATGCCCCTTGCAGGATGGTTACCATCTATGTGCCAGATTCTATGGCCTCCCTTTCTGTTGAGATCAAACCCTATCAGTTGCAAGTGACCAGGAAAGAAAGTCTGTGAGCCTAACCAGATGTCTCATTACTTACTTGCAGTCCTTGATGGTGGCCTATTTTCTCTGCTGTAGCATGATTCCCTCTCTCCTTGTTTCTTGCAGTGCCCTTCTTCCCCTTCTCTCGTGTTTACAGTTACTATAGGTATTACAACGATTTATCTTTGAATATGTCACTAAGAGTTTGGTACTAGGATCCACTTATTAGTGCATATGGCACTTCATTTTCTGTGTCTGGCATACTTCACTCAATATAATATTTTCTAATTCCATCCATTTCCCTGCAAATTTCATTAATTAACCATTTTTTCATGACCGAGTAGTATTCCATTGTGTAAATGTACCACATTTTCCTTATCCACTCGTCAACTGTTGGACATTTAGGCTGATTCTATGACTTTGCTATTGTAAACAGTGCTGCTATGAACATGGTCGAGCTTGTGCTATCAAGGTGAATTTTCACTGTTTGGGTGGTTATTCCCAAAAGTGGAAGAGCAGGGTCATATGGCATTTCAATCTTTAACTGTTTTAAGAATCTCCAGATGGCTCTCCTGAGTCTTTATAAGCCTGCATTACCACCAGCAATATAGGAGTGTTCACTTCTCTCTACATCCTCTTCAGCATTTGGTGTTGTTTGTATTTTGGATTTTTGCCATCCTGAATGAGGCGAGATCATATTTCAGGGAGGTTTTGATTTGCATTTGCCTGATGGCTAAGGATATGAAGAATTTTTAAAGATATTTGTTAGACATTTTAATTTCATCCCTGGTAAAGTTTCCTTTAAGTTCCAGGGCCCATTATTTAATTGGGCCATTGGTTTCCTTGGTGTTTAGTTTTCTAAGTTCTTTGTGCACTCTGGACAGCAGAGTTCTATCAGATGTGTGGTTAGTGAAGATTTTCTCCTATTCTGTGGGTTGCCTTTGAGCTCGTGTTACAATCTCTTTATCTGAAGAGAAGCTCTTTAATTTCACAAGATCCCAACTGTTGAGAGTTGGTAGCAGTGACTGTGCCATTGGATGTCTGTTTAGGAAATTTTGGCCTAGCCCAATCAGCTCCCTATCCTTTCAACTATGCTTTTTATAGTCTCTGGCCTGATATCAAGGTCCTTGATTCATTTGGAATTACATCTTGTACATGGTGACAAGTACGGGTCCAGCTTTAATCTTCTGCATGTGGAGATCCAGTTTTGCCAGCACCATTTGTTGAAGATGCTGTTCTTTTTCCACTGGATTTTTGGGCCCCTTTGTCAAAGACCAAATGGCTGTAATTTTGTGGGCTTATATCTGGGTCTTCAATCCTTATCTATTGATCTGTGTGTCTATTTTGGAGCCAGTACCAGGCTGTCTTTATAACTATGGATTTGTAGTATAGACTTAGGTTTGGTATGGTAATACCTCCAGCAGTGTTTTTGTTACTCAGGATTGTCTTTGCTATCCTGGGTCTTTTGTGCCTCCATATGAACTTTGAGATTGTTCGGTCAACTTCTTTGAAGAATTGCTTTGGGATTTTGATTGGTATAGCATTGAATTTGTATATTGCCTTTGGTAGGATGGTCATTTTTACAATGTTGATTCTGCCAATACAGGAACAAGGGAGGTCTTTCCACCTTCTGGTGTCTTCTGCAATTTCTTTCTTCAGGGTTTTAAAGTTTTCATTGTAAAGGTCTTTTACCCCCTTGGTTAGGTTTATACCAAGGTATTTCATTTTTTTAGGGGCTATAATAAATGGTACTGTTTCTCTCAAGGCTTTTTCACTTCTTTCATCCTGGGCATATAGGAAGGCCTCTGATTTTTGCACATTTATTTTGTATCCTGCCACCCTGCTGAACTTCTCAATTAGTTCCAGGAGCTTCCTGGTGGAGTTTTTGGGATCACTCAGGTATAAGATCATGTCATCTGCAAATAGGGATAGCTTGACTTCTTCCTTGCTGATTTGAATCCCTCTTATGTCCCTTTCTTGTCTTATGGCTTCAGCTAAGACTTCAAGTACAATATTGAATAGAAGTGGTAAGAGTGGACAGCCTTGTCTAGTTCCTGATCAAAGTAGGAATGCTTCCAATTGTTCCCCATTGAGCATAATCCTTGCTGTGGGCTTGTTGTATACAGCTTTTATTATATTGATAAAGGTTCCTTCCCTTCCTACTGTCTCTAGTGTTTTGATCATAAAAGGTTGTTGGATCTTGTCAAAAGCTTTTTCGGCATCTATTGAGAGTATTTTGTAGTCTTGGAGTTTAGACTGGTTTACATGTTGAATTACATTTATTGATTTGCGTATGTTGAACCAACCTTGTGTGCCGGGGATGAAGCCTACTTGGTCCCCGTGAATGATCTTTTTAATGTGTTTTTGAATCTGATTTGCTAAGACCTTGTTGAAAATCTTTGTGTCTGTGTTCATCAGAGAGATTGGCCTATAGTTTTCTTTTTTAAGTGAATCTTTCTTAGGTTTTGGGATTAAAACGATATTAGCTTCATAGAAAGAATTTGGTAGTGTTCCTTCCTTTGCTATTTGATGGAACAGTTTAAGGAGTATTGGTGTTATTAACTCCTTAAATGTCTGGTAGAACTCTGTGCTGAATCCATCTGGTCCAGGACATTTTTTGGTGGGAAGATTTGAGATTACTTCTTCAATTTCCTTATATGTTATAGGACTATTTAGATAATTCACAACTTCCTGATTCAATTTAGGTAAGTTGTGTTTACTTAGAAATTCATCCATCTCTTTTGTGTTGTCACACTTAACAGAGTATAAGTTTTTGAAATATGATGTTATAATTCTCTGGATTTCTTGGGTATCCGTAGTGCTAACTCCATGTTCATTTCTAATTTTGTTAATTTGGGTTTTCTCTCTCTTGCTTTTGGTTAATTTATCTAGGGGTGTATCAATCGTATTGATTTTTTCAAAGAACCAGCTTTTTGACTGGTTGATTTTTTCTATCGTTTTCTTAATCTCGATTTCAGATATTTCTCCCCTTATTTTGCTAATCTCCTCTCTTCTACTACTTTTGGGATCAGATTGCTCTAGTTTCTCTAAAGCTTTAAGCTGCATTGTTAAGTTGTTTATTTCTGATGTTTCCATTTTTTTGATGTAGGCATTAAGAGCTATGAACTTACCTCTTAGAACAACTTTCATTGTGTCCCAGAGATTTTGGTAAGTTGTATTTTCATTATCATTCACTTTCAGGAAATCTTGAATTTCCTTTTTAATTTCTTCCTGAATCCAGTTCTCATTCAGCATCATATTGTTAAGTTTCTAGGAGTTAGTGTATTTTCTGTTGTTTGTTGTATTATGGATGTCCAGCTTTAGGCCATGGTGGTCTGACAGGGCACAGGTTAGAATTTCAACTTTTTTGTACATGTGTAAATTCGTTTTGTGGCCCAGTATGTGACGTATTTTGGAGAAAGTTCCGTGTGCTGCTGAGAAAAATGTGTATTCTTTGGTGCGTGGGTGAAAAGTTCGATAGAGATCTGTAAGGTCCATTTCTTTGAGGGTTTGATTAAAGTCCAAAGTGTCTCTGTTAAGCTTTTGACCTGTTGATCTATCCCATGTTGAGAGGGAGGTGTTGAAGTCCCCAAGAATTATCGTTTGGGGGTTGATTTCTTGCTTTAGACGCTGTAGGGTTTTCTTAATGAATGTGGAGGGGCCCGTATTGGGTGCATATATGTTCAGTATTGTGAAGTCTTCCTGGTGAATTGTACCTGTGACTAAAATGTAGTATCCATCTGTGTCTCTTACAATTTTCTTTGGTTTGAAGTCCATTTTGTCTTATATCATAATGGCTACCCCTGCCTGTTTTCTGCTTCCATTAGCTTGTAGAATTATTGACCAGCCTTTTATTTTTAGGGCATGCCTATCTTTTGTGGTGAGATGGGTTTCCTGCAGGCAGCAGATTGATGGATTGTGATTTTTAATCCAAGTTTGTAATCTGTGTCTCTTGATTGGTGAGTTAATTCCATTAACATTTAGTGTTATAATGGTGAAACTCTTTTGGATTCCAGACATTTATTATGTTTAGTAGTTTTTATAAGTATATTGCTTCGCTTTTAATGGTGTTATACTTGCCTTCTGTTCTCCTGGATATGCCTGTTTTTTTCTTCAAGCTTGAGTATCATTTCTAGCATTTTTTGAAGGCCAGATTTGGTTGACATGTATCCCTTCAAGTTGTGTTTGTGCTGGAAGATTTTTCTTTCTCTCTCAATCATGACTGATAGTTTTTCAGGATAAATCAGCCTAGGTTGACACTTTTGCTCATTCAATACTTGAAGTATGTCTTTCCAAGCTCTTCTTGCTTTTAGTGTTTCCATTGAGAAGTCATTTGTTATTTTAATAGGTTTACCTTTAAAATGACTTGTTTTTTCTCCCTTGAAGCTCTCAGCACCAGTTCTTTATCTTGAATGTGGAGTGTTTTGACTATTATTTGCCGTGGTGAGCTTCTGTTTGGGTCATATCTGTTTGGGGTGAGGAATGCCTCTTGTATCTGGGTGGGCCTCTCTTTTTTTAGATGAGGAAAGTTTTCCTTGATGATCGTTTGAAAAATTTCCTCAGGGGTGGTATTTTGAGATTCTTGCTCTGGTATTCCATGAATACGCATGTTGGGCTTCTTCAGGGTGTCCCATATCTCCTGGATATTTCTCTCAAGTATCTTTTTGGCTTTAACAATCTCTTCCATTGAGCTGGTTAATATTCCCACTTTATCTTCAAGGTCTGAAATTCTGTTTTCTGCTTCGTTAGTTCTGATAAGACTCTCTGTGGAGTTCTGGGTTGAAGATAACTTGTCTTTTAGCTCAGTTTTAAACTCTGCTTGAGTCTGTTTTAACTGCTCTATGCCAGTTTTTGATACTTGCACTGTTTTTCTCAACTCCTTAATGAGTCTGTTGTGCTCCTCCTCAAAGCGTTTGATTCGATTATTTAATTCCTCTCGGATTTCCTCTTTCATAGTATTGAATATGGTAATGATCATATTTTGAAAGTCGCTATCCTGGGTCAGGCTTTCTTGGCCATTTTCCATGGGTTTGTTCTGGTTGGAGTCTAACATTATGGGATTAATTCCTTCAGTGGAAGATTTGTTTACTTGAGTGTTGTTTCTTATGGATTTGCACTTTGACTTTGGCATTGTCGTTTTAACTCTTAAGATCTTCTTTTAATTTCTGTGCGTTTTTCACTAAACTGAATTATTTGGCCTGGGGTTTTGGGGGTGGGCGGAGATGGAGCTTACCTAGGTTGAGGTGAGTCCAGGCTGGACCCTGCTTGTCCTGGGCGGTGGAGTGGGGGAGGGAAGGATGGGGCGGGGCGCTATTTATACCTGGGAGACCTGGGGGTGAGCCCGGGCGCAGGGGGGTGCCCTCTCCTCCTCCCAGGTCCTGCGCGTGGGCTCAGGCTGGATGGTGGTTGGAGCTGGGTCCACTCCGGGGCCTGGGGCTCTGGGGGTGGGCGGGGACAGAGCTTACCTGGATTGCAGCACAGTGAGGCCTGTCCTGGGAGGCAGAGTGGAGGGGATGGGAGGATGGGGCGTTGGCGGGGGCGGGGCTCTATTATAAACCTGGGGGACCTGAGGGCGGGACCCGGGAGCAGAGGGGGTGCCCTTTCCTCCTCCCAGGCTCCTGCTGGATGGTCGGAAGAGCTGGGTCCACTCCGGCGGCCTGGGACTCTGGATCGCGGCACAGTGAAGCCTGGCTGGATCGTGCGCGCGTTCACCAGGGCTGTATGTTTGAAGTAACTGAAGGAAGTGACCATTTCAGGAGGGTGTAGGAAGGTAATCTTTGCCTTGCAGGTGCAGATACTGACTCTGCCTTCTGCATCTACAAAGCATTTCCAGTATGTCTGTTAATACTCCTTCCTGCTGGACAACACAGGCAAGGCGGATAGAAATCCCATGATGAGCCGGATACTGTGCATGTGAGGAGTTCAGCACTGGAAGGTGCTTTGCCTGTGAACAAGTATTTTTAGGTGACATGCAGCTCCCTTCAATCCAAAGAGGAAATGTAGCAGTTGGAGCTGATGTGTGCACCAATCTTGGCACTGAGATAAATCCCTTTGTGGGGTGGAGTCTCTGATGAATGTTCAGCCGATTCAAAATAAGGATGTTATCAAAACTCCTTCAAAGAAAAACTTAGTGTCCCAGGGAGAACACATGCTGGGTTCATGAAATACTTTCGGATTAAAAAATTTCATCATAGAAAAAGAAAAACTGAAGTAAACATTTTGTGTTTTTAAAGTCCCATGACATAATCTAAATATTAATTTGATAAACATGAATAAAATGGACCTGAAGAAATGAAAATCGAGAATGAAGATAATAAAATGTGATTTAAAAATGCATGCTATTACTTATCAATGAGGTTTTAAGATAAAGATGAACTTCCAACCAACAGAGGTATTTATATAGTGCAGCAACCATCCTTTATGCACAACAACCAAGTACGAATTTTCTACATTGGGTACCATTTGTCCTACCTAATCTGTACCTAAATCCTGAATGTAAATAAGCATAGAAAAGAGAGCAGAGCACTTTGACTTAAAATTAATGTAAATCTAGGGAGGAAGAGAAATCTAGGGATGAATACTCAATATGATTGTAAAGTAGAAAAAATAAAAATGAGAAAATTAACATAAATCTAGTAAGAGAATTGTATTCTTGAATGTGTATACTTATATTTTTAATATGGTTAAGAAAATCATGGTTCTGTCATTTAATTTACAGATCATTCATATGTTTAAGTTCCATGATTCTTTCAGTCTTTTTTTTAATATTAGTGTCTTGTATAAGCATGTGTTTCTGAGTGTAGTGTATTTGCTTGATGAATGAGCATAGGTATATGTGGCTTCACAAAACTGGTGGACAGCAAAGGGTGCCTTATTATTGTTTCACTTTATTACATATTGTTTTGAGGCAGGTCTTGGGCTGTTTGGGCAGTCATAAGATACAGAGAAAATTGTTTCACACTCTTCACACTGCCACCAGGACTGGTTTTACAGATATGCATTAAAATTTGAGCACTTTGCTATGTGAGGGCTGGGATCTGAACTCAGACCCTCTCGCTTTTAGATCAATTAGTCATCTGATTTTTGACAAAGGGGCTCAGAAAAGTCAATGGAAAAAAGAACAGCATCTTCAACAAATGGTGCTGGCAAAGCTGGATATCCTCATGAAACTAGACCCTAACTTGTCACCATGCACAAAAATCAAATCCAATGGATCAAGGAGCTTAATACCAGGTAGAGACTATTAAAACCTAAGAAGAAAGAGTAGGGAATTTCCTCTAGCTGGTTGGCCTAGGCCAACATTTTTTATATGTATTACATTTTTATTACATCTTTGCCTAATTATACAAGTTCAATAGATATTCCCTTCTTTTCCCTCCCTCAACCTGCCCCCATTATCCCCCATTGCACTCCCTCCTGTTCCCACCCTTCCCTCTCTCTCTCCCCACCCTTCCCTCCCTCTCTCTTCTCTTCCTTCCCTCCTCTTCTTTTGGTGTTTCCTGCTTTCTCCCTCCCATTCTCCAGAGCATCTATTTATGCAGGCTTTGCATTTCCTTTTGAGTCATCTATACTAGTGAGCGTTCAGCACTCTGTAGGTCAACATTTTCTAAACAGTACTCTAAGAGCATAGGAAATAGAACCAACACTGAACAAATGGGATCTTATGAAATTTCCCTTATAGTTTTAAAGATCAAATACTGAACTTACAGTCCATTCTACTGGCAGAGTTGCCTTATCCAATTGTTTCATTGTAAATTTTTAATCAAATAAATAGTAGAAAAACAAAATTGCCTGGATGTGTTTTATTAAAGAACTGATATTCTGAATAGACTATATAACAGTGACATTCTTAGTAGATGCAGGTAACCTTCCTCCATAAATTCAAATGCAAAAATTATATTTTAAAGACTTTGTAAAACCTTGTTTGTCCTATTATTGCATATAAATATAAACTGTGCATAAATAAATGTAGTGATAACTATTAATTGTTTTGGATATTTCTAAAATCTTTATATGAATATCTGTAATATAATTATCAGTTACATAAGTGTTTCTGATTTTCTGAATCAAAAGCTTGTGTATCTACTTTTCAAATGGTATTATTTTAGATTCTCAATCTTACGAAAAATATTTTGAGATAGAGTAAAAGAAATAAAAGTGGCATGTACATATGTCACAGAAGACATGTATGGATCAAGTAGCAACTTTTGGAAGTTAGTTCTCTCCTTCTACCATGTTGGGCTGTGAATATGAACTCAGGTCAACAGATTTACTCAGTCACTCCTACCTACTGACCCATACTGATAGTATATGTCATCAATGTGTAAAAATATCTTGATCACACAATTGTATTTCTGGCTATAACAGTTAAAATGAGTAAGGTGTTAAGAGTCAAATTAATACTCAGTGAGGTGAAATTATGTAAATATAAGGTAGTTAGCATATGCTGTCTCTGATAGCCTCATTACAGATTTAAATAGAATGCAATGTGTATTTCTTACACTATTAATCCATGATTACATAAAATATTAATATTGCATTTAAACATGTGAAAACCATGGTACAGTTTTTGATATACAAATATTAGATATATATAGAGAAAAATTTGATATAATTAAAAATACCCAGATTTATTTGAGTCTTTTTGTGTTATGTGAGTATCCTTCAATGATTTTTAAAAATTAGCCTAATACACATATATCATTATATTTCAACAGCTTTCATCAAACCAAAGTAAAAATGTTCAATGTGGAACATTAGAGCTTCCCCAAGCAGCTACAAATATTCTCTGTAACACGTTGTTAAAAGTCAATTACTTTGGCAAAAGTCAAGTTACAGAAGATAATTCCCTTTATACAGATAGACATTTATAGAGTCTAAATGGAATCTCTTTATGCCCTTTTCTTAACTTTTGACCCTTAATTTTTAATACTCTTTATTAAGAGTTTTCACAAGTAGGTAATGTGTCAATGCTTAGCAAACTATGAAAAAAAGAAAACCCAAAGTTCCTTTATGAAAGTTCTTTTCATAAACACAGATAAAACTTACAAATATTCAGTAGTGTTAAATCACTGTAAGTCAGAGAAAGTCTGATGAGGTGCAAAACAGATTAATATCAAAGGGATGAGACACAAAGCACTGAGACTTGAGATAGCATTGCAAATTTAAACATTGTTCAATACAAGGTCCAAACTTCAGTTCCAGTGATGAAAGAGTCTCTTTAGCTTGTAGTTAAAAACTCTGTAATATAAAGAAAGGAACTGCTTTTATTCTAGCACTACCTAGGTCTCCTATACAGATTCACTCATGAAGAAATTAATGGACCCTTCGGATTTTGTGATGTGGCTTTATGTACTGAGTGTAATGGTATTATTTTATTAGGATATGCTAAATTCCTATGACAATTTTTATAGTATCACCTTTAAAGGTAAATTTTACTCAATTTTATAATTATTTTATAATTAATTATAGTCACCTACTATGCTTCAGATATTTATGATTTTATGCTTGAGGTATTGCATACATGACTCCATCACTGTAATTTTGCAATCTATAATATTGTTTTATTTCTGTGTAAACATTTAACTTATACAAAATGAAAATAGGCAAACACAGTTTTATTATTGCAGACGTCAGTTCAATGATTTTAATTTTAGCATGTGTGGCTCCTAAGTGCTCTGCAATCTTAAGCAATGAAAGATCGCATCACAATTGCCTCTTTGGAATCTAATGTGTGAATAAGCATTGCCTCCATATTTCCATTATAACAAACAACCTTTTTTGATTCATGAAATTTCTTAAGGATATATAATCCTTGGAATGCTAGAAGTATGAAAGTAATAGATGTGATGAAATTATCTAAGTTTTGTTTGATGATGACAATCACTTTTGACACTTGAGTTTTTAACATGTCACCTTATCACCAATACCATCCATTCTGCTCTTTTTCTTTCTTTTTTTTTTTTTTTTAATTTTTTTTTATTATTATTTATTCAACTGTGTGTATGTGTGCACACGCGTGTGTCTGTGTGTGTATGTGTGTGTATGTGTGTGTAGAACCACGGACGAATTCGCGAACCACCATGGACGCCTCCACCTCCTTCTCTCCTGGGATTCACAGGCTCCGCCCTACCAGGGCCAGAAGCGCAGGCCGCCCCCGCTTCCGTCTGGCGTCTATACGTGGGATCTGGGATCCGAACTCGGGACCTTCCGCTTGCAAGGCGGAGGCTTAACCCCTGAGCCACCTCTCCAGCCCCCATTCTGCTCTTTTTCATGTTTGGACAAATCAATTATCACACATGAATACAAAATATTTTTATTAAAGTCTAAAAAGATAGCTCAGGTGTTAGGACTCTGTCTCACATGCAAAAAGATCTGAGTTCAGATAACAGAAACTATGGAAAATGCAGGGCAGAAATAGTGGACGTCTGCATATCCATCCCTGTAAGACAGAGCCTGTAAATCCCATAGCTAAATCCATACCCATCTGAAACATCTATACCCTTATTACATCAGAAATTTACTGTTTCTTTATGAGTGAGCATCCAGAATCTCCCTCAATGTCTCTTTGCAAATTATACAAGTAATTATAACTAATTATAGTCACCTACTATGCTTCAGATACTTATGATTTATTCCTTCTACCAAACCATATACTGTATTGGCCAAACGTATTCTGTCCTTCCCATTCTCTAATACTTTTTCAGATTCTGCAAATTCTGTTAAAGTGTGTACCTCATTGAAACATTTTCACATTAAACTGACCATTTCTCTCGCATGTAGTAAGCAGTAGCATTTTAAAGATGCTGAATCAATCTATCATTTTGTACTGAATGAACATTGAAATGTAGTATATGTATTGAATATCACTGTCATTAAAAAGAATGAAATTACAACATTGCATATTTTTATAATAAGTATGCTCTTCATTTAGTTTTTTTTTTTTTTACTGGCTTTTAAATTTTGTTTCCAGTGACCTATTTTTCTTTAAACTTTTATACTTATTATTTTTCCTGTTTGCTTTTCTTTTATTCATCAATATATTTCCTTCAGAAATAAATGTCTGAAAATTTTTTTCATTTAATGAGAAGAATTCATATCTAGGACAATTACCCTTCCTTTGTCAGAAATGAGCAATGAATTAAATAAACTTTTATTAGTTCTTTACTTATTAAAGGCATTGTATTACACTATATTAATTACAAAAGTTAGTCTGAATAAATCTGTTATTAATCAATATTATTACTCTGATTTACAAAGAATGCGATTTTATGACTAATCCATGCTTTGTTCTTCTACCTGCTTATTTTTAAGCCAATAACTGTCCTTTAAGGAGTCCATTATGCTTGATCTACCAGGAAAATGCCCTGTTTTATGCAGAGTTGTATGGGTTGGCTGAAGAATTAAACCTAAATCTAACATTCTTTAGAGTAAATAGCTAAAATCTTGTCTTATGAAAAGTGGTCACATAAGATACTTTAAAAGATGCCAATTAATTTTAATTTGTCTTTAATTTGTCTTAAACCCTCATATTGTAATTATTTTTAAACAACATAAACAAAATTTAAATCATTTAATGCTAAATTTTTACTTAACCTCACAATCTTCGATTTCCATCCATATTGTCAAAATAGCAGAATTCCATTATTTTGTGACTCAACTAATTTATATGTAAGGTGTATATATATATATATATATATATATATATATATATAAACCTTTTTGACTATTCTTCTTTTGATGGGTTAGATTTTTTTCTGTTTTTGTCTATTTTTAGTGGTGTAATCAACAGAGAGTTTGGATACCTCTTTGCATGCTGACTTTGTTTCCTTTGGATATTTAGTCATAATATTCTTGAATGTTATGGTTGTTCTATTTTAATTATCTGAAAAATTTTTATGTCCAAATAGACTTTCATTTCGCAATGTTAGATGAAATAATCAAGGCATACAGAGACAAGAATCACTTCATTTTAATTTTACATGGAGACTATGGTTTGAAGAAAATGAATTGTGGCTACCTGAACAAGGAAAAACTATAGGAAATGATGAGAAAATATCTATGCATAGAATTTCAATTAGACAAGATAAGAAATTCTATTGAAATTGCACAGGATATACATAATAATGTATAGAAAAATTTAAAAATGTGTAAGAAGTTATTCTGAAATTTTTAATTATAAAAATGATACTTTACAAGATAAATATTTTGCCCTAATTTAAACATTATGTACATTTTCACGACAGGCCATTAATATGTAAAATTTATGTTTATACATCAGTTTAAATTTTTTAAATTTAGTAAAGCAAGGACATGATATTACAATTTGTTTTCTGCTAAGTCTTCAAGTTTCATGTACATTAGTGACATGTCTTAATTTGTTCTAGTCACATTTCAATCTGTCCTTAGTCTTATATCATCAACAGATACCATATTTGAAAATGCAGGTCTTCAGTATTATTGCTATGAATAATAGCTAATATGACTACTGATAAATCTGTACATATTAATATGTTCTTTTTTATATTCGTAAACTACTTTGAAATAGAAAGGAATTTACAAATCAAAAGGGAAGATATTCAAACAAAGTCAAAATGCACTGTATATTAGTTTTCTTCCTATTTGTATTGTTTTAGAACACACCTGCCACATATTTGTACCTCTGGATGTAGTTTAATTTAGTTTTTCTGGGAAATATATTTATTTAGTAAATTATGGAACTTGCTCAAAAATAATGAATTACATTACTATTGAACATTAATATTTCATGTCAAGCCGTTTGCTTATTTTGTCAAACTGATAAACATCTAGAAACAATCTAGAAGAACATGAAATTTGTAAATCTTGGGTAAAATAAACTTCAGAGTAGATGCTGGGAGACAATTTCTTACCCAGTGTTCTTCCACTCATGAATGGGTGGTAATAACTTTTATTGCAATGTGGTTTGCAAAATGATCAGAGAAAGTAATAAAGTTTTAATTTAGTTTAAAGAATATCATTTCATTTTTTACATTGGAAATACATAATCTAGGCTTCATTTTATGCTGTAGCAGTCACAACTTCCATGAAACTTCGTAATCACCTTGTTCTAAGACATTCATAGCTTCTGAACCAATAAATTTTATGAGAGGTGGAGTTTGAGGATGAGAGAAAGTTAAGTGTCTGAAAAATATTAAAACATGTATTCACTTGATTTATAGTTTCAAGGATGACAACCAAGGGTCGTGGTACCAATTCATTATGTTTGAAACATAGGTTAATCATTTGTAAAATGAGGCTCATGTTACTGAACCTATGAGTGAGAAGGAGCCCACCAGCATTGCAATTTGAAGCTAAAAGTGTTCCTGCTGGTGGCTTTCTACTTTCATTAAATCATAGGAAATGACTTTTATGAACAGTCTTCCAGATGGGAAGGCTTTCACATACCGTACAATGTTTCACAGATTTATATGAGAAGCAATCTGCATCCACATGCACACCAAGCATAAGAAAATGATTTTTAAGTGGGCACAGACTGCTGTTAGATATGCAGCCATAAGAATTTGATGCATTTCTGCCAGTGGGTTTACCTTGCTTTCAAGAATGATTAATGGTGATTAACCTTTACAAGAAATCTGACCAGTAGTCTCAGTCAAGTGGTTTTTAAGAGTTTGCTACATGTATGACGAATGTATAAAAACAAAATATTAATTTTACATTGCTCACAATTGTCATGTGCAGAAACAAAATGTTACAGAAAGACATGATATTTCACATCTGCCACATTATTTCTTTACTTTGATATGAAAATATTTAATGTAAAATATAGGTTGGTAAAATTTTGTAATACCTTAATTAGAAGTGACTTCCTATATGATTTCTAATTTTAGAAATCCAGTGAAAGTTTAATGACACCTTAGACATCAAAGTTTACCTGGCCTTCTCTATCTTTTCTGGTTCTTCCATTCTCTCTCCAAGCCCCCTCCAGCTCTCCATCCACCATCTTTCTCCCTTTCCTTTCTGAATTTAAGAAACAATTAATCAACCCATGTATAAAGATAATTGCTACCATGGAAAATGTACAAAAGAATATAAAAACTTTTTTCTTTCATTCTAATGAAATAGAATAGAATTCTATTTCACACAATAGAATTAATACATTTTCAAAGGTGTTTCTTAAAACAAGTTTTTTTTTCATTTAAATTAACTTTTACAGAACTTGAATTTCTCCTGGTATATAATAAAATTTCAAAAGTTACTCTAATGAAACTGAGCCCTCTAAGTCATCTGCACTCTTTCATAGAATTTAAGAAAATCAATTGAAATAAATACATAAACTGCATTAAAACTGATGTAGTGACTTGATGAAATAAATATTTTTATAGATTTTCAAGAAGTCGTGCAACTGAAAATTGAATCATTGTTTTTACTATATTTTAGGTTTATAATTCTCTAAATCATTCACAATTGTCCTAGGATATTCATAAATTCATTTTATAGTCACAGAAAATTCACAGAAATCCATTCTATTTTCCCAAAATAAGTTGCTATACTAATATATGTTTTGCTGTGTAGACTCATCAAAAAATCTATAAATAAAATAATATTCTAATATCATATTCTCCTTAAGTTATATTTCAAATTGTAATGTTATTGTCGATAAAGTTGGGTGTTTAATCAGTTTTCAAGGCTGAATTTATATGATAAGTTGCTACTGATCAAGTCAAACAAATTAATTTTTGTAACAAACCAGAATAAAGACAAGTTGAAGACTAATGCTATCTACAATTCTGCAGATTTGCCTTATTTTTTTTCACACTGTTTAGTATATCAGTAATATATTTTTGTGATAAATGACAGAAGTTTATAAATAACATTGGAAAACAACAGAGTTTCTAAGCAATAGATTAGAGAATATAAAACTAAAATGACATTATTGAGAAAGTAATAGTCATGCCCTGACAGGTCTCCATGCACTAGCTAGTAGAGGCTTCCTACATAGGACTGAAAAGATGCTGGATGGAAAAATACTGGCTGGAAGAAACAGGTTTAGTGGGATGGAATGGTTGTTGGGGATAGGTAATGAACCCACATAAATTCATGTAATAGATTTAAGATTTGTATCTCAGTGATTCATTATTCAAATCTGTATTCTATTTTTCTTATTTGAATTCATTTTCCTTCTTCTAAGGAAATTCATAATTTCCAAACATTTAACTTCTCATAATTTCCTGTGTTCTTACTCACCATGTCTGGTAACTTTCTCTGTTCTGCATATATGGATATAACAATGTGATATCAATAAGTTCATTTCACTGGAAAGTAAGACACAGAATTTTCATATAATAATTTTGTCTGAGGCTTACAGAATAATTTACTTATTCCACTCCGTAGTTAACACAGATCTGATGCTTTCATTTGCTTTAGGACCTCTTAGGAAATCAGTAGAGTGCTGACAAAATGTACTGCCATATGTACCAAAATCCCCTATTCATTCTATACCCTTCCTTTGTCATTTGTCCATGCAGTCATTCTTCTTCCAAATGCTCAATGTCTCAAGCAAATAAGACCAGCACCTCCGGTAATGTGCTGGCCAAACACCTTTTAGTAATGATCCTGAAAACTAGGAGGCACATTTATACTTTTGTCCCATGTATGTTCAAAATAGACAAAAGAATTGTCCAATAAGGCTTGCTTCCACACCTGGTGAGTTTGACCTCTGGAAGACCACATGATACAAGAAGATTACTGATTTCGAGAAGTTGTCTTTTGACCTTCACACTTGGGTCTTGGTAGACCATGCATACACATATTCTGTCTTTTTCCCTCTCTCTATCTCTCTCTTCCTCTTCTCTCTGCCTCTCCAATAAATAAATGAATAAATGTTATTAAGTAAATAAATAAAAATTTAAAAAAATGGTTGACTACTATACAAAATTAAATATCTTCTGTATTTTGTAAGCTGTTGTAGAGCAGAGTGTTCTTAGTTACATACAATTAGATGTTAATTATCTGCAATAATCTGGCTTGGATAGAAAATGGCTTCATATCAAAATATGAAACTCGCATTTGTGTGTATCATAATGACACATTTTCTATTTTATTAAAAATTCATATTGCCATGAACTAGCTCATAAATTTTGCCAAACTGAGCTTTGAAATGGTTTTTGGTTTTTGAAAGTAGGTAAATATGTTAATAAACTGTTTTACACATAATTCATATTTATTCCTGTAATTTTTTTACTTAAGCTAAGCCCCATTCTTACAAAACTGATTTAAAAGAATAATTTATTTTATATTTTCCATAATAGAGGATAGCTAGATTTTAAATTTTATTTAAGCAACACTGTAAAACTTAGAATATTCTTATTGGATTTTTTGAGAAAAAAACCTCAAATATTTCTTACATTTTCCTATAAAAATGATCTGTTGTCAGGCTTTTATTGTGGTAAAATTATCTTTCATAGCTACTTTTATTTAGCTGTTATTAAAATTTATTTTAAATTTAGACACACTATTTAGATGTGCAATTCAATGTTCTCTTTCATGTATACATGAAATAGAATAGAAAAGAAATCAACTTGGCAGATAAGTTGCCAGTAAATTTTATTATTTCTTTATGGTATAAGTTCAGACAAATCCTTCACTTTTATATACTTGATGTATGAAGTCTATATTTAATATTTTTTAACCTGATGTATATTTGAAGAACAGGAATCACCATTCGTCATTGAATCTCACTTTGAATCACTATCACATTTGTGATTTCTGCCTTTTCACTGATAACATTATGTTTCAGTGAATGACTAATTTCATTCATTTGAAAAAATGCACTGTTCCTGATTGCAGTGCTGGTTCACACTGGAAGTACAACCAGACATGTCCATATTTCCCTATAGGCAATTTTCCAAGAAAAATAAGGAGAGAGGAAATATAATTTTGCTTTAAGGTGATAATCATATTCTTTAACAGTGTGAAAGTTCAAACACAATACCTGACAGTTGCTGTGCATGTTTCCACAATTGAGTGCTTGTAAAGTGGTCCATGGAATGCAGGTCCCATGCCCCACAGGGTTCAGGCCACACACTCACACACTGCAGGATTGTGACTCATGCTACAATCCTATCACTGTTGTTCTACATGAACATGTAGATTCTTTACTTTCTTTAATTTCCCTAATTGCTTTCCTAAATGATAACTGATCTTATACAAAGACAGGAGCCAGAATATTTATTGAATATCCTACTTTCAAGACAGATATTGGCCATGTACTTATCCACTACATATTCTCAAGCATTAGTGCATTATCATTAATATCAATATTTCTCACTGGTGAAATATACAGATAAACTGCACATTTATCTTGAACTTTTGATTCCTTTAAAGTTGAATTTTATGATTTAGAATTGTTCTGTTTTATTTCCTCCTGAGTAGGAAAATAGTTCCTTAAATACTTTCTTATGGAGATCTATTACGTATAAACCAAATCAAATAAATTCCATTTGAAAATTCTATTAGCAGTGATTTTTGTCAATGAATAAATATGGAAGTTTTTGGATATTTTGCTTCTACATTTTCTTCTGTAAATAGCATGTCTCATTTTTCTATGTTTTAATAACAAAAAAATTGACAAACCATAAATATGACTATATAGATGTCAAAGGATATTAATTCATAATACTAAAAAATCGAGAGGAATACACATTCTTCTCAGCAGCCAATAGAACTTTATTCAAAATAGACCATGTAATAGACCACAAAGTAGCCTCCACAAAGAAGGAAAGCTGAAGGTATACACTGTACTTTATTTAACTATCATGGAATAAAATTAGACATTCAAAACAGAGTAAATGGCAGAAAATACATAAACTTTTGGAAACAAAACACCATAATAGTGAAAGAAGAATGGATTCAGGCAGAAGTAACAATGAAAATTAAAAAATTCCCAGAAATGATTGATAATGAAAACCAACATAACAAATTATTGACAATGATGGTGTCCCGAAGATAAAAGATAACAGCACATAAAAAGAGGATGCATTGCAATTAAATAACTTAATAATGCAGCTTTATACTTTAGAGAAAAAAAGACAATTCAATCCCAATAGCAGAAGAGGAGTACAGATTGGCAAAATCAGGGCACAAATATCGAAAATTGACACAAAGAAATTGATACAAAGAGTCATCTAAACAAAGAGCTAGTTCTTTGATAAAATTAACAAGATTGATACAAAGCAAAATTTTCCAAAATCAAAAGAGAAAAAAATCCCAATTAATAAAATGAGAGATAAAAATGAAGCTATCAAAGAAATCAAGGAGCTATCAAGGAAATTCAAAGAATTATAAAGTTATAGTTAAAAAATTTACGTGCCACAATTTGATATTAAGAAAGAAATAGATGAATTTGTAAGTAGCCACAATTTACCAAAATTGAACCAAGATAAATTGAATTTTTAAAAATAGTTTTTAAATGTATTATTTATTCAATTGTGCGTGTATGCACATGTGTATATATGTGTGTGTACATATGTGTGTGTGTGTATAGAACCACGGACAAATTCGGGAACCACCATGGACGCTTCCATTTCCTCCTTGTTTACTTTGCCCTGGGATTCACAGGCTCTGCCCACCAGGACCAGAAACGCACGGCCATCCCCACTTCCGCCCGGCATCTATATGTGGGGTCTAGGATCTGAACTCAGGACCTTCAGCCTGTAAGGCAGAGGCTTAACCCCTGAGCCACCTCTCCAGCCCCATAAATTTAATTTTTAAATACTCATAATAAAAGATAAATTTGAAGAAATAATTACAAACCATCCCACAAAAAAGCCCAGGAACAGATGGATTCAGTGAATAATTCTACCAGGTATTTAAAGAAAAATTAGCAACATCATTGTTTATTCCATGAAAAAGCAAAGGAACGTATACCTCCAAATCATTTTTATGAAGCTAATGTTAGACTGATCTGAAATCTACATAAAGACACATGGAAAAGGAAAACCATAGGCCAGTTTCATTGATGAACACAAATGCAAAGATCTTCAAATAATGTTAGAAAACTGGATTAAGAAACATATCAAAAATATAATTCTCTATGACTACTTAGGATTTATCCCAGACAAACAAGATTGTTTCAACATATGCAAATCAATAAATGCATTCAATCTTACAAACAAATGAACACATGATTCTCTCCAAAAAGTCAGAAAAACCTTTGAAAAAAATCCATCATCCATTTATGATTTAAAAAACCCTGTAGATAATAAGGATGCATGGAACTTACATCAACATAATAAATCCAAAAGTATAAGTCTATAGCAAGGACCTTTCTAAATGGTGAAAACCTTGAAATAGTCATCCTCCGTCAGGAACTAGGCAATACTTACCACTTCTATTCAATATTGTACATGAAATCTTAACTAAAGCCATAAGTAAAGAGAGGGAGATAAAAGGGATACAAATAAGAAAACAAAAAGTGAAGATATCCATATTTGCAGATGACATGTTTCTATATCAGAATGGCTCTAAAAATTCCATTAGGAAATGTGTGGAGCTAACAAATAAGTAGTGACAGAATGAAAAATTAAAGTTCAAGAATAAGTGGCTTTCCTGTACTCTAATGATGAAAAAAGTGAGACAATTCTAAATGAAACAATTACAATTAACATAGCTCCTAAAAAATGAAATAACTTGGTATAAATCTAGCAAATTATGTGAGACATGTACAACAAAAACATTAAAACCCTGAAGGAAGTAATTTCAGAAGACACAGAAGATGGAAAGACATCCTGTGCTACTACTATATTAGTAGAATTAACATCATAAAGATTATCATCCTACCAAAAGCAATATACAGATTCAATGGAATACCAATCAAAATTCCAAGGTAATTGTTCACAGAAATTGACAAAACATTCTCAAAATTCATATGGAAGCACAAAAGACCCAAAAAAACAAAAGCAATGCTGAGTAATAAAAACTCTGTTGTAGGTATCACTGTACCAGATCTAAATCATTACCACAAATACATAAATTAAAGACGTTATGGTATTGTCTCCAAAAATAGACACATAGATGTTATCAGTGGATAGGAAATGAAATACCAAACATAAGCTCATACACTTACAGTCATTGGGTAGAAAAACCACTGGAAAAAGGATAGCATTTTCAACAAATGGTGCTGGCAAATTTTCATATCTACATGCAGAAGATTGAAACTGGACCCTTTCCTGTTACTTTGTATGAAACTCCAAATAGATCAAGGACTTTGATGTTATACTAGAGAGTATAAAAACCCTAGAAGAAAGAACACAGAATTCCTTCAAAGAGATTGGCTTAGGTTAACATTTTCTGAATAGGACCAAATTGCAACACTCAACAAGTAGAATCTCATAAAACTAAAGAGCATAAAACATATTGTAAACCTGGCAAAAAGACAAACCACACAATGGGAGAAAATGTTCATTAATCATATTTCTTATAAAGAATTAATATCCAGAATACACAAAGAATTCAAAAAGTTAAATATTAACTGTGTAAGCAACCCGATTTGAAAATGGGCCTTGGAAGTTGATGTAAACTTTTCCCAAAATTAAATTAAAATGGCTAACAAGTATATTTAAAAACATTCCACTTCCCTGGAAGTTAGGGAAATGCAAATTAAAACTACCCTGAGATAGTATCCCCTCTGGTTAGAATGGCCAATATCCAAAAAAACAAATGCAATACAGTACTTAGGGAGAAGGAAACCCTCATACATTGTTGGTGGGAGTGAAAAATTATACAAACACCTAGAAATTAGTATGGTCAATCCTAAAAAAGTTAAAAATCAAAATACCATAATACTTATCTCCTCCACTCCTGGGAATATTCCCAAAAAATGATTCATTTTACTATAGAGAAACATGTACATCCATGTCCATTACAGCTCTATTCATAATAGCTCTATTCATAAAAGACATGGAATCAATCTAAATACCCAATAATGTATGAATAATATGATAATGAAAATATGACGCAGATATACAATGGAGTACTAGTGAAGAAAAATGAACTAATGAAACTTGCTGGTAAATGGATGGAGTTGGATGAAGATAATAATGAGCAAAATATACCAGATCCAGAAAGACAGATATCTCATGTTCTTCTTACAAGTAGAGCCTAGTACCAAGCCTTCAAAATGAGACATTCAATGGAAAATTTCTATAATGCCCATATAGCTGCAAAGGAATATAAATTGAGGAACAGGAGGAAGAAGATCTAAAGAGAATGGAAATAAAGGATAAATGTAAATAGGTAAATAAGACCACAATGGAAGAAAAGCACATAAAGAGAAGTAAGATGATAGGTATTCAAAAAGAGGTGAAGGAGGGGTAAAAGGCAAGTGGTTCATGGGAAAAAGAGAGATCATGAGCAGAATCCAGAACTGTGGTGACAGCTGCAAACTACTATAACTCAGGTAAGAATAGTCTAGAGTAGCTAGAAAGGTGTATAAAACCCATAAAAAAGCAATTATTCTATGTATTCTAAACCCCGAAGTGTCAGGGAAATCATGCCTGATACTATAAACCTATCCAAATAACAGTAGAAAGAAAGGACATAAATCTGAACAGATATCTTAGTGTTAACTATAAGAAATTGGTAATAAAATACAACCTAAACACTCCTTTTTTTAAACCCTTAGATTAAAAAAAGAGCTCTCACAGCTCAAATAAATTACACATTATTATAATGGAAGACTAGTGAAGCTAAAAATCACATCTGACTAGATTACAACATATCTGTGAACCTAGAACACTCAGCCCAAATTGTCCATCAAAATCTTATCCCACACCAAAGCTCGGGGAACCTTGCAAAAGAGGGGATGGCAAGATTGAAAAAGCACAAGGTGGGTTGCTTTACTCGTGACTAACACATTCCAGCCATGACAGGGCTGCTATACCCAAAAAGTCACTGTGAGGATAACTTCTACCATCAGATCTACACAATGGCTGGCTTATCAACATTCCACCAAGCACTAACTAGAATCTTAGAGAAAGCAACAGTTTTCAGAGAGTGTCTCAGGACAGGTGCTGGACAAGGGACTTATCCCCACTTGTGACTTTACCCACTGAAGAACCACATAATGTTTAACAGAAATCTGACTCCCAACACAAGCACCCCAAAGGGAGTCTTGTGTCACACACAAGCAGAGGGACAGGAGGGGGGTTCAAACGGAAGGTGGGACAGAGAAAGATTGATAAAAGGAGAAAAGGCTGGGAAGAGTAGGAGAGAAGAGAGGTCAGTGAGGAGGAGTTAGAGGCAAAGACATAAACCCAGATTTTTGTAAATAAATTAAGTAATTAAAAATAAATGTTAAGATCCAAACAATCACATTTATCTTAATTCTCCATATTTTCTCAATCTACAGATATATACCCCTTTGAGTGTACATACATATGACCTACAGCACCTATATAAAATTGATGAGAAAATATCACTTTAGGAATTTAGTTTCATACCAGAGAGTTACAATAAGATAGTTGTTCCTAGGACTCAAAAAAGTGTTATTCATTTATTTTATAGACATAATTAAGTTTGTATGCAGAAATAAGTTTATTTATATGTGAAAATAAAACAAATATTCAATTATTGTGTTTTTTCACCTAAACTTTTCTAGCTGGTAATTAGGTTTTATATTAATGATTGAATGTGAATTTGCAGCATACCATATTTGTAATTATAGAACCAGTGTCAAAATGCAAACATAATTCATCCAGTTGTGTTAATTCTCATATACTTCTGTTCTATGTAGCAAACTTTAGATACTATCTATTAAGTATACAACCTCACTTCATATAAATATGCAGCTACATTAAAATTTTAGAAACAATTTAGATTGAATGCAGATTATGCTGATGACTATGCATGAAATCAATGAGGATGCCTTGAATGAAAATTGAAGTCTCAGGTCAGTGAAGACTTCTTTTTTTTTAATTTTTTTGTTATTATTATTATTTATTCAACTGTGCGTATGTGTGCGCGCGCGTCTGTGTGTGTGTGTATGCGTGTGTCTGTGTATGTGTAGAACCACGGACGAATTCGCGAACCACTATGGACGCCTCCACCTCCTTCCGCCCCGGGATTCACAGGCTCCGCCCTACCAGGACCAGAAGCGCAGGCCGCCCCCGCTTCCGCCCTGCGTCTTCCGCTTGCAAGGCGGAGGCTTAACCCCTGAGCCACCTCTCCAGCCCCCAGTGAAGACTTCTTTAAGCAAAGTCACTAGTGGATTTTTTGAGAATAATGCTACCAAATGCAACTAGAGGAATGGTTCAGTAGTTAAAACTGCTTGCCATGCAAGCAAAATGAACAGTAGCTTACATCCACTTAACAGTAGCTAAATACCACTTAAAATACCAGTTGGTACAGAGATCTTCCTGTAATTCCATCCCTGGAAGGCAGAACCTGGGAAACCCAAGTTGATATTCAGTTTAGTCTTCTCAGTTAGTTCTATGTTAAACTGGAAAGCCAGACTAAAAAAGACAAGGTGGCAGAGCAAGAGAGAATGATACCTGGGCCAGTTTACTTTTCTCTGTTGCTGAGATGCCACTCAAAGTCAAGCAATTAAAGGGATAGGGGGAGAGTTCTTTAACTTGTGGTTCTAGAGGGCAGATACAATTCTTCATGGCAGAAAAGGCATGTCTGGCTAGCAGAAGCTGGAGGAGGCCTATGTCACTGCAGACATCATTGAGGTTGTGAACTCCTGTAAGCTCAAGTGAAAACTCACTTAAGCAGGGCCAAGCTAACCGACTTCAAGGCCCACTGCCTGTGACTGCCTTTCTCCAGGAAATCTCCACATCCCAAAGGTGCTATGACCTTCCCAAACTAAAGATTCAAACATTTGAGCTGTGGAGGGGAATTCAAATTTCAAACCATGACACTATACCACTGGCCACCAAAGGTCTTTGTCTTCTCATTATGCAAGCCATATTCAGTACAACGAAACTCTTCATAAACTATATCAGCATTTCCAACAGTCTAAAAGTCCAAAACCTCCTATAAAATCAAAAGACAAGTTAGATATTTTTCTCCAAAAATGGAGGAATAGGGACATATCCAGGGAAGATTGGCCTATAACAAAACTGAAAAGCAGCAGGAAAGCTCCAAATCCTGTTATTCCATGTCTAACAGATGAACCTCTTGTTGAAGTAATCTTAGTTTCAAAGGGCTTCAATTCCACCCTCTAATGTAGCAACCTGTAGAACATGTCACTAGCTGAGGCTGGCTCCTCCATATCAAACAGCTCACCTTGTCTGAGATCCTTCAATTGCCCTGACATCTCTAACATCTTCATTTCTCATTGACAAATCAAACATTAATTCCAAGCACAACTTGCCCTTCTTTGGGCTCTAAATTGCAGACTTTCTGCCATGTATTGCCTGACTTCCACCGTTCTCTGAAACCTTGGAGGTGGGATCCACAATCTCCTCCTGATTGTATTTTTGATAAATCTAATACAAGAACGCATGGATAGTGCTTCTAGGTTCTGCTATAATCTAGAGTTGGGGACTGTATCCCTCTACTCACAATTGATTTAGTTTCTGTATGCTACCCTCAGAATCTCTCTTGGGCAATTGCTTTACTTGAACAGAACATTTGCATTCTTATGGTTTGGATTCTTCTCTGAGGATTTGTCAGGGTGAAGCCTCTTCTATTATTCAAATGAAGAATGGCTTGGAATTACTAATGGAACTAGTTATTAACAGCCACAATTTTGGTGTCTGCATTCTCTTTAAGCCTTTTCTCATGTTTTCTTTTTTGCCAAACTTAAGTTTTTACCCTTTTTGCCTGTAGCCTTACTCTTTTTTATAACATTCTGTATAAAAAATGTAAAAAGTAGCCACACTGTCAAGACTACATTGCCTTGAAAATTCTTCCACTAAGCCCTCAAATTTAACTATATCAAATACTCAGGATGAGGGCAAAACTTGATCAAACTCCTGCCAAAACATCACTCCATTTGTGCATTATCAAGTTTCCAAAACAGTCTCTTTTCTCCTCTGAACAATCATAAGCTGGACTTCCACTGACTATGCATCTCACAGTGTTACTCTTTTCCAAGATTTCACTAAAATGGTCCTTTATGCCTGGCCTTCAAGCCACAAAGGCTTTCTCAACCCATAGTCTCATAGTTCTCCATATTTCTCCTAACAAATGTTTCCACAGGCACACTAACCACATCACAGCAATGACCATACTGCTGTATACCAACTTCTCTCAGCTTCACAAACAACTCACTTGTAGAATTCTCAGTCTCATACAGCAACACTCCACTTCTCTGGTATCAATTTCTTTAAATTTCAAAGCACGTCACACTCTGGTACCAGATGCTCTTTATCACACAGATGGTACAAATTTCTGTACTGATTACTCTTCTATGTTGCTGCTGTGATATCACTCAAAGTCAATCAACTTAAAGGGAGAGGGAGATTTATTCATCTTATAGTTCCAGTGGGGAGATACAATTCTTCATGGCAGAAAATACATGGTTGGCTGGCAGAAGCTGGAGAAGCCCTAGTTACTGCAAATATCATGGAGGCTGAAAGCTGCTGCCAACATCAAGGTCCACCCATGTGACTGCCTTCTACTATCAAGGCTCTACTTCCTAAAGGTGCCATGTCCTTTCCAAACCAAACATTAAAACACATGAGCCTATGGGGGCAACGCAATTCCAGACCATGATAATACCAAATATCAATCTTGGGCCCCTGCATGCATATTTGCTGGTATATGTATATGTATTTACTGCATACACATGAAAAATATCTGTGCATATATACAATAAACACAGAAAGAAAATACAAAAAGGTACATAAAAAAGTTTTCCTCAATTTGCTGAGAAATATAGCAAGAAAATTGACTTCTCCAAAAGTATTGTATTATTAAGATTAACTTCCAAATTAAGTTCTGTATGAAGCACAAAAAAAGTAAAAAAATTCAAATGAAATTTTAGTATTTAATTGCTTTTCCAAAAAATTTGTCAGTGCATGATAGTTCTATAAATTTAGTGGTTCTAATTATGTTATTTTCATTCATCTGTCATAGACTTGATCACATTCTTTCCCAAATAAATTACTTGACCCTCTTCCTCCACTTGAGAGTCACTTTCCTCTTGCCAAATATTCCTCTTCTGGGGTTAGTGAAATGGCTTAGAAGTTAAGCCTCTGTCTTGCAAGCAGAAGGTTCTGAGTTTGGATCCCATGTATAGACACTATGTGAAAATGATAGCAGCCTGTACTTCTGGTCCTGGAAGACAGAGTCTGGGAAGCTCCAGAGTAAATCAAAGAGGAATTCCACAGTTGAGGATTATTCCTGAAGTTACTATCACAGGCATATACCATGCCTTCTGGTTACACATTAACATACACATAGACACATACAGAGAAACACATATAAAAATAAAAAAAACTAACATTTCTCTTCTGTTTTAATACATATTTATATTTATCTTGATTCCATATTTGAGAGAAAAATGTAATGTTTTGATTTTTCTGTTTGACTTATTTCACTTAGAATGATTATTTCTGCTTTCATATATTTCCCAAAATGCAAAAATTTTGAGCTACATAACTGAATCATACAATATTTTGCATGCATATCATCAGTTTCTCAACCATTCATCATTGAGCATGTAGGCTGATACTACTAATACTGTTAATACTAATATGGTTCAATATGATATAGATTCTGATTATTAAACAATGAGACATGAATCAAATTTTCTGTAAATATTAACATTTCCACTGGACAAAAATAAAAAGAATAGGTTGAACAGCCAACATATCCAAAATGAAGGCAATAGTTAAAATACCTTTTGGTTGAATAACCCAACATCATGTGTCTCTTGTTCACTTTTGCCTTCCAAATATGAACAAGCCTACTATAATTTTAAGCATAAAATAGCATAGGGAATGGTAGAAAATTTGGAATTTACTACACAGAGGTACTAATCAAAATCAAGAAATAACCTATAATGCACCAAGTAACTCTTAATAATTACAGTTTAGTGAAATCATTAGAAATATTTTTATAAAGGACAAAAAAGTTTCATGTTTATTTTCAAAAGAAATTTTATGAATCAATAAAAGCAAAGAAAGCATTGAATTTAATTTTTATGGTGAAAAATTGGTGATTATATGTCTATTATCTTAAATCATTTGAAAGCTTTTCTTCTTATTAAACTCCTCATATCTAGTATTGTTCTAATAAAATATATATATACTTTTCTTGTAGCAGGTATGACTAAGAGAAACAAACATCATTAGGTTTGAGAAAAGAATAATTTACATTCTAAGCATATATACAAAAGTGTACATATGTGTCCACCACATACACATATATTTTATGCATGCACAGTTTGTTCCTCTATCATTAAACTTCCTTTCCTCTTTCCCTCCCTTCCGTCCATTTTTTCCTCTTTCTTATTACTTTCTCTCTTTTTCTCTCTGTCTCTCCCTCTCTCTGTCTGTTTGCCTTTGTGTCTGTCTCTTTTTATTATTGTGATTTATGAGGAGATCAAAACCAGGGTATATATGAAAGCTTAATATTATAAAAAGAGTTGTCAAGAACCAGATACTATTAAGGACAGAATAAGATTAACATTGACTAATTCACAAATTTTATGATAATATAAATAGTATAGTGGTATTTGTGGCTCATCGTTCTCTTTACTCTTTGACTTTTCAGCAGAGGAAGTTAGAAATTGGAACATGATAAAGATGTAGTGAATATTAAATGAAAATGGAAGGATGAAGAAGCATTCACACAAAATTCTTTTTGAAACCTTTCAAAACCAACAGCTAAGAATTTGACACAACTAATAAAATTTGCTGTAATACTACCTATGGAGTGAGAAAATCAAACTAGCTAAAATTCACACTATGATGTTTTGAGTTGGGTCTTATTCCTTTCCCAGCTACAAATCAGAAAATTTCTGAGAATATCATGAATAAGACAGCAAACTTTCTCTACAGTTAGAATATATATTAACTCCCTAGCAAACAAGAGTAGTATGGATGCCTTTGACCCATGTTTCATCTTTTGGGCTATAACTGATCAGCAGATCTTAGGAACTACCCCAGAGTTTCAGTTACTAAAGAAAAAGAGAAATAAACCCTTTGAATAATGTGACATCAGACACAAATGAAATTGTGTGCGTGTGTGTGTGTATGTTTGTGTGTATTTATATATATATGCAGTTATTATTGAGACATTTAATTATAACTCTTTCCTAAGAAGTCTGTACCCATTTCTAACATGTTCACTAATTTTTTTACTCCACCAAGCTTATGCTGAAATATTTACAAAAACCTTTTCTTAATAAACTCTAATTTCTTTTTTTCATTTTCCTTACTCCACAAAACCTATGCTTATATGCTTTCTAAAACCTTTCCTTAATAACTCTATTTCCTTTTATTTTTCAAAAAAGGAAGCAATCATCCTAGATTTCAGCTGATGTCCTCTGCTGAAAGTCAAATTAGATAGCTACCTTATTTGCTCTTCATTACATTATAGATTTATTATTAAAATAAGTTCAAGAAATGATATTTTCATCAAGCTTTAAAATATTAGTTTCCATTTTGTCCCAGAATAAGATGTTTTATTCATTGGCAAAATCCCCAGTTCGATAATATAAAGGAAATAAATTATGCACATTTGGATGGCACTTTAGTGGATTTTTAATTAAGAAATGGGAACTGTCATCCAAGAGGACACATTTTATTTAGAAAGTAAAAAATCAGACCCATTAACCCCCATAACTGGCAAGATTTATCACTAGTTATGAATTTTACATTAGTTAATTTTTTCATTGTGTAAAAAAAGTACTTTTGGATATAAAGTTGAGAATTCTCTTAGCTATATAGATTTATCAAACATTTTGAGTATTTAAATATAAAATAAGGACATGTAAATGGGATGTCTATTCACCATTTTTGTCATTAATGAAACAGTGAGATTCCATCATTTTAAAGAAATTTTATATGTTGCAAAATTTATCTGAGTTAACTTTAAGAATACATGTTAATATTACAATCATTGTCATTATTACTTAAGTTGTGTGTGTGTGTGTGTGTGTGTGTGTGTATCACTGTAGATGCACATACTCTAATTTGCACATGTAGAAGTCAGAGGAAAACTTCAGGACTTGTGTTTCCCTGCATAATAGATTGATTACTGGAACTGATCACAATTCATTAGGTCTGCCTTGCAAACATCTTACTTTCTGAGATATCTTGCCGGTTCTTGAGATGATTAGTAAAATGGAATTGTTTGTTGATTTCCAAAATCTTCATACATGTAGCCAAAAGCTATTTTTAGAGAAAATCTCCTCTTTGCAAAATGGCAAACATGTCACCATATTTATGCACATGTCACCATATTTTGAAGAATTCATTAGAATGTAGCAATGCCCAGTTAATTCATGATTTCAAATTTGTTTTTCAAATTAATTTTCATAGAACACAATGTCATTGTGCTGAAAGTATTGATGTTTCTATATGTATCCTCAATATTCAGATTGATACTTAGAAATATGATATCATTTAACTTGGATTGTTGCATAAAATAATATCTCTATTATAAAACAGTGATTAGCAGAACTTTTATATGTAGTATTTTAAGTTAGCAATTATAATCTGTGATGTTTTAATTTACATTTTAATTATTTTATAATCTACATAGCTGTGCAATGGCAATTTAAAGTATAATAAAATATATTTTCTGCTTTCATGGACTATACTCATTTCACTAACTTGAAGGAATTTAACCCATTATAATTTTGCAGGAGGGTGATTTCATTGTTTTTCTCAAATATCACTGAAGTCTGTTTCTTACCAACAAGCACTGAGAAAACACTTCACTCTCACTTGTTGTTTTGTAATTGTGTGTCAATATTTACCCACGATGTGCATGACCATTTGCTGAGCAGGTAGAGAGGCCAGAGGGTTGAACACTGAGAAAGTTGGTAGGAGTCTTGTAAGCAGAGAGCCTTGCTTGCTGTTCTTACTGTGTACATAGCATACCCAGCTCCCATAGCTCCTGCTGCCTCTACTGTTAAGATAGTTTTAGTAAGTCAAAATAATAATCCTTTATTCCCCTAAGTTGTTGAGTCAGAAATTTAATGCAGCAGAGAAATAATCATAAGATCAAGACAAAGGTATGAATTAATGCCTTCACTTGAATTAAAAATAATTTAACTTTTACTTGCTTCCAATTTTTGTATGGCTTTGAAATTATAATTTATATCTTCACAAATATACATTTTTATGAATTTATAATATACATATAATCATTAGGTACACACTGCCTTTTTGCTATAGCTTCAATTTACAGAATTTTCATTTTACTAAAACTTTGTGAAGCTGTCAAAATCCTTAATCCTAAAGTCTATTTTTCTTAATTCTAAATTAAACAAAATGGTATCATTTGCAGTACCTAACTTTTATGTCAAATATTGTCAAATATTTCTGTTTTATGTGATCACTCATTTTTCATGTGAATATATTAAATTTAATCTTCCATTTTTGATCAAATACTCTGCTAGTTACATGGAAATATACTATAGATTACTAGTGTGTTTCTGACATCAGCTTACTGGTCCTCTCATATTCTCTTGCTTAATGATGGCTGTTCAGAAAGTTAATTACACAAAATTATGACTTCTTTTAAATTATGCTTAAATGTTTTTATACATCCACATTCTTGTTCTCATAGTTTAAATTTTTCCTTATTAATTCATATAACCATAGACATGATCTTCAGCAGAGAGAAAATGTTAGCCACACCCATAAGAAAACTAGTTAATAATAAGTAAGAGAACACAGGAGAACAGGCTGGTCTGCTCTTGGTAAACTCAAAGCTCTTATGGTATGTAATCATTCAAAGACCTTCAACTTGTGATGGAAATAATCCAAGGTTTATAAATTTTGTCAGAGCAGATCAAATGAGACTTCTGTACACTGTAACCTTCAAGTGCATGAAAGAGCATAATAACCGGCTGCTGTTCATTTCCATGGAGAGTAGAAGACAGGGAGGGATGTTTAACTCACAGCAGGAATGATTTAGATTGGAAAACGTGAAGATGCTCCTGACAGAAACTCATACCAGATCCTGGAAGAGATGACCAAGGGAATTTGTATTCTTTATTCCTCTGAAATCTGTGCAAATAAATTGGATTAAATCTTTAACTACTCTAATTTAAATTAGCTCTTTAAAAGTAGGTCAAGGAGGTGAGTTATTGGATGCTGAATAACAAAGCATATTTTATTGTTCTATAGCAGCACAGTATACACTTTTAACTCCATTCTCTTCTCACCTAAAGTGCCTTCCTCTCAGTCCAAAAATTACCTACTATGAAACACTATCTTTTTTAAAATTTTTTTGTTATTATTATTTATTCAAATGTGCGCATGTGTGTGTGTGTGGTGTGTGTGTGTGTCTGTGTCTGTGTCTGTGTATGTGTAGAACCACAGACGAATTTGCGAACCACCATGGACGCCTCCACCTCCTTCTGCCTCGGGATTCACAGGCTCCGCCCTACCAGGACCAGAAGCGCAGGCCGCCCCCGCTTCCGCCTGGCATCTATAAGTAGGACCTTCCGCTTGCAAGGCGGAGGCTTAACCCCTGAGCCACCTCTCCAACCCCTGAAATACTATCTTTGTTCAGTATCTTTGTTCCCACCTTAGTGAATTGTGGAAACAAATGACTAGTCCACAATGGAAGCTCTTAAAATAGACTAAAACTCTGGTGAATTTATTGAATTAATTTATCTTTTACTTCTCTCTAAACGCTAAAAACATATCTTTCATATATATTCTCATCAGAATGCTGTGTTTCATGGAAATTGTTTATTAATACCTTACTGGAACATGTTTGACCTGTGTGTTTTTATAGAGTAAATATTTTGCATTCAGAAAATATTTGGCTTGAATATTTTGAATACTTGAATGTATTGAGAATAAGATGTTATTGTGGGAGAAAAAACTTTCTTCATAGCTATGTACATCATTAAATGACTTTTTTCCAAAAACTAACACGTTGTGTCTTATTGTATTTCCTTCCTTTCTTTTTATTCCATTTTCTTTTGTTTATATGGGGAGATGATTGTGAGTATACATGTTCTCATGTGTGGATAATTACATGCTTATGGGTAAATGTGAAAATTGTACTCGAGTGTGAATATCTCTGAAGTTTATATGGAAACCATGCTCAATCATATTTCCACCTTGCAGTTTTGACAGAGGGCCAGTAGTCACACTCAAAGCTTCTTTACAAGGTTAGTATTATGAGCAAACTTGTTCTTGGTGCTCCACCGTCATGTAAGTACAGATAGGCCATGAAACCAAAAAAATAGTTTTTCTTCTCTTTTTCTATTTTCATGTATATTAGTGAGATTAATGTGTACATATGCTTGCTGGCTTGTGTGTGGGTGCATGGGTGGGTTTTTGTGCATGCGTGCAAGCACAAGCGTGCATTTTCATGTGGAGGTTTGAAGTTAATATATAATTATATACATAATTATAACTAATGACTTTGCCACCTTGACCTTCAGAAGCTGAGTCTCTAACTAAACCCTGAGATCTCAGCAAACGTGATAGCCTGGTTAGGCGGCTTGCTTTGGGAATTTTCAGGATCTAGTTTCTGAGGCTGAAATTGCAGCTGGACAACACACCTTCACTGTATTTTTACAGAGGATCTTGTGATCAGAATTTCAATTCTTTTGCTCATATGACAAGCATTTTCCCTCCTAAGTCACCAAGTCCAGCCCCACTGGGCCTTTTATATGGTGTCTGTAGATCCAAACTCCAGTCCTCTCACTCAAAGGACTGTCACTTTGCCTGCTGAGCCATACCTCCAGACTCCACCTCTTTCCTTTTCTAAAGCAGCTAACTCTTTTCTCCGGCTTGATACTGTACTTGAATTTGATTTTTCTTTGGCGTAAGAATATAAAATACGCATTGGTAACTGGAAGATGAGAAACCACCAAAAGCTCAATTGTGGGGCCACAGTTCACAAAGTGCCCAGTATCTGTGTGCTTCCTGTCAGTACTCAAAGCTTCCTTTGTCAGGAGCCATATAAGCAATAGTAGGTGAAAGTTCTCAGCAAAGCCTCTCATCTGAGCACAGCTCATATTTGCAACACACAGCACACTGGAACGATAACATGACATTGTCAGTACACATCATGTAAGGGTGTAATTTCTTAAAACAATTTAAAAAAACCCATATTGAGAATGTAAGCATATTTTACTACAGAAATTATATATCCCAATAAATTATGGTATAGACATTCTATTTAGGCTTTTACAAACAGACAAAAATTGGGGGGGTCTATTTATTACATATCCATTACCTATTATCTACCTATCCTATGATCTATCTATCTGTTTATCTATCTATCTATCTATCTATCTATCTATCTATCTATCTATCTATCTATCTCTCTGTCTATCTACCTGTCTGTCTATATCTGTCTATCTATCTATCTATCTATCTATCTATCTATCTATCTGTCTGTCTGTCTATATCTATCTATCTATCTATCTATCTATCTATCTATCTATCTATCTATCTATCTATCTATCTGTCTACCTGTCTGTCTGTCTACCTGTCTGTCTGTCTGTCTGTCTGTCTGTCTACCTGCCTAGGTACCTGTCATCTATTATCTATAATCTGCAATTTAACTTTTTCCTGTCATCTATTTATATTATCATTTATCTATTTACTGTTTAGCTATTTGTTATCTTGACATCTATATTTACATAACAAGACATATAGAATATGCCTAGAGAGAAATGTGTCTGCATATGTATTTAAGTCTGCTTTGGGTGACTTTAAATATTTAGTTTTCAAAAATTAAATTAGAACTTGATGTTCAACTAAGTGTTTTACATAAATTTAAGTTTAACCTCACTATTATTTAGCAAATTGTTGCAAAATGATTAATTTCTCAAATTTTTCCAAAACTAATTCTTTAATGATATAACATAATTTGAGATAGCATTTGATAAAATCCCCTGTTTTATAAGATTACTGCTTGTTAAAGGCTGAGCCTTATATAGTACTAAATGTTAGAGCATGCCCGTTTTATGAGCTACAATGTGCATTTTTTCATAGCTATCATTTTTTAATAGCATTACTGAATTATGTTGAAGAGCACAGGGCAAGAGGTGAGAAAGGCGAGAGACATAGGAGGCTGCTCTTCATATAGCATCTGAACTTAAGAAGCACTAGGAGAGCAGTGAGTGAATCTAGGACATAAAGCTTCAAGGACAGCACCCAGTGACCAATTGTTCCACTCTAGAGGGGAGATAACAGTCCATGATGACAGGAAAGGAATGGCTGATTGACAGAGGCTGGAGGCGGTCTAAGTCATGTCCATCGAGGACACTGCCAACTTCAAAACTGCAAGCTGGGACAGAACGCCCACCTCAAGTCCTACCCTCTGTAACTGCCTTTGTGATTCCAGCAGGGCTCTACCTCCCAAAAGTGCCACGACCTTTCCAAACATGTAAATATTCAAACTCTCAGCTTCTGGGGGAACAGCTCACAATTCAAGCCATGACAGTAGGTTATGAAGCATGGGAAATATGTCCAAATTATAACATATTCTCATATAATTTTTTATAAAGATGGTCCCACTAAATAAGCTTCAGTTTATTTTCTATAATTATATATTTGCATTATTAAATTATTTCATATGTGTACTGTTTTGCTCCTTATTTCTGCTCCTATATTTTGTGTCTCCCAATCCTTCTGTCTCGATTTGTATCTCTTTGACTATATATATCTATAAATATTAAAATGAACAATAAAGATTGTAGAGAGCTTTTCAATCCCAACATTTCCTAGTATGTTTTGATTTCTTGAGGTCTCAAAACTGAAGAATGTTATGAAAGTTATTTTTCAAGGTATGGTGTAGGCAAAACAAATAACTACCTATTCAATCAAGCTGTCAATGACTTGTACAGCCCAAAGCAGAGTTTATATTAGAAAACATATTTCCCTTCAGTTTCAGATAAAACAGAAGATTCGAAAGTCAGAATAAAATTTGTGTACCCTAAATTTGATTTGATGAAGCAAGTCCGAGAATTGAATAGTGTTTTCACTAAACATGCAATTATTTTAAAATGCATGAAATAAAAATAAGAATGAATATACCGAATTACAGTAAATTTTAGCAAAAAAGATAGTTGCTGTGAAGTTTTGTGTTATTTTAAATTCTAATACGAGAAGAATTTATTATATGGAACAAAATACTATATGGTTACTCATTCCAAGTGTAGAAGGCATGTCATTATGACATGTATTTACTTTAGAGTCTCTTCTCATACAATTAGAGATATCTGGAATGTTTAAAGAACTTCTGTGTATATAAAGAGAAAGAGAGAGATGTCTTCTATTTTTTTGTTTGTTTATTTTATAGTATTTATATATTTTTCCTAACCATATAAGCTTAATAGGTACCCCATTCCCTCCCTCCCTCCACCCCTCCTCAATTCCCTTGTACTCCCCCCCTTTTCTCCTTCCTTTTACCCTCCCCCCGCCCCTTTTCGGAGTGTCTCCTCCTTCTGCCCCTCCCATTCCCTGGAGCATCCTTTTGTGTGAATGCATAACTTCCCTCTGAGTCCTCCATTTAGTGAGGTGTAAGAACTCATTGGTTTGCCCAGAGCCCTTTTTTGGGTACACCTTTGGTATGGGAACACTCTTATGACTGTTAATCCCTTGCTTTTAAGGATCCTAGTACCTGTGATCCATGATACACTTTGGAGGTTATTGACATGTCCGTCATTTCACAGATCAAGCAAAGTCCAATTATGGCTACTATGGCCCAAACTTGGCATTTGGGTATTTTAACATTACTTTAACACCTTAAGAAACTATAAATTCAGGTAAGGATTTTTATACTGTTTTTCAATTATTCAAATTTTCATTTATCTTCAGTATTTCAAATGATTACATGAAAAATTATAGCAACCTTTCCCCGCCCACCCAGGATGCGCGCAGTCCAGCCGGGACACATGGCACCCTAGGTAAGCACCCCCTGCTCACCCCAAACCCCAGGTAATCCACTAGTCCCAGCTCCTCCCACCAGCCAGTTGGAGAGGCACTTTTCCAGGCCAACGAATTCAGTTCAGTCAAAAACACACGGAAATTGAAAGATGGTTGTCATAGTTAAGCATGGGTGTCAACTTGACTGTTGAGAGTTTGAGCTCTAGGCACAGTTGTAGAGAGTTGATGGTTGAGTGAAGCCCAGAGCAAACCTGAAGGACATTGTCTACCTGATGGGGAAGACCCAGCCTGGATTAGGCCCTGGAAAAAACACAGAGAGCTGGTTGAGAGAGTTGGCATCCTTCTGTATACTTGGCCAGACATGCTGGTCTGGCAAGTAAGGATCGTCCATCTCTCAGCCATTATACAGTGATGGTGTGGCCAGTTCTCTTGGCCCTGGTGTTGGTATGTGCTCTCCCATCAAGCTGGACTGTAACATGACTGTAGTAAGAAAGTAAACTCCTTGTTCCCTTAAGTTGTGTGATGGTCATTTATCAGCACTCATGCAGGCAGACTGCAACAAAGGTCTTAAGAGATAAAATGACAATGCCCAAGTCAAGGTGCAAATCCATGTGAAACAAAACCCCAAAAATCAAATCTCACACTGAAGGAATTAACCCCATAATGACAGACCCCAACCAGAACAAATCCATGGAAAATAGCCAAGATCGCCTGACCCAATATAACGACTTTCAAAACATGATCATTACCATGATCGATATTATGAAAGAGGAAATCCAGGAGGAGTTAAACAACCACATCAACCGCTTTGAACAGGAACACAACAGACACTGGGCAGAGTTGAGAAAAACAGTTCAAGAAACAAAAATAGATATGGAGTAATTAAAACAGGTACAAGCAGAGTTTAAAACTGAACTAAAAAACAAGTTATCTTCAACCCAGAATTCAACAGAGAGTCTTATCAGCAGAACTAACAAAGCAGAAAACAGAATTTCAGACCTTGAAGATAAAGTGGGAGTATTAACAAGCTCAATCAAAGAGGTTGTTAAAGCCAAAAAGATACTTGAGAGAAATATTCAAGAGTTATGGGACACCCTGAAGAAGCCTAACATGTGTATTCATAGAATACCAAAGCAAGAATCCCAAAATACCACACCTGAGGAAATTTTTCAAATGATCATCAAGGAAAACTTTCCTCATCTAATAAAAGAGAGGTCCATCCATATACAAGAGGCATTCCACACCCCAAACAGATATGACCAAAAGAGAAACTTGCCATGGCAAATAATAGTTAAGACACTCCACATTCAAGACAAAGAAATGGGGCTGAGAGCTTCAAGGGAAAAAAAAAAAAAAAAAAACAAGTCACTTTTAAAGGTAAACCTATTATAATAGCAAATGGCTTCTCAATGGAAACAGTAAAAGCAAGAAGGGCTTAGAGAGACATACTGCAACTATTGAAGGAGCAAAAATGTCAACACAGGCTGATGTACCTCATAAAACTATCTGTTATGATCTAGGGAGAAAGAAAAATTTTCCAGCACAAACACAACTTGAAGGGATACATGTCCACCAAACCAGGCCTTCAAAAAAATGCTAGAAATGATACTTACATGTGAAGATAAAAACAAGCATATCCAGAAGGACAGAAGGGAAATATAATACCACCAAAACCTAAAAGAAAAACAATACACTTACAAAAGCCACTAAACACTAATTAAAAGCCACTAATTAAAAATAATTTCTCCATTATAAAACTAATGTTAATGGAATTAACTCACCCATCAAGAGACATAGATTATAAAATTAGATTAAAAATCACAACCAATCAATCTGCTGCTGTACGAAACACATCTCACCACAAAAGATAGGCACATACTAACCATAAACGGCTGATCGAAAATTCTGCAAGCTAATGGAACCAGGAAACAGTTATGGGAAGCCGTTATGCTTTCAGACAAAGTGGACTTCAAACCAAAATAAATCAAAAGAGATAGAGATGGATACTACATTTTAGTCACAGGTACAATTCACCAGGAAGACTTCCCAATACTCAACATATATGAACACAATACAAGCCCTCCCATATCCATTAAGCAAACCCTACAATGTCTAAAGCGAGAAATCAATAATTCTTCGGAATTTCAACACCGCCCTCTCAACATGGGATAGATCAACAGGTCAAAAACTTAACAGGGAAATTTGGAATTTGACCAAACCCTTAAAGAAATGGACCTTACAGATCTCTATCAAACTTCTCATCCATGCACCAAAGAATAAACATTTTTCTCAGGAGCACACAGAACTTTCTCCAAAATAGATCACATATTGGGCCACAAAATGAATCTCCACATATATAGGAAAGTTGAAATTCTAGCCTGTACCCTATCAGACCACCATGGTCTAAAGGTGGCATCCACAACAGAATAAACAACAGAAAATACACTAACTCCTGGAAACTTATCTTTATGATGCTGAATGAGAATTGGATTCAGGAAGAAATTAAAAGAGAAATTCAAGATTTCCTGAAAGTGAGCAATATGGAAAATACAACTTATCAAACTCTTTGGGACACAATGAAAGCTGTCTTAAGAGGTAAGTTCATAGCTCTTAATGCCTACATCTAAAAAAATGGAAATATCAGAAATAAATAACTTAACAATGCACCTTAAAGTTTTAGAGACACTAGAACAGCTGATCCCAAAACAGTAGAAGAGAGGAGATTAACAAAATAAGGGGAGAAATATCTGAAATCCAGATTAGGAAAACAATATAGAAAATCAACCAGTCAAAAAGCTGGTAGTTGAAAAAATCAATAAGATTGATACACTCCTAGCTAAATTAACTGAAAGCAAGAGAGAGAAAACCCAAATTAACAAAATTAGAAATGAAAATGGAGTCATCACTACTGATACCCAAGAAATCCAGAGAATTATAACGTCATATTTCAAAAACTTATTCTCTGTGAAATTTGACAACAAAAAAGAGATGGATGAATTCGTAAGCAAATACAAATTACCTAAATTGAATCAAGAAGTTGCGAATTATTTAAATAGTCCTATAAAATATGAGGAAATCGAGGAAGTAATCTCAACTCTTCCCACCAAGAAATGTCCTGGACCAGACGGATTCAGCACAGAGTTCTACCAGACATTTAAGGAGCAAATAACACCAATACTCCTTAAACTGTTCCATCAAATAGCACTACCTAATTCCTTCTAAGAAGCTAATATCGTCTTAATCCCAAAACCTAATAAAGATACACTTAAAAAAGAAAACTATAGGCCAATCTCTCTGATGAACACAGACACAAAGATTCTCAACAAAATCTTAGCAAATCGGATTCAAAAACACATTAAAAAGATCATTCATGGGGACCAAGTAGGCTTCATCCCTGGCACACAAGGTTGGTTCAACATACACAAAACAATAAATGTAATTTAACATATAAACCAGTCCAATGTCCAAGACCACATGATACTCTTGGTAGATGCAGAAAAAAAAAAAAAAAAACTTTCGACAAGATCCAACAGCCCTTTTTGATCAAAACCCTAGAGACAGTTAGAATGGAAGGAACCTATATCAATATAATAAGAGTTGTATACAACAAGCCACAGCAAGGATTATACTCAATGGGGAAAAACTTGAAACATTCCCGCTTCAATCAGGAAGTAGACAAGGCTGTCCGCTCTCATCACTTCTATTCAATATTGTACTTGAAGTTTTAGCTGAAGCCATAAGACATGAAAGGGATTCAAATCGGCAAGGAAGAAGTCAAGTTATCTCTATTCGCAGATGACATGATCTTATACTTAAGTGATGCCAAAAACTCCACCAGGAAACTTCTGGAACTAATGCAGAAGTTCAGCTGGATGGCAGGATACAAAATGAACATACAAAAATCAGTGGCCTTCCTGTATGCCCAGAATGAAAGAAGTGAAAAAGCCCTGAGAGAAACAATCCCTTTTATTATAGTCCCTAAAAAAATGAAATACCTTGGTATAAACATAACCAAGGAAGTAAGAGACCTATACAATGAAAACTTTAAAATCCTAAAGAAAGAAATTGCAGAAGACACCAGAAGGTGGAAAAAACTCCCATGTTCCTGGATTGTCAGAATCAACATCGTAAAAATTACCATCCTACCAAGGCAATATACAGATTCAATGCTATACCAATTAAAATCCCAAAGCAGTTCTTTAATAAAATTGACCAAACAATCTCAAAATTAATGTGGAAGCACAAAAGATCCAGGATAACAAAAACAATCCTGAGTAACAAAAACACTGCTTGAGGTATAACCATACCAAACCTTAGTCTATACTACAAATCCATAGTTATAAAAACAGCCTGGTGTTGGCTCCAAAATAGACACATAGATTAGTGGATAAGGGTTGAAGACCCAGATATAAGTTCACACAATCACATCCATTTGATCTTTGATAAAGGGGCTCAAAAAATCCAATGGAAAAAGAACAGTATCTTCAACAAATGGTGCTGGCAAAACTGGATCTCCTCCACATGCAGAAGATGAAAACTGGACCCGTACTTGTCACCATGTACAAAAATTAATTCCAAATGGATCAAGGACCTATATAAAACCTTAGTTGAAAGGGTAGGAACTCCCTCGGGCTGATTAGACTAGGCCAACAGTTCGTAAATCCAATAGCGCAGTCAATACAACCAACATCACCAGATGGGATCTTATGAAATTAAAGAGCTTCTGTTCAAATAAAGAGATTGTAACTCAAGCACAAAGGCAACCCACAGAATGGGAGAAAATCTTCACTATCAACATATCTGGTAAAGCTCTGTTATCGAGAATGCACAAAAAGCTTAGAAAATTAAACAACAAGGAAACAAATGGGCCAATTAAAAATGGGCCCTGGAACTTAAAAGAAACTTTACCAGGGACAAAATTAAAATGTCTAACAAATATCTTAGAAAATGCTCCACATCCTTAGCCATCAGAGAAATGCAAACCAAAACCTCTCTGAGATATCATCTCACCCTGGTCAGGATGGCAAAAATCCACAATATAAACAACACCAAATGCTGGAGAGGATTTGGAGAGAAGGGAAATCTCTTACATTGCTGGTGGGAAAGCAGACTTATACAACCACTCTGGCAAGCAATCTGGTGATTCTTAAAGAAGTTAAAGATTGAAAAACCATATGACTCTGTTATTCCACTTTTGGGAATAAACCCCCATAAAGCAAAAATTCACCTTGATAGCACAAGCAAGACCATGTTTATAACAGCAGTGTTACAATAGCAAAGTCATGGAATCAACCCAAATGCCCAACAGTTGATGAGTGGATAAGGAAAATGTGGCACATTTATACTCAGCCATCAAAAATGATGAATTAATGCAATTTTCTTGAAAAATGGATGGAATTTGAAACAATTATATTGAGTAATGTATTCCAAACACAGAAAATTAAGTGCTATATGTCCTCCCTAATAGGTGGATCTTGATACCAAACCCACTTAGAGATACTCAAGGATAAATCTCTGTAATAGCTACAATAATTGTAAAGATAATAAACAGGAGGAATGGGGATGAGGGCCCCACCAGAAACAAGGAGATAGGAGATCATGTTACAGCAGAGAAAATAAGCCTCCATCAAGGACTGTAAGTAAGCAATGAGACATCTGGTTAAGTTCACAGATTTTCCTTCCTGATATTTGCAACTGAGGGGGTATGATCTCACCAGAGAGGGAGGGCATATAATCTGGCAGATAGAAAGCAATCATTTTGCAATGAGAGTCTGACCCCCCCTCACCGAGGTCTCCTACTTTTATTCCATCTACCCTTGAATATCCTCTTATAATAAAGACTCTAATTTAACAGCTTTATATCTCTGGCCAGGGGGTGACATCCAACACCCATCAAGATGGAGCCAAGGGCATTGCAGAAGCAGCAAAAATGAAAAAAAAAAATCAACAAACCATCATTCAGAACACCAGAGACTGTATATCAACCACCTAGAACTAGGCCAGCCTAATCTCTCCCCATCCTGAAGCTCAGGGAAATTTGCGGAAGAGGAGGTGGTGAGATAGTAAGAGCCTAAAGATGGGGAAGAGCAACGATATGCAAGATACTACACACAAGTTAGGGCCGAAGCAATCATAATAGGTATTTGCAAGACCTGCTCGATGGCCAACACATTATTGACCCCTCAAAGTCTAGGATGGATTAAAGGCACTAGGATCCTTAGAAGCTAAGGATTAATAGCCACAATGGTGTTCACATACTTAAGGGGAACACAAGAAAGAGTTCTAGGAAATGCCACTGAGTCCTTACACCTTATCGGAGAGGATGGCCCAGAGGAAAGTTTGACATACACATTAAAGGATGCTCCAGGGATGGGGGGAGAAGGCACTTGGAGATAAAGAAGGATGGGGGGAAAGGAAGAGGTAAAGGGAGAGGGAGCAAGGGTGTCCAGGAAGGGATGGAGGAAGGGCACCAGGGTACCTATTAAGTTTGTATGAGTGGAAATAAATAAACATTTAAAAAGTAAATAAATAAAACTTTCCAAAAAATTAAAATAAAACTTTCTCCTTAAGGTGGGGAAAAAAAGAAATATTATAGCAATATTTTTACTAGTGTTTTATCACCACAAAATGGTATATTTATTATTTTCTATCAGGTAATATGGAAAAATATCATATCTAGTAAATGAACTGTATATAACTGCTCTTCTCTAAAAGGGAAATTTCCACATGAGATATGTCAGTGATATGTTCTGGAGTCAAGGCTCTTGTGTTTGGGATGCGAAGAACGGACATAGAGAATTAAAGCAGAGTTTATTAGAATGAGAAAAATGGAACTCAAGGATGTAAATCCATGAGGGGAAATAGAACCCCAAGAACTATGGGCTCCAGGCATGGACTCCATGAAGGATAAGAGAAATGAAAGCAACTCATAGGCATCCAGTCCTTGAGAGCAAGGAGACCAAAGATGGCTATCAGGGTCAGGTTTATTTAAGCCTTAGCCAGAACAAGGAAAAGTGGCTTTTCCTCATTGGTCAGCTCCAGTTTGTGCACACTTGGTTGGACCATCTCTTTCTTTATATCTCATTGGTATGTTTATATTGGTGCCCAACTCAGTTGATCTGGTGTGGATCTCATGGTAAAGTTTATCTAGAATGGAAAATAAATCTCCCATACTTTCATGTACAGAGGGTTGGGTTCCTTCAGGGTAATCCTAGCCATGGTGGAATGACCTTTGCAGACTTTCAGAGATCATCCCAGCACAGCTGCTCTAAAATTGCCTAAAGATACAACATCAGAAACGCCACTTACAAATTTAGATTAAATACTTTGAAATAATTAAAAAACAAACATGATTTGAGAACTATTTCTGGCAATTCAGTTTGAAGTTGGAGGAGACTATCTATTTTTGAGGATATCCATGTTAAAATTCCTGGAAGCTAATAATATCAATGCCAAATAGTAATCTGGAAATAAGAAGACAATAGAAGATTATGTGATAAAATTCTTCCTTGATAGAGTGTTAAATTATCTGTTATGTTACATTAATGCCAGAATCCCAGGTGCCCCCAAAGTCTTTGACTTTAAATTGGGACACGTATCATCATGCACCTTGATTTGAGAACTCCAGTGTTAGGCTGAAAAACATTGCAAAGCTAGCCTTCATTTTTAATCTTCTGGTGCTGGCTTCTGGATTTCTCAGTCTCTGCAAAGAGAGGAGACGATTCCACAGATAAATATTATTTCTTTTCTTTTTTATTTAATTTTTTATCTCTTTCTCCTACATGTGAATTTTCCTTGATAAATATTTGTACACTTCTATCTGTAGGTTGGTCTCATTCACCTGCATGCCCACAATCACTCTGCATTTCTGCCCTGGACCCAGACCTGGAACTGGACTAGGACCCTAACCAGACCCAGGCCAGGGAAGCCTCTCTGCTCCTCAGGTAAGTCCACTAGACCACGCCCCAGGCCCCAGATCATGTGTGCAACCCAATAGTAGCTAGGCTGCCTGCCTTCCTGGCCCTGGAGTAGGTCCCTAGACCAATCCCCAGAACCCAGGACATCTGTATGCCCCACTAGCCACTCTGCCTTTCTGCTCTGGACCAGGACAAGGGAGGACTCCTTGTTCCTCAGGTAAGGCTCCTAGACCACGCCCCAGGCCCTAAATTATCTGTGCACCCCACTAGCCACTCTGACTTTCTGCCCTGGACCTGGACCAGGGCAGACTTCCTGCTCCTCAGAATTCAACAAAGTCCAGAGAAAACCCAAGCAAACTCTAGGGGACAAACACCATTCATCTGACATCTTCTAAAATCATCCCATCATATGGGGGAGAATTTTACATCCAGCTCTAAGATAAGTAAACACTTTTTACCATTTGTTCCTCTCAATTATTAGTCACCATAGTTTACGTTTCCATGTAGCCACCTTAAAACCCATATAATTTCAGGTACTCTATCATTCACTCTGACATATCACCAAGGAAGTAAACGGAAAAAGTACACTAACATAATAATCTTCATTCCCTGTATACTAAACCTGACTTAATTGATGTACTAACTGTCCAATAGACTCATCTAGGAAATAACAACAAGTATACCCAACCCCAAGGCAAATACTAGCAATAACTGCTCAAGTGTAGTAATACTGCCTAATTCAGCTCAGTCAAAAACACACTGAAACAAAAAGGTCTTAAGAGAGAAAATAAAACTGCCCATTTCACAGCAGAAATCCATGAGAGACAGAAACCAAGACAACAAATGTCCTACCAAAAGAATTAACCCCCAATGATAGAAACCAACAAGAACAAACTCACAGAAAATAGCCAAGGAAACCATACCCAAGACAATTATTTTCAAAGCCTCATCTTTACTGTGATCAAAACAATGAAAGAGGAAATCTGGGAAGAGTTAAATGACTGCATCAACCACTTTGAATAGGAACAAAACAGGCACTTGGAGATGACAACATTAGTTAAAGAAACCAGAACAAGAGTCCCAAAATATCATACTTGAGGAAAACTTTTCAAATTACCATAAAGGAAAACTTTCCATATCTAAAGAAAGAGACGCTCACCCAAATACAAGAGGTATTCTGCACCCTAAACAGTTATGACCAAAATAGAAACTCACCACTGTAAATAATAATCAAAACACTACATGTACAAGAAAAAGAGATTCGGCTGAGAGTTTCAAGAGCAAAAAAAAGTCATTTTTAAAGGTAAACCTATTAAAATAACAAATGATTTTTCAATGGAAAGAGTAAAAACCAGAAGAGTGGAGAGACGTACTTCAAGTATTGAATGAGCACAAATGTCAATTCAAGCTAATATACCCAACAAAACTATCAGTCATGATTGAGACACCATAAAGACAACTTGAAGGCTTACATGACTACAAAACCAAGCCACAAAAAATGCTAGAAAAGATTCTGAAGCTTGAAGAAAAGAATAAGCATATCCAGGAGTACAGAAGGGAAGTATAATACCACCACAATCTACTAGCTAAATAATATACTTAGGAGAGCCACTAAACACAAAAAATGTCAGGAATTAAAGGTACTTTCTCCCTTATAACACTAACTCACCAATCAAAAGACACAGGTTACAAATTTGGATTAGAAATTAAAACCCATTCACCTTGTGCCTTTAAGAAACACATCTTAACCAAAAAGATAAGCACATTCAAAAAGTAAAAGGCTGGTCAAAAATTCTTCAAGCTAATGGAAGCAGGAAATAAGCAGGGGTAACAATTATGCGATTTGACAAAGTGGACATCAAACCAAATAAAATCATAAGAGATACAGAAGAATACTGCATTTTAGTCAAAGGGACAATTCACCAGGAAGACTTCACAATACTGAACATATATGTACCTAATATGGGCTCCTTCACATTCATTAAGCAAACACTACAATGTCTAAAACAAGAAAATAAACTCCAAAATGATAATACTTGGGGATTTCAATACTGCACTCTAAACATGGGATAGATCAATAGGCCAAAAACTCAACAGAGACACATTAGAACTAAATCAAACCCTTACTGAAATTGACCTTACAAATGTCTACCAAACCTTCCACTAGGGGCTGGAGAGGTGGCTCAGGGGTTAAGCCTCTGTCTTGCAGGCAGAAGGTCCTGAGTTCGGATTCTAGACCCACATATAGACGGAAGCGGGGGCGACCTGCGTTTCTGGTCCTGGTAGGGCAGAGCCTGTGAATCCCTGGGCAGAGTAAACAAGGAGGAGGTGGAGGCGTCCATGGTGGTTCCCGAATTCGTCCGTCGTTCTACACACACACACACACACACACACACACACACACACACTTGAATAAATAATAAATAATTTAAAAAAATAAAGAATAGTGTTTGGCACTGTCTGTTGTTGCTGAAGTGACTATTCTTATTTATTTAAAAAAAAAAACCTTCTACCCAAGCACCAAGGAATATAAATTCTTGTTAGCAGCTCACAGGACTTTCTCCAAAATAGCCTCATATTAGGCCACAAAACAAATCTCCACATACACAGGAAAGTTGAAATTATAGCCTGTACACTGTCAGACAACTATGGTCTAAAGCTTGACATCTACAACACAACAAACATCAGAAAATACACTAACTCTTGGAAAGTAAACACTATGATGATGAATGAGAAGTTGGTCCAGAAAGAGATCAAAAAGGAAATTCAAGATTTTCTAGAAGTGAACAATAATGAAAATATAAAATATCAAACTTTATGGGACACAATCAAAGCTGTCCTAAGAGGTAAGTTTATATTTTTTCTATGAAGCTAATATCATACTAATCCCACAACATAATAAAGATACACTTAAAAAAGAAAACTATAGGCCAATCTCTTTGATGAACACGGATGCAAAGATTCTCTAAACAATCTTAGCAAATCAGATTCCAAAACATATGTGATCAAGTAGGCTTCATACCAGGCACAGAATTTTGGTTCCACATATGCAAATCAATAAATGTAATCCATCATATAAACCAATTCAAAGTCCAAGATCACATGATACTCTCAATAGATGCAGAAAAAGCTTTTTGACAAGATCCAACATCTTTTTATGGTCAAAACCCTAGAGACAGGTGGAATGAAAGGAACTTATATCAACATAATAAAAGCTGTACAGAACAAGCCAACAGTAAGGATTATATTAAATGGGAAAAACTTGATGCATTCTTGCTTTGATTAGGAACTAGACAAAGTTGTCTACTCTCACCACTTCTATTCAATATTGTACTAAAAGCCTTAGTTAGAGCAATAAGACAAGAGAGAGAGAGAGATAAAAGGGATTTAAATCAGAAAGAAATAAATCAAAATATCTCTATTTGCAGATGACATGATCTTATACCTGAGTGATCCTAAAAACTCCACCAGGAAACTCCTGGAACTAATACAGATGTTCAGCAGGTTGGCCCGATACAACATAAATGTGCAGAAATCAGTGATCTTCCTATACACAAAGGATGAGATAAGTGAAAAAGTCCTAAGAGAAACAATCCCATTTACTATAGTCCTTAAAAAAACTAAATACCTTGTATAAATCTAACCAAAGAAATGAGAGACCTTTGTAATGAAAACTTTTAAACCCTACAGAAAGAAATTACAAAAGACACCAGAAGGTGGAAAGACCTCCCATGCTCCTGGATGGGCAGAATCAATGTCTTAAAAGTGACCATCCTACCAAAAACAATACACAGATTCAGTGCTATACCAATCAAAATACCAAAGCAATTCTTTAAAAAAAAAAAACTGGCTCAACAATCTCAAAATTCATATAGAAGCACAAAAGGCCCTGGAGAACAAAAACCATCCTAAGCACCAAAAACACTGCGAGAGATATCACCATACCAAACCTTTATACTACAAATTCATAGTAATAAAAAGGACTGTTACTGGCTCCAAAATAGACATGTAGAACAATGGATAAGGTTTAAAGACCCATATATAAGTCCACACAATTACAACCTTTTGATCTTTGACAAAGGACCCAAAAAGAATAGTGGAAAAAGAATCCACAAATAGTGCTGGCAAAACTGTATATCCACATGCAGAAGATTAAAACTGACATGTACTTGTCACCATGTACAAGACTTAATTACAAAATGTATCAAGGACCTTAATATTAGGCCAAAGACTGTAAAAACACTCATTGAAAGGTCAGGGAACTCCCTCAAGCTGACTGGGCTAGGCCAATAGTTCCTAAACAGAAATCCAATAACACAGTCACTAGAACCAACTCTCAAGAAATGGTATATTATGAAATTAAAAAGCTTCTGTTCAGATTGTAAGAGATTGTAAACCAAGCCAATAGGCAACCCACAGAATGGGAGAAAATCTTCACTAACCACATATCTGATAGATCTCTACTTTCCAGAGTGCACAAAGAACTTAAGAAAGTAAACACCAAGGAGATAAATGGCCCAGTTAAAAAATGGGCCTGGGCACTAAAATCCTTGGAGGCAAGAGATTGACAGCCACAGTAGTATTCCTATGCTTAAGGGGAACACAGGAAAGGGTTCTGGTAAATGCCATTGGGTCCTTGCACCTCATCGGAGAGAAGGACCCAAAGGAGAGTCTGGCATGCACGTTAAAGAATGCTCCGGAGATGGGAGGGGGAGGCACTAGTGGATGGGGAGGGAGGGGGGAGAGGAGGGAGGAGGGGAGCATAGGGTGGTGGAAGGTTGGAGGGAGGGAGGGGACCGGTGTACCTGTTAAGTTTGTATGAGTGGAAATAAAAAATCTTTGCTATTATGCAGAAAAATATATCATTTATGTCTTAGAAAAAACTTTATACAGAGTCAAAAAAAGGAGGGGTGGAGGGGGGGTGGCTGGAGAGGTGGCTCAAGGTTTAAGCCTCTGCCTTGCAGGCGGAAGGTCCTGAGTTCTGATCCTAGACCCCACATATAGACTGCCCGGTAGAAGCGGAGGAGGCCTGTGTTTCGCGTCCTGGTAGGGTGGAGCCTGTGAATGCCAGGACAGAGTAAACAAGGAAGAGGTGGAGGCGGTCCATGGTGGTTCCTGAATTCACCCGTGGTTCTACACACACACACACAAACACACACACACACACACACACACACACATACATGCACACACAGGCATACATGCACAATTGAATAAATAAATAAATAATAATAATAATAATAATAATAATAATAATAATAATAATAAAATGGGCCTGGGAACACAAAAGAAACTTTCCCAGGGATGAAATTGAAATGTCTAAGAAATATCTTAAAAAATACTCCACATCCTTAGCCATCAGGGAAATGCAAATCAAAACCTCCCTGAGATATCATGTCACCCAGGTCAGGATGGCAAAAATCCACAATATAAACAACACCAAATGCTGGAGAGGATATGGCGAGAAGGGAGCTCTCCTACATTGCTGGTGGGAATGCAGGCTTATACAACCACTCTGGTGATCAGTTTGGAGATTTATAAAAATGTTAAAGATTGAAATGCCATATGATTTCTGGGAATAAACACCCATACTGCAGAAATTCACTACAGTGACACAAGCACAACCATATTCATTGCAGCACCATTAACAATAGTAAAGTCATGGAATCAACCCAAATGCCCAACAGTTAACTAACAGATAATGAAAATTTGGTACATTTATACAATGGAATACTAGTCAGCCATCAAAAAAGATAAATTAATGAAATTTGCCTGGAAATGGATGGGATTAGAGAAAATTATATTGTATGAAGTATCCTAGACACAGAAAGTTAGACACCTTTCGTATTCCCTAGTAGGTGGATTATATTTCCAAACCCACTTAATGACATATTCAAAGGTAAAAATCTATAATTCCTATTGTAATCACAAAAGATTATAAACAGGAGGGAAGGGGATGGAGGACCCCCCACAAAAGGAGAGAGGGGATCATGCTTCAGTAAATGTCATAGTTAAGCACAGGTGTCAACTTGACTGTTCAGGGTCTGAGCTCTGGGTACAGTTGTACAGAGTTGATGGTTGAGTTAAGCCTAGAGAAAACCTGGAGGAGATTGGCTAACTGCTGGGGAAGACCCAGCCCAATGGTGGGTGGGATTAGGCCATGGATAAATCACAGAGAGCTAGTTGAGAGAGTTGGCATCCTACTGTACACTTGGCCAGACATGGTGGTCTGGCAAGTAAGGATTTTCCATCTCTCCATTATGTAGTGATAGTGTGGCCAGTTCCCTCGGTCATGGTGTTGGTGCATGGTCTCCCATCAAGCTGGACTGAGAACTGTAACTGGACTGTCGTAATAAAGGAAATCCCTTGTTCCCTTAAGCTGTGCGATGGTCATTTATCAGCAATGTTGCAGACTGACTGTAACAGTAAAGAAAATAGGTCACCATCAATTATTGCATCAATTAAGAAGTGAATCATCTAGTGAGGCTCATTTTCACTTCCATTCCTGGTCACTTTTGACTGAGTAGGTTTGAGCTCACCAATCAGGGAGGATATAGGGACTGATAGAAGGTGACCATTGCGCAAATGGGACACTGACTCCCCCCCCCAAATACACACACTATTGTGTCCTACTCCTATTCTTCCATTTACTTTTGAGTCTCTTCTTATATTAAGATTTTCATTTAAACAGTCTTTTATCTTTGGTTAGGACTTGACCTTCCATACCAATCAGGATGGAAATAAGGGAGGTACAGAAAACAACAACTGGAAACAACAACAAATCATAGTTCAGAACACCAAAGACCCTACATTATTTACCTGGAACCAGACCAGTCAAATCTCTCCTGATCCTAAAGCTCAGGGAACCTTGTGGAAGAGGGGTTGCAAGATTGTAGGAGCTTAAAGATGGGGAGGACCAACAATATTCAAGATATTCCACACAAGTTTGGGTTGCAGAAGCCATAATTGCACTTTATCTGACCTGCACAATTGCTGACATATTGACCACCCCCCGAGGTCTAGCATCGATCACAAGGGCAAAAGCTTCAGGCAGTAGGATCCTTAGAGGCAAGGGATTAACAATCATAATAGAATTCCTATTCTAACAGGGAGTCCAAGAAGGAGTTCCAGACCATGCGCCTGAGTCCTGAACACTCACTAGGGTGGAGGACTCAGAGGGAGGTTTGGCATTCACACAGAAGGAAAGAAAGGGAATGGGCATACTTATTGAGTTTGTATGATTAAGAAAAAATAAAATGTGGGAGAAAAAAAAAAGAACGAACAAACAAGAATAAAAATCAAAATCACCACTACTGGGACTATTACCAAAGAATAGAGACATTGGTAAATCCATCTGCACTGAAGCAGTATTCATAATAACAAAGTCATGGAACAAGCCTAGATATCCAACAGTAAATGAATAAAGAAAATATGGTACATATACACAAGGAATATTATTCAGCTCTCAAGAAAAATGAATTAATGAAATATGCTGGTAAATGAATGTAGTTGGAAGAATTTTCCACTTCTAAAGGCGAATATGCAATGTGTCTCTTTTGGTTTAGGAACAAAACCTGGGGAAGGTAGGAGAAAGAAGATGCCAAGAGAGTGGAGACAAATGAACACAACTAAATAGATAAATAAGGCTGTAAGAGAAGAGAAGGTGAGAAATCTTAAAAAGGAGTAAGGGAGGGAACAAAAAGAAAGAGGCTGGCTGGCGGAAATAGAGAGATCAAGAGTCTGCCTCAGTAGTGAGTACTATAAGGCCCTAGAACTCTGGGAAGAATAATTTATGGGAGGAACAGAGGTATGTAAGACTCATGGGATACCAATTCCTCTCTGAATGGGTTCTAATTCCCTTAATTGCTGGGAAATCATGCTTGATGCTGTAAACTGGTTGAAATAGCAGGAGAAAGGGAATAAATGAACAGGGAAGATATACTAGTGTTGAGTATAAAAGATTGATAATATAACACAATCTAAATACTCCTTTTTTATTCCTTAGATAGGAAAAGCTCTCAGAACTCAACCAAGTTGCACTCTATTACAATTGAAGACAAATGAGTCAGTAAAACACATGAGGCCAGAGTACAGATGTTATTGAATCTGAAATACTCAGCCTTAATCAGCCCACCAATTTTTTTTCCACTCTAAGACTCGTGGAATCTTGAGGAAAAGGGGGGTGGTAAGATTGTAAGAGCCTAAAGGTGGGATGAAATACTCCTGGCCAACACACTCCAGCCAAGACAGGGCTGATGTACCCAGAAAGTCACTGCAATGAGGACTTTTCCCATCATGTCTACATAATGGCTGTCTTATTAACATTCCCCCAAGGACTAAAAGTATAGAAAACAGGTTCTGGACAAGGAAAGAGGAACCTTCCCTCATATGAATTTACCAGTGAAGAGCCACATAAAGGTCAACAGAAATCTGACTCCCCTCCCAACACAAGCACCCCAAAAAAGTCCTATGATACATATTAGCAGAGGTATGTGAAAGAGGGGGTGAAGACAGAATAGAATGGATAAAGGAAAGAGGGTGGGAGATAGGTATGTGGATGGGGAGGGTAGAAGAGGACACAGGTAGATGGGGAGTGGATCAGGGCAAAGACATAAAGACATGTTTGCAAATCATGGATGAATAAAAAATCAATTCATTTATACTTTGCAACATCCCCAAAAATTGCACAACCAGACGAGGGCTAAATATGCTTTCTAGTCTCTTTTGTTTTCTGCGACTTTAATGAAACTCAGATAAATATTTCCCTCTCCCCAAAAAGTATGGTAATTTAATTTATATAGTTGAACTGATTTCCTCAATATGTAGACTTTGACCTTTGAGTTCTTGAATGAGCTTTTTACCTCTAATTAACTCTTAACTCTTCTAGGTTCTGCTTCTTTTTTTTCTTTTTCTGTTGCTGGATCATTAAACTTTGCGCTGATTTTAGATATCCATACACTACTGAAAACTATGTTGTTAGTCTGCATTTACATAAGTCTGGAAAATGAATTCTCAACCTGGTCAACTTTTTTTCTGGAGGCAAAAAATAGATGTTTTGGTAAAGAAATATTATTGCTCAAGCTCATAATCCTGTTACAGTCACTCTTACTTATTAAAATCTTAGTCTCCAACCATCAATTGCATTTGTGTAAGTTGTGTCTTAACTAAGGAATATATAAAAGTTTCCTACATGCAGAGATAATGAGGAAAATTTGAATAATGATGACTAATAAGATATATTAATATTCGTAACTGGACTTTCTTCTAAATTTATTAAAGTTCCCTCTGAAAGTCTTATATGGATACACTCTTCAAAGTTTCAAACTTCCTCTTGTCTTTGTCTTGTCATTTAGAACAATTAAATTTTTTCTCAGTCTGTTTTATTCTAAATCTTCAACAGTCTGCAACTCACTTAATACTTGACCTTCTTTGCTTTCTGATAGCATCTGCATCTGGAACATAAATCCATGTACAGGGAAGCCTTTGCCTATTCAAACTTTAATATTGGTTCCCAGTGATAGAACATTTCATACAGAGGTTTTGAGGTCATGCTGATGTGCAAAACTTAACTATAAAATTAACTTGATAAGCAAATGTATAGAAATTAACTAAAAATCTGATAATCAGTAACTCTTATCTGTGATATTTGCAATGTTTGATGAAAAAATCTGAAAAAATATAAAGAAAGCAGTAGGGAAGTCTTAGCTGAAGTGAGAAAGCAGTCACATTAATATATTTCATTTAAACTCAAGTCCTTACTTAACATCCAATAAATCCAATTGCCTTGCAAAAAATAAAAAGTCCTTCACTTTTCCTTATCGTCTTTGTTAGAATATGAATATGTATATATAGTCTGTAACATAAAACACTATTAGTATCCAACAATACATAATTTTCATTCCTATTCATAAAAGTGAACATGAAATACCTGAGACTTTATCGATGGATTAACACATATATAATTAATCCACAGACCAAAGTTTCACTTTGCTTCTTTATTTTAAGAATAAAGATGCTCAGGCTTTGAAATGTCAAAAAATTCAACAATACTAGGCTATTTATTGCAGAATAGCATTAATGTCAATGTAATTTCTGAAAGTATGTTTCTTTATCTAATACTTGATGATCTCTCCTTCCTCTTCCTCCTTCTCTTCTTCCTCCAACTCCTTATCTTGTTCCTCTTCTCCCTTAACCCCCTCATTTCCCTCTGTCCTTTCACCATCTCAGTTCATGTTTCCAACACTTACTTTGTAGAAGTGATGCTCTTCTTTCACCTTGGCCCTTTTTTTTCTTTTTTTTTTTAACTCATTTAGAATTTGTTCCTTTCTTTCCTTGTACAAGTGAAATTCCTATAGTCATCAATGTATTTGACATGGTGTTTAATAATTTTATATTTTCCTCTGACCTCTGTTCCCTACAAAGATTTTGGGGTTTTAAAATAAGAGTTACTTCAAACATGGTCCTTCTTATAGGTATTTTTTTTTTATTTTCTTCCGATTTTACTGATTCTAGTAACATTACTCTTAGTTGATGATCTTTCTCATAAAAACCATCCTTGAAGTAATGATTTGACACCATACATACTTGTTATTAACATTTTATATTGTTTCCCTGATTAGCTAAATGTCCTGATGTGGTTTATTTGTTTCATATATTCAGAAAAAGGTCTGTAAGAAATCCAATAAATTTTAGTTATACATTAAATAAAATCTTTTGTAACAATAATTTATTCATAAAAATACCATCAAGTTTATATGATATTGGAAAAAACTCATACACAAATAAAAAGCAAGTCAAAATAAAATGCAAAAGGTTAGCTAAAAATGAACATTGAGATGAAAAGCAGATGAAATAGCTATAAAAGAATTCAACAAATCTCCTCTGTTCTGAAGAACAAATTTGTAATATGTGGCATTTATCATCACATCTTAACAGCCCCATCATTAAGTTACTGTGAAACAAATTAAATATTGGTTGGGTCTTCAATTTTTATGTTGAGTTCGGATTGCTCTGCTATCTAGAATAATTAAATCGAACCATTTACCATGAAATTAATCCATTGCTGTCTGTAATATACATGCAATATCATATAGTAAACTTGTTATGAGCACAAAAACAATATAAAAAACTTGAGTTATGTTAGTTTTTCTTTTGAAGAGAATAACAATTGCCTGTTGCAAAAAACAAATTTTATTTCTGGTTCTTTATTTTTTTGCATTGTGTATTTCATATGATTTGCTTGGAAATATCTAAACTTCACTGATGCCTCTGCTATACCTGTAGAACATTAAAGAGAATTCACATCATATTATTCTAGTTGCTAAATCTGATTACAGCATTCCCCTCTCCCCCAGTTTCAGAGTTTTGAGCAAATACCCTTGTGAAATGTTTCATTCAAGTAAGTGGCATTAGACCAATACAGCTACATGCCATTTACAGATAAAGAAAGGGTCAACAGAGACAAGAATTTTTTTAAAAAATCAGTAATCAGAATTTTACTTCTTAGTGAAATGATCAAAAGAGTCTCATTTCTTTTACCTGCACTGATAAGATATTATTAATTTCACTAACAAAATATAATGAAGATGTGATAATAACAAACATGACACAGACATCAATAGCTTTTATTTTAGAAAATGTAGTTATTTAGTGGCTTCAAACATTGTGGACCAAACATTTATTTTTAAATAATATTATAGTTTCTCATATTAGTCATATTTTCATGAGCAAGATTCTGGTGAATACGGATTTTAACATATTTAGTGGATAGCAATTGATATATTGGAAAATTAACTTTGTTTGAAATTTAAAAATGCAGAATGGGGGCTGGAGAGGTGGCTCAGGGGTTAAGCCTCTGCCTTGCAGGTGGAAGGTCCTAGGTTCGGATCCCAGATCCCACGTATAGATGCCAGGTGGAAGGGGGGCGGCCTGCGCTTCTGGTCCTGATAGGGGGGAGCCTGTGAATCCCGGGGCATAAGGAGGTGGAGGCGTCCATGGTGGTTTGCGAATTCGTCCGTGGTTCTACACATACACAGACACACACACACACACACAGACACACACACGCACATGCACATACACACGCACATGCGCACAGACACATACAATACACACATGTGCGTACACACAATTGAATAAATAATAAAAAATTTTTAAAAAATGCAGAATGGAAAAATTCAGCCAAAAATAGGTCATCAGGTATAGAAATACAAATATAGTTCTAATCTCTTGTTTCAAACTTACAAAATGCAACCTTGTTTGATTAAATTTCTTAGATTTTTCTGTCACAATTCTAACAAAAAAAAATAGCTGTGCTAACTGCTTCTTCGCTGGAATAAGTATTTTGGAAATGTTAGTTTCCTCTTACCAAAGCATTTAAATTGTATCTTCAATGTTTCCAGGAAACAAGGAGAAGACACTACCTATTAATGTCTTCAACACATTTGAATCACTTAAAAATTGTGTTATTGTATATATAACATACATTTAATGATAGAAATGGTTTCATTAGACAATCATCTCCCAGCGTGATAGAAAGGGAGACTCTACTATTCTGGATTAATGATGATAGTGTGAGAGGTATTCCAAACACAGTCAATTCATTCTGTATTATTTCCATCTTATCAAGACTTTTTTTTCAAAATTAGTTGAATAACCTTGTGGCATTGGTTAATGATACAGAGAGTCTGCTAGGAAGACAATATTTTTGTCAATAGGCTCATGAAATTTCACGCTATTATATTTGATTTACAGATTCAGTAGATGGTTTAGTTTGTCTTATACACAGCATTTAAAAATTAATGGATGATAGATAGTATCACAGTTTAATTATAAGTTTTTATATGTTTGAATCCGAAGTTGATTTTTAGGAAGCCCATGACAAATTTTGGAGGTGGAAGCTTGCTAGAGGAAAAGTATTGGGCTTAAGGTTGGTTAGCCCTACCTACTTCTGCTAGCAGTGTGCTTTTACTCATTGTCCATGATGGGGTTCTGCTACCTGGAATGCCATTTCTGGGATAATAGACTGTATCTCCCCTCTGGAACCATAACACATTAAATTTTCCCTTTTCTCCCATAAGTTGTACTTGAATGTTGTTTCACAGCGACAGAGAGAGTAACCATTACAGGCAGTTAAATAATAAAAAAAAAATGACTACTTGTTACACGACATATAAATGCTTAAATAATTAGACAGAGCAGACCCACCTTCTTTATAACCTTGTGTAAAGGTTACTCTTCACTATTGCTGTGAGAGAATACCCAAAGTCAGATAAATTAAGGGAGAAAAGGAAATTAATTCACATTACAGTTCCAGAGGGGAGATACAATCTTTCACGTGGGAGCTGATGTGGCTGGTGGCTAAAGCTGACAGGCTAACTCATTCCCATCCATGTGGCTGAAGGAATCCTTGAGAGTCTTTCTTCTTTGTATCCTGTTCTGTAGTTCCTTTTATCTAGTCCACTATTGGGAAGTTCCAATCGGATCTAGGGCCAGATCTTTGTATTGTAAATGTGTTGATCTGGATGATCTCTTCAGGTGGTCTTAGTTGATCTTAGTTAATGCCAGGTGTATCAAGTTGACACCCAGGATTAACTATCACACCTTGTATGCTAAAATATCGTAAAAAATTAGCAAAGTGAAGTCAGATGCTTATGTAAAATCTAGTCAGTAATGAGAAACTGTATCTATTATTGTTACAATAATTTATATACATACATTGATAAATAAAATGCATGTAATATATAAACATATTAATATATAAATACATATATATGTACAGGTATAAAATACCTATAAAATGACATCTTAGTCAATCAAGCTAACTAGAAAGTCCTAGAGAATAGATCCTAAGTCAAAAATCTTATGCTTAATCTTTATCCAAGCTGATACAATCTCAAGGAAGTAAGAATGTAAGACAATTCCAAGTTGTGCAGAAAAGAGGACGAGCCAAATAATAGCATGCCTTACCGAAGCAGCTTTACAAATAAACATTGCTGATGTCATAGTCTCATGGAAATTTCTACAGAAAAAAAAATATACCATGGTTGTTTGAAGTTAAATGTTAAAAAGAAGAAAAAAAGGGCTGGAGAGGTGGCTCAGGGGTTACGCCTCTGCCTTGCAGGCGGAAGGTCTTGAGTTCGGATCCCAGATCCCACGTATAGACGCCAGGCAGAAGCGGGGGCGGCCTGCGCTTCTGGTCCTGGTAGGGCGGAGCCTGTGAATTCCGGGGCAGAAGGAGGTGGAGGCGTCCATGGTGGTTCCTGAATTCGTCCGTGGTTCTACACACACACACACACACACACACACACACACACACACGTGCACGCGCACATACATATGCACACACCCACAATTGAATAAATAATAAAAAAATTAAAAAAAAAGAAAAAAAGCAGCAAATTACGCTACTTGTCTTCAGACAATTGTAGTCATCTCATTCATTATACTGCTTCACAAGAATGGATTGCCATGTTCTCTTATAAATTTAAAAAATTATTTATGTACTTATTATATGTGTGGGGATACACTCCATGTAATATGTCTGTGGATGTCAGAGGACAACTTGGTGTTACAGTTTTATCTTCTATCATGAGTTCTGGGGATTTAATTCAGGTCATCTGACTTGGTGAAAAGTGTTTTTGCATGCTGAGTCATCTTTCCATGTCTCTGTCACTTGAATATGCTAGGTACACTGTCCAGATAATCATCAACAAGAAATGTGAAAAGTTTCAATGAACACTTCAGTAGAGTGAGCACTTAGGTAGAGTCTTTTTCACTGAGTTGAGAGCTTGTTTTGTTTCTATACTCTAGTGACAACAGTCATGAAAGAGTTCTTACTTTTATATTCCCTCAAAAATCTTTGAAACCACTATCAGAAGTACTCCAAGGTAGGAGGAAATCTTGTTTAAACTTATCATTGAAAATAAGACAAATTTGGGCTGGAGAGGTGGCTCAGGGGTTAAGCCTCTGCCTTGCAGGCGGAGGGTCCCAAGTTCTGATCCTAGGCCCACGTATAGACACCAGGCGGGGGCGGCCTGTTTCTGGTCATGGTAGGGCGGAGCCTGTGAATCCCAGGGCAGAGTAAACAAGGAGGTGGCGGCATCCATGGTGGTTCCTGAATTTGTCCGTGGTTCTACCCCCCCACACACACACACACACACATACACACGCACACACATACATACATGCACAATTGAATAAATAATAAATAATTAAAAAAAGAAAATAAAACAAATTTTATGGTTTGAAACATATAAAGTAGTCTTTCACCGCTGTCAGTGTTAGAGAGGTATCAACTTGACAGTTGAAGGTTTGATATCTGGGCACAGTTGTAGTTGAGGTAAACTGTGAACAAGACTGCAGGAGAGTATCTGAGTGATGAGAGGCCCAAAAATTGAAGGGTAGGACCAGTCCCTGGGAAGATAGAAGATAGAGGGAACTAATTAAGGTGCTTGGTGCTCCTCAGTTTTGACATGTTTCTCTCTCATCAGTCCTGTTGATACGGTATGGAAAACTCCTTAGCTACTGTGTTATAATGAGCCTTCCTGACAAATTGGACAATGAACTTGGATCAGTAATCATAAGAGAGAATAAAACCCCTTTTTCCTTCATAAGCTTTTTAGTCATGAATTTTTCAGCAACATGAAAAGTAAGTGCTAACAACCAGAGTCATAGCACCTTATTTACTTATGAAATATAGACCTATGAAGAACATGGAAAATGTTGCTCATTTGCATTAAGGTGATGGAACCTAATATAACTGTAGGTAGGAAACAAAAAATGTGAATTTAGACCACTAGAAATAAAGGCTGAAAGGACCAATTACTAGACTTATCATTTGTAAAGTGGATAGAGTATCTCACAAGACTCTGTGTTTTCCTCACAGTTGATTTCTGCTTTGACTTAAATAGCACTTTCTAGCATTCTGTCAGACTATGTGTGCATACGGTATTGATGGATACTATGTATAAGTCCTTCTTGAATACCATTAATAAATCTTCTAGCCTCTTCTGCATGCAGTGATTTATCCACCATAAAGGACTATAATTCTCCACTGGAAGCATAATGACATCATTCTCTCTTTCTCCCTTTAAATTGTTTGATTCTGAGTGTTGTCTCACAGCAGCAGAGAGAGTAACTGCAATAAACTTTACATAAAGGTATGGATTCTTGTGCAGATTCCTGTGCGGAATATTCCTAACCAGGTGAAAGCTAAAGTTTCATATTAGACCTCTAATTTATGGACTAAAAGAGTATGCACTTATGCTGCTTTAAATCACTAAAGTTTTGCATATAATCATAATAAAAATGAAAAGTTACAATCAAAAATGCAAGACAAACTAGATTGGGTACTAATCCTTAGAAGAGTAACTGGCTGCTTATGAGAAAGCAGAATATGCAATAAAGTTAGATAATTCCTCTGGGAAATAGCACATTGAGTATTCAACTTTAGCCTGATTTAAGTATTGGTATCACTTGACTACAGTTAGGAAGGTTATGATATCAGTAATGGATCATCTGATGGCTTTGATCTTAATAAGGCCATTAGGAAGTTCATTTTGGAATGGTCAATACAAAAACAGACTAGTGAACACATCAAGAACAACATGCTCAGTTTTTCCTCTTCAGCTTATACTCTCTTAGAAGTAATTAAATAGAGCAAGTAGTATTCACATTTATTTTGCTTACCCAACAATTATTTCCAGTCCAGCGGGAGCAGAAAATATACTCCATATGAAATCCTGATGCTTATATTTTTGAAGCAGACTTTCTGACATAACTCTGTAGATTCTGTCAACAAATAACTCTCCCATCTGGGTTATTTAAGGTGTAACATCCTTAAGGTCATTTATAAATTGGTGAAGAGTTGTTTGCATTACAGAAAAAACAACAAAAGTGATAGGCAGATAATACTATTTTATGAGAGTTTTCACAAGCCTTTCTATCTGTTTGTCTACAACCACATATGCAGCCATTTTAATGTGTAACTATCAATTATTAAACCTAGTTACAACCACAACTCTTAGCATTTTATGTTACATACTCATTGAAGAAGAGGGATTTCTATCCCATGGACAGTTTCTCAGTCTTTCTGAGTGAAGTAGTATACCAAAAACTGATGTGCAGGTGAACTACAGTTTTCTGTCACAGAAAGCATATGTGTTCTAGAATCCTAGGGATCTGTTTAAAAATTCTTCTGTTTCAATATATTATGTATGATTCTTTAAATACACTAAATGTACTTCAAACTTTGGACTTCAACCTTGTCAGAACATCAGGGCACTAAGTGAAAACAACAGAGACCAATGCCTTTCACCCAGGTCTGCATTTTTTCCAGAACTGTCTTATAAATGGACTGTATTATGAATTCCAAGAAATGAAGCAGCATTATTACCAAAAGTGATATATGCTGTTTCTAAAACTTCAAAGAGGGCTGACTTCATGTGCAATTCTCTTTAAGTCACAAATAACACAGGTACCAATATTTGTCCTATACCTTAGAATGGATTTCCCAAGATGCCTGCATCACTTCAATTTAAAGAAAAAAAAATTCCCCCATGCAGTAGTCTCTTATTTTTATGACAATAAACCACTTAGTGACACACTCAAAGATAAATCTCTGTAATACCTACAGTAATTGCAAAGATTATAAACAGGAAGGAAGGTGAAGGAGGGCCCTGCCAGCAACAAGAAGAGAGGGGATCATGCTACATCAGAGAAAATAGGCAATTATTAGATACTGCAAGTAAGTAGTGAGACATGTGGTTAAGCTCACAGACTTTCCTTCCTGGTCACTTGCGACTGATGAAGTATGATCTCACCAGAAAGGGAGGGCATGGAGTCTAGCAGATAGAAGGTAACCATCCTGCAAATGGGATACTACCCCCCCCACACACCGTGATCTCCTACTCTTATTCCATCTACCTTTGAATCTACTTTATAATAAGAATTTATTTTAACAACCTTTTATCTCTGGCCAAGAAGTGACATCCAATAGCCATCAGGATGGAGCCAAGGGCATTGCAGGAGCAGCAAAACTGAAAAAAAATCAACAAACCACAATTCAGAACATCAGAGACTCTACATCAACCACCTGGAACCAGGCCAGCCTAATCTTTCCCCATCCTAAAGCTCAGGGAAATTTGCGGAAGAGGGAGCTGTAAGATTGTAAGAGCCTAAAGATGGGGAGGAGCAACGATACGCAAGATACTCCACACAAGTTAGGGCCGAAGTAATCATAATAGGACTTTGCACGACCTGCTCAATGACCAACATGTCATTGACCCCCCAAAGTCTAGCATGGATCACAGGCACTAGGATCCTTAAGAGGCAAGGGATTAACAGCCACAATAGTGTTCCTATACTAAAGGGGAACACAAAAAAGAGCTCTAAGCAATGCTACTGAGTCCTTACACCTCATCAGAGAGGAGGACCCAGAGGGAAATTTGACATGCACACTAAAGGATGCTCAGGAATGAGGGGGCACTGGGAGAAAGGGAGGGATGGGGGGAAAGGAAGAGGGAAAAGGGTGAAGGGAGCAAGGGGACCCAGGGAGGGGTGGAGGGAGGGAAGGGAATGGGGTACTTATCAACTTTCCATGAGCGGAGAAATAAAAAAAAAATGCATGTGCCTCATAATAGAAATTCTGTGTGTCCACTTTCTTACCCAACTTGTCCAATTATAATGTTACTAGTTATGAATATAATGAAAGTGAGATGACCAGAATATAAAAATAACAAAGGTCACTATGTGGTATTTTGGGAAAGAAAACAAATTAAGATGGACAAGCATGAAGGCAACTGGCCTGTACTAGTTTCATTTGTTAAATTGCTCCTCATCTCATAGCTGAGAGACAATGAGAAGGAATTCTTCTGCCCATCTCTGTACATTTGCCAAAGACCAGCATTTTCACTTTTGCCTTCAAAAAGAGAAGAATGACATTGTGTGTCCATTAATATCACAAGTACTGTCTGTAGTCAGCTGTCATCCTGATATCACCTTTGTTGTTGCATAACATACCCTTCTGATTGACATGATTGTAGAGAATTCTGATTCACCTTTAGATATATGGAATACATTTATTGTCTTTAATTTTTGACCAAATGAACAAATATCTATTTTTCAATTTTCCAAAAGATCATTTTTGCAGCCAATATAATACAGATACATTTTAAAACAAAACCACCTATTAATCTCTGAAATTATGCATGAAATCTAAAACTACATGTGATTGTCATTGGTGGGAAAGTGTTTTAGGAGTTTTGCTTGGTATTTATTATGAGGCAACTTGTAATTTGAAGGCAAGAATGTAGTCATACTTCCTAATTCCATTTCTAATTGTCATTCCAGTTATGAGTTTATGAACCAGGAAAACAGCAAAGTGATACCAATAAGCTGAGAAAGATACTCTTGAGACACGGATTTTAATTCCCAGCTTCATTCTTTTGACCAGACTTTTTAAAATGTAGACTGTAATAAAAGCTCTCCATAGGATTGCTGGCTCTGGATTTATTTCAGGAGAATGATTCCTTTCAAGAGAGACATCTGGTAAGTGGTCCTCAGAATCTCCCACTTCTTGACACACATGCTTCAACATACCTCTCCTTGTAGGATTGGGCCTAGCAACACCATTTTAATAAACTGAATACTAGTAGGATGCACAGAACTTTTATGAAAGGAAAGCAAATACTTAGTGACTTTCATATTAGGAACTTTCTCTGTCCTGCTTATTTACATGAAGGTAAAGAAACTGTGACAATTTTAAGCTGCACAAATGCAAAGTGCTTCCTAGAAGGATGCTAAGTAGACCTTGGTCAAACAGCAAGAAACTGAGTTTTTCTGTAAAAAGGTAAAGGGAAACAGAATTCTCTCATTAAGCATGTATGAGACTTTAGAGAGTGTTTTTCTAATTTGTTTGACTATGTGTGGGAATCTGAGTAGATATTTGAAAACTCTATTTGTGAATATAATTTACATCCTCAACATTAACTGATTTTTTATTTGTATTTTGGTCAATATGAATGACAAAAGGAAAAAATATATATGCTGGAATTTGGGTTTTAATAATTTTTTTTCCTGAAGAGCAATTGTAAAATCTACTATAGTTACCAAATATTTCTTCATTGTAATAAAGTTTTCTACAATTAGACATCCAGTGAAGATACATTTAAAACTTGTTATTTGTCTTTTTATCCTCATTTAAATATAGATAACTGACTAATAGGCTTACAGCAATTCCAGGACTTATATTGTATTCTAGATTCCTTTGTTGCTTCCTCTTCTAATTAGGTATCAAAATCTGCTGATATATTTCTGATTAAAAGTGGTTCAGTCATGCTCACTGGTACAACACTTTGTAATATTTCTGTTGCTCAGGTGAAACAGGAATAAAGCAATCTTAAAAGTGCAACTGTGGAAAAATGAAATTGTTATGAAAAGGTTATTATTTAATATTTCCTACAAGTTTATTACTATTATGTATATATTGACTTATTGAAGTAAAGATCTAACATTGCCAGAGTTTTGCAGTTTTATCACATTTTTAAAAATTGTTTCAGTTGCTGTTGACACTTAGGGAAGTTGAATCAACAGACAAAATTGAATTCAGGTATCAATTGGTGAAGGTAAACCTGACTGTGAGAAAGAGAGGGGTTTCGATACATAAAATGAGTGCAGAAGAGCCTAGCACTGTTTCCCAAACAGATATGAGATTCAAATGGAACAGTGCTTAGCTGGTACTTTTATGTTTCAGATATGGTGACACACAGGAGGATGTTTTTTAACAGAACACACAATGTATTGAATATTTTTCCTGTCACACTGGAAGATGTACCTAGAATTTGTTCTGGTTTTCACTTTTGGGGCAGAGTTGTTTTACTCTGGCAGCTGTCAGAGTTAAATTGCAAAATGATATAAGACTTGCCACAGTGTCCACTGGAAGATAATTATGATCCAACTCTAACTCCCCAGAAGATGTGGATGGATTGGCAAGATTAGTGTGATTTCCACAGAACGATATTTGAGGTAAATCTATCTTTAATTTTTGCCATAATCATTAATTAATTTCTCAATTTTCAAAAAGTTTATATTTTGGTGTCAAAATAGCACAAACATATTCTTAAACAAAAAATTCTTACAGCAAATGTTTCAGAGACTAAAGGGATGTTTTTGTTCAAATACAAAGAGTCAATCCTATTTCTTTTATGATTTATTATTCTTGAACTTTTATGAAAAATACTTTAAATATTCAAATAATGCTTCACTGTTTTTTAGAGATGTTCTTGTATGTTGCTCTATAATCATGTGAAAAGTCATGGTTAATTTCAATGAGTCATAAAACAAAAGAAAAAGATGGAAATTGGAAAGAAACAAATAGAGGTGAAGATGTTGAAAGAGATGGGAAGGAGATAAGAGAACATGAAATGTGAGTAATCAGAATGCATTCTTTATATGTATGAAATTTTCATTAAATAAACTGAGTTAAAATAAATGTAATGCCTTTTTTCTATCTCTGAAACACATGCTTATCCAACAGCAACATTTTGAAAACTGTTGGCATATACTGTTGTCTTATTTAAGAAATAAGGTCAATGTGTTATTTAAAAGTACTAAAATCAAAAAATAATGAATCAGTTGCCTTCAAGGATATATTTTCATTTATTTTAAAATGTGTCACAATTATAATGATTTAGATTAATGTTTGCATTTATATTCAATAATTACAAATTATTTCCTGATAATATTTGAAAAGTCAAAATTATGAAATTATTATGAATGCTGAACATCAGATCAAAGTAAGAAGTTCAAAATATACCTTAAAAAGTTGCAGTATTATGTTATCTGGTGTGAGTTTACAAAGTCAATAGTATCAAAAATAGTTAGAATGTTTCTCCTGATCATTACTTAGTATTTGGAGATATCTTCAGAAAAAAAAATTTATATTAATTATTCTTCATTATGGTTTCAAAAAAAATTATACTTTTTTAAAAATTTGAATAACATAATTATAATTACTTAAAAGTTCCATGTACATAGATGATACTAAAATATTTACATTATCAAATTTGTTGACATTATTATTATTTATTATTATTTTGGCTCTGAGTTTTTATTTATTTTTATTTTATTTTTCTAATTTTACAAGCATATTGAGTACTTATCCCTTCATCCTCCCTTCCTCCCATTTCCCTCCCTTCACTTTGTCAGTACATCCCACTCTCTCCCACCCTCCTGCCTGTCTACTTCTCTGGGCCCCAGTATTTTCATTTTTATTTTAAAATAAATGTATTGGACTAGCATTCTTGTCTTCTGTAAATACACGGAGAACACTGAATGTAATTTTGGTGAACATGTCCCAAAGTCTAATATTTACAGCAGTACTCTGAGTTGTCACCTGAATATTTCAGCAAATCACAGATACTCACATGAAAGACTCTATGTATTGGGAAAATGTAAGTAGATTTTGGTTTTAGAATGAAGAGTGTTTTCTTACATCTGTTTCTATTTATCTTCCTTTTGAATAAAATTATCAAATGCACAAAATATTGAGATTATGTGAATATGTCCAGAATATTCAGTTATTAATAAAGTTCTTATATTTTTCAGGCCTAAATTATCATAGATTCAGTATATGTTCTTAGAAAAATAAGAATAAGTTTTAACACCTTTATAATAAACTGAGTTAAAAGACATTTAAACTCAATCATATATAAATGAGTAATAAAATATTTTAAGTTCTCATTTCCTTTGATTATTATAAATTATTAATACTAGACAGCATAATAAGTCTTAGTATCAATAAGCCTTATGATTTTAACAGCATATACCAAGAGTAAATTGAAAAATTAAAAAAATCCTGCGTTCACTTTCCTTCAATATCTAACTTTTCAGTTACAAGTAATGAAGGAAGTTATTGAAGTAGCATTTCAGATAAAAAAGGATTAAAAAACTCAATAAAACAGGTATGAAGGTGCACATCTGTAAACTAGCTCTCAAACCACTTTGGATTATGTATCCTTTGTTACTGTGGATACCTGTATAAAAGAAACCCAACCTAAAACAAAATACAAGCTTCACTATTAAGTGTGTTTTTAATACAGCATTTGTATTTGGACTATTTATGAGACATAATAAAAGATATGTGGAGTTTAATACCTGTTTGCTACAATCATATTGCTATTATCAAATTTAACCAAGCAATCTGTAACCAAATATACAATCATGTGGTCATGATGGACCACATATAAGCTAGCAATCTTGTAACCATGAAGTGCAGTGTCCTCCTCGCATGTGTAGTGGCACTGTTGACATTTCTAGGATGATAGAAATAAAGAAATCTAACGTGCTGACAAGCATTCATATTTATACGTAATTTTGACTTAATTATACGTAATTTTGACTTTTTGACTTAAATGTCTTTGGCTTTTGCCTTCCTTACAAAAATTCTCTGTCATATATATGGTTAGATTATGCAGGCAACAGTCTCCTGAATTTCTGATTTGTCACTTTTTTATGGTATTAAGAGATCAAGTTCAATAATATATCCCTTGCTGTCTGGTTTTGTGCATATACAGCATATAACGTTTTGACAATGAGAAACCTACCTAAGGATCTAACTGTCCAAAATTATCTTTGTGTCCATGAATAATACAATGGTGGACATGCACTTAATTACAACATTGTTTGTTGAAACACTTACGTGAAAGCTTTACTACAGTGAATGACTGTAAAAGTTCCAAGAGGAAAATATATTGTGTGATGGTAGCCTTCTACCTTCCTAAACACAGAAGTTGTCCTAAGGAAATAATGTAAAGATAAAAACACAGGAAGAGCTTATTCTTACTCTTATTGTTCCTGCCACAGCAGTAATTGCTGGAATCCAAATAACATTTTCTCTTGTGTGTGACCTAATTTATAAGTACAAACTTTCAATAAAAGACAGTATATGATTTATTTTACCCTTAAGCAAAATACCAGATAAATTTTTTATAAATTTCAAATTTCTACAACTGCAAGTCCATGTCCTGGAGCAAATTCTTCATTTCTGACGTTGTCACAAATCCAATTCAATAAATCATGTTTTCTTTTCCTACCAAATTGGAAGAAATTGGTGACATGAATAACTTGAATGTCTTTCTACTGAATTTTAAATGTAACATAGAAGAGAACACAAAATGACCTTGGCTAGTTTTCTAGAATAGTAACCTGCATACAGTTTGTGTTCTATTGCTCCAAACAGATATTGTCTAGTATCCAACTTTTCTTTGGAATAATACAAAGTTTAAGGATTTGAATGACCTTTGTTTTATTCCTTAAGAAGGTGGAATTTATAAACTACAAAGTGCTAATTACATCTTCTTACAACAGTTTAATGGTTTTAACTGAATTGATGCATCTTGAATACTGAAAATACAGAAATATTGACAAAAGTGGATGTCCATATCACAATTACTGAATACATACTTTTAATTTCCAATTTTGAGTTACTTGAAGAATTTAATAAAGAAACCAATTTTTATGTTACTTGGCTTAATCCTACTATGTTTCCCCCATGGTACTGTTGGGAAACGTATTTTCATTTCCCTCTATTATTATGTAAGCAATATGAAATCATATCACATTGAATTTGTCGGTTAAGATTTAATTGACTCCAAAGTGTGCTATGTCATTTCATTCAGAATAAGGTTCAGGACATTATGATGTCTTGATATTCAAGAGCAGCAGAAAGATGAGGTCACACTTTGCCTTCTCAGGTTTCTTTCCTGAAGCAATACTTAGAATTATCTTCACATCTTATACCGAAGGTCAGAAGAATTCCATTCAGGGGTTTGTCTCTGATCCTGGAGAAAAGCAGCTTCCTAATTTTTAAAGACACAAGGATACAAGAAATTGGACCCATGGTACTTGTTATCTTCCTTCATCTCAGTGTGACTAGGTCACAGTCCCCCAACATCCTATCTTTTTCACAGCAATTTATATGCTGTATATTACATACTGTAATTTATATTACATATGCTTATAGACATCTTTAGTGCTACAATATAGAGCAATTCCTTTCACATAAAATAATTGGCTTACAAATTACTCCCTCTACTTCATAGTTATATACATATTAACTGTGATGTTTTATTCTTAATAGTTGTATAAATAGTATAAAACATTGACTTTTTTTTCAAATAACATTGTGAAACCTTGAGCGTTCTCAGCATGGCGTGACCAGTTTGAACCCTGAAGTCCTGAGATATTGCAAGAAACATTTAGGTATCTTAAGGGTCCATTTTCTTATTTGAGAAATGGGGATCACAATATCTTTCTTGCAGAGTAGATGGGAGTGTCAGGGTTGAGAGCTATAAAAAGCACTTGGCATTCAATACATATTTGTAATAAACATTTGAAGCTATTGTGATTTGTTCTGATCTAATTCTCTTGGAGGCTAGTATGTCAGGAACAGGGACTAGAAGTAAAGAAACATTAATTTTAGAAAACCTTATAGAAATAGGATTGTAACTTTTATTTCCTTTTAAAATTAGAATCAGAAAGTTTCATGAATTCATGTTTTTTTAACATTCTTATAAAAGTTTACTGTTCTTTTGTTACAAGTGTCTGTACCAATAACGTTGTGATGTTCATTGCTTTTCTCCTGACAGCTTATCCTGGCACTAATTTACATACATTAGCAAATGGAATTCTGACATAACTATTGTTTGACAAACCTAGAGACCTTTTTGAAATCAGGCATGTTGATCATTCTTTATAATATATCAGGCATGTTTCTACTGTATTTTGTTCACTCTTAAACTTTTTGATGCATTGATGTTTTTCTTCACAATATATTTGTTCACTTTAAGAAAGTAGTATTTGCAGCATATCTGCAGTTTATCATATTTGAACATGGTTTTCCAGTTTCAAACCTTGAAAGAAAAGAAAGTATCTTAACCATATGTTCTTAGACTGTTTTCCTTCAATTCTGAAAAACATATTCCGTCTTCATTAATACTGAAAGAAAAAATACTAAATCTTTATTAAGTATGAAATTAAAATATACTAAACGTTTATTATTTTATTTTATTTTAAATATCAAATTTTATTTTAACAGTATGTTTAGAAAATTGGATTTCCACTTTTAAAAATATTTATTTATTGATTGATTCTATGTGTGTGTGTGTGTGTGTGTGTGTGTGTGTGTGTGTATCAGAGGGGGCACTGTTTCTTCCTGTGAAGGAGTGACTAGGGGGACTTCCAGAATCATCCTGGATTTCATGTATTCACCATGCTCTGCCCACCAGGACCAAAAGCATAGACCACTCTGCTTCTGCCTGGTGTTTTTATAACGTACCTCAAATCTGAACTCTAGATCTTCTGGCTGTGAGGCAGTCTTAACCCTTTAGGCATCTCTCCAGCGCTATTTCCACTTTTAAAGCATAAATAGCTCTATAATCTTTCTTTACATCAAAACTATCAAGTGTGTTCACAAAAGTTTCAAAGAAACTTTTGAAACACAGCATGAAATGTTTTGGTTATTAGAAACAGTGTTGTCAGAGATACACATTTGCACATACTCCTGATTCCTAACAGGGCAATGTGATAAGGGTCAAGTAAGATCTATATATGCTTAAAGAATAATTCTCCTTTTAATTAGCCGTGTTTTATCTAAATCATCACTGTCAAACTTCCCACCACTTATTCTAGGTAAAGTCATCACCTCAACTCTGCTAAAGAACAAAAGTCTTTTGAACGACATGCTGTTTTGCACAATTGCTTGCTGAATCAATACCTTTGAATATTAATATTCAAAATGCTCTTAAGCATTTTGTTTTTCAGAAGATATTAAAAATTTGATGATAGAGAAAAAGTGAATTTTCTAATTCTGTATGAAATTGACTTTTGTTTGTTCAAAGACATTAGCCTTTTGTCAAGCAGCTAGGTGAAACACTTATATTTATTCTACACCATGTCTCTTTCATGTTGTATAATTTTTATTTTCTTAATACATTGGAAAATTATGCAATTTGAAAATTACTTCATTATCTTTAAGCATGCCTCACTTTGCTTATGATTCAATGAAATCCATAGAAATGAACTAAATATTTAACTTGTTTTCATTTCCTTTCATATTCTCATTGAACTGGTAGAATTTAATTCCTTAATTAAGAAATGTCAGTGAGGCTCTACGGAAGAAGATAAAATGATATATTGTGGGCAATTGTAAATTAGCAACAACCATAAATCTATGGAGATATTATTTATTCTAAGAAAAATGTATATAGGAATGATATACATCCCTGAATTCCGTTTTCCTGAATGTGACATGTCCCAACAAGACTGTTATAAACATTTTTATTGTCATAGAAAAAACAAAGATAATAAAATCATATGTTGTCAAAACAATTGCTTGGTACTTAGGTAAATTTCAAGAAATTATTTTATTCTGTTTTAATGCTTATTCTTTCAGGGCTTCATATGTGAGTGCAGTGAACTTACAGTATTTTCATACCTTAATTCCCAATCATACTTAAACTTATCAAGTGGAAAAGATGATGGTCTATAATTCTTGTCAGAGAAAACAGAGTCTGGTAAACTTTAGCAAATCAATAAGATAACAGAGAATTCAAGAATAATTCTGGAAGTCACCATTGGGACACTACAGACACACACACTCAAGTGTACTGCCCTATGATACACACACACACACATACACACATACACACACACACACACACACACACATACACATACACACACACACACACACAACACAGAATACGATAATGTGATTTTACCTGTTTATGAAAACTTCATCAGCATGTACTTTATATACAAACTATTCGAGTCTTTTCTCTAGATTTTTTGGTCATTAGTATCTTAAGAGCTTGGCACAATTGTTTTTCAAGCTAGGGAGATGATTCTGTGCATAATGTACATGCTGCAAGTGTGAGGCCCAGACTTCAGATACACAGGTCTCACACAGAAGCCAGGAAGGCATGACAGCTGCATTAATTCCACCACAAGGGAAGAAGAGATCAGAAATCCCAAGGCAAGTTTGTCAGCTAGACAAACTGATAGTGAGTGTTCTGCTCAAATGAGAGACCCTGTCCTAATTAAAAAATCAGAGAGTTACCCAGCAATATGCCCAACTTCAACTTTGTACTTACACATGTGCCCATGTACATATATTTACACATGTACCTACACATGTGAACATACATACACATGCAAGTGAAATTGATTATTCCATGAAAGTGGTTTCCGGAAAACTTCAAAGTAAGTACTAGAACTCTAATTAATATAGTTACTGAATGAAAATATGTCTATTGAAATGGGAGATATATCATCTACATATCTACGTGCAAAACATCATGAAAAAAAGCTAAGTGCTGTGCTTATTGATTTTAGTTTCATCATCTTGTACAAAGTAATTTTTTATTTGTTTTTACCATGGGCATTTCACCATCAGAACATTTACAGAACACATCAATATTTTCTGTAAAGAGTATCCAAACCTATATCTGAATTTGGTATAAAACAGTATTTCAAATAAAAATATTTGAATATCAATATAATAATATAATAAGGAAATATATATTTAATGCTAGGAATATGAGAAAAGTTTGTAGAAAAATGATTAAAACACATAGTACCCATGAACTGTAGTGTCCCAATGGTGACTTCCAGAATTATCCTGGAATTCTCTGTTATCTTATTGATTTGCTAAAGTTTACCAGACTCTGTTTTCTCTGACAAGAATTATAGACCATCATCTTTTCCACTTGATAAGTTTAAGTATGATTGGGAATTAAGGTATGAAAATATTGTAAGTCACTGCACTCATGTATAAAGCCCTGAAAGAATAAGCATTAAACCAGAATAAAATAATTTCTTGAAATTTACCTAAGTACCAATTTAGTACCCATTCAAAGTTCTTTAGTAGATTATTATAGAAATATACTGGGAAATCATCTAATTTCTCTAGCTATTATTTTGATATTAAATATCAAGATATTCTAATTAGTGGAGCTTTACAATGCAGTTAAATATTAAATAAAATTACTAAATATTATATTGTAGTAATGGTTTATATTAATAACCAATCCATTTATACTTTGTTATCGTTTGCTTTTTAAACTTTACAAGCACTAATATAAAAATTTTGCATTTGGTGATTTTAACTCTATGGATAAATACAAGTAAATAGTGAAAAAAAGTCTAAACTTTTCACCTTCTCAATTTGAACCAACTTTATTAATATATTAAATTCCTTTACTACTTTCATGGTATTGTAGAAAAATAAATTCTTCAACTTGTATTAATTACCTGTAAGTAAGAGAGAATGCAATTCAATAATAAAAGAAAAATAATATATTTTATAATAACCTATATTTATTTTTAAATTCCTCTACACCTAAAATAGAACTAGTTTGGTGACTACATAAACTAGTAACGTTTTGACTTTCTTTACTTGAAACAGGCTCCTTCAATAGAGAAAGAATACAAAATTTTATATGCATTCATCACATTTGTCCTTGAAATCATTTTAAAGCATTGTTTTTGTCCATTATAATTTTCATACGGTATAAATTGATTTTCCACAGACAAAGTGTTTATAGCAACATGCAGCAAATATTTTGCAATTATAACTGGGCTTTCATTGTTTAGAGAAGAGTAAAGCAGGGAATAATTTGGAAATATGTTTCCAAAGGCTACAGAAAGAAGATTGGTCATGGATATTAATTGTATTTGTAGACACGCTCCAGTTCAGTCTGGATTATAGCAGTGTAAGAAGCAAAAATCCTGAAATATGTAGATTGTTCAAGAGAAGAACTTTATTTTTTTTGTTACTATAGATAAACTTTCTTATAGCTTCAGCTTAAGTCAATTTCAATGCCAAAAAGAGAATATCAGGAGACACATTGCATTTGACTCAAACTCCTCTAAATATTTCAGAGGAACTTAACCTTCACAATGATTGATTGTGACCTAGTTGCAAAGAAAGTTTATGGGCAAATAAGCTTTTCATGTAAAATTATCTCGTCTGAACTTCTCAAATGTAGCTCCAAAGTAACAAGCTAGGTCAGCCTCCATAGAAAACAGATGAATGTTACACTTTCATTTTTAGAAAAGACCAAAAGAAGCTGCTGTTTGCAGGGTCAGTAAGTGAATGTAATGAGTCAGTTTAATGTTGAGGAGCTAAACAAATTTTAGCAACTAGATGCATCTCATTCGACTGAAGCAAGCAGCTTCAGAGAATATAAATAACACTGAATGAGGCCAGGCTTCCCATCTTGATGGTTCTGTATTGTTATCTGCAGAGAAAATGTGTCTTGGCATTTTTTTGGCCTTTCGATCTTCTATTTCAGACAGTAGAAAGCAAGAAAATTTAGAAATAAGCTTCAGAAACTTTATATCATTCCCTAAGATGGCATTTTCTGTTTGTTCAATAATGCATTTCAGCGCCTTTAAGAAAGTGAGTGAGAAATACAGTTAGAAAATATTGTTTTTCTAATTTCTTCCTTAGAAAATTATATGCTTCTGCTGAGTTCATGAAAGCAGGGAATCAGCAGCAATATTTCAAAGACATTGGACATTTCATATGAAAAGGCAGTATAGAGAAAGGAACACGTGTCTCCATTAGAACAGATCTCAAGCTTCCTCTTCAGGAATGAAGACATGAAATGAACAGTACATGTGATGTTAGGATATGATGCCTCTATGGGACCAGCCCAGTCACATCCCAGCCTTAAGTAGTAGTTCACTTTAACTCTGAACATCTCTCTTGCTGAATGGCAAGGGTAAGAGAAGGTTGTTTGAATAAGCTTTAAAAAAACAAGGGAGTTCATGGTGTGTTTTCTTCAGCAATCCCAATGTCTTTTGCTAGTGAATGTCATCTGCAGGGTGGTAATTAATCCTTTGCTCTTCCTATCAGAGATATAAATGTGTTTTCTCTGGGGTATGTTTTCATTTTAGATATTGTCAAACAACACTATATGAAGAAGATACCTCTTTAAAACAAAAATACATTGGGGAAGAACTTATCAAGATAAAATGAAAATAAAAACAAACATAAAGAAACCACTGTCCTTGCATGGGGCTCTACCCACAATATGGAAATTATAAAGTTGATAATGACAATTGTCATAGTTAGGCACCTAGAGAGTTGAGGGTTTGAGTTCTGGGCATTTTTGTAGAGAATTAATTGATGAGTTAAGCTGAGAGCAAACCTGCAGAAGATTGTCTAGCTGATAGGAAAGGCCCAACCCATGGTGGGTGGGACTAGGCCCCATAATAAAATACAGAGAGCTGATTGATAGAGTTGGCATCCTTGTGTGCATTTGGCCAGACATGCTGGTCTGATAAGTAAGGTTCATCTCTCTCTCAGCCATTGTGTAGAGATGGTGTGACCAGTTTCCCTGGCCCTGATATTGATACATGCTCTCCCATCAAGCTGGACTACGAACTGTAACCAGACTATCGTAAGAAAATAAACCCCTTGTTCCCTTAAGCTATTGATGGTGACTTATCAGCAATCATGCAAGCGAACTGCCACAACATAATTTTAGTTTTTCTATTTAAAGGAATTAGTGTCTCCATCCTCTTCCTCATTTCATTCAATAGAAGAACAGGATATGCAAGCTCAATCTGGCAAAAACCCTCCTGTCTTCTCATTTTAATTTTTTTCCTAATTAACATCATTCCCATTACTTGTCTTATAACCTTGAAAAGTTTTCAACAAATTTACCCCTCTCTCTTTTCTTGGGACATTAATGTTAAATTATCTTTAAAGAGAAATCAATATGCTAGTAATGGAGATACTTCTACAAATGATGCACACAAGTGCACAGATGAAAATTACTAAATATCAGTTAAAAGAGTTCAGTCACCACTGATATTGTACAATTATCCACACATATATAGCAATTGATTTTCAAGTCATGAAAACACACTATGCTGTTTATTTTAAGTACACTTTCAATTATTGCTAGTGAAAATGATAACAGGGAATCTTTCTATTTCATTGTATGTGTTTAGAAACATAATTTAATATGATAAAGATTAAATTATTTATGGAAAACATCTTTTGATAACAATTTAATAAAATACTAATCAAATATAAATTTTAAATATTGACCAATTTTGAGAACACAAAAAAACAGAAGTCTTCACTACAACCCTCCAGAGAAAGTCAGAGAAGAAAATCTCAGAAAAAGAGAAGAGAAAAGACATCAGGGCTGAGCACTGGGGGCAACATACACACTTACTCCACAGGCCTGAGAATCAAAGTTCTGCTTCCCAGACCCCACACAAAACAGTGAAAAACACAAAGCCAGATATCCTAGTGGAGTATGTATCTCCAAATGTGGAAAGGATAGGACAGATAGATTTCAGGGGTTCATTGGCCTATCAGTCCAGAGAAAGCAGTTAGTCAAGTTCATTGGGAGATTGTGTCTGAAAATACAAAGAGGGAGAGAAGTAAAGGAAGGGGCTAGATGTTCAATCTCTGGCCTCAGTTTGGCAATACATATGTTAGTACAACCTCACATATGTATTCAACTCATGGTCACACACACACACACACACACACACACACACACACACACACACAGAGGTGAGGAAATAAAAATTGTCTTAAAATGTTGAAAACAAGGAAAAATATTTTAACAAAAAATTCAGATTTTGAGAAAATAACAAGTAGAAACATTGAAGTTGAAAAATTCACTCGAGAGAAAAACAATTTTCAAAATCTCCCTAAAGTAGTTTAGAATGTCAGCTTGAGAAATGAGCCTTCAGACACACCTATGATGAATTATGTGTAGGAATTTGTTTAATTACATAAGTAATGTGGGAAAACCCAGTCCATAGTGGGGGTGAATCTTTACTGTGGCAAGTGGATGAGTTGCAGACAAAACTAGTTGGACATTAGAAGGTTGGTCTTGTACTTGGTGCTTGTCCATTTAATCTTGTTCTGGATATGATATGGTAAATAACATGTCATTGTAGAAACTATATCTTAAATCTAAAGCAGGAATAAAATATGTTTGTTCCCTTAAATTGCCTGAGTCATGAATTCGTTGCAGCATTGGAAATATGAAACAAAGACAACAGCAAACAGACCTAGTGAAACAGAAAAAGAATAATACCAGGTCTGGAGACAGAGTAAAGATATATAGTGTATTCAAATTGCAGTAAAGAAAAACAAGCAAATTCTAGTAAAGACATATGGAAAGATAAATACTTATGGATGACTTGAGACATGATTACTGGATATCAGCCCAGAGTTTCCCAAAATAGTGGAAAGAATGCAATGATAGTTAAGCCTAGGTGTCAACTTGATATACCTGGTACTAAAATCAATTGAGACCACACCTGGAAGCATCAACTGAGACCACTTGAAAGGATCATAACTGCCCTAAATTCCATTAGGACTTCCATAGATCCCATAGGAAACTCCCAGTAATGGACCATATAAAATGGGCCACAGAATATAGGTGGAGAGGCATTTACAGGAATGCTCAAGCCATGTGGAGGTCTGCTGTGACTTAGCCTGTCACCTGTCAGTCTCAGCCATGACACTTCTGTTGCCTCGAAAGACTATACCTACTTCCCCTCTGGAACTATAAGTTGAATAAATCTCCCTTTCTCCCATAAGTTCTTTGACTTTGGGTGCTCTCTCACAGCAACAGTAAAGAGTAACCATTGCAGAAATTGGTATCAGAAGTGGGGTATCAATGTGAGATTAAGAGCATCTGGTACCACACTGTGAAGCTGTTGGTGAATCTGAGAAAAGTTTTGGTACCCAGCAGTATGGGCAATGCAACTGGACATGTGGTTGGCAGAAATTTTGCCCTCATCCTGAAAGCTTATCTGAAGTTAAAGTGGAGTGCTTGGCAGAGGAAATTTCAAAGCAATGTAGTCTTGACAATGTGATAGGACTACTTTTTAGTTGTCTTCAGCAATCAGATAGGAAGAAGTAGTAACTATAAGATCTGGTGATTAAAAAATGCAATTGGAAACTTAAAGAGTTGAGCCAAGAAGAAGCAGAAGACAAAAATGTCTGCTGTTAAAGACATTAGCTCCAATAGTAAACCAAAGCCTGTTCTGAATAACAGGAAAGGCCCTAGCTTGAGGGCAAGATTCTCAAAGAAGGCTCTTACCCATAAGAATGCAGATTCTTTTGGTAGGAATAAGCCGAAGGGTGAAGTTCCAAAGCAAGACTGTTTTTCCTGCAAAGCAACTGCCCAGGAATGAAAGAAAAGGGGGTCAATCTCTTACCCAAGGCAACAGCAAAACTTGGCAAAGTCATCCACGTGGTTCTGGTATTAGAGGGAAGATAATTCCTCCAAGATTCAAAAAATGGCAGAATCCAGGCAACATGAGGCGAGAAGCCTGCAGTTTAGAGGCTCAAGAAGGGTGGTTTGTGCTGTGGAATTAAAACCTGGTTTGCTATCAAACGAAGGTGTTAAAGATGCCAGAGATAACGTGGGACATTTGCCAAGGAAAGCTGTATACCCTGGAAGGAGTCAGCCCAAGAGAGTGATGTGTTCTATGGGCAGCTGCATTGGAGGAGTATAACTGAAGCCCTTTGGAACTGAGATGACTTCAGTGAGAGGCTTAGCTGGACATGAAGCTATAGGTTTTTGGTCTTGCTATTGATCGATCTTTCCCGGATATGCCCCTATTCCTTCCTTTTGGAATGGGAGTGTTTATTCTATGCCATTGTATGTTGGAGGTATGCAATTTGTTTTCTTTTACAGAAAACTTTGGACTTTGCGCTTTGGGACTATGTTGAGACTACTAATGTACACTGTACTGAGACTTTTATAATGTGTGCACAGTTGTAAGTGGATAGCTATATTATATTAGGCAGAACTATGTATCTTACTGTTTTTAGGTGGAGATTAAGAATGATCTAAGGAAACATGATCTGGTGTCAAGTTGACAAGAGGTGAACTTGTGATAGCTAATCCTGGGTGTCAACTTGACATACCTGGCATTAACTAAAATCAGCTGTGACCACACCTGGAAGCATCAACTGAGACCACCTGAAAGGATTGTACCTGCCCTAAATTCCATGGAAATTTCCATAGATCCCATAGGAAACTCCCAGTAATGGACCATATAAAAGGGACCACAGAATATAGGTGGGAGAGGCATTTCCAAGAATGCTCAAGCTATGTGGGGTTCTTCTGTGACTTAGCCTGCCACCTGTCAGTTTCAGCCATGACACTCCTGTTGCCTTGAAAGACTATACCTACTTCCCCTCTAGAACTGTAAGTTGAATAAATCTCCCTTTCTCTCATAAGTTGTTTGACTTTGGGTGTTCTCTCACAGCAACAGTAAAGAGTAACCATTACAAATGCTGTCATATGTCTCAGTGATACACTTCTAGTTTTCTATATCCTGTCCTAGATTCACTTTCCCACCCATTTGCATTGCCAAACTGTCCAAAATAGCCAACATATGGAAATAGCCGAAAGGTCAATCAAAAGATGAAAGTATGAGGAAAATAAGGTCCATATAAAGAATGAAATTTTTTAATATTTAAAAATGAAATCATGACATTTTCCTGAAAATTGATAGGGATGTAAATAATTATTTGAATCAAAGTAAGCCAATATCATATATCATATGTTTGATGTTTAATTGTCAACTTTGGAAGGTGAAGAATTACCTGGTTGAGAAACCTCTGGGCATGTCAGTGAGAGCTAAGGTGAGTAGCCCATCCTAGAATGAGAACACCATTTTGTGGCTCATGTTCTCAGACTAAAAAGAAAAGAGAAGTGAAACTGGATGCTAACAGTCATGTTTTTCTGCTTCCTGATTGGATGCAATGGGAGCAGCTGTTTTGAGCCCCTACCATGCCTTCTACACCATTCCTTCCTTACTTGGATACCCTATAGTCACAGCTGTATTAGTTACATTTCTTGTTGGCTGTGATTACAGTGTAAGGAAGTAAAGAAGTCATAGTGTGGAAGGCAGTGTTTATATTTAAATTTCTGTGTGTGTGTGTGTGTGTGTGTGTGTGTGTGTGTGTGTGTGTGTGATATGAAAGTAGAAAGGGAAATTTGAGAAAGAGGAAGATAATTTGGGATAAAGGATGAGGCAGAGAAAGAGTCCAAACATAAAAACAGAAATAAGAAGTATTTAGAGAGATGAAGTGGACCAGCAAAAGAGAAGGGAAAATGGTAGAGGGGATTATGGAAAAGGGCAGAACTTATTTATATATGAAAACTGGACTTGCCCCATGGCAATCACTTGTAATTCAAGACAAATGGTTTGAGTTTGCTACCAGATACTTACAAACTAAGAATCCAGAATACTGTCACATTATGAAAACAAGCATGTTATGGCTTGAAAACACACACACACATACACACACACGCACACACACACACACACACACACATACACACACATGTACACACACACACAATCACAAATTAAATCAAGAATAAAAAGTAGAAAGTGAAATCCTTTATTTGTATGCCGACAATTATAAAAATTCAATGGAAATGCTTTATAATTTGGCATATATATATATGAGTGTTAAATAATTATTAAATCCTTTCAATTTTTGTTATTTTCTCTTTATATCAGGGACTGACCAGGTAACAAAGGCAATGTGTATAATTCACTGGTTTTGGGGTGTCTAGGTCTATAAACCTCCTTTAGATGTTCTGGGAACGCAGTGAGCAATTTTTGAGGTTCTTGAATTTTATTGCTTACCTTAGCTTTCCCAACAGAACTTGATGAAAGTTGTACAAACCTCCTTCTTTTTGTCTGTGTTATGGTCCCATCCAGACTCTCAGATAGATAAGACTTACTTTATGTGGACATCATCATCTAGAAGAGAGATAGTTCCTGACCTAAGAGCCAATATTTGGCTCTCTAGTGAACAGAGAAGCCAGAAGCTGTAGACAATCATCCCAAGTGGATTATGGGTACAAAACACATTCTCAAGAAGACCAATGAGCACTTGGACATTTCATATGCCCATGGCTTGATACCCACAACCTTGAGGGTTTTTGAACGCTCCAATCTGGGATTTAGAATGCCTCTAATTAAAATTTCTATTGTAAGCACTAAATGTTCTCAATATGTCTCCGCAATAGTTTATAAATTCTTAAACTCTTACAGTCTATTACCAACTGCAAATCTTCTGACTGCCTAGCTTTCCAAGGCACCTGTAATTATCAAAGAGAAGCACAAGCTTCATTTTAATATCCCTATCCCAATCACCATTTTAAATGTCCTACATGACTTTCCAAAGTTCAAAATGACATACGATGGTCCTTTAATGTTGTGATTATAAATTGTGTTTTCATTTTTATATTACTTTGGTCTAGCTCTACATTGGAACCCATCTGACTTTTTAGACTTTTCACATTTCCCCATTTTAACTTTTGACACATTCATTCTCTCTCTCTCTTTCTTTCTCTCTGTTTCATATCTTCAAGCATTAAAATTGTGTCTTTTCTTTCAGATCCAGCTTAAAAGCTGAGTCCCTCATGTTTCTTTTACTTGAGCGTCTCAAGAGTGTTACAGGTACAAAATAGCCCAACATTCAGGGCAATCTGTTGGACAAATTGCAGGCCCATCATCTACCTCCACTAACTAATTCCATGGTAACAGTGCCTCCAAGCCTGGAATAATCTCCCTAGCTAAGACCAGGGCTCCATCCAGCCTTCTCTGTCTTGATAGGTCGGAAGTCTCTCTTACAGGAATTTTATGTGTGCATAACTCCCTATGTGTTGCACAAAAAATAGGGGTGGGGTGGGGAGCATCAGCCTCCCCACATTCATATGGCCTGGCCCGCCTTCTTGCAGAGATTTAAAGAAAACTTAGCAATAGGACCACATGTATACACCCTGTGCTCAGCCCCTTTCAGGGAGAGGGGAGTGTGCCCAATAAGCATAACCAACTTTGACGTAACTGAAAGTAAAGGCCCACTCAGACTCTGTAGTCACCGGGCTGTGGGACCATGTCATTCACCATATGATCCAATCAGAAGGTACAGGTGCCTGGCTGCCAAGCCTTTTCAAGCACTCACGTAAGCATTCAGATCCCTCAGGTCTAAGTCAAATGGGATGTTACAGATAACAAAATTGTAGGTCCTACTTGGCACCATGGGGACATCTAGTGTCGGCTGAGGGTAGTTCCGAGGGCAATAATTATCTCCTGTCCTTAGATTCACATCTCCTTGTAAATTTCTTATAAATGACCAGACTAAAAATTTCCTATGTCAACTTCAGTGGGGGTTGGACCTGATTTTCAAGAGGAGCTTCCTTTTGCTCACAGTCCTCTGACGGTCAGAATGGCTTTTCTGGGCCACAACTGCTTTGCTACTGCTTTGTTTTTCTGGAATCCATTTTACAATTTGACTTCACCTTCTACATTGCAGTCCCACCCCACAAATTTCTCGAATTGAAGTCCCAGAATGTCAACAAAGAGGTGTGGTCCCCAATTTCTCCACTTGTACATTTTTAAAATTTTTTTTATTATTTATTCAATTGTGCGTGTATGAGTGTGTGCGCGTATATTGTATGTATGTGTGTATGTGTGTGTGTGTGTGTGTGTGTGTGTGTGTGTGTGGAACCAGGAGCAAATTCGGGAACCACTATGGACGCCTCCACCTCCTTGTTTACTCTGCCCCGGGATTCACAGGCTCCGCCCTACCAGGATCAGAAACGCAGGCCGCCCCCGCTCCCCCCCCCCCCCCCCCCGGCGTCTATATGTGGGGTCTAGGATCCGAACTCAGGACCTTCCGCCTTCAAGGCAGAGGCTTAACCCCTGAGCCACCTCTCCAGCCCTCACTTGTACATTTTTGCTTAGTTCTTAAAACCATTATTCAACTGAATATAGGTAGCAGCTCCATTTCATGGAATGTCACTATGCTGGCTTATCTTCTATACTATGCCAATAGACATTCAATTTGCTTTCAATTTTAAACTCACATTAAGTTGTATGTTTAATGAACAGAGTGTGCGCTGAGAAGGTAACACACAAATTCTCTAGGGGAATAACACGAGTAAAGGACACAGAATAAGCCAGGGACAGAATCTCATCTGTAATGAAAGTGTAGCATGGTTCATGAGATTTTTCCAAAAGGAACCTTGAAGTGGGAAGACTTAAAGAGATCACTTAAACTACAGAAAAAATTCTCAGAAAATTATATGTCTATATTTTATCAAGTCTCAGAGTGCAGACAGGCTGGGTTTAGATTTGGCGAGTTATTCTCCTGCTTGAGCAATGTTGGGATGAGACAAAACATTTCCACTCCCAACTGCTTCGGTCACAGCTCTGCTTACACACTATCTCATGGAAACCCCATGATCAACTCTGAAATACTTTAAAGAGTATCAAATCCTGCAGACCCCACACATCCTCCCTGAATATCAATTGAGCAATGGCATATCTGACGTAGGCAGTGAATTTCTCTTATACATGTCTCTTATGTATGTGACGATTCAGAACATCCATTTATCTGAGAATCAAAAAGAACAGGCTTAGGAAAATGAATAATGAAATTACCAAATCATGTCTTTCATTTATCACTGAAAAAGTACATTATTTTATGTTAAGACTATCAACATAAAAGTCTGGGAAACCATTCTTATTCTTATTTTAGAAGAATCGTGATAATCCAGAATTTCTGGATTGGTTAGAAATCATTTTAACAACTTCCATATTGCAAAAGACGCATCCTTAGAAAGATAATACATATGAATTTATAATCTCACTTTCTGTTTAGAAAGGATTATTTTTGAGTAGGGGTCAAGCATTTGAACGCATTAGCATCTTAATTATAACAGCTGACCCATCTTGATCTTTGTCAAGCATTCTGTTTAACTAGCCTGTCCTGCAACTTGCCAATACATAGATTCTTGTTTTTAAATGTCAATTGTTCAGGTCATACAGATGTTTAAACAGCTTTTCAAGAAATCTGTGAACCGCAAATTTTATATGTAGGACAGGGATTTGATGACCTTAATTAAATCCATTCTATGAAATGATTCATGTATATTTCAGTACTTGGCATTTTAAAAATAAATGGTTAAATTCAACTCTAAAACTGTGCAAACTTAAACAGAAACTTGTCCTCTGCTTAGCTAAAGTGATTAATCCTTCATAATACACCGTGGTAAATCTGTTTGCAGTCAAGCAATTTCTTCTCAGTTTTAGTCACATTGATTTTGGTTCTAACAGATTAAATGCATTTATAATTCTAAATTACTCTTTTGGCCTCAAGGTAATTTACTTATGATATCATGGATTATCCTTATTGTGCAAATTGTTTTAAATGTTTTCTCACTTAGTTGCTATGAGCACATTGAATGCATATACACTGAGCATTTTAGGTGTTCAGTTTTGGTTCATCATTTTTATGTTTTCTTGAGCCAAAACACAATATGAATTCTGTTTTATCAGATTACTGAAGTCTTTACAGAAGCTATTCTCCATTATAGTTATTTTCCTTTCTTGCATAAAGATGATGATGATGATGATGATGATGATGATGAAAGAAGAATAGCAGATCTCCATGATTCCCCAGAAATACTCAAGGGGTAAGGTAAACACGGATTTAGCATGGAAGGCACTATGTGCTAGGCAGTAGAAACAATTTAGAAACCATTATCACTAAAATGGAGCAACTTGTGTCAGCCTTAGCAATGACTTACATTAAAAAAAAAAAAAAACCTTTGACATGACCTAATACAGTTGACTACAAACTTTATGGTCAAGTCAGATTAATCCCCTCATGCTATGAATCACTGTAATCAAAGATTATTATTTCAAATTTTCTGGTAATCCTCAGCATATTTTTCTTTCAGAATCTAGTTTTCCTCGGTCTCATTGACTATCCCCATTGTTTACTCTAGCATTACACACACTCCCATTGCGATACTCTCCTACTCTCACATTGCTGCAGTTGTCCCGCTTGCCTTTTGTGGGACAAGATTAGATGCTTCCTCTTGAACCTGTGCCATTCAGGCTCAGTCCTAACACTGTAGCAACCTGATTGGTGAAAAATCACACGACGCTATCACAGAGGCTTAGCCTATTGGATTTTGGAGCATATCTGTTACAATGAAGAATTTAATAATATATATTCAGACACTAAAACCTAATAGAAGTTTATTTATAAATTTCTTTTCTTCTCAGGAAGGGATATCCTCTAGTTATTATTTCAGCAGAATGATTTTCTTATGTTTCTATGTTCTCAGGGTTATGAAGGATCAATATCTCCAGCATCCAGAAGAAATGCATAATATAACATACATATGGTAGTAAAAGAATCAAATACATTCTTTGGAGCAAAGTGGTAAGTTCTTTATGTTGGTAATGACAGTGAAGACATGTCAGGTGTGGAATATTTTGCAATGTTTTTAACATTGATGATTCATTTGAAACTAAAAATATTTACACAATGAGATTATAAATTCTATCTTCCCACTCAATAGTTTATGAGTTTGAACCACATGAAAGATCTAATCAGTGTTTATTGCATACTATCTTTTAAACAATCATGTATTAGCAAAAATAATCAGTCTAGCAATGAACACGTTTTCAAATTGTTATTTCAGATGATGAATGAATTCATAAAGGAAATGAGGCTAATTTATATAAACATAGGTCGAAGTACATGCCTTCCATCATTTTGCAGTGGAACTCTGTAAAAAGCAGTTAGATTCTGGTCACAGAATACAATCACTCTTTTCTGGTCATTCAGTTATGATGAGAGTTCCAGAGCCCTGTGCAGAACTTCTGCAGGTCAATTAAGGTAAAAATGGGATGACTGATAGATTCAGAACCAGACTTCAGACCAGAGATCTGAGAGAGAAACAGACTTCCAACTACAGACACAGCCAAGAACATTAATTGGATCTGATAAGGAAAACAGGCAACTGAACAAACTCTTAGTCATTCTGGGACTGAACAGATCAGTGAAAACAAAACCCCTGTCCCTGCTCTCCAACTGTTCAAAGCTTGCATCCCTGACTCAGCAAAGTCAAATCAGAAGTAATGTCTATCTGGCAGGGAAATTGCTGCTCCCTCACTGGAGTTTGAAGAAGCTTTATTCACTCTTGGTGGATAAAGCTTGAGGTCCTGTTTTTTCTCCCTCCTCATCCCCCCCCCTCCTTCTTCCCCTCCTCTTCCTCCTCTTCCTGCCCCTCCTCCTTCTCCCTCTTCCCTCCAGATTCTGTGACCCTGACATAGCAGACTGTCCAAGTATGCTGAAGAATGCAAACGTCCTTGACCAGTTTCCTATATTCTATCCACCTGCCCTGAAATCTAATCTCACCCTTCATGGGCTAGTCTTCTTTATTAATTAAGATACCATACTGCTGACTTGCTTAGGGCTTTATTCAACTGCTAGTTCTTTTTTGTTGTTTTTGTTTTATTTTATTTTTTTCATTGTACTTGTGAACTCTTGCCCTGGAGATAGCTCCAGCAGAGAAACTCAGTTCTGTTTGGAACAGGGCACACTATTACTTACAGAAGAAAATCAGCATAACTTTAGGAGAGTAACAGAGACAGGTCTATAGTAGAACAAGACTCCATTTCCCTGAGTAGCTCTGCACAGCATTTTGTGTACCTGAAGGAGACTCTGGAGAAAATGACAAATCTAGGTCTGTTTGGGTTAAAGAGTGAATTTCAAAGCCAATCTTGGCAACATAGTGAAACCATGCCATAAGAAGTAAAACAAAATAAAATAAAATAAAATAAAATAAAAACAGAGTTTGGGGAAACAAGGGAATTTTATTCTTGGATGTTATATATTTTGGTTATAGTTCATAGTCCAGAAACCAAGGGCCATACCATGTCTTAAATAAAATAAAATAAAATAAAAACAGAGCTTGGGGAAACAAGGGAATTTTATTCTTGGATGTTGTATATTTTGGTTATAGTTCATAGTCCAGAAACCAAGGGCCATACCATGTCTTAAAGGGATTGTTGAGAGAGGGGTAAACCTCACTTTCCAGAAAGCAAGACTGCCAAAGTATGTTGAAGAAGGACAAACTATGAAATCAACTTCTTCCATTTTATCCACTTGCCCAGGGTGTCTATAGACTGGTCTTCCCACATCTGTCAGGAAATCTCCTGAAGGCTTGCTCAAGGTCTCACCTTAACCACTGATACTTCAAAAGTATAACCAGAGCTCAGTCTTCAGTTGTTAAGTTAACACCTATATATGGAACAAGCGCATCTGTAACAGAATGTAGTCAACTTGGAAGAAGAGTCTCTCTCTCTTTCTCTCTCTCTCTCTCTCTGTCTTCTCTCTCTCTTTCCATGCATGTGTGCAGGCACGCGCACGCACATGTGTGTGTGTGTGTGTGTGTGTGTGTGTGTGTGTGTGAAATGAAGTTTCTCCAAAGCTCTGGGATAGAAGTACTGGCCAGAGGCCATAGAGGAGACACATACTATTCTGAAACTGAGTTCTAAACTGATAGTTTCACATCAACTCCCTGTTGAGCTTCAAACATTAATTCTTTACAAATGTGTCCAGAGCAGAAATCTTCAAGTGCCAAGTTGATACCAGAAGGTATCTACTACACCGGAATACCAACTCCCTCATTTGGTAAAATGAATACAGAGATGGTTCATGAGTTAAAGCCTTTGCCTTAAGTGTAAAAGGAGCTGAGTAAGGATCTCAGATCCTCTGTTGAAACATGGGGATAACAAGTGGCAGCGGTCGGCACTTTTGGTCCTGGGGGGTGAAACTTAGGAAATGTCAGAGAAAAGCAGAAAGGAGATAAAACAATCCAGGATGATTACTGATGTCACCCTCAGACATCCAAAGGCACACATGATACCCTGATCTACAAGCATGCATATTCTCTCTCTCTTTCTCTCTCTCTCTCGCTCTCTTTCTTCATTCTCATTCATTGCTTGCTCGCTCACACACATACACACCTTTACAAAAATAAATAAATTAAAATATCAACACCTTGTTTACTCTGCATACATTGTCCAATATCTCAGAATGTGATTATCAATTTGTTGAAAATGTTTTCCTAACTTAGAAAATCTGTCATATATTAATTTGCATGTGATCGTCTGACAGTATTCATGCAGATGACCGCAGGTGATTGTAATTGTTAGTGCTTCCCTGGGTTTAAATTTGTTAGCATGTGAATATTCACATAGTTCCATAACTAGATTGACATATTTAGATTTTTTGCCATTCCTTGTATTTTGGTTTGTCAAGAAAATTACTTATGGAAACTGGCAGACTTTTGAATATGATTCAAGACATAAAAGATATTTGTAATTTTCTTTCTAGACATTTTCTTGCATGCCTATTATTAAAATGCAAAGTCCATCTTGATACAAGATCATTGATCCAGAAAAACAAACTTGGATAGAAGTACAGTGAAACCACTCTAGCACAACAAAATCACAGCACTAGCCTACATCAAATGAGCACTAGCCTGTGCATAACTTTTCCATTTACTCTTCTGTTACTGTGTACATATTATGAACCAAGAAAAGTAGTAAAGTATTTATTATCTCAGCCTACAATTTCAGAGGTGATAAAGTTCATCATGGTGGATATTTTATAGTGACCAGCAGGAAGGACATGGTGGTAGAAGCTGGTGACTGACTCACTGGCCTTCAGGACACAGAGACAAAAGAGAAAATTATCAAACTCCAAGACCCACAGTTCAGTGATTTATTCTATCTTCTAACCTTCCCACGCAGAGACACCAGCTAGGGACCAAGTGTTCAAACTTTGTGAGGCCATGGGACACATTTCACATTTGAACTATGATATATGTGAAAAAACAGAATGGTAAGTTGAAAGCATACTTATTGTCATAATAGCAATGAGATTTTTCACATTGCTTGATACATATAGTTTATATGACAATAATTTTAAGCTACACATTGGTTATTTTTAGATACTGAAGATAAAAAATAGAAGCAATAAAATCTTAAAAATTCTAAAAATGTAATAAAAATAATTAGTATTCCATTTATTTTTTGGACAGGTAATAAATAACACTTAATACTGTGGAAAGAGTACCCTTGGAAATAAGAGTGCTTTAAACACAAAACTTGCTATGTACAGATTCCAGTGAAAGCCCATTTAATGATTATTTTATGTCCCTAAAGAAGCAACACATAATAACCGAGAACACATGAGAATATTTGTTCTGATGTAAACTCTAGCAAATGTCACTTAACTTGTTTTAATTACTTTCAAGGACATTAATGTCCATGAGAGGAAACAAACCCCAGAATAAACTCCAAAAATAGCTAAGGTGTAAAGGACAGTCTATAAAAATGAAATTTGCAAGCTGCATCCTGCCTTCAAAACACTGTGAAGGAATATTAGAATAGTACATTATAAATTTAGAAGCAATAAAAAAATCCATGGAAAGCTCAGGCCTTATGACAATCTCTAAAGAAAAACAGATATGATTAACTGACAGTGATAGAGGTGAGGTAAAAGATGAAAATCCCATAGAGATACAACTGAATAAAATTTTATCAAAAATTCATGATGTGCAAAATAAGCTTCCCTTATCTAATATAGCCTATTATAATTCTACACAAAAATATTATAAAGGCACATTTTTCTGAGTTAAATCTGGATAACATTCAATCAATATTCTCTTATTCCTTATTAACAAGTGTGTTTTTAAAAATTGCAAGGTTAGTTATGTGAAAGCATGAGAGTCAATATTTCTAAGTACTTTTATTCAGAGGTGAATGAATCTAAGAAGAAAGAAAAGAAATATTTTGAAAATGTATTTCATTGCTATAATACAAATAATCCCAATGAAATTTCAAGTGGAGTATCCACAGTTCACAATTGCTTTCAGTTTGGGTTTCCAGTATCATATTCCACATAATAGTTTACTAAGTAACAAAAAAAATTTCATAGTTGGGCAGGTAAATGAGTCAAGAAAGCACAAGTAATTTCAGAATTGAAGGAGGGATTAATTTCGTGTTAAGATATGGCACCTTTATGCTGCTCCTATGTGGGATGAGGACAATGAGTTATCATTCCTCATTTTCATGAGGTCCTTGGTTCCCTAAATTAAGCCTCCACCCTAAAGTTTTAATTGTCTCTCAAAGATGCAATTTTCTTTCTACTCTCATTGATGGTTAGCTTTCAACATTGAGTGTTCTAAAGAAAAAGCATTTAAATACTTGTGAATGTATGAACAACACTACAAATAAAAGTCTATGAAACGTTTATAAAAACCTTTATTTGGATGATAAAAATATTCATATTTTATATAATAATTATGAAGTTTTTATTCAAAAATAGCCTTTATGTTTAAATAGTTTACATTGTTACTTCTTTATCAACTACATGAAATTTTCTGGAAATACTTTTCACTCATATACATCATTATTACTTTCAATAGAAACATCTTTAAGAAACCCCATATCTGTGTTTCTGTATCTTTAATGTATAGTCATTATTATGAGTATTTATAAATTATGATAATTATGAATTATTGTAGCAACAAAGAGTCAATGATAGTTTTTAATTTAAAATGACATGTTTAGTTAGAAGCAAGTAATGTTCTGAAGTAGGTAAAGTTTGTTGAGAGGATCTTTTGGGTTTTTTATAGGTTTCTAATTTATCGACTTTTTTCTTACTAACTTCTATGGAACATACGCTTCCAGTGTATACCAATTCTGCCATATGTCATTCCTTGGTAATTCTGATGATTAGACAGGTTCATATGATATCTTTGTAAAGATGGCCCTTTTGTGATTCATACAAAATTGTATTCAATCTTTCCTGAGGTCCTCTGTATACTTAATTTTAGCCACAGTTGTGTAAAAAGTGCTAAGCAAAGTTCATTTCTAGTGAATATCAAGCATAAGGTCAAGGAAAATGACTACTGCTCTCATTATGGATTATTTCAGACAAGTATTGAAAAATGTCAAGTAGATGTAAAATTTAATGCATGATATTTCAGTTATTTTGCTAATGTAATCTACATGTTACATGTCTATATAACATACAAATAAGCATAAATGATCTTATGCTTATGAATATATTCATATGTACATATATGTAGAAGAAACATAGATATGCATACCAAGAAAGCAAGTCTAATTCTAACCCTAAGCTTCTCCTTAAAGTAGAAAAATAAATCTTTTGCAAATCTCTTAAATTTTCTGCTACATGTCACAAGCATCATATTTACATAAAAATTTCAAAAAGATAGATGAAATTTCCTTATTTGATGAGACAAAATTTTCATCAGCCTACTTGCTTCATTTATATTTAGCTTACATTTTAAATATCTGTGACCAATTGCACCTTTCTATCCAAGTGTTTCTCTAAATTGAGTGGCAGTAGACAATAATAATACTCCTTTAAATATTGTTTTATTTAAATAAATTTGGAAATTTACAATGTATTTCAACTATAATTGATATCCAGAATCGATACTGGTATTTAGATTCCATGAAAGCTTTTAGTACATTTTGCAAAAATGAAACAAAATATGTGCTGGAATCGTATATGTTCATTTTGCAAATATATATGAGATCATAATATTTATTCAATAGTGTGTAATGCTGTATAAGTAATAAATGATACTTGGGTTGCTAATTGCTACATCTAAGCACAAGAAATTCCATAGAAAGTACTGACTATTAACTTTATCTTTAATTTAATATTTCATTGAAAATATTGCTATTTCTCCACGGAAACGTTCATTTTTAAAGTTTTCTCACTTGGAACATTTCATTGTATATGGACCCCTAACTGGGAATGTAACACAAAGGTTGATTCTGTCCTGAAGAACCTAGTGCAATTTACAAGGAATCTCTGAAATGGAACCATGTGCAATTCAAAACTCCTTAAATAACAAAAAGTTAAGACTATGTATTTATTTTTCATGAAAGAGATATCACTTACATTATAAATTTTCCACAAGGCCAAGCACATGGCTATATTAATTACTCTATGATGTTAGAATGTATACTTAAACTGTAATTTAATTTTGATTCTTTCAACCCATTATTCCCAAATCAAATGATCATATGTCTTAATATATTAATAGAACACACTTTCTATTCATTGTAGAAGTTATATCACATGAATTATTCTCTATGGGGATTGCTTGCATCAGATTATTGTTGAGTGTTTCATGGTAGCAAAATAGAACTTGTTTTCTTGTCACATAAGTGTGACTCACACACAGTCTCATTTTCAGCTGCTGTAGGTTTGATACAATTTAGCACACTGTACCTCTAAGCAGAAGACTACTTAGTGAATTGCAGTGACCAGAGCAGGAAATAATTCATAGTCTTTATACTACATTACACTGTGACTAAATATGATCAGGAAGATAAAACTCATAATTGAAAATAGTGATTATAGACTTCTAGATGAAAAATCAGTGAGTATAATGGAAAATAACGTGAATATAATGTGAATATAATAGAAAATCTTCATGGACAGGACTGTCTTTACTAGAATCCTAAATTTACTCATAGAGATAGGATTTCTGGCTGATCCTCTCCAAGTTAATTGCACAGTAAGTTTTAGTTCTTTCACACAGAGATGCCAAATATCACAGAAGGAAAACAAACACTGATTATTAAAGTATTCTGTTAATAACACTTACGAATTCCTGGCAGCATTAGACTCCACTTCTACATGGAAATACCAGACTTACATTGGTCATTAATTTATTAAATATATTTATTTGACCATTCATATGTGCATACTGTCATAGAAAATCTTGAAGATTGAATACACACACAGAGATACTTATGATACTCACTGACAAACTCATAAGAGGACATTTCTGGATTTAGATCATTCTTGGTAGAAGGTAACAGCTTCCTTCCTGTACTCTAATATCCGATGTGAACCCTAACTCAAGCACCGCACTTGTGAAATCCCAAGGGAGCAATTTGAATAAACTGTGACACCGAATCTGACTTATGGGATTAAGGATGCAGTTCAGCTGTAGAACACGTGCATCTATACCATCTCAAATATTAATTTTATATGTAGAGAACGGTTAGAAATTACTCTGAAGATTGGTAACGGGTTTCTTAGCATTGGAATCAAGCTGCTCTCTATCTCCACCTTCTATAGTCTACTGTTTGTTTCCTCCTTGACTGAGAGAAGTTTCAATACAATTCAACAGAGAAATTGAGTGACTGCCATAGATATTGTTCTTAATGTTCAAATCTTTAATATTTAATTTTTAAAACTTCTGTTTATTATTTATTTACCTATCTACTTATTTATTTAGTGTGTGTGTATGTGATTTAGTGTGTGTATGTGTGTGTGTGTGTGTGTGTGTGTGTATCAGCAAGTACTGTGTGTCCCTGTAGAAAACAAAAGGTGTCTTAGCGAATTATCCTGGATTGCTTCTGCCTACTTTTTGCTTCACTATGGGATTTCCCAGGTTCTTTCCACCAGGTCCAGAAGTGCAGACCACCACTGTTTCAGTCTGGAATCTTTATATGGAACCTGGGATCAGAACTCAGAACCTTCTGCTTGAGAGGCCATCTTAAATCCTGAGCTATCTCTCCAGTTCTAATTTAATCTTTTATAATCTTTTTGTCTTCTAATTTTTAAAGAGGAGCTGTGTCATAGAGTAAAATATTCTGTTGCTTATGTATCATTAAGAACTATAAAGCATTATTTAATTTTAATTATTGAAATATTGCATGTGTAATTAATACGCCAATTCTGAATTTCACATATTTGTCATAATTTGAGACTTCCATAAAAGTGAACACTAATGCTAATCATTCTTTACACGGTTATAGCTTATGACAGATAAAATCAGACTAAGTTCTGGATTCTACAGTCTTCACTCTATTTCACATTAATTTTCATTTCATTGTGCCCATTTGCCTGCATGTCATAGAAGAAATGTTTTCAGGGGATGGGGAAAGAAGAGGAGGAGGGGGGCACAGAGGGATAGGGGGTTGGAGGGAGGGGGGGACCGGTGTACCTGTTAAGTTTGTATGAGTGGAAATAAAAAATAAATAAATAAATTTTTAAAAATTAAAAAAAAGAAGAAATGTTTTCAGACTCAGCGATACAATTAAAATCAGTTTCTAACAGCAAATTTATTTGCAATATTTCACATTTCTACAATATAAATATTCAAACTGATAGAGAAGAATACTGCCTGGTGTTTATAATTATCTTCCCTTTTCCAATTGTTAATTGATTAATTAATTAAATTGATTTATCTGCTGCTTCTATCTTTCTCTCGAGTCTAAATCTGTTTGCCATTATTTAAGTGTGGATATGTATGTGTGAGTGTGTGTGCTTGTACAAGGGTAAGTGGGTGGTTGCATGTGACTGTGTAGTGTATATGTGCATGTGTGTGTGTGAAGGTTTACACACATGCAGATCCCTGATTAGGAGATGGGACAGTGCTTAGCTGTCACTTTCTGTCTTACTCTCTTGTGTAATGTCTCCCTCTGAACATGGAGTCAAACTGGCAGCCTGTGACCCCTAATGTCTCCAACTCCCTCATTGCTTGGGTTACAGGTAGGGACGGACTGTCACAAACACAGGGCCTCAAGGTGGCATCAAGCTCTGAACCACTGAGCCCTCTCCATCTGTCTCAGGCAGTACCACTCTTCTCTTCTCGCATCCTGATTGTCCTTTTCAGTTCTGTTTTTCATTGGATATGGACTGAGAGTTCACATTGCTTTGCACATTCATCAATCTCTCCCTGAACAATTTAGGAAAAACTCACTGGGTATCACAACAGCCAGGCATGATATACCAAAACAACAGGAACTGCATTGTTGTGGATTCAAATCTTTGATGTCACTTTAGATGGACCTTGTGATCCGGGAAAAGAGTATAACCATGGCGAGTTAGCCTCTTTTGTCTCCATTTGCAAGTTTAGAAAATCATAAAGGAATTGCGTGAGTTAAAATGTGAAAATTTACAAGTATAAGCTGACTTGCAGGGGGTAAAGCACCAAATAGGAAGATAAAAGAGATTTCCTTCTACTGGAAAAGTGTGTATTGCTATACTGGTTTTTATCCTCTCTTCTCTCTCTCTCTTTCTATACACACACACACACACACACACACACACACGCACTATACTAGGCTTCTAATGAATCATTTCTATTCAGTAAGAGGATTCTTCAAGGTTTCTAAGCACATAACAGTAGACTGCAAACACTGGACAAAGCAGGTACCTTCATTGATCAAGTAGACTTTGAGGATGTCCTTCAGATACCCTAGAGAGCGATTTGAAACAAGTGCCACTTACTGGCTCCCTTGTGTTTCTTATGGCTGTTAGGGAGCATCAATAATATGAATTCCATTTTAATTTTTTTGTGAGAGATCTTATTTATAGGCCAATTTCAAGTGTGGTGTCTTGTCTCTATGAAATGATTGCCAGCTCAGGCAGCCGTTAAGGTTTACAGCTTAGGCCTTCCTAAGGTATAATATGGATATTGCTTCTAAAGTAATTTGGAATTTGGAATGAAAATATATGTTAACTCTTTGCAAACAACCCACATTAGATAGGAAGATGTTTGCCTTTATTATTGATGCTGTGCTTTTACTAAGATAATATATAAATAAAATCTGATTTTTATTGAATTTATAAATTAATGAGATCTTGCTTTCAAGTGAACATTGCCTTGCAGATTTAATTGAAGGAAACGATCATTTTACTTCATTTCAGTTCCCCTGCCGTCCACTATAATCCTCACCCACACAGTATGATAAACTAGATAAGCTGTTACATTTTATGAGTACTCTCGTCTTAGGCACGGGTATATAGATTCACTCAGCAGTCAGTCTCCAAACTCCCACAGAAAATTAAATAATGAGATTGCTAAACTATAACCTAGTTAGTGAAAGTTAGTGGAACCTGATCTTTCAAAGTTCACATCTGTTCATGGAAAAGCTGTAGGGAACATCTTGCTGTACTGAAACATCTCTGAAATTTTCCATTGTGGTTCTGCTGTCTACAAATTCTGCACACAGAAATGACTTCCTCCATTATTTTGAAAATAAGCGTAAAGCAATTCATTTGGAGTACAATTTAATTTTGATTTATAACGTTATTGCTTTGACCTTTGCTTTATGAGCATGCAGACCCCTTCCAGCTAAATTTGCACCATTTTATTGAAATAATCTATTTTTTCTTAGCACATATCATTTATACATATTTGTGGTTGTACATGAGATATATCCACATAACCCTTGAATTGTGCTTTGCTCATTCTAACCCAATGAGCTTCAGGAGCCATTAGGAATCTTTTTTTTTATAATACATTTTTTATTATTATTTCAGCTCATACAAACTTAATAGGTACACCAGTTCCCTCCCTCCTCCTCCCCACGAACACCCTGCTCCCCCTCCCCTCACCCCTCCCTCCTCATCCCCCCGTGCATCCCGCCCCAATTCCCAGAGTCCTTTCTTGTGCATGCCTGACTCTCCTCTGGGCCCTCCTCTCCGATGACGTACAAGGACCCAGTGGCATTTCCCTGAACCCTTTCCTGTGTTCCCCTTAAGCATAGGAACACTACTGTGGCTGTCAATCCCTTGCCTCCAAGGATCTTGGTGCCTTTAGCAGATGCTAGACTTTGTGAGGTCAATAGTGTATTGGACATTGTGCCAACACACATGCAAGGTCCAATTATGATTGCTTTGGCTCTAACTTGTGTGGAGTATCTTGCAAATCATTGCTCCTCCCATCCTTTTGCTCTTACACTCTTGCCGCTCCCTCTTCCACAAATGTCCCTGAGCTTCAGGATGAGGAGAGATTAGGCTGGCCTAGTTCTAGGTGGTTGATATAGAGTCTCTGAAGTTCTGGATAGTGATTTGTTGATTTTCTTTTGCAGTTTTGTTGCTCCTGCAATGCCCTTCACTCCATCGTGATGGGCACTATATGTCACCCCCTGGCCAGAGACAAAAAGCTGTTAAAATGGAGTCTTATTATAAGAGCACATTCAAGGATAGATGTAATACTTATACCCAAAAGTGGAATCACAGGGTCATATGGCATTTGGCAATGGTAGGGGTTAATCACCCATTTGCAAAATGGTTACTTTTTAATCTGCCAGACTATATGCCCTCCCCTTCTGGTGAATTCATACTCCCTTAGTTGTAAATGATCAGGAACGAATGTCTGTGAACTTAACCAGGTGTCACATTACTTTCTTGCAGTCCTTGATGGAGGCCTATTTTCTCTACTGTAACATGGTCACTCCTCTCCTTGTTTCTGGTGTGGCCCTCCAACCCCATGCCTCCTGTTCATAATCCTTGCAATTACTGTAGGTAATACATAGATTTACTTATGAGTGTCTCAAGATGGGTTGGGTGGGTTTGGTACTAGGAGCCACCTATTAGGGAGTACATACAGCACTTAATTTTCTGGGTCTGGGATACTTCACTTAATATAATTGTTTCTAATGACATCCATTTCCCTGCAAATTCCAGTAATTCATCATTTTTGATGGCTGAGTAGTACTCCATTGTATAGATGTACCACTTTTCCTTATCCTCTCGTCAACTGTTGGACATTTGGGTTGATTCCATGTCTTTGCTATTGTAAACGTTGCTGCTATGAACATGGTTGTGCTTGTGCTATCGAGGTGAACCTCTGCTGTATGGGGGGTTATACCCAAAAGTGGAATCGCAGGGTCATATGGCATTTCAATCTTTAATTTCTTTAAGAATCTCCAGATGGCTCGCCAGAGTGGCTGTATGAGCCTGCATTCCCACCAGCAATGTAGAAGAGTTCCCCTCTCTCCACATCCTCTCCAGCATTTGGTGTTGTTTGTATTGTGGATTTTTGCCATCCTGACCGGGGTGAGATGATATCTCAGGGAGGTTTTGATTTGCATTTCCCTGATGGCTAAAGAAGTGGAGCATTTTTTAAGATATTTTTTAGACATTTTAATTTCATCCCTGGTAAAATTTCTTTTAAGTTCCAGGGCCCATTTTTTAATTGGGCCATTGGTTTCCTTGATGTTTAGTTTTCTAAGTCCTTTGTGCACTCTGGACAATAGAGCTCTATCAGATATGTGGTTATTGATGATTTTCTCCCATTCTGTGGGTTGCCTTTGAGATCGTGTTACAATCTCTTTATCTGAGCAGAAGCTCTTTAATTCTACAAGATCCCAACTGTTGAGAGTTGGTAGCAGTGACTGTGCCATTGGATGTCTGTTTAGGTAATGTTTGCCTAGCCCAATCAGCTCGAGGGAGTTCCTTATCCTTTCAACTATGGTTTTTATAGTCTCTGGCCTTATATCAAGGTCCTTGATCCATTTGGAATTAAGTCTTGTACATGGTGACAAGTATGGGTCCAGCTTTAATCTTCTGCATGTGGAGATCCAGTTTTGCCAGTACCATTTGTTGAAGATACTGTTCTTTTTCATCCATTAGGAATCTTAATTTTATTGTATAGTCCTTCCTTTATATTTTTGAACTATGAGGAAATATTTTAATTGGTTCTTCACCAAGTATCTACTTTTTTTTCAGTCATGTCGCATGTATGCATGAGTTAAATTCATTGTGTTGATTGCTCCTAGGCACAGTACTTAGTTAAGCTTAGCACTTCTTCTATTGTTTTTATACTGGTAGAGTGTCAGGCATGCAATCAAGTCTTAGTTTTCTCAGATAATACTATTTTTAATTGCATGTCCATAGCTTACAATAATACAAAAACCAAATTCATAACGTTTTTGAAAATACATTTTACTAGAGATCATATAGCTGATTTTGTCAGACAATATTCAAAATCTGCCATGGTTTCCACTGATTTACCCTAATTAAGTTTATTTTTTTTCTATTTCATGTGAAGGTATATATGGGGAACACATATATATGGATGAGTTTTGCCTATAGGTGAAAACAGGCATATGTGTGTGCATGGAGGAGAAAATGAGGATAATATTGGGAATCATATTTGATTCCTCCTCCACCTTATCATTTCCATCTTTGGTCTGGTTTGGGAATTAGTTCAGAGTCCCAAGGCTCAAATGCAAGCTGGTCATCATGCATGCATAGCATTAGCACAGAGTATAAAAATATGAATACTGGTTCTTTGGCTTATAAAACAATAACTATAACTACTCAGTCACTTCTCCAAAGCCCTATTTGTTTTGAACATGCTGTAATCATGGCAACTTTCTTATGCTTTGATGTTAAGGTGATTGTATAATTTGCTGCATCTATATTGCTTGTAATTAGTTGTCATCTACAAATTTAGTGACCTTTTTATCTTTTTAAAGAATGAAAATACAACAAAGCAAGATCCTTACAAACTTTAATCACCAACACTTAAAGAGAATAATGGTCAAATCTCAAAAAGTATATTTGTTAATTCTTATTTTTCTTCATTGAAGAAGAGCTCATCACATACCTTTACAGACTAAAGCAAGATAGCCTTAGGGTATAATGTTAAAAAAATCATCATGTCTGTGAGTATAAACATTATTAAATTCAGATTATGAATTCATCATTTGTATTTGTATGTCAATTATTATATATGGTAAATAATCTCCAACAAGTAAGACATTGCATTGTGTTTAAAGTTATGTATATGTTTTCTAACCTGTAAATATTACATGCTATACAACTTATGAATTTCTAAAAAAGAGCTTCTGTTTTTATTACTATGTTTATAATTTGTTGTGGGGTAAGAGTGTCAATGGTATAAAACAGGTTTTAAAACTACAAACTTAACCAAACTGCTTCTTGAGTGTTACACAACGTATTAGGAAGTGCTGTAGACATGGTGAATATTTCAAAGATCATGGAGAAATGAAACATGCATCATTTCATTAATGCTTTGATGAACATGAATATGTCAAAATCTATATATGTTACAATGAACAATTAAGATATATATGCCTCTGAAATTAACATGTCATCTCACATTGATATAAAAGGAGAAAGAACTCAAGAAATGAGCGAAGGAAGGAATTTTTCTGAAAAGGAAAGACCTGAGAGAAAAGGTTTAAAAAAAGAAAGTACCAGAATTTAGAAAAAAAGCTTGAAAAATAAGTACTGAATAATGAGGGACAGAGTTGTCAATATTTTAAGAAAGAGAGAAAAATATAGAAACACTTCAACATATAAGAATTTGGAAAGATCTGTTTACAATGTAGAATGATGAATGTAGTAATAATTTGTCTGATAGCTTTCAGCCTCTTGTATACCAAATGGATTACAGGTAAGTGATAATGGAGCTATGCAGAACCCAAGCTATATTGATGACTTGAAGACTTATAATACATAAGTAGAGTTTTGAAGTGAATCTGAAAATGCTTTTGTGGGTTAGTTTCAAGTTTAATGTAAAGATAGGTCTAATGTAAATGTAAAACCACTCAGATAAGCAAAATTCTCTCTTTGAAATGAAAGAGCCAACATATTAGTAACAAATGGATGTAGATGATATAGCCAATATTTTGAGTAGATAGCATGGAAAGGTTCTTTTCATATTTGGATCACTGTTAATGTATCTATGCTTCTAAAAAGTGACAATCAATTCACTAGTTCTCTTGTATCATTAGAATGGCCATTGAACAAATGATTTTGCAATTAAGGGAATATGTCTTAGATTTAAATGCAAGAGACTGTGGCAAAAAGTAATCTTCGGTAGCAGTGGTACATTATCCTTTCTTGCTTTAATAATTGCTCTATTAATTTTATGCTCCTTAAGCAATAATATAGCCATACCAGTTGCAGCCTTCTAGGTAAAGGACTGTGCCTACAGGTAGCGATACAATATATTAAGTCTACAATTTTAAAATACTCTGACATTCACACTCTATTATTTTCTTCCTATTCCTCATCAACAGTGGGTGAGGGAGCACAGGACTTGCCTGATGTGCAGACTCTGTCTGGTTCATTCTGAGACAAGTGTGAGAATGTGCACTTGGGAAAGCCCAGTGCATCTGAAAGAAAACTTTCAGCATAAACAACATTCTTGGTACATGGTCTCTTGAGAATTGACTTTAGACAAAGAAGTGGCCATTGGGACAAGTACATTGTGCTTATTGATTAATTATGTAAAGGAAGTTCTATTGCCTGGGTATATTATGCCCTGTGCTTCAGGGAAGTATTTACTGTTTCTATATACAAATATAGCTCAAGCTAGAGACATCCTCTCACTTGTGTGCTTAAGGTTCTTAGGAGATTTTTGTTTTAAAATCTTAGTTCTGTTGCTGGTTACCATTGCTGGCTACTATTGCTAGTTGCTATTGCTGATTACTATATTAAGAGTTGGAAAAACAAATTCAGCATGCAATTACAATTGCATTTGCTGTTCCTCTGCATCCCCTGTGTCCTGATTTCTTCGCGACCATTACCCCGGGTCCCGGATACACTAGACGTGGACAAGTGGGGATGCAGGGGAAAGGTTAAATCAAGCGTTGTGACCTCTCACTTGTTGGATGATTCAGTACTGAGAAATTCTTAGTCTCATATTGCTTGGCTATAACTGATCACATCAAATACACATAACATACATGTCTTGTATAAACTAAGTATGTGTTTCTGAAGTAATGAAGATGAGCTAGTGAATCATAGAAAAAAAGCAATTTTCAGAAGCTAAAGTTAAGAACATTAAAGGCAGTTAAAACGCATGACTTTTCACCTCTGAACTCATCTCTAGGGTTTGCATTTGTGAAAGGAAAAGCACAAGGGAATGAACTTCATGAACAAGAGTATGTAAATGAGGGGCTGGAGAGGTGGCTCAGGGGTTAAGCCTCTGCCTTGCAGGCGGAGGGTCCTGAGTTCGGATCCTAGACCCCACGTGTAGACGCCAGGTGGAAGCGGGGGCGGCCTGCGTGTCGGGTCCTGGTATGGCGGAGCCAGTGAATCCCGGGGCAGAGTAAACAAGGAGGAGGCAGTCCATGGTGGTTCCCGAATTCGTCCATGGTTCTACACACACATACACGCATATACACACACACACATACACATGCACAATTGAATAAATAATAATAAAAAATTAAAAAAAGAGTATGTAAATGACAACTGTGAGAGAAATGGTATAGTAAGAACAATACTTTCCATTTTTTTGCTGCAGAGACAGAAGTACTTTAAGGGACACAGGCATAGGCATGTATCAGAACAAGTCACAAATATCAGAACAAGTCACAAAGGAATAAAAACATTTAAGTCTCATTCTTTTTTTTAATTTTTTTAACCTTTTTAAAAATATTTTTTATTTCATTTTTTTGTTCAATTGTGCGTGTGCGCGCGTGTGTGGTGTGTGTGTATGTGTAGAACCACTAACGAATTCGGGAACCACCATGGACGCCTCCACCTCCTTCTGCCCCGAGATTCACAGGCTCGGCCCTACCAGGACCAGAAATGCAGGCCGCCCCCGCTTCCGCCCGGTGTCCATACGTGGGGTCTAGGATCCGAACTCAGGACCTTCTGCCTTCAAGGCGGAGGGTTAATCTCTGAGCCACCTCTCCAGCCCCTTAAGTCTTCTTATAGATCATCTACTTTTCAAAGAGAAACCAAAACAGCCATCACCTGAAACAATCACACAAACCATATTCTTTATATTGAATTTTACATGGCTTGTAAATTGAAACAAACATACATAATGACATATATCTTCATTTTATTCCTAAGTAAAATATTCTTACATGAATTCAACATGAATATTCAACATGAATATTATTATTATTTTACTGTGGCTAAAATATATGAATAACAAAAATGTAGCAGAATCCAGAGAAATTATTTTAGAGTTGATATAAATTGCTATCTAAAGCAACACAGAAAACAAGCTTTCTGTGCATTTCCAACTAGATGTTTATCGCCCAGATGCATTGTAGGGAGCTGTGTTTATTATCCTTTCATTGTATTCAAGTCAGTGTAATCCAAATTCTGTCAGATTACTTTTTCTTTAATTAAAATGCTTAGCATAGCTTTTCTGCAGAGTGAAATGTAATGATGTTGAATAATTTGCCTTAAGATAGATCATCAAGGTGAACCCAAAAACAACACAGAAAAGCAATGTAATTAACTGTAAAAGAAGGTAGTTAGAATGATTTGTGATTTAAGCTGAAATAGATTAATAAAAAACAGTAGTTTAATTAAGTCTAATTTTAAGAAATGAATATATTTGTTCTCTTGGTTCACTCACGCATTTGCTGTTCCTCCAAATGACATTTCGAACACCCTTTTTCATTGTTTGTGATGGGCTCACAAAAATGTATATAAAACAATGCACAGCCAACTTGCATGTATGCATTATGGCCTCAGAGCTTAACTGAAAAAAGAAGTTTTCATTTATATGAATCCCCAAAGTTACAATTTCTGCACATCACAGAAGCAGTAGAAAGAATTCTACAAAATCTGCCAGTGCCATTAACAAACTTAATTGATCTTTTTATTATAGCACTTTCAAATTTTTGGCTTTGTTTCAATTTTCATTAGTAATTAGTATTCCATATTTGTTTAGAAAGCACATAATTTCTGTCTTGGATTTGATTCAATTTCTTAGTTTTAAAATTAAAATTCTACTCCTATTCTTTATTGGGAAAGAATGACAAACCTGTAGAGAGTGTTCGAGTTTAACAGAAACCTATTTCTCTATAGCAAATCTGCTCAAACACTAGAAATTTAAAAATTCCACAATGTATTGTTTTCTAAAGATTCAGTCTTCTAATGCCTTTGCTAGAATCCTATAAGCTGTTCAAAAGCTGATAGGACCTGAACACAGGTGATATCTTTGACATAATACTGGATTTCAGATGCAGTGTCTTGGACATTTCTCTGCTTCATTGGATGGCATAGTCTCATTTTTATGGCAATATTATTTTATCCTAAAATGGCAAAGTTATGTTCATACAATGTCCAGACTCATGAGCAGAGGAGAAGGTCTAGTATACTGTATTTGATTTACAGGTTGCCAGCTACTCAAGAAGCAATTTTCTCACCTGCTCAGGGAGTGGTCCTACTCTAATTGATTAAAACAATCTCTTATAGGCTTGTCCAGAAGTCTGGCTTAATCAAATAATTTCTACAATATCTCATTTCACAAGTGTCAAATTGTTGGCAAAAATAACTATCATATTTTTTCCAGCGATTAGATTCTTAGAAAAATTTGTTTGTCATTTACATGACTCATGGTTACATTTGTTCACTACTTAATTTTCTAAAATGTGTAGAAATAGATTGAATATGGAAGAAAAAGAATAGAATATGAGTCTCTTCGGGAATTAAGAAAAATATTAGATTAGAAAAAAATGAAGAAAAAAACTAGAATATTTTCCAGGTGTCCTCTACTCCTGCTCTTGAAGGAAAATAGACATTATTCATAGTTAATATAATTAATATGCTATTTTCATATACCCATACATCACTCTTGAAATCAATAAGACAATGAAGCTATCATATGCATCATATCATCTGGATAGTTTTCTGAAAAATTTATTTATCATCAGGCATATTAGGTGTAAAGAATGTTTTAATAGCTATGCATGTTTTCAACACCAGCTCTGATGCCCACAGAACAGCTTTTCACTGCCATATCCAGGTTTCTTGGGTTACAGCTCTAATGTGTTATTGTTTTTGTTTAGACTCCACATAAAACAAAGATCCTGAACTTCCTCTTGTGGCTTATTCTCTTTGTCATGTTACCTGTCAGGTTCACCAAAGGTGTAAATCTACTGATAGAATTTATCTAAAATAAATGCTTATCAGAAGAATTTCCTGTCTAATTTAAAGTTCACAGTCCTGAAGTGTCTTAGTATTTTACTCACATCATCTGAAATACACCCATTTAATTAGCCAGTGGAGTTATTCTTATCAGACGACACATGTAATTTCTTGTTATTCATTAATTTACTGTAACAAAAATGTACTAAGAGGCAATTGCAGACGTTATTAATGCTTGACTTTTCAAAATATCACTTTAGGGAATGAGGAGAAAAGACTCATTCTTTCAGGAGGTGTTTTTCAAATACTCATTATAGAAAGAAATTCCTTTCCATTACTTAACAGGCAAATGTTGGCCAGTCTGAGGTGGAACTACCCAGTAATCCCAGAGCTCAGGAGCCTAAACAAGGGTACCATGACTTTGAAGCAAGCCTAGACTACGTTTAGATACAGTATCCAATTAAAAATTAATAAAAATCAAGCATGAATGAAAACTATTGTTAACTGTACTTTTTTAAAGACTTTTTAAAGTCAAACAATTTCATATAATATTTTAAATCTTGACAGACATAATTTGACATAAATTACCTTTGAAAAGGAAGGTAAGAAAATAAGGTTTTTTTAAATTATAGTCAGTTATATTATTATATTAGATATCACACTATACAGTCTGATTCAACACTACATTCAGTAAACTTTACATTCAGTTTTATAAAGTACAATGATTGGTAGGCACACGCATGACCAATGAAAGCAGTCATACATGGAAGAATTCAAGTTGATTTCCATATTATTTTTCTGTCATTATTGCACTCTTTGAAGTGAGTCAAAGACAATGAAATATCTATGACAGACAATGAAATATTTAAATTTCATGATGAGTTTGTATTAATAGACCTTTCATGTTACAGAAATCTCTGACCAAAAAGAAGACTTAAGATATGGGACTAACACCTGTTAAGTGCCTGGTTGTGAAATTAATTATCTCAGATCACTGAAATTTAGAGAAGAAACAGTGTGGTGTGATACAAGCTAGAAAAAAATGAACATTTCAAAATGATATCATTCTGAAAAAAGCTGAATCAATGAAAATGGTATTTGATATCTTTTATTATTATTATTTGTTCAATTGTGCATGTGTGTGTGTGTGTGTGTGTGTGTGTGTGTGTGTGTGCGTAGAACCACTGGCGAATTCGGGAACCACCATAGACGCCTCCACCTCCTTCTTGTTTTACTCTGCCCTGGGATTCACAGGCTCCGCCCTACCAGGACCAGAAACGCAGGCCGCCCCCGCTTCTGCCCAACATCTGTACATGGGGTCTAGGATCTGAGCCCAAGACCTTCTGCCTGCAAGGCAGAGCCTTAACCTCTGAGCCACCTTTCCAGTCCCGGTATTTGATGTCTATACATGAAAAACATCAAGTTGAACCTGCATTTCCAAACCATAAAAATTAATTAAGTGACAATAACATAAAAATAAAAGCTAAAAATCACGACACTGTCATAAATAATCCAGGGTATAAATCTTCATTATTGTGAATTACATAATAATTTCTCATGTGATATCAAAAGACCAAACAATAGAAAATCAATCGATTTAAGCCTATTAAAATTTATTGTACTAAACAGAACTACTCAATAAAGTGAAAGTACAATCCATAGAGAGATAGAAATCCTAAAATTACATTTCTAGGGAACAACAAATAATTCTTACTAATAAAACACAATTTGAAACGTCAAACTGAAATTTGCTGTTCTTTAGAAAGCAATATTAAGGTTGATCCAGTCACAAAACTGTAAAGTGCAACCAAAGGTCTCTGAGCCCATATTGTTTGTGTGCTCAAAGCAAACTCAGGTCTAAGCTAAACAGGATACATTTCTAGGTGTTTTTTTGTCAAAGAAATATATGACAGTGCATTTTCATGCATTTTTAAATTCTGCTAAAAGTTTTATCCTGTAGGGGCCAGTGAGGAAATTCAGCGAATCAGTGATGACCTGAGTCACTCAGCGATGACCTGAGTTGGATTACTAGAGTTTACATGGTGAAAAGAGAGAACCAATTCCCACATGTTCATCTCTGAACTCCACTGTATGCGCATTCACATGGGTGCACACAAATAAACATGCTCACACACAAAATAATAAGTACAATTTTTCTTAAATTCTTAAAAGAATATATTTCTAAAAAAGTGAACTTTCCCAGATTATGCAATTTGTTCCCCCTACCTCCCAAGGGAATGCATGCAAATTGTCATTGTGTATAAGGAGAAATGCTCACTTATTATTAATTAGAGAATATTAAATTAAAAACACAGAGACCTGTTCATACCCTTTAAAATAAAAACTATATGAAATAAAATTTGACAAGAATGTGAATAAGTTGAAAAACTGACCCAACAATGACAGAATTGCCACATACTGTACTAATTGTAGAATTTAGTGTTTAATGGATATACCATAAGAATTAGTCCTTCCATTTCTTTTTTTTTTATTTCAGCTCATACAAACTTATTAGGTACACCAGCTCCCTCCCTCCCTCCTCCCCCCCACGTACCCCCTGTTCCCCCTCCCCACCCTTCTCCCTCCCCATCCCCCAGTGCTTCCCACCCCAATTCCCAGAGAGTCCTTTCTTGTGCATGTCTGATTTTCCTCTGGGCCCTCCTCTCCGATGACGTACAAGGACCCAGTGGCCTTTCCCGAACCCTTTCCCGTGCTCCCCTTAGGTATAGGAACACTGCTGTGGCTGCCAATCCTTGGCCTCCAAGGATCTTGGTGCCTTTAGCAGATGCTAGACTTTGTGAGGTCAACAGTGTGTTGGACAATGCGCAGGGCATGCAAAGTCCAATTATGATTGCTTCAGCCCTAACTAGTACAGAGTATCTTACATATCATTGCTCCTCCCATCCTTATGCTCTTACACTCTTACCGCTCCCTCTTCCGCAAATTTCCCTGAGCTTCAAGAGAGACTAAGCTGGCCTAGTTCTAGGTGGTTGATATAGAGTCTCTGAAGTTCTGGATTGTGGTTTGTTGATTTTCTTTTGCAGTTTTGCTGCTCCTGCAATGCCCTTCACTCCATCCTGGTGGGCATTGTATGTTACCCCCTGGCTAGAGACAAAAAGCTGTTAGAGTCTTGTGATAAAAGCACATTCAAAGGTAGATGTAATAAAAGTGGGAAACCACAGTGAGGGAGAGGTCTATCACCCATTTGCAAAATGGTTACTTTTTATCTGCCAGACTATATGCCCTCCTCTTCTGGTGAGATCACACCCCCTCAGTAATAAATGATCAGGAACAAAAGTCTGTGAACTTAATCAGATGTCTCATTACTTATTTGGGTCCTTGGTGGAGGCCTATTTTCCCTGCTGTAACATGGTCCCTTCTCTCCTTGTTTCTGGTGTGGCCCTCCTACCCCATCCCTCCTGTTCATAATCCTTGGAATTACTGTCTCTAGGTAGGCTAGGTGGGTTTGGTACTAGGAGCCACCTATTAGGGAGTACACACGGCACTTAATTTTCTGGGTCTGGGATACTTCACTTAATATAATTGTTTCTAATGACATCCATTTCCCAGCAAATTCCAGTAATTCATCATTTTTGATGGCTGAGTAGCACTCCATTGTATAGATGTACCACAGTTTCCTTATCCACTTGTCAACTGTTGGACATTTGGGCTGATTCCATGACTTTGCTATTGGAAACAGTGCTGCTATGAACATGGTCGTGCTTGTGCTATCAAGGTGAACCTCTGCTGTATGGGGGGTTATTCCCAAAAGTGGAATAGCAGGGTCATATGGCATTTCAATCTTTAATTTCTTTAAGAATCTCCAGACGGCTCGCCAGAGTGGCTGTATGAGCCTGCATTCCCACCAGCAATGTAGGAGAGTTCCCCTCTCTCCACATCCTCTCCAGCATTTGTCGTTGTTAGTATTGTGGATTTTTCCATCCTGACCGGGGTGAGATGATATCTCAGGGAAGTTTTGATTTGCATTTCCCTGATAGCTAAAGAAGTGGAGCAATTTTTAAGATATTTGTTAGACATTTTAATTTCATCCCTGGTAAAGTTTCTTTAAGTTCCAGGGCCCATTTTTTAATTGGGCCATTGGTTTCCTTGGTGTTTAGTTTTCTAAGTTCTTTGTGCACTCTGGACAATAGAGCTCTATCAGATATGTGGTTAGTGAAGATTTCCTCCCATTCTGTGGGTAGCCTTTGAGCTGGCGTTACAATCTCTTTATCTGAACAGAAGCTCTTTAATTTCACAAGATCCCAACTGTTGAGAGTTGGTAGCAGTGACTGTGCCATTGGATGTCTGTTTAGGAACTGTTGGCCTAGCCCAATCAGCTCGAGGGAGTTCCCTATCCTTTCAACTTTGGTTTTTATAGTCTCTGGCCTGATATCAAGGTCCTTGATCCATTTGGAATTAAGTCTTGTACATGGTGACAAGTACGGGTCCAGCTTTAATCTTCTGCATGTGGAGATCCAGTTTTACCAGCACCATTTGTTGAAGATGCTGTTCTTTTTCCATTGGATTCTTTGGGCCCCTTTGTCAAAGACCAAATGGCTGTAATTTTGTGGGCTTATATCTGGGTCTTCAATCCTTATCCATTGATCTGTGTGTCTATTTTGGAGCCAGTACCAGGTTGTCTTTACAACTATGGATTTGTAGTATGGACAAAGGTTTGGTATGGTTATACCTCCAGCTGTGTTTTTGTTACTCAGGATTGTTTTTGCTATCCTGGGTCTTTTCTGCCTCCATATGAACTTTGAGATTGTTTTGTCAACTTCTTTGAAGAATTGCTTTGGGATTTTGATTGGTATAGCATTGAATCTGTATATTGCCTTTGGTAGGATGGTCATTTTCACGATGTTGATTCTGCCAATCCAGGAACAAGGGAGGTCTTTCCACCTTCTGGTGTCTTCTGCTATTTCTTTCTTTAGGGTTTTAAAGTTTTCATTGTAAAGGTCTTTTACCTCCTTGGTTAGGTTTATACCAAGGTATTTCATTTTTTTAGGGGCTATAGTGAATGGGATTGTTTCTCTCAAGGCTTTTTCACTTCTTTCATTCTGGGCATATAGGAAGGCCTCTGATTTTTGCACATTTATTTTGTATCCTGCCACCCTGCTGAACTTCTCAATTAGTTCCAGGAGCTTCCTGGTGGAGTTTCTGGGATCACTCAGGTATAAGATCATGTCATCTGCAAATAGGGATAGCTTGACTTCTTCCTTGCCGATTTGAATCCCTCTTATGTCCCTTTCTTGTCTTATGGCTTCAGCTAAGACTTCAAGTACAATATTGAATAGAAGTGGTGAGAGTTGACAGCCTTGTCTAGTTCCTGATCGAAGTGGGAATGCTTACAATTGTTCCCCATTGAGCATAATCCTTGCTGTGGGCTTGTTGTATATAGCTTTTATTATATTGATAAAGGTTCCTTCCATTCCTACTGTCTCTAGCGTTTTGATCATAAAAGGCTGTTGGATCTTGTCAAAAGCTTTTTCTGCATCTATCGAGAGTATCATGTGGTCTTGGACTTTGGACTGGTTTACATGATGAATTACATTTGCGTATGTTGAACCAACCTTGTGTGCCGGGGATGAAGCCTACTTGGTCCCCATGAATGATCTTTTTAATATGTTTTTGAATCCGATTTGCTAAGACTTTGTTGAGAATCTTTGCGTCTGTGTTCATCAGGGAGATCGGCCTATAGTTTTCTTTTTTAAGTGAATCTTTATTAGGTTTTGGGATTAAAATGATATTAGCTTCATAGAAGGAATTTGGTAGTGTTCCTTCCTTTGCTATTTTAGGGAACAGTTTAAGGAGTATTGGTGTTATTAACTCCTTAAATGTCTGGTAGAACTCTGTGCTGAATCCATCTGGTCCAGGACATTTTTTGGTGGGAAGATTCGAGATTACTTCCTCAATTTCCTTATATGTTATAGGACTATTTAGAATCTTCTGATTCGTAGTCAGACGCGTTATCCATTGCGCCACTGGCCCGTGTTATAGGACTATTTAAATAATTCACAACTTCCTGATTCAATTTAGGTAAGTTGTGTTTACTTAGAAATTCATCCATCTCTTTTGTGTTGTCAAACTTCACAGAGTATAAGTTTTTGAAATATGATGTTATAATTCTCTGGATTTCTTGGGTATCAGTAGTGATAACTCCATGTTCATTTCTAATTTTGTTAATTTGGGTTTTCTCTCTCTTGCTTTTGGTTAGTTTCGCTAGGGGTGTATCAATCTTATTGATTTTTTCAAAGAACCAGCTTTTTGACTGGTTGATTTTTTCTATCGTTTTCTTAATCTCGATTTCAGATATTTCTCCCCTTATTTTGCTAATCTCCTCTCTTCTACTACTTTTGGGATCAGATTGCTCTAGTTTCTCTAAAGCTTTAAGCTGCATTGTTAAGTTGTTTATTTCTGATGTTTCCATTTTTTTGACCTAGGCATTAAGAGCTATGAACTTACCTCTTAGAACAGCTTTCATTGTGTCCCAGAGATTTTGGTAAGTTGTATTTTCGTTATCATTCACTTTCAGGAAATCTTGAATTTCCTTTTTAATTTCTTCATGAATCCAGTTCTCATTCAGCATTATAGTGTTAAGTTTCCCGGAGTTAGTGTATTTTCTCTTGTTTGATGTGTTGTGGATGTCCAGCTTTAGGCCGTGATGGTCTGATAGGGCACACGTTAGAATTTCAACTTTCTTGTATATGTGTAGATTCATTTTGTGGCCCAATATGTGATCTATTTTGGAGAAAGTTCTGTGTGCTGCTGAGAAAAATGTGTATTCTTTGGTGCGTGGGTGAAAAGTTCGATAGAGATCTGTAAGGTCCATTTCTTTCAGGGTTTGATTAAGTTCCAAAGTGTCTCTGTTAAGCTTTTGACCTGTTGATCTATCCCATGTTGAGAGGGCGGTGTTGAAGTCCCCAAAAATTATCGTTTGGGGGTTGATTTCTTGCTTTAGACGCTGTAGGGTTTCTTAATGAATGTGGAGGGGCCCGTATTGGGTGCATATATGTTCAGTATTGTGAAGTCTTCCTGGTGAATTGTACCTGTGACTAAAATGTAGTATCCATCCGTGTCTCTTATAATTTTCTTTGGTTTGAAGCCCACTTTGTCTGATAGCATAATGGCTACCCCTGCCTGTTTTCTGCTTCCATTTGCTTGTAAAATTGTTGACCAGCCTTTTATTTTTAGAGCGTGCCTATCTTTTGTGGTGAGATGGGTTTCCTGCAGGCAGCAGATTGTTGGATTGTGATTTTTAATCCAAGATTGTAATCTGTGTCTCTTGATCGGTGAATTAATTCCATTAACATTTAGTGTTATAATGAAGAAACTATTGTTAATTCCAGACATTTATTATCTTTAGTAGCTTTTATAAGTATATTGCTTCACTTTTAATGGTGTTATATTTGCCTTCTGTTCTCCTGCATATGCCTGTTTTTTTCTTCACGCTTGAGTATCATTTCTAGCATTTTTTGAAGGCCTGGTTTGGTGGACATGTATCCCTTCAAGTTGTCTTTGTGCTGGAAAATTTTTCTTTCTCCCTCGATCATGACGGATAGTTTTGCAGGGTAGATCAGCCTGGGTTGACATTTTTGCTCATTCAATACTTGAAGTATGTCTCTCCAAGCTCTTCTTGCTTTTACTGTTTCGACTGAGAAGTCATTTGTTATTTTAATAGGTTTACCTTTAAAAGTGACTTGCTTTTTCTCCCTTGAAGCTCTCAGCACCAGTTCTTTATCTTGAATATGGAGTGTTTTAACTATTATTTGCCGCGGTGTGCTTCTATTTTTGTCGTATCTGTTTGGGGTGCGGAATGCCTCTTGTATATGGATGGGCCTCTCTTTTTTTTAGATGAGGAAAGTTTTCCTTGATGATCGTTTAAAAAATTTCCTCAGGGGTGGTATTTTGAGATTCTTGCTCTGGTATTCCATGAATACGCATGTTAGGCTTTTTCAGGGTGTCCCATATCTCTTGGATATTTCTCTCAAGTATCTTTTTGGCTTTAACAACCTCTTCCATTGAGCTGGTTAGTACTCCCACTTTATCTTCAAGGTCTGAAATTTTGTTTTCTGCTTCATTAGTTCTGCTGATAAGACTCTCTGTGGCGTTCTGGGTTGAAGATAACTTGCCTTTTAGCTCAGTTTTAAACTCTGCCTGAGTTTGTTTTAACTGCTCTATGCCACTTTTTGTTTCTTGCACTGTTTTTCTCAACTCCTCCAGATGTCTGTTGTGTTCCTCTTCAAAGCGATTGATTCGATTATGTAATTCCTCCCTGATTTCCTCTTTCATAGTATTGAACATGATAATGATCATATTTTGAAAGTCTTTATCCTGGGTGGGGCTTTCTTGGCCTTTTTCCATGGGTTTGTTCTTGTTGGAGTCTAACATTATGGGATTAATTTCTTCAGTGGGAAATTTGTTTACTTGAGTGTTGCTTCTCATGGATTTGCACTTTGACTTTGGCATTGTCATTTTAACTCTTAAGATCTCTCAATTTCACTAAACTGAATTATTTGGCCTGGGGTCCTGGTGGGCGGGGCGGGCGGAGACTTACCTAGGTCGTGGGGTGAGGCCCGGCTGGACCGCCTGCGCGTCCCAACCGGTGGAGCGGGGTGGAGTGCAAAGGAGGGATGGGGGCGAGGGCATGGAGCTATTTAACCTGAGGGCAGCCTGGGCAGGGCCCGGGCACAGGGGGAGGTCCTCCTCGTCCCTCGGCCGGCTCGTGAGGCTCCGGCTGGATGTTGGGAGTCGGAGCCGGGTCCCTGTGGGCCGACCTGGGGTCCTGGTGGGCGATGCACGGGGTGGGGACTTACCACCTAGGGCGCGGGGTTGAGGCCCGGCTGGACCGCGCGCGCGTCCCGACCGGCGGAGCAGGGTGGGGTGCAAAAGGCCTTCCATTTCTTTTTTCTTCTTTTTTAAACTAAGAATTATCCTTTTATGCAAGCATAATGAGTGATTTTTCTTTATCTCCCTCCTTTCTTTATCCCTCCCTCCTTTTCCTATCCTTCACCAATCCATCTCTCTTCCTCCCATGCTCCTGCCTGTCTGCTTGTGTGGACAACAAGGTTATGTTAGGGTTGTCTGCTCTAGGAGGATCTCAGGCCTCTGTGGCAGCTTAAATGGCCCTCCCTTGAGTAGACCAACAGAAAGGGATGCTCCCCTTCACCTGTCTAATCCTTTTTCCTAAGATTTCCACTGTGTGTAGTTATCTCTCCTGAGTTCCTTGCTGGTCCATGGGGGGAATGTTGATGTCCCAGTTGCTTTTCTGTGCTATGAGAGAACACCCAAACTTAAGAAACTCAATGGGAGAAGGGACATTAATTCAATTTTTGGTTCCAGAGGGGAGATAGAGTGTGTCATGGAGGAAACAGCATGGCTGGTGGCAGAAGCTGGGGGGAGCTCAGTGACTCACCCACCCAGAAGACTGAGAGCTTTAACATCACTCATGTGTTTGGGAAGGTCATGGCATCTTTGAGAGGTGGAGTCTTGCTGGAAGGCAGTTTACAAGGGATGGGCTTTGAGGTGGATTAGCCCCACCCTACCTCCTGGAGAAATCTGCTTTTTGAGTAGGAGTCTTTTGGCTCTCATTCTCCAAGATGTTTGCAGTGATTTATCCTGCTTCCAGCTTCAGCCACCAGCAATGCCATGAAAAGACTGTATTGCCCCTAAGCTGAGTATATCTCCCTTTCTCCCATAAGTTGCTTGACTTTGGATGCGCTCACAGCAACAGTTAAGAGTTAACTGATACACTGATACTCTGCACTCTGTCGGTTGTTGTCTATTTCACTACTTTTCCCTTGCAATAGCCTGCATCTTGTTTGGGTATTGACATCTTTTCTTCTACCAAACTGACGCTAATGCTAAGATGCACTTATAAGGGAAAGTGTGATATTTAAAATTGACAAATTATGTGAAGCAGGCTGGAGAGGTGGCTCAGGGGATAAGCCTCCGCCTTGCAGGCGGAAGGTCCTGAGTTCGGATCCCAGATCCCACGTATAGACGCCAGGCGGAAGCGGGGCGGCCTGCGCTTCTGGTCCTGGTAGGGCGGAGCCTGTGAATCCCCGGGCAGAAGGAGGTGGAGGCGTCCATGGTGGTTTGCGAATTCTTCCGTGGTTCTACACATACACAGACACACACACACGCACACACAGACGCGCGCGCACATGCACACAGTTGAATAAATAATAATAATAATAAAAAAATTTTTAAAAAATGTCTTTAAAAAAATTATGTGAAGCAATATTATGTATAAAACAAAGTGTGAAGCTCTTGATATTCATAATATAACTGTAAATGAAACAGTTCGATATTCATTATATTTCCAGATGGAAATAGCTCAATCATCATAATGCTACAAGGTGAAACAGCACAAAAAATCTAGCAACTGAGCCTAAATAAGCATGAATCTTTTTAAAAAAAAAAATTGTCATTCGTCATTAATAACAAGTAAAATACTAATATATTGTACAAAGCATAAACTAGAGAAATCTTGTGTTCTAGTATTGAGGAAAAAAATGTGCTATATACTTCGATCTTTTCTTATACTCTAAAGAGATTGATGTCAAGAAATGGAAATCAGAGGTCACAAAGTTGTTACATGCCTGTAATCTCAACATTTCCAAGTCCGAGTCAAAGAGATTTCCAGGAATTCAAACGACCACGTATTAAACAGCAAAAACTTAAAGCAGTGATTGCCCAGGAATGGATTGGTTTATCAGATAGAGTCAATTGTGTGTCTGATAACTAAAATTCTTTTTAAGTGATGAAAATCTTCTAAAGTTCCCTAGAACAGAGTTAATTGTATGTAATTTTGGCATAACAGATGTGGAATCAAGATAGTTAAGTAGCCAAGGACAGCTTGAACTTCACAGAAAAGCATTGTCTCAAAAGAATAAAAAAACTTGAATGATTGAAAAAGAAAAGAATATTGATGTTGGTGCTGTTTCACAAATTAAAATACTAAATTCTAAGTTCTTGAGTCAAGTTAAGACTTTGCCTTGCAAGCAGAATACCCTGAATGCAGATCCCAGATCCCACTTTAAAACGCCAGACAGAAGTGGTGGTGACCTGCATGTCTGGCTATGGTGGGTAGAGCCTTGGAAATCCCAGAGCAAAGCAAAAAGGAAATAAAAACAATCAAAGATAATTCCCAAAGTCACTCTTGGTCTTCCATAGGGACATACAGTGCCCTCTGATACACATACACAACACACACACACACAAACACACACACAATAAATAGAGTTTAAAAAAATACTAAAAACGACTGATCTTAAACTTATATACTATATGCAAATTATATCCCCCAAATGGTAATCAGTAATGAAATCTTTCCCCAAAAGGATCAATTCGTTTCAGAATTTTAAGAGTCTTAAGGAGTCATAACAATTTTCAATGGGAAAAAGGCAGAGTTTAAAAGATTAATATTAATAACAATAATAGTAATTACTAAATTAAGTTATGAAGCTGGGATTGGAAGCTGAGGTGGCTGAGATTTCAAAACCTTTGTCCCACTCCCCCCCCCCGAAAAAAAATGACCTGAGCTCAGAACCCAGGACTTAAAAACACCAGAAAGAAATAACAGCAGCCTAAACTTCCAATCCTAGATGAAAGAGCCTGGTAACTCCCAAAGCAAAGCCATAAGAAGCACTTTAGGATGAGTCCTTTAAGTCGCTGTAACAGTTATTCTTAACTACTGCTGTGAGACAGCACCCAAAGTCAAACAACTTAAGGGAGAAAGGGAAATTTATTCTACTTACAGTTCCAGAAGGGAGATACAGTCTTTCATGGCAGAGGTGACATGGCTGGTGGCTGAAGTGGCCAGGTTGTCACTCCCATCCATGTGGTTCCTTTTATCTGGTCTACTACTGGGAGGTTACAATGAGATCTAGGGAGGTTTACATCAGAACTAGTGCTGGTCTTTGCATTGTCAATGTGTTGCCCTGGATAATCTCTTCAGGTCATTTTACTTAATGCCAAGTGTGTCAAATTGACACCCAGGATTAACTATCACAGTCACCTTGGGGCCTCCGAAGAAATATACACTCACGTTCTTTCTTTTACATACCACCCACAGAGGAAAAAAGATAAAACCTAAGGAGATATAAATTAACACTGTAGATAGAAATAACAATGTAAATGAATTACAACCACAGAATTCTTTTCTATTTACCTACTGCACACCTTGGTCTGTATTTAGTTTTCCTTCATTCCTTGTTTTGCACAGCATAGTCAAAATCTGAAAACTGTTCCATTCTTAAATTCCTTATAGTTTTTGGATGTCTGTATTTAAATATATGTATATATATATATATATATATATATATATATATACATATATTTAAAAGAAATTTTCAAGGTCTTAATATCCCCTTTTAATGAAGGACATCAAATTAGAACCTAAAATTTTCCTTTACATATTTTAATTTAATGTAGTCAATACTATTGACAAGAACAGATAATAGAAGGCCAAGTCTGCTTGACATTTGCTTCTTGGTTTCTCTTTTGCCTATAACTTATTGAAGTTCTATGCTATATAGATTTTTATTAATAATCATTAGTAACTTTTGATGACTTATTGATAAGTTTTATCTTTGTGTAGGCAATGTTTTTTGACAGTTTAATCATAACCTCAATTAAAAGAATCACTGTGTTGCTAATTTCAGAGAAATCTCTTTTTCAATTTAGATAAGGAATTTTGTGTATTTCTCTCTCTCTCTCTTTCTCCCTTTTTCTGTCTTTAGCTCTTCCTCTGTGACTATTTCATCTTTTAAACAGTGATGGTTCTTATATTGGTGGCTGGTCTATATTTACAGTTTTTCATTGATTCTTACTTAAGTTATTTTTCTCAGGAAGTACCAAAATACAGATGTACATCATTGTTTTAGAGAAAGTTCCAATATTCTAAATTACATCTCTTAAATTGATATAACCATTCTGAGAGGGAAGAGGAAGATCATTTTATTTCTAAGATTGTGGTGATTTTCCCAGTATTATAGAAACTGCTATAACCTTGTGACTGAAGTATAGTTACTGCACATACCTAGAAGAAAGAATAGGATTGTCCCTGTCAAATAAAAAATAGAAACATATTTAAATTTTAGTGTGTTTCATCAAATTCTGAGGGAGTTTTAGATAAGAAGAAAATATTTGGTTGGCTACACACACACACACACACATTATCTTTGTGGATTTTTGTAAGGTAGGCTAAAAAAGTAAAAACATCAGTATAGTACTAAATTCTTTATCCCCTACACCTTTTTTTCCCTTTGAGTGTGTGTGTGTGTGTGTGTGTGTGTGTGTGCGCGCACATTGGTGTTTGTGTATTAGTGTCTCGAGGTGGGGGTTGTTTCAGTTCACCTTCATGCTTGCTGATAAAGGACCATTAGACAGCTTAAGGGAACAAGGGGTTTATTTTCTTACTGATAGTCCAGTTACAGCCTATAGTTCAGCTTGACTCAAGAACATGCACCAACACCAGGAGGAGAGAACTGGCCACACGATCTCTACATAATGGCTAAGAGAGGTAGACACAAGGATGCTGACTCTCTCAAACAGCTCTCCATCATTTATTCCAGGGCCTAATCCCACTCACCATAGGCTGGAACTTTCTTCATCAGCTAGACAATCTCCTTCAGGTTCACCCTGGCTTAACTCAACTACTAATTCTCCACAAATGTGCCCAGAGCTCAAACCCTCAACTTTCAGTTTGACACCTGTGTCTAACCATGACATTGGGGGAGGGGGGTGTTTTAGGAAACATCAGGATTGTTTCTTATTACTTTTGACTTTGCTCTGGAATTTCCTAGACTCGACCATTCAGAATGGAAAGTACAGGCCTTCGCCATTTCTACCTAGCATTTTCATATGGGATCTGGGATCTAAACTCAGGTCTTTCTGTTTGAGAGGCAAAGTCTTATCCCAGCCCCTACCCTAACACTTTTATAACATTTATTGATTAATGAATTTCACAGTATATATAAGTAGCAGCATGTCATTTTTATTCTAAACTTCTCCTGACAAACATGGATGCAAAGTGCTGTGAAATTTTCTAATAATTTTAAATACTGTATCATTTATTGTCACTTGTATCTCTCCACCCCCACCTTTACTTGGCCTTAAAGCATTTAACTCATAAATCATTGGCCCAGCTTAGCCTATGTGATAAACTTTTGAACATGACATTAAGATTGTTTTTCCCTTCTAGAAAACCTACCCATGGCTTATTATCATATATTATGAATTTCCATATTTTATCATAAGTTTTTAGACTATATTTAATTTTTATTGCTGACTCTATTTTACCTTTGGTTATATGGAGGTACTACACTCTTTTTCTTTCCTTTTATTTTCTATTTTTGCCTTTCCGAAATGTTTATATAATTGATTTTTTTCAAATGCTTAAATTTCAGTACAGGAATAAAGTCTTCCAAGAAAAATTGCACACTCTTCACATATAAGATTGTTATTCTTTTTTACTAATTTCCTCCTCTACCCTAAAAACATCCCTTTATCATTTACAACAATGTAAACTCAACTCATATATTTACAGTTTTTCTTATGCATTGCATGACAAGAAATTCAATGACTTTGTTGAATATGTGAGTGAATGGGAAATATCAAACTATATAAGTATCCCATATTCAGAATGATGAGTTAGCTTTTATAAAATTGGAAGTCAAATGCATGTGCATATTCAGTCCTATATAGTTAAGTTTTATGTGACATCAGTTATTATTAGAAGAAGGAAGCAATGTTTGGAATATCTGTGTTAGCTATTAAATAAACAAATCCAATTTAATAATTTTATTCTAAAAATTAAGGAAAAAATACTAGTTGAAGCACTCATATTTGGCCACTACATAGCAAATTTCAAATAAACACAGTTAAGTTTGTGCATCTTTTCTTCTCTTTTTTTCTTCTCCCCATTCGAAGTGTGTGTCCTTGCTGTGAATTTCTTCAAGCATTGTCTTCTGATACTGTGTCTCTGTTTCCCTTCACTTTCTTGGTCTGTGATCTTTTAACTGCTGAATCACATGTAGCTGTCAATGTTTCTTGTCAGTACTTACCACTGCAATCTATAAAATCTTAATCTCAACTTCTCAACCATGAAATGAGGCAGTTAGACAGTTGGTGAAGTATGTTTTATCCCTCCTAATATCTCAAAGATCCTGGCATTTTCACATTTCTAAAGTTTGAGTATCTTTCAGCCCAGAATCTAGACAACTCAGTTTGTGTTCTAATCCAGAATCAATAAGGCAGAAAACTACATTAGGATAAAGAGAAACTTTGAGAAATATCTATGACAAGGCACTGACATTAAATAAAAAGTACTTCATAGCATCAAGGATACACTTTTAATGTTTTACAGATTATTAATTATTGAAATACTATTTTATATGTAAATTCTGATAAGTTGAAACTGCAAAATTACTCATGCTGAATACCCAAATTAGAAATGAAATCAGCATCATTTAATACATGCCTTTTTACATATTGACAAGTTAAATCACTCATCATGACTATTACCTGCATTCAATTCCTTATCTCTTTATTTTTACAGTTTGCAATGCCTTATGTTTTGTAAAGCAACACTACCACACTTCAGCAGCATGAATTCTCTATGAAGTGTTTTTGTTAACTGCAAAGAAATAAAAAAAAACACTCTGAAGAAGTTGAAGCTTATGTAGCTCCAGATTCATTTTTTCAGGAGTTTAGACCAATAATTAAATCTTAGACATCTAACTTCATATCATGAGATGATCACACATTCATACAATGTGACTAAAATAAAGGATAGGTCGCTTAGACCAGGTTACTTAAGCATCCATATACAATGACTTTAAATTTTGGCTAAACCTTTGTTTTCTGAAAACCAAATGTTAAGAAGTTAATAAAAAATGATGAAATAAAATGCAATCTCAGAGCAAAAAAAAGGCTCTTATGAAATGTTATGGGTTTTGTAATATCATCAAGAACAAGAGTTTTGATTTGTCTAAATCTCTACAGTATTTTAATTTAATTAAAAACCCAGAAGGATTAGTAAGATATGGATTCAAAAATCTTAGGCATCCTAGGAAGTACATGAAATATAAAAAGTAGCTTAAAACATTGTATAAAATAACTTGCTTGCATTGTATTATGAATAATGTTGCTCTGAGCAATTACATTCAACATTTTCTTTTAAAAATAAATTTGTATTATTAACCTTGAGAAGATTAATTTAAAATGAACATTTCATAATCATTATACATTTAACAAAACTTTAATTAGATAGGCTCCAGTAGCTCACAGCCAATGGATTTAGAACTAGTTCTTAAATATTATACTCATTGTTCTTTTTCAATATTGCAACGTTGCATAAAAGCTTCATGAAATTTTCTCCCAAATAATTGGAGTTTATAAACTTTACTTTGTTTATAGATTAAATATGAAGTTTCCCTTAAAGAAAAAGCAATATAATTTTAACATGTTCAATAAAAAGTCAATTAAGAAAGTGTGATTATACATTAAAATATTTGTTTAGATAAAAATACAAGTATTGATCTGTTCATTTACCAACCAGTGTACAAACTCTCTAAGAAAACACAGAATATTTTCAGATAATGCCATAGAAAATGCTTCCAAATTGCAACATTTCTCCTTTTACTTCCTGATTTCAGGGATTACAAGGGAGTATACTTTGACCTAAATTTTCATTTCAGTGATAAATTATTTTCCTTATTTTTAGCCAAGTTTTATATGTTATGTAGGGCCTTTATTGTGTGTCTGTCCTGTAAGAAAGGGGTGACACTTACATTTTTAAAAATATATTAATTTATAGACCACTTGAGAAGGAAAACTCTTTTTCTCAAACATGAACTTTTTTGAAAAGATGATATAAATATTTTAATATTTACAATTTTCACTTCAACAGTTTTAAATATTTGAAATGTAATTAATATAGAAGCAATGTCATTACTCAAAAGTTTACTTCCCTATGAAATTAAATGAATATTCTCCTATATTGCTTTTATTCTGAATAAATCATAATCTATAAAAAATCTATATCAAGTAGGGTATAGACTTTATTACTGTTTCCTGTGTGTAAGAAGAGAAAGTTTAAATTTGGTGGAAACTTTACATTTTCAAGTAATTTTGAAAACACCAGCTAATGCCAACTATCTGCTCCTTTTAATTCCTTTGGACTAGCAGTGACTCTCTCTCTCTCTCTCTCTCTCTCTCTCTCTCTCTCTCTCTCTCCCTCGCTCTCTCTCTCTTTCTCAAGCAAATAAAATGTAAAAAATTTGAAAAATCAAATGACAAGTATACAATATTTTAAACAAATACTATTGTAAACAATAGCAGTGACATATGAATACAACTTACAACTTTGAGACCCATAGGAATATTATAGAAGAAAGATCAAAACTAATAAGAAAAAAGCTTCTTAAGTTTCCCATTGTAATTTTTTCTGTTGTTTCCATTTTAATGTTTTTTTCTTTTTTTAGTCCACTGTTATTTTCTGATTTTTTTGAAGTACATCAAATAGGCATGTGTAAAATAATAATAAACAAGTTATGCATGCAGACTGATCACTTCTAACAAAAATCTAAAGTGAACATCACGAGTATGTGCAATACAAGACAGCAACCATCCGCATACTTACTGCACAGTGAAACACTTCTGGTTCATACTGGCCTGTAAACATGATTAGTCAAAATGCTAAAATAAATTTAAAATTCTAATTACTATTTAAGCATAATCATTGGTTATGGCTATATAACAATGAATAAAATATGTAAATTGGAGAAATACTCTCAAAATATTTGATGCCTCCATGTTTTCTAAAAGATTATCATTTCACCTTTGATCTTTCTAAGGAGTTACCCAACCTAAACAATATAATTATTAAATGCACTTTTTAAACAAATTTCCAGCAATAAATAGTCAAAATGCTTAACTTTAGGAGGATAATTTGAAAAAACCTCTACTATTCCCTAGGCATAATTGTTATGACCTTTCTTCATATATAATTTGTATTTATATCATTTGTCTCCTTTGTTTTATATTGATCATCATCCAGAAATGTCCCTCAATTTTCTTGAATGGACATACTAGTTTTCTTCCTTCCTCCTATGGCTAAAATGTAAATGGGAGATTAGCAGTCAACAACAAAGAAAGCATTGAGTCAGGACATGAAATATCATAGCACACATCCAGCCTGAAGAAGGATGATAAAAAAAAAGTGTATGAACTTTGGTGAAAAAATTTATCTCCAGGGGAAGTCTGGTTTTATAGCAAGCAGTCTTGTCCTTCCCAGCCTCCAAGGTGTTTACAGTGACTTAACCCAACTCCAGCTTCAGCCACCAGGCATGTCACCTCCACCATGAAAGAATGTATCTTCCCTCTGGAACTGTAAGCTGAATAAATCTCCCTTTCTCCCTTAAGTTGCTTGATTTTGAATGTTTTTCATAGCCACAGTTAAGAGTAACCATAACAATTGTTTAATGTATTTTCAGAAATATATCTCTTTGTTCTTTTTTTATTTGTACTTTTAGACAGATCTTACTATTATACCATGTTGGCCTCAAACTTGAAGGGGTTCTCTGTTTCTGCTTCCCAAATTCAGGGGTTATTAGAATGTATTACCATGACTAGCACAGAAATCTTTATAAATCTAAATATGATTTTTAAAATAAATATTACACATCTAACATTTCAACATAAAAAATAGTGAAAGGTAAACTTATAGCAAGTGTCTTTAATTACAGAGTGTCTTTAATCATCACTGTGTGAGAAATTGTTAAAAATACAACTTCTAATTAGGTGACAAGTTTTTACTAGTACCTTGAAGGCAGCAAAAAGTAGAAAAACCAATTAAACATTGCTAACGATACTTTCCAGGTGAGTTCTCTAATTCATTTCAGAGTAGCATGAAATATACTTAGAGCCTTTGCCTTACTTTAGAAATATTTTTACAAGAGTACAGTTTTAAAAAGGTCAAGAAATGTGTGATTGCTCCCTAATTTATTCAGTTTTCCTGTAGTTCTTTTGGAAAGTCAAATTACTGCCTTTCCAGCCTAATATATGGCAAACGGTCCTGTGTAAAGTACCTAATATATTGACAAACTACTTAGAAAAGGTAATGCTTAGCAATTTTTTGGGCAGCCAAAGAAAAAAGACAGTTTTGTTTTCTCCACTTTGAAGGTTTATCCTCAAGCATATTCACAACACAGCAAGATTGGCTCTCTTGAATTGCTAAACATGAATCAGATAAAGAATGTTAACACAGGTATGTGTACATCAGGCCTAATTGCCATTTTGATCCTGTGTTATTCATATAGCATTCATACAGTGTTTTTTGTTTGTCTGTTTTATAAGACAATGCTTTGCTACATAATCCAGATTGATGATAAAGCTTGTTTCTCTGTATGATGAAAACATTCATTTGTCACCAGTAGCTGCATCACATTCTGGTTTTCTAAAGGTCACTCTGTTAAAATACAGCATGCAACATTTGTTGTATGAAACAAATGATTTATGTTGTGGCTTTTAATAAATATTATTAAATTACCAGAAAAATTCATACAAGTTTAAATTTTGTCCTTCAATATAAATTAATTATTGTTCCATCACTCCACATTTTAATTTGGTATTAATGTTGACCACTTTCATGCAGGATCCCTTTTTTTCTTAATTCTCCTTATGAGTTCAGTTACTAATCTTTCCTTATTTGTATTTTATTTTATCTTTTTAATAATCTGAGGATTTTATGCCTGAATATGATTTTATATTTTTATACCTTAATCCCCATCCCTCTTTTTCCCATTAAAATCTTTCCTCTTCCCACCAGACTTGCTCCTATTTTCATATCTTTTTGTATGTGAGGCCCTCTGAGTTCCATCTGGGTTGCATTTGATGGCATGTGTCTGAGGATTATTATGGTGCTATATATGCACTTGCTGGTGCCCAGGCACAACCTAGAACAGGAGTGCTAGATAGGATCCAGTGCATCACACGTGCAAGAGAACGTGGGAAAGGTATGGAAAGTTGGTGGGGGAAAGGATGAGGTTGGATGGTATGAGATAAGGAAAGGTAGTAGGTAATGAAAACATACACATTTTTGCTAATATAATTAAAAATAAAATGTGAACTACAAAAATAAAATCTTAGTACTTTGTTCTTACCTAGGGAAGAGTCTCCCCATTTGCAGGTGTTTGACTTAGTTTACAGTGCTAAGCATTGCTCACTGCCAAAACCAAGCATTAAATACATTCAAAAGCAGTTGGTAAATCTCATACTATATATGTCACTACTGCTCCATTGATCACCTCTTTCCAGCATAGTTATCATTGGAACTTACATCATTCACTGATAGGTGAAACTGTTGATTGTTTTTCTCTCCTGGAAACCTACATCATACATTCTAATTCTACTTGCTGGCTTGAAAGTAAAAAAGTCAAAAGTGTATTCTTTTATTATATAAATATATATAGAGTTCAGAGTGGACACTGCTATAAACATATAAATTAGATGATTAATAGCAAATGATTCATAATTGGTGATAGAGAGTAATAAAGAGAAAGATAAATAGATAGAATAGTTTGGTTGAACAGTACCTTATAATATGGAAAAAACTATCTGGAAAAACCTCATGATCTGGTTGCCACTCTCTGTTGACCAGTTTTTATAGCAAGAGAAGGCATTATGCAGGCTGTTGGAAAAGAAAAACCATTAATAATTATGAACTATTAAATGAATATTATAAATGAACAAATTCTGAACTATGAATCCTGTGATCTGAAAGGAACATGGTGGAATATATGCACTGGTGTAATAGTGGCATCAATGCTGTAAGAGTGACCAACTGCTTTCTAACTGGACACAAAACCTGCTACAGGGGTTGAAACTCAAATATGTTCCTACAATTCATGCTAAGAAGTGGTGGAGTGGTAAGTCATAGGCCCTAGGGAGAGATGCAATAAAATTCTTTATTGAAGAAAACATGATTAGATGCCTTCTGGATACCTAATCATAAGCTTAACAATTTGTGTAGCCATCAACCTCTACTCCAGAAACTTAGTTTTCAAGAGTTGGTGGTTGGACAAGAATAACTGCTGAGCACTTGAATTTAATTGGAACATCTAATCTTCTCCCCTTAAGCCTGAAGCAACATTATAGAAAGTGAGCAGAAAGAGTAGAAAGACCACCCTCAGCCTTGAGAAGTGGACCCTCTCATCATCATGACTCGAGGTGATTACAGAGAACCATGGTTACACAGGATAGCTAGAAAAGTGAACCTTTGAAAATGCATTCCCCAATCATGGATGTATACTACTCATAAAAACTAAGATTAATAGTTCTCTTGCTATAAAAAAAAAACAGTTCTCTTAAGTATTGCTGTGAGAGACCATTCAAAGTCAATCAACTTAAGGGTGAAAGGAGATTTATTCAGCTTACTGGAGAAACAGATTTTCATAACAGAGGCAACATATCTAAGTCATTGCAAACATCTTGGAGTCTCACTTCTTCTAAGTCTTCTGTTCTATGATTCCTTTTATCTGATCTGCTACTAGGAGATTCCAATCAAATCTAGGACTGGTCTTTGTATTGTAAATGTATTGATCTGGATAATCTCTTCAGGTAATCTGACACCTGATCTTAGTTAATACCAGGTGTGGTCAAGTTGACACCTGAGATTAACTATCACAAGTCCTCCCATTGTCAAATTGACACCAGATCACATTTTCTTAGGCCACTCTTAATCTCCACATAAAAACAGTAAGATTCATAATTACACCTAACATAATATATCTATCCAAGTACCAACTGTATATGCATTATTTTTCCCAAGAAAAGTAACAAAGTCCCTTGAGAAATACTTAGTCTTTAATGCCCCATAATATATTAGATTACATTTACCACATAACTGCAGATTAAGATTACATTACATAACATATTATCTTCTTACTGAAAACCATACTCAGTCCAACTGTAAAGTCTCAGAACAGACTACATCAGTAGTCAAAACACAGTCCAAAAGTCTAAACTCCAAAGCCTCCTATAAAATCAAAAGACAAGTTACATACCTCCAACAAAAAATGGTACAGAACAAATATTCCCATTCCAAAAAGAAGGAATGGGGGTGCATCAGGAAACTGTGATTCATGACAAGATTGAAAACATCAGGACAAAACTCCAAATCATGTAGTTCCAAGTCCAAGGTGAGCCTCTCATTGAAGCCATCTGAATTCTGAAGGGCTTTGGTTCCACCCCGCCCCCCAATTCAGCTGCTCAGAGAACACATTATTCACTTTGGTTGGCTCCTTCCATAGTATACAGCTGTACTTGGCAGATGTACCATATTGTCACTGGCATCTCTAATATCTTCACTTCCCAATGGCAATCCAGGCTTTAACTCCACAGCACAAACAGCCCTTCTTGTGCTTCTAAACTGCAAGCTTTCTTGCATATGCTGGTTGGATTCCATCATTCCTAAAACCTTGGAGGAGGGATTCAACACCTCCTTCCTTTTGCATCTTTGATGCCTCCAAAACTAATACCACATGGTCTATGTTGCCAAGTTCTGCTATTGCCTTGGGTTAAACATTGGACCACTTGAAATAACAGCTGAATCAGCTTCTCTGTGCTGACTGTGAGAAAAATCACTTTCTCTCCTGGGTGGTTGTTTTAGGGAAGAAACAGAACCTTGCTTTGGAACTCCACCCTTTAGGATTTGCATTCTTATGGATGGGAGCCTTCTCTTAGAATCTTGCCCTCAATGTAGGGCCTCTCCTATTATCTAAATTGAGCTCATCAGTCCTGCTTTGATTTACCAATGAAGCTAATTTCTTTAACAGCAGACATTTTGCTCATTCCCAGATTTAAACTTTAATTTTGTCATTGCATTTTTCATCATCAGATCTCACAGTTTTTGCTTTTTGCCTGATTTCTTGCTCTTTTTAATAATTCTCAAGACAGTTAAAAAGCAGCCATATCACATTTTCATGACTATATTGCTTTGAAATTTCCTCTTCCAAGCACTCCAGTTTAACTTCTGGCAAGCTTTCACGACCAGGGCAAAACTTCACTAAACTCTCTGCTAACACATGGCTCCATCCAATTCCAAACATAGTCCTTGTTCCCTCTGGGCCATCACAAACTGGGCTTCCACTGCCTACATCTCTCACAACATTGCTCTCTTCTGAGCTCTCAAGAGAAAGGCCTATTTGGCCTCATTGCCAATACACAAAGATTTTCCCAGCATGAAGTCCCAAATTTCTCCTTATTTCTCACAACAAACAGTTTCCCAAGGCACACTAGCAACATCACAACATTGGCCATACTGCTGGGTACCAACTTCTCTCATCTTCACAAACAGCTTTAGGTGGTGGTATCAGATGCTCTTAACCTCACAGCAATACCTCACTCCCTTTACCAATTTCAGCAATGGTTACTCTTAACTATTGCTGTAAGAGAGCATTCAACCTAATTAAGAGAGAAAGGGAGTTTATTCACCTTTGTTGGGCCAGCCCAGGCAAGATGGTGCTGGGAGGAAGTGAACAAGGCATAGCCAAGCACATGGGGTCTAATATGGTGCTGGAAGGAAGTGAACAAGGCGTAGTGTGAGGGGCATAACCATGTTTGCATCACAGAGAACCCTGATTGGATCGTAAGAGTTCCATAATAAGGAAACCTACAGAATGGGAGAAAATCTTCACTAACCACATATCTGATAGGGCTCTATTATCCAGAGTGCACAAAGAACTTAGAAAACTAAACACCAAGGAAACAAATGGGCCAATTAAAAAATGGACCTTGGAACTTAAAAGAAACTTTACCAGGGAAGAAATTGAAATATCTAACAAATATCTTAAAAAATGCTCCACATCCTTAGCCATCAGGGAAATGCAAATCTAAACCTCCCTGAGATATCATCTCACTCCAGCTAGGATGGCAAAAATCCACAATACAAACAACACCAAATCCTGGAGAGGATGTGGAGAGAAGGGAACTCTCCTACATTGCTGGTGGGAAAGCAGGATTATAAAACCACTCTGGTGAGCTGTCTGGCGATTCTTAAAAAAGTTAAAGATTGAAATGCCATATGACCCTGCTATTCCACATTTGGGAATAATCCCCCATGCAGCAAAAATTCACCTTGATAGCACGACCATGTTCATAGCAGCACTGTTTACAATAACAATGTCTTAGAATTAACCCAAATATCCAGCAGTTGATGAGTGGACAAGGAAAATGTGGTACATTTATACAATGGAATACTACTCAGCCATCAAAAATGATGAAATAATGAAATTTGCCAGGAAATGGATGGGATTAGAAACAATTATATTGAGTGAAGTATCCGAGACACAGAAAAGTAAGTGCCATTTGTACTCCTTAATTGGTGGATTTTAGTACCAAACCCACTTAGTAACACACTCAAAGATAAATCTCTGTAATATCTACAGTAATAGCAAAGATTATAATCAGGGAGGGAAGGGGAATGAGGGCTCCACCAAAAACAAGAAGAGAGGGGATCATACTACAGCAAAGAAAATAGGCCACCATCATGGACTGTAACTAAGTAATGAGACATCTGGTTGGGCTCGCAGACATTCCTTCCTGGTCACTTGCATCTGATGGGTATGATCTCACCAGAAAGGGAGGGCATAGAGTCTGGCAGATAGAAGGTAACCATCCTGCAAATGGTCTCCTACTCTTATTCCATCTACCTTTGAATCTACTCTTATAATAAGACTCTATTTTAATAGCCTTTTATCTCTGGCCAGGGGGTGACATCTAATACCATCAGGATGGAGCCAAGGGCTGTGCTGGAGCAGCAAAACTGAAAGAAAAAATCAACAAACCACAATTCAGAAAAATCAGAGATTCTACATCAACCACCTGGAACCAGTCCAGCCTAATCTTTCCCCATCGTAAAGCTCAGGGAAATTTGAGAAAGAGGGGATGGTAAGATTGTAAGAGCCTAAAGATGGGGAGGAGCAACAATATGACAGATACTTCATACAAGTTAGGGCCAAAGTAATTATAAAAGGACTTTACATGACCTATGTAATGACCAACATATCATTGAACCCCCAAAATCTAGCATGAAGCACAGGCACTACAATCCTTAGAGGCAAGGGATTAACAGCCACAATAGTGTTCCTGTACTAAAGGGGAACACACACACACAAAAGAGCTGTAGGCAATGCCACTGAGTCCATATAGCTCATCAGAGAGGAGGACCAAGAGGGAAGTTTGACATGCACACTATAGGCTGCTCCAGGAATGGGGGCAGAAGGGGGCACTGGGAGAAAGGGAGGGAGGGGGAAAAGGAAAGAGAAAAGGTGGGGAGGGAGCAAGGGGATCCAGGGAGGGGTAGAGGGAGGGAGGGGAATGGGGTACTTATCAACTTTGTATGAGTGGGAGAAATAAAAAAAAAAAAAAGAAAAAAAGAGTTCCATAATGCTGACCCTAGCCTTTGAAGCCTGCATGCTGTGCTGTCCTTTAATATGATTGGCTGCCCATTTCACACCTCGTGGTTTTTGCCTTTATAAACTGCTGCGCTGCACACAATAAAGTGAGTTCATGCTTCGACTTAACACCCTGCCATGCCTGATTGTCTCCCGGGATCTGGGAATCGGAGGGGCAGGCAGAGCGCTCATCTCTCTCCTCCGCAGCGTCCAGGAGCCGACCCCCACACATCTGGTGCCCCGTGTGAGGACATTTTCTTCCAGGAATGATTGGAGCCAAGTGGTCTATTGAAATGCGTAAGAACCTCAGTATGGGTAACGCAAGGAGCACACCTGATTCAGTGCTTGAAGCGCTGAAACCATGTTGAAAAGCCATGGTTTAGAGATTTCAGACTCTGGCACTGATGAGGTCTGGCAAACAGTTCTTGATTTGGCCCCTTGGGTCCTGTCTTCCAATCTGTTTTCCTGGACCACATGGGCCAGAGTAGAAAATTTAGCAAGAAAGAGGGAACTCCATTTTAACATGCAACCATCTTTAGTGTTCTATCCCACAGTCTTTAGGGTTCTAACCCACAATCTCCGTTATCAAGGTGTCCTTTCACTCAGATGCCCTTCAGGCCCCTCCAAAAACAATAGTTGATGGAAATCAGAAAGAAGAACAGGGAGAAAAAGAAAAGGAGGGATTTACATCCCCCAAACTAGAGGAGAAGGCAGATTGGGTCAAATTCAGTGAGGAGAGAGCCCAGGTACACCAGGTTGAAAGCGAAAGTGAAATTGTAATCTCTCCTGAAACACTAGGGAAAAGTAGGGATCTTGAGGTGGCCACATTTGGCCCCCTTTATCCGGACCTAACCTTGTTCAAAGGAGAAGGGGATGGGGTTACCCCCATCTAGATGAGGACCACCCATGCCCCCTTACACAAAGACCACTCCTGACTCCACTTGTGGGTGCATTGGTCTCCATCAGTCTAGAGCAGGGAATCCGGAGCTGGAGCCCACCTGTGCCGAGACATATCGGGTGCAAGCCTATCCTGTCAACCTAAATCCTGGGGGTAATACCCCACAGTATGATATCCCTGGGAGGCTAAATATTTAAAGGAATTAAACAGGGCAGTTCTAAAGGATGTCCCTAATTCTCCTTGGGTTCGTTTAGGGAAACACAAAGAAGAGCTCTAGGCAATGCCACTGAGTCCTTAGCCTCAGCAGAAAGGAAGACTCAGAGGGAAATTTGACATGTACACTAAAGGATGCTCCAGGAATGAGAGGGAGAAAACACTGAGATAAAGGGAGGGAGTGGAAGAAAGGGATATGAGTGGAAGAAATAATAAAAAAAGATCTAGGGCTGGTCTTTGTATTGTAAATGTATTGATCTGGATAATCTCTTCAGATAGTCTGACAGCTGATCTCAGTTAATATGAGGTATAATCAAGTTGATACTCAAGAAGAATTATCACACTAGACATGCCATTTGAATAATAGGAAGAAGTGAAAAAATGAAATATGCTTTAGAATTTCATTATTGATTATAATAACCTGTACATGTGTGAATATATGTGTAAGTACAAAAATATTAGCATTAATGTTTTAAACTCTTAGGTTATACTCACTTTGTGCAAGTTTATGCCCAAACTGACAACGTTTGTCTTTTTAATTTATTTTGTGTGTGTGTCTATGTGTGTTGGAGGGCATTGTGTGTGCCTATAGTGGCCCAAGGGTGACTTCAAAAAATCATCCTGGATTATACTACCTCTCTTTAACTTTGCTCTGGAGTTTCCCAGGCTCTGTCTTCCAGGGCCAAAAAGCAGGTAGAAATTTTTTCACATGATGTTTTCACATTGGGATCCAAATTCAGGACTTTCTGCTTATGAGGCAAAGAGGCAGAGGCTTAACCCTGAACCACTTGCAGCCCAATCATGCTTAAATCTTTTCTTTAATTGAGAAATATTTCCTAGACAGCAATGGAGACATTCTATGCAAAATCCTGACCTCATTCACTGTTTATTAATGTAAATAAATGTTAATGCTCTAGTACAAGTCCAACTTCATACAAGCCCACAGTTTTTTGAATAATCAAGGCAAAATAAACCAAGAAAACTATAATTGTCTTTCCTGTAATGTTTTGATTTCCCTTAATTAATACAATTAAATTTATACAAATAATGATCAGATAGTCATGGAATTTTGGTATTACACTTCATGATATTAAATGACAATGCTTGTGAAGTTTTTAATAACTAAGTTATCTTAGTTTGATAACTAAGTATAAGATTTTCCAAATATTATACTCAGTTTTCACTTTCATATCATATGTAAGAAGAATGTAAAAAGAAATCCTTTATTTTGATTCTTCATTGATAATTCTTTAAAATATGAGGAAGATACTTTTCATGGAAAACTTTTCAATATGTGTATTTGAACTCATATAGTGATAGTTCACATTTGATTCTTAGAAGGTTTGTTTGTTTTGCTCTAATATTTCATACTTCTGTAAATTTTATTGTGTTGATTAATGAGTTAAAAGAAAATTTGTGGCACTACTGATTCAGGGAGGCCCTAGCCCGGGCTCCCTGCTATGGACAAGCCTACACAGGTACAGACATGCCCTGGACATGTCCCAATAGAGGACCCATAGAGGCGGAAAGATGAACAACCAATGGAAAGAAGGGATGAACAACCAATGGGAAGCAGCCATCTAACCTGCTCTTGCAATGGACACCTAGTAAACAGTCAAATGATTGGTGGCTGTCCCCCAAGCTGAGGGATGGCAACAACTGATTGGGCCGCGACCCTATATAAGCACAAATACTTCCTGAATAAAGCTAAGTCTTCTGCCAAGTCTCCTCTGCCTGCCGCTTCTTGCCTGACTCCCAGAGTCTGGGTAGTGACCCCGTTGCTGGCTTGTCCTTTAGCCTGGAGCCCACGCCCCTGCTGTTTCCCCTCCCACCCCCCCACGCCCACCCCCGGGCTGGCCCGGTGGGAATTTGGCAACACAAATTAATTGAATGTGTTAAAAATACATTTGAATAAACATGTTTTAACACATAGGAACAATTTATTACATTCTAAATTTCATTTTTTTGAAGAATCTAAAGGAATAATGTTTTTACCGGTTACTCTTACCTATTGCTGTGAGAGAACACTCAAAGACAACCAACTTAATGGAGAAAGGGAGATTTGTTCAGTTTACAGTTCCAGAGGGGAGGCAGTTTCTCAAAGCAGGCTGGCTGGCCAAAGCTGGAGGAGGCCAAGTCACTGCAGAGACTAAGAGGTGCAGACATCTTAGAAGCTGAGAGCTGCAGCTTATTTGCAACAAAGGCAGACTTCTCTTAGAGGTAGGGTGGGACTTATCCAACTCAAGACCCACCTTGTGACTGCCTTCCTCTAGCAAGGCTCTACCTCTCTAGGTGCCATGACCTTGCCAAACACATGAGATTGTGGGGGACACATCTCAAACCATAACAATATTAAAATGATTAAATAATAAACATGGATTCCAAATGGGTTTGAGTAGTGCCATGTATCCAGCTCTGCTATGTGTAGCACACAAATCTTTCTTTCAAGTTGACTCCAATGAGTACACATCTGAGAATCACATTTCTATTTTGCTATTGTCTCCATTTATATCATTGGATTTATATTCACTGTACATGAAATATGTTTTTTTACTTCTTTGCAAGTATTCTTTTTTATTATTATTATTATTTCCGCTCATACAAAGTTAATAGGTAGACCAATTCCCTCCCTCCTCCTCCCCCTAAACCCCCTGCTCCCCCTCCCCTCCCTCCCCATCCCCCAGTGCCTCCCCCCAATTCCCAGAGAGTCCTTTAATGTGCATGCCAGACTCTCCTCTGGGTCCTCCTCTCTGATGACATACAAGGACCCAGTGACCTTTCCCTGAACCCTTTCCCGTGTTCCCCTTAAGCATAGGAACACTACTGTGGCTGTCAATACCTTGCCTCCAAGGATCTTGGTGCCTTTAGCAAATGCTAGACTTTGGGGGGTCAATAGTGTGTGGGACATTGCGCAGGGCATGCAAAGTCCAATTATGATTGCTTCGGCCCTAACTAGTGTTGAGAATCTCTTTGCAAGTATTCTGATTGTTGACTACTTTTCGTTTTGCTGCTATGAGAGAGTATTCATAAACAAGGAAGAAGTGGATATTTATTTGGCTTATGGTTCCAATGAAGCTACAGTTCATTTGTGGAAGAAATCACAAAGCATAAAGCATTGCTGCAGGCAGAAATCTGTCACCAGCTCAGATTACCACAGCCATCAGGATACAAAGTGAAGAATACCAAATGGAAGCAGGGTCTGATTATTAAACCTTAAGTTCTACCTCCTTGGAGGAAAACTCATCCTTCCAGGAAAGCTCTATCTTATAAATTTGAAACAAACTTCCCAAACATTAACTCCAGATAAGGATTCAAGCAAATGAGGCTCAAACTTTCACATGTTTGTATGGCCTTAAAGTTCAAGACTGCACAACAACCTTATATTTTAAAATTTTTATTATTATTATTATTATTTATTCAACTGTGCGCATGTGTGTGTGTGTATGTGCGCGTGCGCCTGTGAGTGTGTGTCTGTGTATGTGTAGAACCACGGACGAATCGGGAACCACCATGGACGCCTCCACCTCCTTCAGCCCCGGGATTCACAGGCTCCGCCCTACCAGGACCAGAAGCCCAGGCCGCCCCCGCTTCTGCCTGGCGTCTATATGTGGGATCTGGGATCCGAACTCAGGACCTTCCGCCTGCAAGGCGGAGGCTTAACCCCTGAGCCACCTCTCCAGCCCCAACAACCTCATATTTTATTCTCATACCTTCCTAACAAGTATTGTGCTCCCAGATTGAGATCCAGCTTAACCTGTAGCTCAGTTGCTAATAGTTCTTGTTACTCTTGGAATATTTATTAGCATAGCCTCCACTGTTCATATTTCTCTCTGTATTTTTTGTCTTCTAAACTCTCACCAGAATGTCTCATTAAGCTCTGATTGTAACACGTTGGACTTTTCTCAAAGTAATCTTTTCACATTCCAGCAACAGATCAGTTCCAAATGTCTAAAAGGAACATCCTAGAAAGCGAACCTACTTCTAGATACCTATTTTCTGTTCTACTGTTGTTGCTACTAAGTTAAAATACCTAGAAAATGCATCTTTTCCATTGAATGCCTCTTCTATTTCTGTGATTAAAAAAAATCTGACCAAAGTGTTGCAGGGTCCGAAAATCCACCCAATGAGTCACAAACTATGAGTGTGATCAAAAGGAGTTTCTCTCTCTTTTGTCAAAGCTCAAAGATGCCCAGTTATAGCCTTTCCTTTGGCTCTGACTATAAAGAGAAAACTTTCCTTCAATTTCTCAAGAGACCAGACAATAGGGGAAACTTTCCTTCACATCTGGCTATAGGCTCCTTGAAAAACAGTATGGCCTCAACTGGGGGATCCTGGATGAGCCCTAATGTTATGGGTTTGGGGGTTATCCAAAGACTCATCATAGACCAAAAGTTAAAATTAATAACTGAGAGGCTTTATGAGAGGAAGAGGGAGAGAGAGAGACTGTTACCAGGGCTTACACACAAGGGCAGCCTGGATGTGTGTGCAGCCCAGAATTACATCTCCACACAATTTTTACACACAAGGGACAAAGGAGATTGCAAGCTCCATGAAAGCAGTTTTGTGGGCAGTGTTTTACAGTCTTATCAGCATGGAGGCTTCTTGTGCAGGTGCTCTGGTCAAATGGCATTCCAGAGGAGAATTCCTAGAACAGTAAGGGAGTGGGCATTTTTATTTCCTGCTGGCAATTTCTCAGGCCAAAGAATTTCTTTTTAAGATTTTAAGATTTTCCCTTTTATGTTTCTCCCCCACACAAAGTAACTTTAGAGGTGAAGTATTTAATAGTTTTCCTTAGAATTCTAGTGGAGTTAGAGTACATTATGTTGGAGAACACATGGTGGCAGGGAAAGAAGATATGACAGGAATAAAATAAAAGGCTTTACATTTCAGCTACACTCAGAATTCAGAGACCTAGAGTAGCAAGAGGACCCAGGTTATCAAACCTCAAGGCCCACCTCTATTGACAAATCTTCAAGCAGGACTCCATCTTCTAAATTTTCAAACATCTTCCCAAACAGAAGCACCAACTTGGAAACATGAGTTAAAATATATGATCCTGTGATGAATCTTTCACACTGAAAGTGCAGTATTCTGCTATTTTTTCCCCATAGGCCAATGGTTGAATCGTGATATAAGCTTCATTCATTTTGACATTTCAAGCACCCATAATCTATAGTAGTTCTTATAGTCTCCTCAAGGTCATTTCTTATCAGTGTTCTCTTGTACAAAAGGAAAAGCAAGTTATATATGTTCAAGATGATACCAAGTTTCTTTCCAGGTTCTTGTGCTTCCTGGGTTGAAAAATGACTGCAAAACGTGGAGAAGCTTAAGGCAAAGTTTTTTAGGTGAGCAAAAGAAAGGAACTCATGAACATGGAAACCTAAGAAGCAAGGGAGAGATTTAATGGCTCATAGGTCAGGATATTTACAGGGTTAGACAGTCCAGGAAGTTAGTGTTGATTTCTTCAAATTCAATTGTGGCTTTTTGTCTCCTATATGTTTGATGTTAAAACTGATGGTCCACTCAGTCAACTCTTGGATGGGCTGTTTTCTTTAGAGGAACTTAACATATTTTTACATTTGAGAAACTCATTCCATATACTTTCTGCATTTGAAAAGTCTTCTCCATATCCTTTCATAACCAGAGGGTTAGGGTAAATAGTTGACCTTACCTCTATAGGGGGTTGGAGCAGATCCTATTACTGGCTGGGTAAATTCCTTTAGGATGATCCCACCAATGGACCATGATGAACTTCAAGGATCTTCCAGCCCAGCTACTCAGTCCCAGGCTGTTTAGAAAAAATACAATTAAATTCCTATTCTTAAACTGCGTAGTAGAAACTTTTCTCTTCCCCAGTATTTATTAATTAATTCCATACATTATCTATGTAACTAGGAGCTTCCTATCTAGTTGCATAGTCAGGAAAGTTTCAGCCAAAGCAAGACAAACACCCAGAGGAGCAAACCGTGAATCCAGTATGTGAGTCTCCTGATAAATATTCTTCATTTCCAAAGAGGTAGTTCCCACTCATCTTTGCTTCCCTTAATCCACCTCTGTCTTTCTTTGTCTAGGTGGCATCCAATGTGCAGTCTTACCCTAAATGTCTCATGTAATGGCTGTTCAGGAAGTCATTTCAGAACTATGTCCTTGACACAATTGTATGTTTAGGGGCATGGGTGTTAGTGGATGGACACATGTAGGGTTATGTTGGGGATACACACATATACAAACACACACACACAAAGAATTAAATAAAAGAAAAAATATCAGGACCAATTTTAAGATCAGTAACTGAAGTTGGGTAGCTTACCTCTCAACTCTTTCCTCCTCAGCATGTATGTACATGTCTAGAGGAAGCATTATTTTCAATTATGTCTACAAATTAATACAGATTTAAGCACTCTGTACTCAGCCACCATGAAAGATTTATGATTTTTGCTAACAGTTAATTTTATTTAATTCAGAGAGCTGACCTTTCTTAATTTATTTTCTAGTTTTCATATTCTGAAATATTAATTTAAAATGTTAAACCCCATTTGAACTATTAAAATTAATGTAAGATGAAGCAGGGAGAAATGAAATATAACAACTAATATATGTCAGTTTCAAAGTTTAGGAAAGCACAGCTTGGCCTGATGCTCCCATGTGCCTCTAATGGTCAAGTGGGATATGTGGTTACAATTTACATATCATACACAACATACACAAACAGTACCAAAATAATGAAATAGGTGCTAATATGCAATGCCTAAAACATGTACATTATTCATGTTCAGAAAACTGTACAGACATTATAGAGTTTCTGATTGGAATTAAGTACCACTCAATTAGAAATAACATATGTGTGGCCATTGTTGTTTTTCCTGCATGTGTGTAGATGCTGTTTCTGTGTGTGTGTATACATGTGAGAGTGTGTGTGTGTGTGTGTTTGTGTATAAAAGAAGGTACTGAGGACACTGAGTGTGCCTGGTGAGGCCCAAGATAAGTTTGAAAATCAACCTTGTTTGCTCTACTCCTTACTGCTTTGCTCGGAGGTTTCCCAGGCCCTGCCTTCTAAGGCTGGAAGTACAAGCAGTGGCCATTTCCTCCCCTCCCCAAAACAGGTTCTTTTGCATGTGAGGCAAAGGCTTAAATCCTGGTCCATATTTCTAGCCCATTCTCCTCATTTTAAGCCCAGCTGGGAGCTGCAGATAGGGAGGGCTGCATTCCAATATATACCTTCTAGCTGGTTCCTTTGTCTGTTGGGCCCATTCAGGATTTGCCCCAGAACATGGCTGAGCACATGGGACTAAAGATGGCGCTGAGGGCAAGTGTCCTGGGCTTTACTTTGATGACATTACAGAGAGACCTAATTGGCTTGCCTCCTGTGCTGATTGACATTGGACTTCACCTATGGTACCTGTAGGTTGTTTTAACCTTTGACACAATTGGCTGCCTATTTGGCGCCATCTAATTACTTGTCTATATAAGTTCTTTGTTATCCCCCAATAAACTGAGATTTGGCTCAGACAAACTCCCTGTCCCGTTGCCTAGTCTCTGGGAAACTGAGGCGGAGGCAGGGACAGCTGACCTTGCCTTTCTTCATCACCACAGCAGGCTGTGCAGTCTTGCAAATGAGTGTGTGAGTGGCTGAAACATGCCACTCCGTAGGTGAGTGGACACTACAGTTTGTCAGTCTGCCAAATTCCAAATAATTCTCTCTCCCTCTTATTCACCTGCCCAAGGAACAATCCTATCCATTATGGTCATATCATCATAATTAAAGCAATCTTTTATGATTGTTGACAGGAGAAACAAGTGTCATAGGGAAATAAATTTTTCTTTCAATATGACATTAGTGACATGTCTTTGAAGGTTAATATGAGACTTCATGGTGGTTCTCTATCTCTCTCTTTTTCTCTCTCTCTCAGTTACTTTGTTTTTGTTGCCTTGAGACAATACTCATACACAAGTATGAATACTTGAAGAGAGAAAGGAAGATTATTTTGGCTTACAATTCCAGAGGGTAATACCCCCTTATGGGAATTGCATATCAGAAGTCATGGCTGGAGGCAGAAGCAGAAGATCAGCTAAGATTACCTACATAGCTGGAAAGGCAGAGAAAGCAAGGGCAAACTAAGGAAGCAGGGCCAAGTCACCATACCTCATGGTCTGTCCAGCAACACACACCTTCATTGTGCAATTTCCAATTTCCTAACTACTAACCACTACCTTCCAAATACTAACATTAACTAAGTACTCAAACCTATGAGTTAGTGTGGAGCAACTCACATTCAGACCATGATGCTTTCTCTCTTGTTAGTATATATTGGAAGTGTGTGGAAGGGGAGTTTAAACTCGTTTTATGTAAACCAGATTTCCCTCAAACCCACTATGTAGCTGATGTTCCACTTAAATTCCTAACCTTTCTATCTCCCTATCAGAAATGTTAGAATTATTGTTATGAACTACCACACTCAGCAACTGCTCAATAGTTTGAAAATATGGTAACAACTGAGAAATTTTCAAATTTTGTGCATAAGCCAAGTACAAGTAATGTAGATATTTTGTGTATCTCACTAGTATTTTTGTTTGTTTGTCAGACTGAACACAATGGCAGCTCATCGTCTTCAGTCTTGTCAATTATAATAGTTGGAGTATTTTATATTATTGGACCACATTTAATTTTCTTCATAACCTAACTAGAAGGGATTAGAATGTTGTTGTTTTTCAACTTGCTTGCAAGTCAAAGTACATGTGAAATGACATATTTTTTCAAACCATAAAAAGAGTCAAAAGTGATCTGTAAATCTAGAGGAATATTAGTACAAAGATATTCCTTTTTTGACCAGTTTCTCAAATTTTGGTCATATTATATAATATGTTTTTCTGTTTCAATTACTATTAGACAAGACAAGCTAAAGAAGTATTTGAGTTTCTGGTTTCATCTATAGAGAAGCAGTATCTTGCTTGTTAATGTTTTCTCTGAACAAGTAAAAAAGCATACATTTATATATATATAGTAAACTATACATGTAGAGAAATGTATATCACCAGTATATATTCTCTTCATCTTATTTATCAGCCCAACAAATGGTCCTACTCACTACAGGTTGTGTTTTATTTCATCAATTATGCAAGAAGATGAGCCCATGAGTCTTTCCTAGAAGTAGTCCTTAACCAATAATTGTCAGGGATTCACCTCACAAGTGCCATAAATAAATCAGATGAAATTCATACCCATTAAAATATGAAATATCATAATTTATACATTTAGCAAAATATGCAATTACTATACACCTATGAAGATAATTTGAAAAGAGCCTCCATAACCCAAACAACATATTTAAATTTATTCATTTAAATTTGTATGAATATGTTCTTGGCAAGCCAAAGAAGAATGGACATAATATTACAAAGCCAAGGGAATTATTTATATTCAGTGTACCAGTTTGATAGTGTTTGACAATGTTATGGAATTAATCTGATATGATGAATTAGCAGAAAATATAGTGAAGCATATTATTGCTTCCAAATTAAAGATTTCTTTGCATATATGTTGTTAATTATGCAAATGTTCCAAATTTTATCACCTTTAAAGCTGTTTTTATAGCAAATACTTTAACTCATAAAAAGCAGACACACATTTCTTATTTTCTTGTCATTTCTTTGAACCTCTTACTCGCCACTGATGCATGAATTATGATTATAATTTGTTTTATAAATAATTTTATATTTTGTTTGTAGATGTATGAGCTCCATCCCTAATCTTTAGCTTATTGATACAATCTCCCTATGTAGCTTAGAATTATCCATGAGTTTAAGAATATCTTATGTCAGCTTCCTGAATGGTAGAATTATAGCTGAGTCATCACCTGTGCATGACTATAGATTTTCTAAATACTTGAAATTATTATTTTTTTATTTATTTGAATGTTATACATATTCATTTCAAATTCTTAGAATACATATATAATGTAATATGCTTGTATGTTTATTCTTATGCACTGTGATATCGTTTAGGTATGTTTCAATTATATTTTATTTTATGTTTCAATTATATTTTATTTTCTGAAGTCAATTTCTCTTTTTGTTCCATATTCAAATTCTATAATCCAAGCAACTTGGGGAACCAAGGAGATTTTGTTGGTTTATGACTCTAGCTTACAATTTTAGATTACAGTGCAGTATGTAAGGAGAGGTGACAGCAAGAGATAAGAGAACTGGCTGCATCATATCTAAAAGTAATAGCATAATACTAATACTAATACTAATAATACTAATGCTGTATTCTTTCTTTATACTTTGTAAAACTAAGAGTTAACTAAATTCTCTATCGCTGTCTTTCTCTGTCTGTTTCTCTCTCTTTTTCTCTCTCTCTCTTCATCTTATTTGTCAGCCCAACAAATGGTCCTACACACTACAGGTTGTGTTTTACTTCATCAATTATGCAAGAAGACAATCCCCATGAGTCTTTCCCAGATGTAATCCTTAACCAATAATTGTCAGGGGTTCACCTCACAAGTGCCATATTGGTAGATGAAAACTGTCACTGGCAGGAGAGATGGCTCATGAGTTAAGAATCTGTCTCACAAGTAGAAGATCCTGACTCTGGATCCCAGGTCCCATGTAAAAATGTCAAACAGAAACTGGCAGCCTGCACTTCCAGCTCTGGTGGGCAGAGCCCGGGAAATGCCAGAGTGAAGCAATAAGGAGGTAGAAGCAATCCAGGATGATTTCCAAAGTCACTTTCTGGTTCTCCACAGGGACACACAGTGTCCTCTGATACACACACACACACACACACACACACACACACACACACACACACAATAAAATAAAATAAAATAAATAAAATCTAAAAAAAGGAATAACTATAACAGTGCAATATAATACCTAAATTTTTAATTTATTTGTTTGCTAATTTTCAAATTTTTTAATGTTTTATGACATCTAAAAGCATGATCATATTGTTTTTTGATTATGCCATGCCTTCCTACGTTAATTTTGTTTGTCTCCACCCAATCCTAATAATCCCCTTTCCAACTAGTCATCTTATACTTCAATAGTATTATTTTGCATGTTCATGGGTGAAACCTAGCTGTTAAGGTCAACAATGTTAATTTTCTTGATTTGAGATCAGAAATATAGCAATGTTGCATATGTTATAACAATGGTCAACTGAAAAGCTAAATAATCTCTCAGCAAAATGAGGGGCTGTTTATTTGTTTTTAATTTGCATGTTGTAAGTAATAGTCTCTGCATAGTCAACTGGTAACATAGTCTATAAACTGAACTAATAAAACATTCAAAGTTTATAGTGTCATAGTTAGATAAAGGCATTAAGTTGACAATTGAAGGCTTGAACTCTGGGAACATTATAAGAATTAAATTCAAGGAAGTAAACAATCCAATAAAAATGGATTTTATCACTAAAAATAACAGAAATTAGGACAAAATTCAAATATCTAAGAAATATCTTTAAAATTTTTCTACCTCTCTACTAATTAGAGAAATGCAAATTAAAACTATGTCAGAATGGTTAAATTCCAAAACAAAAATGATAGCAAATGCTGATAAAGATGCAAAGAGAAAGGATCCCTTCATTCGCTGCTGTTGGGACTGCAAACATATATAGTCACTTTGGAAATAATTATAGAGGTTCCTCAAAAGAAGTTAAAATCAACATACCATGCGACCAAGGTATGCCACTCCTGGAAATATTCCCAAAGAACACTGCATTTTGCTATACATGCACATATACTTCCATATTCATTGCAACTCTATTCACTATAGTAAAGAAATGGAATCAGTTTAGATGTTAAACAGTACACAAATGAATAATGAAAACATGATACATATACACAATGGAATACTACTCACTTGTCAAGAAAAACGAATAAATAAAATTTTGTTGGTAAATGGATGGAGTTGGAAGAAATTATGTTGAGCGAGGTATTCCAGACACAGAAAGACAGATATCACATATTCTCACCTGTAAGTGGATCCTGGAGTGAACCTTCAGAATAATACAATCAAATGCAAACTTCCACAATACCTGAAAACAAAGGAGCATAACTCGGGGTGGTGGATGAAGATTGTGAGTGGAGACATAAGAAAACAGATAGAAGAGCTCTCAAACAATCAACAAAGATACATACCATTGCAATGGAATATTAACATGACAGAAAACTGAAACTGACAAGACTACAGGGTATTAGTGACCCTAGCAGGCTCAGCCCTAATCAAGTCTTCAAAATCTCTCCCTATCCCAAAACTGAGGTAATCGATGGGAAGAGAAGGCAGTACAATTCTAATAGTAGGAGATGGACTGCCAGCCAAGATACTCCAGTCAGGACAGTGATGCTGCATTCAGAGCTCAGTGCAATGAGACGTTCTTCCACAAAATCTACCCAATGCCTGATATATCACCATCCCCCCATGGGCCAGTGAAGTCTTCAGGAGAAACAATACACTCAGACAGAATCTCTGGAGTAGGTCCTAGACAAAAGAAGGGGTGTTTCCCACTTGTGCCTGTACTCACTGCGGGCCACTTAGACAGAGGTCTGGTCCTTTACTGACACGGGGTGTCTCAAAAGGATCCCTATGGTTCCCACATAGAGAAGGACATGGAGTGTCAGAATCAGGTACTGTTGTGAACCTGCTTATTAGCAGTTTAAGCTCTGGGTGCATTTGTAGAGAATTAGTAGCTGAGTTAGGCTCTAAGAAAAGCTGCAGTAGATTGTCTAATTGATGGGGAAGAAGCATCCTATGGTGGGTAGGACTAGTCATTTTCTCTGAATACATGGAGGTGGCTGATTAAGGAAGCTGGCATTCTTTGGTATACTTGGACATACATGCTATCTGGCAAAGGAAGTTTATCTCTCTTTCAGTAGTCCTTTGGATATGGTGTGATCAGTTGGCCCCTGGTCTAGCTATGGACTTTTTTGCCAAAAACAAAATCACCTTTTCCCCTAAGTCATTTGGGAATTTATCAGTATCATGCATAATAACGGTGACAAAAAATAGATTAGCTCACATTCTACTAAGTGAAAGAGGAATTTTAAGTGTGAATTTTCTGCCTTTGGAATTGCAATATGACAAAGTAAGATCAATAATAATAAAATAGTAATAAAATTAATATTTATTAACTACAGTTTTACAAAGATAACTGTAGAATCCAACACACTTACCCTCTTCTAGGAAGTTTAAGTACAAAATTTCTAAATTTCTAAAATAAATCTCACTTTTACATTTAGTTCATTTGACCAAGTACTTCCCTCCCAATGACTTCACATTTTTTCTGCATGTGCCAACTGTGAAATTGGCACCTAGATACCATTATTTGATTTCTAACTCTTCTATTATTGCTACTGTTCTTTCTTATTTTTTACATTTCTTACATTCATAAGCTCATATAAGTTATGCAATGATTAAATTTTAGATTCTTTCCCAAAGAGTTTTCTTCTGAGGTGCTAACTGGAACATAAATAGTTATCTAGTTAAATTTTGACTAGGCATTATTAATTTGAGAAATTGTTGCTTTATTGTGCAAAGGAAGCATTTTCTCAGTTTTGGCCCTTCATAATAAACACATTCTGATGCAAATTGATTGCTGTGGGATAATGCCACAGTCATTAAAATATTGCTGTGCTGTTTTTCACTAATGGCGTTAATAAGATACTCCACATCCCAATGTTTATCAACAGATAGATATAATGTACCATACTCCTATAGTTGTTTGTCCAATTTTGTTTATATTCATTGAGTATAACACTTATTTGATACTACTGTATACTATATTCAAGCATAAATTCTCATAACATTTGTTAAATTTCTTATTTATCTTTATAATAAATCTGTCATTGAACCTTTAAACATAAATTTTAAATGAAGGGTCTATATCTATGTTGTATCTGTCAAATTATTGAAAATGTTATCGTTGTATAACTTATTCTGGATTTTTTTAAGAGCTTGACATGAAGAGACTTTGAATTATCAAATGGTTGGAACAGAACTACTAATATAACTATTCAAATGTTGAATTATGAGAACTTTAAATATTGAACTCTATTTCATGAGAACAAAGGATGGGAGATTATAATTTAAAAGTAATGTGTTTGTGTTAAGTTAGCAAGAGGTAAGTGTAGCAGTTAGTTACAGGTTCCAACCTGAAAATTGAGAAGTGAGCCTGTAAGCGCATCTGTGAATAGTTGTTTAGTGAACAGTAATTCTGCAAAATTAATTATGTGAGAGTACCCAGCTTAGAGTGGGTGAGACATCCCTGTGCAAATTGATAATATGGAGAAAGAATTTGTAGGTTTGACGGACTAGCACACATGAAAGCATTCTCCTTTTTCAGCTCTTCCTCTGAAAATCATGTGATTTGTTTCCAAGTTTATATTTGTCATGAACTCTTCTGCCATTATAATGGACTGTAATTGAGAGAATTGCAAACTGGAAGAAAATCTACTGTTTTCTGCAACTGCCAAAAAAACCTGTTTACTACAAATTTAAAATATAATTTCACACATAATGTTAGAAGTTTTATTCTTAATAAAGTTATGTTTTCCAAACCTCTAATGATTATGTTTTGAAGTGGAAAAGTATTTTGTTTCTGGGATTCTTTTATTCATTATAAGGTTATTCTTGACTTTCCACACCTTCTCTTTGCATAAATGTCAAATTGATAGCACAGTACCCTAATTATCACAAAGAAAAAGCCTCTAGGCAATGACAAAGCATAGAAGCAAAAAAAAAAAATCATTAGATGAGGCCAGAGACCACTAGCAGGTTTAAGATTGTCAGAGATCCATTTCCCATCCATAACCCCTTAATCTCAAAATCACAATGTATATTAGAGGTTATATATTTTGAATTAGAATAAGATTAAATGTTTACTAGTGTGATTAAACATTCTAACTGTTGCCTCTATATTCCTGTCTAGAAAATTTGAACATGCAGATTTCAACCTAGAAGACTGGATACATGATGGAAGTTTCATAGAACATCTAGACTTTCCTCAGTTGAAAAGGTAAAATACAGAGATTTGTAATGGTGGACTCGCAACAGCCAACAAAACTCAGATTGAGACAAGAAACCAAGTTCAACATTATAGATCAATGATGACTAAAAACACAGCCTTTCATGGAAGTAAGAAAATAAGCTCCATTTAGAGGAATTTAAGGGAAAGTAAGAAATTAAAGTGGCCGAAGCTCCAGAACGTGGAATAGTTGTTTCAAGAGAGGAAATGAAAAGTTGATCCAGTTATCTGGGACACTTTTAATCCGACCATGATAGAAACTCATCAAGTTCTAAGGTGATTTGTATGAGATTAGTTGAATCTCTCTGCATATCATGAGCTTAGATGATTAAGGTGTGACATATTTTGTGCATGTTTTCCTGCCCCAATGTTCTTAGGCTGTTCATCCACTGTCTTCCCAGCCAAGGATGCTAAAAGATCACTCTGTCAATCTCCAATCTTTGCTTTGTCGGTTATTGACCTTGACTGTCATCTGTTATTTCTTGATGGTTTGCTGTTTTCCACTCTGTAGAGCCTTGCTAGTTTTAGTCAAAGTATGTTCTTAGGTTTTGTATTTATGTGGTCAACTTTCCAGGCCCATCATGAATTCCAAAGTATGTCTTTATTGTTTCTTGATTATTTTATATCTAGGCTCTCATCCAGGGTGAAGTCTGCAGTGATGACTTTTGGGAATGGGTGGACAGTTTTAAGAAATAATCCCTTGCTTATTACAATTTAGCATATAATCATTAGATGTAGTTGACTTAAAAATATGCAAATGTCAAAAGCACATATGTGTATTCCTTTCCTTTCAGAGAAGTCCTTTCATTCAAGCCAGATAGAACCTTCTGGCATTGGCTTGGAGGTCTGTTCTTCCGCTTCTTTGTTTACCTTGGTGATCTCATTGCCAAATGCAAGTTCATTTGATTAGCTCTCATATACCTGACCTAACTGTTGTAACCTTATACTTCTCTTAAAACTAATGTCTATTTTCATGAAATCAATTATCATGTTGTGAGAAATATACAAATAAGACTATAAATAATATATTAATGCACAGTTGGCAATCACTTTATAGAGTTCTTTCTTTTGTATTCTACAAATGCTTTTCAGCCTAAGTAGACAGATGTTCAGATTTGAAAATAAATTCTAGAACATTAACTTACTATATTTTCTCTAGTAACATGTAATGTTTTTCCTCTATAAATGTTAAAACATTGGTATTCACATTTAATTAGTATGACAATAACTCTGATTAGGTGGATTGATACTTTTGAAAAGGTACTCTTGTATCTATTTTTGTTCCCCTGCTATTATTATACTTCATCTTCTTGCTGCTTAGATGTGAGCTGAAAATGGGAAGCAGGTTCTTACTGTATGAATATTACAAAATCCAATAATTATAGTTTAATAAAATGAAACTCAAGTGTGAGATTCATCAAGTAGAGACAAGCAGATTTTATTCATGTACTTTAATAACACCAAATGGCCTCTATAATCATTTTCCATATAAAAAACCAAAAATGGCTTAACTGTGCTCACACAGGTAGTAAAAATTATGCTCCAACAGATCATATGGAAGCTTAGGCATGATATCTAAATTGTATTTTATTATTGTTCTTGTGTATTGTAAAATTAGATTGGCAATTTAATATCAAATATTCAACTTTTCTAAGGACGAAAATAGCAGTACTAAAATGGATGGCTATTTTGGTCATTGAAGTATGTCTTATTTAGCACTGGGAAGATCCAATCTTGTGATAAACAGTTGTTAATATTATGTTTATTCAATATCCTAATAGTGCAAGCAGAATTCAATACTAACATATTTTTCAGATATATCCATAAGAATTGGTATTGAGATAAAAATAGATGAACATATAGTGAAGAATCTGAGCAACTGTTTGTACTTCATAATAGTAGTCATTGATTTTGATTTAATGTGATTAATAGCAGAACTGCATCACCAAACATGGAAGAATATGATTTCAAGACAAAAAAAAAGTAGTTTCCCAATTCTTGCAATAGCAAACTTCTCTAAAGAAACCAGACATGCCAGAAGAGTGCAGGGTGAGACTTTTTGCATCCTGAAAAAATAGACACTGCCATCTGTCATTCTTAAATGTGTTGTTATAGGTAAGTTGTTCATATGTGTATAAAAGGTAAGGGAATATATCACCCATAGCCTGTAGAATAGGAAATGCTAAGTCAAATATCATGAACAATAATTGGAAACAATAAGAAGAAAACAACATAAAGAACTAAAGCATTGGTGACTTTGCTTTGTCTCAGTCGCCAGGTATGTCTGGCAATTTGAATGGGTGCCTTTAGGCTCATCTATGAAGAATTGCTTACTTAAAGCCTCTAGCAAACCTGAAGAAAATGATAATTTATTATATAACTGATACAGGAAGACTTTGTGTGATTTTTTTTAGACAAACCAATGAAAGAGAGAAACAGATAGTTCTGGCACGCTAGCAGGCTAGAAGTAGCATTGACAATTGTCTTTCTACTCTTGCTTTGATGTAGCCAGTTTCCTGAGGCTTTCTTCTAGTAACACTCCTATGATGGTGAACTGTTTCCTGAATTCCTAAAAAAAAAAAATTGTTTACTCATTTATTTATGAAAGAGATAGGTAGATAGAAATGATAGATAGGTAGATAGATAGATAGATAGATAGATAGATAGATAGATAGATATAGATGATAGATAGATAGATAGATAGATAGATAGGAGTGCCATGGTGCTCATGTTGGAGGTCAGAAGACAACCTTAAATGATTTTTCTCCCCTTCTTCCATTGTGTGATCATCCTCAGGTCTCTAGATTTTCACACTACTTTCCCAACACTAGGTCACTTGACAGTTTGATTCCTGAAATTGTAAGATAAAATTAATAATACTCTTTCTAACTGAATTGTTTGTGTCAGGTAAGAATTACAGCAAAAAGTTGTAAAACAGTTTGTTTCCAGGAGTTTTGTTTTTGTTGTGATTCACTTCTTTATGTGGCTTTGGTGTTTCTTGAACTATTTTCCTTGAGAAATATTAACAACTTTGAGATTTTTTGATAACAAAGAAAACCTTGAGCAGTGCTTAATTGGATGTCTGAAGATTAATAATAAGAAAGATGTAGACTGTGGAGGTCTGACACCACAGATTTTGGTGAAGTAGAATATAAAGACAATAGACTGATTAGTTTATTATATGAGAGCTGTAGGGAAAGTTTAAAACAGAAAATGTGGACAAGTCAGTAAATATAGCTATTGAAAAAATTGTCATTGATGAAAAAACGTAACACTTTACACTGGGGAAATATACTAGTAGCATAATCTCACACTGATGAAGATTGATTGTTTGAAAATCTGAACTTATTTAGTATAAGAAAACCTAAGCTGAAGTGTTTTCTTGGTTTTCCAAAGCAGCAGCCTAATAAAGCATTTTTACAGGATTAGTTTATAGGTATTCATATAACCGTGATCCAAGTGGGTCAGAATATATGTGGAATTGACAACACAGCCTTGCATTATTTTTCAGGTGAAACTATTTTTTATTTGAGACCAAGGTGGTTGTGGGACATAGATGAGGATTGGTACCATGTGGAAGGGATGAATTCCATGCATAAAGGCTCACAAATACCACTAGTAGTGAGGACTAATGCTAAAATGGCAGGGCATTGGAGATGGCAGGATCATGGCAGGGGAGTTATGCTGCAAGTAGACAAATGCTGAGAGACACTGTGTGATATAAAGGCAGCAGTGCGGAAAGCAGGAAACTGTACAACCTATCAGACATTAATGAGTGATGGATGCTGGACACTGAGCTATAGGATATATTTGCTTTGCTGGATTTAAATTATTTTTAATTTTGATTTGATAACTTTTTGCTGTATTCCAATGTTCCACTTTAAATTCAGAATGCTATTCTGTGACATATTTTGGAAGTAGGATATACTTTTTTTTTATTTCACAGGAGCTTACAAAATTGAGACCTTTATTTTAAAGGAACTGAATTGCTAGTAAAAACAAAATATTTAAAAGTGGACTACAGTAACTTTTAATTTTAGTGTGATGAATGCAAGGCAGATTCTATTTCATTTTTTCTCCCTACGACTCTTGCTAATGGTCTAAGAATGCATAAACCACTCCACTAAGCTCTGTGATAATGAGTCACTGCATTAGTACAAATTATTAGGATACAGAAAGTGATCCCCAAATTCACATTATCATCTGGACTAAGTTCAATTCTTTTCACAGATAGATTTAGAGAAGAGAATCTACTATATATTGTTTCCTTTCTTCAGTATTTGAGTTTTTCTGATAAGGACAATATAATGTTGATATAGATTTATAAATGAGAGACATATAAATGAGATATGTGTTTTAATCACACTAGCTGTATTAGCTCAACAACTTTTCTTAAAATTCATGTGATTAATTTTTACTAACAGCCCTTACTCTGTGTTAAAGACCCTATCTCATAATATTCTTTGACCCTACCATCAACTTATGAAAAAGGAAGAGACTGAGAAATTAAGTTCCTTTCATCACCACAATTCCTTAACTCTGTGAATATTTGAAGATACGTAAAGAAAATTTGTTATGTAAAGCAGGAAAGCTACTTATATATACATATTTACATCTGTAATTATTATCTTATTATCAGTAGTATAGACACAACAAGCAAATAATCCTTTCTGGCAAAGAAAAATGAAAGAGAGAATGTTCTCACCATTCTTTCTGGACACACTGAGTTTTAAATCAACCATAGTTCAAAAACCTCATAAATTTAGAATGAAGTGCTAACATACGTCCCAGAGATTCAGTGGAAAGATAAATGAGGTGACTTGGTTTTTGCAGTTAAACTGTAAAATAGCTTCAAAGGATGGTATGTTTATGGTTTTATAAAGGAAAAATAGAAACATCAAGTCTTAGTCTCACAGACAAGCCCTAGTAATTGTCTTGCTGATTCTAAATCCTCTCAAGTTGGCAATCCATATTAAATCTTACAACATTTGGCTACAGTGCCCATTAGCTCAAGGTCACTTCATCATGCAAAATGTATTTTGTACCCATGTTCTTGAACAATTCTAGCAGTGTGTAAAAGTAATAAAAAGTCCAAATCTCATCTGAGATGCACAGCAACCATGAGCTCCTAAAAAGCAAAAAAAAAAATGATAACTTCCAAAAATGAGGATATAACAAGTAATGATTTGACTAAAGCAAGTCTAAAACTCTTAAGAAATGAACACTTTAGCTTCCTGTTGGGCATCTGGGGTTTGCAAGGTAATCATCTGTATGTCAAACCATTTAGTAGCCTTGCCTTTCCACATGTGCTGCCTGCATTTCATATAACCTTGTCCTTGAGACAGCTTTACTCTGTATCTTGTTTTCCTCAATGTGTGTCTTGTTGCCCTTGTGTCTTTAACTTCGGTGACTTCATTTTAAGCTTTACATTCAATGCTTCACACAGGTGGCCCTTAAGAACCTCCTTGCAGGGAATCCATTTCTTCCACACATTGTCTAGCCTCAACATCCTCCCCATAAGTAGAAGTTCTCATGAACCTTTCAGACTTTTGCCCTAAAACCAGCACCTTGCTGATGGAACACTTGAGTTCTGATGCCATGTTCAAATACAGTTTTATTTGTCTCATAGAATTAATTTCTGTACTTTTGACTATCAACACAGTGTTTTGAAATAGCAAAACCCTTAGGAGAATTCCTAATTAAGGCCATCTCTTCTCAAATGGATTTGCATGCTCTTGTGTTAGAGTGATCAATAAGTAGAGTTATTCTTACAGGGCAACTTTCCTATTGCCCTAAACTGTAACCTGATCATATATCTTTCTTTTTTAAATTTTTTATGATTTATTCAAATGTACGTGTGTGTATGTGTGTATGTGTAGAACCACGGACGAATTTGGGAACCACCATGGACTGCCTCCACCTCCTCCTTGTTTACTCTGCCCCGGGATTCACAGGCTCCGCCCTACCAGGACCAGAAACGCAGGCTGCCCCCGCTTCCACCCAGCATCTATACGTGAGGTCTAGGATCTGAACTCAGGACCTTCCACCTGCAAGGCAGAGGCTTAACCCCTGAGCCACCTCTCCAGCCCCCATATATTTTTCTCAACAGACTTAATGCTTTAAACATTTTTGCTCTTTTTCATTATAAATTTTAATTTTTAATTCATCTTAGCACAACTTCTCAGGACATGAGCAATATGCAACAAAATCTTCTGTCCTAATGTGGCAAGAACAAACTTGAATTAATTTTCCAATAGGGTCTGTAACCCCATTCCAGGGAAAGGTACAAATTTAGGTATATTCTTGACAATTCTATTAAACTAATCAGGATAATCCCTTAAAAGCATGCAGAGATTTGTTTCTTTGCTCATTCTAGATCCCATTAAGTTGACAACGAATATTATCCATAATACCATACCTGTATCCTAAGTAACTTAAGGGGAATCCAGGCTTCAGCTCCACAAGCAACGCCTTCCTTGTCCTCTTTCAGGCCTGAGCCACTTGCTGAAACTTTGTACCAGGAATCCAATCACCCTTCTCAATCTTGCAACTTCGATTCCTCTCAACCTACTACTACATGGATAACCTTTCCAAATTCTATGAAAGCCTTGAGGTAGAAAATGGCCCCCTTGGATCAAAACTTCTTCAGCTACTTCTGAAGCTGGTTATAATCCTGGGGCTGCTGCTTTAGAGAAATAGGAACAGAACATTCCTTTGGAGCTAAGACCTTCAGACCTTTGTTTACTAAAAGAATTGCAGGATTTGGTCCATTAATGGGGTTAATATCTTTAATAATAGCCACCATTTTACCATCTATATTGTCTTTACAATTCTCCCCTCTATTGTAATCTTTCTGCCAGATAACTTGTTCTTTTTCATCATAACTTTTAATTAAAGTACTAAAAAGGAGCCATGCCACACTGTTGACACTACATTATCTTGAAATTTCCTCCACCAACCACTTGAATTTAGCTTTAGGTAATCCTTCAGGATGCAGGTTAATCTTGTCAAAACTGCTAAAGCAGAATTTCATTTACCTCCTAGCTGAGATTGCAAAACTGGTTCTGTTCCTCTCCAAACCATCATGATCTGGGCTTCCACAGTCTGCAATTCTCTCAGCATTACTTTCTTCAAAGTTCTCACTAGAATGACCCTTTAGACCTAATTTTCAAAATTCAAAGATTTTCCAAGCACTGAGTTCCAAAGTTCTCCGTATTTCTACTAACAAACAGTTCCAGAGGATTACTGGCCCCTTCAGAGCAATACTCATAGTTCTTGTACCAATTTCTCTGTTTAACAACAGCACTTCACTTTACAGTACCAGATTCTCTTAGTGTCACGGAAACACCCTACTTTTTAATAAAGAAAAATAATTGCAGCAAGACCCAACCTCAATGACATGCATCCTTGAGGAACACTCTACTGCGTAAAAATACAGTAAACTTCACAACAACATGACCAGGTGCAATTGTTCAAATACAAGATCTTGTGAGGAATATTTCATATGCAAACAAGAGAGTAAATAATATCAAACATTTAAATAGCAAAAATATATATTTTAGGAACAAATATTTCAAAGTTAACATTCATTATAAAATCAAGAAATAGTAAGACCCTACAGACAAATATGTGCTCTTATAGAGAAACATATTAGTATAGAATAGGTTATATTAATTCTGGATGCCCAGCATTTTAAATATCTGGGCTGCTGACCACATACCTACAGATGGCAGTAAAGGTCAGAGTATTTCTTTTAATGCCATGAAAAATATCTTTGGTGTGTTAAATTAATGTTGCACTAAGTAAAGTAATCTCTCAATATGAACTTGGGCAAAAGTTCACATCACAGACACAAATCATTTATGTAGGTGGGAGGGAACTGATAAGAGAATGGTGGGATATTGAGTAGAGAGCTCAGAGATTAAAGCCATTGCCTTGTAAGAAAAAGGACATAAGTTCAGATCGCTTTTTTAATTTGATACATTTTTTATTATTATTTCAGCTCATACAAACTTAACAGGTACACCAGTTCCCTTCCTCCCTCCTCTTCCCCCCGAACCCTCCTTCTTCACCTCCCCTCACCCCTCCACCCCCCCCCATTGACTCCCTCCCCAATTCCCAGAGAGTCCTTTCTTGTGCATGCCTGAGTCTCCTCTGGGCCCTCCTCTCCGATGACGTACAAGGACCCAGTGGCATTTCCCCGAACCCTTTCTCGTGTTCCCCTTAAGTATAGGAACACTGCTGTGGCTGCCAATCCCTTGCTCCAAGGATCTTGGTGCCTTTAGCAGATGCTAGACTTTGTGAGGTCAATAGTGTGTTGGACATTGCGCAGGGCATGCAAAGTCCAATTATGATTGCTTTGGCCCTAACTTGTGTGGAGTATCTTGCAAATCATTGCTCCTCCCATCCTTTTGCTCTTACACTCTTACCGCCCCCTCTTCCGCAAATGTCCCTGAGCTTCAGGATGGGGAGAAATTAGTCTGGCCTAGTTCTAGGTGGTTGATATAGAGTCTCTGAATCATCTCACCCCGGTCAGGATGGCAAAAATCCACAATACAGACAACAACAAATGCTGGAGAGGATGTGGAGAGAGGGGAACTCTCCTACATTGCTGGTGGGAATGCAGGCTCATGCAGCCACTCTGGCGAGCCGTCTGGAGATTGAAATGCCCTATGACCCTGTGATTCCACTTTTAGGAATAACCCCCCATACAGCAGAGGTTCACCTCGATAGCACAAGCACAACCATGTTCATAGCAGCACTGTTTACAATAGCAAAGTCATGGAATCAACCCAAATGTCCAACAGTTGACGAGTGGATAAGGAAAAGTGGTACATCTATACAATGGAGTACGACTCAGCTATCAAAAAGGATGAATTACTGGAATTTGCAGGGAAATGGATGTCATTAGAAACAATTATATTAAGTGAAGTAGCCCAGACCCAGAAAATTAAGCGCCATATGTACTCCCTAATAGGTGGCTCCTAGTACCAAAACCACCCAGCCCACCTTGACACACTCATAGGTAAATCTATGTATTACCTACAGTAATTGCAACGATTATGAACAGGAGGGATGGAGCTGGAGGGCCACATCAGAAACAAGGAGAGAATTGACCATGTTACAGTAGAGAAAATAGGCCTCCATCAAGGACTGCAAGAAAGTAATGTGACACTTAGTTAAGTTCACAATTCGTTCCCGATCATTTACAACTAAGGGGGTATGATCTCAACAGAAGGGAAGGGCATATAGTCTGGCAGATAAAAAGTAACCATTTTACAAATGGGTGATTGACCCCTCCCTCACTGAGGTTTCCTACTTTTATTACATCTACCCTTGAATGTGCTCTTATAATAAGACTCCAGTTTAACAGATTTTTGTCTCTGGCCAGGGGGTGAAATACAGTGCCCATCACGATGGAGTGAAGGGCATTGCAGGAGCAGCAAAACTGCAAAAGAAAATCAACAAACCGCAATCCAGAACTTCAGAGACTCTATATCAACCACCTAGAACTAGGCCAGACTAATTTCTCCCCATCCTGAAGCTCAGGGACATTTGCAGAAGAGGGGGCGGTAAAGAGTGTAAGAGCAAAAGGATGGGAGGAGCAATGATTTGCAAGATACTCCACACAAGTTAGGGCCGAAGCAATCATAATTGGACTTTGCATGCCCTGCGCAATGTCCAAGACCTGACATAATTTTTTAAAAAAATTTTTATTATCTCCGCTCACACAAACTTAATAGGTACAACGGTTCCCTCCTTCCCTCCTCCTTCCCCCGACCCCTCTGCTCACCCTCCCCTCACCCCTCCCTCACCACGTCACAGTGCCTCCCCTTCCCCAATCCCCGGAGAATCCTTTAATGTGCATGCCAAACTGACGTACAAGGACCTAGGCATTTCCCTGAACTCTTTCCTTTGTTCCCCTTAAGCATAGGAACACTATTTTGGCTATCAATTCCTTGCCTCCAAGGATCTTGGTGCTTTTAGCAAATGCTAGACTTTGTGGGGTCAATAGTGTGTTGTACATTGTGCAGGGCATGTAAAGTCCTATTATGATTGCTTCCGCCGTAACTTATATGGAGTATCCTGCATATCATTGCTCCTCCCATCCTTGTGCTCTTACACTCTTACTGCCCCCTCTTCTGCAAATTTCCCTGAGCTTCGGGATGGGGAGAGATTAGTCTGGCCTAGTTCTAGGTGGTTGATATAGAGTCTCTGAAGTTCTGGATTGCGGTTTGTTGATTTTCTTTTGCAGTTTTGCTGCTCCTGCAATGCCCTTCACTCCATCATGATGGGCACTGTATGTCGCCCCCTGGCCAGAGATAAAAAGCTGTTAAACTAGAGTATTATTATAAGAGTATATTCAAAGGTAGATGTAATAAAAGTAGGAAACCACAGTGAGGGAGGGGGTTACTTATTATCTGCCAGACTGGATGCTCTCCCCTTCTGGTGAGATCACACCGCCTCAGTTGTAAATGATCAGGAATGAAAAGTCTGTCAACTTAACCAGATGTCTCATTGCTTACTTGCAGTCCTTGATGGAGGCCTATTTTCTCTGCTGTAACATGGTCGCTTCTCTCCTTGTTTCTGGTGTGGCCCTCCTACCCCATCCCTCCTGTTCATAATCGTTGCAATTACTGTATTACAGAGATTTATCATCAAGTGTCTCTAGGTGGGCTGGGTGGGTTTGGTACTATGAGCCACCTATTAGGGAGTACATACGGAGCTTAATTTTCTGGGTTTGGGATACTTCACTCAATATAATTGTTTCTAATGACATCCATCTCCCGGAAAATTCCAGTAATTCATCCTTTTTGATGGCTGAATAGTACTCCATTGTATAGATGTACCACTTTTCCTTATCCACTCGTCAACTGTTGGACATTTGGGTTGATTCCATGACTTTGTTATTGTAAACAGTGGTACTATGAACATACTCGTGCTTGTGCTATCGAGGTGAACCTCTGATGTATGGGAGGTTATTCCCAAAAGTGGAATCTCAGGGTCATATGGCATTTCAATCTTTAATTTCTTTAAGAATCTCCAGATGGCTCACCAGAGTGGCTGTATGAGCCTGCATTCCCACCAGCAATATAACTTGCTTTTATTTTATAGGAGCTTATAGTTGTCATGTGTTTCAGATGAGATTTAGACTTTATACTTTTTAAATGTTTTTAATTTTATACTTCTAATTAATGTTAGAATTGTTCATGACTATGGGTGTTGAACACATTTTGAAAAATTTATGAAAAATGCATCATAAAGTATATGGAGAAAAGATCAACAATTACAATATTTGTCAAAACATTTAGATAATGAGAATTGTACAGTTGTTTGGTAAAAGAAACCCTGTGTGGTATAGCTGTAGAACAAAAGTGAAACATCAGAAGTTTGTAGACTGATAGAATGCATACAATAGCTCATTTTTGGACATAATGAAATTATTTATGAAATTATTCAGAAGCAGGAAGGATTATTCTCACTTTCTTTTTATGTAATAAAGAAATCCTTAAAATTGTCAATTACTTTCCTTCAGGGAATTTTAATCCTAAGAAATTATAGTCAGCATTTTTAATTATTGTAGTCATTAAATATGGTCAATATTTACATATTATTATAATTACCTTGAAAATTTTATATTTCTTGGTTGATTAAACTATTTAATATTCGAAGACTTTCACATGTGTAATGATAAAATTGCAACTTACATTTTAAATTCAAATGGAAATATGAAGTAAACCCTTGTCACTCACATTTCATCACAGGTACTATTATTATAAAAGACATTTTATTTTTAAAACTTTATTTATTTATTCATTCATTTTGTGTGTGTGTATGTATGTTTGTGTGTGTATATCAGAGGGCACATATATTCCTGAGAAGGACTAAGAATGACTTAAATATTGTCTATCTGGAAGTATATGAAGAATGTTGGGGAGAAGTCTCAGTGGTTAATCTACTTATTATGCAAAAAAAGATTGAAATTATGATCCTTATATGTCATATGAAAAGCAGGGTAGGTGATGTGGCCCATTTTAAATGCAAGCCCATAAAGGCAGAGCCTCAGAATTGCCAGGACAAATTGTCCAGCTATACAAGTCATATCAGGAAGCTCTGTGTTTAAAAACACAAATTCAGTTAGAAAGATAAATGATAAATGATGATTTCCAAAATGAAATGAAATGTGTACCTGTCAGTTCACAAATGTGCACATTCACACACAAAACCCAAACTAGGTAAACCAGAAAATAGGGGGAAAATGTAACATGAAGAAAATATCAAATAATATCACATGTGAGTTTTTATATATACATATAAATTTATACTAAAAATTCATGCTACATATACATATATGTACATTTAACCAATGGACATCTCAATACTCTGAACTGTATTTGATATCCCATTAGATTTTTTTCACATAATTTGTTTAAAATTTCTCCAATAAATGTGGAGACACAAAGAATTTTCAACATACAATAAGAAAATCAGCATCAAATAACTTATCTGATTAAAATTGATAAATCAACACAATATAATGACATGGTGTGGAAATATGACTAATCACATAAAGTGAATCACATCCCATTGTGGTGATGCAGACTGGTAATCCCAGGTCTTCAGAAGAAAGGCAAAAGGACAGATGAAATTTGGATGTATGGTCTACACAGATATTTTTATTCTAATTACAGCTACACACTGTGATTCCCTTTCAAAAAAAATTAGGCATGAAAAGATTGCTCAGTTGGTAAAGTACCCGTCGTATAAGCCTTACTTACTCATCCTTACTCATGAAGAATCCAAGCAGAGGCTGGGAAACAGACAGGAGTATCTCTGGAGCTTGCTGCATATTAAACCTTAATGTCTATATATTCATGCATATCTTTATATGTATGATCATATACATTTTAAGGAAAAATTATAATGATTTGCATGTAAATATATGTATATGTTTTTGCATGTGCTCATGCAATGATTTGTATACATGCAATGTGTAAATATAGATTTTTTTGGAAAGAAAATTAAATATTTGATAACTAAAATTATATTTTAATGTGTTAGTAATAACATATGTTTTAAATCAAATCACAACCACTTGAAATTTGAGAGCATTTATTTGCCAAAAGACCAAATTATGATTAAAAGAAAATAACCTACATATTGGGTCTGTGAAAGAACAGAGCTCCACAAAAAATATCAAGAGCACCTCTTAAAAATGAGCTATGAGTACAATAAATTATCCAATAAAAAGAAGCTAAATCTTTGTGTACACTTACAAAAGTAATAAATTTGCTAGTAAGCCTATGAAAAGGACTCAGTCAATCATTAGCTAGAGAAGAGAAGATTCATACCGTAATGAGATTTTCACTGCTTGTTGTGATGGGATAGTTTGTATTAAATTAACCCTCCCACTGAAAATAATTAAGAAAGCTCAATTACATACAGCAATAAACAAAGAAACTGACAAAAACTAACAAAAGAGGTGACTGGAGAATAGCAAACACAACAAGAATTTTAAGTGTCAGGAGCTAAGTGTTGAGAGAAAGAAATTGCAATGAACAACTCTTCACGAATGAAGATAATTGACAATCACAATTTTGCTATAGCACAGTGTAATACAGAACAGATGTTTAGAACTTCTAATGTTTTAATTGGAAGCAAAATTCAAAAATATGATACAGGCATAAGAACACGAGGACATGACAGGCTGCATTACCAAACATAAAAGGAAATTGATGGCACAATACTAGCTTCCAGAGATTTGGCCATACAGATTCTGCTTTTTTTTTTTAACTTTTCAGAAATTCTTTTAGGGTGTCATATATGAGCATAAGAATTTATGTTATTTTAGAACCTCAGTCCCAATCTCTAACTCCCTTCCTCTCCACCTTACAACCATTCTTCTCCCTTGCCATACCTTCTATTTTCAAAACATTTCACATGCATAGTTACCTGCATTTCATCTAGTTTGCCTTTGTTGACATTTACTGAATATATGATGGAGTGTGAATCATATACCAGTGAGTATCTGCTTAACTATTCCTGTTATTGCTTGTACTTTTGAACAAAATCTCACTATGTAGTTCCAATTGCTCAGGAACTAAGTCTTTAACCATATTCCCAAATGGCTCTGTCTCCCAAACGTTGGTCATACCAGCCACCACCACTGGCTAGGAACTTATATGTTTCAAATGTGATAAAGCAAAATACAGTGGACAGAATAGAATGGGAATGGAGAAAAATGTATCTTTACCAAAACAAATGATTTAAGAATTATTAAATTAACTTTGTAGTGCTTATATCTATTTTGCAAAGAAAAGTAGGTTGTTTTACTGAATTATTTATTTCCCCCTCTAAAATCTTAAATATGCAAGACAACAAGTATGGTGATTAAATTAAAATAGATAAAAATATTAGAGATTAGCTTGATAATTGCAATCCACCAAAAATTGACAAACTCTCATAGCTAATATCCACATTAGTAATGTTAATAAAATTCAGTGCAATCACTATGACTGTTTCAAGTGGATTTTATTCATGAAAGTTGTGTGAAATGTGAATAGCACATGAATATAGCAAATATTAAACATCAGGGATAAAGAATAACAAACATTAAGTGACACTTTTATGTTATTTATAAGCTAGTATATAATAGGTTCAATGCATAAGATTCTGTTATCACTGAAGAAAATCAGAGCAGAAGAGATTTTGAGATATATTTAGGGAGAAAACAACTTCCTTGTATAAAATGAAAAATCTGCTTTATGTGTGATGCTCACCCATAAACCAAGGTAGTAAAAAGTATATTAACTGAAAGTAAAAAATAAAATATTGACAAACGCAATCTAGGTACATGAAGCAGTGAAAGCTCACTTTAAAAGTAAAAGCAAATGATAAATAAAATAATTTCTCAGTTGAATAAAATGGAGAATGTTTTTCACTTTCTGTATCAGTAAATTTTAAAGGATTGTCTTTGAAAGAAAAAAATAACGAACATTGTAGTTCAGGTCTAAAATTCTAATACTTCAGGTACAGTGGCAGGTAGATCCATGGTTCAAGGTTATCCTTTGTTACATTGAAAAAATAAATAGCTGATTAATTAAATAAACAAAAGAAGAAATGAAAAAAAGGAGATGAGTAGTTCACAAATTCAAATTTACAAAAAAGAAAAAATTAAAAAGTAGATTAAATTGAAATGAACCATTTTATGTGTTATATTTTGATTTTCCAACAATCGGCTACTTATTCAAAATGATAATATTAACTGAACACTCATAGATGATAGCTTATGAATAAATGAAATTAATGCATCTTTGTTTAGAGAACTGCTAAGCAAGAATATGAATCAAATGTTAAACATTTTAAATGTCAGTGAAGTATAGTAGTGATCTCAAAATGTTTTAATAGTTTCAAATACATAATGTATAATCAACAGGGACAACTAAAACAGAGACAAAGTAACAACCAAAATGAGATAACGTTGGCTTGGGAAGAAAATATGTAAGGTTTTAAATGTTAAATTAATATGATTGAAGACTAAAGCCTTAAAGAAAATAAAAAATAGAGAAATAGTGGAGAAACAATTAGAAATATGATAAATATTCCTTAGCTATACAGAATATTTTAAATAAAATAACATAAATACACCAACAAAAACACAAAATTTGCAAAGGAGTTTCATAGTGAAATGAAGCACAATGTCTCTTTTTATATGAAAACACATTTTTAACAAAAAAGAAACTTAGAATATATGACATACTAACATCCAGCAAAAGAAGGCTTGAGTATATTAGCTTTGCACAGTGTTATTAAGAAGAAAATAAATTTCCAAGCATAGATAGAAGCATTATATGATGACCAATGAACCGTTGTTAAAGTGTAAAGTCACCTTTAACATATACCTACTGAAAACAGAACCTCCAAATACACCCAGTGAATGTAAGGGGAAATATATTTAAATATATTTAAAAAATTTAATGCTTTTCATTAAATTAAATGTATTTAAATATAACATCAAAATTTGTGGCATAGAATAAAAATATTGCTTAGTACTACATCTATTCACTTATAACCAAGAAGAAAATCTAAACCTACACTCATGAATCTGAAGCAAAAGGATCATATTAATGTAAAACTAAACAGAAATACATATAATGAAAAATTAAGCTAGCAATAACATTAAGATAACATTAAGATAACAAACAGAAAAATCTGTAAATATTTATGTGTAAACATATAATATATATTGTAGATGTAATTTTATTTACTCTGGCCTATCTCTAATCATATTAATTAAGTGTAGAGTCAACATGTATGACTAGTAGTCTATGTTGACAAAGAAGATAACTATTGATCCTATGAGAGTTCAAAAGTTAATAAAAGTATGACAAGTCCATGCAGTCTGTCCTTTGTCATAGACTCTTGAACACTCGCTAATTTCCTAACAGAAATTACCTCTTCGAATAACATTTCTTCATTTTTTCTCATTTCCAGTTGCTCTAACCTACCATTATGCTAAGTTACTAACAACATTTTTAAGATGCCTAAAAAAACAGATTTTTAATGTTATACGCCAACCAGAATGATTTGCTACTTAGTTTGAGTTTATCATTTAATATATATAAAACATATCAAAACAATTTATACACAGCAAAAATGTATTTATATAAAAGTTTTCACAGTAATATGAAAGGCCTTCTTTCAAAAAGATAACACCTACCCTTCATTCTTAATATGTGTCCTACCAAGTCATTGCTCAACTAACATTTTTATGACTGAATAAATTCTTTATGCACTATACTGATTTTTAGGTGTTTTTCAGAGATTTTTTAAAAGTAACTGCAAACCTCTTGGGAGTCAAGTAATAATTTCAATCAATTACAGCCAAACATCAGAGCAGCAAAAAAGTTTTTACATGAAATGCTTTATACTTTTCCAAAACTAACCATTCTGATTGATAGAGAGGCTTATTTTTTTTTTGTACTTCTGAAAAATTTTTTTTATTATTATTATTTCCGCTCATACAAACTCAATAGGTACACCAGTTCCCTCCCTCCCTCCTCCTCCCCTGACTCCCTGCTCCCCCTACCCTCACCTCTCCTCCCCATCCCCCAGTAACCCCCCCAAACTCCGGAGTATCCTTTAATGTGCATGCCAGACTCTCCTCTGGGCCCTCTTCTCCGATGACGTGCAAGGACCCAGTGGCATTTCCCTGAACCCTTTCCTGTGTTCCCCTTAAGCATAGGAACACTACTATGGCTGTCAATTCCTTGCCTCCAAGGATCTTGGTGCCTTTAGTAAATGCTAGACTTTGGGGGGGTCAATAGTGTGTGGGACATTGCGTGGGACATGCAAAGTCCAATTATGATTGCTTCGGCCCTAATTTGTGTGGAGTATCTTGCATATCATTGCTCCTCCCATCCTTGTGCTCTTACAGTCTTACCGCCCCCTCTTCCGCAAATGTCCCTGAGCTTCAGGATGGGGAGAGATTAGGCTGGCCTAGTTCTAGGTGGTTGATAGAGTCTCTGAAGTTCTGGATTATGGTTCATTGATTTTCTTTTCTACTTTTGCAGCTCCTTCAATGTCCTTCACTCCATCCTGATGGGTATTGTATTTCACCCCTTGCAGTCCTTGATGGAGGCCTACTTTCTCTGCTGCAACATGGCCCCCACTCTCCTTGTTTCTGGTGTGGCCTTCCTACCCCATCTCTCCTGTTCATAATCCTAGCATTTACTATAGGTATTACAGAGAATTTTCTTTGAGTGTCTCTAGATGGGCTGGGTGGGCGCTTAATTTTCTGGGTCTGGGATACTTCATTTAATATAATTGTTTCTAATGACATCCACTTCCCGGCAAATTCCAGTAATTCATCATTTTTGATGGCTGAGTAGTACTCCATTGTATAGATGTACCACTTTTCCTTATCCACTCGTCAACTGTTGGACATTTGGGTTGATTCCATGACTTTGCTATTGTAAACACTGCTGCTATGAACATGGGCGTGCTTGTGGTATCGAGGTGAACCTCTGCTGTATGGGGGGTTATACCCAAAAGTGGAATAGCAGGGTCATATGGCATTTCAATCTTTAATTTCTTTAAGAATCTCCAGACGGCTCGCCAGAGTGGCTGTATGAGCCTGCATTCCCACCAGCAATATAGGAGAGTTCCCCTCTCTCCACATCCTCTCCAGCATTTGTTGTTGTTTGTATTGTGGATTTTTGCCATCCTGACCGGGGTGAGATGATATCTCAGGGAAGTTTTGATTTGCATTTCCCTGATGGCTAAGGAAGTGGAGCATTTTTTAAGATATTTGTTAGACATTTTAATTTCATCCCTGGTAAAGTTTTTTTTAAGCTCCAGAGCCATTTTTTAATTGGGCCATTAGTTTCCTTGGTGTTTAGTTTTCTAAGTTCTTTGTGCACTCTGGACAATAGATCTCTATCAGATATGTGGTTAGTGAAGATTTTTTCCCATTCTGTGGGTTGCCTTTGAGCTCCTGTTACAATCTCTTTATCTGAACAGAAGCTCTTTAATTTCAACAGATCCCAACGTGTTGACAGTTGGTAGCAGTGACTGTGTCATTGCATGTCTATTTAGGAACTGTTGTCCTAGCCCGATCAGCTCGAGGGAGTTCCCTACCCTTTCACCTATGGTTTTTAAAGGTTTAATTATTTTTGTGGAATTATTCCTTTGAGAAATTCTGAACTTTTTTTGGAAAAGTCATGTTTCGGTTTTGGCCAGAAATTTAATGATGTCATGGACTTCAGTACATTCTGTGTTCTTGGTTATTGCATGCCTGTCTTCTATTACATTTTTGGTCTATGTCAATTAATTTTGTTTCTTCAGATAATAAATTCACATAACATTTCCTCTTCTGAACAGCTAGACGCTTTCAAAATGGAGCCCTTCATTTGAATGCAGTGAAAAATTGCCTCATGACACTCACATTTTCCCAATCTGTTTGGCCTGATAATAATAGAATTCTTAGCACTTTAAACCCAGAAAGCAATGCATATATGCAAAAGACATTATTAATTTTGTGCATTTACAAACTGAACATAATTTAAAAGTGAAGCCATTGATACATAAATATATCTAGGTTTTACAGTGATTGATTTAAGTCTTTTTAAAATGTTGGAGAGAAATACAGTATATAATTGCATTTTTAATTCCTCTGTGCAGGGTTTGGTTTTCTAAATCACACCTATTGTCATGAGCATGTTCACACAGAACACTCTGACTTAAAAAGAAGATCAAGTTTGCACATTTGAGGACATAAATTTTTAAGATTACTGCCGTTGGTACTATATATCTCTCTTGTACAGGATTCTCTAAATCTTGCCGTTCTTTTTTCCCTCAGTTGGTACTTGGAAGATTCATGCCCCCATACTTTGTTTATATTCACTTGCTAAATATTGTCACCTTGCCATACTTTGTAATTTATTTTGAAAGTAAAAATGAGGATTTTCATAGTACCTTGGTGTAATCTTTCCTCTGAAAATAAAAAAAAACAAACTTAAAAGTGTGTGCAGATGCATAAACTATATATACACACACACACACACACATTAACTATGGCAGCAAGTTTTATTAAATTTCACATTAACATAAGTAAAATAATATAAATGTAATGTGGTTATAGTATTTGCAAGAACATTGAAAAATTTGAAGAACGTTTTCTTAAATTTTTAAACTATTCAATGTGAATAGTATCATCAGACATTTGTGGTATTTTGTTTGCTTTAATTTGCTATTAACTCAGTAGAAATAACTAGCCTACATTTGAAGAGTGTACCTATCATTAATTTTATTAATGAAAGCAGATACTACTATTTATATATATTTTATTTACAGCTTTTATTTTATATTAATAAAATCTCATTCTGTATTCCCTTTTTTCATAGATAATCACACTAGTTGTACTTTTCTAAACAAATTGATCAGCAGTTCCTTAACAAAACAGAGTACATTTAAATTCTAGGATTCTCAATTAAATACTAACATAATTTTTAGCCTAATATTGGAACATTGAATTTTCATTTTGCTGCAATTGAAATTAATTTATGCAATTTAAATTTTTTTGATTTCATAAATATCTCACCTTCATTTTGAAATATGTAGAACTGGCAAATAAAAATACTAAATCCAAGAGAAGATTTGAAGAGAGTGTGTTAAAACATATACTTAATAGAGAAGTGATCTACAATGTCAGCATATAGTCAGTAAGGTGTGCTAGTGAACCACAACTGTGAGAGGAAACATTTACATTTTTTTATAGAACAAACTACTTTATCTGATATTTAAAATAATGTTCCAACTTTAAATCATACAGCAATTAATTTCAATAGGTTGTAATTAAGGAAGAAAAAATTTATTTTCCCCTTTCATCAGAATTCCTTTGCATCTTTTAAAGATGTCACCATGGATAAAGAAACAAGATACGAACATGGACAATTGTCTATAGTCTAATCTAGTTGTCAGATTCATTGACTTAAAATGCATTATAATGGTAACATGGAATTAAAAATTAGAATGGATTTCTAGAAGCCAGAGTGCTACCATTTATTAAGTGCCGAGTGCTTTCACTTGAATTATCACATCATCCCATAAAATCCAACAGATACAACTTGGTTTCCATTTCTTCAGATGAGCATAATCATGATGTGGAATTTAACATTGTTGTCCAAAAGAGCCAACATGAGTCAAAGAGGCAACAGAGCAGGGATTACTTTTCTATTCTACCCTCTGTATGGTAGGAAAACTTAAATTATTTATTTAATGCACTAGTAAGGAGGAAGTTCTCCTGCATTGACAGACATATGCATGATCTAGTTCTTATTTATGTAGTCAGCTTCAATTTTTTTTCCTATCACAGAAATGTTCATATCCTACGTGTTCCTTTTTGCCACGATCCTAAGGATGCAGTCAGGTGCAGAATATCACAAGGCCATTTCCACCTGTGCCTCCCACTTCATCTCAGTGTCCATTTTCTATGGAACAATAATTTTCATGTGCTTGCAGCTGCGTTCCAGTCACTCCATGGACACAGATAAAATCATATTTGTGTTCTATACTATGGTCATTCCTCTGTCGAATCCTTTGGTCTACAGTCTGAGAAACAACGTGGTCAAGAGTGCATTCACAAAGATTGTTCAGGAGAAAAAGTAATCATTGAGACTATAACCTCAAGTCTTAGGAATGTAAACTATCTAGATTTACGTCTGTCCCAAGTTTGTTGTGCATTAAATTACAATTAAAAGTTCAAGTTCTTGATGCAATACTATTACCTGTGCAATAAACTCTTGTTTGGGAAAATGCAGAACATTGTATCTCAAAACAAAGATGTGTAATTGAAAATGTTTCTGATTTCTTTGGAAAAAAATAAATGCATTGTATCATAGTTTCCATTTTTTACAAAAGCTGATACTCCAGTCCCACATCAAGTTAATATTTAAATAGTTTACTTATCCTGAGTATATATATATATATATATATATATATGTATATACATGTATATATATGTGTGGATATATATTATATATATATGATTCTTTAATAAGAAATGACCATAATAATCTGAGTTCATATATTGGACATTAAAATTTGAGAGATATCCAGGCATAGTGTTAAAATGAACCTCTGCTGACCTCAGAGAGTGGAAATGAATACTCTCAGAGTCTTTTTAATGAATACATAGAGTAAAAGTAAATTTTTTAATTTAATTTTTAGTCTCTTTCTGGTACATGTTTTAAAATTTTTTGCCTGTTTGAATTATAAGGCAGGTATAAATTAATTCATGACATAGTACAAGAATAGGTAGCAATAAAATACTGGCATTTTCCAAATTGCCAGTGTAAAGAATTGTCAGAAGAACATGAATATTATTTTCATATTCTCCAAGGGGTTAACCTTTATCTTATCTACTAAGTATGAATTATGCATTAACTCCTCATATTTCATATGTAAACCTTTTTTTTTTTGCTTTGGTACTGTACTTCAATATGACCTTGATGTAATCAGAGATAATAGTGTACTTTACCAAAGACATTAATCAATAACTTTATAATATGAAGAACTATGAATCTTTAATATCTTCAGCTTGAATAATTCAACTCTTGTATCACTTAAAAATAAGTCAATGGAGTGACTTATGCTTTTGTGTTCCTAATATCCCTGCACTATATGCTACCTGTTTCATTTAGTATTTAGGAAATGAAGAGACATATACTTGATTACATTGGGAAATTTTTTCTCGATATCTTGGCAAATAACTAAAATGACTTTTACATAATGTTCTGAAAATAAGTCATTCTATGAATATGTTTGCAAACATGAATATACACAAAGCAATGACTTTAATTTTTTGAATGGCAATCTGTTAATATCATATTTTTAATTTAAATAACAAAAGAAAAAATTTGTAGTTACAGAACAAGTACGTTCCCCGTGGAGTTATGGTACATTGTAAAGTCCTGAACTTGAATTCTGAAACCATAAATTAAAAAAAAAGACAGTCAATTGAGTAGTGCATGCACACAAAGTCTTAAAAACTAAAATGAAACAATCAGCAATAGTAAATAAAGCAGAATTTCAATATAAATTTACCTAGTAAAATGCATTGAGTAACTATTAAAATCTAATATAGATGTATACTATGTAGGAATCACTTCACTAACACTATCTAGATTTTTTGCTCTTAATTACAATCATATTTTGAAAACATTTCTTTAGGACGAGTCAATTCTAAAGTTTTAAATGAAATCTTCTATTATCTACGATAAAAATATATATCACACAATATATCTATCACACAAAATTTATATCACACAATAATTTTTCTCCCTCAATAGTACGGTTCAGATTTTAATGAAAAACAAATACAGCAATCTGTTTGTGCTGCAAAACTTGAAACAAACATAGAATAATCATAATTCACTAAAATCAGTTTCATTTGCTAATAAAAGTTATCAATATTTATGAAAACTTTGAGAACATAAATTACATATCATGGGCAATTTTCCATATATGCAATGATTATGCTAATTAAAATTAATGCCAATAATAATGTATGATATACTTTCCTCTGATATGTATAATAAAATGTAAAAAATAATCATATTCAGTATAAATTTTTCTAGTTTTTCACTTTTGAATTATAAAATGACAATTTTCTCATAAAATTTTTTCTACAGACTGTATGTTTAATCAGAGCAGCATCTTTTTTTTTTTTTTTTGAGGATTAAGGTAGAGTTTATTAGAGAGAAAAAATGGAACTCATAGACTCCGGACATGGAATATCATGAGGGCTAGGGTGCAGTCTAATGGCTGATAGGGTTAGGTATTTGGTACACCTAGACAATCCCCAGAAAATGGCTTTTCCTCATTGGTTAGCTCCCATTTTGGCCCAACTCTGTTGATCTTTTGGTGGGGCTGGAGATTGAGTTGTTTCTTTGATGGGCTTAGTTTATAGGATATGGGAATGGAGTCTCCATATCCTTTCATAGGGAAGTTGGCTCTTTGTGCAGAACTGGAGTTAGTTCCTCAGCAGGGGGTATCTTTCAGGGTGACCTCAGCAGTGGGGGATGACCTCCAGGAATTTCAAAGACTTTCAAAGAAGTCCCAGCATAGTTTAAGCAGCTTCTTTTGCATTTTAGTCCCTTTGTATATAGGACCACATGTTCATTATTAAATAAATCAAATGTCTCAGCATTTCATATGTGTTTATTGCAGTAAAAATAATGTGTATATTCCTTTGGGCAAGGGGAACATATAAAATTATGAGTGAAAAATCATTTTATTTCAGTGGTCTCACAGATGATATCTAAAATGTAGTAAAGATGAAAATACTCATAATAAGAAAAAGTATTTTGTGGACAGAAGCAATGTGCTTCTCAGGACATGATTTGAAAATATTTGTTGCCTGCTTGCAGAAATCCACCCTTCAAGTAAGCATACATTGAGTACAAAGGCATGACTTGGGTCAATGTGCCCCAAGCACTTTAGCAGTGTCAAGAAGAAAGAAGTGAGTAGAAGAAGGTGATGTGGGAGGGAGATTTAGAGAAACTGCTATGCATGTTTAACTGCCTAGTGCACCACTGTTACTGAGATCTGATATGAATTTAATGCACAATAACTAGAGGATTTCAGATATTCACCATTCTGAAGTGCCTTTACAGCATTCCTGGACTGGGCGTTAGGAATCACAGTTGTCACACACTTGGGACAAAGTACCAAATACCAGGCAGGGCATACAAGGATTCCCTATCAATACAGGGAAAAGCTGGGATTTCTTCAAGGCTGAGAAAAGCCAGACTCCTCAGAATCACAGACTGAGAGGCCAGTTTATCGTATCTTGCCTCCAACACTAATGGAGTAGATGTGCAGGCATTCCATCCTGGAATCTCCAGTCAGGTCTAGGAATGTCTGTTAACTAGTGGATGGACAAGATGGCATTGTTTCTAAAGAACACAAGGGCAGGTAACATGCTGTCTTACAAGTATATATGCATGTATATGTATGTGTGTCTTTGCATGTGTGCCTGTGTGTATGCATGCGTGTGTGTGTGAGTATGTTTGTGTGTGTGTTTGTGTGTATGTGTATACAGGGGGTCCTTACAGTAATGTGAAGCAAACATTCAGAAATTCTTTTTCTTGAAATTCTTGCTTCTGCTTTATTCAAAATAATACAGAATAAATCTAGACAAAAATAATGTGCTATGTAAAGTTGGATGCTTTCATGTTTTATAAGTTATAAAAATCCTTAAGCTCTGAGGAAAAGACAAAATTGCATGAGTAAAAATAATGAATTGTTATATCTACAAGGTTGTATTTGCTAAGTGACGATAAGGTCAATACCCGACTCCCAGTAATGAAGAAGAAAAGATATAACACTAAATAATAATACTGAGATAAATTTTCACGTGAAGATTTATGGTTTTGGTGTAAGTACTTGAAAGTAGACTAGCTGATTGAATAATAGTTGCTGAATACTTCCATTAACACAGGGACTTCATGTTAGTCCCACGTGATCTAAAGCTTGGGTTTTTTTTTTTTTATTGTTAAGAAGAGTGTGTAAGTCCAAAGTGAAAAACAGATTGATTGCTTTAGGTATTCACTGTGTTCTTCATGTCAGAAGCATTCCAAGAAGCTTATTGTCTCTCTCTGTTCATTTTACATCATACAGTTTATGAGCAGACCTAATGGATATCTCAGAACTATACAAAGTCTTCAGAATGATAGAGTATAAATAAAATAAACTTAGAGTTCCTTTTCATTTTGTAATTATTATTGTAAGAAAGTATGTAATATTCCATTTTTAGCAAGAAAACACATGTGTGGCAAATGAATGAAATTTTTAAAGTCTCTGTTCTCTTGAATAAAAGCAGTGATAGACTAAAATGTCTGATATCAACAATGCAGTAAAACGATGAAAACAAACTTTCTATGTTTTTAAAACCAGTAATATAATCTATACTATTATGTTCATTGTGCCATAAAATACTGTTTGTTGTCTTACAGTCTTACAGGTATGTGTTTGGGGTACACGTGTGTACATATGTTGGCACATACTTGTGCACATGTGTACATGGGTGCAAGAACATGTGCTTACATGTACATGTGGAAATTTAAAGTTGATATTAAGATTCATCCTCACTTTCTCTTCTATCTTGTTCTTTTGATACTATATGTCTAATCTCAGGGCATGAAGACAATGTTAGTATGGTTAGCAGCTTGCTCTGGGGATTCTAGGTTCTGCCTTCTAAGACTAAAATTATGGTGACTTATGATTTACATATAATTAATGTATAATGTGTATATGGCCCTCTGCTAGAAAGTAAGCCGTATATACAGGTTGTAAAAATAGAGGATTGTTTATTCCTAGATATTTTGAGTCTTGGTTTTGACACATTTTTATGAAAATTGACATTGACTTTTTTATATAAAAGCTAAAGTAATTATCTTTGTATGACAAAATGTCATTTATTCAAACTTTAACTTTTTTACCTGTCAATTCATGTGATGGTGCATCTCTTGGTTTATGGAGAAAATGAAAAACAAAAGGTGTCTGTGTTTTTTAAAGTTAACATCAGAATAATTCTAGTAGATAACAAAAGAAATAAAATTAAAGCTTATGGATGCAATTTAAAAAGATGACAGTAAAAGAAAAAGATGACATTTGGGATCATATTATATAAATAGTTATAATTACTCAGAAATCAGCATTATTCTTTATTCACTTAAGATAAAATATTTAAGGCTAGGGCGATAACCTAATGAACAAAAACACATGCTGGACAAGTGAGAAGCCCTGAGTTTGAAACCACAGAGCACACGTGAACAGTCAAGGGAGTTTTAATAGTGTGATTATCTGTAATCCCACTTCTCCCACAAGGATGTGGAAGGTAGAGAGGCTGGGGGATTCCTGGAATCTCGCAGGTGAGATAACTGGCACAAACAGATGAAAAATAGCAACATGAAAACAGATATTCCAAGTTGTCCTCTGACTTCACGTCCACATTGTAGAACACTAACACTTGGATTCCCATGTATACCTGTATCATACAGACATGGCAAATGCAATTCAAAATTTACGTATAGGAAATGTAACAGAAAACTGCTCATTTTAGGAATAAGGATTATCTAAAGAGCCAGTGCCTGCAGCACGATTGCAATAATACAATGATTTCTGCAGTTGTTGCAAGCAGTTCTTTATGGTATATTGACCAGAGTTATTTGCTATTGAAACATACATGAACACACATGCACGTATGAACACACGCATGGCCATGCACACTTACATTGAAGCAATCTATTAATAAAATCATGAACCAATAATCAGCCTTCTATTACAGGTAAGAAAAAGCAGAGTCAAAATTTGGCAGTATTGCATCTATGCAAGTCTCTGTATGGTGTCACTTATTTTCTTTTTTTTTAATCCAATCATGCATGTGTGCGTGTGCGTGTGCGTGTGTGTGTGTGTGTGTGTGTGTGTGTGTGTGTGTGTGTGTAGAACCACGGGCGAATTCGGGAACCACCATGGACCGCCTCCACCTCATCCTTGTTTACTCCACCCTTGGATTCACAGGCTCCGCCCTCTCAGGACCAGAAACACAGGCTGCCCCCGCTTCCGCCTGGTGTCTCAGGACCTTCCGCCTGCAAGGCAGAGGCTTAACCCCTGATCCACCTCTCCAGGCCCCTTGTGTCAATTATTTTAAGCAGTTTATCCCCTCTAAGATTGACATATTTTTAATGGTGTTCATCACAATTGTCACTGAATTGTTTTAGTCATTCTGAAGCTCAAGACAATGGAAGTATTTCTGCGGTATCTATACTAAGTCGCAAACCAAGTCACCAGAGTTGGAGCTTGTCACTCAATAATAGACTCCGTCATTTATGAGTTCCCATTTTATGGCTCTGCTGAAATGTTTTCACCCGAACCATTATGGAGCAAGCTGAATCGCGGGGATAAATCTGCCTCTGCATTCTGCTTACAGTGACAGATCATCTGAGGGTGAGAGAGTCTCTATGTGCACACTATAACTCTGCCTCCTGCCTTGCCTCTCCCTATGTAAATGCATGTCTAACTAGGATGAAACTCTGCCTTCCTACGGCGTGATTTATGTGAAGCTCTTATTCCGATGCATTCTTCACCCGCAATTTGACAATTCCTCTTGCAGTGTAGCTGCTGTGGAGAACCCACCTTTTTCTGTGGGAAGGATACCGCCTCTCTTTTATTTCAATTCCGTTATAGCAACCATGTGCCTAGCCTTCCACAGTGGTTTTGTGCGGTTCTTTTTTTTTTTTTTTTAAATCTTATTCTCATGGCAACCCTGTGGACCTGGAAAAATTAACCTCTTTGAAAAAATTCTAGGGTCACAAAGCCTTTGAGCACTGCAATAATTGCTGTACACTATAGCCTTCTAGTTTCAAAGGTTTGACCTTTTCTTGTTTGTTCATTATTTTATTTCCTTTATTCAATTTTCGTGTGTGTGTGTGTGCATGAGTATGCCTGTTCATATGTTGGAGTGCACATGCATTTTGATATCTTCTGTGGGTATGTGAAGTTAATTATTCACATTAATTATTCTTGATACTCCTTTCAAATTATTCTTTTTGAGATAGGTTCTCTGATCACCAAGAGCTCACAAGTAGGAGTAGTCTGTCCAGCTAGTTTGCTCTAGAGATTCCTGGTCTTTACTTTCTGAGTCTAGAATTACAGGCAGTCCATGAGAACCATCCCTTTTATGAAATGAATCTAGGAATTAAAACTCTAGTACTTTTTCTTACACAGAAAGCATTTTACTACTGAGCTATCTTCCAGTTCTTCTGGATATTTTTAATGTATAACCATGCCTCCCACACATGCAAAATAAATATACCAAAAGAACTTCATTCATTTTGATGTGCTATTCTTCAATTTTGCAATTAAATAACAGAATTAATACAATATTTTTCTAAATTTGCTTAATAATTTAGAGGCCCTCACCTGTCCTCTGTGGACTTTGTAATCCAGTTGTGTATCCACACATTCTGATTTCTATTCTACCTACTTTCTTATTACAGTTTGTATTTTACTAGCAATCCTTAGAATAGATTTTAAATTTAGAAATTAGTTATTTTTTCTTTTGACTTCTTGTTCACAGTCATCATTGAGATTCATCCAGTTTGACAGTGACAGCAGACATCTATTCCACTGTGATGGACATTTGGGGAATTTCTCATATTTTTTCTATTATGAGCATGACTACTTGGAAAATCCTGATTTCATGTTTCCTAATATATGTTTAAAATTATCTGCCAAGGATATGATTAGTAGTGCAATTGTGAATCATAAAAATTCACATGTCAATGGGGTTAAATACAGTCAAATTATTTTCCAAAGCTGTTTCATCGGTTTACAGCATGATTGGCAGTTATTCTGCAGTGAGTGAGGATCTCCATCCATATCTTTTCCATAATTGGACAGTTTTCCAAATTGATTACTGTGTTTGTGATATATATTTATGTAATCCAAACATTCCTTTATTATTTTTAAACTTTGAGAAAATTCTATTTATGTTTATTGATTTAAAATTTTGTCCTGTAGCCTATTCACTTTTCTCTTCTTTCTTTTCTTCTTTTTCTCCTTTTTTCTTCCTCTTCTTCTTCCTTTTCCTCTTTTCCTCTCTTCATCTTTCTTTTCCTTCTCCTTCTCCTTCTTCTTTTCCTTTATCTCTGTTTCTCTCTTTGTCTCTTATTGATACATATATTTTTGCATAACACTGTGAATAGTTGCAATATTTATTCATTTGAAAAGAAGAACTGGTAAGTTTGAAACAACATTGTAGTTTCCATTTGACTCTAATATATTGTTTGGCGTCAAGTACCAGGAGCAATCATAAATGAAGAAGTCTGAAATTCAGGAGATACACACAATGGTTATTAACCATGGTCCAATGCAGTCCAATCTTAATAGATATAATAAGAGCTAACATGGGCATAATGGCTAATGATAGACATAACATAATAGACATAATAATAGTTAACATTGTAGTTCCCTAGTCATGGGGAGGAAGGCACAAAATATTCTTCACATAATCATGGCTAAAGCCTGAGAAATCTTGCTTCCATTCATACAATGCACATAAGTAGCAGACAACCTTTTCTCAATTCGAATACACATTGAATATCCAGCATTAAATGGAAAAGAATGTTTGAAGTCACAGGTGAAATTATGAAAGTTATTTTGAATTATCAAGGTGAACTTAATGTAATCACAGTGCTCTTAAAACAGTAAGTAGGAGGAAGAACACAAAACCAGAACAATGTGATGAGGAAGTACTCAAGCTTCTGTCTTTGCCTTTCCCAACATAAGAAGAATGCTGTGTAGGAATATGGGCAGGGTATAGAGACAATAAACCAGACTCAGTTAACACTGGAACTGAAAGTCATGCCACACAAAATGCTTTCTTAAAAGAATGCAGTCTTACTAGCACTTTTTAAGCATCAGGTTATATCCAAAACTCATACTACATGACAACGGTTTCTGTTGTTTAAAGTTTATGGTAGGTTATTACAATGAAAAAAAACAACCACTTATGGTATTTTTGTGTATTTTGGTATGTTTCTTTACCCAGTAGCGAGAGGTTTGGGCTGAGAATGGAACTCAGTGTAGAGTTGTTGGCTTTCATGTTCAAGATAAATGGTTCCCAGAAGCAGAAAGAGAAAAGAAATGAAGAGAGGTTAATACAGTGATAGAACAGCACAATGAAATGAAATGTATTTATGATTCTTCAAAATAACTCCAAAAATAGAGAGGAACAAATCTGAATTATCTTTTCTGACACACTTTTGTTATTTGTGTAATGCTTTTTCTTAGATTTTCTTGTTACATTTTCAAAAGTAAATCTATAAGTTGCTGTTATCACATATACACACTCAAAATTCAAATATTTTTATTCACACACACATGCACGCATGCGTGCATGTGCACACACACATGCACACACACATACATGTGCACACACGCACACACACACACACACACACACGCACACACACACACACAAAGTATATACACTGTCTTAGTTCTTAAATGTAAACTCCAAAGACCGATTTCTTATTTTCCTTGGATGGCCATCTCTTTACACAATTCAGTCTCTCTGATATTAAGCAGATTGTCGTTGTCATATGATACTTTGTTCCTGATTTATAGTCTTTACTACATATATAATCTAATGGTATTTTTGGATCTTTCTACTTGCATACAATAAATTTATGACCCTTCCAAAGCTTTTTCTTCCAATCTTCTCAGTACCTCCTATTCCACTTCATGCTTTTGGTTTCCAGCACGCTCCTTTCCACTTTTGTATGCTTTTGCGTGTATGTCTCACTGAATTTCATCTGGGATGTCTGTCTGGCAAGTGTGTGAGTGCTTGCAGGGGCATAGATTTCTTATCAACAGGAAAATGTGGAGTAAAGACTCTTCTTTTCTCCTTAATCTCTCAGGGTGGTATTGTACTCTCAGATTTTAAAACTACTCTTCCATTTAAATAGTATTTTACCATAAGACCAAACTGTGGTCCACTGACCACCAAGCCCTCAACTCCAATGAAACTGATATTTCTTAATTCTGACTCATGTTAAATTCATTTTTTATCAATGAATCTCCATGTCAACCTTATGTATCTGTGCTTTGATATTCTATCCTTCACTGATATGCTTAATTGGTGAGACTTTTTACAGAATTTCAAATTGAATTGGATGTGTTTTTTTTTCCAAGTATTCTTTTACTTTGGGTTTTTTTTCAGTAATTCTTCATTTCTTTACCTCTATTCTTCATTACCTCTATTTTCTTCTTTGCTTCATTTAGCTTATTTTCTATTGTTTCCTTGTCCTTCATTCCAGTGCTGATATTTTTCTTTTCATGTTTATTGGTACATTCATCCATGTTCTCTCAGAATTCCTGGATAATATTATTAGCTGATCTTTGGAATTTGATGTGACCTCAACTATTGACTAACAAGTTACTATTACTAGAATGTGATATTATAGGATTTGTAAAATTTGAAGGAAAAAAGTTAAGATTAGAAGTCAGGTTTACTGGTGAAGCTTGAGTTAAGTATTAAAATCATTCTGAAAAAAAAAGACTTGAGTTAATAAAGTAGTTTCTAGTAGAGTGTCAGGGTTTTGTTGAGTCTACAGATTTTTAAAAGTTGTTCATCCTATAAAAAGCTATGATTACCAAGTTATAATGACAGAAGGAAGCAGATATGTTTGGGAAAACAGGGAATGGCTTATAAATATGTGTGATGTGGGTGAGGTGTTGTTATATAATAAAGAGCTAGATGGAGTGCAAAGAAAGCAATCCTATAATGAAATAAATAAAATTTCTGTGGCATTAGAAGTGACCATCTTGAGGTATATTGAAGAGTGATGATTAATTGAATGAAAATAGAAAATGAGGAAGAGTCATTTTTATGCGAATTGGTGGTGGTGTTGCTTTATGCTAAATTATGTAAATTTCTCAAGGCCCTGTGTTGGGGGATGGACAGTTAGCTGTCTTTTCTTTATGTGGTTTCAGTGTCCCTTCGACAGAGTGCTGGTGTGTGGGAATTAGGAAGTTCTGAACCCTTTTCTATCAGTTGTTCCTGGTACTGGGCTGTGGCATTCTGTCTACAGCCTTTGTGGGGCAGTTTTCCTTCAGTGTTCACTAGTCCCAACTGCGAGCTAGAAATTAGGAACTGTGGTCATGGTGAGAACCATTATTCTAGCAGTTACAGTCTGTGCTGGTTCTACCATTATAATGGATCTTCAAGAGTGGACCGGTTGTGGCACTTTCAATGAAAGTAACTGGGGAATATCTTTTTCTTTTGCTCTCTCTCTCTCTCTCTCTCTCTCTCTGGATTGCATTCTCCTACTTGCCTTTGTAAAGTCCAGTTAGCAGAAGGTTGCTACATTCACGGTGGCTTCCAGGTGAGTTTTGCTTGCTGTGGGGTCACCTCTGTTACAGAGTGGCTTTTGGTTCCATGTTTCAGGGAGTATTTACAGAGGGAGCTTGTTATTATTGTTGATAAGTGGAGTCTGAGCAATTAAGGAAATAGTCATTATTGTGCCTGCATATTCTGAGGTTTTTAGTTTCTGTAGCTATAACTCTGGCACTACCTACAATGTAATTTTTATGCTGCCATCTTACCAAGAAGTCTTCCCTCTTGCAATTTCTTCTGGAATGCAGTGTGACCTAATGTGTAGTCTTAATGTTAATTATTGTGATCATTCTTTATTAATCACTGAATTAGAAACCTTTCTGGATAACCTGTATCTGTCATAGTTATGTACAGGTGTCAACTTGATAGTTGAGGGTTCAAGCTCTGGACACTTTGGTAGTGCATTAGTAGTTGCATTAAGTCCAAAGCAATCCTGCAGGAGATTGTTTAGCAAATAGGGAAGGCCCAATCTATGGTGGGTGAAACTAGTCCCCAGGCAGGTGAATAAAATGGAGGGAACTGTTTGAGAAAGGAATTATCCTTCTGTATACTTTGCCAAACATGCTGGTCTTAGAAGTAAGGATCATCCCTCTCTCTGTCAGCATGTGGAGATGGTGTAGCAAGTTCCATGATGATGATGCTTGCCCTCCTGCCAGGATGGACTAAGAACTGTAACCAGACTATCACAAGAAAATAAACCCCTTGTTCTCGTAAGCTGATCGTCATCATTTCATCAGAAACAATGTAGGTAAACTGCTACAGTGCTTATAATTATTCTCTATTCTTTCAAATCGAGCTGGTTACCAAGGTTCTGATTTTTGCTTAGTCTCACTCTTTTACCTTTTCCATAAGCTTAGATTGTTCGTTTTCATCAGCTCTTAACCTGGCTATTAACTAATAGTTCACCTGTTACCACTACATTTTACAACTAAGCATATTCATATATATATATAGAGAGTCCTCTTTCAAAATTTTCATGATGACATGAACATTTGTAAAATTTGTCATTATATTTCTATTTCTGACTCTAACTCATTGCTGCTGCAACTTGCAATAGTGTGATCTGATATAGCTCTACTCATGTTTTGACTTCAGTGTCTTACAAAGGTCTTGGCAAGCATCGTGTGACAAATAATATGTGTAAATAAATAACTATCAAAGTAAAAGTATTCTGTAATTTTCACAATAATTACTCAAAGAGATAATGAGGTCTTGTTGGCAGTCATTTTCCAAAGGATGAAGAGGAAAGGAGTCATTCTCTGCTGCAGCTGAAATTGCTCACATCACCATCTATCAGCCTGGAGATTGCCTTCTAGCATCTTTAACAGTCTGACATGTGATCTTTGCATGAGAAAACTGACAAAATTATTTTAAAGGACTACTGTTAATTAACCTAAGGTTGAGGATATTAAAATTAGAATCTGAAGAAACATCTATGTCTATTATGCTCAGAAATCTTCTTTGTCTTTCTTTTGTTCAATCAGTAATTATTAACATTTTTATTGAAAACATTCAATTAATTCAGCTTATGCTTTTTATCAAAACCGATTTTTCATCAAATTCTGAAATTGATGTTTCGTGAACTCAGTTTTAAGTAAGATGAAGGAAATTAAGCACAAAGGTGTTCAATATTCATGTTTCTCTTTTAGAAGTAAGGGTGCTTGAAAAGTGGCTTCTGTAAAGTTTTATTGTTTGCTGTATTCAGTGTTTTTTTCCTGCAACTTAATAAGATTAACATTTGCTCAGAGATGAATAGATTTTTGTTCCTTCCCAATTCTTTGAAAATGGCAGAAAGAAACAACAGTATCTAATTGTTGACTTATTTTTCAAAACTTTTGCCTTTTTTCACAATGTTAAAAGAAGATTCACCATACTTCATGGGGCATTTTCTAACTTCCGAATTAATATCAAACAGTATTAAAATACACGTTAATGATAGTTAATTGACAGCTAAACAAATTAGGATTTGATTTTGTTTCACATTATTGTGTTTATGCTACACTGAAAATAAAGGGTCTAAATGGTGTTTTCATATTCAATATTTAATTTTGTGTAAGGCGATTGTGATAGTTAAGCACAGGTGTCAATTTGACTATTGAGGGTTTCGGCTCTGGGCACAGTTATAGAGAGTTGATGGTTGCATTAAGCCCAGAGCAAACCTGAAGGAGATTGTCTAGCTGATGGGGAAGACCCAGCGCAACGTGCGTGGGATTAGGCTCTGGATAAATCGCTGGTTGAGAGAGTGGGCATCCTTCTGTTCACTTGGCCAGACATGCTGGTCTGGCAAGTAAGGATTGTCCATCTCTCAGCCGTTATGCAGTGATGGTGTGGCCAGTTCCCTTGGCCCTGGTGTTGGTGCTTGCTCTCCTATCAAGCTGGACTAAAGAACTGTAACCAGTAATTGTCAGGAAATAAACTCCTTGTTCCCTTAAGCTGTTTGATGGTCATTTATCAGCAACCATGCAGGCGGACTGCAACAGTGATTCTTTTACAAAGCAAAATGACACATAACATATTTTGAAGTTTAACTGTTTTTTCATATCACTGAATTTACCAATCCTAGAAGTAGATATTATGATTAAAGTATATTGAAGTACCTATACATAGATAAACTTAACAAAGTCTAGTTTTGTTGGGAACATATTACTAAATTATTTTGATTAAAATAAATATGACTCTAAAATTCAAGAATTGCCTGCACCTAAAAGAAACTGAACATTTACCTTTGATTACAGCTTTTAAAGAGTGTTCTTTCTTTCTGATTAACTGCTACAAAATTAGTTTAACTCTTGATTGACATGTGAAAGAGTCCTGTGTTGGAATTAATCTTTGCTATGGAAATTTGCTATGAAGAAATCAGAATGTGTGATTATTAATTTTAAAGACTTGATTGTCCAAGGATTTGTTGTGTTTGGAGATGGCAGCTTCAGAAGCATACGAATGCATGGGCATTCAGAGGAGCAGACTTCTAATAGACATACAGATATGGAAGGAAACTTAAGAGGGCCCAGATGTGATCCAAACCTCTATGAGGAATTGGAATATAAACCATTCATGTTGCACTCTGACAAAGAGTTTGCCCACATTTTCTCCGTGTTTTGAAAATGTCACTGGGAGGGGGTCAATTGCAAGTAATAGAGCAGTGAATTAGGAGACATAATTTATTTTCATATTCATTTTTTAATTATGTGACACTTCCATAGATGAACAAAATGAATTTCTATTTTTTGTTTCTTACTTTCCATTTCCATCTCCCTCCTGTTCCACTTCCTACTTCCTCCTTTCCAGCCAGTCTTCCTCCTACGTTCACATCTTGTTACATCTGAAATATCTGTACTGAAACATGATTGACTGCTACCTAGGACATTGATATCAGTGAGTAAATCAATGAGTAAAGAAGCTCCCCTTCTGTCTGCCATTAACCTGAAAAAGCTTGGAGGAGAATTTTTCAATGCAGCAGAGCATTCAGACTGTGGCATACATTTCCATGGTATCTCTTAGCCAGGTCTTGAGATTGCCAGTTTCTTCTCATGTTGCTCTCTGACAAAGTCAACTTAAGGGACAAAGACTTTCTTATGGGTCAAAATTCAGGATGTAACCCATCATAATGGGAAGTCAAGGAGCTTGAAGCATCTGGTCAGATAACATCCACTGTCAGAATGTAGGGAGTGATGAATACATATTAATATTCAACTTACTTTCTCTGCTTATTCAGTCCAAGGAATGTGCTTCCTGAGGTTTTCCTTCTAGGTTTCAGGTTGACGTAAGGACATAAGGACATAAGGACGAAACTCTGTTCCAACAATAAGTTGTGGAAAACCTAGAGCTTGACCACAAAACAATTACTTTGGAAAATATAGGTAATAGGATACATTTGTCAATTAGAAATATGACATCCAACAAAGATACGCTTTGTTTTCATCCATAATAAACTCAACATTATAAAAGTATTAATTCATTTGTTATACTTTTCCATTGTAAAAGAAAACAAGTGGGCCACTGGGCTAGAAATCGGTCTGTCTGAGGAGTATGCTTCCGGTTTCAGGCACACAGGCATTCAGAAGCTATACAAATGTTGCTCAACAGGGAGCCACCGACTTCTCAAGCTAATGTCAGACATTGACGTCCTCTCCATGGACTTAATTTGGAAGAAAGGAAATATTCAAGACTTATGGGGCCACACAAACATTTGGAAAGTTTTTTAAGGAGGATCTGGTAAGCGAAACGATGTCCAGCAGGGTTTTATTTCCTAAAGGAGTCACTAATGGTTTGAAGTATGAACTGAGAGAAGGCAGGCAATTGAGACTCAAGTTGATGAGGATACTAGGATAATGGAATATGATTTCACAGGAAAGTTGAACATCACAAGTGCACTCAGATCAAGAGAAAGGTCATTTTAAGTCAAGGACAGAGAGCCAGGGTCACCTAAACTCATTCGAGATCTCATCAGAGTAACACATGCCTTAGAGCCAGAGCATGAACCTACAGGAAAGACTATGTAATGCTGTGACAGTCTTTCAACAGTTCTGTTGCTCAAAACTTCCTTTATAGCCTTCATTTCTAATTTTTGGGATGGAACAATTTAATTTTGTGTATGTGAGTTATTGTATATAAGAAATAAGAAATGTGCAATTTTATTTTTGATTTTACTTGTTCTGACAGTTAAGAGATTGTCCATAGTCTCATAGCCTCAGAAATCACTTTGAACTTAAACTACAAAAATAAAGTTGAAGTATGTAACACTATGGAGACGCAGCGAATGTGAATATATCCCACATTATGAGATGAACATAGGCATTGGGGTGAAGAGCAAAGTTAGCATGTGATATTTTAAAGTGAAGAAGTGATGTGTTGGTGGCTCATCTTCATAATTGAGAGTTCTCACTGTGGTTATTCTTTTATATTATTTTATTTGTTTATTTATTTAATAGAGAGAGAGAGAAATAGAAAGAGAGAAAATATACAGCAGTAGAGGTCTGAGGACACCTATGATAGTTAATCCTGGGGGTCAACTTGGCACACCTGGCATTAACTAAGATCAGCTGAGACTACCTGAAGAGATTTTCTAGATCAATCCATTTGCAATACAAAGACCAGCCCTAGATCTGTTTGTAATCTCCTTAGAACTTACTGGATTCTCTCAGTAGTGGACAAGATAAAAGGAACCATAGAACAGAAGACTGAGAAGAGTAGAAACTCTCTGAAGAGGGACTAGAAAACACTCCCACCTCCTGCAGCCCGGTCTCTTGGACCCTCCAGCTCTCTAAGCCTCGAAGTCTTCAATGTGATTAAGACTCTATAGGAATCCTCCAGCTTATAGCCATCACCCACCTGATTGCTGGATTGAGCAGCTACTGGCAGCCATTGTTGGACTACCTGGTCTATATCTCATAAGCCAACTCAATAAATTCCCTTTTGTATAATCATTCTTTTAATTCTGTGACTCTCGAGAACCTTGATTAATACAACACCTGTTGGAAGTTTGTCTCTCCCTCCACCATATGAGCCTCTGGGGATCAAACTCATGTAGCCAGGTTTGTATCCAGCGACTTCACCTGCTGATCTATCTCTCTGGCTCAGGTCTAGCTATAGTTTTATTATCATCATCATCATCATTATTTGACTGATTTAAAAGCACCTGCGAGATTGAGGAAGACCTCTAGATGTGTCTATAGTTTGTGTCTAGAGATGCTTAACAGAAGGGCAAGTAAAAGAAATAAAAAGAGAAGATAGGACAGTGCAATGGTTCAATGAGTAAAGTGCCTGCTTGCAAAGCTGGAGACCTTCTGAGTTCGAGCCCCCAAAGCCCACATTTGCATGTGTGTACACTTCCTCTCTAATATGAGAGAAAGAGAGAGAGAGAGAGAGAGAAAGAGAGAGAGAGAGAGAGAGAAGACTGGCTTAGCATCAGCATTCCTCTACTAATTACTTTCTGGCCTACTGTGAAATGAATGGAGGAGCTCAAACATGCCCACCACACCATGATGGCCTGAACTCTCAGACACTCAGGAGTAATTCAAATTTTTATTGCTATTTTTTAATTATTTAGTCAATTTTAACCAATATCCTCTCATAATTAAATCAAGTCAGGATGTAAATCAATAATTAGATGACTTTCAAGCCCCAAACCCAAATACAGGTAGCAATGAAGTTGGTTGCTAAGAATAACTCCCTTATTATAACTCAGTGATCTTTTCACTGGTTGCTGAAGTTACTCTCTTCAACTTAAAGGGGAGTAAAGGGGAAAATCCCATAAGAAGGCCTGCTGAGCAGCAGAAACTATAGGTAACTCATATTATGACCATCATGAAGGCAGAGAGAGCAAACCACAAACTCAAGAACAGACTGTTAGAGTAGACTGCCAGGGCAAGCAAGATGGGGCTGTCCAATCTCAAGGCCTACTCGGTGTGGCACGCCTTCTTCCAGCAAGGCTCTACCTTTTACAGATGCCACAACCTTTTCAAACATTAGACATATAAGGCTGTGGGGTACAACACACATTTGAATCATGCCACTGTTACATTAATTTCCTGAGCCTATGATAGAAAAGGTCTGTTCGTAAATTCATAGCAAAAAAAAAAGAGAGAGGTACTTTCTCAGAATTCTAAGAAATAGCAGCCAAAGATCAAAATGTCAGCAGACTTTCTATTTTTGAGGCCCATTAATAAAGTCTGATTAATAATTCCTTTTGGCTTCCAGTGTTTTCTATGTATTTGCCTTGTGTCCTAGTACCAGCGGCAAATTTTGGATTTCTGCATTCTGTTCTACATAACAATCCCCCTAAATTCTTGTGAACAGTAGGTACTTTTGATTCATGTGGTCAAGTAAAAATTGTCCCAAGGTTCTTCCAATGAATAGAAAAAATAAAAACATTAATAAACAGTGAAATTATTATTAACAGTAGTATAGGCTAAAGAAAACTGTTGAAAGATGATTTTAAGGTCAGAACCATTACAATAGACCATAAATAAAACAACCTTATGGTGGCAAGAAACTTTTTAAAGTCTGGCTTAAGCAACTGGGAAATTATCAAGAGACCTAAAGAAGAGGTTAATTACTGTGATTAAACTGTCTGTGTTTGGTAATTGGTGGTTATTAAAGTTAAGTTCCTCTATTCCCTCAAAGACTAGAAAAAGGTAGTTCTATATTTATTGATGATTATAGATCAAAGAGATGTCTCCAAAGTCCTTGAGAAAGACATTCCAGGGTTCTAAAACAGATAGATTTGGAGTAATTTAAATTTAAAATGAACAGATAGAATGTTTATAGTTACAAATTCTGTAAAGTAAATATTCTAGGAAGGATATGTCAGGGCCCAGGGACTTTTATTTTTATGTAATATTCAGTCTTCCTGAGATTAAGGTGCTCATAGAGACCAACTTCATTATATTATTTCAAGTGATACTATCAGATGTCCTATGCAAAATCCCTATTACCAAATGCGGAAACATTCAGAGATCTTACATTACAGCTATTACTAATGCTTTTTAAGTGAGGACCACAAACCAAAATGCATAAAAATTTTACTGCTAAAATAACAAAAAATCTAAATATTCTCAGCTCTTTCATTCATTTTACTGTTATTGTTGTGGGGTATGGGATATTCTCTAACATGCTTGTGGAAGCTGGATGGCGACTTCTGGGTGGAAGTTAGTACACTATTTCCATCATGTGTGTTTCAGGGACTAGCTTAGTTCCTAAATTCCCGTACATACTGCCCCAGCTCACAAACCCACCCATCCAGTTCTTGAAATAACACTGGGTAGATGAAAATTGACACACTTTTCTATCAAAAAAGAGTAAATTCTACTGTCAAACTATTTTATTATCCTCCTATGTGGAAATTTTATTGTAAGAGTAAAAATTACAAATTGAGGTCATTGAGGTGTTAACTCAGGCAATGAGGATGAGTAAACTACATGTAAGCTGGTCATATATAAAATACCAGAGACATTTCTGAGGAGCTGTAGTTAAAATTAACCATCACATAAATTAAGTAAATTATGATGAAAATGAATCATGGTTGCAATGTAAAAGACCATTCCAAAACTTAAGGTGCCTCCACAAGTTATATGACTTCTGTGTAGAATTCAATCACATACTGAAATGCAAAATACTCAACAATTTTAAACTTTTATTTCTAAGGCAATATGAATATGGCAGTTCTCGTTTGCCTGGGTCAAAGAAATATTCTAAACGCAACTGAGGAAAACTGTTGGGAAGACCAAGCAAAGACACGGTGCAGAGAAGGAAGTATGCAACCATTAAATCTTTCAAAAATGTAATGAAATCTTTCAAAAGTGTAATGTATTAGCCTTGTGAACATTCAGAGATGTAGATTACATTACAATGAATAATCATGTGGAGGAAGAGTTGGCTAGCCCAGAGATAAATTGGACCCACATTAAGTCCAGATAATTTTAATCTTGAAATAAGAATAGGAGAGACATTGTTTTGATAGGAAAGACTATTGGCAAAAAAAAGCACATTATTTTATTTCCTAAGTCACTTACCTGTCAGTTTCTATTTTTTTCTTTTTATCACAGATAATAATTTATGAGGATGAGAATTAAAATTTGTATGCATATTATATATTGATATGAAAAATTGGGTACCACTCAAAATTAGATTTGTAAAGAAAATGTTAAAATTTCTCTTTTTTAATTGTGTGTGTGTATGTGTTAGAGGGTACATGTGTCTCTGTGGAAGACCAAGAGTGACTTTGAGAATCATCCTGGATTGCCTTTACCTCCTTATTTTGCTCTGGGATTTCCCAGGCTCCGCCCACCTGGACTAGAGGTGTGGGCTGCTTCTTTTTGCCTGGTGTTTTTACCTGGTATCTGGGATCCAAACTCAGGACCTTCTGCTTGTACAACAGTCTTAAACACTGAACCATCTCTCCAGCCCTAAAATGTCTCTCTTCTAAATTGGTTACAGATAAAAACAAAACTGAATTAAATTTAATTATGTAAAAGTGTCCTAGATTTATACCTATCAAATATTCTCTTGGAATATGAGATTTATAAAATTGACCTTTTCATGCAATAGAAAAAACAATGACGCTATCTTGCAAATTACAGACTTTTGAGACAGTATTAGTAACACACCATTTAGATGGCCCTTCCACTACGTGTGTGGATTGAAGACATATACCCAAAACTCTTGTCCTCAGAATTAGTCACCCATTTTTAGTTGTGGTTTTCACATCAGCTTTAAGATAATTTAAGGAACTTTTTCACAATGCAAAAATGAAGATTAAAAGCTTGCATAAACTTGGGTCCACAATTCTAGCATAAAGCTTACCCAAATTATTTTACATTTAATATGCCTTGTGCTTGACTTGAAGACTGAACCTGTTTGTGTGCAGACAACAATCTTTTTCATGTTCATACAGTCCCAAGAACACAAGGAATACACAAGGAATTATATACATAACCCAGTCAACCTAGTTTTTAATTCCTAGTTTAGAAAAATAAAGGTGCGGTACTGCCTCAAATGAGAGATTTGACATTGCTATAAATTCAGATTCACTACTATAGTAACAAAGAACTATTTATGTGGAGATCTGCTAAAAGCTAACAAAGAACAATAAACAACTACAGCTCTAAATACAAGAAGATTGCAAGACTGCAGCACTTTGAGACCTTGGAAAGCAATGTACATCAAAGCACAGAACAGAATGTTACATTCAGTTTTACTTGTAATATTAAAAAAGAAATTAAAGATTAACAATTTTGTAGCTAATTCATGAAGTAATGCACTATTCTAAGGAAAATGTAAAAAATTATTTTAATATCAAGGACTCAATAAATTATGTAGTATAAGTAAAATAAAGCATGAATAAACTAAACACACTATTTTACATTATCACTACACAATTCATTTTTATTAAAATGTACAACAAATTGAACATTCAACATAATAATGATATTTATAAATAACTTTATCACATCTCTTTCATTTTTACTTGAAATTTCATCAATTATACTGTCTGGTATAACCTACTTTCTTTTCTGTTACTAAGTTATTGAATGATTATCATATAACTACAGTCATAATAAAAGCTTTCCTTGTGCTACTTACCTCAATTTTCATCATTTTAGAATAGTTTCCTATAAATGATAAAGCTCATGCATAGAATATTTTAACATTTAAAAATATGTACTTATGTATAAAATATAATTATGCATAATTTATTTAAGATTCATTACCATGTTATCTCTGCTTATTTTACAGTGTGGATCCTAATAGGTTTTATCTGATATTTAACGCTCATTATTTTCTCTTTTTCCTTTCCTTCTTCCCTTTCTCTCCTACCCACCTTTCAAAGATGCAGGGCAGATATATAATAGACAGAAATACTGGAAATTACCTTATCTTATATTTCAGTAAGATAAAACACTACATAATTTCCAGTCTTCACAACTCTTATACTATGCCAGCTCAAATAGTGACAAAGTATTTGTGAATATATTATAATCATGGAATCCTCTTCTTGTCTTTTGATGGTGCCCCAGAATTCCTATGAAATGGTCACAAATTTTTATTTTATGAAAGACTAAACAAAACTTTGTGTCCTCAACTTCCTAAGGAGGCATATATTAACAGCATACTAAAATTAAGTTTAATTGAAAATAAAAAATCGCAGGTGAAAAGGATCTTATAGATTGCACCTGGAGCTAATGCAAAATGTATTAATGAAGTTCCATAAATTATAACTCATGGGGGCTGGAGATATGGCTAGATGTTAAAGCTTTTTTTAACTCTATTTATTTATTCATTAATTGTGTGTGTGTGTGTGTGTGTGTGTGTGTGTGCATCAGAGGGCACATGTGTCCCTGTGGAGAACCTAGGGTGACTTTAGTAATCATCCTGGATTGCTTCTACCTCTTGTTTCACTCTGGGATTTCCCAGGCTCTGCCCAACAAGACTGGAAGTGTAGGCCACAACCATTTCTGCCTGGTGTTTATACGTGGGATCAGGGATCTGAACTCAGGACCTTCCACTTGCAAGTCAGATTCTTAAACCTGAGCCATCTCTCCAGCCTGAGGTTTAACCCTTTATCTTACAAACAAAAGGAACTAAATTCTGATTTCTAGATCACAATTAAAAATCCTGAGAGATATGGTGCTATTCTGCAATTCTGGGCCTGTAAGACAGAGCCTGGGAAATACCAGAGCAAAGCAATAATGAGGTAGAAAAATCCAGGTTGATTTTCAGTATCACCCTTGAGCTTTCACAGCCATACACACTCACATGCTCTCTTGTACACATGACCACACACAAAAAAATTATGACTTTAGAACAGAAGCTATAAAGCGCACAAGAGTTATTAATTACAATGACCTAATTCTTATATACCTTTCCAACTATGCCTATAATTTTTAAATTAGCTAATTTTGATAATTGATTTCAAAGTCACATGTGGATCTTCCTAAGATTGTAGAAGAATCAACTATGCTATTTTAATGCATTGGACAATAAGTAAACTATCACAACTTTATTACTCTAATTATTTTTCAATCTCAAAATAATTTTCTTCTTTTATTTATTAGAGAGAGAGAGAAAGAGAAATAGTGAGAAAGAAACAGAGAGAAAGGAGAGTAGATATTTGAATATCACAGCACACGTATGGTGATCATATATTAGCTTTTTTTTCTTTTTTTATTATTTATTCAATTGTGCGTGTATGTATGTATGTGTGTGTAGAACCACGGACGCCTCCACCTCCTCCTTGTTTACTCTGCCCCGGGATTCACAGGCTCCGCCCTACCAGGACCAGAAACGCAGGCCAACCCTGCTTCTGCCTGGCGTCTATACGTCGGTCTAGGATCCGAACTCAGGACCTTCCGCCTGCAAGGCAGAGGCTTAACCCCTGAGCCACCGCTCCAGCCCCCATATATTAGCTTTTATAAACAATAGTATGAGGTAGTTAGAGATCAACTTTCATACAAAAGTTCTCTCCCTTCCTCACCTGGGTTTCAGAGAACAAACCCAAGACACTAGGTTTGCCCACAGGTACCTTTACCATTGAAGTGATCTTGCTGGTCCAGTTCTATTTTTCTTTTATAGTTAAAAGTGGTGAAATCTGTTTTTAATAACCTATCATCTCAATGTATAAAAATAATCCCTAATAATTTTCACTTCTATTTTTGTCTAAAGTTAATATTTAGTTCAACTTGGTTCTATCGTTTTTATTCAGTCGCCCTTTTGTACTTCCTTAATTGACAGCCAATTTAGCTTGTCCTTTCCCAAGTAGAAAATTTTCTAGCATATTATCAGTTTCCTTGGCATTGAAGAATGAGTTAGAAAAGATTCATTATCATGACAAAAATATTTGTTCCAGTTAGTGTAATTTTCCTGGAATTGTATAATAAAATCATATTATTATTTCCTGAACAATTAGTATCTCGATTCACATTGATTTTTCCTTTTAATAAATGTAGTACATCATTTGTCTTTCTAGAGCTATCTGAGGATGTAATTAGATTGACATAGTTACATATCTAGTCACTGAGAATTTAGGATTATCACTTCTTGATTTCGCTTCTCATCAAAGAGAAATTGGTTTAGATAAATTCCCACTCACCATATGATTTCCCAGCCTTTTCTCTGATTTCTCACTAATCTCAAATCTTTTTTTTTCAACCAAAACTGTTATTATGTTAAACAAGCAATTGTAATACTTTCATACTCTGGGATAAAGTTTAGAATCAAAGGAGAGGAAAAGTTATTTGAAAGAACTCAAATCCATTCACAGAGAAGTTGTGAAGTAGTGGTGAGATACTGCTTTATGATGCAGAGCAAAAATTAAGTATAAAGGAAGTGGACATGACCGTCATCTCTGCTTTTCAAATCTCAAAGAAGTATCAATATTTGTAAACTTTTAAATAAACACTTAAACCATGGCATAACATGCATAAAGAATTCCTGAAGCTATCTGGATATCAGGTGTAGGGAGTCTTGTAGAATGTTTAAAACAGATTATATCCCTTCCTAAACAATCTCTTTCTGGCCGTAAGCTTAAAAAATTCCTAAATCTTTCTCATGTGCACATTGTGTGATACATGTATATTTCAGAGCACTAAACTATAGTCAAAAACATAGTCACATAACTATCATAATAACAAAGGTGAAGTTCCTATACTGGAACAGGGATTAAGAGGCAGGGAAAAATCATTAAGAGGGTGACAACTCAGATCTGTCTTCCTAGAACAATTTCCTATGCAGTGTCCAGGCATAGACCTTGCTGCATTTGGTCCACTGGGACATGAGGCATGTGGACCAAGACCACTGTTATAAGAAGAGAGCTGATATGGTGTTGTTTTCTAAGAATCACAAAAGGACCATGCACAAAAGGGAAGATACTAGATGATTTTGCGTAGATGGCGATGAATGCAATATATTTACATAATTAACCTTATTTCCTTGACCATCAGTAGATATGAATACAGGGGACATTAGCTGAATTATTAATGGAGCTACAATGATATACATTTTCACAGTCTTCATTAAAGATCTCTTCTTTGCTTCTGATACACCCTAGGTAAATAAATCCATTTAATTAAACTTTATCTGCAGATTATAAATTACAACTTTTCTGAAGACAACTATTGGCACTATCTCTCTTCACTTAACATGTCACAAGCAAGCTGAACTATAAAGTATTATAAGTGATCTGCAAGAAATTCTTAGAGGTTCAAAATTTCTCCCTGTGAAACTGGCTACAAATGAGTTTTATGTTGTGAACATGTCAGGGAAGAGAGTGGGTAGTAAGGAGTGAAAATGGGGTAATTCATTATATTCATGTATGAAACTGTAAAAGAGTAAAAATTTTAAACTTCTTTACCCAAATGGTTTTGAAATCTAATAAACTGCTACAAAGTAATTCAAATTTGTTAAATATCTAACAGGTTTAGAAGCATTTTCTATGAATTTGTCTAGACTTCTGCCTAATATGTTCATATCTACAGCTTATTTTTCCCCTCAGATGCACTTATTCCTGTATATCATTAAATGTATCTTCATTACCATTCAAACTGGGAGAGAAGAAACAATTTTTTATAAAAGCGAATAGCAATGTTAAGTGAAATAGAAATTTTGGTTTCCTTTGTTAGTGAAGCAATGCAAAAATGGAATCAGTTATACAGACAATGTTAATGGTGAATGAAGAAGGGAATCAAGGTTTAGAAACTCAAAACCCAAACCTATGTAAAGGAACCAATAACCTTCTCTTCAACTTTTTTTTTTTGTTGTATTTAGCGGAGAACTGTGAGAACTTGATAAAAATTTCCTACAAAATTCAGAAAAAGTGAAAAGAAGTAATCCATAGAGATAGATAAACTGGTTCTAGAAATTGTGTGATATTAAACAAAAATCCCAGAACTAAGTGTGTGATATAACCATATGAGTTGTTGGATAAGGAGACCTCCATAGGTCTTGAAAATATTACAGATTCCTGATATTCCACCAGGTTACTGTCTTGGTTTCTTGTTACCTTTGCAGTAAATAATACATGATCACAAAATTTTGTGAAACAAGGAAATAGTTACTATAGCTAATGATTTCAGATTACAAGCAGATGATCATGAAGGAGAGTGTCATAATTAGTAATGTGTCTCCCACAAGCATGTGTTTGGGAAGACGATGGCATCATTGAGAGGTGGAGCCTTGCTGGAAGAAGGCAGTCACAAGGGGTGGCCTTGAGGTGGATTACTCCCATCCTATCTCTGGGAGAGGTCTGCTCTTGAGCTGAGTCTTACAGCTCTCAGCCACCAAGATGTTTACAGTGAACTAAGCCTACTCCAGCTTCTGCTGTCAGTCATGCCACTTCTTCCACAAAAGACTGTATCTCCCCTCTAAAACACAAGCTGAATAAACCTCCCTTTATCCCTTTAAATTGCCTGAGTTTGGGTATTGTCTCACTCCAACACAAAGAGTAACCAGTACAGAGTTACCAGCCCAAGGCAAAGTTACTGGACCCACCATGTCACAGTAAGATCAGAAAGGATTAGAGATGCCTCTCAGCTTGGCAAACTAACAGATTGCCAATGAATTCTCTTTCCATTTAGCCATCTGCTTGGGGGATGGTCCTACCCACTGTGGTCTTGGCATAAAATTATGAAGGTCCAGTTTGCTACAGACTTACTTCAACTAGATAATTCCTCATTTCTCAAGGTTAAGTCAAAAACTGAAACTAGGTGCAGCAGTTGCTCCTCAGATCTAGAGATGCAGAGCCTTCATCAGAAGAAAGCTCATATCATGCTTAAAACAGACAGGCCAAAGAAGCTGGAGCTAAGCTAGGAACTTCCCATGCTGGCCAGCTTTCAAAGGGTTAGAAGATGCTGTGCAGGCTACCTGGGGAGAAAAGACATTCATTGCTCTTATCTGGCTGTGAACCCTTTGAACTACAGCACTAATGTGCCAGACAGGTCTTACCCATCTATCCAAGGATTGTAAACTTGAATAATGGTAACCAACTCCTAATTGGTTTGAAAGTCAACTGCACAAAAGGAATTTATACCTGATATTTAACACCATGTCAAAAGCTATGCCTAGAAGACTAGTAAGCCCATGTGTTGGGTAAAATTTGCTACTATTGTTAAACAGTATAAATGCTGCCTGCTAAACAGCCAGGAATAGAGACAAAAGTTACTGTTAGCCTTAATCAGAGTAGCCATTGCTTGCACTGAACTATAAGGAATTGAACTGATAGTATGAACCTCAAACTCAGAAGACAATTTGAGAAGCAGATAAGAAGAGAAGAAGGACAGCAACTAGCCATTCTCTTGGCTTGACAAAATCAATGAAGCTACAAATTTATAGCCATCATAGATACCTGCAGTAGGCTTCCAAAAGGCCTAACATCAGTTAATCATGCTTGTGTCAGTGGGTCAACTCCTTTTCCTTGAACTGTTGGCTGCTACTTCTTTTTAGTATAAGGGAAGTTAATGTCTTACATGGATATCTACTGCTGAGCTTACCAGGATAAAAAGAAAAGCACTAAACACAAGGTGGTATAGTTGTCCCCAATTAAACAAAGTTAGTCTCAAAACAAAAGGAACAGATTTGAATATGGGAAAGATATCTGTGGAAATGGGAGAGTAGGAAAGAAAGTAGAAGAGTGAGAAAGATATGCATTATTTACATATGCGAAATTATCAAATAGAAATTTAATTAATAAAAACACAAAAATTATACTTAAAAAGAGTAGATCAGAAGGTATGGTTCCAGACCAGCTGCATGGTTGATGATAAATGGTCATCAGACAGCTTAAGGAAAAAAGTTTTTTTTTTTTTTTTTTTTTTACTACAGCTTGATAGGAGAGCATGCACCAACACCAGGGCCAAAGGAACTGACCCCACCATCTCTACATAACAGTTGAGATAGGGAAGATCCTTACTTTCCAGACCAGCATGTCTGGCCAAGTGTATAAAGGGACATCAACCTTCTCAACCAGCTCTCTGTATTTTATTCCAGGGTTTAATCCAACCCACTATGGACTGGGCCTTCCCTATCAGCTAGACAATCTCCTGCAGGTCTGTTCTGGGCCCAACTCAACCACTAATTCTTTACAAATTTGCCCAGAGTTCAAACCCACAACTGTCAGGTTGACACCTGTGCCCAACTATGACACTCCAACCCTTGTCAACTTGACACAAAAATGTAAGTAGCACTTTTAAACTGCAACTTTCAATCCTTGTCCCACAGATGTTAAAAATTATCTCTAAATTATAAATACATTTATAAATAAATTTAAAATATTCTCTCATTAAAATTTCAGTTTCAACATTTTGAAAGGTCAAAGTTTCTTAATTTCAAGAATGTATTAAATCCCCTTTTGCTGGTCCACCCGTGTGCCCGGCCCGGATGCTCCCGGTCACTCTGCGTCTCAGGTAACCCCCACCAGCCCTTCCCAGTTCCTCCGGCCAGCCAGCCTGAGCAGCATCCAGCCTGCCTGGGGTTGGCTGGAACTCTAGGCTACTGGCGGGGTCCCAGGTGAAGTGTGGAGCTAGCGGGACACCAGCTCCTTTGCTAGTCAACTCACCCAGCTACCCCGGAAGCTTCAGGTCACCCTGCATCTGAGGAAAGACACATTGCTCCTCAGAAAACAACAGAATCCAAAGAAAACCCAAGAAAACTCTATGAGACAAACGCCATACATCTGAAGTCCTCTAAAATCATCCTATTATATGGGAGAGATTCTTCACAGCCAGCCCAAAGGTAAGTAAACCCCTTTTTACCATCCTGCTTCTTTCAATTATTAATCACTGTAGATTAACTTTTCCATATAGCCACCCCCAAACAATATAAAACTTTAGGGACTATACCACTCTCCCTTACATATAATCAAGGCATTAAATTGTAAAAGTGTACTACCACACTAATATTCACCTCCTATCTAATAAACCTGTCTTAATTGATGTACTAACAGCCAAGTACCCCCACCCAGGAAATAATAACAAAGGACAAACATACCCACCTTCAAGGCAACCACTAGCAATAACCGCCAGAGAATATTAATATCAACTAGATCAGTTCATTCAAAAACACATAGAATCTGAAAGGTCTTAAGAGACAAAACAACAATGTCCAAGTCAAAACGAAGATCCATGAGAAACAAAACCCAAGAAGACAAATCTCCCACCAAAAGAATTAACCCCAAAATGATAGATTCAAACAAAGAAAAATTCACAGAAAATAGCCAAGAAAGCCAGGCCCAGAATAACAACTTTCAAAGCATGATCATTACCATGATCAATACTATGAAAGAGGAAATCTGGGAGGAGTTAAATAATCTCATCAACCTGTTTGAACAGGAACACAACAGACACTTGAAGGAGTTGAAACAAACATTTCAAGAAACAAAAATAGGCATAGATCAGTTGAAACAGTCTCAGGCAGAGTTTAAAATTGAGCTAAAAGACAAGTTATCTTCAACCCAGAACTCAACAGTGAGTCTTATCAGCAGAACTAACAGAGAAGAAAATAGAATTTCAGATCTTGAAGACAAAAGTGGGAGAATTAACCAACTCAATGGAAGAGGTTCTTAAAGCCCAAAAGATACTTGAGAGGAATATTCAAGAGATATGAGACACCCTGAAGAAGCCTAACATGCATATTCATGGAATACCAGAGTAAGAATCCCAAAATACCATACCTGAAGAAATTTTTCAAATTATCATAAAGGAAAACTTCCCTCATTTAAAATGAGAGGTCCATCCAAATACAAGAGGCATTCTGCACCCCAGATATGACAAAAATAGAAACTCGCCATGGCAAATAATAGTCAAAATACTCCACATTCAAGACAAAGAAAAGGTACTGAGAGCTTCAAGGAAAAAAAGTCACTTTTAAAGGTAAACCTATTAAAATAACAAATAACTTCTCAATGGAAACATTAAAAGCAAGAAGAGTGTGGAGAGATGTACTTCAAGTATTAAATGAGCAAAAATGTCAACCCAGGCTGATATATCTAGCAAAACTATCCATCGTGATCAAGAGAGAAAGAAACATTTTCCAGCACAAAGACAACATGAAAGCTTACATGTCTACCAAACCAGACCTTCAAAAAAATGCTACAAGTGAAACTCAAGCTTGAAGAAAAAAAACAAGTATATCCAGGAGGACAGAAGAGAAGTATAATAACACCAAAACCTAAAAGCCAAATAATATACTTACAAAAGCCACTAAATATAAAAAATGTCCAGAATTAAAAATAATTTCTCCAATGTAATATTAAATGTCAATGACATTAACTCACCAATCAAGAGACACAGATTACAAACTTGGATCAAAAATCACAAACCATCAACCTGCTGCCTCATATCACGACAAAAGATAGGCACATCCAAAATTCTGCAAGCTAATGGAACCAGGAAACAGGCAGGGGTAGCCATTATGTTATTGGACAAAGTTGATTTCAAACCAAACAAAAATCATAAAAGACACAGATGGATACTATATTTTACTCACAGGCACAATTCACTAGGAAGACTTCACAATACTGAACATATATGCACCTAATACTGGCCCCTCCACATTCATTAAGCAAACCCTATAGCGCCTAATGCGAGAAATCAACCCCAAAACATAATTTTAGGGATTTCAATACCACCCTCTCACCTCGGAATAGATCAACAGGTCAAAAGCTTAACAGAGATACTTTGGAACTTAATCAAACCCTGAAAGAAATGGACCTTACAGATCTTTATCGTACTTTTCTTCCATGCACCAAAGAATACACATTTTTCTCATCAGAACACGGAACTTTCTCCAAAATAAATCACATATTGGCCCACAAAAGGAATCTCCACATATACAGGAAAGTTGAAATTCTAGCCTGTACCCTATCAGACCACCGTGGTATAAAGCTTGACATCCACAACACAACAAACAACAGAAAATATACTAACTCCTGGAAACTTAACACTATGATGCTGAATGAGAATTGGATTCAGGAAGAAATTACAAAGGAATTTCAAGATTTCCTGAAGTGAAAGATAATGATAATACAACTTACCAAAATCTCTGGGACACAATGAAAGCTGTCCTAAGAGGTAAGCTCATTGCATTTAATGCCTACATCAAAAAAATGGAAACATCACAATTAATTAACTTAACAACACAGCTTAAAGCTTTAGAGACACTAGAGCAATCCAATCCCAAAAGCAAAGTAGAAGAGAGGAGATCAGCCTAATCAGGAAAGAAATATCTGAAATCAAGATAAGGAAAACATATGGAGAATCAACCAGTCAAAAAGCTGTTTCTTTGAAAAAAATCAATAAGATTGATACACCCCTAGCTAAATTAACCTAAAGCAAGAGAGAGAAAACCTAAATTCACAAAATTAGAAATGAAAATGGAGTTATCACTATTGATACCCAAGAAATTCAAGAGTATTACAACGTCTTATTTCAAAAACTTATATTCTGTGAAATTTGACAACTCAAAAGAGATGGATTAATTTATAAGTAAGCACAACTTACCTAAATTGAATCAAGAAGTTTTGAATTATTTAAATAGTCTTATAACATATGAGGAAATCGATGAAGTAATCTTGAATCTTCCCACCAAAAAATGTCCTGGACCAAATGGATTCAGCACAGAGTTCTACCAGACATTTAGGAGCTAATAACAGCAATACTCCTTAAAGGAAGGCATACTATCAAATTCCTTCTATGAAGCGAATATTGTCTTAATCCCAAAACCTAATAAAGATACACTTAAAAAAGAAAACTATAGGCCAATCTCTTTGATGAACACAGATACAAAGATTCTTAATAAAGTCTTAGCAAATTGGATTGAAAAACATATCAAAAGATCATTCATGGGGATTAAGTAAGCTTTATCCCCGGCACACAAGTTTGGTTCAACATACGCAAATCAATAAATGTAACCCACCATATAAACCATTCCAAAATTCAAGACCATATGATACTCTCAATAGATGCAGAAAAAGCTTTTGACAAGATCCAACAGCTCTTTATGATCAAAACCTTAGAGAAGGTTGGAATGGAAGGAACCTTTATCAATATAATAAAAGATGTCTACAACAAGCCAGCAGCAAGGATTATACTCAATGGGGAAAAACTTGAACCATTCCCACTTTGATCAGGAACTAGACAAGGCTGTCCACTCTTACCACTTCTATTCAATATTGTTCTGAAAGTCTTACCTGAAGCCATAAGACAAGAAAAGGACATAAAAGGGACTCAGATCAGCAAGGAAGACATCAAGCTATCTCTATTTGCAGATGAAATGATCTTATACATGAGTGATCCCAAAACCTCTACCAGGAAACTCCTGGAACTAATACAGAAGGTCAGCAGGGTGGAGACTGACACCCCCCTCACCGTGATCTCCTACTTTTATTGCATCTACCTTTGAATGTGGTCTTATAATAAGACTCTCTTTTAACAGCTTTTTATCTCTGGCTAGGTGGTGACATGCAATACCCATCATGATGGAGTGAAGGGCATTGCAGGAGCAGCAAAACTGAAAACAAAATCAACAAATCATAATTCAGAACATCAGAGACTCTATATCAACCACCTGGAACCAGGCCAGCCTACTCTCTCCCCATCCTGAAGCTCAGGGAAATTTGGGGAAGAGGGAGCAGTAAGATTGTAATAGAACAAGGATGGGGAGGAGTAATGATATGCAAGATACTCCACACAAGTTAGGTTCAAAGCAATCATAATAGGACTTTGCATGATCTGTGCAATGACCAACACATTATTTACTCCTTAACGTCTAGCATGGACTAAAGGCACTAGGATCTTTAGAAGCTAGGGATTAACAGCCACAATAGTGTTCCTATACTTATGGAGAACACAAGAAAGAGTTCTAGGAAATGCCACTGAGTCCTTACACCTCATCAGAGAGGAGGGCCCAGAGGAAAGTTTGACATACACGTTAAAGGATGCTCCAGGAATGGGGGGAAGGCACTGGGAGATATAGAGAGAGGAGGGAAAAGAAAGGGGAAAAGGGAGGAGGAAAGTAGAGGGTCCCGGGAGCATTGGAGGGAGGGAGGGAACCGGTGTACCTATTAAGTTTGTATGAGCATAAATTAATTAATTAATTAATTAATTAATTAATTTAAAAAATGAAAAGAAAAAATAAAAAGTAACTGTTTATAATAATAAAAAAGAATGTATTAAATCAAAATAAGTTAAACATTTTAAAACAGATAAAACATTAAAACAGAAATATCTTGATGTAATAAGAAAACATTAAATTAAGATCCAAGTCCAGCAAATCAAATACTGAATCCTATACTTCAATGTCCATCTTCTGTTGCTCATCACGTAGTGAACGTGGCTCAAAGATTCTAGGCATTCCCAGTCCCTCTTTGCAGCTCAAAGTTGTAAAAGCAGAGTTCCTCTGAACCAGGCTGTATATCCCCTCATAGCCATCCTCAGTATACATCTCACAGTTCTGGCATCTTCAAAAACATTCTGGGTTTGCCTCTGAAGCTATAAGCTTCACCCTTCCTTACAGTAACTCTATGCCTGCCGCTAGGTGCCAAGCTCTTGCTGCTCTCCATGAACCTCTCAAATTGTTCAGCAAAACCACTACACTTGGGGGACGTTGCCAGATTCCAAAGCGATGTTGAAATATAGCTTGACCCATTGGAGCTACAGCTGTACCAAGTTTTATGTGGTGATGCTGGAAAAGCCTCTTTTTTAGGCAGCCAAATGTCCAAAGGGCAAGAAACGGCTTTAACTTGGGCTTTCAGCCCCTGAAGGAATCTGGATTTTTTAAACCACGAAATGGCCATATGGTGGTATTCATGTTTTCCACCGTCCCAGTGCAAGTCACTAGGTTTTCTTTCATTGATGCTCATTTTCCCAACAATGGAAGCTATTTGGTTGCCTGTCTTCATGCAAATATTCAGGCCGCCAACACAGCTTTCCTCTATCAAGCAAACCAGTCCATCACCTTTAAATTTAGCTTTACCAATGTCCTTTTTCCCTTCCTCACAAACTGGACCCAAACAATCCATAACTCTCTCAGCAGCACTATTTTCCAAATGGCCCACCAAACTCTGGAAAATGGCGTTGGTCATCCATAAAGTCAAAAATCTTCAAACATTTAACACTTCATCCACCAAACTTTTCAAAAGCCATAAAATCCACAATCAGATTTATCAGCAACACCCCCACTTCCTGAGTACCAAATTCTGTCTCAGTTCATCTGCATGGTTGCTGATGAATCACATCAGACAATTTAAGGGAATCTGAGTTCAGACTGCAGTAATCCAGGTCAGTTTCTATCTATTACCAATTTCTTCAAGTACAAAAGGACAAGAGAAATAGAGCCTACTAGTTAATAGAGCTCTCTTATCAACAAATGAAATAAATCTTGATCTGATAACAAAATATACATAAATTACCCTAGAATAAGGGGTTTATTTTCTTACTGATAGTCGGTTACAATCTGTCCAGCTTGATTGGAGAGCATGCACCAACACCAGGGCCAAGGGAACTGACCACGCTATCTCTATGTAATGGCTGAGAGAGGGACGATCCTTACTTGCCAGAGCAGCATGTCTGGCCAAGTGTACCAAAGGATGTCAACTCTCTCAACTGGCTGTCTGCATTTTATTCCAGGCCTAATCCCACCAACTATGGGCTGGGCTGTCCCTTTCAGTTAGACAATCTCTTGCAGGTCTGTTATGGGCCCAACTCAATTTTTATTTTTAGTCAATAATTCTAATAGACAATTGACAAAATCTGAGCCACAGTAAAATATTAGAAGGTAAAGGAACTAGAAAATAACATCTAAAAATTCCAATATCCAGAAAAACATAACACAAGATAAAGCAAAATATGTCACCAACACCTTGGAAAAAACTATCATTATATCTGGAACATCTTTTTAAGAAATATGTACACATTTCTTTTATATAAAAGTGTAAATTTAAAATATTAACTTTTTATATTTTTACAACATGCAATGAATATCCACAGAAAATACCTATCAGTTTCCGTACCTATAAAATTGTGGGAAGAAATAAATTGATGTACTTATTATGGACATGTTCAAAAGTCAAAAAATGAATATTTGAAAAGTTAAATGCACAATATTATTTATTTGCATTAGCACAGCAAATGCTAATGATTCTAAATGTTGACTACCAATAAGAAAAGAAAATCTTCAAAAAATAATAAAAGGATAATAATTAAAGTGTAAAATTAATTAAAATTTTTCAAAGATCTAGTAAGTCGATGTAAAACAATGAACAAAGGACTGAACTTAGGCAAATGTTGAATTTCTAACTAATCAATTATCTGGAGAGTGTAAAGACTGAAATAAAGAAAATCAAGAAGAGCCAATGACAATATCAAAAATGTGCTTATATATCATTAGGAAGTGCATAAGTAGGCAAAAGGAAAAAGAACCAGAAAATTTAATAAAAAATTGAAATGATTCTGAAAATTTAGAAAAAAAATTTAATCCAGTAATTTCTAAAAAAACAAAAACACATAATCAGGACGCAGCCAAGGACAGCGTAGGAAGAGTAAAACTGAAAGCACCTATCAACCATAATTTAGAACACCAAATCTCTCCCCATCCTAAAGTTCAGAAATCTTTGTTGAAGAGAGGTCAACAAGATTTTAAGAGCCTAAATATGGGGTGGACAAACCATATACACGACACTCCACTCAAGTCTGGGCTGTAGCAGCCTGGTTATTGCTACATTATGATTTGACCTTGCCTGACCTGCACAGAGGTTGACATGTCAACGAGCCCTCAAAGTCTAGCATAGATCACGGGGAAAAAGCTTAAGGCAAAAGGATCCTTAGAGGCAAGGAGGGGTTAAATATATATAATGGGAGTCCCCATATTAGTGGGGAGCCCAAGAAAGGGCCCTTAGGTATGCCACTGAGTCCTGAATCCTCACTAGTGTAGAGGACTCAGAGGGTAATTCAGAGCCCATATAAACAGATGTTCTGGGAAGTAGCAGGCAGGAAACACCAAGAAAGGATGAGTGAAGAAAAGGAGGTAATAGAGACTGAAGTGGAGGGAGAGAGTAGGATGGAGGACAATGGGCAAAGGAGGGGACAGAGGGAAAGAGGGGGATACCTATTGAGCTTGTATAACTAGGTAAATAATTATAATTAATAATAAGAATATTAATCCTTCCTAGGCACTTCAAAGTCAAACTATTGAAAAACAATATACAGGAAAATATGACAACAGCAAAATTGAAAACTGATGTTTTTTTCAAAACAATACTTAAGAAAAGGCAGTGAAAAGAAACCCATGAAACCAATGCACAATAATGAGAAAACACATGCAGGTCAAGAAATCTGTATCTAGCAAAGCCATCATTGTTAGTGAAAGTAAACCAAGACCTTGTCAGGGTTAAAACATCACTAAGAAACAATCTTTCTGGAAATGAATTATGGACAAACAAAAACAAAAGACAAACCACTTTGAAAGATGAAAGAAAATACAATATGGTGATTTTGAATTTCCATTTTCATCCCCTGGATGTCTGTGTGGACTTTTATTTATTTTGAAATTTAATCAAAGCAGTTTTGGAAAGATTTTGTAATCTGAGTCAAAGTTTTATCCACATTTAATAAAATTGTAAAAGGTTTACATAAGCAAAATTCAACTTAATACAATTTTAAACAATCTACAAAAGACTAAATAAGGCAACATTCAAGGATAGGAAATTTCAAGGCAAAATAAGGATTTTTGAAACACAAATTATAGAAGTGACATATCAGGAAAAAGAATGCACTAAAAACTGTAATGTTGGAAATGTTGTTCTAAGTTGAATTAATGAATGCAGGTGTCCCTAAAATGTGATTATAACTACAGTGATGAATGATTGAGTCTTTTATTTATAGACCAATTAAATTTTCAACCTAAATATATCCATAGCATAAAAATACTACATGAAGAATTAGCATATTTATAGGTGACATAAAAGTTAAAGTATATGGTTAATTGTACTTATAATTATACTGCTTTTTAATTAAAGCTAAATATTTGGTAGATTTTTAACTATATAAAATTAAGATAAAAGGAAATATTCATGGAAATTCATTCATTTGTAAAAAATTATGATGAGGAATAAAAGCTGGTACTTCAATTTTGCATTTTTCAGTTTTACTTCATTTTATTTAGCTGTTGATTTCTATACTTGTTTCCTAATAAATATGAATATTTCCATTGAGCTATCTATCCTTTCAGAATATGAAAAGTTACTGCTTATGTTGTTTAAAGTCTCACAGGGAAATTAATCTAGAAAAGATGTAATTTTTCTTGTGTTGGGCTTTTTAATTATCTTGGCATATATTGCAGGAAAGGCTCTTTTCATAATGCAATGCTTCAAATTATTGCCCTTGAAATAAAAAGAATGATTAACTGGAGGTGCATTTCTCTTTCTTAAGAAAGTCAAAAATCATGAATAAAGAACTCTGTTCACAGACCGTACTTTTGTGGTATCACTGAGGTTAGTTGATAAACATTTTCCCTATTTAAACTGCTCCTAATTAAAAATTAAAACTGTAAGGCACAGATCTCAGAAGAAAGTTGATGATAGAATCTTCTTAGCATTTATCAACTTTAAAATAGTGGATATGTCATTACATAATACGTGTAATATGTGTAACATACCACTAGCAATTAATATATTATCTACATATTCAGAAATCTAAAAGGAAATATTAAATATATTTGACTTGTCTTAATCAGGGTCATTAAGAGAAAAAAATGATACAGCTTCATCAAGTTTCCTTTCTGCTGTATAGCCACATTTCTCTTAAGCTCTCAGTTCTTTTATCCCTTACTACTGCACGAAAAGTGCACCATTTTATAAACCCTTAATCAGACTTGTAGGTGACAGTTTAATACTACATTTAGCCTCCTTAATGTTTAAAAATTTTTGGTCACAAAAAAGAGAATGAAATGTGATAGAGAGTACAAAAATGAAAAGATTAGGTGAGGAATAGACTGATAAAAGGATTCTATTCATGTATTGAAGGTAAACAAAAAGAAATTGTGATTAGGTGAGTAGTTTCTATGTAAAAATTATTCTGCATGGATTTATCTCTGCACCCTTATATATTATCTTTAGAGTAACAAAATTTCGTGGCATATGTGCCCAATGTTTAAGAAGGATGAATGATAATAATAAAATGTCCCTTAGTTACTGTCTTAGTTAGGCACAGGTATCAACTTGACAGTTGAAGTTTTGAGCTCTGGGCACATTTTTAGAGAATGATTTGACTTAAGCCAGAGCAAGCTTACAGGAGATTGTGTAGGTCTAACCCATGTTGGATGGAACTAGGCCCTGGACAGGTGAATAAGGCACAGGAAGCTGGTTTAGGAAGTTGGCATCCTTGTGTACACTTGGCCAAACATGATGGCTTGGCAAGGATCGTCCCTCTCAGCTGTTACGTGGAGATGGTGTGGCCAGGTCCCTCAGCCCTGGTGCTGGTGCGTGCTCTCCTGCCAAGCTGGACTGAGAACAGTAACAGGACAATCTTAGGGGAATAATCCCCTTGTTTCCTTAAGCTGATTAATGGTGATTTTATTAGCAATATGCAGATGAACAGTTACTTCTTTTATTATACCAATTTCAAGATGCTGTGCTTATATTTAAAGATATAAATTATCATATTTACAGAAAATATGTACTATAATTAATGTTATTATTGGTTGTAATCATAAACATAATTTGCTCTCTAAAATAAAAAGCTTGAATAGTGGATAATTTTTTTTTGCATTCCACTATATAAAAATCACAATTTCTAGAAATCAGCATAATCAGGCTTGGATGAAAGTCTAGAGCAATTCTTCAAATGATCAGTTATTAACACAGATTCTTTCAATCTGTATGGTAGACAGATGACATCTGGTGAGCCTTGAACAGAAGTGTGACCCACTTTAGCTAAAATTATAATTATCAAGACAAGCAGGTTTTAAGGACATTAAGAAGAATACAGGGCTTTTTAAACAGAAGATGCTATAGACACAACTAAACTTTGTGCATTCTAAGCTTTTAAATTTTTATTAATAACTACATTCAGACTTAAAATTTCATATATTTTAAGTTTCCATTTTGTGCAGCTAATTATAAAGTACTTTAATTTTTTTCTGAGTAAAAATGAAGTATTCAATGGTCATATATTTAAGCAATCTAACTTGGATTTTCTATTGGGAACTCTCTACAGTTTTGGTGATGTTACCTGTATTTCAATTTAAGAACTTGGTCAACACTTCAATTAATTTTTCTGACTTAAAAATTAGCTAAGTTGCCATACACAAATTATTAAATATTTTATAATTAAGTGAAAAACATTCATTGGAAAAAGATCACATTTTACAATAGAAAGTTAGATTTATATAAGAGCTGTTAAGCAAAGCATATATGTTATCAAAGCACTAAGTAGTGCATGTGGACATGCACACACACACACACACACACACACACACACACTTACACACACACACACACACACACACAAACTCATACACACCACAACCTTAATGTCTACTACTAAATAATACCAATTATTAAAAACAAAGTAAAAAAACTATCAAAATCCATGTTACTTTGTGGTTAGTTTATCCATGATACATTGCTTGCTTCACATGAGGAAGACTTAGAAGTGAATGCTATCAGTGCAAAGAACAGCTCTAAAAGTAGAACAAACAAAAAAACAAAAATACAAGAAAACAAAGAGCCAAAAGGCATTAGATTCCATTAGAAAAATCTGAAAATTTTCTCATATTTGACCTCTAGTGTATTCTGCTGATTACATGAAATTATAAACATTTTTACATAGTTTCTAAAAAGTGGATGAAATATTTTTGAATAGAAGTTTCATAATTTCCCAAGATAATTCAGTGAAAAAGATGCAAATGTATAATTAAACATTATGCAATATGTGAACATGGACTTTAAGTCAGAACAAGAGATGCTGTCTTTACCTAGTTTGTATATAGATTGTTATATTGCAATAAATACAAATCAGTTTGAAACATTGAAATATTCTATAAGATTATAATTCTTCTAAATGGGTAAGAGTTAACCACAAACAAATTTGCTTACTCACGGCATGTATTATTGGGTGGTTATATAGTTGACTCAAATAAGCATGGGCATAACACCTCAAAATCATAGTAATCATATCCTCATTTTGTAAGAATAGGCCCATTGAAGAGCTATAGAATGGAAACTTTTTTAAACAATCAGTTCTGATTTTTTCCTCAGGAAGTTGCACCCTTCATTTAGTCAGCTCTTTCTTTACATTATTGTTCCTAATATGTTTCCTTATTTCTTTTTTTTAAGACTGCTACATTAAAATATAATGAGGTTTTAGACCAAGAGCCATTAATAATACCTAATATAAATCCATTGCAATTTCAATTACACTCATTATGAATATGTGCCAAATACTTCATAGCATTATGACTGAAGATGCAGAAATGATGGTTAAGATTTGAATCTTTTTCAATCATGGAGACCAGTGCTGAACTTTCAAGAAAAAGTTTTCATAGTTTCATTATTTCCTTTTATATTTCCACATTTCATTTTGAATATTTTGTGTACTGTTATGAATCTTATAAAAATTTGATAGATACTTTAGGAGATTGGATTTCATCCTCTTGAAATATATATTTCTAAGATGTACCAAAACAAAATTTAATATATCTAGATTCTTGGTTACTAATTAGTTTATCATTATCTGTTTCAACATTATTTTATAGATCAGAATTAGTGTTTAAATCAGAAATGGATTAAAAACAATGACTGTAGCTTAGCAGCAGAACTAAATGAACTCCCAATTTAGTGATAGAATTTTGCACAGATTTTCAGTACCAGATATAGATTCCCTCTTTTGTTTAAGGTCTCAAATTAGTACCATAGAGCAGTTGATTACTTCCATACCAAATGATACTATTGTATCAGCAGGTCCCTCTTGTGTAAAAAGTTGTTTTTGTATTCCTGAAGTGAACAAACACTGATGGTCATTTATATTTTCCTCCAGAACACTGTAAAATGCCTTCCATCTCTATGAAACAAAGCCAACAAAAAGAAACTTTCCAGCTCAGCTCCAATTTGATTTCTCTGTTATCTTCCAACTAAGGTGTGTATGTCTTATCAAGCTAATTTTTTTTTGAGTAATTGAAAAGAATGAGTCTCAGTTTTCTGTAGCCCTCTGGTGCCTTCTTTATCAACAACCTTTCAGAAGGTGTTGCACACAGACACTAGGATATTTGTTTGGTTGCACATGTTTTCCAGGATTAGCTTTATACAGATATTTAGCATACCACATTTTGGACATTATTTTCTTTACCTTACTTTTAAATATAGCATCAGATTAAAAAGCTATAATTTTTCGTATGATTTTTTCATATACTTCTAAGTTTTGTTAATTTTCTACTACAGTTTCCCAAATCTTCATCCTCCAGCCCCTACTGAAAATCTTCCTTCTTCAACAATCTTCTCTTTGTTTTCACATTTTTTACATTCTATTTCCCCCTCCTTTAAGCATTTCTCCACCCCAATGAATATTTCTATCTTCCTTACTCTATGGGTCTTCAATTTCACAAAGCTGACATGAAAATATTTGTGCTTATGCTCATATACAAATTCCACTCATAACCTTAGTTGAAGAAAATTTTCACTTCAATAAGTGGGGTATGAATGCAAAGAGACATATCTTCTCTATTTACTTATCAAATTATTGATGAATATATGATACAAAACTGTATGGAATGTGAGGTTTATTTCAGCTTATGGTTCTGTTTAGCCCATAGCCCAGCATGGTAGGAAAACTATTGCCTACATAAGAAGCTGAGAAACTGTATACATTATATCCACATGAATTTTTGAGAGAGGAGCCAACCTTGTCACTTACCACACTATGATTCTACCAAAAAATGCCACATGTATGCCAAACTACTGAGACAGCTCCCTACATCCTACCACCTGCTCAGGGAATGTTCCCACCCATTATGACTTAGATTTTCCACTATCAACTGAACAACAATCGGCCACAGTCTTGTTCAGGACTTGTCTTAACTATAACTCCTCGCAAATGTGCCCAGAGTTCAGCCTTCAATTTTCAAGTTGATACCTATATCTAATCTGAAAAATAAAACATTGAAAAAAGTCACTTTCAGATTCAGGGAATCCAAACTGAGGAAAAGGGGACAAGAAGAATATAAGAGCAGGGATATAAAGAGAAAGGTTGTGAAATGCTGTTTTCTAGTAATGGCACAACGAGCACAATCATCATCTTCCGTCAACTGTGTCTGCCTACAATGGGCCTTCATAAGAATGGTTCTGACAACAATCAATTGTGAGCTTGGGAGAGGCCCATGGGTCCCTCCAGACCCTGCTGAAGTACCGACTACTGATGAATTTCCAGAGTGTGGTAGTCATGTACTTCAGATGTCTTTGGGACACATCCACCAGGGTCTAATAAATCCTAATTACAAATCCAGAGAAGACCCTGGATAATCGCGATGGGTATCAAAGCAAGCAAATGTGTGTGGGAAAGAAACCTGGAAGGACCAGGGACAATTAGGGCTTGAAAGAGGTTAGAGATAGTGATTATAGTCGTCATAATGCAACATTTATGAAACAGTCAACAAGCTCAATAAAAGTTACGAAAACTCAACATTTTATTATATGATTTCTTTCACAGGAAAATTAATGAAGAAAATCAAATTGAGTAATGTCATCCCTTTAGATAGCTTTCTTGCTCATTTCACTGTCTCCTATCCTTAGTCAGAATCTAAGATGCATTCACACTTCTAATCATTTACCTCTTCTTTAAAAGTCTTGACCTCTTTTCCAAACTCAGTGAATTAAAACCACTCTGATTTACAAAGGCTTTTGCATATTCAGTCTCTTCAGGCATATTCTCCATTTAAAACTTTTCCATAGATGCCACTGATTCAATTCAATTCAACTATTCTTTCTGTCCTACATTCACAGATCAACACCTACTTTCTTGACTAATGAAATGACACACATTCACTAATTTCATGTCATAAAATGATATTTATCTTGCCAAGTCTATGTCATATTTAATGACATATATGAACTGTTTTAAATTACACTAACTTGATGAAATTTCCTGTTCAACTTCAGTTCATGAGCCTTCAAATATAACTTTTGATTTATGATCTACACATCACAATCTTTTGATGGTGAGGTCACTTCTGCTTCTCATTGAGAGTCTGTAAGAATAAAACAGACAAAAGATGGAATAGCTCTGAATTTCTGGCCTAAAGATTTTAATAAAAATATCATTTATGTGTCTTTTACCTTACTTGGCCCTCTCCTTTTGTCATATGTGATTTTACACATTCTGTGAGTTTTATCAAACAACCTGTAATTTTTCTACATTTCTCTTGTATTACTTTAAGCTGGAGGAGTTTTGCGAAATGTTCATATAAAGTAAACCAACAAATAGAAAAAAAATTGTGTAAAAACTGGTGTTGCAGTTCGCCTGCATGTTGCTGATAAATGACTATCAAATGGTTTAAGAGAACAAGGGGTTTATTTTCCTACTGATAATCTGGCCACAGCCTATAGTTCAGCTTTACAAGAGAGCATGCAAAAACCGTTCAAAAGCTACAAAATCTACATAGTCAGATTTATCAGCAACACCCCACTTCTCTGGTACCAAATCCTGTTGCAGGTAGCCTGCATGGTTGCTGATAAATAACCATCAAATTGCTTTAGGTCACAAGAGGTCTATTTTCTTATGATATTCCAGTTACAGTTTCATAGCTCAGCTTGACGGGAGTGCATGCACCAACACCAGGGCTGAGGGAACTAACCCTTGGGTAAATGGGACACTGACCCCCCCCAAACACACTGTTGTGTCCTGTTCTTATTCTTTCATCTATCTTCATTTGAGCAATCTTTTATCTTTAGTAGGAGATGATGGTTAATACCAATGGAGATGCAGCTGCGGGCAGTTCAGGAATAGCAAAACTGAAAACAACAACGATTCATAATTAGAACACCAAAATCCCTACATTACTCACCAGGAACCAGACCAGGCAAATCTCTCCCCATCCTAAAGCTTAGGGAACCTTGTGGAAGAGGGGGCAGCAAGATTGTAAGAGCCTAAAGATGGGAAGAACAAATGATACCCAAGATACTCCATAGAAATTAGGGCTGCAGCAGCCAAGAATGGACTTTGGCTGACCTACACAATGGCTGACATATCAAGCCCCCTCCCAAAGTCTAGCACAGATCACAGAAGAAAAGGCTTCAGACAGTAGGATTCTTAGAGGCAAGGGATTAATCAGTCATAAGAGAATTCCCTTGCTAATGGGGAGTCAAAAAGTGGACCCCGACTATGCCACTGAGTCCTTCCCTCATTAGGGTGGAAGACTCAGAAGGAGGTTCCATGGTCACATAAATGGATGCAGCAGGGGATGGGATGGAGGAAGGGGAAGCACAGGAAGAGTGATAGGGAGGGAGGGGAGGTGAAAGGAAGGGGACTAGGGGGGAAAGTGGAATGGGTAATGATGGAGGAAGGGAGGGGGAAGCTGAATAAGGGGTACCTATTGAGCTTGTACGACTAGGAAAAAAATAAAATGTGAGAAAAGTGAAAAGAAAGAAAAGAAAAGAAAAGAAAAGAAAAGAAAAGAAAGAAAAAGAAAAGAAAAGAAAAAAAAGACATATTAAGAAACAGGAAAAGAAGATGTGATTTAGGTGTATGATCACCGATCACCGTCTTGCCATGTAGTAGTAATGGTCACATTCCTGTTAGTTATTGAAATACTGAGAAGCTGAATTATTCCATCTACTAAGGTTCCATAGAATATATAGACTGTGGATCCCAATGAGGTGGTAGGAGAAATGTATATATATTTTTGAAGAAGATTGGTAAATATTTTAAGAACTAAGTAGATGTGTCAAATGCTGTGATAGGAACAATGGAATTTGGAGGTTGTTATATTCCATTGAAACTGCTAGATAAAACCAAAACAATCTAATGGAAGTAAATTATTAACTCAAGGCATGGCCTTTAAATAAGGAAATATCTGTGGTTACATAAGGCCTTTTTCCTTTGCATATGGGTAAACTGATATGATAGCATTTGGGATACAAAGGATCTTTAGGATTCAACTCTTGAAAAAATCATGATGAAATCAATAATGAGGGATGGGTTTTGATGTATACTATAAGTATATCCATGGGACTTTTGAGAATTTGAAGATTCAAAGTTTCACTAAATTCTACTTTTACAGAAATCTTTCTCTACTTTGTAGCAAATCTTTCATTTCCTGGAGGCAATAGATAAGGATAAGCTTAAGCAGATATCTTGCATAACGTTTATGATTCTGCTTAAATCCAACAAATATATTTCTACATTACTTTTACAAAAACAAATGAATCTAAACCTTTTACTTAAATCTAAACCAGAATCCATTGGAGTGTGATCTTTTCTGCTGTGGGAATGAAAGGTTTTTGACAGAAACTCCTTTAAAACTTAATGAGTTTTGGTCATCAGCTATTGGAACTATTTATGTACTCTCTGATGGTCTTAGTTGAATATGTAAATGTTGAGGCTAAATTTGCTGATATGGATGTTAAAAAACTCTGGTATTATATGAAGAAAGGTACATTAGAAGTCAAAATACTATGGGAGCAGATGTTAAAAAATTCTGAAGCACAGAAAGCTTCAAGATAAATTGCTGGCTGAGCATGCAGAAATCCACATAAAAAGCATTATGGACAGCCCCTTGGTGCAGGGAGAACAAATCAACCAGCACTGAAACATAAACCTGGAACCTCAATAATATCAATAGATTGTAGAAACTTCCTCCATTAAGACCTTAGCTAGAAGTACTAAAATATTGGTACATAATATATTCTGTCACCATAATTGGAAATGTGCAAACTCATAGAGGGAAAATTTGTGTTGTCATTGCATTTAAGTCTGTTGACTATGTCACACTGGAAAGGTGTGGTATTTACATAAAGAAAGGTACATTAGAAATCAAAAAATATAAGAGCAGATGTTAAAAAATTCTGAAGTCCATTAGAAACCATTTTGGATTGCTTTATTTCCTTTTAACTTTGCTTTGGGAGTTCGTCGGCTCTGCCTTCCAGGTCTATTAGTGGAAGAAGCTGCCATTTCTCTCACAATTTTTAACATGGGATGTAGGATTGAAACTCAAGTCCTTCTGCCTGCGAAGCAGAAGTTTAACATGTGAGCCATCTCTCTAGCACAAATTATTAAATTCAAAACATGGCAAAATATTCATTTGATTGATTTAGAAAGAATGCAATAACATATTGGTTGGAGTTCATCTATGTGTGTAGAAAGATGTTCACAGTGCCTGGAAAAAAGCCACACAAAATAGCTGTTAGAGAATATTTTATAATTTGCTTTTCTGGAACTGGAGGATGAATAAATGGAATTAAAAGTCTAAAACCTTTATCACCATGCTGGGGAAATGTAGTTCATTAACACATTGTAACTAATATTAATGCGAGTAAGGATTAATTGTTTTCATGTATACTCATTTATCAATTCATATGCACCACATTTTTTCAATAAAATATAAATGATTCACAAATTTTACTTAGCAAATATATAAATAAGCATGTACACATTTTATCCATTTTTCTCCTTCAGTTTGATTAGTTTATGATTATTTCTTCTCTAATATTAAAAAAATCTCAAAAATGATATTTTGCTCTGGTGCTTAAATGAACTTGCAAAGTCTTTGTGAGAAAACCACCTCTTCTAACTGAATTTGAGTAACTCTTTTCTAAAGGAAATCTTTACATTGTTTCCCATTTACTAAAAAAAAGAATGTTTTCTAATAGTTTGCCATAAATTCTTCATTCTTTTGCTCAATTTCATCACACCTCTAACACTATAATTTACTTACACTCACATTGTTATGGTTTTAAACATGTATTTTATTATGACTACTTTTAGGAAGAAAAGATATTTTTCTTTATCTGACTATAATGTATTTCTTACCCAGTCACATTTTCAAAATCATTTTAAGAGCTTCAAAAATTTTTACCTTGAGGATTTAATTAGTAACCATATATATAAGTATCATCACTGTTAGCACATTTTTCTCCTCATAGGAGATTAACATATACAGTGGTGAAGAATACTAGTAAAATTAGGTTGAACTATGTCTAAGAATAATTTGAATCGTAAATGAACATAAACTGTCTTAGTCTCTATTCTAGATTCAATGGACGTATTATTTCTAGATAATTGAAGTTGTACAATAAGGATTAGTGAGATGGCTCAGTGTCTAAAGCTTTGCCTGGGGTTAAGGTAAGATTCTAGTGTCATTTGACTGTTGCAGGGTATTTGGAGCACAACTAGTTGGAGCAGGTCCCTGAACAAGTCTGCAGGTACTTGCTTAACTGATAGTGGGTGGTACTTTCCAGTGGTGGGTATGTAATAGCAAGTGCAAGAAGGAAGGACTTGCTAGTCTCCTTATCCTGTGTCAGATTGCTGTTAAATCACTGTTTGCACATCATCACCTTCTTCAAGCTTCCTTACCTTCTTTGTTGCTGCTGCCACTGCTATCTACATCCTTAGCTGACACAGAGCTCAGCTCTGTTCCAGCTGCCTTTGGAGCCTGGTCTCTAAGCCTTGCTGCTGTTTGCTGTTCATTCTTGATATCAGAACTAAGCTGTTTTTCACTGATGTTGGAGTTCAGCATCTTCAACTTTCCAGCAAGATAGAGGCTCTAGCCCTCCAGATCTTCAATCTTCTGAGAGTCAAAAATGAAACACCTATGGGCGGCTGCTTTGAGGGACTCTACGTTTATGTGAATCTGTTTAATAAAGTTATATATATAGCATTCTAGCAATTCTGTTCTTTCAGAGAACCCTAACACACTTGGCAAGCCCAAGGACCTGAATTTGGATCTGCAATCCCATTTAAATTGTTGAGGGTTGTAGCTGCCCATCTGAAATTCTTACCCTGAAAGGCAGAATCCCTAGGTCAAGCTAGCTACCCAAACTGGCCTTAATAACATTTCTGTGCTATTTTGTGTTGTGACCCAGGCTCACAACAATAATGGGAAAGAGCAATCAAATATGATTTTCAACATACCTTTGGGCCTCCACAGAAACACACATTCAAGTAAACTCTAGTACATACATCCACATGTATGTGTACACCCATCTACATGCAAACACATACACACCTACATACATTACACACACACAAGCATGACAAAATGCTTGATAAGACATAAAAGTTTTTTTTTTTCTTGTGCCATTGTGTAACCCTCCTAAGGTGTCTCATGACTGAAGCTCCACTATCAGAACCTTGCTAAAGGTTGAAGACTGACAACATTTGATCAATTACTTATAGACTAATTCAGACTATTTTATAGTTAGGAGATTCTGAGCAATCTAGCATTTTGTCTGGAACTGAGGGCATATTGTTAGAGAAAAAAGAGCCATCTGTACCAAATTGGGCTTTCATAGGCCATGATGAGCACAATGCATCCTTTCATGGGTAATTAACCTCTGCCTTTCTAAGTGTTTTTGACATCTTGGTGTTAGCCATTATTATGTGATTAACTTACCAAGGGTAAAGAGTAATGAACACAGTTTTGATGTTCAGAAATAACTAAATCAGATGTTCTAATTAGGAACACAGGTGGCATTTTGCATTGTTATAATGTAGTCCACCATATGTTTCACACAACAGTTTGGTCACTCCTCTTACAATGGCATGCACAGAATACAACCCACCCTGACATGGAGCATGTTCTAACTGCTAAGTTGAGACTACTTAGTTAGAGCTGATTCAACAATAATTGATAATGAGATATAAGATTTCAGAATTCAGTATTATTGACTTTATTATTGAATTTAAAATTACATGTTTAATAATGTTTAGCCTCTTCAAGTTTTGGATTTTAACAAATATCCTCAGAAGTCTCTCTCTCTCTCTCTCTCTCTCTCTCTTCTGACTTTAAGCAAGATCTCTAATATGTAGTCCAAGGTAGCCTTTAAGCTCATATTTCAATGTACTTTATTTACAGTGTAATTATACTTACATGACTTGTCAGTCATGAATATTTCTTGGAATAATTTCTTTTATTTACTCTTTCTCCTGAGAATAAGATTTTCTATAAAATTCAATGTAGAATTGTTTGGCTTTTATTTTGCAGGCATTTGGATTGAGAATCAAAAAACCCAAATAAATGGTTTATGTAATATATCATTTCATATGATCGTTTGAGAATGAGTTGCCTCCTACAGACTCATGTGCTTGATATCAATATTAGGTGATATAAATATTAGGGAAGGCAATGATATGCTGGAGGGCGTGTGTTTTTTTAGGAGGCTGAGCATGCAGGAGGAAGGTGTAGTCCTTGAGATTTGGTAATACATCCTTCTTCCAGTTTGCCTCTTGCTCTGTCTCCATGATGAAAGTTGATATCTGAGCCACCTGGAGCTTCTGTTGTCTGCAATGTCTTTTTTACTATAAGAACTAGATGTCCCCTTTGTGACAGTAAGTCAGATCAATCTCCTTTTACTCTACTTAGTTTGCATATGAATATTGTCTCACAACAACAGAGAGAATGGTAACCATAACATCTCCCTTTGCCCATATTTTCATTTTCAAAGATTTCATTTATCCATGGTAATTTATGGTTAAATAGTATTAAATGAATGATTTCAAAAGTAAAAGTAAAGAATGCACAATTAATACAAAATTTTCCTTACGGGATTTTTTTTCCTACATTTTATACTTATTAGCTATTGCTAATATCTTTTACTATGCCTAATTTTCAAATTTAACTTCATTATTTATATGTTTATATGTATGTATCTGAAAAAAGTCAGGGCATACAATTTTTTTACTCATTCTTCACACACCAAGACTCAGGGAATATTGTGGAATGTATGAGCCACAATTTTAAGTGTGGGTATAACACTAGTGTCTCTTGACCTGATGGGGCAGTCTGAGGTATATTGACTTGCACACATCTATACAAGATTCACCCATCATAGGGCTGGAGAGGTGGCTCAGGGTTAAGCCTCTGCCTTGCAGGCGAAAGGTCCTGAGTTCGAATCCCTGATCCCACGTATAGACCCCAGTCGGAAGCGGGGGCGGCCTGCGCTTCTGGTCCTGGTAGGGCGGAGCCTGTGAATCCCTGGGCAGAGTAAACAAGGAGGAGGTGGAGGCGTCCATGGTGGTTTCCAATTCGTCCGTGGTTCTACACACACACACACACACACGCACAATAATAAATAATATTAATATAATTTATATAATATTAATATAAATAATAATAATAATTTTTTAAAAAAGATTCACCCATCATCATGGAATGGGAAAGAGATCATGAGGCCCATCTAAATATGGAGGGACTGTCAGTGGTAAATGCTTCCCGCAGGAGTGTAACAGTTATTCTGCTACCTTGTGTTTAAAACCCTGACAAAATGACTCAGGGACTAAGGTGTTTATTTTCTCTTAAGATTTCTGGTCTGGCAGATAGAAGGTAACCATTTTGCAATGGGAGACTGGCCCATCCCTCACCGCGGTCTCCTATTCTTATTCCATCTACCTTTGAATCTATCCTTGTACTAAGACTCTATTTTCACAGCTTTTTATCTCTGGCCAGGGGGTGACATCCAATACCCATCAGGATGGAGACAAGGGCAGTGCAGGAGCAGCAAAACTGAAAAAAAAAATCAACAAACCATAATTCAGAACATCAGAGATTCTGTATCAACCACCTGGAACCAGGCCAGCCTAATCTCTCCCCATCCTGAAGCTCAGGGAAATTTGCGGAAGAGGGGGCAGTAAGATTGTAATAGCACAAGGATGGGGAGGAGTAATGATATGCAAGATACTCCACACAAGTTAGGACCAAAGCAATTATAATAGAACTCTGCATGATCTGCGCAATGACCAACATATCATTGACCCCTCAAAGTCTAGCATGGACTCAAGGCACTAGGATCCTTAGAAGCAAGGGATTAACAGTCCTATACTTAAGGGGAACATAAGAAAGAGTTCTAGGAAATGCCACTTAGTCCTTACACCTCATCAGAGAGGAGGACCCCAAGGAAAGTTTGATATACACATTAAAGGATGCTTCAAAGATGGGGGGAGGAGCATTGGGAGAAAGGGAGGGAGGGGGGAAAGGAAGGGGAAAAGAAGGGAAAGAGCAGGGAGGTCCAGGGAGGGGTGGAGAAAAGGAGGGGACAGGGGTACCTGCTACGTTTGTATGAGCAGAAAAATAAATAAATAAATAAATAAATAAATAGATAAATAAATAAATAAATAAATAAATGAAAAGAAAAAAAAAGATTTCTGGTTACAATTCTTTTTCCAGATTAACAGGCGAACTCACACCAACACCAGAGTTAAGGGAACTGGTCATAAGAAATTATTCCAAGAAATATTTACAACTGACAAGTCATGTAAGTAACTATCCACATAATGGCTTGAAGAACGATGATCCTTACTTGCCAGACCAGCAAGGATGCCAACTTCCTTAGCCAGCTTTATGTATTTTATTCACCTGTCTAGAGCTTATTTCCACCCACTGTGGGTTGGAACCTTCCCCATTAACTAGACAATCTCATGCAAATTTGTTGTGGGCTTAACCCAATTATTAATTACTTCCAAATGTGCTGGAGCTCAAACCCTCAACTGTCAAATTGACACCCGTGCCTAATTATGACACTCCGGCCCTTATCAAGTTTACACAAAAGCCTATCACCTTTAAACTGTAACATGCAATCCTTGTTTCCACAGATGCTAAAGTTATCTTATAGATACATTTAATTTTTTAATTCCAAAACTCTAAAATTTCTCATATGCCAATTTTAAAATGTTTTATCATTAAAAGATCAGTTCCAACATTTTAAAATATAACCATAAGATTTTATCAACTCAATAAGTTAAACACTTTTGACGTACATAAAACATTAAAACAGATGTATCTTGACACAATAAGAAAATATCAAATTAGCATGAAGACCGACAAAACAAATATGGCATCCTGTACTTTAATGTCAATCTTCTGTTGCTTATCAGATAGTCACAGTGGCTCAAAAAATTCTAGGCAAGTTTAATTCCTCTTTGGAGTTCAAAGTTGTACAGAGTTTCTCTGGACCATGTTGAATCTCCACTCACAGATGTCCTCCACATGCATCTCATGGTTTTGGCACCTCTAACACTCTGAATTTACCTTTGCAACTACAATACGTTTCACCTTTCCCTATTAGGAACTTTACACCTGCTATTCGATGCTAAGTTTCTGCTGCTGTCCATGAGCCCCTTAATTATGCACCAAAACCACTAATACTTGGGGATGGTGACAGTTTCTGCAGCACGGTTGCAATATAGCTTGTCTCACTCGACCCACAGCTGTATCAACTTTTGTATGCTGACTCTGGAAATGTACTCTTTTAGGCAGCCAAAACTATAGAAGAAATGGCCTCAGATCGGTCTTCCAGTCTCTGAAGAAATCTGGGTTTTCAAATCACACAATCTCCATATAGTGGTATTCATTTCTTCCACTATCACAGTGCAAAGCACTAGGATTTCCTTCAATGACATTCACTCTTTCAATAACCACAGCAATTCTGTCTTGCCTACATCTAAATCTTTAATGCTGCCAATACAACTCTCATCTATCAAGCAAACTAGCCCATCATCTTTATATTCACTTTTGCCAAAGTTCTTGTTCTCTTCTTCACAAATTGGGCCCAAACAACCCACAACTCTCTCAGCATTTCCATTATCCAAATGGCCCATTAAACTCTGCAGAACAGTATTTGTAATCCAGACTCAAGAACTTCAAATACTTCAAAGTTTCTCCAATAAAACCATTAGAATCCACATGGACATGTTTATCAAATACACCTTACTTCTCTGGTACCAAACTTTTGCATGGTTGCTGACAAAAATTACCATCAAATGGCTAAGGAAACAGATTTTTTTTCCTCTTATGATTCTTGCTTACAGTTGTTTGTCCAGATTGTCAGTAGAACTCACACCAACACCAGGGCTGAAGACACTGGCTGTGCCGTCTCTACATAATAGCTGAGAGAAGGACGATTCTTACTTGCCAGACCAGCATGTGCATCCACCTATACACAAGGATGCCAATTTCTTCAACCAGATCTCTGTATTTATTCACCTGTCCAGGGCCTAGTTAGACCCACCGTGGGTTGGGCCTTTAGCATTGATATCAGCTTAATTAACTTGTGGTCCATGCACACATTCTTTATTTCAATATATTTAGGTTTAATACAGTATGTTATTTTTTTCTACATGTTTTTTCAGAAATGTCAGTTTGTATTAGAAAATAGTATGAGTTATGTAACTGTTAATGTTCTGTTGAATGTTTATTGTTTTTCATATCCTCTGTCAATGAACCAAGGACATATTAGACTCAAACATACTGGGTGAATAGTCATATTCATTTATAATTGATCAGAATAGACATCTTAAGTTTTCTGTGAGATACATTGTGGCTAAATATTAAGTGTTTCTGATAATTACAAAATTAATTTTTTATTATAAACTGAAATAGATACCTAAAAAATCTCAAATCATTGTGCTTTTATGTGTAGTATGTTATCCTTTCTTTCCCCAAAATTTCAAGCTGTCTTAATCAATAAATAGCTACGAATTAAAATGGGAGAAAAAATATGGACATATGCTGACATAAAACTTAGTGAAGTCCAGCAAACAACTGCATAGTTGGAATTAAAGAACATCATTATTGATGTTCATGAAAAACAAAACTTGAGAAATTGGGAAACTTTACAAAATTAGTGAAGAAACATAGACCCTATTAATTGTGACTCTTAAATTAATTAATACTTAGAGACTATCTTTACCAAAAATAAGCTATGTTATAGAAATTAATATTTTTAAAAATATCTCTATATTGGGAAATACTTTGAAAGAGCAATATAAATTATCTTGGTTATTTTGTAAAGTACATGATACATATGTTAAAAATAGAATTATACTCTCAGATTCCTGATAGAATAATAAAATATACGGTTCTAATAAATAATTCTTTTCCACTTCATGAAATGCAATACTTAGGAATGGATCTAACAAACCCTTGCTTTGTACATCGTGAAATATTGCAGAAATTTTCAAATTAAATCAAAGAATCAATGAACTAGTTTACACATTGGAAGGCTCTTTGGATTTCAATTTTAATTAGAGCCTCAGAAAATAATAAACTTCCTAATAATATTACAGTATATTGAAACTGAAAATGGCCAAAAATAGTAAAAAAAATGAAAAAATAGTATAAATTTTAGCAATTCATTAACTATGTTGCTTTAAAAACTTTCAAACAAAAGTATACAAGTCATTCTCAACTGGCCTACAACATATCTTATGTGAAATAAAATAAAGGAATATTCTGTGCCAATAAATTGACATCTTCTTTTTGTTATTTTTTCAGCTTTTCCCATATTTTACTTATTTTTTCTAGTTTTATAGACATATTGAGTAATTACCCTGCTACCCTCCTTTTCCCCTCCCTTCTTCTCCTTCTTCCTTTTCTCCCTCCCCTCATCAATCCATCCCATTCTCTCTCATCTTCTGTCTGTCTGTTTCTATAAGTCCTTTGGTTCCCTCCACATCCTATGGTTTATTGGAATTTCAGGCCTCTGTGGCAGACGAAGTGACTCTTCCTTCGGTAGACCAACTGATAGGGACACTCCCTTTCACCTTTCTTGCCCTAACCCCTAATGTTCCCACTGCATTTGATTAGTACTTCTGAGATTCTTGCTAGTCTGTGTGAGCATATTGGTATATCAATCTTAGTGCAGGTCTGGTAAGGAGATGTTTCCTTACGGACAGTATATGGATGCACCAGTCCAGTCCTGAGTGGAATGTCTTGTCCAGCAGTGGATCACCCCATAAGGCTCTTATGATCTTACTGCCACCTCTTCTGCAAGCCTTGGGATTGGGAGAGATCTGATTCTAGGTAAGCATTACAGGGTTGTCTGTACTCTACGTTCTGGTTGGCTGTTATTGTCTATTTAACTGCTTTTCCACTGCACTAGGCAGTGTCTTTTCTGGGTGTTGAGAACCTCTCCTTCCAAAGATAAAATGAGAGGGGTTTAGATGGAAGTTTACTCTTCTTCTTTTCCCTTTGTTTCCCATTTTTATTAATTTTTTTGTTTTACAAGCATACTCAGCATTCATCTCAGCTTCTCTCCCTCCCCCTCCCTCTACTCTGTTTCTTGTGGTTAACAATGAGACAGACGATCCTGTCCACTGTCTACTGTCATTTGACTAGTTTACAGTCCTGGGCATATATTTTCTGTCATTTTTGGGGGGTCATTTTCATGTATAAATATAATGATTTAGTAACCCTTTACCCACCTGTCCCATTTCACACTTTCTTCTTTCCTCATAGTTTCTCCCATACATTCATATAAATACTCCTGCATCATGGATAAGTTATCCATGGATAAGTAAATCATTTAGGAATTACTGAATCTTCCTTAAATTTACTACTAGTATTATCTCTCAGCTGAATCTCACATACTGCTGGAAAGAGGAGCTTCTGGGATATATCACTGAGAATGAGCTATGCACAAATGTAAAGTTGCCTCTTTTTCTCCTAGATTTCAGTAATGGTTCCCATCCTCTTTCTGTACACTTGTCTACATACTGTTGGAGAAGGAAATAACTGGTCCTGAGCACTTGCATGGTAGGAAACATGGAGGGTTTATGAAGACAGAAGCCATTGCAATAACAGTAGCAGTTGAAAGACTGAAAACCTCTATTTTTGTCTGGGAGTCTAGAAAGCTTACTAATTCACTGAAGCAAAAGAAAAAAAAAAAACTCAGGCCATAGGACATGATTTATACAGAAAAGACTAAGTTTTGGAAAAGTCCTAATTTCTGCTCTTTAACTAATTATCCAAAACATTTTTGGAAGTAAGTTATATCTCCAAATCTTGAGAACTACCAAACTCTACAGCCACCAGATTGCTGCACAAAAGCTGTTTCGCCGCAGGTCCCTTTATTCCATCTTCATTCACCACCACAGGTTCTGACCATCTGGCAGGCTGCTTCTCAGTAGTGCCAACACTGTCTGTCATGTGCACATCCCCGAAGGATATCTTAAATAATTGCTCAACTGAAGCAATAATAACACCTCTCGAGGCTAAGAACAGGTTGTTTATGAATCTGTACTGCCCCTAGCCTTATCTAGGCATTTAAATTGAAAAATTAAATAAGCATTCTGGAGTTAGCTATTAACTACTGCTCAATACACCCATAACCCCTAGGTATGTAAACCAGATACTATTCATGGAAACTGAGAGAAACTATCCCATGTTAGTCCTGGTGGACACTACAAAAAAAGTTATCTTTTGCTCTCGGTGAATAAATGAATTATGTAGAAAGGCTAGAGCATTCTTGCATGGCAGTTTCTCCGTCAAAAGCCGAAACTTCTTTTAAATAATGATATTGCTCAGTAATGAGAAAGACTTCCTGGAATTTTTATAGCAAAAATTAGCATGCAAATAAAATTCAATGGATATTGAATTTCTGTGCCCAGACTCCTTCTCTATAAAAAAGGGAAACTAGTACTCTGATTTCACACATGACCTCTTAATAGTTCATTAAATTCAATATTTTACAAAGAATGCAAAAGCATTCTCTCAAATCACAGGATGAATTTTTTTTTAAAGTGATGCTTTTGAAAGACATAGCAAATATTACCCACCATTTTTAAATGTTTACTTATGAATGAAGTTGCCATATTTGAGGTTCCACTGCTATATCAATGCCTCATATTTGTGGTGCTGAGGATCATATCTGATTAGGTGATTTATAACGAAGAGATATCTTCTTCTCATCGTAAGTTTGGATGTACTATTTATTACCTATCCATCTTCCACTCTTTATTTTTTACGCTTTCACCATCTGTGATTATCTTTATTTAATAGGACACCTTCTATTGCAGAAGGAATTTTTGTGGTTGAGTGTTCCTCTATTCTAGGGATATAATAGAGAACACTTAAAAAACGGCATCATGCTTGTTTTTATAGCTTAATCATGATGATTTGCATGTCTCCCCTTTCCTCCCTTCTCATAGGTTTTTTTTTTAAGTATTTTTTATTATTTACTATTTATTCAATTGTGCGTGTATGCATGTGTAGGTATGTATGTGTGTGTGTAGAACCACAGACGAATTCGGGAACCACCATGGACGCCTCCACCTCCTCCTTGTTTACTCTGCCCCGGGATTCACAGGCTCCGCCCTACCAGGACTAGAAATGCGGCCACCCCCGCTTCCGCCCGGCATCTATAGGTGGGGTCTAGGATCCGAACTCAGGACCTTCCGCCTGCAAGGCAGAGGCTTAATCCCTGAGCCACCTCTCCAGCCCCCCTTCTCATAGGTTCTTGTTCCAGCTTACAATATCAGGAATGTGCTCGCTCTTGAAAAGCTGGTCTTAAATCTATTTAGAAAGCTGTTGGTTGCCTCTTTTTTGACTTTCATGCCACTATTACACTGAAGGTTGACTCCTACTGTTATTGCAGCTTGCAGCTTTCATAGATTAATGAGTCTGTTCAGTGTTATCTCCCTTTGAAGCTTACACAGTACTTTCAGGTAGTATGAAGGCTGTTTAGCAAGTTTTCAGAGTATTTTCTGGTACTATGAAAGTTGTCTAGGAAGGATTTTCCAGAGCAGCATTAGCTAGTGTTTGCTATTTGTGCCATGTGATTACCATCTTTAGTAAAAGGGTCTTACTAAATTTGTGGAGGGCAACCAAGACAAATTTCAAAAGTTGGTAATATGTCAGAGGTCTTGAAACTTCTCTCAGGAACTCAAGAGAGATGAGAACATACAGTGAAAATCTTGGGGACTAAATTTGGATAAAGGAAGGGAAATACTCCTATCAATAAGGTTGCTGAGGAGAGGCTTAAGCCTCCCCCCCACCTCCACAATAGTAGACAAACCAGAGGGAACTCTGAGGTCCATAGAAGCAGACAGGAAGGAGGGTGGGGGGATTGATGAAGGGAAAGGAGAAGGATAGGAGGGAGAGGGGGAGGAGGGAAGTAGGCATGAGTATTCAACATTGTTATAAAACTAGAAAAATTTAAAGAAAACTTCTTTAACAACTTAATAAGGGATATCAGTTATGTGGTCCTCGATATATTGTGTAGTTGCCTATGAGTTTTAGATGGAACATCATAGGGCATTTGTCCTTTTTTCCCTATCTTTCTCTCTCTGTGCTCCCCTGAATAGGTATGTTCATTCTCATTTTTTAACAATTTTTTATATAGGAATAGCATAAGCGATTTCCCTCTGGCTGTAACTTATATCATTTCATTGTGCCTTTTTGCTAATTAGATGTTTTTTGCCTTTTGTTTTATGTTTACCTAGGACTATACAGTTGATACAAAATAAAAGACAAATTTGAGTAATTATCTTATTTGAGTTCAGAATGGATTAATAAACAACAGAGACAAACTGAAAGCATGTATCTAACAATGGGTGGCCCAAGAGTATTAAAAAAAGTACAATGCAAAGACTTCAGAGTTTTTGCAAAGAAGAGAAGAGCTATTAAGATGGTGGCCACTGGAAATTGTCAATATCCATTTGAAAGCAATCATCAAGTTCTTGGAGAATAAACACTTCCATAATCATAGGATGCAGATAATGTTTTCCAAGACTTTGAAGTATGAATTTTTGTGACAAATATAAATGAATTTATTTCTTAGCAAAAAAGTATTTTTGATATGGATATTTTCTGATTAATAAATATATGGGTGAGTCTAGTTATGTCAATTTCAAATTCCTGGCTTAGAAATGTAATCTATTTTGTACAACCTAATGTGTTATTTAAAGTAAATACACTAAGAAATAATAAAATTAACAGAAATGAAAATACTATCATGTGGATTCAGTGGATGCTAAAGAAGAAAACAATGAATAATGGGTGATAAAATTCTCAGACAAAACTTTCGTCATAATCCACAAAGGAGAAGAATCAAGAAAAGTATCAAAAAAGAAGCCAAAACAGCTAATGGTGTAGTGATAGAAGCTGATAAAAGTCATTGATAGAATCTAAATACTTCACAACTGATCATTCAGGATAAGAATAAGAACTTTCATCAATGCATACCAATCCACATACAAATTTAATAAACAGATGTAATAATTACCACTCCCTATAACTCTGAGACTTTAAATATGAAAAGCACCAACCAAGCACTGTCATAATTATTAGCACAAAATAAAGTTTGAATTGGAAAGCTACACTTTTATATCTTTCAAAAATTCTTTTAGAAAAATTATATTTTGCATCGCTTCTCGGCCTTTTGGCTAAGATCAAGTGTAGAAAAATTATATTTTGCAAATAAAAATGTAGACATATTTTGATATTATATCATTACTAATATATTCATTTGACACAAGTAATAAAATCAAACATCCAGCAATAATAGCATATACAGATATCAGTTTCAAAACAAATACACAATGACTACTATAACTATTATGTTAATAATATGAGAACAAATTTATTATAGATTATATATGACCTTCCAGAAATGAGACAAAAATCAATGATACCCTACATTCATTTTATTCTAGTTGGAATCCATTCCATCTCCTTTTTTGATGAAATTTCATGTGAAAAAATACGTGTCACTTAGCAATACAGACAAGATTGCATCCTAAAACACAGTTCAACCTACTAATTAAACATTTGCATTTTCTTCTAAAAAGTTTAGAAACATTCATCTCTATTTTAAGAAAGATGATAATCTATGTAAAATCTGATGGAGTTTGAAAGATAAAACTGTACTCTATTGTCAATAGGAAATTAATCTGAATTTCCTCTATGTCATTGTTCAATTTCACATTTTTCTTTTCTCCTAGTTTTTTCTTTTCTTTCTTTTCTTTTTCTTACTTTTTGGAACAATATAGTACAATGATTTAGGAGGATTTAAAGCATACTATTTCTAGATCTGGTGAGTGAAAGAGAATGAAATCAAATTGACTTCACTCACGAGATTGTCTTCCCCCTGCTTTATTTTCCCAAGGGTTGGCCGTTTTTAAAGTTAAGTAATGCACTATAGGGAAGCAATACTCCAATGCTTTCTGTTAGTTAATCTTTCAGTGTCACCTCCAATCTCTCTGTAGGAAGATTTAAGCAGTGATTGTATGTCCTGTGCCTGCTGTTTTTTCTTTGCTTTCCTGTCTTTAATCCCAACTTTGTTCCTTTTTCTGCTAATGGATCAAGTTAATGAAATGAAAGCAACAGTGAGTCTGTTTCATTCCAGTCTCCCAGGTTGGTCATACATTTCAGCTCAACAACTGAGTCAGAGAAGTGAAAAGAAAACCTCAGTCATACTGAGAATGTGGAAGAAACAACTGAAATACGCACGTACACACACACACACACACACACACACACACACACACACACACACACACACACAAATCTGGTTCATCTAAGGTAGTGACAGAGTGTTGGAACATGTCATTCAAGACGGGTTACATGAGGATTCCTCCTGTACAGTGACAAAGGATAGAGTACATTCATTAAGAAAAACTTCAGTGCATACATTCTGACATCCTGTTTCAAGGTGCTAAAATTCTTTGAATTCATATAAATTATTAACATGTGTAACTCAAAGGTTCTCTATCAAAACAAGAAAAGCCCTCTACAACATCAGTTTCATACTTCCTTTCCAAGCTGGTTACACCCCATCCTGTGAAATCCAACTGTTGCTTATTATAGATATAGCTCAGGCACATCAGTGCCTCTCACTCTACCATGGGCTGACTGATGCACTTGATATTATTGTTATGCTGTCTTGAAATCTTTTGAAATTTTGAATGTAAGTCAACTTTCAAAATGCACATATTTTTCCATGTGATTTTTCATTCAAACACTGTTTTAGTTTCACTTTTATTTGTATTGTTTGTGTAATCAGATTTTTTTTTGCAGTGCCATAGTTTTGCTTATTAGTTTTCTTCCCTGTGTAACCCTCCTTTTTTGAATAAGGAATAATCTGTCTCTTTGCAGTTATTTCCTTAGTGTGGAATGGGAAATGCTCATGTGTGCTACTTCATACATGATCTGTCTAAGTACAAATGGCACTTCTTGAGTGCTTTGTTCCCTGGGATATGATAGGTGGTCATACAGTCCATCTCAAAGCCCTCGAGTTCATCTCGACTCTTCGTTGTTAAACACAGAGCAAAATTTCATCAGTCTTGTTAGGGTATCATTTCTATGTCTACTTCTGCTGTTTCATTTGAGGACATGTATGTACTGTATTATTATATTCCATTAAATTAGCTCACACTGCTTAGTTTAGGTGATGTGTTTCAGGTACTGAAAGAGTTTTGAATATGCATACTCCCCAATGCCCTAAACATTGTCACAGTTTTCTCAAGTGAAAATGAATATTTGAAGCTCTTAATTTGAAATCTTTTTTAGGGTTCACTGAGTCATGGTAGCAGCAAAACATTTTAGCAATTTACTTTTGATTAGAGTAAGTCTATATTCTAATACTTTGGGGATTTAAAATTTTGTAATTAGTAAATAAAGCCTTAAATCATGTAGTGAGTGACAATTTCTACTAATGAAGAGAAAATCAAATGCTATTAATAATCTTTCTTAAAAAGTGGGGATAAACATTTGTAGAGAGTGAAGGAATAAGGACGAGAGAAAAGTGAGAGCAAAATCAGAATCATACTTCCTTTTGAAAACAGTAACAAATTATCCTGGATATGATGTCTTTGGCAGATTAAATAATTATTTGTAAAAGGAGTTTGAATTTCCACTAATTGAAAAAGTACTACATGGTCATTACATAAATGTAAGAATATACACAGCAGTAAGTGCTCAAATCTATTTTTGGAAGCCATCATTGCAAATGCAGTAGCACAAATGGATTACTCACTGTCTATAATTTACGCACTATTAATTCATCCTAACTTACACACTATTAATTCATCCATAGAACAAACTAACCGTGAAACCAACACCAACCAAGTAGACATCCAAATAAAAGGAAAACCAAAGAATGGGATGAGGTAGGAAATATTCTAAAACATTTCATGTAATGCAGCTCTTTCACCCGCTAAAGACTGAGAAATACAAAAGTAAATTGAGGAAAAACCCTGTAGACTTTTCTTCCACTATGCATAGGTGAAACAGACTTATCAGTGTAGGAATCACAGAATAACTGTTTTTCCTACTTTCCCATTGAAGTGTAACATGCTGTGGTTTGAAATGTGAGTTGTTTCCCACATGATTGTGTGTTTGAATCTTTAGTTGTCTCATAAGATCATGATGCCTTTCAGAAGTGAAGCATTGCTGAGGAAGGCAGTCACAAGAATGGCCTTGAGATAGATTAGCCCTAACCTACTTCTGGAAGTAATCTGGTCTTGCAAGCTTAAAGTTCTGCAGCTCTCGGCCTCCTATGATGGATTTGACTTAGGCTACCTCCTCCTTCTGCCAACCTGTCATGCCCTTTCTGGCATGAAGGAATCTGTCTTCCCTTTAGAAGCATAAGCTGAATAACTCTCCCTTTTCTTCCTTTAGTTTGTTTAAGCCTCAGTGGTATCTAAAAGCAGCAGAGAATATTAGCCAGTATATAACTCCTAACTCGATTGCCTGTCCATGGTATAGAAATGTCCTGTCAGGTGATTATAATCATTTTTCCACAGTGTCTACTCTGCTATTATACTGAATTGCTGACATTCTGATAAAACTTGAAAACTTTGAAATTTCACAACACAGTATATCAAATTAACTACTGTTTAATCTAGAAAAGACACAGAAACTCAAGAATCACAGAAGAAATGACATGAGCTAGCAGAAATGAGATATACTTCATAGGAAAAAAAATTATGTACTTGAAAATAAAGTACAAGGGCTAGAGGGATGGCTCAGGGATCAAGACTTTGTTGCACAAGCAGAAAGACATATGTCTAGTTCCCAGAATTGACATAAAAATGCCAGAGGGAAATAGTGGTGACCTGAATTTTCTTCTCTGGAAGGCTGAACTTGGAAAATTCTAAAATAAAGCAAAAGGAGGAGGAACCAATTCAGAATCATTCTGAAATCAGCATTTGGTCCTTTAAAGGCATATATAGTGCTCTCTGATACACAAAAACATACACAAAAAACATACAAAGTTAAAAATAATGAAAAAGAAATAAAAAGTTTAACATTAAACAAACAAAAATAAGGTGCAATGCAAAAACAAAAGGGAAAAACAATGAAAAGTATCTGAAAATTTGGAATAATATGAAATAATTTAGACAGAAAAAAAATGTAGCACCCGTACTAGTTACTCTTATCTGCTCCTGTGAGAGAACACCTCAAGTTAAGAAATTCAAGGGAAAAAGGGAGATTTATTGAGCTTATTGTTCTAAGGGGGATAAAGTCTTTCATGGCAGATGTGGCAAGGCTGGCTGGCAAAAGCTGGAGGAGACCTATGTTACACCGATCCATGAGTCTGAGAGCTGAAAGTCTTGCTACAAAAATAGACTTTTCCAGGAGGTAGAGTGACACTAATCCACCTCAAGGCCCACTTACTGTGACCACCATCCCCAGCAAGGTTCCACCTCTCAAGGTTGCCATGACCTTCTCAAACACATGAAAAAATGAGGGACACATTTCAAATCATGACACTCCAGCCCTGGCCCCTACAAGCTCATCAACATGTCATCATGTAGAATATACTCAGTCCAACTTTGAAAGTCTTCATAGACTACATCAGTAGTCTAAACAATTTTAAAATCCAATGTCCAAAGCTTTGTAAAAAATAAAAAGACAAGTTACATACTTCCAGTTTACAGTGACACAGAATAAACATTCGCATTCCAAAAGGAAGGAATGGTGTCATATCCAGGTAATACCAGTCCGTAACAAGATCTAAAACCAACAGGACAAACTCCAAATCCTACACCTCCAAGTCCAACAGGTGAGCCTCTTATCAAAATCATCTCAGTTCCAAGGGGCTTCAGTTCCACACTTTCAACACAGCTGCCCTTAGAACAACACATTACTTTCTTGGGCTGACTTCTTCCAGGGTATATTGCCCTCCTTGGGAGATGTCCCATGTTGTCTCTATCATCTCTAACATCTTTATTTCTCAAGGACAAACCAGGCTTTAATTCCACAGTACAAACTGCCTCTCAGACTGCTAAACTACAGACTTCCTGACACATGTTGCCTAGATTTCATCATTCTCTGAAACCTTGAAGAAAGGACCCAAGACTGCCTCTTTCTTGCATCTTTGATCCCTCTGCAGTCAGGAACACACAGATGATGTTGCCAAGTTCTGCTATAGCCTTGACCTGAGAATTGACCTCGAATTGCAACTAATTAAGCTTCTCTGTGCTGACTGTAGGAAAAATTTGTGTCTCTCCTGGGCAGTTACTTTAGGAGAGGAACCAGCCCTTACTTGGGAAGTCTACTCTTTAGCTCATTCTTTCAAAAAGGATTTGCATTCTTATGGGTAGGACTCTTCTCTGAAAATCTTGCCCTTTGGACATGGCCTCTCTTATTATATAAATTGAGAGAAGATTTTTTTCAGTTTATTTTTTCCACTCATACAAACTTAATAGGTACCCAGGTCCCCCCACCCTTTACCCTTCCCTGGATCCCTTTGTTTCCTCCCCCTTTTTCCCCTGCCTTTCCCCCCTCCCTCCTTCTCCCAGTGACCCCTCCCTCCATTCCTGGAGCAATCTTTAGTGTGCATGTCAAATGAGAGAAGGCTTTGATTTACTGATGGAGCTAATCTCTTTAACAGCCAACATTTTGTCCTCTGATTCTTCCCTAAAGTTTGCCACTGCATTTTTCAACATTTGATCTCATAGTTTTTTCTTCTTTCTGCCCAATTCCTTGTTTTTTCATAATTGTGAAGAAGAGTGCCAAAAAGTAGCCATGTCGTTCTGTCAAAAATACAGTGTCTTGAAATTTTTTTGCCTAGCACTAGAATTGAACTTCAGACAAACATTCAAGATAAGGGAAAACTTCATTAAACTTCATTAAAATGCCAACACATGACACCATTTGTTACTCTTCCAATTCCAAACTCAATCTTTGTTCTCCTCAGGACCATCACAATCTGAGCTCCCACTGTCTGTGTGTTTCACAGCATTGCTCTCTTCTGAGCTCTCATGAGAAAGGCCCAAGACAAAGATTTTCCCAGCATTTTTTTGTTGCAAAACATGGTCATTTCAAGTTGAAATATTTTGCTTCTGTAATTACAAACCTCACAGCATTGAAATTTTGTGGCATATAGGTTTTATTAAATCTGCTTTTATTTGTTTTACAATCCCAAACTGGCCTCCCTATGTAGGGAACATGGCCTTGAAATGATGATCCTCCTGTAGATTCTACCTGCAGAATCCAGAGGTCACAGGTGTGCTCCACCCAGCTAAGTTTAAATCATTACAGATTGCACCAGGAGCTTTACAGTTTCTAAGTAAGCACACTTTCAAAATAAATGTATCCCAGCCCCTCAGTTTTTAAAGTATATTCCATTTAAAATATTTTGATGTTATTATATGATATAACAGCTTTTTTAATCATAACATCTTCAATTCTATAGCTCATTAAGCCTTGCTTTCATTCATTCTTTACCAACTGCAGGCCATGTACCACCAATCCTTCTAAAGGTAGTCCCAAGATCTTTCTATTAACATTTACTTCATTTTTTTTCTATTTCCTGTTTCACTTTAGATATTTTTCTCTCTTTCAATAATCACTTTCCTTTTCCCTTTTCTTGTTTTATGACCTACACACACAAATGCTAATCTACATGGATCAAATTTATTGTATTTAACATAATTATTTCCTGTTATATACATTTTCCTGTAATTATTAATGATTTAATTAGGCTTTATGCCTGCATAAATGAATAATATAATATAAAATAATATAATATAGTATAGTACAGTATAATATGATATAATATAAGCATATATATATATATAATATTCTTATAATTTTGTCTGTTGAAAACCATCTAAGCTAATTCTGTTTCTTGTTTTTTTGTGGCAACTATCACAAAATAAAGCCATACATGAAAGTATCCCTGTAATGTTCATTTAAAATCTCCTGAAATATGATTTAGAAGGTTTGGAATGTAATTTATGTTCTGTGTTTTATGAGGAATCATAATGGCTGTCCAAGTTTATAGTTCACAGACAGTCACATGCAATTTTAAGAATTTTTTTCACTTCTCCATCAACTTTTTCTGTTTTTAAATATAATAGCAAGAGTGAACAATAATCAAAAAATATGTTAGTTACCCATTGCAATTTTAAATTTTCTATACAAATATTGCTGCTGAGATACTTTTCCTTATTCAGACAAATTCATGAATGAAAAATAAATCTCTGTGTGTCATTATTTAATGCTTATGTTTTTATAAATTATAACCAATGTTAAGTCACCAACCATTTTTAGGCGTCAATACTTTAGAATTTAACAAACATTTAAATTATTGCACAACCTCTATTTGGCATGTGTTATTTTTAGACATTTGTGAAGGAGAGTCCCCAAATCTATTTCATATGCTTAACAATGAGTGTTAACAATGAAAACAAAATAAATGTGCAACATTGTTGTTTTCATAAGTGATAAAAATGAATAACAATTTGAGAAAATCAATAACATGAAGAGATACTGAGGAATGTTTCACTTAGACCAATCATTTTAACAGGCATTTTTTCAAACAAAAATATTAATAAGTAGCTATTTTAAGAGATCTTAAATGTAAGAAAGGGAATAAATGATACCATGTAATGGAACAAGGGAAATATTAAATGTTAAAAATGTTTTATTTTAACTCCACTTTCTCAAATCTTGAGTAACAAGTATAAGTAAATATATATGTGTTACACATATATATATTTATATAGTGTGTATGTAAATGATTATATATAAAATTAACTATATATACAAACACGATGAAAAAGTAAACAACCAAAAGTAACAGTAAAGGCTACAGAGCACAAAAATTTAATATTTTCTAAGTATGGCACTTTAATAATTAAGTCTGTGTGTCAATTTAGATATTTGTTTGAAAGACAGACTGAATTTTGGTCTGAAATCAATTTTAGATGAGGTTGAGTTTTCAGTCAGAGGCATTTGAGTTAAACAGATTACCTTCCAAGATATGAGGTACTGTTCAGTCTGTCAGACTCACTAAACTTCTGAGTTCTCTCTGGGAAGATGTCTATTTTCATATTTATTTTGCTGTTTGTCTCTTAACTTTGGGTCAGCAGTAATTGGAAGACAATGTTTTCTGTTCCTTAGGACCCATGAAAATTTATAAGAATAAATTTGTGTATACTTTTCACCTCACTAAGTATACATATAAATTTATAGACTGATGAACTATGGAAAATATGTACATGATTGGAAATTATCTTGGATCTCATGTCTCTTCACTTGGTAACCAAAACTGATCGTCCATCCTGAGTAACAAATAACTTTTCAATGCTAATTCCCTGAATTTTTTGGAATTGGCTTTTATTTAAATATAGGACCTGGAGAGATGAATCAGGGGTTAAATTCCGCTTTGAAAGCAGAAAGTCCTGAGTTCAGATCCCAGGTCCCACGCGAAAAACACTGGGCAGAAACATTGGCCTACACTTCTGTCATTGATGGGCAGAGCCTGGAAATCCCAGAGGGAAGGAAGAAGGAAATAAAAACAATCCAGGATGATTCCTGAAGTCACCCTTAGTCCTCTACAAGGACATACACAGTGTCCTCTGACACACATACACACACACTCGAATAAATAAAAAAGTGTAGAAATAAATAAATATGTCATATTCAATTTTGGTTGGTGATAACCAGTTTAAAGTGCTGAAATTTCAATTCTGTAACTGTAGAGACCAGTTACAAGCTCCTATTGACAGACATGTATTTGAAAGAAATGATTATGTGAATGAAGTAAATATATTCAAAATAAACCCAGTCGAATCAAAGTATACAAAATACTCTAATCAAGAAATAGTTGTTCATAGCTAGTGCATCCTTTAGAAATTAAACTCTAGAACGGTAAATTTCAACTTAGCTCCACAAACTTATGTTTCATATTGTATGAAGCACATGTAGGGCTACTACAATGGATCAATGGGTTCTAAGCCAGTTCCATGTCTATGCAATTTGACATATTAGAAATCTGTCGAGAAAATGACAATCTTGATATTCCTGGAGAGAAACATAGTATTCGTACCAATATATTCTAAGCTGAATTCTTTAAATCATTTACAATAGTCTCTGGGCCATTGCAAAAAGTATTGGTCATAAAATATGAATACATTTAGGAAACATTATGCTCAAATTTAGTATTTTACATAAATTGGTACGAACCAAAGACGTTTTTAATATCCAAGTAAGCATGGTATATTTACAGAGTTGGAAGACATAATGAAGTCTTTTCTTCGGAATGTAGAAAAAAACTCCTCCTGGAAAGAGCCCATATGCTCACATATCTAGGTTTGGGAAGTTCATAGAAACAAATAGCAAGTACTTGAGAGAGGAGACTCTCTCACATGATAAGCTGCCTACAAACTGCATAGCAAGCATCAGGAATGCTGAGTCATATGTGAGCCATTATGAGCAATTTAGTGATGACGCTGTCACTGAATCATAATCTGTATCTCACCCCAATAAATACTCTGGTTGCATAAACTAGATTTTAGTGGAATAATTTATTTGGTCTTTCATCAGTGACCTATTTGGGGTGAATTGACATTTGTTCACTGATTTCCAGGAAATGTCACACAGCAGGTGATAATTGCAATTGGTCTCTGTGTCTCAGTATGTTCAAATAGATTACATTAATTCCCATTGTAAATTCTCAAGTGTATATATAACTTCAAGTAGGTTATTTTGGAGTTAATTTTAAATAAAAATCTAATAAAATCCTCTAACATTGTTTTAGAATAATGAAATGACAGTACACTAAAATAACATATACCTACTTAACTGTGCAAATGCCTCATTTGTTGTAAAACTGGAAAGATTTGCTCATATTTAAACCTGAAAAGTGATGGTTGATAGCACATCCTCATTTAATTATACACTTCAATTGGTTCAATAGACAGATGGGACTTGGAGAATGACAGTAAATAATCAGCAGTTAATTGGGTAGTGCATCTTGCTACAGCTACTGTCCAGATGTGGTCTCTCTACTAAAGCAAACTAATAATGCTACCTGTATGTTGACGGTCTATTGAGAATATCAGTATTTTCTACTTTTGTGATAAAAATTAGTAATGAAAAAGGACAACCTTTTCAAAATCAAGGACAAAGGAACACATTTTACTCTGCTCAGGGAATACTTGTACTAGTACCACACAAATTTGTTTCAAAATTGTACCCTTAAATGATATTTCAGAATGACTCTCATATAAATGCTTCTTGTTCCAGTATCACAACAATGATGGGAGTCCATAGATAACAATTAACTAACTGTTCATCAGTTGAAGGCCACACTCAATTCATATTGTCATTCATAACCTTTTGTAGAACAAAATTTGAAGTGAAATAAAATCCTATTTGGACTTGTTAACATTACCTAGTTATTGAATAAATAAGAAGGTTCCCAGATTTGTATGGACTTAGAGCATAAGAATGAATTCTACTTCTTCTTTTAATACTTGCAATATTATGTAGATATAATGATTATATATAAAATTTCACACAGGTTGTGTTACAAATTATAACGCAGCAATGGAATAAATATTTCATTCATAAATTTGTGATTTCATTTAACTTATATACATTAGTAAAGATCATTGCTATACAAATTTTAACCCAGTTTGATAGTATGTCTGAAAGGTCTCACCAATGACAAATATGTGCAATAGACATACTTTGCTTTAGCCAGTACATCTGAATGTGCTTGAGATAGAAACTCAATTTATAAAATGATAAATTCACTGAAAGCAAAGATTAATTATTGATATGCTTGAAAAAATACTGAATTTTATGTTGGGAGACATGACCATACAAGGTAAAACATTGCTTAATTGCTTAAGGGTGTTTTTGTACCTGTGTGTGTTTGTGTGTGTGTTTGTGTGCATATTTATGTGTGTGTACATACACGTTTCCATGTTGCTGCAGAGGCAATAGGTTAGTTTGGGTTATATTTACTTGAGAGACATACACTTTCTGTTTTCAGACAATGTTTTTCACTTGGATCTGGAGTTTGCAAATTATTCAAGATTGGCTGGTTAGCCAGACCTCAGCATAAAGAGTTGACAACCACTTCAACAGCCTTTTGACATGGGCTCTGGAACTGCACACAGATTGTTATACTTGCATGGCAATCTGTTCACTGACTAATTTGTTTCTCCAGACTATCTCAAAAGTTTGATGTGATGGAGATTATTAGCTCAACAGGTCAAATAAGAGAAATTGCTTCCAGAATGATTGCAAGTTTCTATCCCAATCTATTGATTCTTTTCCTGGAGCATGAACATTGTCAAATCCTTTCAAAATAAGAGATCACTTATCCTGTATTCTATTTATTTCTGGGAGTTTCATTGTCTCTGCAAAACCCCGTGTTTTGCAAGACTATCAATGCTTCCTTACTCACAGCTTTCATAAAAGTGTTCATTATTTGGGCTTTTTAACACAGATTTATAATCTGTGTTATATTACGTAAAAGGCCAGAAGATATCTTGATCCAAGTCTAAGAGACCAACTTGAGTGACATTGAGAAACCTCACCACAACAAATAAAGTACCAACAAAATAAGCAAAAAACAAAGGAAGGTTTTTGGATACTTGATACTAATAGACAGAAACATAACATCAATAATGGAATCTGAGATCTACAGAGATAAAATTTGTTCTTATCACCATTCACCTATGTTTCTGGTATTCTGTTAAAGGAGGTAGATCTGCACATTGTTTTCAAAGGTACATATAGTATATTTAAAACACTCAGGATACAACTCAAAGTAATTTTTAAGCAAACAGTGCATTTTATCAGAAGCAAAACTATAAATTAATAAACTAAAACTTTCAGCACTCAAGGAAAATGTATTCTGTCACTATGCAGAGACCCTCAAGTGAGGAGAGTGCAGAATGTAGGAGACAAGGGAAGGCTCAGCCCTAATGGAGCTATCAAACTCTCCCTGTCCCAAGGTTCTGGGAAAGCAGAGGTGTTCTACCTGCCAAGACACTACAGCCATGACAGGGCTGCTGCATCCAGAGGCTCATTTCAATGAGATCTACTTCCACCGATCTACACAATGACTGACATATTGACACTTGCTTGAAAAACCAGGGAGGATGTCAGGAGAAACAATTACACTTAGAATTTTGGAACAGGTTTTGGGTAAGAATACAGGGGCTTCCTAATCTGTAGAGTTGCCCATTTGAGGGTCACTTATGCTATCACAGATATCCCGACCCTTAGTAGTGCATGCACACCCAAAATGAGTTTAATGGTCCACACATGCAGAGGAACATGAGAGCAGGAGCAAAGGGGCTGGATTGGAGAACACAACGGAACAGAACAGAACAGAATGGAACGGAACGGAACGGAGCAGAGCAGAGCAGAGCAGAGGGTTTCAGAAGTAGTCAGTGGGAAAGGAGAGATTGGCCAGCAAAGACAAACTCCTTTTGCTTATGTATGAGAATTTCAAACATTAAAAGATAGAAAACTATTTTAAAATGATAATTATTATAAAAAATAAACTGACTATTCTAAGATGCCAAAGTTTGAAATGTATTCCTTGCAATCTCAGGTGTTTGGTAAGGTCATGGCACCTTTAGGAGGTGGAGCCTTGCTGGAGGAAGGCAGTCACAGCGCGCGGGCCTTGATGGATTAGTCCCACCCTACCTCCTGGAGAGTCTGCTTTGCAGCAGACAGTCTTGCAGCTCTCAGCCTTACAGATGTATGTGATGTAGCCTGTCTCCAGTTTCTGCTGCAGAATATCCCCTCTCCTCTGGAACTGTAAATTGAATAAATCTCCCTTTCTCCCCGTAAGGTGCTTGACATTGGCTATTCTCTCACAGCAACAGATAAGAGTAACTAGTACCTAAGGGAAATTAAATAGATACAATATTAAAATATAGGTAAATAAAATACACAGTGTAACTAATAACATTGAAATATGAATGGAAGATTGTATTAATGTAAATCTGAAATTTATTTTAAGTAACCAATTTCAATATGTTTTTGTACATGTACATATACATTCTATTATATGTAAATATTCCTGATTGACAAATTAGAACTTTATCTAATAGATATTTTGAGGGGTTTAAGGAAGGCTCTCATGATGCCCAGGTGTACTTCACCTGAGATTCTTTCGAAGTCTGAGTCCTTCTTGTTTATAAATCCCAAACAGAAGGAATTGCAAGATATTCTGTCCTAAATAAAAACTGAGTGGTGCTACCATAGATACAGTTAATTATAAAAGAAAATGTGTAAATATCAGTACACTTAAGTGATAAAACCATGCATTTAAAATCATGTGTATTAAAATTTATGTGTATTAAAAGATTTCCATAAAATAGTTTCATTCCTTCCTCACAGCATTCCTAAAATTTCTGGAAAAAATTTGACTAAAACAGTTAATAATTATTCAAAAATATAATGTCTAATAAAAATGTTGATAATGGCTTTACAAACTTAATTTGATAAAGTTGAAAAAGGGTTATGAATTTCTACTATGCGAAAAAGCATTAAATCAAATTCTAGTAGAATTTGTCATAATTTGAATGTCTTCAACAGAAGTTCAAAACAATTTCAAAGGACACAACTGGAAAAAACTACCTAATGATGAACAAAATTTGTGTTCAAAATATGATTGATATAAACATATAAAAGAATAATAATTCTGTAACTGCTAGTAAAGAAAGTCAGTTAATAAAATGATGTTTTGAGTCCTTCACTACTGATTTAAAGGAAATGATGGCAGAAACAAATTTCTGAAACCTATTGGATAAGTATAAATCAACCTGTACTACAAAAAAAGAAGTGCCTTGTGAGTTGAGAGATGATGGTAATGGTGATGATATTCATTGAGATTGAAACTGTATAATGAAAGGTAGATAATCAATAGATGATAGATACATAATATATAGGTGGTAAATGTGAGAGTCATAGATGATAAATTGAAATATGGTTGATCAATTCATAGTAGATAACAGAAGACAGATAATTAGACAGATAGATCGATGATAGATAGATATACAGATATACAGATAGATACAATGATAGATGGATAGATAGATGATACACAGACAGTAGATGTATTGAGATCAAAAGAACACCCAAAGTTGTTAAAAAATAAGGGAAAACCATAAGATCTATTTTTTTAAATCATAAAGCATTAGGTAGATGGAATCTCCATGAATTCACGCTGATATAATCAAAGTATCCAACAGGAGAATTAAAGAGGTTCCTTTATTTATCTCCATATGTTAAATATCAAATGGAGAATTTACATTGACAATTACCATTAAAACAACATGGTGTTAAAGGATTCTCCGGGGATTGGGGGGGGGCACTGGGGATGGGGAGGAAGGGGAAAGGAGAGTGGGAGCAGGGGGGTCGGAGGGAGGAGGAGGGAGGGAACTGGTGTAACTATTAAGTTTGTATGAGCAGAAATAATAATAAAAATATTAAAATAGAAAAACAACAACATGGTGATCATTGCTATAAGTCCTCTGATGAGTGACAATAGTTAGCAAACTATCAAGAATCTCTCCTTTGTTATGTATATGTGATAAAGATAATAGATTAAGCTATAAATTAAGTTATTTATTCTTTTTAGTTAGGTTAAATTACTTGCTTCCAAGGGATTGACAGCCACAGTAGTGTTCCTAAGCTTAAGGGGAACACAGGAAAGAGTTTGGGAAATGCCAATGGGATCCTTGCACCTCATCCAAGAGGAGGACCCAGAGGAGAGTTTAGCATGCACAGTAAAGGATGCTCCGGGGATGGGAGGGGGAGGCACTGGGGGATGGGGAGGAAGAGGGAGGGGAGGGGGGCACAGGGAGGTGGGAGGGTGGAGAGAGGGAGGGGGCCGGTGTACCTGTTAAGTTTGTATGAGTGGAAATAAAAAAATTACTTGCTTCCAAAATATAGACCAGTGAAAGAGAAGCATAATAATGTTGCAGGTGATAAAACCAGTAGACCTTCACCAGTAATCAGTATTTGTGTCACCTGCAACACCTTGCATTGATATCTCATGTCTCTCATAGGAAATCTTCACAGTTGGAAAGAAACAAAGACAACGAATAGATGCCAAAGGGTAACTAAATGAGAGGTGCTTTGGAATACATCATTAGTGACAAAAGGTAGTGTTGCCGGATCTCCCTCCGGGCCAGACCGGGAGAAGAAGGGGAAACAGCGGAGCCTCAGGGCTAGAGGCAATGGAAGAGCCAGCGACTGGGTCACCATCAGACCCCAGGAATCTGGTGAGAAGCAGCAGTGAACGAGATGCCACAGATTCAGAGTCATTAAGGGTGTTGGGCTTATATAGGGTCAGAGTCCAATCAGGTGTTGACATCCCTTTTTTTTTTTTTTGCGGGGGGGGGAGGAGCCACCAGTCATTTAACTGTTTACTAGGTGTCCTATTGCAGGTGCAGGTTAGACGGCCACTTCCTATTGGTTGTTCATCCTTCCCCTGGATGGTCCTCTGTTGGGACATGTCCTTACGGTCCAGGTTTGTCATGAATTCAGGAACCAGGCCTAGTCTCCCTGAATTGGTAGTGCCACAAAGCAGCTTTTATTTATGATGTATCTTTCAAATGATAATTTCTTAGCTTTGGTGAATACTTCATAACTTTATATAAGCACCTTTTTAAGAAGTTAAGTGGGAATGAAGTGGCTCAGGAGTTAGGACTCTGCCTCATAAGCAAAAGGTCTTGAGTTCAGATCCTAGGTCCCATGTAAAAATGCCAGGAGGAAATGGCAGCCCTCTGGTTTCTCTATTAATCATAGAAGCCTCCTACCAAATATTTTCTTTTATCTGTTTTGACAGCGAAATTTACATTGCTCTTTCGCAGTCAGCACTTGTAAAAGTCCTCATTTGCTATTTTTTCCCTGTTCTCAAAGGAAAAGATACATATTTTGCCCTCCCAATTGATTAATTAAATATTGATTAAATTGATTCATTGACTAAATTAACTATTCCTGGGAAAGGAAACTAAGAAGATAAAATTTATAGCAAGTATGGATTTACAGATCAGCCAGTGGCCAAATAGATGTTGTATGCACCAAAGCCAGTGGGAAAACAACAGGCTATTGCTCACACTCATGACTTCTATGGTTAATCATTTTGAAATCAACTCAACTCCAGAGAAACCAGAGGACTTACTCAAGTCTTTTCTGAGAAATAGATGCATAGAAGAAATGCTACAGATTTCATTGTGTTCTAATATTTGTATATTTTAAGCCTTAACTCATTAACTGAAAATGTGACCTTGTGCACAAAGTTACAGTAAAATCATTAGGTCTTAATGCAAAATGTCTTAAATCATTATAAGAAGTGAAAATTGGAGCAGAAAAGATGGCCATGTAAGCAAAAGGAAGTGAGTGTGAATCTCCAGATCCTACCAAAAAGTTTATGTTGAATATAGTGACCTGTAAGTCCAGTCCTGGAAGATGGAATCTGGGACACCCCAGAACAAAACCATAAGGAGGAAGAATAAAAAGAATAATTTTGGAATCACCCTTGGACCTCCACAGGAATACATAGTCAAGAGCCCTCTACACACACACTCACACACACACACACACTGGAGGCAAACAAAGGAGGCTTGATATGCAAGTTGTAAAGAGATGCAGGAAATTACAAGGATTTCAAGGCAAGAAGGTAGACTTGCAGCAAATTCCTGTCTCCAAGACTTCAGAGAAACTAACATGTGGACACCTTGATGAGGTGCTACTTCTTCAGAACAGTCAGAAAAACTGTTAATATTTTGAAGCAAATATTTTATGTTTTTCTTTTTCTTGTGGAAGATGATATTCATGTGTGTGTGGAGGGGTGTATAAGAGGGAAATTGAGTGTTTTTGTATCTGAGGAAGTGCAGGACTGACATCAGAAATCTTTCTGGATTGCTCTATTTCCTTCCTGTTTTGTTCTGATATTTCCCTGGCTCTGACATCCAGGGCTGGAATTACAGGTTGCCACCTAATCCTTCCTACCATTTTTACATTGGATATAGGGATCTCAGCTCTTTTTTCTTCTGAGGCAAAGCGTTTAACTTCTGAGTCATTTCTCTAGACCTTTTGCAGTGCTTTTAAAAAATAGCACTAGAAAACGAGTATGGCCCTCAGATATCTCTCATTTGCTCCTTCCACATTTTACTAGCACATTTTCTACCTCTTCATAGTTCTATAAAAGACTGGACAGCTAAGGATAATATTGTCCAGACACTTTTGCTAGTTAGCTCCTGTGACAGAAATCCCTGTTGGAAAATTAGAAGTTAAGATAAAAATAGAAAAAGACATTTCTTTCTGTGACTGTGATAGAAACAGCAGCATACTGTGGCTCTTTTGGGATGCTGGGGACACAAATGTTATTGGTATAGTGAAATCCTGTAGGTACAGCTGGGGTGATGGAAGCTTTCATACCTCCATGAAAACTCTCTTCTCTGTATTTTGACTTCAGACCTTCCATACAGATTTGTGACTAAATCCTTCTATGCTGAAAATATCCAGAAGGCTTTCAGTTCTCCTGTCCCGATATTGATAGGTAGGGAAAAATCCAAATAAAAGTACCTTCAGGAAGAAAAGTAGGGTTTAGTCAAGGAGGTGGGTATAGAGTTATAACTAATTTGAATAATACAGAAGTCAATGCAATGTGATACAATACAAATAATGAAAATCATATGATATGGTGCAGACTAATTTTCAAGAAAATGCTGTTTAATAAAACATGTCTGAAAATTGGCTGGTGGTAATGTGGTGGATCAGATAAAAAAAGAAAATCATAAATAAACTGAATGGTTTCATTTTATTTTTAAATAATTCATGCTTTTGTGTTTTTACTACCTAAATGTTACAATCTTTCTAGGAGCAGGTATGAGAACAAGCTAAAGTTAGCCAATTATACTGCTAGTTCTCACTCTCTTAATGAGTTTCTATAAAGCATAGGGTATATAGAATCTCACAAATATTTGTGAACTTTAAATAAGAATGTGTGTCATGTTAGACAATTGTACTGCTGTCCTTAGAAATAGAATTGTTCCTCTATTACCATAATTTTATAAAACATAATAATCATTGTTTTTTTGCATATTCAGTGTTCTTTGTCTTACATTGATAAGCCTGGAATATAAGTTATTTTAAAGTGACATGTGGCATGATAACTGAGCTATTTTTCAACACAAGGCTATAGACAATGTTACAGATTTTTCTGTATTCATTTGTGGAAAGATTCCAAAGACTAATAACTAATTTCATTATTTAACCATTTGTATTGAAAACATGGGTTATCATGTCCTAAACTGGATGTACATTTTGGTTTTTAAGTTCAAGAATTTGCTTGGATGACATATAATGCCTCACATGAAAACTAGATAATTTTCAATCAAAGCAAGTGAATATGAAAATGGAGGTGAAACATATCATCTTCCAATTTCTATTATTTTATCAATTTTTTACTTGAAATTTCACTTTACAGAGATTATAAATTCAAATGCAGAAATAACAATTACAAGGGACTTATGCAGAATATCTTCATTCTTGTGATATATTTAACTTATAGCTCCATTATAAACTAAAGCACATTACTCATGCCTGCTTTCCTCCATCCCCCCCTTTGTCCCTCTACTTTCCATTTTTCAATCCATCCCACTCCCTCCCACTCTCCTGCCTGTCTGCTTCTATAGACTCTAGAGTTCCCTCTGGTATGTCTAATCTTGGGTGGGGAGTCCAAGTCTCTCATAGCATACAAATTTGTCTCTCTTCAAGCCACCCCACTGATAGAAGCATTTCCCTTTACTCATCCAACTTTAGTCCCCAAGATTTCTATTGTATGTTCTTATCTCTTTTGAGTTCCTCTACAGTTTATAGGGGCGTGTTTGTATGCCAGTCATTATGTGTATTTAGTAAGGACAAGTTTTACTGAAGTGAATTCCTAGATACAGTAGTCCTGCCTTGAATGGAATGTCCTGTCCAACGATGAACATTCCACCTTTAGGTTCTTACAATCTAATAGCCGCCTCTTCTGGGAGGTTCCCAAAGCCCTAGGATGGAGAGAGATTAGGTTGGCCTGATTCTAGGTGAATCTTGATAGGTTCCTGTTACACTGCATTACGGCTTCCAATTGCTATTCCCTTTCATTGCTCTCTACTGCTCTAGGCTGCATCCTTTCAAGGTGTTGAGATCCTTTACCTCTAGGTTGTAGAAGAAGACTTCTAGGCTGTGTGTTAAGTATCAAATCTATAGGTATAATTGCAGCTATTTACAGAACAATTTTGTGTATTGTCTTTCTACTTATAGTTTCATTGGCTCCTTTTTCCTACTGATCTATTTCCTTCCCTTTTTTAGGTTCTTGTTCTAGTTAACAGTAACAGGAATGTGTTCCATTCTGATAAGCAGGACTAGAGTTCAATCAGAAAACTGTTTGTTGTCTCCTTGATACTCATGCCACCATTATACTGGTAGTCATCTGTTGCCATGGTGATTTTTAGTGCAACTTGCAGATCTCATGAGCAGATAAGGGCTATGATTCTCTCCCCCAGTAGCTTCTACATTTCTTGATACTGTGTAAGCTATCCAGCAAGGAGGAAGTTATAAACCAGTTACAGTTGATGTATTTTACTCATCTTCTGTGATCTTTAAGTTTTGAAACTTCAACAGGATCTTACCAACAGTTTTTGGAGAGCAACCAAGAGCAAAGGCAAAAGTCTATAGTGTTTAGGAGTCTTTGAAACTTCTATGATCAACAATTCATCAGGAAGTGTCACAATCCTATTACTTCAACTGTATTTTTGTCATTGGTTTCTAAGTGGATCAGCTCAGGTTTTTTTTTTTTTTTAAACATATTGCTAGTATAGGATGTTCCCTTGGAGTTACATCCCACAATCAGGGTTTGTTTATATGTCCCCCTGTCCCTTCTATCTCCCATCCCCCCATTTACTTTTCCCAATTATTTTCTCCTTACCCTATTTGTCATGGTATCCTAAACCTCCCCTTTTAAAATTTTACCTTAATTATCCCTTCCCACATTCCCACTCATTGGCATCTTTCAAATTTTCTGGCTCTTACAGTAATTCCAGTCCAAATATATGGACAAGGATATCAGTGCTAGCATCCACATTGTGATAGCTAAGCCTGGGTGTCAACTTGACACACCTGGTATTAACTAAGATCAGGTGAGACCACACCTGAAAGGATCAACTGAGACCACTTGAAGGGATTATACCTGCCCTAGATACCATCGGAACCTCCATAGATCTCATGGGAACCTCACATTAATGGGCCACAGAACAGAATACTGAGGAGTAGGAGAGAATCTCTGAAGCTGTTCTTTTCCCTCCTGCCACCAGACCCTTCAAATCGACTAGAAACTCTCTAGGAATCCTCAGGCCTTCAGCTGTCACCCTTGGGCCTACTGGGCTGAGCAGCTACGGGCAGCTATCTTTGGACTACCTCAGCCATATTTCATAAGCCAACTCAATAAATTTCCTTTATATTATACATATGGATATATATATATATTCATTTTGTCAATTCCATGACTCTAGAGAACACCAATACTGAAATATAAGTGAGAACATGTGACATGTGGTGTTTAACTTTCTGTGTTTGTGATACCTTACTCAATATTAAATTTTCCAATTCCATCCATTTACCAACAAATTGCATTCTCATCCTTTCTGATGGCTGAATAATATTCCATTGTGTATATGTACCACATTTTCATTATTCTTTCCTCTGTTAATGGGCATGTTGGCTGATTCCATTTTCTTGCTATTGTGGAAAAAATAAAAAAATTTAAATGGACAGAAGCCAGCTCTTCATTCAGGATAATGTAAAGGCATAAGTCACATGTACATTTCTGTAATTGTACATCAGCCATTTTCTAAGTGCTTAATAAATTGTATTATTTTACATGAAAGCATACTGACTTCTTGAGATGGTTTATATTTGATTAATAAGGTAATGAAAATATTAGATTCATGTCAATATCAAAATGCTTAGAATAATATTTTCAAATGAAAAGCTTTAAATTATAGCAGCTATGGAAATAAATATTCTAAGATTGTCTAGTATAACTAGTTATCTCTAGGCATTTTAAAGATTAATTCCCAAGATCCCACATAGATAATCCAGCCCAGAAATGCTTTTATTGTCCATATAAAATATTGCCTGCATACAATGTACATGTTTTTGTCCTGTGTACATTGTATAATCTGTATACAATTTAAAAATATATTGCAAATGATACTACTTTTTCAGTGAAAGTAAAAAAAAGTGCACATATGACTAATAAATACCATTTTCACTTCAAATATTTTTGTATTTTTTTGCAATTAAGTGAATCACTTAGCTTAATAGATCTGCAGAGTAACCGTGCTATATAAATCACATTTTTTCCATTGTTAAAGCTAATAATAGAGAAAGATAAGTATTTAGACAGATAAAGTTTCTCATTGGGATGGAAACATGGAATTTGAATTCTAGATAACTCATTTTCTTAAGTAATTAATTTTTAATCTTAAATAGAATTCTTATAAAAGATGAGATATAATAGAATCTCACAAATTTTTGCGAAGTTTAAATAAGAACATGTGTTAATGCACATATATTTACATATAAGAAATGTAAAACAGATTCTTGGTATTGGTTTATTGAAAATAATTTCACATCTACTTATGATGTCAACTATTCAAAAAGAAATAACAGTGATGCTAATAATGATACCGAGTTCTCTGCTGAGTGTCATGCTTCTATCAATAGTTGTTACATCAGACAACTACAAGCTGAAGGTTAGTTGGAAGGTTAAAGAGCAAAAGTGACTATCATGAACTGAAATTGAATCCCAGAAGTTGGAAAGTGAAAAGAATCAACTAAAAATTTTCTTTTGAACTCTGTTTAAGAAATAAAACATATGTTTACCCATATTGATACACACACACACACACACGCACCAGATTTTCACAATTAAACAAGCAGTATTTTAGTATTATTTTATTTATTTATTTAGTAGTTAGTTTTACAAGCACATGGAGTCCTAAACTCTGCTTCCCTTCATCCTCCCTCCCTTCCATCCCAATTCCTTCCCTTCAATTCTTTCTACTCCTATCCACTTCTTTCCATCTACCTACCTGGACATCTCTATGGATCCCAAGGTCCCCTCTGCCTTGTTAATTATTGTCCGGGTTCAGGCCTCTATGGCATACCAAGTTGCCCCTCCTTGGGTGTTTACACATTTTGTAAACTCCTATAACCTAAGTAATCTATACTGAAAGGTACTTGTTTGCTTTATGATATGGAGACTTGTGATAAAACATGGGAGATTAGAGTTGGGAGTGATATCAATGCCACATTATCTTAGTGTGGGAAACAGAAGGGTCAGAGAGGGCCTGGTTGGTAGAGTGTGGTGGTTGAATTCATCCTTTCATCATGGTTTTTGTCCTATGAATAAACATTAATCTCTGCAGGAGGTCAAACTCACTTATCAAAATTTAGAATCTTCATTTTCTACATATATAAAATAAACTCACAGGAAATTTTTGCTGATACACATGCTTCTGAACATGAAAAAATTAAGAACAAAATTTAATGTTTCATTTCCTAATCACATGAAATTATTCTTTTTCACCTTTATGCAACTTGAGATTTCAGCATCTTATATGTGATTATTTTGATTTAAAAAATCTTATGCTAATATCCATTGGGTTGCACAAGGAAAATTCATGGCAATGAATCATAAGGAGATATATCGAAACTTTAAATTAATAAGGCACTTCTGGGTAAGAAAGGAAAATTTTAATGAGGTAAGGGGTCAGAATATATGACAAATTAATTTATAGTGAAATAACATGCCTGTAATATCCAGGGACTATCATTAAGTTCAGTTTGGCTAAACATGCAGAAGGCTAAGATAAGACAAACCCAAAGAGTTCAATGGGAGGTAGGGAAGGAGTACATAATGAACCACAGTATTTTATGTGTACAACGAAGAATGAATGCATTGTCATAATTAAACATTGCTATGACAATTGAGATGATGTGCATCTCTCCTGCAAGATTTTCACGTAATCACCAGATTGTCCTTGAATTCCTCATCTTACTGCTTCCACCTCTCAAGTGTTAAGATTAAGGCATCCACAAACATATCTGCAATTCTACTGTTATCTACATTATCTGGGTCAGGTAGCTCTCTGCTTTTATATTCTATTTTCTATTAATATAGTGTCAAATCCATAGGGATATTTTAAACTGTTACTTTACAGTAAGACAAATGAAGACACAAAGTTTATTAAACTGTTAAAATATAGTGACACACTGTGATTTATTTTTAAAAGTAAACTCTCACAGTCTCACAGTATTGATAAAATTATATAGGAAGAAAGATAAAAGGGTAAAAGTGAAATTCTCAGCAGGCTATTATAATAATTTTGAGAGGGTATTTAAGATAATTGAACAGTGAAAATATTTACAGATATTTTGAAGTGTATCAGCAATCCATGCCTCATTGAATAGTTACTACAATGTTAATGGCAAGAATTAAAGGCAACTTCTGGGACTTTACCCAAGAAATTGAAAAGTTGGGGATCACTCATGTTGGAAAAGACTGTAAGAAAAGAAGTAAAATTTGTGGAATAGAGAAAAGCAGTATGACTTGAAGAAAAGTAAATTTGAGATTTTTGTAATATCACATTTTGATAGTTGAAGCTAAGTGTAAAATGACCAGTTAGATTGCTAGATCAGTGGGTAAGAAAAGAAATTAGACTTACAGTATTAACTTTAAAACTCCCAAATGTATATAATTAGGTGAGTTGAACAAGCACTAAATATGGATACACAGATATGCTGATATAAATTAATAGGTACAAACACACATGCATTTATTATCATGTTTGTATAAATGTCTGTGTGCAATATATTTATATATTTATTCATGGAAATTTGATGGATTTCTGCTTCTTACACATTTTGATGAAATCCTTTTTCTGTTAAAAAGCAGAATATGTCCTCCAGGCCTCCAAGTTTATATGCATCAACCCTCTCATATTTGGCACGTGATATAGACACTTGTTTAGCAGAGAAAGCCAGCATCTATTCCTGACATGCAGCTTATGACATGAAAGGACAAATTGAACAAAAGGTCAGTGAGCAGAGATGAGCACGAAATCTCTCCTGCTGTGAAGCACAGTCTGACACAGATGTCACACATCCAGCATCTTCAGTAGTTTCTATGTGTCATTCTGAACTGTCAACACTGTGGCATACAAAGAGAGTATCACAAGTCAAACAAACACTAATATCAAAGATGCACTAAAGCAGAAAAAGCCAACAATACTCCTTAGTTTACAACAGAGATTCTGCTTAAGAGAATACTGTTAGTGCAAGATTAAATCAAAAGAATATGTAGATCTCTGTCTTCTAAGACTCTAATAAATTCCTACCTGAAAGATATGTGAAAAGAAAGAAAACAGGCAAGATGAGAACAAACTCATGAATCAGAACTTATTGCCAAATGCAACAGACAGCTATTGGCCATAAACTTATGTGGTCGCTCTGAGAAATTTCAGATTGTTTTTAACCTGAAACATAACAAACATAAGTTGTTAAGTGCTTTAGGTATTAAGAAATATACATAAAGGGCTATTGAGATGCTCACTAGGTCAGGCTGCCTGTTTCCAAACCTGACAAACAGAGTGCTATCCTCAGAGCCTATATGAAGGAAGGAAACAATTGATTTCTGAAAGTTGTCCCCCTCCTCCCACCAAAACCAGATGCTCACCTTGGCTTGCCCATATCTTTTTTATCTTTTGCACTGACTAATATATACATATATACATATATATATATATGCACACATATGGTTATGATCATTTTTTTTTCTCTTGAATAGCACTAGACATTCAATATAAACCTGTTTTTAAAGTACAAAAAACACTATGGAAATGCATTTTTGAGTTTAAAGGTTTGGACTTTCAACATTCTGGGTTCTTGAACTAACAGGGCTGAGAACTACAGAAAAAACTAAACAGCTGCTTTCAGTGAAGTGATTCGAATAGGAATGGTTAGAGTATGGTGCCTTGAGCACTACAGCAATACAGAGAGACAGTACCATCAGAACCTTCTGTTATCAGTGCGGAGGGAGTTAATTAAATCTGCCTCTCTGAAAAATCAAGTTTGTCTTTGCCATGCCTCTGCCTGTGTAAGGAAAAAGAAATCTCACAAGGAATCAAAAGAATAGCCCTGCAACTTTGACATGTTTGAACGTGAATATAAACTATGTTCACAATGTGAATATGTTGCAAGCTGGGAAAGCAGCAATTAAAATACGATCCCGGTGTGGTGAAGTCCTAGGAAGAGGTCTGCAAATCAACTGTAAAATTGCTCTGGAGGGACACATTAAACCACACAGAATTTAGAAAGGGCAAAAATCAAAGTATCTGGAAGCTCAAAATCAGAAATTATACATTTCCTGGTATGGGAAAGTCAGCAGCTGCAAGCTCCAAGAGAACTCAGTCTTTAGAACTCAAAATTTCAAGGTCTACGCAAGAGCATGAGATCTAAGATGACAGAAAAATTGCACATGCATGCACCCATGTAAAAAACCCAAGTCCTCCAGATAGAATTAAAGAGATAAGTTCTTGTTAAATACCATGTGCTTCTGAAGACTGAATTTTAACTCATTTGGTGTAGTCAAGAAGGGAGTAGTATACCACCTACAGCTTTTCTACAAAAGTCTTAGTAATTGGTGGTAATAATGATGAGAGGTGAAGAAGATGACCTAAAACCCTGGAGACTGTCTGCAAGTGTAATTGAGGAGAAATTATATCTAAGTATTGTCTCCCTGCTCCAAAGTCAGATCACTGCCACTTCACCACTGAAATGTGGATTCACATGTTCCATGTAGCTAATAATGATATGAAAAGACTGGTAGACTATACTCACGTAGTGTTATAAATCAGTATGACTTCTAATACTGAAGCTTAGCGAAAGGAAATAGATATTACCTTTTGCACAATTTATTAGAAGTCAATAATAAAATAAAAAATAACACACTAAGAGAATCACTGTCATTTTTTTTGTCAGTAAATACCAAAAATGTCTTACAGCAAAGACTCTGAGCCTACTCCTCATCTTGTGCAAAAGAGAACAGGAAAAAACCACCAGGAAAATAGTTAATTGAAAAAAAACATAATTCAAAAACAAAATTATATGCACAAATAATGAAATTATTTTTTAGCCAGTCAATGTAGTTTCAGTGAGTACCTTATAGGATGTGAAATATGCTGGGACTTTTAAGAAGTAGAACCTATTGGGACGTTACTGTGGATAAACATAGGAGTGTTTTTCAATAGGTTTCCTTTTATTATTCTTTACCAATCTCATACATGAATATAATGAAATCATGTCACTTTCATTCCTTGCTATCTGATCCCATTTCCACTCATTTTCCCAATGTAAACCTTCCCAATCAGTCCTTTGCTTCCACATATTTCTATGGGTGAACTCTTGAATTTTATTGGGTTGTCTCTACTGTCATGCATCTGAGCACTTGCTGAAACCTAGTTAGTATGCCAGTGGAGTTGAAATAATTAATTCACGTTCTCCCACCTTAAATTATCATTGAATAGTTTCTCAGGAAGGTGGAGTATCTCAAGAAGATTTCTAATAATACAGCAGGTCTGAACTCTCAGCCATCTGGCTAGTCTCACTAAAGGTTCATTCGGTCCCACACACACTCTGACTTGATTCTATCCATCAGAATGCCTTTTTCACGAATGTATATATAAGTGCAACAACTCTAGCACTTCCGGTTTCCAAAACATTGAGCCAAGAAAGCCTGTTTTAATTATAAATTGCTCAGTCCTGTATATTTCACAATATCTATGAAAAAATGAACTAATATGGCATTAAAGACATGAGAAAAACACTGTAAACATTGAGAAACATAAAATATAATTCACATAAGAGAAGTATCAGTAGTGTCATCAGACATAATAGGTACAATATGTATTTATATAGAAATAATAGCTCAGCATATAGAGTAAATATTGAGTATATCAGGTAAAAGAGGAAATTACAAACAAGAAAAATTGAAGAGGTATTGTATCTTTCTTGATTTCAAAGGGAAATCTATTTTTCATTATGAGGAGCTACTCTTTGTGCCTCAATCTGAGTCTAGCTATGCATGGGATTGGGGAAGATATGTTTTGTATCAGTTATTAAAGTGTCTTATTTGAATCTCTCATTACATAATCATTAAAAGAAATACTACATAAAAGAGTACACAGAGTTCACAGTTTTCAATTGAGAAGGCTGTGATTACTTAATGACCAAATATGAGGAAACAGCTGATCTAAGATACACCTACCCAATGCATGTTTCCTTGAATGTAAATAGTTTCCCTTGACCATTCCTTATTGATACCAATATTTTTTCAATGCTATAGTTTAGTTGAAGGCTTCCTATCAAGCTCTTCCTATCTTCTCTCCCTCATTTTGCTGTGAAGTTCTTTTCTCTTTTACCCTCCTGAACTATGAATCTGAGCAGAGAATTTGGTGTAGATGAAAATATCACTAAAATAAAAATAAATATTTTATGGCATATGAAACACAAGAAAATGTACTTCCAAAAGAATCAGGGATAAGAAGCTTTCGATTCCATTACTCCCATGAAAACAATGTAGCATAAGGAGGAAAACATGGATCTATGCAAAGAAATTAAGTGTATTAAAAACAAAATTGGATCATATGTATTCTTATTTAGTTACTTCTAATTGCTGAGAGTAGTTTTATGGCTCGTATTTATTGCTTACCTTATTGAATTTTCTTACTTAACAGAAAAGAACACAATAAGTTCCACATCAGTATGTGTACAAGAAGAGTGTGAAAATGATTGGTAGAACTGATAAAAATGTTCATTTTTATTCTGTCTTGTATGTCAAATGTATAAATTATAAGGAGTGTAACATTTAATGTAGAATATTGAATGAGTTCTTTTGCAATTCTACCTTTCACTTAATTTTTTTCTTCATGTCTTTGGAGGTGTGTGAACTTTTAATATTGTTATGTTTTCAAGAACTGACTTTTTACACTGTAAATTCCCATTTCTCCATCACCCATACTCAGAGCAGGACTTCTGCCTGTTGGTCACTGCCCCCTAATGACCAGTCAGTGTTTGGAAAAAACAGCTCTTACCCAATCCTAATTTCATACCTCCTGGTGTGGGAGGAGGGAGTGGTCAGGAGTGGCCACACATTTTTTTTGGTCTGGGCAAAGGACCAGAGTATCACCTTACAAAGAAAATATCTTATTACCTCCTGACCACCTTCAGGCCATCTATCAACCTGGAGATTATTAAATGAAACAAACAAACAAACAAAAACTATGAAAGTTTCCATCTTTTGTCTATGTTATGGTGGTTTGGGGGCTATACCATAAATAATTTGAAATGCATTTTTTTAAATTTTCTTGCATTTTATTGTTAAATTAATTTTATGACTTAAAATATTATCATGGTTTAAAATAGGAACTGTGCCCCATGTGTTTGAATCTTCAGTTGTTTTGAAAGGTAATGGCACCTTTAATAGGTGGAGTCTTGCTAGAGGAAGGTGGCACAGGGGGTGGATCTTGGGTTTGGTTAGTCCCATCATGTCAGAGTTAATCTGTTCTTAGAGTTTGCATTAGCTCTCTAGGTCTCCATGATGTCTTCAGTGACCTATGTTGCCTCAGGTTTCTATCAGCCAAGCAGGCCTTTCCAGCCATAGAAGATTGTATCTGCTGTATCTGTCCTGTGGAGCCGTAAGCCAAATAAATCTCCCCTTAAGTTGTTTGAGCCTGAATGTTGTGTAATAGTAACAGAGTGAGTAACTGCTACAGAGATTAGTACTGACAAGTGGGATGTTGCTTATGAGACTAAGAAGATCTAGTACCACAAAATGAAGTGTCTATGAAGTTGAAAGAACTTGGTACACAGCAGTATTGGCATGTGGCTAGTGTGCCTTTGGAACTGTTTGTTGGGAAAAATTTGGTGAACTTTGGGACTTTGTGTCTTGAAGACTGCACCAGGACCATTCTTGTAAAAGCTCGGTCGAGAGTAATGTTAGCGATGTAGTCAGTGGAAACCTAGCTTGTCATGGCACAGAAGGGAACAGAGTCTGTACTGGGAACTGGATAAGGGGAAAACAGAATGATGCTTTAGAAGAGAGTTTGACTAAGTTTCACCCTCATCTTGAACGTTTGCTTGAAGCTAAATCCAAATGTTTGGTAGATGAAACTCCAAGGCATTGTAGTCTTGAAATGTGGTATGGCTGATTTTTAGTGCTCTTGTTCAGAGTTAGGATGAAAAACAGTAAGGAATTAGGCAGAAGGAGATGAAAACTGAGGTTTAATAAAAATGTGAAGGCAAGTTTAAAGAGTATGCAAACAGCAAAATGGCAGCTATTGTTAAAGAAAAATTTCATTACTTTATCATATCGTATTCTTTATTGGAATAATAGAAGACGTCCTAAGGGAAAATCCTCTGGGAAGTCTCTCTTCCATAAGAATGGAAATTCTTTTGTAAGGTAAACACTCAAAGGCAGAGTACCAAGAGAGTGTCCCGCTTCTGGTGCTCTAAAATAACTACCCAAGAGAGAGTCTGCCTAGAGTTAGTACAGAGAAACTGAACTAGTTTTGATTCAATGGGGCCAATCACTACCTGAAGGTTGTAGCAGAACTTGGCAATGTTGTACATGTGATCTTGGGTTTACATGTTTTGAGGATGCAAGTGGGAGATTTCGCCAAGGTTTCAGAGAATGGCTGAATTCAGGCAGTGTGTGATAGTATAGAAACTTGCTGAGAGGTCCATGAAGGACATTTTGTACTATGGAATTAAAATCTGATTTGTCATTAACAAGGGAAGGTGTTAGTAAGTGCCAGAAAAGCTATACATCATGGCAGTAACCAGTCCAAGAAAATGATGCATTTGTTAGGTAGTTGCACTGGAAGGATGGAGCTGAAACTTTTAGGAAATAAGATGAGTTCAACAAGAGACTCACCTCTTGGACATGTGATTGAGAATTTTGAGTTTGTCCTGATGGTTTTTGGTCTTACTATATATGGCCCATTCCAGCCTTATGGCATGGGAATGTTTACTCTGTGCCATTTTATGTTAAAAGTATGCAACTTGTCTTTTGATTTTACAGAAAGCTTTGGACTTTTGACTTTTGTACTGCATGGTGGAATGTCATGGTTTGAAATGTGAATTGTCCTCCACAGAATTATGTGTTTGAATTTTCAATTGGTATGTCATGGAACTTTTAGAGGTGGAGCCTTGTTGGAGGAAAGCAATCACAGCCTTGCCATGTTGCAGTTAGTTAGTCTGTTCTCTGGATTTGCATCAGCTTTTTTGATAATCTCTTCAGGGACTTAAGCTGTCTCAAGCTTTTGCCAGCCAAGCATGCCTTTTCTACCAAAAAGGACTGTATCTCCCTTCTGGAACTATATGCTGAATAAATCTCCCTTTCTCCCTTTAAGTTACTTCTATTTAAATGTTGTCTCACAGAATCACAAAGAGAGTAAATAGTATAGATATTTTCACACTCCAATATATGAAATGCTCGTACCAAAGTATTAGCTTGATACATCATCATTCTATAAAGTGGTAGAAGTGATGCAAATCTACAACCTCTACAGAGTGCTACAATTAATGTATGTCAGCATGTATACAGAATGGTACAGTAGACTGATGCATAGTAGTATACTTCACAGAGTACAATTGATTTATATCAGCATCCTCTACAGAGATATACATTCCATCTATGTCAACTTTCTCCACATAGTAGTACAATGAACTCATGCATAGTAGTAGCATCTTTCACAAAGTGTTACAGTTGATTTCCAGATATCTATATCTTCCACAGCATGGTATAGATGTATATCTGCATCTTCCATAGATATTTTTAATTATTATTATTTCCGCTCATACAAACTTAACAGGTACACTGGTCCCCTCCCTCCCTCCACCTCCCCCTGACCCCTCTGCTCCCCCCTAACCTCACCCCTCCCTCCCTATCCCCCAGTGACACCCAATCCCCAGAGCATCCTTTACTGTGCATTTCATACACTGTTTTAATTGATGTATGTCAATATCCTCCATAGAAATGTACATTTGACATCCTACCCATAATGCAACATTAGATGCACCATCATCTCTAAGATTTCACAGTTTATGTGGGATTTCACTATTCATTCTGTGCATTTCAAAAGAAGGGCAATTTATGTAGCATATAACCCAAAATGTTATGCACATAGTATTAACTTGCATCAAAATCCTTTTGGAAATACCCATTCATGCCACTCTTTCGAGTACTACTTAGTGACTAATGATAATTTTATGACTATGTCTTAACAGAATTTCATATGGATAGAATTGCATTTGATTTTAGATAAATTGACAAGCTGTTGCCCAAAATGTCTTGATAATTTTATATTTCTGTCAAACAGAAAGAAAAAAACATGAGAATTCCTGCTGGTACAGCTTCCTAACCAAGACTCTTTGTTGACAGTTTTCTGGACTTTAGCCAGAACATCATTTCTATTTCTTGCATACATCTGAGAGTGAATGTGCTTTATCCAATATTAATCCAGTCATTTTATATGACCACAGAATTTTCATAGTAGATCACATAACATTTAGTTTCAGCCTAAGTCATTTAATATAAACTTGTTTCCAATGAGTAATATCGAATACAGCTTTACTTGTTCACTAGGTCTTTGCCTTTTGATTGAAATAAATATTTCAAATAAAATCTTAATAATTTATCTTTCTGACTTAAGTCATCTATCATGGTCTTGATTGTATTTTTATACTATCACCTTCCCTTCCTTCCTTATCCTTCCTTCCTTATCTTCCCTGTTTGACCTTTCCATCCATCTTTTCTTTTTCTTGCTTTTCTTTTTTCTTTCTTTCTTTCTTACTTTCTTTCTTTCCTTTCTGCTCCTTGTTTTCTTCCTTTATTTATTTCTTCTTATTTATTCCTTTGTCCTTCCTTTCTTTTCCTCTTTAAAAGTAGATTCTGTTAGTTAATTAAATGTGTACTTTTGCATTTGTAGAAGATTTAATATGCAAATAATTCTACTATATATTCAATTCTATGAATCTTATCATAATGCATTTATTTTGTTCAAAATTTTTGTTAACTTCTCTTGTATTTCACTTTCTTCTTAAGGAAGAAATGTTTTATTTGCCTATTTTATATACTCTTAGGTCAAATATTTCAAATAGTTTTAAAACTGTAAAGAGAAAATACAGACAAAATTATATTTTATACATGTATTCATATACTACTATCCTGGTGTTTGATATCAGATACAGTAATGGAGGTGTTCATCACTAAGGTTTTAAATATATTGATCCTTCTTATAGAAAGTTCCTTTGGAAACATTAAAATTGAAAAGAAGCTTGTATTTGGTTTCCTGAAATCACTACATCTCATCTTCCTTTTCAACATGTTTAAATTATAGTAGCTATATTTTTGTCCTACATAAAAAAATCATTAGGTCATATTAAAAATGCCTTTATTTATAAAATTTGCTTAGGAATTGTCAGCCTCTTTAATATATAATTATATAATACAATATATATAATACAAGTATAATACAATTACTTATGTATCTGTGATTCCTTTCTTCTCCTGTTTCATTATCTACTATAAGTTATAACATGATATTGGAGTACACATAGCAAAGTTTTTTCATGCTTTGGTATCCAGTTTATTTTTCCAATTTTGCTTTCATATATGTTTATATTATTTATCTATGTATTTTCATTAATCTTAGATTTTATTAGCTTTAATATTTCTGATAATACATAAAGTTAAGTTCATGATGAAAAATATTAAAACTGAAGCACAATTCTCAGAGAGGAGTAAAGAAAAGAAGTGTTACAGAGTTGTTGCTGCAGTGAAGTAGTTCCCTATGAGTCTCGTCATAAGGAAGTAACTGAAATTAATGCTAGGCAGAGCAAAGCAGACAGGCCAGTAATTGTAGTTAGTACCTGGGGATGCTGAAGCTGGAGGAACATTGTGAATATAAGGTCAACCTGCTCTATAGTTCACATAGAAAATTCTAGGCTAGCCTAACCTACATTGTGAGACACTTATTCAGTCTCTATCACAGATTCAGAAAAATGTAAGAAATAAATAAAAGTGGGGGATAAGATAAAGATAAAGGCTCATGTGTATAAACCTGGCAATTTTATTTCCATACTTGAAGCCCACATGCTAGAGACAGTTAACTTTTTTTTTCTTACTTTTTAAATACATTATTAAATTTACATTTACATGTATAGGCTCTTTGCCTCTCTCACTCCCGGATCCCTTCCTCCTTCCTTACTCCTGCTCACATCCCATTCCACCCTCCCTCCCGTATGTTGTTTGGTCCAGTCTACTCTCTCCTATGCTCCTGTCCTTTGGTTCTATAGGTTCTGGGGTTTCCTATCTTCTTTGGGTGCCCACTGATATGGGTACTCTTTTACCTCTGCCTCATCCCTCACCTCTAAGGATCCTAGTGCCTGAAGCGATTTCTCCTCAGATCTAGGCCAATACATGGGGGGCATGCTGACATGTCCACCACTGTGCAGATATAGAGGAGATCAAGCCCAACTGCTATGCGTTCCTGGCTGTGTCTGCGCTATCTGGAGTGGAGTGACCTGTCCAGTAACCGAACTCCCTGTTTTTAGGCCCTTGCAGTTTTACCATTCCCTATTCTGCAAAGTTCCTAGAGCCTAGGATGGGGAGAGATTTGGCTGGTCTGGTTCCAGGTGAAGATTTTAGGGTTGTGAATACTCTGTGTTAAAGTTGTTTGTTGTCCATTTTGCTATTCTTGCACTGCACAAAGCTGCACCCTATCTGGGTATTGAGATCACTTCCAGCTAGCTATACAGAAACTGCTCTGTTTTGTAACACTTTCTGTTAAAGAGAGGCCTTTGTACAAGAGAAGGCTTGAAGGAGAGTTAGGATCAGGAGCAGGGCACAGTAGCTAACTTTTAATAGTTGTCTTCTGATCCCCATACATGGACTTTGACACATGGGCTTGATCTTTTCCATTCTCTCTCTCTCTCTTTCTCTTTCTTTCTTTTTTCTCTCTCTTTATCTCTCTATATTTAAAATAAAAAGCAATTGTGATCAAATCACAATATCACAATGTGATGTGAAAAACATTATTCCTATGTACTGTAAAATATAGCAAAATATAGAATGACTGAAAATGACAAGTAGAAGCAATATGAACATGACAATCATAGTAAAATAACAAAACGAATAAAACCTTAAATAATCAGTATTTAAAGGCAAATTTTGTTTTTGAATAATTGAAAATGATTGGTGACCTATCAACAGAATCATGTGAATTCTCCAAAAAGTGGCATTAAATAACTAAAATAGGAAAGATTTCTCATTGTAAACTTCTATTGGCAGTGATATAGTCTTCAAAATTGTGATATATATATACACATATATATATAATATCTTCTATTTATTTACATTTTATAATAAATTCTGTGTTTTGATAACTCTCTATGTGTGATGTGCACTCCATTTGTTCTCCCACGCTCTCACCTGTTTCTGCCAGCACCCTTCTTCCCTGAAAATTACTTTCCCATAGTTAGGGCTTTGTTTTCTTTTATGTATGTACCCAGGTTCCTATGTATGTTTATCAGTTTGGTACTGACCATATAGGTATAGTAGGTGAATTAATTCTCCTTCATTAATACACAAATAAATGAAATTTAATAAAAGAGAAATGTCCAATTTAGAAAACAAGAAATGTCAAAGAAAGATGTCAGAATTAGGAAAGGAGGTTAATAAAGAGTTAATTTCCAATATACACAGATTTTAATTTTTTTCATGAACTGAACAAAGAATATATGAATAGATCAATAGAAAGAACTTATATTAAACAGAGGTGACCTTTCCCCACCTGCCTGGGAGGCACACAGTCCAGCCAGGACTCACTGCGACTTAGATAAGCTCCCCCCGCCCAACCCCAAACCCCAGGCAGCCCACTGGTTCCAGCTCTTCCCACCAGCCAGCTGGAGCAGGAGCTGCTCCAGGCCAAATAATTCAGTTCAGTGAAAAATGCACAGAAAATGAAAGAAGGTCTTAAGAGTTAAAACGACAATGTCCAAGTCAAAGTGCAAAAACATGAGAAACAAAACCCAAGAAAACAAATCTCCCACTGAGGGAATTAATGCTATAATGATAGACTTCAATCAGAACAAACGCACAGAAAATAGAAAAGAAAGCCTGAACCAGGATAATGACTTTCAAAACACGATCATTACTATTTTCAATACTATGAGAGAGGAAATCCAGGAGGAATTAAATAACCACATCAATCACTTTGAAGAGGAACACAACAGACACTTGGAGGAGTTGAGAAAAACAGTGCAAGAAACAAAAACAGGCATAAAACAGTTAAAACATTCAGAGTTTGAAACTGAACTAAAAAACAAGTTATCTTCAACCCAGAACTCAACAGAGAGTCTTATCAGCAGAACTAACAAAGCAGAAAATAGAATTTCAGAGGAAGAAAGCCCAAATTAACAAACTTAGAAATGAAAATAAAGTTATCACTACAGATACCCAAGAAATCAAGAGAATTATAATGTCATATTTTAAAAACTTATACTCTGTGAAATTTGACAACAAAAAAGAGATGGATGAATTCCTAAGAGAACACAACTTACCTAAATTGAATCAGGAAGTTGTGAATTATTTAGATAGTCCTATAACATATGAGGAAATCGAGGAATTAATCTCGAATCTTCCCACCAAAAAATGTGGACCAGGTGGATTCAGCACAGAGTTCTACCAGACATTTAAGGAGCTAATAACACCAAAACTCCTTAAACTGTTCCATCAAAAAGCAAAGGAAGGAACACTGCTAAATTCCTTCTATGAAGGTTGGTTCAACATATGCAAATCAATAAATGTAATTCACCACATAAACCAGTCCAAAGTTCAAGACCACATGATACTCTCGATAGATGCAGAAAAAGCTTTTGACAAGATACATCAGTCCTTTATGATCAAAACCCTAGAGAAGGTTGGAAAGGAAGGACCTTTATCAATATAATAAACGTTGTCTACAACAAGCCCACAGCAAGGATTATACTCAATGGGGAAAAACTTGAAGCATTCCCACTTTGATCAGGAACTAGACAGGGCTGTGCACTCTCACCACTTCTATTCAATATTGTACTTAAAGTCTTAGCTAAGGCCATAAGACAAGAAAGGGACATAAAAGGGATTCAAATTGGCAAGGAAGAAGTCAAGTTATCTCTATTTGCAGATGATATGATCTTATACCTGAGTGATCCCAAAAACTCCACCAGGAAGCTCCTGGAACTAATACAGAAGTTCAGCAGGGCGGCAGGATACAAAATAAATGTACAAAAATCAGTGGCCTTCCTATATGCCCAGAATGAAAGCAGTGAAAAAGCCTTGAGAGAAACAATCCCATTTACTATAGCCCCTAAAAAAAAGAAATACCTTGGTATAAACCTAACCAAGGAAGTAAAAGTCCTTTATAATGAAAACTTTAAAAGCCTAATGAAAGAAATTGCAGAAGACACCAGAAGTTGGAACCACCTCCCATATTCCTGGATTGGCAAAATCAACATCATAAAAATGACCATCCTACCAAAGGTTACATTCAATGCTATAACAATTAAAATCCCAAAGCAATTCTTTAAAGAAGTTGACCAATCTCAAAATTCATACGGAGGCACAAAAGACCCAGGATAGCAAAAACAATCCTGAGTAACAAAAACACAGCTGGAGGTATCACCATACCAAACCTTAGTTTATAGTGCAAATTCATAGTTGTAAAAACAGCCTGGTATTAGCTCCAAAATAGACACACAGATCAATGGATAAGGGTTGAAGACCCAGATATAAACCCACACAACTACAGCCATTTGATCTTTAAGAAAGAGGCCCAAAAAATGCAATTGAAAAAGGACAGCATCTTCAACAAATGCTGCTGGCACAACTGGATCTCCACGTGCAGAAGATTAAAGCTGGACCCGTACTTGTCACCATGTACAAGAATGAATTCCAAATGGATCAAAGACCTCGATATCAGGCCACAGACTATAAAAACCATAGTTGAAAGGGTAGGAAACTCCCTCAAGCTGATTGGGCTAGGCCAACAGTTCCTGAACAGACATCCAAAACATAGTCACTACAGCCAACACTCAACAGATGGGATCTTGTGAAATTAAAGAGCTTCTGTTGAGATAAAGAGATTTTAACTCCAGCACAAAGGCAACCCACAGAATGGGAAAAAATCTTCACTAACCACATATCTGATAGAGCTCTATTATCCAGAATGTACAAAGAACTTAGAAAACTAAACAGCAAGGAAACAAATGGCCCAATTAAAAAATAGGCCCTGGAACTTAAAAGAAACTTTGCCAAAATTAAAATGTCTAACAAATATCTTAAAAAATGCTCCACATCCTTAGCCATCAGGGAAATGCAAATCAATTCCCTGAGATATCATCTCACCCCAGTCAGGATGGCAAAAATCCATAATACAAACAATACCAAGTGCTGGAGAGACTGTGGAGAGAAGGGAACTCTCCTACATTGCTGGTGGGAATGCAGGCTCATGCAACCACTCTGCCAAGCCGTCTGAGAATTCTTAAAGAAATTAAAGATTGAAATGCCATATGACCCTGCTGTACCACTTTGGGTAATAACCCCCCATACAGCAAAAATTCACCTCGATAGCACAAGCATGACCATGTTCATAGCAGCACTGTTTAAAATAGCAAAGTCATGGAATCAACCCAAATGTCCAACAGTTGAGTGGATAAGGAAAATGTGGTATATTTATACAATGGAATACTACTCAGCCATCAAAAATGATAAATTAATGCAATTTTCCAGGAAATGGATGGAATTAGAAACAATTATATTGAGTGAAGTATCCCAGACACAGAAAATTAAGTCCTGTATGTTCTCCCTAATAGGTGTATCCTAGTACCAAACCCACTTAGAGACACTCAAAGACAAATCTCAGTAATACCTACAGTAAATGTAAAGATTATAAACAGGAGGAATGGGAAAGAGGACCCCACCAAAAACAAGGAGAGAGGGGACCATGTTACAGCAGAGAAAATAGGCTACCATCAAGGACTGCAAGGGGCAACATCCAATATCCATAAGACTGGAGCCAAGGGCATTGCAGGAGCAGTAAAACTGAAAAAAAATCAACAAACCATAATTCAGAACTTCAGAGACTCTATATCAACCACCTGGAACTAAGCCAGGCTAATCTCTCTCCATCCTGAAGCTCAGGGAAATTTGCGGAAGAGGGGGCAGTAAGATTGTAAGAGCACATGGATGGGAGGAGTCATGATATTCAAGATACTCCACACAAGTTAGGGCCGAAGCAATCATATTTGGACTTTGCATGACCTGTGCTATGTCCAACACATTATTGACCCCACAAAGTCTAGCATGGACTAAAGGCACTAGGATCCTTGGAGGCTAGGGATTGACAGCCACAGTAATGTTCCTAAGCTTAAGGGGAACACAGGAAAGGGTTCTGGGAAATGCCCCTGGGTCCTTGCACCTCATCGGAGAGGAGGACCCAGAGGAGAGTTTGGCATGCACATTAAAGGATGCTCCGGGGGATGGGGGGAAGGCACTAGGGGATGGGAAGGGAGGGGGGATTGAAGGGGGGAGCAAGGCGGTTCGGAAGGGGGTGGAGGGAGGGAGGGGACCGGTGTACCTGTCTCTCCCGAGTATCTTCCCTCTGAAACATTGAAGTGAATAAATCTCCTTTTTCTCCCTAACATTATTTGACTTTGAATGCTCTTTCACAGCAATAGTTATAAGTAACCGTTACAATTACTATTATTTTGATGCAACCATTTATAATATATTTATTGGATTTTATTGGACTACAATACTGATATTATAAATCTATCATGAATTGCCACCTTCTCAACTGCAAAATGATCTCAATGGTAATTTCCTTTATTTCCTAGTGTTGGCTACATTCCTTTTCAGTCAATATTTCTGTGGGTTCTCAAGTGCTTAGCATGTAGTCTTCTCATTTGTATCCATGTTGAAATGCCACATCTATAATTACAATGAAAGATTACCAATCTTAACCCTTAAAAACTCCAATGTGCCCTTCTATTTCACAAATACCATCATCTTACTTGTCAAATGCCATTTTCCACCACCTTCAAATTCACACATTAGAAAACAATCTGCATTTATAAATATCATAAAAATTCATTAAAGAGCAAAAGATACAGTATAACTGCAAAACAATTCAGTGTATTAAAAGAAATATTTTTGTGCATATACTGGGTCTCATACATCCTTGGGCTTATGAATTTGTGAATAAGACAGTGTGAACCTTTAATTTATTTCTATTTATAGCCCTAGTACATTGATTAGAAAGAAGGCATACAGAATAAATTACAGCTGAACAAGAAATGATAGCATTGAGGGGGCTGGAGAGGTGGCTCAGGGTTTAAGCCTCTGCCTTGCAGGCGGAAAGTCCTGAGTTTGGATCCTAGACCCCACGTATAGACGCCGGGCGGAAGCAGGGGTGGCCTGCGTTTCCCGTCCTGGTAGGGCGGAGCCTGTGAATCCCGGGGCAGAGTAAACAAGGAGGTAGAGGCGTCCATGGTGGTTCTCGAATTCATCCGTGGTTCTACACACACATACATGCATACACGCACACACATACACGCGCACAATTGAATAAATAATAATAAAAAAATTAAAAAAATGATAGCATTGAGGAATTATCACAGTTTATATGGTGAATACAATAATAAAATATGAAACTGTAATGAGACTATAAAGAGAAATATTGTAGCAGCATGTGGAAGGAGTTTCCATAAAGAAGTATGAAGAACTGTTCAAGCATTACTTGTCATTTCTAGCCCAATGAGAATCACAAGACTCATTATAAGATTCCTTACCAGAATTTCCTTAGATCCGTTCAATAGAAAAGTGCTTGACCTCGCTTTCAGCTCAGACTTTTCCAATTTAAATATAAAAGTAAAGTTACATATCTCTTTTCTGACAATTCTGAAAGTAGTAAAAGAAATTAGGTTGACATGTATTTAAAACTTTTGATACAATATTTGTCAAGACAAATTTTGATGAAGCAATTTTAGAATAGTAAAAAATGTACATAGTAAGAAGTTGACAGGATGATAGATGATAGATACATAACCTATTAATGGATATCAATAGAATATTTATGCCTATAAATTATGTTTTTCATAAGGTATTCATAATAGAACCTCATAACTTAAATATCAGACAATTTTCTTTTTCCTTTCATAGTTTGAAAGTATACAATAGCAATGTAATTTACTTTTCTCACAAAACCAAGCTGATGACACAGACCCAATTATAAAACCACTAAGAATGCTATGTGAGACAAGCCTAAATAGATACATCAATGCTAGCAAATGAAACCAAATATAAAAGTAAAAAGTGGACACAAGCATGAGAAAGTGTTTTAAAACAAGAGTTTAGATTACCAATTTTCATCACAGGCCTTAAGAATTTTAATATATAATATCATATAAATGGATTGATTTCATATCGAATAAATTGATTGATTTCACAATTCCACAGATATTAGACAGTTTGTGATGGCAGCTCTCCCTCAGGTCTTTTGGGAACAAATACTGCATTTTCACAAGGAGGATATGTAAATCATCCCAATCTATAGCAATGAAATAAATACATGCAAATATGGAACATAGTTCCTTTGGTTACTTTTACCAAAATTGGCTTGTATGACAACCATGTACATTTTGAGGTTTAGTCATTTACAATCTTCTTTCAGAAGATACTACTATATTTACTGCAGTTGGTGTTTCATGGAGTCATTATACACCTGGAAGTACCTAAACACAGATGTACAAATAGAATATCTGCAAAAATCAAGCAACTCCAGATTTTTCAACAAAAAAGTCAAAATGATTCTACAGAAAATGTTTCTAACTAATATTATTTAATTGTTTGCGGAATAATATTTTAACTATTTAATGAAAAAGATACCAAGTATATAAGAAATGCAATCACTTTTTTCAATGTGACTTGTATCTTTGCATAAGCATTCGAATTTTCATGTGAAAATACATTTGAATGATGCTACTATAGACATTCACTTCATATATATTTCTTTGTTGACTTGCAGATACATTTTAAGCATAAAAATGTTAATGAGTCTTAATGCTTGCCATTGACCGAAAGATTGGTCTGCAGAAAACATGGTAATTTTCATGCAAACTTCTGTTATTGTTTTCTGATATAGAAAGTAAATGAAAGTTAGGTGTATTGAAAATGATAGTATAAATGTCTAGAAGATACTAATTACATCTATTGCTCTTGTTATTTATGCTGTTTATGATTAGTCTATAATGCTGCATATGGGAGGATGTTTATGTTTTCTTAGAATTTATCTAGAAAAATTTTGAGATAATTTTGGCATAATAAAAATGTACATGTAATAATAAACTGATAGGATGATAGATGATAGAATTCTTAGAATTCATTGATTTACTTCATTTTATAGAATAATCATATTCAATAACAAAGAAATAGCTCATCACTAACTCTGATAATACTGTGCACCTTCAACAAACCTAAAGCAAAGTTTAATGTCAGAAAATAAAAAGAGAGAAAGGTACTACTAGATTAGCGGTATTTGTCCTCTAAAATTTAGAAATTCAAACCAGGAAGTAAAATACTTAATCATATCCATTGAACAAAAACTATATCAGGGCTGGAGAACAGGCAGTCTAGCCTTAGATCTTAAAGTTTTTATATTCACATTTATTGGTGCTCATCTGTACAAACTCCAAACCTAATCCTTTAAAATGTGCCTCATATACATGTTGAAGTAGAATTTCCATGTAGTACTCATATAACATAAAAAAGTCTCTATTATACATGCAGATGTAAAAATACATACATACATACACACACACACACACACACACACACACACACACACACACACACACCTCTTTGGAGATGGTTTAGCCAATAACTTATATAAAGCATACATAAGCCAAAAACAATGAGAAAATATACAAGAAAATCATCCCACTTTATTGATCTTTCACATATACTGAACATTAGCATTAAAATAAAGCTATTAACATTTCATACTATAATTTGAATTATACTGATTATTAAGGAATTAGTTATGTTAACAGAGTCCCAAGAAACTAAATATTATTTCAAGTTATTTCAAATAATTTGGAATTCTTAATAATTGATATTTGTAGAGAAGAATATCTGGTAGATTCTTCAGTCCCTTTAATTTTCATAGGTGTCTAAGAATACAACTAAGCTTGTCAAAACATTTCAAGACAAACCTTTTTTTCCTAATGTTTAATTAGAGTTGCTAAGATAAGTCTATTCTATTTTAAATTATACATTTTATTCCAAACTATCTTAGTTTTGGTTGTTATAATTGTTTTAGTGTTTTCTATATTGAACTCTAACTCTCTTCATGATATCAACTGTTTTAGACATGCTCTGTTCTTATGACAAATACATAAGTTATTGCATTATGAAGAAAAAAAATCTAACAGTGTGGGAAGTAAAGAGCTTTGTAGCTAACACCTACTTTGTTCTGAAAATTAGAAATAACCATAGCATTTGCAAGCATGAGCAGCATGGTCAGGCAAACAGTTAAAGCAACAATCTAATATTCCTTCCAAGAACATATAGTCTTCTGAGCTAATTCAGTACAACCGGATTTTTTTTAATACTTGTCATTAAAAACAGGTGTCAGCTTGAAGGTTGAGAGTTTGAGCTCTGGGTAAACTTGTAAGGCCATCTCTCTGGAAATGAGGATTAGTGTTTTGAGTTAAGCCTAGAGTAAACCTACAGCAGGGTGTCTAGGTGATGGGAAAGGTCCGGTACTTGCTGGATGGAACTGGTCCATGGAAAGCTGAATAAAACGGAAGGAACTATTTGAGAAACATGGCATCCTTCTGCATACTTTGCCATACATCCTGGTCTGGAACGTAAGGACTGTCCCTATTTTGGCCATCCTGTAGATATGGTGAGGCTAGTTCCCTCAGCTCCTGGTGAAGGTATGAGCCCTCCGGCCATAACTGAGAAGGAACTGTAATCAGACTATTGTAAGAGAAAATAAAGTCACTTGCTTCTTTAAACTTTTTGTCATAAATTTTTCAGTAACCATGCAGGCAAACTCCAAAATAATTTGGTACACAAGAAGCGGCATGTTGGCATATTGCTGATAAATGTGTCTATATGGACTTTGTGCATTTTGAGCAGTTTTTTAAATCTTTTTTTTAGAGAAATATGGCAATGTTTGAAGACACTAAGATTGTATGCTCTGAAATCCTTTCATTTTGTGGGCTGCTTGGAAGATATAGAATCTGAGAGCATTGTGAATTGTTTGGAACCAGTTTATGATGAAAACACCAAGAACTTCAGCAATGCTGAATTTAAAGATGATGGACTGGTTTGCTTGATAGAGGAGAGCTTTATTGACAGCCTTGAAGCTTTGAACATGGAAAGAGCAGAAAGCAGTGCAGCTGTCGCCATTCAAGAGACTAACATCATGGAAGAAAAACCTATTGTTTTGCACTAGGATGGTGGAAAGCATGAGTACTGCCATATGGAAATTCAATGCTTTGAAAACCCAGATTTCTTGAGGGAACATGAACCTAAACTAAGCATTTTCCTGACCTTCAAAAGATTTAGCTACCTAGAAAGGGACTTTTCCAGAGTCAGCATTCAGAAGTTGGTACAGCTGTGCTTCTAGTGGACCAAACTATATTGCGGTTTCACTGCAAAATTCGTCAACACTAACCAGATGGTACTGGTGTTGATGAAAGATTGAAAGGTTCATCGAGAGTGTCAGAAGCTGGTCACACATGGGATATTTGGAAGGTGATACTTCTAGCTGCATAGGTGAACCCAGAATGTTGTAGGACCTGCCAGAACCATAGATTCTGTGCGGAGGAATGCTGTGAGTGTAGACCCCACTGATCAAGAGAAATGCTTGTTCAACTATCAGCTATAAAGGGCACTGAGATTACCCAGGATTTTTGAACCACTGTGACTGTATGATGAGTAACAGAAGATGGACACTGATGTAAAGGATACAGTATTCGAATTGCTGTATTTGGTCATAATTTTAAATATTCTTATTGTGTTGTGATGCTTACATTTTGATGTCTTATCTGTGTTTAAGTATTTAACTTATTTTGATTAGATAGACTTTTATGATTTGGAGTTTCCACCTTCCAGGACCAGTAGTACAGACTACCACCATTTCTACCTGGCATTTTTCTGTAGGATCTGGCATCCCAACTCTGGACCTTTTGCTTTTGAAGCAAAGGCTTAAACCCTGAGCCATCTATCTGGCCCTGATAATCAGTATTTAAGTTAAGTCCAGGGAAATCCTGCAAGAGATTGTCTAGTTGATAGGGAGGCCTAGCTCATTGTGGGTTGGACTAGTTTCTGGGCAGGTGAATAAGATGGAGGGAACTGGGAGAGAAAGCTGGCATCCTGTGGTCAGGCATTCTGGTCTGGCAAGTAAGGATTGTTCCTCTTTCAGGAATTTTGTGGATTTGGTGAGGCCAATTTTCTAGGCCCTTAGTGTTGGTGTAGCTCTCCTGCCATGCTGACAAGGATCTGTAGCCATATTATCATGAAAGAAAATGAAATCCCTTGTTCTCTTAAGCTGTTTTATCATGATTTTTATCAGTAAGAATATAGGTCAGCTGCAACAATAACTTACCACTGAATGATATATCCAGTGGTACATTACTTGAAGTGTGTTAAGCTCCACTTTGACCATAATGACTGCCAGAGTTCCAGCTAGCTAATCTTAGGCAAAATCTATTGCATTTTGGAATAGGGAATATTTTTAATAATTGTATATTGTAATTGTGTAATTGAGGTTTGAGTTCATAGACACACTAAAGAGATAATCTTGCTCTAAGAAAAATATATATTTTTTCAACTTCAAACAGTGTTGGGATTTTAGGTACATTTAGAGATAGACCAATGCATTTTCATTATGAATTAAAAATGGGAATTTAGGGAGCAAAACTTATAATTTGAAGGACCAAAGATAGTTGTGATGGTCAGTCTTCATCATCAAGTAGATGGAATCAAGAATCACTATGAAAACAGATCTCTGCTTGTGACTGAGAGAGCAGATCTTGAAAGGATGTAAACAGCAGGGATGAGCTACACCTGCATTCATCTCGATGTGCTTTCTTACTCTAGATGCCACACAAACAACTGCTATATTCTCCTGAAGTCCATGATTTCAATGAATTAGAGGACCATACCTGAAGACTAGGAATCAAAATAATCTTTTGCTTTTTCAAGTTGCTTTTACTAAGTATTTCATGAAAGCAACAACATAAGTAGTCAATGCATACAATTTGTAGCTTCTCTGCTTTTTGCTCTCTTAAGTAAAATAACTAAAAACTTAATGTTAGAAGCTCTAGGATATTGATCATGATAATAATGAACACTTTTTTAAAGATTTTGATCCACTCATCCATACTATGTTAATTTTTTCATCATTATATAAATTAAACTGATGTTTTTATTTTCTTTCACACACACATTTCTCTTTTTCTCTGTCTTATATGTATCTCCATCTCCCTTTCTATCTCATAATTCAAATTGAAATATGGATAACAAGGCAGTTGCGTCAAATTTTTCAGATGTTAAACACTTTGATTAAATTTCTCATAATAGCTCTAGCTATTGCGCTGTGCCATTCTCTCATTACTTCATGCTCCCATTCTAGTACACTTTAGTGACAATTTCCCTCTTGTTTATTTTTTCAATTCTGATTCTCTTTCTAGATATGCTTCCAGAAAATTCAGTCATGAGTTTAACTGTAATGAATAGCAAACTATGAGTTACATTCTTTCTCATAACAATAATTTCTTTGTGAACATCACAGACATTGTTGATTACTGTGTTCAAATCATTCTAACTTATGATGAGCTTTGAAATAATTTGTCACAAATTAAATATTGCTCAAGTCTGATTTTTATTAGGTAGTTTGCTCATCAATATGGCTACATATACAATGAGATGAAGCAAAAAATGAAGGATATGTTTTATATCATGGTTTGAAAGGCCCAAGTTCATTTGATGAAGAAATAGTAGAAAGCAATGAGGACTCCTCCCTGCCTCTGCAGCTTGGGTGACCAGCAAGGAGAGAGACTGGAGATTACGTAAACCACATTACACAAGCCTACAGTTCTCAAGGTTTGGGTCCCAAATATAACTTCCTTCCATTAGGTTCCATTTTCTAAAAGCTCTAAAACCTTCCCATATAGAACTACCAGCTGTGGACCAATATTCATTGTTATGAACTTATGACGGCCCATTTTACTTGGAACACATAACATTATTCCACCCTTGAAATACGTAGACTCATGGCTTTATTTTTTTATTTAATTTTGCATACATGAATATAGTGAGTTTATAATATTTTTTAACCTTTAGTCCCAAATCCCATTCCTCCTCTTTTTCCCCCTTGCAACCCTTGATCTCCCCTTCCTGACAACCTCCTATTTTCAAGTTTTTTCACTTGTGCGGTCCACTATATTTTATCTAGTCCATTTTTTATAATTGATGCTTGACCTGATTTGTAATTCAACAACCATCCTAGATCAGTGGATATACCATTGAGAAAAGCAAGTTCTTTTACTTTTTCTTCAGCATAATCATCATCAGTCTCTCAGAGAGATGTGAAGCTTCTTGAGATCTTTTTTAATGTTATGTGGAGATGGTGATAAGTGTAATCATTCTGTAAGTATACATATGTGCACTGAAATTATGTATAATATGACTATATTATGTCCAGGAGATAATATCTGGCCAATTACCTTCTCACTGCAGTCTCTTATAATCTTGCTTCCCCTTCTTCTGCTATGTTCCCTGAGACTTGGGATGGGGATAGGTGAGGTTTATATGTCCTGTTTAAGAACAAGTAATCTGCAGACACATATTTTCTTCATTTTTGCAAGTTGTGATTTTCAGTAATAAGTGCCATCTGCTATGGAAGAAGGCTTCTAGATTGAATTCTGTGTGATCTTCCAATCTACGGCTATAATAGGTATTTATAAAGCAGTTTGATGTACTGTCTTCCTGGCCAAACATCTATATTCTGCTCTTCCCTTGTGACTCATTTTTTTCCCTTTCATAGGTTCTTGTTCTAGTTTACAGTAGTAGGAATGTATGTTCTATCCTGACAAACAGGCCTTAAATGTAATTTGAAAGCTGTTGACTGTCTCCTTGATTCTCATGCCACTATTACGTTAATGTAACCTGTTGACATGATGTAATTGTTATTGTAACTTGCAGATCTCAAAAGTTGATAAAAACCTTTAACTATTTTTAATCGCTAGTAGCTTCTACAGTACTCTCTGGTCCTATATAAGCTATCTAGCAAGGAGGAAGCTCCAAAACCGTCCAGCCAGTGTTTTTGTCCATGTCCTGTGATTCATAAGTGTTGCATCTTCAGTAGTAGGGACTCATGATTTTTTGATAATGCAAAATAAATGTGGTCCAACTTCAAAAGTTCCCATTGTCATGCAATGTCCACACTATTCGAAGTCCCTTGTTTTAGAGTCAGATTAATAAGTAAACTGTTAAGCCATATACACTCTTTCTAATTATGTAATTCTGACATGTAACAGTACAAGTGGGGGGAAAAGGACACAGCAACAAAATTTAATAGGGAAAATGCCCAATCTTACAGTTGAGCATTTAGGATGCAGAAAATTTGAAATCATGCTTCAACTAAGTTTTTTTTATTAATACATTTTTATTATTATTTCAGCTCATACAAACTTAATAGGTACACCAGTTCCCTCCCTCCCTCCTCCTTCCCCCGTACCCCCTGCTCCTCCTCCTTACCCCCTTCCTTTCCCATCCCCCAGTGCTTCCCGCCCCAATTCCAAGAGAGTCCTTTCTTGTGCATGCCTGATTTTCCTCTGGGCCCTCCTCTCCTATGACGTACAAGGACCCAGTGGCCTTTCCCTGAATCCTTTCTCGTGTTCCCCTTAGGTATAGGAACACTGCTGTGGCTGCCAATCCCTTGCCTCCAAAGATCTTGGTGCCTTTAGCAGATGCTAGACTTTGTGGGGTCAATAGTGTGTTGGACAATGTGCAGGGCATGTAAAGTCCAATTATGATTGCTTCAGCCCTAACTTGTGTGGAGTATCTTACATATCATTGCTCCTCCCATCCTTTTGCTCTTATACTCTTACCGCCTCCTTTTATGCAAATTTCCCTGAGCTTCAGGATGGGGAGAGATTAAGCTGGCCTAGTTCTAGGTGGTTGATATAGAGTCTCTGAAGTTCTGGATTATGGTTTGTTGGTTTTCTTTTGCAGTTTTGCTGCTCCTGAAATGCCCTTCACTCCATCCTTGTGGGCATTGTATGTTACCCCCTGGCCAGAGACAAAAAGCTCTTAAACTAGAGTCTTGTGATAAAAGCACATTCAAAGGTAGATGTAATAAAAGTGGGAAACCACAGTGAGGGAGGGGTCTATCACCAATTTGCACAACTGTTACTTTTTATCTGCCAGACTATATGCCCTCCTCTTCTGGTGAGATGATACCCCCTCAGTAGTAAATGATCAGGAACAAAAGTGTGTGAACTTAATCATATGTCTCATTACTTATTTGAGTCCTTGATGGAGGCCTATTTTCTCTGCTGTAACATGGTCCTTTCTCTCCTTGTTTCTGGTGTGGCCCTCCTACCCCATCCCTCCTGTTCAAAATCCTTGCAATTACTGTCTCTAGGTGGGCTAGGTGGGTTTGGTACTAGGAGCCACCTATTAGGGAGTACATACAGTGCTCAATTTTCTGGGTCTGGGATACTTCACTTAATATAATTGTTTCTAATGACATCCATTTCCCGGCAAATTCCAGTAATTCATCATTTTTGATGGCTGAGTAGTACTCCTTGTATAGATGTACCACTGTTTCCTTATCCACTCATCAACTGTTGGACATTTGGACTGATTCCATGACTTTGCTATTGTAAACAGTGCTGCTATGAACATGGTCGTGCTTGTGCTATCAAGGTGTACCTCTGCTGTATGGGGGGTTATTCCCAAAAGTGGAATAGCAGGGTCATATGGCATTTCAATCTTTAATTTCTTTAAGAATCTCCAGACGGCTCGCCAGAGTGGCTGTATGAGCCTGCATTCTCACCAGCAATGTAGGAGACTTCCCCTCTCTCCACATCCTCTCCAGCATTTGTTGTTGTTTGTATTGTGGATTTTTGCCATCCTGACTGGGGTGAGATGATACCTCAGGGAAGTTTTGATTTGCATTTCCCTAATGGCTAAGGAAGTGGAGCATTTTATAAGATATATGTTAGACATTTTAATTTCATCCCTGGTAAAGTTTCTTTTAAGTTCCAGGGCCCATTTTTTAATTGGACCATTGGTTTCCTTGGTGTTTAGTTTTCTAAGTTCTTTGTGCACTCTGGACAGCAGAGTTCTATCAGATGTGTGGTTAGTGAAGATTTTCTCCCATTCTGTGGGTTGTCTTTGAGCTTGTGTTACAATCTCTTTATCTGAACAGAAGCTCTTTAATTTCACAAGATCCCAGCTGGTAAGAGTTGGTAGCAGTGACTGTGCCATTGGATGTCTGTTTAGGAAATGTTGGCCTAGCCCAATCAGCTAGAGTGAGTTCCCTATCCTTTCAACTATGGTTTTCATAGTCTCTGGCCTGATATCAAGGTCCTTGATCCATTTGGAATTAACTCTTGTACATGGTGACAAGTACGGGTCCAGCTTTAATCTTCTGCATGTGGAGATCCAGTTTTGCCAGCACCATTTGTTGAAGATGCTGTTCTTTTTCCCTTGGATTCTTTGGGCCCCTTTGTCAAAGACCAAACGGCTATAATTTTGTGGACTTACATCTGGGTCTTCAATCCTTAGCCATTGATCTGTGTGTCTATTTTGGAGCCAGTACCAGGATGTCTTTGTAACTATGAATTTGTAGTAAAGACTTAGGTTTGGTGTGGTAATACCTCCAGCTGTGTTTTTTTGTTACTCAGGATTGTCTTTGCTATCCTGGGTCTTTTGTGCCTCCATATGAACTTTGAGATTGTTTGGTCAACTTTGAAGAATTGATTTGGGATTTTGATTGGTATAGCATTGAATCTGTATATTGCCTTTGGTAGGATGGTCATTTTTACGATGTTGATTCTGCCAATCCAGGAACAAGGGAGGTTTTTCCACCTTCTGGTGTCTTCTGCTATTTCTATCTTTAGGGTTTTAAAGTTTTCGTTGTAAAGGTCTTTTACGTCCTTGGTTAGGTTTATACCAAGGTATTTCATTTTTTTAGGGGCTATAGTAAATGGGATTGTTTCTCTCAGGGCTTTTTCACTTCTTTCATTCTGGGCATATAGGAAGGCCTCTGATTTTTGCACATTTATTTTGTATCCTGCCACCCTGCTGAACTTCTGTATTAGTTCCAGGAGCTTCCTGGTGGAGTTTTTGGGATCACTCAGGTATAGGATCATGTCATCTGCAAATAGGGATAGCTTGACTTCTTCCTTGCTGATTTGAATCCCTCTTATGTCCCTTTCTTGTCTTATGGCTTCAGCTAAGACTTCAAGTACAATATTGAATAGAAGTGGTGAGAGTGGACAGCCTTGTCTAGTTCCTGATGGAAGTGGGAATGCTTCCAATTGTTCCCCATTGAGCATAATCCTTGCTGTGGGCTTGTTGTATACAGCTTTTATTATATTGATAAAGGTTCCTTCCATTCCTACTGTCTCTAGCGTTTTGATCATAAAAGGCTGTTGGATCTTGTCAAAAGCTTTTTCTGCATCTATCAAGAGTATCATGTGGTCTTGGACTTTGGATTGGTTTACATGATGAATTACATTTATTGATTTGCGTATGTTGAAACAACCTTGTGTGCCAGGGATTCAGCCTACTTGGTCCCCGTGAATGATCTTTTTGATATGTTTTTGAATCAGATTCACTAAGACTTTGTTGAGAATCTTTGCGACTGTGTTCATCAGAGAGATCGGCCTATAGTTTTCTTTTTTAAATGAATCTTTATTAGGTTTTGGGATTAAAACAATATTAGCTTCATAGAAGGAATTTGGTAGTGTTCCTTCCTTTGCTATTTGATGGAACAGTTTAAGGAGCATTGGTGTTATTAACTCCTTAAATGTCTGGTAGAACTCTGTGCTGAATCCATCTGGTCCAGGGCATTTTTTGGTGGGAAGATTTGAGATTACTTCTTCAATTTCCTTATATGTTATAGGACTATTTAAATAATTCACAACTTCCTGATTAAATTTAGGTAGGTTGTGTTTACTTAGAAATTCATCCATCTCTTTTATGTTGTCAAACTTCACAGAGTATAAGTTTTTGAAATATGATGTTATAATTCTCTGGATTTCTTGAGTATCCATAGTGATAACTCCATGTTCATTTCTAATTTTGTTAATTTGGGTTTTCTCTCTCTTGCTTTTGGTTAATTTAGCTAGGTGTGTATCAATCTTATTGATTTTTTCAAAGAACCAGCTTTTTGACTGGTTGTTTTTTTCTATCGTTTTCTTAATCTCGATTTCAGATATTTCTCCCCTTAGTTTGCTAATCTCCTCTCTTCTACTACTTTTGGGATCAGATTGCTCTAGTTTCTCTAAAGCTTTAAGCTGCATTGTTAAGTTGTTTATTTCTGATGTTTCCATTTTTTTGATGTAGGCATTAAGAGCTATGAACTTACCTCTTAGAACAGCTTTCATTGTGTCCCAGAGATTTTGGTAAGTTGTATTTTCATTATCGTTCACTTTCAGGAAATCTTGAATTTCCTTTTTAATTTCTTCCTGAATCCAGTTCTCATTCAGCATCGTATTGTTAAGTTTCCAGGAGTTAGTGTATTTTCTCTTGTTTGTTGTGTTGTGGATGTCCAACTTTAGGCCATGGTGGTCTGACAGGGCACAGGTTAGAATTTCAACTTTTTTGTACATGTTTAGATTTCTTTTGTGGCTCAGTATGTGATCTATTTTGGAGAAAGTTCTGTGTGCTGCTGAGAAAAATGTGTATTCTTTGGTGCGTGGGTGAAAAGTTCGATAGAGATCCTTAAGGTCCATTTCTTTAAGGGTTTGATTAAGGTCCAAAGTGTCTCTATTAAGCTCTTGACCTGTTGATCTATCCCTTGTTGAGAGGGAGGTGTTGAAGTCCCCAAGAATTATCGTTTGGGGGTTGATTTCTTGCTTTAGACACTGTAGGGTTTTCTTAATGAATGTGGAGGGGCCCGTATTGGGTGCGTATATGTTCAGTATTGTGAAGTCTTCCTGGTGAATTGTACCTGTGGCTAAAATGTAGTATCCATCCGTGTCTCTTATAATTTTCTTTGGTTTGAAGTCCACTTTGTCTGATAGCATAATGGCTACCCCTGCCTGTTTTCTGCTTCCATTTGCTTGTAGAATTGTTGACCAGCCTTTTATTTTTAGAGCGTGCCTATCTTTTGTGGTGAGATGGGTTTCCTGCAGGCAGCAGATTGATGGATTGTGATTTTTAATCCAAGTTTGTAATCTGTGTCTCTTGATCGGTGAGTTAATTCCATTAACATTTAGTGTTATAATGGTGAAACTGTTTTTGATTCCAGACATTTATTATGTTTAGTAGTTTTTATAAGTATATTGCTTCGCTTTTAATGGTGTTATACTTGCCTTCTGTTCTCCTGGATATGCCTGTTTTTTTCTTCACACTTGAGTATCATTTCTAGCATTTTTTGAAGGCCTGGTTTGGTGGACATGTATCCCTTCAAGTTGTCTTTGTGCTGGAAGATTTTTCTTTCTCCCTCGATCATGACTGATAGTTTTGCAGGGTAAATCAGACTAGGTTGACATTTTTGCTCATTCAATACTTGAAGTACGTCTCTCTAAGCTCTTCTTGCTTTTAGTGTTTCCATTGAGAAGTCATTTGTTATTTTAATAAGTTTATCTTTAAAAGTGACTTGTTTTTTCTCCCTTGAAGCTCTCAGCACCAGTTCTTTATCTTGAATGTGGAGTGTTTTGACTATTATTTGCCGTGGCGAGCTTCTGTTTTGGTCATATCTGTTTAGGGTGAGGAATGCCTCTTGTATATGGATGGGCCTCTCTTTTTTTAGATGAGGAAAGTTTTCCTTGATGATCGTTTGAAAAATTTCCTCAGGGGTGGTATTTTGAGATAATTGCTCTGGTATTCCATGAATACGCATGTTGGGCTTCTTCAGGGTGTCCCATATCTCCTGGATATTTCTCTCAAGCATCTTTTTGGCTTTAACAATCTCTTCCATTGAGCTAGTTAATACTCCCACTTTATCTTCAAGATCTGAAATTCTGTTTTCTGCTTCATTAGTCCTGCTGATAAGACTCTCCGTGGAGTTCTGGGTTGAAGATAATTTGTCTTTTAGCTCAGTTTTAAACTCTGCTTGAGTCTGCTTTAACTGCTCTATGCCAGTTTTTGATTCCTGCACTGTTTTTCTCAACTCCTTCATGTGTCTGTTGTGTTCCTCCTCAAAGCAATTGATTCGATTATTTAATTCCTCCCTGTTTTCCTCTTTCATAGTATTGAACATGGTAATGATCATATTTTGAAGGTCGTTATCCTGGGTCAGGCTTTCTTGGCCATTTTCCATGGGTTTGTTCTGGTTGGAGTCTGGGTCGCCGTGCGGTGAGGCCCGGCTGGACCGCGCGTGCGCGTCCCGGGTGGCAGAGTGGAGGGGAAGAGGGTTCAACTAAGTTTTGTAGCCCTACTCAATCATTCTGCTTCTGGAAACACATGTGGGATCTCTGTTCGGCCAACTCCACTCTGTTCTTCACACTTTCCTTGTTGAATATCCTGAATATTTCTGACATTTATAGTAACTCTGGATCTTTGTTTCAACTTATCCTTTGGCATCCCATCCACCTGCTGAACCCTTGAGGAAGTTACTGCGACAGGTTACCTAATCTTAGTGGCATTTTGGAATCTTGGTGCAAGTATCTATGATTACATCACTCCTGTGTTCTTCATTCCCAAAAGACCAGCATCTTGTAAATGGTTTAAGTTTTTCTTGAAGCTCAAGATAGGGCCTCTTCCCATTGTATCAACCTGCAGAAGAATAGTCCCACCCACTATGGACTGGGTCTTCCCATATCAATTACACAGACTGAATCAGGCCTTTGTTTTGTTTAGCTATAACATTTCACAAATGTGCCTCAAACCTCAGCCTCCATTTTTCAAGTAGATATCTGTTTCCAGCTAACACCTATACCATTCAAGGTCAACCAGTGTCCCTTGAATTTTTACCCACTAAGAAAGCCCCTAGTTTTTTCCTAGTGTTTTAATCAGTCTCTGAAACCAAAGGCACTAGGAAAGTCTTTGCAAGCTCACCCTCCATGAAGGACTACCCCATGAGTTACCATATCTAAAGTCTATGGCTGTGCCGACTTACAATGCCTTTCCTAGTTGAAAGCTAGATTTTCTTTTCGTGTGTATCTATATGTATCAAAGGGCACTGTCTATGACTGTGGAGGCTGAAAGGGGAATTCAGGAATCACCCTGGATTGTGCTACCTCCTCTTTGTTTGGGAGTTTCCCAAACTCCCCCTTTCTAGGGCCAGAATTACAGGCCTCTTCCAAATCTGCCTTTAATGAATAAGGATTTAAATTAAGTGCTGCTAATTAATCCTAAAAAATTGTGATCTACGTGTATATGCTAAAGAACTCAAAGGAATCTTGAAGAAAATAAACTGTTATAACAAAAAAACAGAAAAATCTATAAGAAAAAAATTAGAATCTCAGCTAACTTAGAAATCTAAAGAAGGATTTAATAGAAATTGTGAAGCTGATGAACATAATGATTTATCTTTAAAGTTTCATGAAGAACATGAGGTAGATGTAACGTTAGCTCAATAGCTAACTGCTAGTAATACATTCAATTTAGTGATATTAGTTCATATCCTCACTTTCTATGTAGAAAATATTGGGGAGGAGTGTTACAGCAATTCTAGCTCTTGGTGGTAGAATCTAGGCATTCCCAAATTAAACTGGCAAGCCAAACTAGCACTACATGTAGCATCTGACCTTAATTAGAAAAACAACCTCGGGGCTGGAGAGGTGGCTCAGGGGTTAAGCCTCTGCCTTGCAGGCAGAAGGTTGTGAGTTCGATCCTAGACCCCACAGTATAGAAGCCCTGTGGAAGCCGGAAGTCCTGTCTTTCTGGTCCTGGTAGGGCGGAGCCTGTGAATTCCCGGGCAGAGTAAACAAGGAGGAGGTGGAGGCGTCCATGGTGGTTCCTGAATTCATCTGTGGTTCTACACACACACATACATACACGCACACACACACACATACACACACAATTGAATAAATAATAAAAAGTTTAAAAAAAAAGAAAAACAACCTCAAAAGAATATGGTATACGTTTAAGCAAATATAATTTTCAGTATCAAATTCAAGCTCCCATGAAACACGAATAGTCAAATGTATGTTTACTTGCACATATACTGTGCATACACTTGAAAATTAAAATTAAATTAAAAATTTTACAGAGAAACTAAACATTGGAATTGTTGAAACAGAATTAGAAAATGTTGACAATTTCAAATGCCATAAACAGACAAAAAGATACAATATGTGAAGAGTGAGATTCTCATGGGAAACCATTCAGAAAACCAGTATTCATCATATAGTTATTCATGAAGTAACAAGAAAATTACCTTAACATTTTTGAAAATACTAATGAAAGAAAAACCTCCCAAAATTATGAACATAATAACTATCATATCTGAGAATCACAAAGATCTTCAAACAGATTAAACATAAAAAGCCTTCACTGTCATATTAAAATTAATCTTTCAATGATTAAAACAAATTTAAAAGAAGTTAGAGAAGTGAAACTAGCTAAATACAAAGGAATCTTATAAACTAAGAGCATACTTTCCAGTTTTAAGTACTAAAATCAGAAAAAAAGAAGGAAAAAGCATTCAGTGTTGAAAGAAAAAATTAATCAAAAATAAAATATGCACATTATATCTTTTAATTTTTCCAAAAATAAAAACGAAGTATTTTCTGAGACAAATACAGCTTGTATAACCCAATATATACAAATATGTATAATTAAAATCTAAAGGGGGTAACATAAGACAAAATGCTAATAGCAACTGTAGCAATTACCCTGCATGGTTGCTGATAAATCACCATAACATTGCTCAAAAGGTTTGTTCTCTCACAATTGTCATATTACAGTTCTCCATCCAGCTTGACAGGAGAGCTCATACCGACACCAGGGCCTAGGGAAGTGGCCACACCATTTCCACATAACATTTGAGAGAGGGACGATCCTTACTTGCCAGACCAGCACAAGAATGCCAACTTTCTCAACCAGCTTGCTGTATTTTATTCCCACCCATCATGGGCTGGGCCTTCCCCATCAGCTCTAGACAATCTCCTGCAGGTTTGCTCTGAGCTTAGCTTAACCATTAATTCTCTACAAATATGCCCAGAGCTCAAACCCTCAACTGTCAAGTTGACACCTGTGCCTGTGACAGTAACCTACAACATAAAAACAAATGAAAGTACAAAAAGCCTTTACAAGGTAAAAAAAAAAAAAGCAAAATTCTTAAATGCAATGAAAGGGTAATGACTGCTGAGGACTGGAAACGTTTCTATGCACCAATAAGTGTGAGTCTAAAGAATGGATGGGTATGATCAATGCATGTAGTATATACAATTGGATTATCAGTGAACCTCACTAACTTGTGCATTGAGTGTTTTAACATAAAAAATGAATAAAGGAAATTTATTTTTAATCAAGTTTAATATCAGTGTAAAAGTAAAATAAACATAACGGAACATAAGTAGTAGTAGGTTTATTACCAAAATAAGTTTTGTGTTAATAAAAGTCAAAATATAAAATGGAGAATATATATATATATATATATATATATCATTCATAAGATATGAGTGAATCTCACACAATACTCAAATACATTGTTAATTTTAATTTAATGAAATCCCATGATTGTGTTGCCCTATTCTAAGAATGAATAGATTATACAGACAGAAGTAAAGAAATAAGGTATCTCATGTCATCACTTTCAGAATCTAAGTCTAAGGATATTTACAAGACATCAAAGCAGAAAAGTGGGCCATTGCTAAGAGATGGATGGGAACACTGGGAGTGGGAATAGGACAGGAATGTCTATTAGTAACATAAACATGGGAAATATCTTCATGAAGCCCACACTTTTGTACACTACCAGAAAAAGAACTTAAAAGTAATTTGGTTATTTCCTTCAATGCTGACCAATGGGAAGGAGATAAAGAAAATGTTAAAATAAAATAAGAAATTTATAGGCAAAAGAATATAGAAAAAAGCAATTTTCACATTAGGTATGTTTGTATTATAGTTCCTGTTGAATACTATGCTTTATTATATATAAATAAAATTACTAAAAAAAGAAGTAAAGAAATATAAATAAGTGAATTTTAACAAATTAATAAACAAAAAATTTAAGAGGTTCAAATGAACATTCAGTCTTCAATGTTGGCATAAATAGGGAATGGTGGTGTCTGTATGTAATTTCTCATATCAAGAGATAAAGGAAATGAAATCAGGAGTGAATGATCATCCTTAACTATATAGTGAATTAAAGGCAAGCCTGAGCTATATTAGATCCAAGGAAAATGTCCACTATCTAGAAAAGTACTACAAGGTCAGTATAAGGAGGTTCACTCAGCTGTGATTTGAGTGGACTTGACTGTATTTCAAACTGCCTGCAGATGTAGAACATTGAGTTATTATATTCAGTACTTATCTTGATGGACTTTAGCTTTACTTTTCACTGTTCCTTATTATGTCATTTTTTATTATAAAATAGATTATAGATTAAAAGAAGTTAGCTGGTTTATTTTCATTTACTAGGAATTCATATCTAAGAGACTATACTTTTAATGTGTTGAAACTGAATTACTAGTGAATTTCAACGGTCTAAACCTGGACTATGGGGACATATCATTTTTTGCATGGGTGTGTGTGAGTGTGTGTGTGTCTGTGTGTGTCTGTGTCTGTGTGTCTGTGGATGTCTAAAGGTTACTTTCAGAATCATCCTGAATTGCTTCTTCTTCCTTTGTGCTTTCCTTTGTGATTTCCCAGTCTCTATTTTCCAGAGCCTGAAGTGCAGGCCACTACTATTTCCACTTGATCTTTACACATGGAATTAGGGATTCAAACTCAGGTCCTTACACTTGTGGGTCAGAGTTTTGACACCTGAGTCATCTCTCCAACCCTATGGAAACATTTTATTTTGGATTCTTGAAATTATAAATTATAAAAAATGAATCTTATAACCAAACCTTTATGGGAATAAAGGGTTCAAGGTTATAGTTTAAAAGTGATACTACTGTGGGGCTGGAGAAGTGCCTCAGGGGTTTAGCCTCTGCCTTGCAGGCAGAGGATCCTGTGTTTGGAACCTAGACCCCACGTATAGATGCCGGGCAGAAGCAAGGGTGGCCTGGGTTTCTGGTCCTGGTAGGGTGGAGACTGTGAATCCCAGGGCAGAGTAAACAAGAAGGAGGCGGAGGCTGTCCATGGTGGTTTCCGAATTTGCCCATGGTTCTACACATACACATACACGCACACACATATACGCACACACACACACACAATTGAATAAAACAAAATACAATGTAATGCCATTGTATCTCAAGTGGACAAGGGATGGTGTCATAGTTAAGCACAGTGTCAAGTTGACTGTAGAGGGTTTGAGCTCTGGGCACAGTTGTGGAGAGTTGATGGTTAATCCCAGAGCAAAACTGAAGGAGATTTTCTAGCTGGTAGGGAAGACGCAGCCCATGGTGGGTGGGATTAGGCCCTGTGTGTGTCTGTGTCTGTGTGTCTGTGGATGTCTAAAGGGTAGACATCCTAAATCACAGAGAGCTGGTTGAGAGAGTTGGCATCCTTCTGTATACTTGGCCAGACATGCGGGTCTGGCAAGTAAGGATTGTCCATCTCTCAGCTGTTATGGTGGCCAGTTCCCTCAGCCCTGGTGTTGGTGTGTGCTCTCCTGTCAAGCTGGACTATGAACTATAACCGGATTGTAGTAAGAAAGTAAACTCCTTGTTCCCTTAAGCTGTGTAATGGTCATTTGTCAGCAACTATGCAGGTGAACTGCTACAGAATTTGGTACCAGAAGTGGGGTGTTGTTGATAAATCTGACTATGTGGATTTTGTGGCTTTTGAACGGTTTTGCTGGACAAAGTTGGAAATACTTGAGAATTTTCACTTTGTGGATTTATAAATACCGTTCTTCAGAACTTAGTGGGCCAGTTGCTGAGAAAGATTGCTTGGGCCCAATTTATGATGAGAGGAAAAAGGAGTTTGGTAAAGTTGAATTGAGAGATGATGGACTGCTTTGCTTGATTGAGGAGAGCTGTGTTGGTGGCTGTGAAGCTCTGGATGAGCAAAGGGCAGGCAGCAGAACAGCTGCCATTGTTGGAGAAATGAACATCAGTGAAGGAAAACCTAATGACTTGCACTGTGACGGTGGAGGAGGTTTATACCACTGTATGGCAAGTTTGTGATTTGAAAATCCAGATTCCTTCAGCGGCCAAAAGCCCAGGTTAAAGCTGTTTCTTGCCCTTTACAAGTTTGGTTTCCTAGAAAAGAGGCTTTTCCAGCATCAGCACATTAATGTTGGTGCAGCTGTAGCTCCAATGGACTAAGCTGCATTTCAACCTCGCTTCGGAATCAGGCAGCGTCCCTCAGGTGATACTGGTTTTTGTGAACTGCTGAAGGGTTCATGGACAGCAGCAAAAGCTTGGCACCAAGTGGCAGGCGTAGAGTTCCTGCAAGAGATGTGGAAGCTTAAAGTGCAGAGGAGAACCCAGAGTTGTGTTTGAGATGCCAGAACTGTGGGACTGCTGCTCTGGATAACTGCAAGTGGAGATTCAGCCTGGTTCAGAGGAACTCTGCTTTTACAACTTTAAGCTCCAAACAAGGACTGGGAATGCCTAGAATCTTTGAGCCGCATTGACTACATGATGAGCAGCAGAGGATGGACATTGAAGTAAAGGATGTATTTTTTTTTTTTTTTTTTGCTGGACTTTGATCTTAATTTACATGTTTTCTTATTGTATCAAGATCCTTCTGTTTTAATATTTTATTTGTTTTAAAGTATTTAACTTATTCTGATTTAATACCCTTTTAAGGTTAAACTTTCAACTTTTAAAATTTTGGAGCTGAAGTTTTAATGAGAACATTTAAAATTTCCCCATGGAATGTATTTATATTTTCTAGTATCTGTGGGGACAAGGAAAGGTTACAGTTTAAAAGTGCTATTGTTTTTGTGTCAAGTTGACAAGAGGTGGAGTGTCATAGTTAAGCACAGGTGTCAACTTGACTGTAGAGGGTTTGAGCTCTGGGCACAGTTGTAGAGAATTAATGGTTAAGCCCAGAGCAAAACTGAAGGAGATTGTCTAGCTGGTAGGGAAAACACAGCCCATGGTGGGTGGGATTAGGCCCTGGATAAATCACAGAGAGCTGGTTGAGAGAGTTGGCATCCTTCTGTATACTTGGCCAGACATGCAGGTCTGGCAAGTAAAGATTGTCCATCTCTCAGCCGTTATGGTGGCCAGTTCCCTCAGCCCTGGTGTTGGTGTGTGCTCTCCTGTCAAGCTGGACTATGAACTGTAGTAAGAAAGTAAACTCCTTGTTCCCTTAAGCTGTGTAATGGTCATTTTATCAGCAACTATGCAGGTGAACTGCTACAGATGGGGATTTCCAATTTGTCTTAACTGTCAAGCTAAGTTACAAACCAAGCTAAGCTGGTTAAGCATGTGTAATATTTCTTGATTTAATTGAAACAGGACATATGTCCATTGTGGTGGGGACAATTCCCTAGGCAGATGGACAAGATGAGGTGAGCTACATTGCATTTGGTATAGACAGAAGCTATAAGTGAAGATGGAACATTGATCTTTGACTTTTGTTTATGATGTGGATTTGATGTGATCCTCAGCTCCTGTTGCTGATATGACTTTTTCTGGTATTTTGCTTGGTAATATGAGCCAATAGTATCTCTTGTAGTCAGGACACTAAGCAAACAACACAAATTTCTAATAACATGGAACCTTTGTAACCTTGGAAACTTCCTTGATAGATATGCATACATTTTCAGGTATTCAAGAACTGAGGAAAACATATGTAACAAATAAGCACAGTAACAATGATGAAACATATTACATTTGATACCAAAACAATATAAACATTCATAAAAATTCACTGAAAATATTTGCCAAAAATTTTCTTAATTAAAATACCTAGGTACAAAATTAATTACCAAGGTGTAAAAATTTAAATATATCAATAATGAATTAGGTTATAGAAGAAATAAAATCTTCCAATATAAGGACTATAGAATCAGATTGATTCAAGAGAAAATTATGCCAAAAATAGAAGAGCTATGTCAATATTCACAACAACTGGAAGTGAAAGAAGATATTAAATATCATTTTATGAACATAGCATTGCCCTGACATCAAAGTCACACAAGTATAAGATTAATAATTTTGGCTACTATGTGTAGTGAACTTCGATATAAAATAATCTCAGCACAATCCTGCCTAACCCAATTCAATAACACATAATGTTTATATATTATCCTAACATGACAATTATTATTTGGAACCAATGTTGTCTAACATTCAAATATGTGAATGTAATATATCCTATTAACAGACAGAAACACTTTAAGAACATTTCAGTAAAATAGAAAATAGCATTTAATAAAGTGTTGCATGATAAAGACTCAAACTCATGTATGATTAAGCAAATTTAACAAATTAGTAACATAAAGAAGTCTTTTCCCTTTCTATCTCCTTAAATATAAATTGATTTCCAAATAAGAAGCTTTAACTGGTCTCATACTTGCTATCTTCATTACCTGCTTATGATATTTCACAACTTTGCACAAATAGTTATAACCCAGCAAACTTGAATAAACTTAATCAATAGTATGAATCTCAAGTATAAAATTTTCCAATAAAAACAATAATTTGTTTAAATTGTATTATTAGCTGTAAGTTTTCATTGCATTTCTTAAGGCTTGGTAAATTAAATTAAGGAAATAAGATTTAGAGAAAAACCCTTTGTTTATTAAATCATGGTATTGTTTATTAATAATTGCTTTTTGGTATCATGATAGGCATCAGTAATTGTAAAAATTATACTTTTATTCATATGTTTTTTGCACATGTTTATTTAAAAGATATTCTAAAATGACACAAGAAAGAAATAATAAAATTAAAAGACTGTGTATCACTGTGTACCCTTCACCATGATGTGAGGTCAAACTCTCAAGTGGCTACCATAGAACTCTGATACAATATTCTACATGTCTCTTATGCAATTATCCTAAATATCATTAAAGTTTATTCCAGAGTATGCATTGTCCTTGTTTAGAAATGAGAAAATTAAAACTCAGGGAAAGACTGATTTGCTCAAGACTGAGTGGCTGCTCCTTAATAACATGGCTGCATAGAGTTGATTCATAGATAATTTTTAAAGAAAGCCCAGAATATAATCTCAGTGTACTGCTCTTAAGGAGACATATCATATGCTATGGAGGCTTGGGCCTCCACAGGAATAGACAAGCCAGAATGAACCCTGGGGTCCACAGACGCATACAAGTGGAAGGGGAGGAGGGAGTGAGAGGGAGTGGTAAAGGGAGTGGAGGGGATGGGAGGAGGGAGGAAGGGAAAGCTGTGATGAATACTCAATATGTTTTTAAAAGCAGAAAAAAATTGGAAAAAAGAAGATATATCATATCCTCCTGCTTCTTACGTATGGGTTTTACATAGTGAATTCTTTCTTCCTCTTCCTTTTCTTCTTTCTCTTCTTCCTCCTCTTGTCCTTGTTTGCCTCTATCCAAAACAATTATTGGTGATTTTTAAAAATTGATACTGTATTTGATAGGGAGAGAATCAACTGACTTAACGTTACCAACAAAATAATTTAAAAAATCATGACATTTTAATGCACCATGGTCCTGAAAGAGGTATGTTAAATCTGATTTTTTCCCTAAAATAGAACAGTTTTCTTTTTTTGTTGTTTTATTTTTTTCTTTTTTATTATTTATTCAATTATGCATGTGCGCATGTGTGTATGTAAATGTGTGTATGTATATATGTGCATAGAACCACAGACGAATTCGGGAACCACCATGGACCGCCTCCACCTCCTCTTTGTTTACCCTGCCCCGGTGCCCCGGGATTCACAGGCTCCGCCCTATCAGGACCAGAAACGCAGACCCCCCCCCTTCCACCCGGCGTCTATACGTGGGGTCTAGGATCTGAACTCAGGACCTTCTGCCTGCAAAGCAGGGGCTTAACCCCTGAGCCACCTCTCCAGCCCCAAAACTGTTTTCTTATTTTTTAAAAAAAAATAAAAAATAAAAAATAAAATCCTCATGAGAGATATAGTATTAATAAATGGGTTTCAATCATTAAAACTGTCAAGGTCATTAAAAATCATATAACCCTTTCTCTTTGTAGAGAGGATGAACAAAGTCACGATTCCTATGGATGCGGGTGATGAATGTGAATCCCAGAAATAGAAAAGTTGTTATAGAAAATTTGGACAGTTTTACTCCTTATGTTATTTGGATTATACTCTGCAAATTTTTTCCACTATGATAATAGTTTGTAATGGAAACTGCTTGGCAAGGATAACATTGTTCACATTGGAACAAGTATGAACTCTACTTTCAAAGTCTAGGGACAAGAAGCTTAGTGAAACTCACTGCCAGGAGCCTGACTGTGGTAAATGTTACTCATTGTAAAGAAGTTCATGTCATAAGAGATTTGTTCTGTGACTTACCTAACAGCCGAACAGCTGAGAAATAATTATGTGACACTCTGCTCATTAAGCAGTCTTTGCTGTGGTCTAATGTGTGTTATTTATGTTTTTAATCCTCTAGACACAACTCCATTCAAACTTCTAATAGCATAGAACTTCTGTAATCTTAGAAATTTCTTTCATAGCTGTGCATATTTTTTCAGGCATTCAAGAACTGTGGACAAATACATAGTTGAAACGATTTCCACTGTAAAAGGTAACCTAAATTAAATAAGTCCTAAAGATTTAGTGAAGCAAGTTGATCCTTCAAATTAACAGTTAAAGAATTTATGGATGTTGAAAGGATTTCGTATATTTAGGCATTCTATCTCTGTGATCATAAAGACATACAATTTGGTGAAAACAAGTAAAATGATTAAAATATAAATTTTATCATCTTCATTTATAAATGTAATTCTACAGTAATATGTACATATTATCTGTATTCACTTTTAAAAATCATTGACTGCATTCATGATGTACATTTGTAGGTATTCAACAGTTTTTTAGGCAGATACTATTGTATACATTATAGCAGTATATGTATATGTTCACATAGTAATAAATACCTACACAGTGAGCTAGATGGCGATATAGTCTATAAAGATGCTATTTTCTCTCATGATAAATGGATTATGAACTTATTCAAGTCTTGAGAAATTCTTATATCCATAAGCTGTAAGTCAATTTGGGTTATGAATTTTTTCATTGTATGAATTATTTATTTGCAAATTTATAAGGTAAAATCTTCTATCTTCTTAAACCACTTAATAAAATTCAATGGAGATGAATAGAAAGGAAGTTGAACAAGAACCTGGATATTATGTTCTTGGATATTATGCACAGGATGAAATATTTCTATACAGCTAAATAATAAACTGTCAAAACTGCAACATATTTTGTTGACTATATATAAACATTTTATTTATATATTTTTCTTTTGAACAGCTCATATCTTTCTTTGAATGATAAAATAATCCAAGACATATTTCATTTATAATAATATACAATACAAGCTTCAGAGATCAATGAATACAATATAGTTATATATTTCTTTACTGTTTAGTCAATATTGCCAGGTTTTGGTATCAAAAGAAAGCAATTTTAAACCAAAGAATATTTCAGTACTTTTAACCATATGCATCTTTATATGTCTGCCTGCTGATACATTCTTTAAGATCATTAAACAATGAAGATAAATAACCATTCTACTTAAGTACTTTAAAGACTACTTTATTTTTATGAAGAAATGAAAGTATGTGTATGTGGTAAGATATTTGTAGTCACTAACAACTATGACTAGGAAGAAAACATGTAATGATGCAACTGTAAATCCAAAGCAAGACACAGTGATTACAGACATGCAAGATAATTGAATCTTTTTTAGCACTGTGTACCCTCTTTTAGGATAAGTTATAAGGATAAATCTATTTATCCTTCTGCAAAGATCTTAGTTTTGGGGAAGAACACTAATAATAAGAGTGCATATTGCTTTAAGTTAGGCTATGTAAACTGTGTTGTGACTGAAAAATAAAGTAAAATGATTGTTAGAGCATTTCAAGAAAGTGTTAATATCATTTGACTACATTCATATTTTAATATTTTGTGGGTTTATAACATCCCAACATTTATTTTCTGTGTTTCAATGAACTTAAGGATCTCTAAGGTGATATAATATATCAAGATAGTACAACTCAAAAAATTAGTTTTCTGACTTTCACTGCATGTGAGTTGACAATTGCCACCATAATTTCAGGATGTTGCATGTCTACAAGTTGTGTTCCATGAGTGTAAAAGAATTTAAACATTCTTATTCCCAATTTCACAATTTTTTATCCCTCTTCCACTGAATTTGTATCCTACTTTAAGAAAGCATATTCGGAAGTTATTCACTTGTAAACTTGACGATTTCAACCTCCAGAAGCCCACATTGTGGAAGTAGAGAACTAACCTTTGAAATTTATCTTCTGACCTCTACTTTTATGACATGCATGTGCACCCTTTCTTTCTCTCTCTCTCTCGCTCATTTAAATATTAAAAACATAATGTCTGTCACGGGAAGTTGTATTTCTAAATTGATAGTAATTCAATATTCAACAGTTTTGAGATCATGCTATCTAGTATTATGTTGTATCTGAAATGTAAAAGCAGTAAGTTACCATAGAATTTATAGAATTACGGTTTGTTCAGATAACATCATGTAAGAGATGGAAAGCAAAAAGAGGGCAGAAGAACACATGTGACATGAAATAGTGGTGTACTCCCTTCTGCCCCTGACTGGACCAGGGCAGACTCCCTTCTTCTCAGGAGGTGACTGTCAATACCAATTAGGATGCAGCAAAGGCAGTGCAGGAACAGCAAAAGTGAAAACAGCAACAAACCATAATTCAGAACACTGAAGACCCTAAATTAATCACCTGGAACCAGAACAGCCAAATTTTTTCCCATCCTAAAGCTCAGGAAACCTTGTGAAAGAGGGGGCAGAAAGATTGTAAGAGCCTAAAGATAGGGAGGACCAACGATATGCAAGATACTCCACCCAAGTTAGGGCTGCAGCAGCCAGAATTAGACTTTGCATGACCTGCACCGTGACTGATGTGTCGAGACCCCTCAGGGTCTAGCATGGATCACAGTCAGTGGGGTCCTTAGAGGCAAGGGAATAAAAGTCATGGTGGTGTTCCCATGCTGGTGGGGAGCCCAGGAAAGGGCTCTAGGCTATGCCACTGAGTCCTTATACCTCAAGAGGGTGGAGGACTCAGAGGGAGGTTTGGCATTTGCACAAAAGGATGCTACAGGGAATGGCAGGGAGAATGGGGGTACTGGGAGAGGGGGAGGGAGGTAGGTGAGAACAGGGGGAGGGGAAGAAGTGCAAGGGGAACTGGGGTACCTATTGTGCTTGTATGATTGGGGTGAAAATGAAAAAAAGAAAAAAAGAAAAGTGACAACCAAATTGTTGTGTCAAAAGAAAATATTTTGTTTTTCTCTCCATTTCTCATACTCCTAAATCCTTGGAATTTCCCGAGGACGGTTTTTTTTAATAACTTATGGAAGTATCTTTCTTATTCATAATAAATTACTTTGAAGTACCTGAGATCATGCTAATGAAGTGATGCTTGATAGGCAAGTTAAACATTGAGTTCCAGAAAACAACACTTTTATAAGAAACTTGGAACTTTCAACTCCGCACTCTGATATCCAAAGAGGCTAGAATGAAGTATTAAGTTCAATCAGTAGTGTCCAATGAGTTAATCAGTCATCTATAGTGAAACCTTTGTGGGGGCCTCAATCTAGGTGACCTCAGTGGTCTGGCATGCTTAGACAAAGATGTTTTTATGGAGGAGGTCAAGACGGCATAGCTCAGGATGTTTTGAGCTTAGACAAAGATGTTTTGATGGAGGAAGACAAGTGGGGGGGTAGCTCAGGATGTTTTGAAGAAATCTTGCTACATACAGCCTGCATGCTGGCTTGACCTTTAAGATGATTGGTTGCCTGTTTCCCCAACCTGGAATTCCCCTTGCAGTTTCTGCCTTTATAAGATGGCTATGGACTTGCAATAAAGGAGGTCCTGCTTGACTAGACTCCCTGTCACTTCTGATTGTCCTCGCGAAGGAGGACTGGGAGTGGGCAGACAGTTCACTCACCTTTTCCCGATCCCCTTGTGGAGGGCCTTTGGGACCAGCCTGCAGAACGGAGCTGGCTGAAGAGCTCATGGAGTCTTAAAGAATTCGATTGGAGCTGAGCAGTCTACCAGGTGAGTGAGACCCTAAGAAATGGGTAACACAACTAATAAGCCTAAAGACCCGGCACTTAAAGTGCTGAGAAATATGCTTAAGGTTCTCTGTTCTTTAAAAAAATGGGCAACCTCCCCTCACACTTTAAGGAGCCCCAAATACAAGTCTTAAAATCTCTCCTAGAGACTAGAGGCCTCAAGGTTAAGACTGATGGCCTAGAGGAATTTTAGCATGAGGCTATGGTTTTAGCACCTTGGATCTCCCCAGAGAATACGTGGGAACCGACCTATGGATAAGGGTGCTTTTTTCTTGCTAAGTGTTTTTCATAATTAAGGTAAGCTGCCGGACTTAACCAATAGGTCTTGTTATAAATAGAGTTTTCCTAAATGTTAATCTATCTGCCTTTGATAAAGCTTTCAAGGGGAATTTTAAGACAGTTGCTGTTAAATTGTACAGGTGCCGGTAAAATGTTCATGTGTTATATGTTTATATGTTCTGTGTTTACATGTTGTGTGTCTTGTGTTTTAACAAAAAAATCTGTGGCCACTTAAATTTTTTTTTTCATTTTTGTTACACGGTAATATAATTTTGGTATGCCATTTTTAAATACATGTGTGTTTACATAAAAATAAGAACAAATAATTTTTATCTGTTTTCAGACAGCCTTTATGTAATTAATCTCCTCCCTGGGCTGCTAAATTCTGACATTTGCCTGGACAAAACCCCATCACACCCTTAATGATTCAGACCCAAACTCTCCTCATGGAGAAAAAATATCCAATCATCTTAAAGCACTTTAGGGGACATCAAGGACTACCTGGGTTTTTATCTCAAGATAATGCTGAAACAGATAAAATGTGCTTTGCCTATATTTTATCCAATTTGGAAGTGGCCCAAGGTCTAGATGACCTCACTCATATTAATTGGAGGGGGCTTCACAAGAAATTCCCTCAAATTCTTATCAAAGACCTAAAAACAATTGTGCACACCTACCAGTCTTGCCATCCATTCATACGGATGGCACCATTACAACACCCAGGGGTAAATCCCTGTGGACTGAGGCCCAATTTTCTATGACAGACTGATGTCACTCCATTTGGTAAGCTTAAAAATGTTTTTGTATCTATTTACACATTCTCCCAGGCCTGTTGGGCTCCAGTCCACACAGGAGAAATGTCTAAACTTGCTCAACCTCCTTTTTTACAATGTTTTGCTACACTAGGACTACCACAAAAAATAAACTAATAATGGGCCGTGCTTTATAAGCAAAAGCCTACAGGACTTCTTCACGTTATGGGAGATTCAACACACTACAGGAATTCCTTACAACCCACAGGGCCAGACTATTTTAGAGTACAATCATAAAAATATTAAGACCCAATTACAAAAACAAAAGACAGTAATAAGCCCCCACCAACAATTAAATATGGTTTTGTTCACTATTAACATTCTCAATTTTCAAAAAAATCAAATAGAGTCCCACTTCCAAGAACAGAGACCTGAAAACAGGTGCGTTGGAGGACATCCTAACTGGGCATTGGAGGGGACCTGATCCCTTGATTACTATGGAAAGAGGATTTGGATGTATCTTCCCAAATGAAGAGTCTTTCTCAATATAGATTCCAACAAGGAATCTCAAATTATATACACAAGAGGATCCTCATGAAGGAGACGCAAAAGAATCATCCCCAGACTAACAAACTAAACCAAGGGGTAAAAAGCCCTTGAGGCAGCCTTCTTCACTTTTTCTCTTTCAGAAACTATCCCCAATGTTCTCAGAAGCTAACCGTAATCCTCATAGGCCTGATCAAACACAAGATGACCTGATTGATACCTTACCTAAACCAAGGTGGAGTTGACCTGAGTTTCAACTAACATCTAGAAATAATTATTCTTTTAATAATTATAGCACTTAAGTGTTTCCTCAGCACATCTCTCAGTAGCACTCCATCAACGAGACCATTCTACAGACGTTTATGGGCCTCGAACATCCATGCCATGCCCCTTCCCCAGAGACGTGATTCAAGCTTGGACTATAGATTCGTGAGGCTTTGGTCCAATCTACTATCCACGTATCCAGTCATACCTTTCAGAGGAGAGTTCCTTCCAGGGCTGGCAGTCAATGACTGGTAAGGCTCCACACGAGGGTAGGGCCTAACCTAAGCCAAGTGTAAGCCAAGTTCAGTCCATTATGCTGGACCCCTGCTCTGAGGCGGGGTCAAAAAGGTCAGAGAAAAAAAACACTCTGGCTCCTGCTGGCTGTCAAAAAGAATAGATATGTAGGAAAAATAGATATGTAGGCCTGTGTTGTCTGTATGGGCCGCATGCAATTTCCCCAAGCTACCTGCTGCCATTCCTGGCACTGATGCCAACTTGCCTAACTGAAGACTGACCCAGAGAGGACAACAAGAAAAGCTCACGCTGGGACTTAAGGGATGTTGGACATACTTGATACTATGCTCATGGATCATCAGAGAAGGCTTAAAGTCTACAGGCAGAACTCGCGGGGTTCACTTGAGGAACAATCCTTTGAGCCCACCTCATTACAAGACAAAAAAGGGGGTTATGTGGGGGCTTCAGTCTAGGTGACCTCGGTGGTCTGGCAAGCTTAGACAAAGATATTTTGATGGAAGAGGTCAAGACGGCATAGCTCAGGATGTTTTGAGCTTAGACAAAGATGTTTTGATGGAGGAAGACAGGAGAGGGCATAGCTCAGTATGTTTTGAAGAAATCTCCCTACATACAGCCTGCGTGCTGGCCTGACCTTTAAGATGATTGGTTGCCTGTTTCCCCATCCTGGAATTCCCCTTGTAGTTTCTGCCTTTATAAAATGACTATGGACTTGCAATAAAGGAGTTTCTGCTTGCATCTGATTGTCTTCGGGAAGGAGGGCTGGGAGCGGATGGATAGTGTACTCACCTTTCCCCTATGCCCCTAATGGAGGACCCGTGGGACAAGCCTGCAGAGCAGAGCTGTGATCCCTCAGGATCCCCACAAAACCTTCATGTAAATCTCTGGACTATAGGCTTAGGAAGCTTCCAAGTAAGTGAACATTAATGTTGAGAAAGAGAGAGAGAGAGAGAGAAATGAGAGAGACATGGGAAGGAGAGAGGAGCTGTCTCTTGACTAGGGTATGGTCCTACCAAAAATGAGCTGGGTCTTCCAACATCATAGACAAGCTCAGAGGCCAAAGAATCCAGAGAATAAGTATCTGGTGATCCAGGAGACTTTTGATGTCAGGGTGAAAATTAATGATGACCATCAGAGAAAGAGACCATAGAAAAAGGAAAAGTGGGAATGATGGAGAAGAGGGAGAAAAAAATGTATGTATTAAGTGGTATAAAGAAATCCATTAATTTGGGGCTGGAGAGGTGGCTCAGGGGTTAAGCCTCCGCCTTAGTTCGTCCTGAGTTCGGATCCCAGATCCCATGTATAGACGCTAGGCGGAAGCGGGGGACAGCCTGTGCTTCTGGTCCTAGTAGGGCAGAGCCTGTGAATCCCGGGGCAGAAGGAGGTGGAGGCGTCTGTGGTGGTTCCCGAATTCGTCCGTGGTTCTACACATACACAGACACACACACACACAGACACACACACACACACACACACACACACACACACACGCGTGCACATACACACGTACATGCACACAGTTGAATAAGTACTACTACTAATAAAAAATCCATTAATTTAACATTAAGTTTAATTAAAAACATAATTGAATGAAATCTCTCCCCAATAATACCTAATTTTCAGTTGTTGATCATGGATTCCTTCCATATTTGTGATTAAATGTTGAGGGGATAAGTCTCACCCAGGCCTTTTGTAGAAAATCCCAGGTTCAGGAAAGATCCTGTTCTCATGTTTTTTACAACGGTTTTGCTGAAAAATTCACTGGTCATCTGATTGATATATTCTTTCCTCCCTTCTTTGTTGATGTTCCTGAGCCTTGGAAAGGGATAAGAGAGTAGAAAAGGAGGATGAAAATAGCAAGTATATTATATAAATGAATGGAATTACTAAATAACAAAAGTAAAAATCATAATTAGGAAAATGGAAAAAAATTAAAATCTGTAAGTTTAATTTTCTCAATATTTTATTTACTAACAAGATAAGTTAGTGTTCCTATTTCCTTCCATGCCCCTCCCTTCTCTTCTACCCTTCCTTCTCATCCCCAATCCATCCCTATCCTTCCAGTCCTCATTACTCTCTGCTTGGGTAGACCACAAGACTCCTTTCAGGTTTTGTCTGTGCTAGTAGGAGACCTCGTGTCTGTATCTATACAAGTGGTTCTTCAGTGGGTCAAACCCGTGGTGGAAATACTCCACTTCACTTGTTTAATACCTGCCCCTGTAACTCCCTATAATGCTTAGAACATGCTCTGGTCCTTGAGGGAATATTGATATGCTAGCCATTGTATAAATCTGGTGAGGACAGATCTCATTGCAGTGAGATTGTGAAAGTAGCACTCCTTTCCTGATTGTAGTGACCTCCCCACTTCTCCTCCCTCTTTCCCAAGTCCCCTCTTTTCTTCCTCCAAAAGGTTCCCTAAACTTTAGGATCGGAAGAGACCTGGAACTCCTGATTAGGACTGAGCATTTTGAAGTGGCTGATACTCTCTTTCATAGATACCTCATTTACCTATTTGCCCGTTTTCCTACCTCTACTCTTTGGGGATCTTCTTCAGACCCCTGAATTATGTTCCTTTGCCATTTGTGGGTGGTATAAAAGTTTACTGATCACATCATTCTGAAGGCTTAATATTTGATTCTGCTTATAGAGGAGAATATCTGGCATCTGCTTTCTACATCTGAGATTCCTTGTTCAGTATAATGACCTCCAGATCCATGCATTTACCAGCAAGTTTCATGAGTTCATTATTTTCTGACAGGTGAATATTATTCCATTTTGTGTGTGCGTGCGCACGTGTGTGTGTGTGTGTGTGTGTGTGTGTGTGTGTGTGTGTGTGTTTATCACATTTTCTTTAATCATTCTACTTTTGGACATCTAGGCTGATTCTATTTCATTGTTATTTTATGAACATGGTTGTACACATGACATTGTAGTATGATGTAGAGATTTTGGAGAATAGTCCCAGGAGTGATGTAGTTGGGTCATATAGTATTTCTAATTTAGCTTTTCAGGAACCTCCAAATTAATTTCATAATGGGTCCCCACCAGCAATGTTTAAGGGTTCCCTCCTCACCGACTCCTCAGGAGCATTTGTCCTTTGTATTTTGCATGTAAATCATTCTGACTGGAATGAGATGATATTGTGATAGTTAATCCTGGGCATCAACTTGACCATACCTGGCATTAACTAAGATTAGCTGTGAGACCACCTGAAGAGAATATCTGGATCAATACATTTACAATACAAAGACAAGCCCTAGATCTGATTGGAACCTCCCAATAGCAACCAGATAAAAGGAACCATAAAACGGAAGACTTTGCAGAGAGACTCTCTACTTCTACTCTCCAGGAATCCTCCAGCCTTCAGCTGTCACCCACTGGCCTACGGCACTGAGCAGCTCTGAGCTTCTATGATATTGGCAGTGACTTAGCCTGCTTCCAGCTTTAGCTACCAGCCATGTCTCCTCTGCCATGAAGGCTGTTTCTCCCCTCTGGAACCGAAAGCTAAATAAATCTCCCTTTCTCCCTTAAGTTGCTTGACTTTGAATGTTCTTTCACAGCAACAGTTAACAGTAACTATTACAATATATCAGGGTGGATTCAATTTGCATTTCCCTAATGGCTAGGGAGGTAGAATATTTTTAAGATATTTGTTTGGGATGTGTGATTTGTCTTGTTTAAAATTTCTTTTTAGTTCTGTATCCTGTTTTTTAATTGGGTTATTTACTTTCTTGATATTTAATATTTTGAGTTCTTCATGTACTCTGGGATATTGATCCTCTACTAGATATGTGGTTAGTGAAGATTCTATCCTATTCTACTGGTTGTCTTTTTGCTTGATTAACAATATTTTTAAAGCACAGAAATGTTTTAATTTCATGTAATCCCACTTGTTAAGGGTTTGTCTTGTTTGCTGTGCATTTGGGGTTTGATTAGGGAAATGTTCACCTAACCCAACCAGTTTAAGTGTTCTACCTATTTTTTCTTATTGGAGCTTAATAGTCTCTGGTCTAACATTTAGGTCTTTGATGCACTTGGAGTTAATTTACTTTCAGGGTGACTAATAAGAATCCAGTTTCATTCTTCTGCATGTAGATAATCCAATTTTTCCATTTCCATTTGTTGAAGATGCTGCCTTTTGAATTTTTTTGGCATCTTTGTCAAAAATCAGGTGATTAAAGGTGCATCAGCTTATATTTGGGTCCACAATTCTAATAAATCAATCTGTATCTTTACTTTGAAGTCAATGCCATTTTGTTTCCATTGCTATGAATTTAAAATATATTTTAATGTCTGGTATGGTTATATCTGTAGCACAGCTTTTCTTACAGAGGATTGTTTATGCTATCTTGGCCTTTTATGCTTCCATATGAACTTTCAGATCATTTTATCAATTTCTGTGAAGAATTTTTTGTTGGTATTGCATTGAATCTGTATATTGCTTTTGGCGGGATAGCCAATTTAATAATGTTAATTCTACCTATCCAAGAACATGGGAAGACTTTCTACCTTCTGGTGCCTTCTGAAATCTCTTAATTTAGAATTTTAAAGTTTTCATTGTAACTTTATTGTATAAATCTTTCATAACCTTAGATTTATTCTAAGGCATTTCTTTTTTACAAGAATTTGTTTTTTATTTTTTCAACTTTATTTATTCATTTAATGCGTTTGTGTGTGTGTGTATGTGTGTGTGTCTATGTCAAAGGGCAAATGTGTCCCTGTTGAGGACCAAGGGTGACACTTCAGGAATACTGGATTGCTTCTACCTCCTTCTTACTTCACTCTGAAATTTTTATGGCTCTACACACCAGGGCCAGAAGTGCAGGTTACTGTCTGTCTGGCATTTTTATGTGAGACCTGGGATCTGAGCTCAGGACTCCAGCCCCTAAGGCATTTCATTTCTTAGGAGATATGGTAAATGTATGTTTTTTCTCCTAGGTCTCACTCCTTTTGTTCATTCTTGGTGTACAGGAAAGCCACTGATTTTTGAATATTAATTTTGTTGCATGCCACTATGCTGAACCTATTGATTAGTTGCAGGAAGTTTTGGTAGAATCTTTGGGATCTTTCAAGTATAGAATCATGTCATCTGCAAAATGGAATAACTTCTTATCCTATTCATATCACTTTTATCTGTCTTGTAGTATGACTCTAGGTAACACTTCAAGTAAAATATTAAATGTAAGTGGTAAGAATGGATAGCCTTGTCTACTTCCTGATCTAATGGGTAATGCTTCAAGTTTTATAACATTTAGGATTACTTTTGCTATATACTTGCTTGGTATAGCCTTTATTATGCTGAGATATATTCCTTCTATCTTTATTTTATCCAGGGCTTTTATCATTTAATTAAAAAACTTTCTTAGTGACTATGGAAAGAATCATGTGATTTCTGTCTTTACATTTTTTGTGATAAATTATATTTATTGATCTTTGTATGTACAACCAACTTCGTGTGCTTGAAATAAATACAACCTGATTAGAATAGATGATCATTTTGATATGGCTTTGAATATTATTTGGGAAAATTTTGCCAAGTATCTCAGGGTTTATATTCATTGATAAGATTGACTTATAGTTTATATTTCTATTATTTCTTCATTTGGTTTGGGAATCAGTGAAATATTGGCTTCAAGAAAAAAGTTCAGAAGTGGTCCTTCCTTTTCAATTGTGTGGAACAACTTTAGGAATAGTGGGGTAAGTTGTTCTTTAAATGTCTTGTTCCCAGATTGATTTCAATTTGAAATCTTTTCACCTGTTCAAAGCTTGTTCTTATTTCCTCTATTACCTTTTGCATCTCATCCAGTCTTTTTTACTAATTTCCTGTTCATGTAAGTTCATAAATTTATTCATCTTTTTTATGAGTTCTTCATGCTCCTTTGGTATTTCATTTCATTCTTTTTGTAGTTCTCCCATTTCATTGATCAAATAAGTAACATTCTCAGAAGGCATTCTGACTGATATCTAGCTTATGAGGTTGGTGTTTTTTGTAGAAGACTTGTTTTATTAATTCTTGGTGGGGTTTTTTTTGTGGTTCTATGATGTGACTAGGGCATCTTATACTAAGTATAAATCTTTCCTAAGTCAGATGAGGTTGTGTGTTTGTGGCAGGTGTTGGAAAATTTTTCCTTGGAATTGGTTAAGACGTTATTGCTTAGACTTGGTCTTAAATTATTACCCAAGAATGTCCCTCGTCCCATTCCCCTACCAGTATTTATTACACTCTGAAAGTTTGATCAAATAGGTGTTGATGGGAACTGGCTTTTACCTTCAACTTACAGACTGTTCTTTATCACTATCATCATAATCATCACCTCCATCATCACTGAGTGGAGAGTCATATGTGTATAACTACTCTAACTAAGCTTCACTAAATGACTAATTCATGATAAAGGGTTGGACAAAATTCTTGGTGATAACCACTAATTTCCAAGTTTAGGACTGGTAATCTTGTCTTCTTAGAGTTTTAGGTTGAGACAATTAATAATTGGTTCCTGTAAAACACATTCACATCCATGGATCTGTACAATGGCTTCTTCTTCACTCCCATCCCCAATTGCATATCCTATTTTTGTTCTCCTCCTAGCTGGTTCTATTCCTTCTCCCACATAATAAAATCTCTTTGCTTTCTTATTACAAGTATACCAAATAATAAGATTCCTTATTTTTCTCACATGATTCTCCCTAATACTATGATTCTGATTATTTTTAAATTTTTTGGAATATTTATAACTGTTTTAAAATCACTCAAAGAAAAACGATTCACTCTTTCTAGCTTTGGGTTTCTTAATTCCAGTCTATTCCATTAGCTAAACAATTATTTTAGAAATTGAAAAATATTTACCCTCCTAAAGAACAGAAGTGGAATCCCAGAATAAAAAATAATGACAATTTTTTAAACTAAGAAATTTTCATATACAAGCAAAATGTGTTTAGGGCCATGTTCCACTCTCCTCCTGCCACCATGCCCTTCTGCATGTACAGACTATGGAACTCCATTCAAGGTGGCTATACTAGTATGGCACTAGGTCTCTATGTTAGTATAAACGACCCTTCAGTGGTCAAACCCACAGGTGGGGAAACTTCTGTTCCTTCTGTTGTCCAGGATTTGCCACAAAGATGCTCTCTGAATGTAATTGTTTGTCCTGAGTTGATCATTCTTTCATAAGGGAATGTTAAAATCTCAGCCATTATGTGGATCTGGTGGAATTAGATCTCAATGCAGTTAGTTCACGAATGCAGGAGCCTTTTTATAATTGGAGCATCATAGCTGATAGAATATTTCTCCAATTTTAGGCTCTTACAGTCTTACTGCCCCCTCCTCTGCTAGTTTCACCAATACTCTGCTCTCTGACCAGTTAGGTTTCTCTGCCTCCTTAATCTTCCATTGCAATAGAATGCATCTTGATTAAGTGTTGATAGCTTTTCTTATCTCAGGATGTAATAATAAAGTTTTAGGTAGTAACCTGCTCTCAAGTATTTATAGTTAACTCATGACATCTGTTTCTGTCTAGTGTCTATTTTATCCTCTTCCACTGTTACTTGTATAGACTTTACAGTACCAAATAAGTGTTCCCTAATAATAGGGACGGTTGGAGAATCATTAGTTTGTTGGAGGCCTTACATACCACCATTGATTCACTGGATTTTTCTTACCCATGTAGTTTGAAGCATTCATAACTGGGTGAGTGTTGCAGTCTGCCTGCATGGTTGTTAATAAATGACCACCAAATGGCTGAAGGGAACAATGGATTTTTTTTTTTTTACCAATAGTCTGGTTAGAGTCTGAGTCCAGCTTGACAGGAGAGCATGTGCCAACACCAGGCCAAAGGAACTGGCCACACCATGTCTACATAATGGATGAGAGAGAGATGATCCCTACTTAACAGACCAGAATGTCTAATCAAATATACACAAGGATGTAAACTCTCTCAATTAGCTACCTATATTTTATTTCAGGGCCTAATCCCGCCTACCATGGGCTGAGCCTTTCCCATCAGCTAGACAATCTCCTGTAGGTCTGTTCTGGGCCTAACTCAACCACTAATGCTCTACAAATGTGCCCAGAGCTCAAACCCTCAATTGTCAAGTTGACACCTGTGTCCAACTATGATAGTGAGGTTGTTGATCACTTCTTTCCAGAGCCTTTTTTTTTTTGGCTCCCTTATATCATATCCCCTTTCTTTATCATATCCTATATCATATCCCATTTATTTATACCCTTTAATATTTTCCTTCCATAGTTAAGCAACAGGACTTGAGAGATGCCTTATGGGTTAAACCTCTGTCTCACAAGCAAAAGGTTCTGAGTTTGGATTCTGGATCCCAAATAAAAATCCTATGCAAAATACATATATAAATAAAATTATTTAAAAAATAAAGTACACAGATTCATGGAAACTAAACAACATCCTACTGAAAAAGGAATGGGTCTGGGCAGAAATCAAAACAGGAATCAAAAATTCCTGGAACTTAATAATAATAATAAAATAAAACAGCACACCTAAATCTGTAGGGCACAATAAAGAAGTCCTAAGAGGAAAGTTTATAGTATTCTACATCCGTACCAAAAAACAGAAACATCAGAAGTAAATAACAGAAATGCAGTCTAAAGCCTTAGAGGAAAATATGTCAATTCATAAAAGGTGTCTGAAAACACCCTTCAATATTTATTGGTAATATTTTCTCAAATAAGCTTTTTGAAATCTGTACAATTAGTGCAATTGAAGAGGACTACATGCATGTGGTCACATATGGGTGCATTTGTATCTCTGTGTGTATGTGTAAATGCATGTAGATATGTGATGTGGTATGATGTGGTATATAAGTGATGATGGATGTGTTTGCACATTCATATGTGTGTATGTGCAAGTGTGTGGGGTGTTTATGTGTGGTTTGAGTAGAGGGTGTCTTAATACCTTGTATGCATTAGTGCATGTGCACATATTTATTCATGGATTCATATGTATGTATGTATGAGTGTAAGATCATTTATATATGCACATGCATTGACCTAGTGATTTTTGGTATATATGCCCCTGCATATTTTTGCAATAGTGTGATTGTGCATGTGAAATGGTATTATTTTGTTGTATTCAGGTGTTCATATGTTGGTATATATGTTTGATATGAGTGTGTATAGTCTGTAGGTATGTATTCATGAGATGGTATTGTGTGTGTGCTATGGTATGTGCATGAGAATGGTGAAAGTGCATAGATGTGTGTGTGGTGAGCATACGTGTGATATTTGTGTGTCTGTGGCATAGTTGTATGCATGCATGTGTGGTGTGGTATGCATATTTATGTATATAAATGTATATGTGGGCATGGTGCAAATACTTGTATATATGTATGTAGTGTTTATTTATGTATAACTTTATTAGTACAATTTAAAAAATCTCAAAAGTGACCATTTTCTAAATATGAAGGCAGATGTTGAGCACATGGTTTTCTTTATAACTACATAAGTTCCACCATATCTTGCATAGAACTCATTGTTTTCTTATAAGTTAAAATAATTCCTCAGTGTTTATTACTGCTTAGAAATCCAGAAATGCTAGTGTAAGATCAACTTTTGTGCTTGGCACACCAAATCAAGCTTTTATACATAATTAATCAAGTTTGGACATTTAATTTGAGGAGATGGATTGCTTGTTTCCATGTTTCATTATGTGCCTCACTTACATGTGATTAAGCTATGTATTTTCAATAGATACTTCGCTATATTTTACTTTTAGTGAGCCCTCAGAAAGTGTCCAACACGAGAATTCTTCCAAGTTTATTTTGCCAGACTAGCATGGGTACAATTTTTCTTGTGTTAAAGTGAGCTTGGAATCTGCCCACTTTAGCGTTTTCTAGGTTCATCAAAGTTTTAATGGTTTTACAGTTTTCCATGGCCATTTCCTGCCATGTTTCCAGACATGCTTTTCTTGGCTTTATCAGCATTTGCTGCTTCAAGTTAGTTATGGATAGTTAGACACTTTAAATAAGGAAGAAGTTAAAACCTTTCCATGCAAAAAATGTACTAACTAGAAAAATAAGCATTTTGCTTATTTTGATCTTAAATCTTATTTTCTTCTTAATAGTAACTTTAAACTTCCTTAGTGAATTATGCCAAGGGAACATGAAATGCCTGAATTATAAGAGCTTTGTAATATACAGAGGTCTGAAGAGAATGTTCTCTGAAAATTTTAATCTATTTGACAATTAAAACATATAACTGGCTACACAACGCACTTTGTCTCTTAAGTATTGAAGAATGTCATTTCATACTTAATATGACACACATTGACGATAGGCTTTTAAAAGGACTAACATACAAAGTTTCTGTTAATTTGGGTGAATCTTGAATAATCAATGGAAAAATATTGTATTCACAGGAAAAAGTATTGAAAAAAAATACCGTTACATGGGATTCTCTTTTTTATTATCAATGAAAAAAAAGTTACAAGGACTGGGGAGAGAGCTCGTGGGTTAAACCTTTACCTGACAAACCAGAGGACTTGAATTTTGATACCTAGATTCCATGTACAAATGTCAAGCAGATGTAGAAATGGACTGTAATGCCAACCCTAGAAGGTGAAGCCTGGGAAAACCAAAATCAAAGCAGTAAGGAGGTAAAGAAATCCAGGATGATTCCTGATGATATCCTTGGGTTCCACAGGTATACACACTTAAATGCTTTCTACATCACACACACACACACACACACACACACACACACACACACACACACACAAACAAACACACACAAATATGATGAATAAATAAAAAAGAAAAAAACACAAAACAGGACAACATTCAATGCTATATCACCATTCGATATGGCAGTAGCAATCTGAAATATTATCTAGAGAAATATTTAGAAAATACATATTCTTCTGTCTCTTAAGTAACCTCACCAATATCATGCAGAAAACAAAGAAAACCTCATGTTCCAGTATCTCTTCCCTTATGTCCCTTTGACTTCTGAGTCTGAGGAAATTTTTTCTCTTAGCTGCACAGACTTCAGTTATATATTACCCTGTAGAAAGATCCAATGTTTCACAAATCCAGTTCTTGCAGTGAGTAATTTCAATTCCTGCTGATTTATTTTGTCTCATCTGAAGTCAGCCCCACAGTATTATTAACCTGTAATTGATGAGACCACAAACACATTAAATTCAATTTTGCTTTCCTACTTGGCTAAACCTCCTACAATTATAATTTGAGTAATCAATCTGTTATTGGCAATAAAATATGGCTAGTTAATTTGTTTGAACGGGGCCACTTGAATGTCTTAATATTTACACAAACTATCATTTGAGGAATATTTTTATGATTTGAAGGAAAGGATTTTAATTAAAATTGTAGCATGTAATGCCAATGATTTTTTTCTTAAGAATCAAATTACTTTTTTCTTCAATGTCCTGGCAAATTTAAAATCAGGTTTTTTTCTTACTGTAGAGGAATATTCATGTATTAATAATTTCAGTAAAAGGATATCAAAATAATGTGAAGTGTCGCCATATGGAAAGGGATATAGCATATACTGATAAACTGTGGAAAGTTAACATGCAGAGGCTAATCCTACAGAAAATGCTGATTATGCATAGATTAATATTATTATTGCAACTTGGAAAAGTATGGAAGGTTCATAAATTTTTTGAAATATTCTCTATTTCTAGTCAAATTAGGTAATTCATTTTAAAATTTAATTCTAGCCATTTTATAATAACATGAAAACATGGATATTAATGAACTTACAGGTTATGTCAATCTTATATACATGATTCTATTAACATTTCATAATTTCATTTTTAATTTTTTCCAATTGAACAATAAAATTTGTAATTTGTGTGAATTAAGTATCCCTTATATACATGCTAACAACTAAATTAACTAAGCAAATAGGGTACCTAATGACTACTAGATTTATATAACTGTGTTGTAATTTGCCTAATTGTTGATGATAAAGTCACCATCAAACAGTTTAAGGGAACAAGGGGTTTATTCACTTACAATAGTCCAGTTACAGTTTTTAGTCCAGCTTGACAGGAGAGCTCACAACCACGACAGGACCAAGGGAACTGGCCACATGATATCCTTGTAATAACTAAGAGAGGTACAATCCTTACTCGCCAGACCAGCATGTCTGGCCAAGTACACAGAAGGAGCCAACTTCCTCAATGAACACTCTATATTTTATTCATCTGCTCTAGGCCTAGTAACACGCACCATGGGCTGGACCTTACCAATCAACTACACCATCTCTTGAAGGTTCGTTCTGGGCTGAACTCAACTACTAATTATCTACAAATGTGCCCAGAGTTTAAACTCTCAACCATCAAGTTGACACTGTAGCTAATTTTTGACAAACTGCAATCAAACTCCCTAATTTTTAAGAATTCCCTCATTCATTATGACCATAGATTCTCTCCGCCCACAGGACTACCTTTCAATTTACATGTTGAAGTAATAATTTTAGATTTCCTCATATTTATTCTCCTGATATCTGATTCTATAATTGTGATATATAATTCTGATATTTTTGCAGCAGTATTACATCTCTCTCGAATAGAAAGGCTCTGCTGGTAATTGAATTAGTTCCAATGAAAATACTGGTAAGAAATTTATGTAAATTTGTTTAATCTTGAGAGTTAGTATTGATGAAATTGACTTTTCATCTATTTGTGCTGAAGGACTAGGCCAAAATTTCTTTCTCATCAAATGAATAGCACACATTCTATTTCTAATATCTCCAGATCTCCTTTCAGAACTTTCCTTTTGGTAATTTTTGTCACTCTGATATTTCTATCCTAAATTTTATTATTTATTCCCTTTACTACTTGTGTTATTAATAAACCTGCTTCCTTCTGTTGCACAGTTTTATGTCACATTATTATGTAGTCTCTATCCTCTTTTCTCACCCTATTTCTTGGATATTTCTGAATGTATAATCTGGTGATAAATATTGTTATAATTTTCAGTTAATCCTACTGAAAAATCCAACTAAAAAGTTTATTGTATAATACTGCACTAAGTAATACTGACAATGTTGATCAACATTTTACTTATAAAAAGAAAGCTTTTTGCCTAAACTTTAGTGACAATAGGTGTTTGGTTTCTGGTTCATAAAACAGAACTCTTATTTCCTCTTACTAAACACAGTAATTACATTTTTATTGATTTGGTGTTGAAAGAACCAAGGTAGATGCTCTTATTGATGAAAGTAGTGCATTTTGTCCTAAGGAATTGTATCTTAAGAGTCGAATCTCCCAACATAATCCTCTGCAGATGGCAGAACAAATAAGAAGTATCAAGCCATTACATTTCTAGAATTACAAATCAAAAGTTTTGTTGCTTTTAGCAGTATTCAGTTTCTGTTAGTTTTCAAGCAAATTGGACTACAAGAGATCAAAGATGTGAAAAGCTTACTTGTCAACACTGATAACACAGACTATCGAGATTATAGCTGACCAAAATTCTGATTGTTTACAAACTAAGTTTTACAATTGAATGATGAGCAATGCAACAAATCATGACGTTCTATTTCTGAATAAGTGAATATAAGGAAAACAGTTCCAGCAACAGTGAGAGCAGGTTTACTTAGTCATTCCCCCCACACACACACTCTCATTGAATAAGAGGAGGCACTTTCTTCCTATGATTGGTTTAAATGTGAGATTTTTATACCAATATTGAAGTACGAGAAAAAAATATTTGACATTTTAACAGAGCCTGAAACATTGACTAGGCAAACAGAACCATGCTCAACAAACAAAAAGAATGCAAATTCCATTATTGACCTGTTGCTCTGAAATCTACGTGGGGGAATATTGTCGAGATGATGCAATCATGTAAAGCTCAACATAGCCTCGCTACTAAGTACATTTTATGAGAATAGCTTGAGGTAAAAGAAGTTAACAATAGCATGTTAATAACTAGAAAGATACATACAAATCTGTTTATCAAAGAAGGCAAATGGTGCTACTATAGTATGTGATTCCCAGAGGTTTCTACCATTTCCACAGTTTGGAACACCCAAAGATATCACAACTGTGTTCTATTATTGAAATGTTTAAGAATTACTAAATTAATTATAGTAAACCTAATTAATATTTTATATTATATATTTCTAAAACAACATAGGATGATGATATTAACAATCTAACACAAATAAGTCACTTAAGTATCATATTATAGAAATTGTGGAATACAGAAACTTTCATTGATTTTTTAATTTAGGCAAAATAATGTTATTAGAGCACTTCAGGACATATACACCATTGTGTTTTGGTATATTTGAGCTTCCATTTCCATGACTTCTTTTCCATCCCTATCACATTTTTCACTTCATCTAAATGAGCAGTCTAGATTCTGCTTTCATGTCTATATATGTGTGAGTGTCTGCATTTGTATTACAATATATATAACATTCAGCCTAATGAACATATGTGTTCATTGTGTTCAGTTCCAGGGGTGTTATGTAATTCAAAATTATTTCCATTTCTTTCTGATAGATTACTAAGTGCTTCAGTCTGTATTTTAGTTAATAAAATTTGCTAATTTTCACATTTCATTGTGCTCTAATACTCTTACTTATCATGAGAATACCTTATGTGGTATTTGTTCTAAATCAACTGATTGTTCAAATTCAATAATTTTAAAAAGTATTCAAAAAATAAGATCTATATTATTTATATATGCTTACCATATGGATAGCTAATTATCTTTTTAAAGTTTATTGAAAATTCTATTTTTCTTTTTATTTGACATTGCCCAGTAGATTGCCTATCACATATACCATCTGTATACTACATCTGGTTGAGATCTGCGCATTCTTTTTTGTGAATACTACTATATAATATGACATTATTTCACTTTTGTAATCTTAAAATCCCTGCTTAAACACTGTTTTAATGATGCATAGTGATTCATTTTCTTACAACTTCTATCAATTATCCAGAATTATCCAGAAATATTCAAATATTCCTTATGTTTAAAGAAAAACGGTATCTTACTTACATAAAGGAAGACCTTTGTCTTTATTTTGAAGAAAATACTCTGAAGAAAAGAATCCATATATGTATGGAATTACATGTGCTTTCCATAGGAAACATCTCAGTATGTCTGTATCTCCTAAATACTTTTACCAGCTCTCATTAATAAGAAAATTATTTTGGTTCATAAAATTTTTATTGTCAATTAATACATGAGCATGTGTAATTGAATTAGAAAGCTTTTACTGAAATACCATTTTATTTAATATGGAAATATTTTGTAGACCTTAACCAAGCAGGAAATATTTTAGTATTTAATTTATTGATTAATTTCATTTCTTTATATTAAAATTATTATTAAGAGAATAATTAAAATGATTTTTCAATGTATTCATCAGAGATTACATAAAAAGGAAAAAGAATAAATATGAAGTATTTTATTCCTAGATTCAAGACTGACTATAGGTGATAGTAACCAAGATAGAATGGCATTGATCAATAATTCAAACCGTAGATAAAATCAAAAGCGTAAGCAATAGAAGCTAATGTTCAGATAAATGGTTGCTTGACTTTCAATCAAAGGAATCAGCAGTATCAATCCAGATTGGCAAAATAAATATCCATTTCCTTTCTATGTGTAAATGATTTGAAATATAGCAAATGGAATACAAACACTGGAAAACAAAGCCACTGCTAGAAAACAAGAAAAACAATGCTGAGAGTGACCTTGTTATTTTAGATCAGGCAAAGTAACATTTAGAAGAAAAAAGGCAGCAGAAAAATAATGTATCAAAAGAACAGATATTTTTCCTCTTAAGTAATCATAATAAGACTTTGCATGACCTACGCAATGACCCCCAAAGTCCAGCATGGGTCACAGGCCCTAGGATCCTTAAAGTCAAGGGATTAACAGCCACAACAGTGTTCCTATACTAAAGGGAAATACAGAAAAAAGTACTTTAGGCAATGAGTCCTTATACATCATCAGAGAGTAGGAACCAGAAAGAAGTCTGACATGCACAATAAAAGATGCTCTAGGGATGGGAGGGGTACAATGGGAGTAAGGGGGGGAAGGAAGGAGAAAAGCGGGAGGGAGCAAGGGGATCCAGGGAGGGATGGAGGGAGGGAGGGGAATGGAGTACTTATCCACTTTGTATGAGTGGAAGAAATAAATAAATATTTTAAAAAGTTACTTTTAATAAACTAAGGGTTGTCATGAGGTGTGAAGTTTGAAGTTCTGAATGTCACACACAATCCTGTGTTTGTGTTTATGTGTGATGTTGTTATAAGCTTTCATGTTTACAAATGCTGTCTCTGAATACACAAATGTCTGTACATATATAAAACTCACCTAATATGTATACTAATAGCAGTGAATCCATTTTTAAAAGTGAATCGAGGATATGGACAAGTGAGAGGGAAAAAATGGTATGAGTCTGAATTTCAGTGCTCTAGTTTGTTCCTGTTTAATTTTTTGTTAACTCTACTAAAATTTTCCAGAGGTGCCAAAAGATATTTTGGATTCTGAACTGCTAAAAGGTACACTTTATATTTGACTCATTATATTTTAAGTTCCTATTTGTTAATTGTGTGTTCATGTTTGTGTGCTCACAGTCATATGCTTTCGTCACAACCTATGTACAGATGTGGGAGGATAATTTTCATGATTCAGCTGTTACTTGTCTACCTTGTGGGTTCACTTTAGAAGAGTAATTACTAATCAGAGTGCCAGTGAGATAACTTATATGTCTTACAACAAATCCCTTATTGATCCAAAGGCTTGGTAGCAAAAGCATTTATCAGCAGAAACTTCTTGGTCTTGCTGAATATAGCTGTAGCCAGTACACTTGATCATTCTGGGGTGTCCTGTGCAATCATGAACTGTAACTTGAGACTGTGAGTGAATAAATGAATAAAACTTAAAAATTAGTAAGAGTATCTTTTGTCTCCTTAATGTCAGGTATTTATAACAGTAAATAAATAGGAAACTAAGGCAATATTGAATGAACTACTTTAAAATTCTAATCTGAGAAAAGTCTCAGGACTTGTTCCCTTCAATAGTGTCATAATTAGAAGCAGGTGTCAGACTGGAGAGATGGTTTAGGAGTTAAGACTCTGTCTTGCAAGAAGAAGGTCCTGAGTTTGGATCCCTCATCCCACTAAAAAATACCAGGCAGAAAAGCCAAAGGCCTGCACTTTCTGGCCCTGGTAGGGCAGAGCCTGGGAAATCCCAGAGCTAAGCAAGGAGTTGGAAGTAATCCAGAATGATTCCAGATGTCACCACAGGGACACACAGTGCCTTCTGATACACACACACACACACACACACACACACACACACACACACACATGCATGTGCACGCCAAAAAAAAATAGAAAGGAGACTTTTGAGAAAGAATTTCTTAGTGGAAGAAAGGTGGTGACAGGGTGATATGAGGAGTGATGAAAAAACTTCATCCTAGGAAACTTTCAAAGACAAAAATTAGTGATTTTGAATGTTTGCAACTACAAAAGGCAATCAACTAAAAGTTGTAGTGGTTTGAACATCCAGTTGCACTCACAATTATAAAAAAAGAAAAGAAAAGAAAGAATCAGTGGTTGAATTAGGCCCCAAGCAACCCCACAGGAAATTTTCTAGTTGGTAGGCAAGGCCAGTCCATAGTGGGTGGTATTTTATCATGACAGGTGAATAAAATGGATGGTGCTGGTTAAGGAAGTTGACATCCTTTTTGGCTTGATATGCTGGTCTGGCAAGGAAGGATGGTCCCTCTTTTAGAGTATCCCTGTGAATATAGTGTGGCCATCTCCTTGGCCCCTGGTGATTATGTAGACTTTCCTTCAAGGATTGATTAAGAAAGGTAACCAGACTATGATAAGAGACAAGAAGATCCCTTATTCTCATAAGCTGTTTTACCCTGAATTTATAAGCAACTGTGTAGAGTAGCTGCCACTAATGATGAATTCTATCCAACATTTTGAAAAATATCATGAGCCCTTTTCAACATTTCCAAAATCCTAGAGAAAAACAAAAACTTTCAAATTAATTTTAGTAGAAATATATTACCTTCATGTCAAACTAAATAAGGACATCCAAGAAGATAATGCTCCAATATATAACCAATCTATAAATAATTACTAATTCAAAATATGGATAATTTGTCATAAAGGCACATTTACAAAATTAAATTGTGATTTCAGTATATGAGGGTATATATAATTTGTGCCTAAATTTAGTTCCTCAGTAATATAAATATCATTAAATTTGCATACAGAATTAGAATACATTTTCATTAAATTGAAACCACCATGAGAAATCTATTAACTTCTAAGATCAAACAAAAATTCTAAAATGTTGAAAGTTACATATTGTTTTAACATTTCTTAAGTAATAAATATAATCTATATATTATAAATAGTTTAATTCCCTAAAATACTGCAATTACCACAAAAAAGTAATGCAGACACAATGATCTGGGTTGGATTTTTATTATCCATAAAATAAATATGCTTAGGATAGCATTCTCTTACAAATAGCATCTGGGAGCATGAGTATTGACATTCCAGGCATAATAATGAAGGTAATATGGTTTTATGGTAGGCAATTTTTAATTAAGCTTGACCCAAGAGAGTCACCTTAGGAGGATAATTACTAGTCAGAGAGCCAGTAGGCAAGGTTGTATGTCTTTTACAAGTCCTTATTGATTTTTACTTTTCACATTGCTATTAATATGTATAAATTTACATGTTAAATATTTTGGATATTTTTCCTCATTTTTGCAGAATTTTCAAACAAAATCTATTTAAAGATAAATATTTACATAAGTCATTTTTCAAATATCATGATATAACAACAGGAAAGAAACACATAAATTGGCAATATTTTGTGGTGAGCTCTGTATTTAAATACTATGAATTTGCATTGAATAGCATAATAAATTTATTTGTGAATGTGTTCTACATACTGTTAGAATGTATTTAAGATGTAAAGGAAAATTGATAGATAGAAGACAAAGTCACAGAATATACAGTTCATATATTTTAACTTGTCAGTCAAGTGATATGAATCATGATCATCTTGAAGTTCAGTCACGGGACTTTTGTTTGTGTTTGTAGAAACAGTGAATGTATCCAGCAAAGGTGTTAAATTACATTTAACACTTGCAAAAAGTACATTGTACTTGAAAATCTATGCTTTTCTGCCTATCTGATAAAAGTTCCCCAAATATGATTGTATAGTGAAAGATTTTAAATTTGTAATTATACACAATTGATTTCATAGGTAATAGGATGTATACATATATATGGTTGATATTAAATATTATGTACTTGGTAGGTGAAGAAGAGTAAGGATGCTCTTCATAATATTATGTAGCAATGTAATTGTAATGGCATGCCACGATTTCTTAAAAAAGAAATTGTGTTTGATTTTATAGCACATATATCATATATAGTATATATAGTATATTATATAGATATATTAAAAATGGTCACATTCTAATCATAATAATATGTAGGTTTTCATAATATTATGTAGATTTGGACAAGAAGTTGACATATGAAGGTTCAGTCAGCTTACAGATCCTAAGATATTTTGTTCTTTATTTACCTGATTTGAAATGTGTCCCCCACTGTCTCATGTATTTGGGGAGCTCCTGGCACCTTTAGGAGGGTGGAGACTTGGTAAAAAAAAAAAAAAAAGGCAGTCACAGCAGGTGGGCCTTGAGTTGGGTAGCTCCACTCTGTTGGGGTTGGTCATTCTGCTCTTGAGCTTGGAGCAGTATCTCTCTGCCTCCATGAAGGACTTGACCTCTAGCTTCTGCCAGTCAACCATGCCCTTTCCATCATGACGGACTGTCTATCCCCTCTGGAACTGTAAGCTAAATAAATCTTCCTTTCTTCCTTTAAGTTGCTTGACTGAGTGTTGTCTCACAGCAACAGAGAAGAGTAACTTGTACATACACTTACTGATACTTTGTATTAGACTAATTAAATAAAATAAATGAAAACCAAAATAGGTTAACAAGGAGCTTATTGCACCTTAAATTCTTGGTTGCACTTATCAAGCTGGTAGGAGAGTTCATGCCAACATCAGTAGGGAAGGAAACTGGCTACACCATATCCATATGAATTCCTGAGAGAGGGGCACATGTCCTTATATGTCAGCATGACGCACGTATGCCAAAATACTGAATCAGCTTTCTCCATCTTATCTACCTGCCTGGAAATGGTTCCACCCACTTTCTCTTGAGTCTTCCCACATTATTTAAATAACCACCCACAAGATTTCTGAGGATTTATCTTACTTAATGCTTCTTCACAGATGTGTGTGTGTGTGTGTGTGAGTGTGTGTGTGTGAGTGTGTTTATCAGAGGGCATATGTGTCCCTGCGGAGGGTCAAGAGTGTTTTCAGGAAACTACCTGGATTGCTTCTACATCCTTTTTGCTTTGCTCTGGGACTTCCTAGGATCCGCCCACCAGGACCTGAAATGCAGGCAGACACCAGTCTCCTGCATTTTCACATGGGACTAGAGAACTGAACAAGGGACCTTCTGCATACAAGGCAGAATCTTAACCCCTGAGCCAATTTTTCAGTTCCCAGATATTGTTAATGGCTCATTCTTCCATAGTCAAGTTGACATCTTCAACATTACACTTTTCCTATAGTTAACTTGGCACAAAAATGCATTATAACTAAACCATAACTAGTCAATGTTTACATCAATTTTGTGACATAAAATACACTTGCTTCAATTTTCAAAGTTTATATTGACTAAGATATAAATGTCTACAGCCATTAACAGTTTAGTTTCATCATTTTGAATATCCAATTCAACTTTTCTTAACTGTATGTTCTTTTAAAATCAGAATAGTAAATATGTCCAGTACATAAGAGCACATGCTTCTTATTTCAAATTTGAATTATCAAGACATAGCAAGAAAATATCATATCACAGTGAAAATTAAAAACAAAGTCTACCCAGGTAAAACTGCACAATGCAGTGTTTGACTCTCATATGGACATAAAAAACGCTGTAGGATTCTATCACTCCAGATTTTTTTCTTTCACATTTTATTTTTTTCCTAATCATACAAGCCCAATAGTTACCCCTTTTCTCCTCCTCAGTCCTGCCTTGCACTCTCCCCACTTCCTCCCTTCCTTTTACTCCTCTCCCCCATCTCCCTTTCCCAGTTCCTACCCCTTCCTCCTTCCTATCCCCTAAAACTGCGTGAAACCTCCCTCCAAGTCTCGCACTAAATGGCAGAGCCTGGAGCACTCTCTTGGGCTCCCCATTAGTATGGGAACTCTATTCTGACTATTAATCCATTGCCTCTAAGGATTCTACTGTTGGAGCTTTCTCCCCTGTGATCCATGCTAGACTTTGGAGGAGGCTTTGACATGTAAGTCATTGTGCAGGTCAGGCAAGTCCAATTCTGGCTGCTGCAGCCAAAACTTGTGTGGAGTATCTTGCATATCATTGGTTCTCCCCATCTTTAGGCTCTTACAATCTTGTCACCCCCTCTTCCACAAGGTTGTCCAAGCATTAGGATGTGGAGAAATTTGGCTGGTCTGCTTTCAAGTGATTAATGTAGGGTCTTTGGTGTTCTGAATTATTGTTTGTTGTTGTTTTGCTTTTCCTGCACTGCCCTTGGCTGCATCCTGACTGATATAGATCACCTTCTAACTAAAGATAAAAGACTGTTTATATGAATATCTTAATATAGGAAGATAATCAAAGGTAGAAGAATAGGAGTAGCACACAACAGTGAAGGGAGGATCAGTGTTCCATTTACAGAATGGTTACCATCTATTTGCCAGTCCCTATACACTCCCTGATTGGAGAGATCAAACCTATTCAATAGCAAGTGACCAGGAAGGATGTGAGAGTGAGTTTCACCACATGTCTTGCTACTTAAATGCAATATTTGATAGTGGCCTATTTTCTCTACTAAAGCATTGTTCCCATCTACTTTTAGGGATTCCTTTTTCCCCTTCTTCCAGTTTATGATCTTTGTGATTACAGTAGGTATTAGAGAGATTTACTTTTGAATATGTCATTAAGTGGGTTTAGAACTAAGATCCTATTTAATGGTATATAAACTTCTGTGCCTGGGATACTTCACTCAATGTATTTTTTTCTAATTCCATACATTTTCTGGCAAATCTCATTAATTCATCTTTTTTAATACCTGAGTAGTACTCTATTTTATAAATATACCACATTTTCATTGTTCATTAGTTAAGTTGGGCATCTGGGTTGATTCCATGACTTTGCTATTGTACATAGTGCTTCAATGAACATTGTTGTGCTCATGTCACTGTAGGGAATTTCTGCATTATGTGGGATTATTCTCAGAAGTATAGTATAGTCATATGGCATTTAAATCTTTAACTTTTATAGAAATCACCATACTGATCACCAGAGTGGTTGTATAAGCCTACATTCCCATCAGCAAAGTATGAGAGTTTCCTTCTTTCCACAGTCTCTCCAGCATTTGGTGTTGTTTATATTGTGGATTTTTTTCCATCCTGACCAGGATGAGATGATGTCTCAGGGAAGTTTTGATTTGTATTTCCCTGATGGCTAGGGGTGTAGACCATTTTTTAAGATATTTGTTAGACATTTCAATTTCATCCCTGAAAAAGTTTCTTCTAAATTCTGAGGCCCATTTTTTAATTGGGCCATTTATCTCTTTGGTGTTTAGTTTTTTTAAGATCTGCCTTTTTGCTCAGTTTACAATCTCTTTATCTGAACAAAAGCTTCATTAGATCCCGTTTGTTTAGTGTTGGTTATAATGACTGTGCTATTGGATTTCTATTTAGGAACTGTTGACTTAGTCCAATTAATTCTAGGGAGTTCTCTACCTTTTCAACTAGGTTTTTATAGTCTCTGGCCTAACATTAAATTCCTTTATCCATTTGGAATACGAGTTCAGTTTGGATCTTCTACATGTGGATATCAAGTTTTGTGAAGACCATTTGTTGAAGATTCTGTTCTCTTTCAATTGAGTTTTTTGTACCCCTCTGTCAAATATCAAATGGCTGTAATTGTGTGGGCTTATGTCTGGGTCATTAACCCTTATCCATTGAACTACATGTCTATTTTGGACCCACCAAGTTGTTTGTATTACTATGGATTTGTAGTAGATTAAAAATTGATATGGTGATACCTCCAGTAGTATTTTTGTAACTCAGATTTGTTTTTGCTATTCTGGACCTTTTGTGCTTCCAGTTGAATTTTGAGATTGTTTGGTCAATTTCTTTAAAGAATTGCTTTGGGGTTTTGATTGATATAGCATTGAATCTGTATATTGCTTTTGGTAGGATGGTCGTTTTTATGATGTTGATTCTGTCAATTCATGTGTTGTAGCACTATTTAAATAATTCAAAACTTCCTGATTCAATTTAGATAAGTTGTACTTACTAAGGAATTCACCCATTTCTTTTGTGTTATCAAATGTCGTGGAGTATAAATAAAACTTTAATTCTCTGAATTTCTGGGGAATCAGTTGTGATAACTCCATTTTCATTTGTAATTTTGTTAATGTAGTTTTTCTCTCTCTTGATTTTTGGTTAATTTAGCTAGGAGTGTATCAATCATATCGGTTTTTTTCAAAGAACCAGCTTTTCATCTGATTGATTCTTGTGTAGTTTTCCTTATCTAAATTTCAGATATTTCTCCTTTGATTTTGCTACTCTCTTCTCTTCTACTGCTTTTGGGATTGAATTGTTCTGGTGTCTCTAAAGCTTTAAGCAGCATTGTTAAGTTATTTACTGTGATGTTTCTATTTTTTTTTTGATCTAGGCATTAAGAGCTATAAACTTATCTCTTAGGACAGCTTTCATAGTGTCCCAGAATTTTGATATATTATATTTTCATTATGTTCTCTTCTAGGAAATTCTGAATTTTCTTTTTTATTTCTTTCTCAACCAATTTCTCATTCAGCATTACTGTGTTTAGTTTCTAAGAGTTAGTAAATATTTTTTGCTATTTATTATGTTGTAGATATCAAGCTTTAGACCATAGTGTGTGACAGGGTACAGGCTATAATTTCAACTTTCCTGTATGTGTAGAGATTCATTTCGTGACCCAATATGTGGTCTATTTTGGGGAAAGTTCTGTATGCTGCTGAGAAGCATGTGTATTCCTTGGTGCTTGGATGGAAAGTTGGATAGATTTCTGTAAGGTCCATTTAAGTAAGGGGTTGATGTAGTTCAAATGAGTCTCTGTTGAGTTTTTGACCTGTGGATCTATCCCATGTTGAAATCCCCAACTATTATCGTTTTGGGATTGATTTCTTCTTTTAGACTCTGTAGCATTTGCTTAATGAATGTGGACAAGCCCTTGTTAGGTGCGTATATGTTCAGTATTGTGAAGTCTTCCTGGTGATTGTACCTATTACTAAAATGTAGTATCCTTCTGCAATTCTTATGATTTTCTTTGTCAGATAGAATAATTGCTACCTCTGCTTGTTTCCTGATTTTATTATTTTGAAGAATTTTTGACCAGACTTTTACTTTTAGAATGTTTTTATCTTTTGTGGTGAGATGTGTTTCCTGAAGGCATAGATGGGTTTTGATTTCTAATCCATGTCTGTAACCTGTGACTTTTGATGGTGAATTAATTCCATTGACATTTAGTGTCATAATGGAGAATGTACTTTTTTTTTTTTGGATGCAAAGTTCATTTATTGACAATTACATATATGTATATATGCTGATGCTATTAATTTTTTATTAATACATTTTAATTATTATTTCATCTCATACAAACTTATTAGGTACACCAGTTCCCTCCCTCCCTCCTCCTCCCCCCGTACTCCCTGCTCCCCCTCCGCACCCCCCTCCCTCCCCATCCCCCAGTGCCTCCCGCCCCAATTCCCAGAGAGTCCTTTCTTGTGCATGTCTGATTTTCCTCTGGGCCCTCCTCTCCGATGACATACAAGGACCCAGTGGCCTTTCCCTGAACCCTTTCCCGTGTTCCCCTTAGGTATAGCAACACTGCTGTAGCTGCCAATCCTTTGCCTCCAAGGATCTTGGTGCCTTTAGCAGATGCTAGACTTTGTGAGGTCAACAGTGTGTTGGACAATGTGCAGGGCATGCAAAGTCCAATTATGATTGCTTCAGCCCTAACTAGTATGGAGTATCTTACATATAATTGGTCCTCCCATCCTTTTGCTCTTACACTCTTACCGCCCCCTCTTCCGCAAATGTCCCTGAGCTTCAAGATGGGGAGAGATTAAGCTGGCCTAGTTCTAGGTGGTTGATATAGAGCCTCTGAAGTTCTGGATTGTGATTTGTTGATTTTCTTTTGCAGTTTTGCTGCTCCTGCAATGCCCTTCACTCCATCCTGGTGGGCATTGTATGTTACCCCCTGGCCAGAGACAAAAAGCTGTTAAACTAGAGTCTTGTGATAAAAGCACACTCAAAGGTAGATGTAATAAAAGTGGGAAACCACAGTGAGGGAGGGGTGTATCACCCATTTGCAAAATGGTTACTTTTTATCTGCCAGACTATATGCCCTCCCCTTCTGGTGAGATCACACCCCCTCAGTAGTAAAAGATCAGGAACAAAAGTCTGTGAACTTAATCAGATGACTCATTACATATTTGGGTCCTTGATGGAGGCTTATTTTCCCTGCTGTAACATGGTCCTTTCTCTCCTTGTTTCTGGTGTGGCCCTCCTACCCCATCCCTCCTGTTCATAATCCTTGCAATTACTGTCTCTAGGTGGGCTGGGTGGGTTTGGTACTAGGAGCCACATATTAGGGACTACATATGGCGCTTAATTTTCTGGGTCTGGGATACTTCACTTAATATAATTGTTTCTAATGACATCCATTACCCGGCAAATTCCAGTAATTCATCATTTTTGATGGCTGAGTAGTACTCCATTGTATAGATGTACCACTGTTTCCTTATCCACTCGTCAACTGTTGGACATTTGGGCTGATTCCATGACTTTGCTATTGTAAACAGTGCTGCTATGAACATGGTCCTGCTTGTGCTATCGAGGTGAACCTCTGCTGTATGGGGGGTTATTCCCAAAAGTGGAATCGCAGGGTCATATGGCATTTCAATCTTTAATTTCTTTAAGAATCTCCAGACGGCTCGCCAGAGTGGCTGTATGAGCCTGCATTCCCACCAGCAATGTAGGAGAGTTCCCCTTTCTCCACATCCTCTCAAACATTTGTTGTTGTTTGTATTGTGGATTTTTGCCCTCCTGACCTGGGTGAGATGATATCTCAGGGAAGTTTTGATTTGCATTTCCCTGATGGCTAAGGAAGTGGAGCATTTTTTTAAGATATTTGTTAGACATTTTAATTTCATCCCTGGTAAAGTTTCTTTTAAGTTCCAGGGCCCATTTTTTAATTGGGCCATTGGTTTCCTTGGTGTTTAGTTTTCTAAGTTCTTTGTGCACTCTGGACAGCAGAGTTCTATCAGATGTGTGGTTAGTGAAGATTTTCTCCCATTCTGTGGGTTGCTTTTGAGCTCGCATTAAAATCTCTTTATCTGAACAGAAGCTCTTTAATTTCACAAGATCCCAGCTGTTGAGAGTTGGTAGCAGTGACTGTACCATTGGATGTCTGTTTAGGAAATGTTGGCCTAGCCCAATCAGCTCGAGGGAGTTCCCTATCCTTTCAACTATGGTTTTTATAGTCTCTGGCCTGATATCAAGGTCCTTGATCCATTTGGAATTAAGTCTTGTACATGGTGACAAGTACGGGTCCAGCTTTAATCTTCTGCATGTGGAGATCCAGTTTTGCCAGCACCATTTGTTGAAGATGCTGTTCTTTTTCCATTGGATTCTTTGGGCCCCTTTGTCAAAGACCAAACGGCTGTAACTTTGTGGGCTTATATCTGGGTCTTCAATCCTTATCCATTGATCTGTGTGTCTATTTTGGAGCCAGTACCAGGCTGTCTTTACAATTATGGATTTGTAGTATAGACTAAGGTTTGGTATGGCAATACCTCCAGCTGTGTTTTTGTTACTCAGGATTGTTTTTGCTTTCCTGGGTCTTTTGTGCCTCCATATGAACTTTGAGATTGTTTGGTCAACTTCTTTGAAGAATTGCTTTGGGATTTTGATTGGTATAGCACTGAATCTGTATATTGCCTTTGGTAGGATGGTCATTTTTACGATGTTGATTCTGCCAATCCAGGAACAAGGGAGGTCTTTCCACCTTCTGGTGTCTTCTGCTATTTCTTTCTTTAGGGTTTTAAAGTTTTCATTGTAAATGTCTTTTACCTCCTTAGTTAGGTTTATCCCAAGGTATTTCATTTTTTTAAGGGCTATAGTAAATGGGATTGTTTCTCTCAAGGCTTTTTCACTTTTTTCATTCTGGGCATATAGGAAGGCCTCTGATTTTTGCACATTTATTTTGTATCTTGCCACCCTGCTGAACTTCTCAATTAGTTCCAGGAGCTTCCTGGTGGAGTTTTTGGGATCACTCAGGTATAAGATCATGTCATCTGCAAATAGGGATAGCTTGACTTCTTCCTTGCCGATTTGAATCCCTCTTATGTCCCTTTCTTGAGTTATGGCTTCAGCTAAGACTTCAAGTACAATATTGAATAGAAGTGGTGAGAGTGGACAGCCTTGTCTAGTTCCTGATCGAAGTGGGAATGCTTCCAATTGTTCCCCATTGAGCATAATCCTTGCTGTGGGCTTGTTGTATACAGCTTTTATTATATTGATAAAGGTTCCTTCCATTCCTACTGTCTCTAGCGTTTTGATCATAAAAGGCTGTTGGATCTTGTCAAAAGCTTTTTCTGCATCTATTGAGAGTATCATGTGGTCTTGGACTTTAGACTGGTTTACATGATGAATTACATTTATTGATTTGCGTATGTTGAACCAACCTTGTGTGCCGGAGATGAAGCCTACTTGGTCCCCGTGAATGATCTTTTTAATATGTTTTTGAATCCGAGTTGCTAAGACTTTGTTGAGAATCTTTGCGTCTGTGTTCATCAGGGACATCGACCTATAGTTTTCTTTTTTAAGTGAATCTTTATTAGGTTTTGGGATTAAAACGATATTAGCTTCATAGAAGGAATTTGGTAGTGTTCCTTCCTTTGCTATTTGATGGAACAGTTTAAGGAGTATTGGTGTTATTAACTCCTTAAATGCCGGGTGAACTCTGTGCTGAATCCATCTGGTCCAGGGCATTTTTTGGTGGGAAGATTCGAGATTACTTCCTCAATTTCCTTATATGTTATAGGACTATTTAAATAATTCACAACTTCCTGATTCAATTTAGGTAAGTTGTGTTTACTTAGAAATTCATCCATCTCTTTTGTGTTGTCCAACTTCACAGAGTATAAGTTTTTGAAATATGATGTTATTATTCTCTGGATTTCTTGGGTATCAGTAGTGATAACTCCAAGTTCATTTCTAATTTTGTTAATTTGGGTTTTCTTTCTCTTGCTTTTGGTTAATTTAGCTAGGGGTGTATCAATCTTATTGATTTTTTCAAAGAACCAGCTTTTTGACTGGTTGTTTTTTTTTCTATCGTTTTCTTAGTCTCGATTCCAGTTATTTCTCCCCTTATTTCACTAATCTCCTCTCTTCTACTACTTTTGGGATCAGATTGCTCTACTTTCTCTAAAGCTTTAAGCTGCATTGTTAAGTTGTTTATTTCTGATGTTTCCATTTTTTTGATGTAGGCATTAAGAGCTATGAACTTACCTCTTAGAACAGCTTTCATTGTGTCCCAGAGATTTTGGTAAGTTGTGTTTTCGTTATCATTCACTTTCAGGAAATCTTGAATTTCCTTTTTAATTTCTTCCTGAATCCAGTTCTCATTCAGCATCACATTGTTAAGTTTCCAGGAGTTAGTGTATTTTCTCTTGTTTGATGTGTTGTGGATGTCCAGCTTTAGGCCGTGGTTATCTGATAGGGCACAGGTTAGAATTTCAACTTTCTTGTATATGTGTAGATTCATTTTGTGGCCCAATATGTGATCTATTTTGGAGAAAGTTCCATGTGCTGCTGAGAAAAATGTGTATTCTTTGGTGCGTGGGTGAAAAGTTCGATAGAGATCTGTAAGGTCCATTTCTTTCAGGGTTTGATTAAGTTCCAAAGTGTCTCTGTTAAGCTTTTGACCTGTTTATCAATCCCATGTTGAGAGGGCAGTGTTGAAGTCCCCAAGAATTATCGTTTGGGGGTTGATTTCATGCTTTAGACGCTGTAGGGTTTTCTTAATGAATGTGGAGGGGCCCGTATTGGGTGCATATATGTTCAGTATTGTGAAGTCTTCCTGGTGAATTGTACCTGTGACTAAAATGTAGTATCCACCCGTGTCTCTTATAATTTTCTTTGGTTTGAAGTCCACTTTGTCTGATAGCATAATGGCTACCCCTGCCTGTTTTCTGCTTCCATTTGCTTGTAGAATTGTTGACCAGCCTTTTATTTTTAGAGCATGCCTATCTTTTGTGATTAGATGGGTTTCTGCAGGCAGCAGATTGATGGATTGTGATTTTTAATCCAAGTTTGTAATCTGTGTCTCTTGATCGGTGATTTAATTCCATTAACATTTAGTGTCATAATGGAGAAACTATTTTTAATTCCAGACATTTATTATGTTTAGTAGTTTTTATAAGTATATTGCTTTGCTTTTAATGGTGTTATATTTGCCTTCTTTTCTCCTGGATATGCCTGTTTTTTTCTTCATGCTTAAGTATCATTTCTAGCATTTTTTGAAGGCCTGGTTTGGTGGACATGTATCCCTTCAAGTTGTCTTTGTGCTGGAAAATTTTTCTTTCTCCCTCGATCATGACTGATAGTTTTGCAGGGTAAATCAGCCTGGGTTGACATTTTTGCTCATTCAATACTTGAAGTATGTCTCTCCAAGCTCTTCTTGCTTTTACTGTTTCGACTGAGAAGTCATTTGTTATTTTAATAGGTTTACCTTTAAAAGACTTGTTTTTTCTCCCTTGAAGCTCTCAGCACCAGTTCTTTATCTTGAATGTGGAGTGTTTCTATTTTGGTCATATCTGTTTGGGGTGCGGAATGCCTCTTGTACATGGATGGGCCTGTCTTTTTTTAGATGAGGAAAGTTTTCCTTGATGATCGGTTGAAAAATTTCCTCAGGGGTGGTATTTTGAGATTCTTGCTCTGGTATTCCATGAATACGCATGTTAGGCTTCTTCAGGGTGTCTTTTGGATATTTCTCTCAAGTATCTTTTTGGCTTTAACAACCTCTTCCATTGAGCTGGTTAATACTCCCACTTTATCTTCAAGGTCTGAAATTCTGTTTTCTGCTTCGTTAGTTTTGTTGATAAGACTCTCTGTGGCGTTCTGGGTTGAAGATAACTTGTCTTGTATCTCAGTTTTAAACTCTGCTTGAGTTTGTTTTAAGTGCTCTATGCCAGTTTTTGTTTCTTGCACTGTTTTTCTCAACTCTTCTAAATGTCTGTTGTGTTCCTCTTCAAAGTGATTGATTCGATTATGTAATTCCTCCCTGTTTTCCTCTTTCATAGTATTGAACATGGTAATGATCATATTTTGAAAGTCGTTTCCTGGGTGAGGCTTTCTTGGCCTTTATCCGCAGGTTTGTTCTGGTTGGAGTCTAACATTATGGGATTAATTTCTTCAGTGGGAAATTTGTTTACTTGAGTGTTGCTTCTCATGGATTTGCATTTTGACTTTGCTATTGTCGTTTTAACTCTTAAGATCTTTCATTTCACTAAACTGAATTATTTGGCCTGGGGTTCTGGGGGTGGGCAGGGACAGAGCTTACCTAGGTCGAGGGTGAGGTCCGGCTGGACCGTGGCGCATCCCGACGGGCAGAGCAGGGTGGGGTGAAAGGGAGGATGGGGGTGTCGGCGTGGAGTCACTTAACCCGAGGGCAGCTGGGGCGGGGCCCGGGCGCAGGGGGAGGTCCCCCTCATCCCTCGGCCCCGCGTGTGGCTCCAGCTGGGTCCTGGGAGTCGGACCCAGGTCCCTGTGGGCTGACCTGGGGTCCTGGTGGGCGGGCGCGGGCGGAGACTTACCTAAGAGGGGGGGCTGGACCGCGCGCGTCTGGACCGGCAGAGCGGGGTGGGGTGAAGCGGGAGAACGTACTTTTAATTCCTGACTTTTTTTGTGTTTAGTGACTTTCATAAGTTTATTATTTAGCTTGTAGGTTGTAATGGTATTATACTTCCCTTTTGTACTCCTGGATATTGCTTATTCTTTTCTTCAAGCTTGAGTATCTTTTCTAGCATTTTCTAAAGGCCTCATTTATTGGTCATGTAAGCCTTGAAGTTGTCTTTATGGTGGAAAATTTTTCTTTTACCCTTGATCATGACTGATAGTTTTGCTGAGTATATCGGCCTGGATTGACATTTGTGCTCATTCAATATTTGAAGTATGTCTCTCCAAGCTCTTCTGGTTTTAACAGTTTCCTTTGAAAAATAAATTTTTATTATAATTGGTTATCTTTAAAAGTGACTTGTATTTTTTCTTTTGAAGCTTTCAGCACATTTTCTTTGTCTTGCATGTACAGTGTTTTGACTATTATTAACAGTGATGAGTTTCTATTTTGGTCATATCTATTTGGAGTGAGAAATGCCTCTTATATTTGGAAGGCCTCTCTTTCCTTAGATGAGGAAAGTTTTTCTTCATGATAATTTGACAAATTTCTTCAGGTGTGGTATAGTGGGATTCCATGAATGTGCATGTTAGGCTTCTTCAAGGTGTCCCACAACTATGGCATATTCCGCTCAAGTATTTTTTTTGTCTTTCAGAACCTCTTCAATTGAACTGATTAGTTCTTCCACTTTGTCTTCAAGATCTGATATTTCTATTTTCTGCTTCAGTAGTTCTGCTGATAAGACTCGCTGTTGAGTTCTGGGTTGAAGATTGCTGGACTTTTAGTTAGAATTTAAACTCTGCTAGATATTGTAATTGTTTTATGCCTATTTTTGTTTCTTCAACTACTTTTTGCATCTTCTCCAAGTGCCTGTTGTGTTCCTGTTCAAAGTGTTTGATGCAATTTTTTAACTCCTCCTGGATTTCCTCTTTCATTATTTTGATCATCGATCAGGCTTTGGAAATCATTATCTTGGGTATGAATTTCTTGGCTATTTTCTGTGAGTTCTGGTTGGATCCCATCAATCATTATAGTGTTGATTCTTTTGGTAGGAAATTTGTTGTCTTGATTTCTACTTCTCATGGATTTGCGCTGTGGCCTGAGCATTTTTGTTTTACCTCTTACGTCCTTCTTTTTATTTTTTGTGTGTTTTTGGCTGAGCTGAATTAGACAGTATTACTATACTTGAGCAGTTATTGCTAGCGTTTGCCTTGGATTTGGATATCTTGTCTGGTGTTGGTGTTATTTCCTATATGAGACTATTGGACTGTTAGTATACCAATTAAGGTGGCTTTAGTAGACAGGGATTGAAGATTTGTATGCTTGTACACTTTTTAGGTTTACTTCCTTGGTGACATGTGAGGGTTAATGGAATAGTTTATATGGAAATGTTAAACTGTACTGACTAATAATTGCATGGAGTAAGATGGTAAAAAGTTTTTACTTATCTTAGAGCTAGATTTGAAGATTCTTTCCAATATGATGGGATGATTTTGGAGGACCTCAGATAAATGGTGTTGGTCCCTAGCCCTTTGCTTGGATTTTCTCTGGCTTCTGTTGAATTCTGAGGAACAAGGAGTTCATCCTAGTCCAGGTCCAGGTCCAGGTCCAGATCTGAGGCAGAAAGGCAGGGTGGCTTAGGAGCAGGAGCTCTGCTCTGGTTGGGTCCAGGGCAGAAAGTATCACTCCAGATTAATAACTAACAAGACAAGTAGCTTTGATCTAGACCTTCTTTGATCTACACATGAAACCTTCTTCAAAATATTTCCAATGATTTTAGTGTTGCTAACCAATATCATGGATTCAACATTGCTAGCATAATCTTCTCCTTTCTTTGGAAAAATTCCAAAGAAAGTATAGTATTAGTTACGTCTTCTGGTTGCTGAATAAATGCAGGACCCAAGCAGTGTATGGGAATAAGAGGTTTAATTCAGTTTAAGAACCTCAGTTACAGGCATGGGATGGCAGATGATTTCAAATCACCACAAGAGCCAGGGAAACTGTCCATTCTTTATCCAAAGGAAGAGCTGAGCAGAGGGACATACTTTCTCACTTGCTAACAGGTCTGTATACCTGTATGTCAGAATATTTAATCACCTCTCTCCACTAATGTACTTATTCAGGGAATAATCACCTTCCATAGGCTTGCTGAGGGTTTGCCTTAACTTAATAACACTAATTCAATTTTACCTAAGCTTTGCCTTCAGTTATCAATTCTCAGCAGCATATTGCTATCATATTACACATATGTGCTATTAAACTAAAACTCAAATAATTCTTCTGAGCTCCCAAAACTAAACTGGGGAATAAATGATAGACTTCGGCTAATATTTACTGAAAATTTCTTTGCTATTTCAATGCCAACACATTAAAATATTATTTTGTCTTTAATTCAATGGATGAATGGATGACTTAACCATATTCTTGTTTTAAGCACCTATTTATCTTTTAAAAATAAATGCTTAGGGGTTTAGGGGGCTGGAGAGGTGGCTCAGGGGTTAAGCCTCGGCCTTGCAGGCAGAAGATCCTGAGTTCGGATCCTAGACCACTGCCCTTTTCAATCTACTAAGCTATTGAAAAATTTAATACAATCACATCGTTCATGTGGTAGTATCAATTAATCAGATGTTTTCTGTAAAGTTCACTTAGTAGAAATATTTGAAATGTCAAATTTTCTAAAATGTTTTTCCTTTAAAATTTTAATTTTGCAGTTTAATGATCTGCATTCCCCATGTTATACCTGAAGTAGGTCAAAAGTAGATATCATATGAACACTAAAATCTACTGCTTCTAAGATTGCATCATGTGATTTGAGCATTGCATTGCCAACATTTTTGATAAGGTATATTCAAAAGTTATTTTTATCTAACTTATAATTGATTTTGTAATTGACAAAGTTTACCATGTTGAGCATCTGCTTTTAGTCAATAAATAGAATACACACATTGCATGGAAAACATTGAAAATTGATTTTTACAAGATGCAAAACATGGATTTATTTTCAGCAAACCTTTATTGAAGTAACTAATATAATAATGATATAAATCTTTCTGTTTAAATGCTTGAGTCCAATATATTTTCAGTTCTCATTTGAGTTTGGGAAGTGTCTCTGTGAATAGAAATTATTCATAAATAATTATTCATAAACATGTGAAATGCATTATTTAACATTTATCAAATAACTTTATTATTGTGCAAATTCAGACATTTATACATTTCCAGTTACATCTAAAAAGATGAAAAATAGTGAAAATAACGAATTATAAACAAAATACAATTTTCACTGCATGTCTTACATTTTTGAGTTTTGAAAAATGTTTCTCCTTTTTCTCTTACTACATTTAATAAATCAAGTGAATTTCCAGGCAAACCCTGTGTTACTCTACATTAATTCAGAGACACAAAGAATGGGAGAAGGTGTATACAGTGTATATCATTCAATGGTGGTGAACATGTAGAGATAAAAGTTCAAAAAATATAAACAGAAATAAAGAAGAATGACATTATGTAAGAAGTGAGTGATTCACATGGAAGAGAATATTATTTTGGTAATAATTTTTACTGTTCAATCATATAATGAAGCATGGCGTCAAGGCAATACCTAGGTGAATATTTACGTCTTTGCCAACATAGTTAGAAATGGTTTTAAACTGTGAAAGACATGGCTCTGTATTCTCTTCTGCAATGTTTAATGTTAAAATTTTAGAAATTGGTATTATCATCACCTTTAGCTTTAAAGCAAACAATAAGGACTCTGCAAACTGATTTGTGTTTAGTAGCAATAATATTTTCACCACAAAGTATAATAATGAGCTCAGGTATTAGGATGAAGCTTTTCACTGAAAATAAACAAAACAACAAGCAAACAGTATGTATTTACAAACTACAAAGCTAAATGTGAACAAAATAGCTCATCTAGTGGAGTCAGGATGGTCATGATGTGCCCATGAAATCAATCAGTAATTCAAATGAAGATATGTGGTTTTCTTTCCAAAAAAGAAATAGTAACTGCATTCCATCCTCTGTTGAGATGTTTAGTTTCTCCTCACAGGCAAGAATATAGAGACATGATATCAAAAGCTTTTTAATTTGTTTTTATATTTTACATTTTGACTTATTTAACTATTTTAATTCTTTAACACACTCGTATATAAATAAAATAAATTCATGTGTTTTTATGCTTACTCCCCAATCCCATTCCCTGTCAGTCCTGTCTCACTTAATAACTACTCTTTCTCACTGAGTCTTCTTTCCACTTTCATGTCTATTTGCATGTGTAACTCACTAGAGTCCATCTTGAATGACTGAAATGTTAAATGTCTACATAGCTGCTGGGTCAGTGATGGCTAATGAGTGAGTAAATAAGCTTCCTCCTACTCTCTGGCATTAACCTTAAGTAGTCTCTCAGGAGGCATAGTGTTCTTGAGATATTTACTTATGTATAATGAAATGTTGATAGGTATAAAATCCTTCAAGTTACTCTATGGGAAGGTCAGTATCTAAGATGTTCTTTTTTTACATTGCTTAAGCATTTTCACTGTTAAGTAGTTGAAAAAAATACAAGCAACTTTAATGGATGCACTATTTAATGTATATAAGTATGTGTGTTTTATGCATATAAGTGAAAGTATGTGGTATGGGTGTTTCAAGTGTGGGGGGAGTCCTGAGCATGCATGCAAAGGATTTGAATGCAGTAGTGTCTGAGGACCTGTCTAGTTATACTGCTGTGCAGAAAAAGTGTAGAAGCCTTCAACATAATGGTGAACAAGAAAATAAGAGCATTTTCTCCCTTTTCTCCTTTTCCTTCATTTTTAACTTTTTGAGTTTCCTATGAATGAAAACTCTTATTATCATTTAACAATTTCATAAAATATGCATACGTTTTCATGATATTGCTATATTTGTAGAATATAGATTTTGAATGATGATTGAAAAAAAGAAAGGTGAGACTCTGGTTCTCGAATAAGTATCAAAAAATGTGATGAATCCCTGAAGGTCTTATGTCTCATGTATTTGCATAATTACTCATGTTTCAAATATTCAACTTCATGAACTTTTGCCTCAAACAGATTATTCAGTAGCTGTGTTTTAATTTTCAAGATACTCTACAAAATTTATGTGCCTTGAGAGAGAAAACAGGAGATAAGGTGAGATTTCAATGAACTTACATATTTAGAAAAACTGAATTGGATAATATCAGGTAATCAGAATAGGATTGTATTGACTTGGGAGCATAGTGTTGCCAACATAGATGTTGAGGAAACTCCTGTCTGTCTGTCTGTCTGTCTATCTATCTATCTATCTATCTATCTATCTATCATCTATTATCTATCTATCTTCTATCTACCGAGTGAGGTAGTTAACTTGAATGAAGATTGTGAAACATTTTTGTCATTACATGTTATAAAGTGCTAATATATGTTGAACATATTAACACTTGACATTGCTCAATATTAAGCAGATGAAAAAATATAAACAATTTTAATGGATATTATATTTAATATATATAATTAATTACAATCTACACTCCCTAAGATAGTATATGTGTTATATGCAAATAGATGAAAGCCTGTGGTATGGGTTTGGCAAGTGCATATGTAGGAGAGTCTTCGGGTGGGCCTTGAGTTCGTTAGTCATGCCCCATTTGAGTGAATGAATCTGCTCTTGAGCTTGCAGCAGCTCTTAGTCTGCGGTAATTTAGGCTGCCCCTGGATTTTTCTGCCAACCATGACTTTTCCACCATAATGGGTTTTATATTCCTTCTGAAGCTGTAAGCTGAATAAATCTACCCTTTCTTCCGATAAGTTGTTTGAGTCTAAGTGGTGTCTCCCAGCAACAGAGAAGAGTAACTAAAAAACCAGTGCGCTCTCTCTGGCACTTACATTATCAGCATCTTTATTTCCTAGACATGCAATTGAATTTTGGAAAAACTTAGCAATCTGCTACACGTGACTTACAAAATAATGTCTAATTTCAAATATCTTTCTTTCTAAATCCTGGTGACATTGAGCATAATTAATTCTGGTCTCACTATAGTATATATGAGTGAAAGAAAAAAACTGTGCTTTAAAAAACAAAAAGTATGAGAGATAAAGTAATGTGAGGAATAGATCATAACTTGTGCAGTGTAATTTCCTCATCTGGGAAGGACAGCAAACAGATTACATTAAATATATTGAATTTTGTGTTCAACGAGTGATGTTTATTTGAAAAGACAAGACAGTTCCTATTATTAGGGAAGCTAATGTGTTGTGAAATGCGTCTTCAAATTTAAAAGATTCCTTATTCAAACTATTAGCATTGCTATTGATTTAGTTAATAAATTACATGTGTCATAAGAAATGATATTCTGACTGATTTGGGCTTCAATTCCCTTTCTTAGCCAAATAGATACATGTGTTAGTTAGGTCACTTAAATTTTGCAAATCTACTATGTCAGATTTCAAATTTTATTTTCAAGTTAGAAGTACAAATGTGTCATCTTTCTGTTTCTTCCTGAATATGTTAGTGTTGCTATCACTTCTATATTTTAATGTATCAGTCTTGACACATTCCAGTATTAGTTTCTCTCATGTTTTCCCTCATTGTAGTTCTAACTGAATGAAGTGGTGGTTGACTCCCTTCTCATTTCTACGAAGATTTTTCTGTAATCTTATCATAGTCTATTTGTTTTATTCTGTTTTCCCTTCACACATTTCTTCAATGCAATCTCATGTGAATATCAGTTAGTATACTGGCTTACTTATTTTTTCTAGATTTCCAACAGCAATACTAACTAACTAGAAAGAATATAAGTCCCACATCATCCTATAGAAATGTATTAATACAGATTAATTACTTGGTATTGAACTTTTTCAAAGTTGAGAGAGAAAGAGAGAGAGAGAGGGAACAGAGAGATAAGCAGACAGTGAGTATACATTTCACTCTGTCTCCTGTCTCCGCTATTTGCTTTTTAAAATGTAAATATTCAAATTTCAGAAAACATTAAAAGGGAAGATAATTGTTTGCTGTCAATTCATTAGACTCATTTTTTATGTACTTAGTATTTATTTTCTTTATTTTCTTTATTGGTAAACAACTTCAGAATGTTATAAAGTTATTGAATTTTGTAAAAATTTTAGAGCTCTAGTTTTTTAATAAAATCTGAGACTAATGTGCAAATATTAACAGATTCTTCTTTCCAAAAGATTGTCAAGTCATTGTGCTCAAATGACTAAATAAAAATTGAACTAAAATTTTCTAAAGTATCCATTTTGTAAAATAAATATTTATGGCCATTTTAATATGTACTGTATGTACTCTGAACTACTATATCTAATATCTGCATACTTATAAATAATATTTTGATGTGGCTCTTGAAGTTGTGAAACTTAGCCATTAAGAATGATTATTGAATATTTAATAATTAAACCATAATGGAGTTTTTGTTTGGGAAGCAATCATAAGGTTTAAATTTAATCAGTAGTTTTCAGAAAAGAAATTAAAAAAAAAAACCTATACCTGAAAAGTGATAGAATCATGACAATTCAAATACTGTGAATCACATCAGTCATTCAACCTTTTAGAATTCAAGCAGACTAAATTCACATCATTAAGAGAAAAGGTGAGGGTACTGCATTGTAGATGACTACACACTTTGTGGTTTTTAGACCATTCATGTTCATTAACCCACATTCCTTTGAGGACAGACATGTTAGAGCTTCCAGCACTGTTACTCTCAAGAGGTGATACTGAGAACACTAGACTGAGAACCTTCATGCTGGCAGTATTCCAACTAAATCATTTTAAGGGATTTCACTTGATTAAATCTTTCCAACAGAAGGAATATCCGTTTTGATTAACATAAATTAAGCTGATTTAATTTAATTTACTTGCATGTGCAAAATCACCTCACCTTTGTCATATCATATCATAATAATCATAAATGTAATCTACACTCAAAATAGATGGATAACTATGAATAACACATGGAAAAATGGTGGTCCCTAGGTTGTGGGCCATATAGCTTGCAATCACAAAAGCTTAGCTATCACAAGAAGCAATCCATTACATCTATGACAAGTAGATCTCACAAAGAAATCCAAAAGAAACTTTCAAATTTCTCTCAGTGATTCAATAGTGCTTTCAATTTTGATATATTCACTGCCTTATCATAGGGTGAATCTTTTCAACATCACTTGCAATCTTTCTTCTTCCAAAGGACTTCAATCTATTACTCCTCTGTCTCTCAATTGTAGGTATTATTCTTTACCTATCCTACAGTACCTAAGAACCACAGAAATATAACATCACATGCAAATGTGTAATCATATGAAAGAGTGGAAATATAGAATTAATTTTGAAGGCATACATTTTTTCAATTAACATTAAATAAAGTTAATCATCATAAAGTATACTATGTAAATATTTTCAATATACAAGAATTTTTTTAAAGAAACCACTTTTAGGAACAATGGAAACTACTTTGTGGCAAACAAACATAGTAGCACACTGCTTTACCAAATCCCAGTTCTACCTTCATATTATTACACTATCCATCAGTTTTGAAGATTTATTTATAAAATGCTAATCTATCTTTTCCTCATAGTAAACTTGAGGACTAACATTCTCTTTCAAATATGATTTTAATTGTTAATTTCCGTTCCATTACACATTCGGGGATCAACATCACAAACATCATAAAATCCAGAATTGTTTTCTCTCCATAGCAATACAGTAGATCAAAGTCTAATGAGTACAGTATTAACTATTTATTTGCTATTAGAATTCACTGTCTGTAACTTGCTTTTGTGAGAGGAATTATGGCTTTTTTAGCATGGTTATGGTGTATCATTTATAGTTACTAGCCCTTATTATAAATTCATGGAATTTAATGCGCTGTAGTCAGTGGATTTAATAAATGTTCTGCTTTTTCAAAAATGTTTCACAGAGTTTTCAAATTAATAGCAGGAAAACAAGAGGGCTGTAGTAACTCTTTCACCTATTGTTATTAAGTGGTGCTAATTTTTGGTAGTTATTCTAACCTCTCCAACAGAAATGTGAAACATAATGTTTTATAAATGATTGCAGACACATTTGAAAATGTAATATGGCACATAAATGTTAAATTATCCCTGTAACAAGCAGTAAACAATGCCAAACTGTCCTGGCAATAAATGTCAGACTATAGGATTATTTCTGTGAATGTAGTGATGTCTCATCTCTGTGTGTTATGATGGTTGAAACGGCTAAGGTTATTTGTTTACTTTGAGTAAAATACAGCAACCTCCTATAGTTTTCTGTTACTCAGAATATGTATTGTGTGCACAGTAATTCTAAAAGAAAATTAAGGAATAGTGTAAAAATGAATTTAAGAAGATGACAAATTTCAAAATTAGGTGTCAATTGGTCACATTATTATGATATGAAGAGGGCACAGAATTCAATGAAGTAAGATACAAATTAATGGAATCATAAGAGAAAAGGAAAGGTTTATCATAACTATTGCTTGATAAGAGACTTGAACTGAAGCAGTAGACACTGATATTGTCATATTGAAAATATTAGCTAATAGTGTCCTCTATGAAAGAAGACTTCAGTGAAGTCTTAAGAAAACTGAAAGACTGGATCAAAAAATCTGAAACCCTAAATGAGTAATGATTGAGATATGCTAGTGATACAATAATGACATTTCTGTGTGCACACCTCCCCACACACAACAGTCTACTGTCTTGTGAAGAAACCTTTGTGTACTTGTTGGAATGTATGTGTAAATAACAGGAGGATCAGTGAGTACATTTAGTTGGATCTGATTTTCCACTGTCTCAATTATTTCATAGGTTACTGATAAATTCATGTCAAAATGAGTTATGGGAAAAAAGGATTCTATTGTAGCTTACAATTGTCTGGTTACATTTGTTAGTCCATCATGAAAGAAGAGCTCGTATCAACACCATGGACTGAGGAAAAAGACCATAACATATCCACCAGACTGTTGAAAGCAAATAAGTATGACAAACAATGCCAACTTCCTGAACTATATCTGACTATCTTATTTACCTGCCCAAAGGAATAGTTCCATCCACTAAGGGATGGTCTTCCCTATCAACTGCACAATCTCATGCAGGTGTGTTCAGGGTTTAACTCAGATACTAATTAATTCCTCATAGACTGGCCCAAAGCTTACCCTACCATTATGAATCTGATACCTCTATCTAACTATCACATCTATCTATCCTCCTTTCTTTAATTTCTGTGGTTTTAGCATCTTTAACTCGATAGCATACGTTTAACCAGTCAATAAAAATAAACCTTATTGGTCTAAAAGACATATGCTCAAAGCTTCTGGTAAGAGCCCAGCTCAGGAAAGAAAAACACAGAGTAACATAAGACCATAAGAAAGATACACTGACCATGACATTCCTCCTTAAGGAGTACTGATCATATGAAGAGAGTTAATTTATGAGACAGTGACAAGATATCAAATAAACATCATAAAAACAGGAATAAGCAATATGAGAGGATAATTTTTTTCTCTTGAAAGGGGGGCTTGCTTTGTACACTAATGAACTATATATACCCTCCTAGATCCTAGGTAGTTTATTATTTGTTCCTGTGAGGATTTTTGTGTGGATATGTATATAATCAGGTGTCCTATGACACGTCTGTGGAGGTCAAAGGATAACTTGTAGGAGTTGTTTCTCTCCTTTTACCACGTGGGTACTCAGAATCTAACTTAGAATGCTCTGTTGGGAGCCAAGGGCCAATTTTCAGATACAGATCAAGAAAGTTTAAAAGTTTAATTAACATAGATTAAATTATCTTTAAAAGTATGGTCAACATTAAACAAAAAGACTGATCGAAACCTCAGCTTTGGTCAATCATACCTTTCAAATATTCTAGAACCTAAAGTTAAAGAAAAACTGAAAACTGACAGGAAATATGAAAACTAAATAGAGGCTAAACAGAGAAAATGTAACAGAAAAACAAGTGTAATCTTATGCATAATGAATAAAAATGAGAATTACAAATCTTTGATAAAGTAGAGCAAAATAATAGTAGAAGGAAACTGTCAGATGCCAAAAATCAGAAGCCAAGAATCATCGGACATCTCATCTGCAGCTCTGCAGCTAGTACAGAAAGGACAGAAGTTATAGAAAGAAGAGAAAACAGAGTGGCAACATTTTCAGAGTTGAACAAAGGATGACTGGCATGGTACATGAGATGCAGCCCACAGTGAAGAATATCTATATTGTGTTCCCAGTAAGTAGTTGTAGAAGATGATAGATCTCTCAGGTCATCTCTCTCTCTCTCTCTCTCTCTCTCTCTCTCTCTCTCTCTCTCTCTCTTCTCTCTCTCTCTCTCTGTTTATCTATCTATCTATCTAATTCCCTTCCTAGTTCTCAGAAGCTTATCCTTGATTTCTCCTCATTCTCTGAAATTATCATCTTAGTCTTTCTCTCCTTTTTGTCCCCCAGCCCTTTCCTCTTCTCTGCACTTATTTTATGTTGGAGTCTAGTATATGTTGCCTAACACTTTATCTCTGCAATATGATGTAATGTGCAAAATTCACACCTCCAACTTACATATTGGAGTTATAAAAATATTTGAAACCTCAAAGTGTTTTAAGTAAATCTTTAATTTATGTTAAGCATGTTCACAGTAAGATTTGAACATTGGATTCACTTTTTTCTTGTTAAAATCCTTGATGTTATCTTTTTATCTCACATGTTAAATCTGTATACTATATAATATACATTTGAAATATTTCTATATATGAGAATTGATAATGACTGATCTATTCTTACATCATCTTTATTTATGATCCTATCACAGTTCTTACTCACTTTACTTTCCATGGAGTAGGTCGATTTTATTTTTCCTATCAATCATTTATCCTTTTCATTCATTAACCTTTCATACTTTCCACTTTGCATTATAGGAAATAGTGGGGATTTCTCGCTGTAGGCTCTGAAGCATGTAGATAATGTAGCCATCAAGTTTTTTCCCTTCTTCTATCAATTGCTGATCTTGCTCTCCATTCCATCAAATCTAGCCTCTTTACTCAATTTCCAAACAATTACTCCATTTTCATGCCACCTAGATTTTTAAATGAATCATTGTTTGTTTAGAATGATAAATCTTATTTTAAGATTTTTATTTTGAGAGAAAAATTTTGTCATTTTCTTTCCCTATAATTTTATCTCACACTTCCACATTTTTCCACTGAGAATGTTCTTCTTACCAACACGTTTCCCTCCTCTGTTTTTGCTTGTTTGAATCTCTGATGCACAACACTGCAGCACTGTGATGTATCAGTGTCCTAGGCTTCCTCTTTTCCCACAGAGAGCTAAGCTGATATAAGCTTTTAACTCATCCATGATATAATATTATTAAACCAAATCTTGGGATATTTTGCTTGAACAGGTAAAAACAGTGCAGCAAGTTTATGGGTGAAGTGGACTGATGTTCAGAAGACACTGATTAATAGTTTTCCCCTTCAAACTCTGGTTCTTATTTCTAAGATGTTCCTGAAGCTTTGGAGAGTGGTTTGTGAGTAGAGATTTGTATAGAGTTTCAGGTCTAGTTAGAGAACTGGTATGTCACAGCTGATATAGACACTGCATTTGTTATCATGGATAAGAGAATTGTGAAATCCTGACACCTTTGCCTGTTTCAGAATAATGTGCAGCAAAGAAAATGCATGAAAGAAAAAAAGTAGAACATTCCCTTTTCTATATATGTATTGACTAGTACCAGCTGAACATTCATTTCTTCATTTGTGGTCAGTTATAGGACCTGTACTTGAAAAAAAAGTTGTGACCAAAGTCATTTGCAAGTCTGTCATATCTGGATGTTTAAAATGTTGCATATACGTTGTTGAAAATTGATCCTGGTTTTTACTGAATTTTGCTAGATCTGAAGTTTATATCATTACCACCAGATCTCCAGATATGTCTTGACTTTTTCGCAGTATGGTAACTTAAACACAAAAAAATGGCTATATGGATTTATACCAGACACAAAAGGTTGGTTCAACATACAAAAGGTTGGTTCAACATACAAAAATAAATAATTATAATTCAGCATATAACAAATGAAAAGACTGAAGCTACATGACTCTCAAGATAGATAGAAAAAAAATTTGACAAAATCCAACATTCCTTTCTGATAAAAACTGAAATTCCACATGATCCATCTTTACTACTCTTGAGGATATCCTTAAACAATATTCCTCTTACTATAGAAACACATGTGCATGCATATTCATTGCAGGTCTATTCACAAAAGCAAAGACATGGAAATCAGCCTAATGCCCAATAATAGGTGAACATATATTGAAAATGTGGTACACATACACAATGGAATACTATTCAGTTATCAATAAAATTAAAATAATGAAATTTTCTAGTAAATGGGTGGAGTTGGAAGAAGTTATACTGAGTAAAGCATCTTTGTCACAGAAAGGCAGATGTCACATTTTCTACCTTATAAGCGAAACCTAGTAAGCCCTTAAAATGATATACCCAGGGAGAAATTTTTTTTATTTATTTTTTTTATTTCCACCCATACAAACTTAACAGGTACAGCAATCCCCTCCCTCTTTCCCTCCATCCCCCACCCCCTCCTTCCCCATCCCCCAATGCTTCCCCCTCCCCTCCCCAGAGCATCCTTTAATGTGCATGCCAAGGAGAAATTTCTATAGCACACACTTTAACCACAAAGGAATAACTTGGAGGTCAGGGGGGTTAAAGACCTCAAAAGAATGGAAATAAAGGAACACAGGTAAATAGATAGATAGGGCCATTATGATAATAAACCCATAAGGGACGACCTAAGGTGATAGGTCTTAACAAGGGTTACATGAGGCGGAAAAAGAAGCAAGTAGCTTAGGGAATAAAGAGATCAAGGACTTAACCCAGTAGTGAATATTGTAAGGCACTACCACTCTGGTAAGAATCTAGGTGAGCAACAGAAGTATGTATGACCTATGGGAATGCAATTATTCTCTGAATGGATTCTAAACCCTTTAATGTTAGGGAAATCATACCTGACACTGTAATCCTATCCAAATAAGAGTAGAAGGGTAGTAAATAGGAGTAGACATGCTAGCATTGAATAAAAAATTAACAATGAACCTCCATCTAAATACTCCTTTATTTAATCCTTAGATAAGAAAAGCTCTCAGTGTTCAACCCATTTTTCATTATTACAATGGAAGACTAGTGAGGCAGAAAACCACATCAGTCCAGAGTTAAGAATATTAGTGAACCTGGCATACTTAGTCATAATTAGTCCATCACAATCCTATCCCACAATAATGGTCTTTTGGAAGAGTGGGTGGCAAGACTGTAAGAGTTTAGAGGTAGGGTGAGGTACTTACAACACTCCAGTCATGACAGGGCCAATGACCCAGAAGGTCACTAAGATGAGAACTTCTACCATCAGGTCTACACTGTGGCCAACATAACATTCCCCCAAGGACTTATAAGATCCTAGCTCTAGGATCTTATAAGAAATAACTGATTTTATAGAGTGTCTTAGGGACAGGTGCTGGACAATGGAAGAGGAACCTTCCCACTTCCCATTTTGCCCACTGAAGAACCACTCCCATTTCAATATAGCCACTCCACAGGGAATCTATTATACACATAGGAAAGGAACAGGAGGGGGCTGGGACTTTTAAATGAATAGTGACTCACTGAAGGAATCAGAAAGGAAATTTTAAATCTCCTAGAATTAAAAGAAACAATCAAAACCTCAGGTTCACAGATAAGGTAGTTGTAGGTAGAAAGTTTCTAGAATATGTGCTCATGTGCCTCATAGGGGACTCATTGGCACATCTCAAAGTTCTAGGGGAAATAGAGGCTGTCTATTGCACATTAAGTAGAAGACACAAAATATCAATAATTAAGACATAAGTTAATGGAATAGAGACCAGTAAAACAATACATAGACTAAATTGAAATAACAGTTGGTTCTTTGTAAAATAAAAAAAAAAAAGATTGACGAGCTGTTACCCAAACTAATAAGATAAAAGAGAAGAATAAAGTGGATAAAATCAGGGATTAAAGAGGGAGATAATACGACAAAATTCGATTAAATTCAAAAGTTCACTGGGGAATGCTTTGAAAAGTTATATTCGAAAAATCTGAAAACCTATAAGAATGGAAATTTTCTTAATATATATAACCTACTGTCATAGTTAAGCACAGGTGTCAACCTGACTGTTGAGGGTTTGAGCTCTGGGCACACTTATAGAGAGTTGATGATTGACTTAAGCCCAGAGAAAACCTGAAGGAGATTGTCTAGCTGATGTGGAAGACCCAACCCATGGGTCCCATTAGGCTCTGAAATAAATCACAGAGAGCTGGTTGAGAAAGTGGGCATCATTCTGTTCACTTGGCCAGACATGCTGGTCTGGCAAGTAAGGACTGTCCATCTCTCAGCTGTTATGTGGTGATGGTGTGGCCAGTTCCCTCGGCCCTGGTATTGGTGCATGCTCTCCTGTCAAGCTGCACTATGAACTATAACCATTAATCGTAAGAGAATAAATCTCTTGTTCCCTTAAGCTACTTGATGGTCATTTATCAGCAGCTATTCAGCAGATGAACTGCTACACTTACCAATGTGAATGGAAAAGTTGTAAATAACTTGAACAGATACACAGCAATGATATGGAAATGGCCATTAAAAATCTCCTCACAAACAAACACCAATGACTAGCCAGATTAATTACTGATATCAGTGAAGTCTCAATTTTTTAAGAAGTTTGGTTCTAATTACAAAGTTTTGTTTTATTTCCTGTAACAGAATTTAAATACTAACTACTGTAATGAGAAAACACAGTAGTATTATTTATCAACCATTCTACCTTTTAGATGTAATAGACTGGGAAGGAACAAGATATTTAATGATAAAAATTCCCTTCAGTAGACTAATTCCCCTTGCACCAGTTCAATTAAATTGCTTGCATTAAATAATGGTTAAAAATTGCTGATATAACATTCAAGTTAAAAGTATGATCTAAAATGCATTTAACCTGCAGAAAATTAATGAAGCACTAGAAAAGTAGATGGAATAGTTTGCTCCTGACACAGATGAAAGTGGACTGTTTGCAGACCATAAATGAAGGGAATTAAAATGTTAGGTGCTGTTGGTAAAAAAAAAAATCTCAACAATATGAAAAACAGCAGTGAACTCTTTAGGAAAAAATTCTAAGGTCATGATTGCTTACATTTATTTTCTCAAAAAGAATCTCTTCTGTCGTAGGGTGATGCCATCAGTAGCTTGTTGAAAACTATTGCAAAATTTATCTGTGGAATGCATTGAGAAACTTCTCTTTGTACAGACAGGCCTATGGAACTCTGAACACTGATAATACTAGCACTTGGGAGATGGCAACTATCCAATCAGTAATTGAAAGTCTTCCTCATTTACATAGAAGTTGGAGACCAAATTAGGGTACATATTAAAACAAACAACTTATATGCTTGACATTAATCGCACAAATTAATTGTATGCTTATATGTATTGCATCATATTTATCCCCATCACTACACTTTTCTGACTTTCCCTCTCCTTCTGATACACTATTTTCTAATAACACCTGTCTTTTTCATTTAATTCCATTTGAGAGAAAATACACAATGATTCTCTGTTCATACTTGCCTTATTTGGCTTTATCATGAGCTTCATGTCTAGTCACTTTCTGATCAGTGACATGATATTTGGTCAATAGTCCATTGTATATATTGCACATTTTTTCCAGTCATTCATGGATAAATGAATCAATGATGGCCTTAAAGGCTTACCTGACTATTTGTGAATAAGCTAATAACAAACAAGGTGTGCAGGTGTTCTAGTTGCATGCAGGTTTTGATTGTGCAGTAGTATGTCATTAGTGTTTGAAAGAACCTCCATATTCCCACTCATGATAGTTATGTGTTTTACATTCCCTTATTCACTTCTAAGGGTCCATTATCTCAATTGTATTATCTTCCAATTTTCGGTCACTGTCTAACATGGGACCTTGTTATAAATAAATACTTTGTATTTTCCACATATTTTATTTTGCTTTAAATTTCCGAATTATTAGTTAGTTATTTAAAAGATTTGTCAACTCCTTGCTAATGACCTATATTTGGAAAATATTATACTCACACTTTTCTTTCTTAGTTTAGACTTGCTATCTTTAAGTTCTTTGTGTATATCTAAAACGACTGATCTAGTTTCTAGTTTGATCTAATAATACCAACATATGAAAATTCACTGCTCACACTCAAATGCTAAGATCTGTGTTTGACTTCCCAGTGACTTCTTTTTTTTCTCCCACATCTTATTTTTTTCCCAATGATACAAGCTCAATAGGTACCCCTGTCCTCTCCCTTTCTCCATCCCTCCCTAGTCCCCCCTTGTATGCTGCCCCCCTTTTCCCCATCCTTTCACCCCCTCCCTCCCTCTGCTTCTCCCTGTGCCTCCCCCTTGGTCCCTCCCATCCCCTTTTGTGTGAATGCCAAACCTCCCTTTGAGCCTTCCCAGTCACTTTTGCTAGGTAGCTGTGTTAAGTGATGATTTAGTCATCCTCTTGCTAGCAGTAACGATTCCATTTGAATAACTTAGAAGATAATGATTTCCTTGAAGTTTTATAAGTAACAAGAATGCTCTGCCTTAATAAAAAAATTCTGTATTATATGTCATAGCATGACTATAGCTATCAGTCAAGCAGTCCTTCCTTCCCTCCCTCCTTCCTAGAACAAGTCTAAAATATATTGTCAATCATTCTAACATTGGCTGTTGAGAGGTATTATTTTAATTGTTGTTGCCTAGGGTAAAGTAAAACTGTGGCTTATAAATATATTTTTTAAAGTAATACTTTTCACATATAAAATATTGGGGAATATTTCAGTTTAGAACTTGGGAGTAAGTAATATATTTATGTAACCATTTTAAATATGACTTTATAAGACTTATATTGATTTTTATTAAACTGGATTACACCGATAAATCTCCTTTTATAAATATAACCACTTAGATTTTATAAGCGTTTCTGTCATGTATGAATTTTTGTTTTTCACTAATTTCTCTACTGTATTGCATAATAATAGTGCAATACTATTATGACCAGCTAATTAACCTATTTCATATTTAATGCACTTACAAAGTAAGGCTAAGTCAGCACAAATATAAGCAAAGTTAAATGTATATTTTTCAGGTATGAAGTTCTGGGTAACAGCTGCAGCAATAATTCAAAATTATCTTAAAATATATTTGCTAGCTATTTACTGAAACAGCTAATTAACCATCCCTTATATTGCATGTATCGAACACACAATCTGAACATGACTAGCACTTAATGAGCATGGGTGTCAATGAATTCTGCAATATGCATTTTTTTTTATTTCAGAGAGGCAGACATGAGATGCTCAGGTTCCAAACATCGTGGTAGAGCTTACACAATCTCACACAGTCATGTATCTTTAATACATATATATGTACACACATTCATACATCCAAGCTATATATACTTTCAAGTTTAATATGTATAAAATTGATGTGTTTAATATGACACTTTAGGTGACTATCATTATTATAAATATGACATCCAAGGCTTGGCAGGGATGATGGTTTTATAGGGATGTTTTAAATCCATCTCCCTGGCTTATATCCCAATGCTCACAAACTCTTCTGATCACCTAAACACGCACCTCTTCAGGAATTTTGTTTGGCAGTTGACCATCTTAGGGGATGGAAAGACTGTACTGAACCTGAAGGACTAGACAGATATTTGTCCTTATTTGGAACGCCCTTGTGATGTGGATTCTAACTCACACTAGTTGAGGTTTGCCATGATGGGAGCATGTGGAATTGGCAGAATGTTTGCCATGGCTGGTTTGGTCAAGAATTGAGCTAAGAGAGAAGCAAGGAGTCTCAGTATGTCTAGTATTATCAAGGACACCAATAATGGACTTCAGTTTTTGCTGTGCATTGTTTTGGAGGAAGATTGTCTTCACCATATGGATGGTACTGGACCCCACAGACCAAAGGAGATGGCCTGTACAGTGGACTTAGCCCATCTAAGAGCAACAAGCTATGGACATCACAGGCCTCAGCAAGAATTAGACAGCCACGAATTTGGTAGATTTTCTTATAGCAATTTAAAAATTATTTGCAAAACACAAACTAAACCTATGTACATAGATACATCCCAGAACTCTTAGTCTTTTAAGTAGCAATTTTCATAAAAATGTTACAAAGGAAATGCTGTATTTGACTCTCACATCTCATCTTTGTCTCTTTCTGTAATTTTTTGAATTTTTATATAATGTCTCTGGAACCAAGGGATGTGATATACTTTCAGGTCTTCAGGAGAAAATTAAAATTTAAAATGTCATTAAATGCACATTTTTATTATAAATGATTTATAGTAGTAATATGGAGTTTATTATAATGTTTAAATTTATAGTCTATAAATGTATAAATGTGAATTTAAATTTGTAAAGTTTAAATAAATATTATTTATTTCATATTTTACTCATGTTTTCAAATGAGTTTCATTGGATTATACATATCTATTTTTTGAGAATTTCTCTTAAAATTAGAAATTTATCAAAATTAGATGCAGGAAGTAATCATTATCATAGTTTAATCTTAGAAACAATTGAAATTATGGAATCCTGACATGTTTATTTTTAAAATATATAAAATATAGCTTTAAATTTTAGTTTAAGCTGAATATTAATACACTCATTTTGAAAAACATTCTTGAAGCTTTATCACATATCAACTAGTTTTCAATAAAGTATTCTTTGAGGACCTTTCTAAAAGTGAATAATAAAAAGCAAAAGAATAAGAATTCCTTAATTCATCAAAATAGAAGTCTGACTCAGTTGTTCATTCTATTCTGAGATGATTAAACCAAATGATACAAAATTTCAAAATTTATGATAGAGAAATAAAACTGAACAGAAATGGTAGATGATAAAGAAAACACATTGAAATACTGGTAAAAATAGACAGGTGAGCAACACCCAGGCTGCAACAAGCTTGGGCAAGCCACTAGGTCATGCCTCAGGTCCCAGGTGAAGTGCTCCCAATCACCATGAGCCCCTCCACACCTCCAGCCTGCCTGGGACCCTCACACGTGGTGCAGGGAGGACACACTGCTCCTCAGAATTCAACAGATTTCAAAGGAAACTCAAGCAAATCTATAGGGGACAAAGGCCATACATTTGAAGTCCTCTAAAATCATCCTAACACATTGGATTGATTCTTCAAGACCAGCCCAAAGATAAGTAAACCCCTTTATTACCATCCTACTCCTTTCAATTATTAATCACTGTAAATTAACTTTTCCATATAGCCACCCCCAAAACATATACAACTTCAGGGATTATGCTACTCACCCTCATATATCACCAAGGTACTAAATCATAAAAATGCACTACCATACTAACATTCACCTCCTGTCTATTAAACCTGACTTAATTGATGTATTAACAGTCTAATAGCCTCATCTAAGAAATAACAATAACAACAGATGAATGTACCCAACTCCAGAGCAAACACTAGTAATAGCTGCCCAAGAGTAGAAATACCAACTAAATTAGTTCTGTCAAAAGCACACAGAAACTGAAAGGTCTTAAGAGACAAAACAATACTACCTAAGTCAAAGTGCACATCCATGAGAAACAAAACTCAAGAAGACAAATCTCCCACTGAAAGAATTAACCTCATAATGATAGATTCCAACCAGAACATATACACAGAAAATAGCCAAGAAAGTCAAGTCCAAGACAACGACTTCAAAGCATGATCATTACCATGATCAATACTATGAAAGAGGAAATTGAGGAGAAGTTAAATCATTGAATAAACCACTTTGAAAAGGAACACAACAGACACTTGGAGGACTTGAGAAAAACAGTGCAAGAGACAAAAATAGTCATAGAGCAGTTAAAACAGTCTCAAGCAGAGTTAAAACTGAACTAAAAGACAAGTTATCTTCAACCCAAAACTCAACAGAGAGTCTTAGCAGAACTAAAGTAACAGAAAATAGAATTTCAGATCTTGAAGACAAAGTGAAGTATTAACCAATTCAATGGAAGAGGTTGTTAAAGCCAAAAAAATACTTGAGAGGAATATTCAGGAGCTATGAGAGGGACACCCTGAAGAAGCCTAACATGCCTATTCATGGAATACCAGAGCAAGAATCACAAAATACCACACCTGAGGAAAATTTTCAAATTATCATAAATGAAAACTTCCCTCAAATAAAGAATGAGAGGCCCATTCTGCACCCCAAACAGATATGACCAAAATAGAAACTTGCCACAACAAATAATATTCAAAAACACTCCACATTCAAGACAAAGAAAAGTTGCTGAGAGTTTCAAGGTTAAAAAAAAAGTCAACTTTAAATGTAAACCTATTAAAATAACAAAAGGCTTCTCAATGAAAACAGTAAAATCAAGATCTTGGAGTGACATACTTCAAGTATTAAATGAGCAAAAATGTCAAGCCCAGGCTGATATCCCTGGTAAAACTATCCGTCATGATAGAGGGAGAAAGAAAGGATTTCTAGCACAAAGACAACTTGAAGGTTTACATGTCTACCAAACCAGGTCTTCAAAAACTGCTAGAAATGATATGCAAGCTTGAGGGAAAAAAACAAGAGTATCCAGGAGGACAGAAAGGAAGTATAATACCATCAAAACCTAAAAGCCAAATAATATACTTACAAAAGCCACTAAACATAAAAAATGTCCAGAAATAAAAACAATTTCTCCATTATAACATTAAATGTCAATGGAATTAACTCACCGATCAAGAGACACAGATTACAAACTTGGATTAAAAATCACAACCCATCAATCTGCTGCCTTCAGGAAACTCATCTCACCACAAAAGATAAGCGCATCCTAAAAAATAAAAAACTGGTCCAAAATTCTGTATCCTAATGGAACCAGGAAACAGACAGGGGGTAGCCATTATGCTACCAGACAAAGTGGACTTCAAACCAAAAAAAAAATCATAGGAGACACAGATGGATACTACATTTTAGTCACAGGTACAATTCACCAGGAAGACTTCACAATACTGAACATATATGCACCTAATACAGGATCCTCCACATTCATAAAGCAAACCCTACAGTATCTAGAGTGAGAAATGAAACTCCAAATGATAATTCTTGGTGATTTCAAAACTGCCCTCTCAACATAGGATAGATCAATAGGTCAAAAATTTAACAGAGACATTTTGGAACTTAATTAAACACTTACTGAAATGGACTTTACAGATCTCTGTCGAACTTTTCACATACATATGAAAGAATACACACTTTTCTCAGCAGCGCACGGAACTTTCTCCAAAATAGATCACATATTGGGCCATAAAACAAATCTCCACATATACAAGAAATTTGAAATTCTATCCTGTACTCAATCAGACCACCATGGTCTAAAGCTTGACATCCACAACACAAAAAAAAAAAAAAAAAAAAAAAAAAAAAAAAAACAGAAAATGCACCAACTCCTGGAAACTAAACACTATTATGCTGAATGGGAATTGGATTCAGGAAGAAATTACAAAGAAAATTCAAGATTTCCCAGAAGTGAATGATAATGAAAATACAACTTATTAAAATCTTTGGGACACACTGAAAGCTGTCCTAAGAGGTAAGTTCATAACTCTTAATGCCAACATCAAAAACAAGGAAACATCACAAACATACAACACTGCAGCTTAAAGCTTTAGAGACACTAGAGCAATCCAATACCAAAAGCAGTAGAAGAGAGGAGATTAGCAAAATCTGAAATTGAGATTAAGAAAATGATAATCAACCAGTCAAAAAGCTGGTTCTTTGAAAAAATAAGTAAGATTGATACACGCCTAGCTAAATTAATCAAAAGCAAGAAATAAAAAAACACAAATTAGCAAAATTAGAAATGAAAATGGAGTCATCATTACTGATACCTAAGAAATTCAGAGTATTATAATGTCTATTTCAAAAACTTACAATCTGTGAAGTTTTTCAACACAAAAGAAATGGATGAATTCCTAAGTAAGAACAAGTTACCAAAATTGAATCAGGAAGTTATGAATTATTTAAATAGTCCTATAACATATGAGGAAATCAATGAAGCAATCTTGAATCTTCCTACTCCTGGGCCAGATGAATTCACCACAGAGTTCTACCAGATATTTAAGGAACAAATAACACCAATACTCCTTAAACTGTACCATCAAATAGCAAAAGAAGGAACGCTACCAAATTCTTTCTATGAAGCTAATATCATCTTAATCCCAAAACCTAATAAAGATCACTTAAAAAAGAAAACTATAGGCCAATCTCTTTGATGAACACAGATGCAAAGATTCTCAACAAAGTCTTAGCAAATCGGATTCAAAAACATATCAAAAAGATCATTCATGGGTATCAAGTAGGCTTTATCCTAGGCACACAAGGTTGGTTCAACATACACAAATCAATAAATATAATTCACCACATAAACAAGTCCAAAATTCAAGAGCACACGATATTCCAATAGATGTAGAAAAAGCTTTTGACAAGATACAACAGCCTTTTATTATCAAAACGCTAGAGACAGTAGGAATGGAAGGAACCTTTATCAATATAATAAAAGTTGTATACAACAAGCCAACAGCAAGGATTATACTCAATGGGGAAAAACTTGAAGCATTCCTGCTTTGATCACGAGCTAGACAAGGCTGTCCATTCTCACCACTTCTATTTAATATTGTACTTGAAGTCTTAGCTGAAGCCATAAGACAAGAAAGGGAGATAAAAGGGTTTCAAATCAGCAAGAAAGAAGTCAAGTAATCTTTATTTGCAGATGACATGATCTTATACGTGAGGGATCCCAAAAACTTCACCAAGAAACTCCTGGAACTAATACAGAAATTCAGCAGGATGGCAGGATATAAAATAAATGTACAAAAATCAGTGGCCTTCCTATATGCCCGGAATGAAAAAAGTGAAAAGCCCTGAGAGAAACAATCCCGTTTACTGTAGCCCCTAAAAAAATGAAATAACTTGGTGTAAACCTCACCAAGGAAGTAAGAGACCTTTACTACAAAAACTTTAAAACCCTAAAAAAAGAAATTACAGAAGACACCAGAAGGTGGAAAGACCTCCCATATTCCTGGATTGACACAATCAATATCATAAAAATGTCCATCCCACCAAAGACAATATACAGATTCAATGCTACACCCATGAAAATCCCAAAGCAATACTTTAAAGAAGTGGACCAAACAATCTCAAAATTCATATGGAGGCACAAAGACCCAGGATAACAAAAACAACCCTGAGTAACAAAAACACTGCTAGAGGTATCACTATACCAAACCTTAATCTGTACTACAAATCATAGTTATAAAACCATCCTGGTATTGGCTCCAAAACAGACCCATAGATCAATGGATAAGATATAAGATAAGATATAAGCTCACACAATTACAGCCATTTGATCTTTGACAAAGGGGCCCCAAAAATCCAATGGAAAAAGAACAGCATCTTCAACAAATGATGCTGGTAAAACTGGATCTCCACATGCAGAAGATTAAAACTCAACTTGTATTTGTCACCACGTACAAGATTTAATTCCAGATGGATCAAGCTCCTCAATATAAGGCCAGAGTCTATGAAAACCTCATGTTGAAAGGGTCAGGGACTCCCTCGTGCTGATTGTACTAGGCCAACAGTTCCTAAATGAAAATCCAATAGCACAGTCACTACAACCAACACTCAACAGATGGGATCTTATGAAATTAAAGAGCTTCTGTTCAAATAAAGCGATTGTAAATGAGTACAAAAGCAAACCACAGAATGGGAGAAAATCTTCACTAACCACTTATCTGATAGAGCTCTATTATCCAGAATGCACAAACAACTTAGAAAACTAAACACAAAGAAACAAATGCCCAATTAAAAAAATTGTCCTTGGAACTTAAAAGAAATTTTATCAAGTAAGAAATTGAAATGTCTAACAAATATCCTAAAACATGCTCCACATCCTTAGCCATCAGGAAATGAAAATCAAAACCTCCCTGAGATATCATCTCACCCCAGTCAGGTTGGCAAAAATCCAAAATACTAACAACGCCAAATGTAGGAGAGGAAATGGAGAGAGGGGAACTCTCCTACATTGCTGGTGGGAATGCAGGCTCATACAACCACTCTGGCGAACCATCTGGAGATTCTTAAAGAAGTTATAGATTGAAATGCCATATGACCCTGCTATTCCACTTTTGGGAATAACCCCCCATACAACAAAAATTCACCTCAATAGCACAAGCATGACCATGTTCATAGCAGGACTGTTTACAAAGTCATGGAATCAAACCAAATGCCCAACAATTGATGAGTGTATAAGGAAAATGTGATACATTTATACAATGGAATACTGCTTAGCCACCAAAAATGATGAATTAATGCAATTTGCTGGGAAATGGATGGAATTAGAAACAATTATATTGAGTGAAGTATCTCAGACACAGAAAATTAAGTGCCATATGTACTCCTTAATAGCTGGATGTGAGTACCAAACCCACTTAGAGACACACTCAAAGATAAATCTCTGTAATACCTACAGAAATTGCAAAGATTATAAACAGGAGGGAAGGGGAAGGAGGCCCCTGTCAGCAACAAGGAGAGAAGGGATTATGCTACAGCAGAGTAAATAGGCCACCATCAAGGACTGCAAGTAAGTAATGAGACATCTGGTTAAGCTCACAGACTTTCCTTCCTGGTCACTTGCAACTGATGGGGTATGATCTCACGATAAAGGGATGGCGTACAGTCTGGCAGATAGAAGGTAACCATCTTGCAAATGGGAGACCATCTCACCGTGGTCTCCTACTCTTATTCCATCTATCTTTAAATCTACTCTTATAATAAGACTATTTTAATAGCCTTTTATCTCAGGCCAGGGAGTGAGATCCAATACCCATCAGGATGGAGGTAAGGGTGGTGCAGGAGCAGCAAAACTGAAAAAAATATAAAACCATAGTTCAGATCATCAGAGATTCTACATCAACCACCTGGAACCAGGCCAGCATAATCTCTCCACGTCCTAAAGCTCAGGAAAATTTGCGGAAGAGGGGGAAGAAGTAAGATTGTAAGAGCGTAAAGATGGGGAGGAGCAACGATATACAAGATACTCCACACAAGTTAGGGCCAGAGTAATCATAATAGGACTTTGCATGACCTGCACAATGTCTAATATGGATCACAGGGACGAGATCTTTAGTATAAAGGATTAACAGCCACAGTAGTGTTCCTATACTAAAGGAGAACACAAAAAAGAGCTCTAGAGACTGCTACTGAGTCCTTACATCTCCTCAGAGAGGAGGACCCTGAGGGAATTTTGAAGTGCACACAAAAGGATGCTCCAGGAAAGGGGGGCCCCCACTGGGAGAAAGGGAAGGAGGGAGAAAAGGAAGGGGAAAAAGGGGAAGGGAGCAAGGGGATCCAGGGAAAGGTGGAGGAAGGGAGAGGAATGGGGTACTTATCAACTTTATATGAGTGGAAGAAATTGAAAAAAAAAGAAATACTTTTAAAAAGGGATATTGAGCAGATGTGATGCTAAGGAGCAGAAATCACTAAGAAAGTTTTGATTCTATTACCATACAGAGACTCATATTAAGAAAATAAAGAATGGAGAATTCATTTCTCTGGAAATTTAATTCAACATTCTACGGAAAAGAAAATGAAAAGTTTCTTACTCTTGGGAAAAATGGGATTATGTCAGTGTAAGTGCAAACCAACAGGTTTACATTTCAATGAGATGTTGATACAATGTAATTGAAATTGGCTTTATAATTTTTAAGAGTTTGGTGTGTGACTGTAAGATATTCTTCTGCAAATTTTCTATGAAGATAAATGAGCTTTTAAATATTTGCAAATATCCAAGGAGTTTTTTTTCCTGTCAAGTAAATTTGACTTGTTTAAAAATAATTAAGAAAATAATGGAGCCAATCTTTCTTAATGAGATTTCCTTAATTTTGTTTGTTTATCTTGAGCACTAATAACTAACACTGAGATGCAATTTAAAAGAAAACAGTTAAATATTTCAAAGATCAAATGGCTGTAATTGTGTGGGCTTATATTTGGGCCTTCAACCTTTATCCATTGATCTGTACGTCTATTTTGGAGCCTAGTACCAGGTTGTTTATATAACTATGGATTTATAGTGTAGACTAAGCTTTGGTATGGTGATACCTCCAGCAGTGTTATTGTTACTCAGGATTGTTTTTGCTATCATGGTTCTTTTATGCCTCCATATGAATTTTGAGATTGTTTGGTCAACTTCTTTAAAGAATTGCTTTGGGGGACTGCAGAGCTGGCTCAGGGGTTAAACCTCTGCCTTGTAGGTGGAAGGTCCTGAGTTTGGATCTTAGACCCCATGTATGGACGCCAGGCGGAAGCAGGGAGGTGGGGGGGACATGGGGGGAGCATTCGCATATGTTTATGGTCCTGGTAGGGCAGAGCCTGTGAATCCCCGGGGCAGAGTAAACAAGGAGTAGGTGGTCCATGGTTCTAAACACGCAAACAGGCACATACACACATACACGCACACAATAGAATAAATAATAAAAAAATTTAAAAAAAAAGAATTGCTTTGGGATTTTAATTGGTACAGCATTGAATCTGTATATTGCCTTTGGTAGGATGGTCATTTTTATGATATTGATTCTCCCAATCCAGGAACATGGCAAGTCTTTCCACGTTCCAGTGTCTTCTGTAATTTCTTTCTTTAGGGTTTTAAAGTTTTCATTATAAAGGTCTCTTACTTCCTTGGTTAGGTTTATACCAAGGTACTTGCATTTTTTTTAGGGGCTATAGTAAATGGTCTTGTTTCTTTCAGGGCTTTTTCACTTCTTTCATTCTGTGCATATAGAAAGGCCAGTGATTTTTGTATGTTTATTTTGTATCCTGCTACCATGCTGAACTTCTGTATTAGTTCAAGGAGTTTCCTGGTGGAGTTTTTGGGATCACTCAGGTATAAAATCATGTCATCTGCAAATAGAGATAACTTAACTTCTTCCTTGCCGATTTGAATCCCTCTTATGTCCCTTTCTTGTCTTATGGCTTCAGCTAAGACTTCAAGTACAATATTGAAGAGAAGTGGTGAGAGTGGACAGCCTTGTCTAGTTCCTGATCGAAGTGGGAATGCTTCAAGATTTTCCCCATTAAGCATCATCCTTGCTGTGGGCTTGTTGTAGAAAGCTTTTATTATATTGACAAAGGTTCCTTCCATTCCAACTGTCTCTAGTGTTTTGATCATAAAAGGCTGTTGGATCTTGTCAAAAGCTTTTTCTGCATCTATGGGAGTATCATGTGCTCTTGAATTTTGGATTGGTTTATGTGGTGAATTATGTTTATTGATTTGCCTATGTTGAACCAACCTTGTGTGCCAGGGATAAAGCCTACTTGATCCCCATGAGTGATCTTTTTGATATGTTTTTGAATCTGATTTTCTAAGACTTTATTGAGAATCTTTGCATCTGTGTTCATCAAACAGATTGGCTTATAGTTTTCTTTTTTAAGTGTATCTTTATTAGGTTTTGGGATTAAGACAATATTAGCTTTGTAAAATGAATCTGGTAGTGCTCCTTCCTTTGTTATTTGATGGAATAGTTTAAGGAGTATTGGTGCTATTAGGTTCTTAAATGTCTGGTAGAACTCTTTGCTGAATCCATCTGGCCCAGGACATTTTTTGGTCGGAAGATTCAAGATTACTTCATCGATTTCCTCATATGTTATAGGACTATTTAAATAATTCACAACTTCCTATTCAATTTCGGTAACTTGTGCTTATTTAGGAATTCATCCATTTCTTTTGTGTTGCCAAATTTCACAGAGTATAAGTTTTTGAAATATGACATTATAATATTCTGAATTTCTTGGGTATCAGTAATGATAACACCATTTTCATTTGTAATTTTGTTAATTTGTGTTTTTTCTCTCTTGCTTTTGGTTAATTTAGCTAGGGGTGTATCAATCTTATTGGTTTTTTTCAAAGAACCAGCTTTTTGACTGGTTGATTCTCTGTATCATTTTCCTAATCTCAATTTCAGATTTTGCTAATCTCCTCTCTTCTACTGCTTTTGGGATTGGATTGCTCTAGTGTCTCTAAAGCTTTAAGCTGCATTGTTGTATGTTTGTGATGTTTCCATGTTTTTGATGTAGGCATTAAGAGCTATGAACTTACCTCTTAGGACAGCTTTCATTGTGTCCCAGAGATTTTGGTAATTTGTATTTTCATTATTGTTCGATTTCAGGAAATCTTTAATTTCCTTTGTAAATTCTTCCTGAATCCAGTTCTCCTTCAGCATCATAGTGTTAAGTGTCCAGGAGCGAGTGTATTTTCTGTTTTTTGTTGTGTTTTGGATGTCAAGCTTTAGGTCGTGGTGGTCTGAAAAGGTACAGGCTTGAATTTCAACTTTTCTGCATATGTGGATTCATTTTGTGGCACAATATTTGATCTACTTTGGAGAAATTCCATGTGCTGCTAAGAAAAATGTGCATTCTTTGGTTTGTGAATGAAAAGTTCGATAGAGATTGTAAGGTCCATTTCTTTAAGGGTTTGGTTGAGTTAAAAAGTATCTCTTTTAAGCTTTCGGCCTGTTCATCTATCCCATGTTGAAAGGGTAGTGTTGAAATCCCCAAGAATTGTTGTTTGGGGATTTATTTCTCACTTTAGGCACTGTAGTGTTTGCTTAATGAATGTGGAGGGGCCTTTATTAGGTGCATATATTTTCAGTATTGTGAAGTCTTCCTGGTGAATTGTACCTGTGACTAAAACATAGTATCCATCTGTGTCTCTTACCATTTTTTTTGTTTGAAGTCCACTTTGTCTGAAGGCATAATGGCTACCCCTACTTGTTTCCTGGTTCCATTACCTTGCAGAATTTTTGACAAGCTTTTTATTTTTAAGATGCGCTTATCTTTTGTGGTGAGATGAGTTTCCTGAAGGCAGCAGATTGATGGGTTGTGGTTTATAATCCAAGTTTGTAATCTGTGTTTCTTGATCAGTGAGTTGATACCATTGACATTTAATGTTATAATGGAGAAATTATTTTTAATTCTGGACATTTTTTATGTTTAGTAGCTTTTGTAAGTGTATTGCTTTCAGTGGTATTATATTTCCCTTCTGTCCTCCTTCCCTTCTGTTTCTTTCTTCAAGCTTGAGTATCATTTCTAGCATTTTTTGAAGGCCTGTTTTGGTAGTCATGTAAGCCTTCAAGTTTTCTTTGTGCTGGAAAACTTTTCTTTCTCCCTTGATCTGATGGATAGTTTTGCTGGGTATATCAGTCTGGGTTGACCTTTTTCTCATCTAATACTTGACGTACATCTTTCCAAGCTCTTCTTGCTTTTACTGTTTCCATTGAGAAATCATTTGTTATTTTAACAGGTTTATCTTTAAAAATACTTTTTTTCCCCTTGAAGCTCTCAGTACCTTTTCTTTGTCTTGAATGTGAAGTGTTTTGACTATTATTTGCTGTGACGATTTTCTATTTTGGTCATGTCTGTTTGGGGTGCAGAATGCCTTTTGTATTAGGATGGGCCTCTTATTCTTTAGTTGAAGGAAGTTTTCATTTATGATAATTTGAAAAATTTCCTCAGGTGTGGTATTTTGGGATTCTTGTTCTAGTATTCCATGAATGTGCATGTTAGGCTTCTTCAGGGTGTCCCATATCTCTTGAATATTCCTCTCAAGTATTTTTTGGACTTTAAGAACCTCTTCCATTGAGTTGGTTAATTCTCCCACTTTTGTCTTCAAGATCTGAAATTCTATTTTCTTTTTTTTAATTTTTTTTATTATTATTTGTTCAACTATGTGCATGTGTGTGTGTATGTGTGCACGCTTGTGTGTCTGTGTCTGTGTATGTTAGAACCACAGACGAATTCGCGATCCACCATGGACCGCCTCCACCTCCTTCTGCCCCGGGATTCACAGGCTCCGCCCTACCAGGACCAGAAGCGCAGGCCGCCCCCGCTTCTGCCTGGCGTCTATACGTGGGATCTGGGATCCGAACTCAGGACCTTCCGCCTGCAAAGCGGAGGCTTATCCCCTGAGCCACCTCTCCAGCCCCTGAAATTCTATTTTCTGCTTCATTAGTTTGGTTGATAAGACTCTCTGTTAAGTTTTGGGTTGAAGATAACTTGTTTTTTAGTTCAGTTTTAAACTCTGCCTGAGACTGTTTTAACTGCTCTATGTCCATTTTTGTTTCTTGAACTGTTTTCTCAACTCCTCCAAGTATCTGTTGTGTTCCTGTTCAAAATGGTTGATGCAGTTGTTTAACTCCTCCCAGATTTCCTCTTTCATAGTATTAATCATGGTAATGATCATACTTTGAAAGTCATTTTCTTGGGTCTGGCTTTTTTGGCTATTATCTGTGAATTTGTTCTGGTTGGAATCCATCATTATGGGGTTAATTCTTTCCATGGGAGATTTGTCTTCCTGGGTTTGTTTCTCATGGATCTGCACTTTGACTTGGACATTGTCATTTTGTCTCTTAAGACCTTTCAGTTTCTGAGTGTCTTTGACTGAACTGATTTAGTTGGTATGACTACTCTCTGCCAGTTATACTAGTGATTGCCTTACAGTTGGATTCATTTGCCTGTTGTTAGTATTATTTCCTAGATAAGGCTATTAGGCTTTTAGTACATCAGTTAAGTCAAGTTAAGTAGACAGGGGGTGAATATTAATATAGTAGTGCACTTTTACGATTTAATATCTTGGTGATATGTGAGGGTGAGTGGTATAATCCCAGGAGTTGTATATATTTTGGGGGTGGCTGTATGGAAAAGTTAATCTACAATGATTAATACTAAAAAGGAGCAGTGTGGTAAAAGAAAGAGGTTTACTTATCTTTGGGCTGGATGTGAAGAATCTCTCTCATGTGATAGGATGATTTTAGAGGACTTTAGATGCATGGCCTTTGTCCCTTAGAGCTTGCTTGGGTTTTCTTTAGAGGAAAAAAGGGGCTTGTGCCCAGGGTGTGGGCCAGGCAACCTGGAGGCAGCCTAGGTGTTGCTCTGGCTGGCTGGTGGGAAGAGCTGGGTCAAGGTGTGACCTGGAGGCTGGGTTACCCAAGTCCAACAGAGAGGATGGAGGACCGATAGAGTGAGTCCCATCTGGGGTGGGCAGGCAAGCAGGAGGACTATTTGACACAATATAACTATCATCTTATTCAGCCCTTCTTAAATCTTTTGCCCTGCCTTGGTACGTTCAGTAGACAATGTTGGCATTGCTTTGTCTAACTTATCCTGATCACAATGCCTATTAATTTCATACTACAGACTTGTGGGTTTTCTACAAATCTTCCCTGAACTTCTATCTCCAGCTCTGGCTTCCACAAGATAGAAGATTGGACACATGAAATCATATATCTCCTAATCCTGGGTTTTAGCATAATTGTTATTATATTTTTCAGTTTGTATTTTTCCTTTTAAAGCTTTATTGTTAAAATAGTAAAACAACCCCAGGTTTTACACAATAATAATAATCCAGTCTTTGAAAATATGTTCCATTAGTATTATGTGTTAAATTTTAAGGTCAAAAGATGATATATAAAAATTTTAATTCAAGATACTTTTGAGTATGGCCTTATATTTAAATAGCTTAATTGTAAATATAATTATAGCATATACTAGAAAGGTAGAAAATTAATTCAATAAGACAGACATATTTATGCCAGGAATCATGTGAAGTCACATGGACACAGGAAAGTGTTTCATGAGAACATGGACAAAAATGAAAATTATGCCAGTCTGAGTCCCAAGAAGAAAAGATTGCTTCTAATGAAATAGAACTTGCTTATTGTTAGAATTAAATGAGTATATTGATGCAATCTGCTTAGGCCAAGTGTCTTAAGTATAGAAAATGCTATGCAAACATCAGCAGCTAGCTGATACACAATAAAGTTTTAATTTAGAGATATCAATATATAGGTAATACATTTCAATTAAAAAGTGAATTAATGAAAAGGAGCAATAACACTCTACTATATAAAATCCAGTAATGTTCATAGTAGTAATTTCTCCTGAATTTATGTTATCTGCTGCACTGTTGATTTTCCTTTTTTTCTAATCCTGGGATTCTCTTTTACTGTATTTAATTTGAAATCTCAGTATTATCACTACAGGAATAGTTGGGGCTGGCATTATATGATGGTCAGTTTATCCACTTCCATGTCTCAGATTTAATGTCACTCAACATGCCTTTTAGTTCTGCATTTTCTCCTGATATCCTAAAGTCAAACTCTACTAAGCATCATTTTTCTTCACTTCCCAGTTGTCAGCTCCTATAGCCATGAACAATTGCCATTGACAAGGTACCCAATGCCAGCCCCTTCAGCATGAGAACAATTATTAGAGAAAGGTGCTGAGTATATGATTTTTTTTTTTTTTTTTTTTTTTTTTTTTTTAGTTTTACACTGCTGACACTTCAGGAGACTCAAACCATAGCACTGCTGACACTTCAGGAGACTCAAACCATAGTTTAAGTATAAAAAAAAATAAATAAAAATCTGAACCTTTGCCAAATACAAAATGGTGGAATTTTACCTCAGATGACAATATGTAAATACCTAAAGATACATGCAGACGAATAACAGGACTAAGAGCCTTATACAAAGCATCGCTCAGGTTGCTGTTCTGGTAGCACTTGCCTCATGTGTGATTTACTCATCTCATTTCCCATGTCTATGCCTACATGTGCATGGGACGTGAGACTGTGTAAGTATATTCCCACATGTGTGGTTTATATGTGTGTGCAGATGTGGATGAATGTTCATTTTGCTTGCATTTGCAAATAAAAGTTGATATGGGTAAGTTCTTCTACTCTAGTCTTTTTTTTTTTTTTTTGAGGCAGTGTCTTTAATCAAACCTAGACCTCGCTGATGGAGCTAAGTGTGCATATCTAATTGAAATCTGGGGGTTTCAAGTCTTGACCTAAGTAGTCTAGAATTACAGTCAGGTTTCATTGCCTATGTAGCATTTTTACATAAGACCTAGGGATCCAAGCACTGATCCTTTACATAATAAGGTATCTCAAGTAGCTATTTTGGACTATGGTCAATAGTTTTGTGCATGAAGTTATTCTCTTTCCAGGCAAAATATAGTATGGTCTTCTTATTGAATTTTATGAAAGCTCTGTGGTTCATTTTCCTTTTTAACTCTAATTTTAATATCTCCATACTCGTTTCCATACTCATAAATTTCTTTTTGAATTGGCATGACATTAACTGTTTATTCGATGTCAGCAGTGATTCCCATTCTGATAAAATGACAGTATTTAACATTACTATTCAATCTTCCTTGTAAATTTTGCCTTGCTTACATATGACACAGTTCAACATGTTAGAAGAACATGTCACTCTCTGACATTGACAAGTAGATTGAATTGCATTATTTATTCAAACAAAATCTCAAGAATTTAGCATGTGAAAAAGCCATGTATTTAATGTATTTATTTAATGTATTAAACCATAATAAAATATTTGTCAAAAGTTAAATCTTTAGTTAAATAACCCATTTTGTAAATTTATCTTTAAGGTATAAAGAAATATGAAATTAAAATCTAGTACATTCAGTTCTTCATCTTCTCAAGTGGAAAAGAACATTTTAGTATCTTTATTGTAGTGTTACTGTTATGTTCTATATGAATTTTTGAGAGTTTTCCTTGTTCTGTATCCCCATTTTCATTCTTCTTATGAAGTCAAACTAATTATTGAATAAGCACAGAAATTTGAAATATTTTACTTCCCACTTTGAAAATATGGAATAACTTATCAACAAGTTATTTAATGCTTCTCCCAAATTTTAAATAAAAATCCATAATTTAAAGTTGAGATAGGCAAAATAGCTTATGATACACATAACAATATGTCTCTCCTTCAGTTCTGTTCATTTGTATGACCGTAGTATACATGATAGTATATATTCACATTTTTAATGATTATACTGACAGGATGTTCTCAACTATGATGTAAATATTGTGCAATTTTTCTTTTAGTTGGACACAACTCAGTTACATCCCTGTTTGTATGACATCTCTGCAGACTCAAACTGGCTAATGTGTGTGATGTCCTGTCCCACCGGGATGACTCCCTTGCCTTGACTTCTCTCTAGCTTCTCCTGGCAAATGCTGATTGCAAATGACCTGTCCTTTTTTGTTATCTGCTAGTTTTATTTAGATTATCCAGTCTAAGCAACTTTCTAATTTCAGAACAGAAATATATGAATGCAGGAGAAAGAAAGGTGATGGAAAAATATTAATGGAAAAGGTATTATTTATATTTGTAGGACAATCTACATGATACGAATAAATATCAAGATTGCTGTATATATGTGTCAAAGGCAGTTTTAAGAATAGATTTGTTAAGGACTTAAGTAAGTAGTATTCCTATCAATAAATTGAAGAAATTCAATGTCTCTTGGTTAATTATTGAACTCTAGAAGAGTGTAAGCCTTCTTCACTGATAGATGACCAGCCAACTGTGATGGATATGAAACTCAGCCAAAATGGTGCCATGTTATGCAACATGCCATGCTAAAGGTGTTGAATGAACTCTATCCATGAGAGCACCTACACTCCTAATTACTGCCCAGTAAACAGAAGCCACGATTACTATCCAGTTAGAAGTACAAAAGAGTTAAGATATCTCATAGAGTAAGATTCCAGCTCATAATCTAGTGACCAGAGTTAGATTGACGAAGCCCACACAAAGGAAGTAGAGAACTAACTTTGATAAGTCATCCTCTGACATTCACCCATAAACTGTGACATAGATTATGCCCCCTCTTTCACATAAATAAATAAAACAAACAAAAATCATAAGTGACATGGATAAAAAAATAGAAAATGTGACTGTAGTTTCCATGAATCATTGAAGTTATTTTCAAGAGACCTGCACCAGATTTGACTTATCAACATTGTCTCAAGAGACCCTATGCCTCTCCCAGAGATTCATGAAAGTTAATGCTGGAAGAGGGAGAGGGAAGATATGCCCCGTACAGTGCTATGTTTACTGGTATATAATTCCTGATAGAGCAAGAGCTAAACATGTTCTTAAGTGTTACACAGAAGGAACCTAGTTTAAAAACTGGTGGGAATGCAGGCTCATACAACAACTCTGGTGAGCCTTCTGGCAATTTTTAAAGAAGTTAAAGATTGAAATGTCATATGACCCAGCTATATCACTTTTGGGAATAACCCAAAATAGAAGAATGTGAAAGCAGGAAGAAGACAGGTGAGAAAGAAAAGAATGTGAAAAAGCAGAAAGTAGGGGAGTGGTATTGGGTAATAGGTGTAAGAATGATACAAATTCATTTATAAAGTTTTTAAAAACATAAATAAAAGAAAAATAATTCAGGACATGAGGTTTCACCTTGCTTGAGTCATTGAATGATATTTTCATTCCAAAAGAGGCAAAAGTTTTATCAGCATCTTAAAAACATCTTAGTAAGGTAAATTAACTGGATTAACTGGTTTGCTTTTACTTACTGTTGTAGACCACGTGCTTTGCTAAGTCTTACAAATTTCATCATTATAGATAAGAAAACATTATATTTTTATATGTCCTATTTTATATGCAGCATCAATTTTTAGAATATTTCTCTGCTTTGGTGAGGTAACGTTTAAACAACAAAAATAAAATAAAACAAATTCAAAAAAGTAGGAAACATTAATAAATCAAAGCTATTCCATAATATCCATAAGATAAAATAATATTAAGAGATTAAACATCCAAATCAAGTATAGAAATATAATCATCAGTTGCCAATCACTTTTTTTAAATTATTATTTCTGCTCATACAAACTTAACCGATACACTGGTACACTACCTCCCCCCAACTTCCCCTGACCCCTCTGTTCCCCCCCTGCCCTCCATTCTACCTCCCCACCCCGCAGTGCCCACCCCATCCCTGGGGAATCCTTTAATGTGCATGCCAAACTCTCCTCTGGGTCCTCCTCTCCAACGAGGTACAAGGTCCCAGTGGCATTTCCCAAAACCGTTTCCTGTGTTCCCGTTAAGCATAAGAACACTACTGTGGCTGTCAATCCCTTGCCTCCAAAGATCCGGTCATTGCGCAGATCATGCAGAGTCCTATTATAATTGTTTTGGCCCTAATTTTTGTGGAGTATCTTGCATATTATGACTCCTCCCATTCTTGTGCTCTTACAATCTTACCGCCCCTCTTCCACAAATTTCCCTGAGTTTCAGGATGGGGAGAGATTAGGCAGGCATGGTTCCAGGTGGTTAATATAGAGTCTCTGATGTTCTGAATTATGGTTTGTTGATTTTGTTTTCAGTTTTGCTGCTCCTGCAATGCCCTTGGCTCCATCCTGATGGGTATTGGATGTCACCCCCTGGCCAGAGATAAAAAGCTGTGTGGGCCCTGGAACTTCAAAGAAACTTTACCAGGGATGAAATTAAAATGTCTAACAATTATCTTAAAAAATGCTCTACTTCCTTCGCCATCAGGGAAATGCAAATCAAAACTTCCCTGAGATATCATCTCACCCTGGTCAGGATGGCAAAAATCCACAATACAAACAACGACAAATTCTGGAGAGGATGTGGAGAGAGGGGAACTCTCCTACATTGTTGGTGGGAATGCAGGCTCATACAGCCACTCTGGCGAGCCGTCTGGAGATTCTTAAAGAAATTAAAGATTGAAATGCCGTATGACCCTGCTATCCCACTTTTGGGAATAACCCCCCATGCAGCAGAGGTTCGCCTCGATAGCACAAGCTTGACCATGTTCATAGCAGCACTGTTTACAATAGCAAAGTCATGGAATCAAACTAAATGTCCAACAGTTGACGAGTGGATAAGGACACTGTGGTACATCTATACAATGGAGTACTACTCAGCCATCAAAAATGATGAATTACTGGAATTTGCTGGGAAATGGATGTCATTAGAAAGAATTATATTAAGTGAAGTATCCCAAACCCAGAAAATTAAGCGCCGTATGTACTCCCTAATAGGTGGCTCCTAGTACCAAACTCACCCAGCCCACATTGAGACACTCAAAAGTAAACCTATGTAACACAGTAATTGCAAGGATTATGAACAAGAGAGATGGGTTAGGAGGGCCACACCAGAAACAAGGAGAGAGGAGACCATGTTACAGCAGAGAAAATAGGCCTCCATCAAGGTCTGCAAGTAAGTAATGAGAAGCCTGGTTAAGTTCACAGACGTTCTTTCCTGATCTCACCAGAAGGGGAGGGCATATAGTCTAGCAGATAAAAAGTAATCATTTTGCAAATGGGTGATGGACCCCTCCCTCACTGAGGTTTCCTACTCTTATTACATCTACCCTTGAATGTGCTATTACAACAAGACTCCAGTTTAACAGCTTTTTGTCTCTGGCCAGGGGGTGACATACAGTGCCCAGCAGAATGGAGTGAAGGGAATTGCAGGAGCAGCAAAACTGCAAAAGAAAATCAACAAACCACAATCCAGAACTTCAGAGACTCTATATCAATCACATAGAACTAGGCCAGCCTAATCTCTCCCCATCCTGGAGCTCAGGGACATTTGCGGAAGAAGGGGCAGTAAGATTGTAAGAGCAAAAGGATGGGAGGAGCAACGATTTGCAAGATTCTCAACAATAGTTGGGGCCAAAGCAATCATAATGGGACTTTGCATGCCCTGCGCAATGTCCAGTGCACTGTTGCCCTCATAAAGTCTAGCATCTGTTAAGGGCACCGAGACCCCTGGAGGCAAGGGATTGACAGCCATATTAGTGATCTTATGCTTAAGGGGAACAAGAGAAAGGGCTTATGGAAGGGCGCTGGGTCCTTATATGTCATCGGAGAGGAGGACCCAGTGGAGAGTTAGGCGTACACAATAAAGGACTCTCTGGGAATTGGGGGGGAGGCACTGGGGGAAGGGGAGGTGGAGGAGGGGGGAGGGAGGGAACTGGTAAAAAATTTTAAAATGTATAATTAAATTTTTAATAAAAAAATAGAGTCTTATTATGAGGATAGATTCAAAGGTAGATGGAATAAGAGTAGGAGACTGCAGTGAGGGGTGGATCGGTCTCCCATTGCAAAATGGTTACCTTCTATCTGCCAAATTACGCCCTCCCTTTCTGGTAAGATCATACCACATCAGTTGCAAGTGACCAGGAAGGACAGTCTGTGAGTTTAACCAGATGTCTCATTACTTATTTGCAGTCCTTGATGGTGGCCTATTTTTTCTGCTGAAACATGGTCCCCTCTCTCCTTGTTTTTGGTGGGCCCTTCCTTCCCAACCCTCCTGTTTATAATCTTTGCAATTACTGTAGGTATTACAAAGATTTGTCTTTGAGTGTCTCTAAGTGGGTTTGGTACTAGGATCCACCTATTAGGAATTACATATGGCGCCTAATTTTCTGTGTCTACGATACTTCACTCAATATAATTGTTTCTAATTCCATCCATTTCCCAGAAAATTGCATTAAATCATCATTATTGATAGCTGAGTAGTATTCCATTGTATAAATGTACCACATTTTCCTTATACACTCATCAACTGTTTGACATTTGGGCTGATTCCATGACTTTGCTATTGTCAACAGTGCTGCTATGAACATGGTTGTCCTTGTGCTATCGAGGTGAATTTTTGCTGTATGGGGGGGTTATTCTCAAAAGTGGAATAGCTGGGTCATATGGCATTTCAATCTTTAACTTCTTTAAGAATCGCCAGAGTGGTTGTATGAGCCGGCATTCCCACCAGCAATGTAGGAGAGTTCCCCTCTCTCCACTTCCTCTCCAGCATTTGGTGTTGTTTGTATTGTGGATTTTTGCCATCCTGACCAGGGTGAGATGATATCTCAGGGAAGTTTTGATTTGCATTTCCCTGATGACTAAGGATGTGGAGCATTTTTTAAGAGATTTGTTAGACATTTTAATTTCGTCCCTGGTAAAGTTTCTTTTAAGTTCCAGGGCGCATTTTTTAATTGGGCCATTTATTTCTTTGGTGTTTAGTTTTCCAAGTTCTTTGTGCACTCTGGATAATAGAGCTCTATCAGATAAGTGGTTAGTGAAGATTTTCTCCCATTCTGTGGTTTGTTTTTGTACTTGGTTTACAATCTCTTTATCAGAATAGAAGCTCTTTAATTTCACAAGATCCCATCTGTTGATTGTTAATTGTAGTGACTGTGCTATTGGATGTCGGTTTTGGAACTCTTGGCTTAGCCCAATTAGCTCAAGGGAGTTCCCTACCAATTCAACTATGTTTTATTTTTTACTCTCTAGCCTTATATTGAGGTCCTTGATCCATTTGGAATTAATTCTTTTATATGGTGACAAGTATGAGTTCAATTTTAATCTTCTGGATGTGGAGATCCAGTTTTGCCCGCACCAATTGTTGAAGATGCTGTTCTTTTTCCATTGGAATTTTTGGGCCACTTTGTCAAAGATCAAATGGCTATAGTTGTGTGGGCTTATATCTGGGTCTTTAACCCTTATCCATTGATCTGTGTGCCTATTCTGGAGCCAATACCAGGCTGTTTTTACAACTATGTATATGTAATATAGACTAAGGTTTGGTATGGTGATATCTCCAGCAGTGTTTTTGTTATTCAAGATTGTTTTTGCTATCCTGGGTCTTTTGTGCCTCCATATGAAATTGAGATTGTTTGTCAACTTCTTTAAAGAATTGCTTTGGGGGACTGGAGAGGTGGCTCAGGGCTTATGCCTCTACCTTGCAGGTGGAAGGCACACACACAATTGAATAAATAATAAAAAAATTTAAAAATTAAAGAATTGCTATAGGATTTTAATTGGTATAACATTGAATCTGTATATTGCCTTTGGTAGGATGGTCATTTTTAAGATGTTGATTCTGCCAATCCAGGAACATCTTCTGGTGTCTTCTGCAATTTCATTCTTTAGGGTTTTAAAGTTTTCATTATAAAGGTCTCTTACTTCCTTGGTTAGGTTTATATCAAGGTATTTCATTTTTTTAGGGGCTATAGTAAATGGGAATGTTTCTCTCAGGGCTTTTTCACTTCTTTCATTCTGGGCATATAGGAAGGTCACTGATTTTTGTACATTTATTTTGTATCCTGCTACCTGCTGAACTTCTCAATTAGTTCCAGGAGCTTCCTGGTGGAGTTTTTGGGATCACTCAGGTATAAAATCATGTCATTTGCAAATAGAGATAACTTGACTTCTTTCTTGCTGATTTGAAACCCTTTTATCTCCCTTTCTTGTCTTATGGCTTCAGCTAAGACTTCAAGTACCATATTGAATAGAAGTGGTGATAGTGGAAAGCCTTGTCTATTTCCTGATCGAAGCAGGAATGCTTCAAGTTTTTCCCCATTGAGCAAAATCCTTGCTGTAGGCTTGTTGTATACAACTTTTATTATATTGATATAGGTTCCTTCAGTTCCAAACTTCTCTAGGGTTGTGATCAGAAAGGGCTGTTGTATCTTGTCAAAAGCTTTTTATGCATCTATCGAGAGTATCATGTGGTCTTGGACTATGGACTGATTTATATGGTGAATTACGTTTACTGATTTGCGTATGTTGAACCAACCTTGTGTGCTGGGGATAAAGCCTACTTGATCCCTGTGAATGATCTTTTTTATGTGTTTTTGAATCGGATTTGCTAAGATTTTGTTGAGAATCTTTGCATCTGTGTTCATCAGAGAGATTGGCCTATAGTTTTCTAAATGTATCTGTATTAGATTTTGGGATTAAGACGATATTAGCTTCATAGAACGAATTTGATAGTGTTCCTTTTTTTGCTATTTGATGGAACAGTTTAAGGAGTATTGGTGTTATTAGCTCCTTAAATGTCTGGTAGAACTCTTTGCTGAATCCATCTGGTCCAGGACAATGTTTGGTGGGAAGATTCAAGATTACTTCATCTATTTCCTCATATGTTATAGGACTATTTAAATAATTCACAACTTCCTGATTCAATTTAGGTAAGTTGTGATTACTTAGCAATTCATCCATCTCTTTTGTGTTGTCAAATTTCACAGAGTATAAGTTTTTGAAATATGATGTTATAATTCTCTGGATTTCTTGGGTATCGGTAATCATAACTCCGTTTTCATTTCTAATTTTGTTAATTTGGGTTTTCTCTCTCTTGCTTTTGGTTAATTTAGCTAGGGGTGTATCAATCTTATTGATTTTTTCAGAAAACCAGCTTTTTGACTGGTTGATTTTTTCTATCATTTTCTTAATCTCGATTTCAGATATTTCTCCCCTTATTTTGCTGATCTCCTCTCTTCTACTACTTTTGGGATCAGATTGCTCTAGTTTCTCTAAAGCTTTAAGCTGCATTGTTAAGTTATTTATTTCTGATGTTTCCATTTTTTCGATGTAAGCATTAAGAGCTATGGACTTACATCTTAGGATAGCTTTCATTGTGTCCCAGAGATTTTGGTAAGTTGTATTTTCATTATCGTTCACTTTCAGGAAATCTTGAATTTCCTTTGTAATTTCTTCCTGAATCCAGTTCTCCTTCAGCATCATATTCTTAAGTTTCCAGGAGTTAGTGTATTTTTTGTTTTGTATTGTGTTGTGAATGTCAAGCTTTAGGCCGTGGTGGTCTGAAAAGGTACAGGCTAGAATTTCAACTTTTCTGTATATGTGGAGATTCATTTTGTAGCCCAATATGTGATCTATTTTGGACAAAGTTCCTTGTGCTGCTGAGAAAAATGTGTATTCTTTGGTGCGTGGATGAAAAGTTCGATAGAGATCCATAAGGTCCATTTCAGTAAGGGTTTGATTAAGTTCCAAAGTGTCTCTGTTAAGTTTTTTACCTGTTGATCTATCCCATTGAGAGGGCAGTTTTGAAATCCCCAAGAATTATCATTTTGGGGTTGATTTCTCACTTTAGACGTTGTAGGATTTCCTTAATGAATGTGGGGGGGGCGTATTGGGTGCATATATGTTCAGTATTGTGAAGTCTTCCTGGTGAATTGTACCTGTGACTAAAATATAGTATCTATCTGTGTGTCTTATTTTTTTTTTTTTGGTTTGAAATCCACTTTGTCTGATAGCATAATGGCTACCCCTGCCTGTTTCCTGATTCCATTAGCTTGCAGAATTTTGGACCAGCCTTTTATTTTTAGGATGTGCCTATTTTTAGTGGTGAGATGAGTTTCCTACAGGTAGCAGATTGATGGGTTGTGATTTTTAATCCAAGTATAATCTGTATCTCTTGATTGGTTGGTTAATTCCATTAACATTTAATGTTATAATGGAGAAACTATTTTTAATTCTGGACATTTATTTTGTTTAGTTGCTTTTGTAAGTGTATTGTTTTGCTTTTAGGTTTTGGTGGTATTATACTTCCCTTCTGTCCTCCTGGATATGCTTCTTTTTTCTTCAAGATTGAGTATCATTTCTAGCATTTTTTGAAGGCCTGGTTTGGTGGATTATCTTTGTGCTGGAAAATTTTTCTTTCTTCCTGGATGATGACAGATAGTTTTGCAGGGTATGTTAGCCTGGGTTGACATTTTTGCAAATTCAATACTTGAAGTATTTCTCTCCAAGTTCTTCTTGCTTTTACTGTTTCCACTGAGAAGTCATTTGTTATTTTAATAGGTTTGCCTTTAAAAGTGACTTGTGTTTTTTTTTTTCCTTTGAAGTTCTCAGCACCATTTCTTTATCTTGAATGTGGGAGTGTTTTAACTATTATTTGTCATGGCTCGTTTCTATTTTGGTCATATCTGTTTGGGGTGTGAAATGCCTCTTGTATATGGATGGCCCTCTCTTTTTTAGATGAGGAAAGTTTTCCTTGATGATAGTTTGAAAAGTTTCCTTAGGTGTGGTATTTTGGGATTCTGGTATTCTGGTATTTGTGGTATCTTGGTATTCTGATATTCCATGAATGTGCATATTTGTTTCTTGAACTGTTTTTCTCAAGTCCTCCAAGTGTCTTATGTGTTCCTCTTCAAAGTGATTGATGCAGTTCTTTAATTCCTCCCTGATTTCCTCTTTTATAGTATTGATCATGGTAATGGTCATGTTTGGAAGTCGTTATCCTGGGTCAGGCTTTCTGGGCTATTTTCCGTGGATTTGTTCTGGTTGGAGTCTATCATTATGGGATTAATTCCTTCAGTGGGAGTTTTGTTTTCTTGGGTTTTGTTTCTCATGGATTTGCACTTTGACTTGGGCATTATCATTTTAACTCTTAAGACCTTCTTTCAATTGCTGTTTTTTACTGAACTGAATTATTTGGCCTGGAGTGCTTTGAGTCCTGGCTGGACTGCAAACATCCCAGGCGGGTAGGGAAAAGGGGCCATTCACTTTTTTGAAAGAATGCATAGAGTTTGTACAAGCATATGAGTTATTAGTTAAATACTGACATACAGTGAATTGTGTGTGTATACTACATATATATATATTTGCAAAGAGCAAATGACCTAACAGTTTATCTTGAGTTAAAAATTAAAACAAAAATATGAAAAACATCTTGAGATTTCATAATAGCCTGAATTATGCCCTTAGGACACTCATTTTCCAGTGGAAATCCTCATAGCTATAAGATAAATAGAATTTTTTTTTCTAATTTCTGGTGCTCTGGATTGGTTATGTGGAGGGAAAACATAAAAGAAAAAATCTTAAAGTCTTAAAATGAAATTTCTTAGGCCTGAGGAATTGCTGGCAGGCAATCAAATGCCCACTCTCCTACTATTCTCCAAAACTCCCCTCTGGAATGCCATTTAGCCAGAGGGCTAGAAAAAAGCCTGCATGGCCATAAGACTAACACACTGCCCACTAAACTGCTTTGGTGGGGCATGCAACCTCCTTTGTCCCTTGTGTATAAAAACTATGTGGAGATGTAACTTGGGACTGCACACACAACATCCTGCCTGTGTGTGTAAGCCCTGGTACGAGTCTCTCTCTCTAAAAGAGCCTCTTAGTTGTGCTCATGGTTAGCATTTTCTCTGTTCAATGGTGGACCCCAGCATGCTGGATTGAATAAAACGTTCTTGCTTTTGTATATGTGTCTTGGCTGGTTTTTGAGAGATATTGGATCCTAACAAATTCTAGTGGGAGGACGGTAAGAGAAAGTTAAGAGATGGGTGGTAACCAGGATGTATTATGTTTATTTATGACATTGTCAAAAGAATAAAGCCACAAATAAAGTTCTAGTGATAAATAATGTTTATTAATTGGTGCTTGTGTTTTAGATCCCAGGTTTTTAGGTGAATTTTCTTTTTCCCTCAATGAAGTAACATATATACAGAATGTTCCATTCTTTTCTCTTTTCAGTATACTATGTACTTGGAGACATTTAGGAGCTACTTTAGAACTGACAATTTCTTCTGTAATTTATCTTTATAAACAATGAATGCATAATTATAGAGTACTTTAAAATGTTCTACTTACAATGGAAAAATTGAACACAATATTTTTACTTGTTCAATATAGAAAATCAAGCATTTAACCTTTGTTAAAGGTAGTAACCTTTTCTTCTGTACATCTTGCTTAATGTTCATTACCTGGTCCAACTTTGTGGAAACATGTTGTCTTTATTAAATTCATATTTAAGAGTTCTTAGTTTCTTTTTCCTTTCCTTAGTTTTGATTAAGTCCGGATACAATAAAAACATTAATATATATGTTCTAAGGAACACCCTTTCCACTGAAGTCAGTATATGTAAATATGTCCAAGGTGGATTACAACTGTAGAGTTCATACTGTATCCACCAACTGGTTAAGTGTTTCTTGACAGTTATCTTTGAAAGTGTTAGTAGGAATGGCATAAACTATTAGACAAAATTTTAGCCAACTATTTGCTAAATTGATATGAAATCTTCAAAATGATCAGTTAAAGATACTTGTAGTAAAAACAAAAGATGGCTTTCAAAGCCAAGGTATTTCGGTGTAGCCCAAACATGATACTATGTATGTTTGAGTGGACGTTATTTAACTGAGTCTTTTACTCACTACAGTGTACAGTGGTTGGTATTATGCATGGTTGGCTGCCTTCTAGATGTTAAGTTTTTAAATTTCATCTTGGAAGATTATGGTCTCAGCAATGATTGTCACATGTTTTAACCAGGGATGTTTGTTGGTTTGTTTTAAACACATTCAGAACCATGTAGCCAGCTCTCAATAATTAGTGATACCATCAGTTAAGTCTTTTCTTTGTGCTTCTTGGTTCTTATAGTTTATCTTTGACTTGAGATTATTTTAGCTGGTTATAGCTGAGATTGAGAAGAAAACTTTTATCATTTGAGGAGAGTAAAAGATCATGTTGCCTTCACCATTTTTTCTCTACGGAAAGTCCACTAACCAGTTTCATCCACAGTTTTCCTTAAAACAAAAACAAATAAAATTTTTGTAACCTATATATCATCTCTGCCTTCAGACCTCAGCCTTCTCTGTCAAACTCCTCCCACCATATCCCCTGATCTCCATTTTCCTCTCACAGAGACAATTGTGGATGTTTATGATTAGCTGTGGCAGATGGGGTCAAGTAATCCTTTCCTGTTAAGTATTACAATTTCTGCAAATATATGTCCCTAGGGTTTGCTATACTGGAAATAACTCAACTGTGTTTATGTTTATATGTGTAAATCTTGTCTTTCTTTTTCATAATGTAGTATGGGAGGAAATATATGATTTGTGTAGCACAAAAAAAGATAAATAAAAATATCTGATATATTTTCCTTTATCAGTTTTTTGAAGGCTTCTTTCCATTTACAACTTTAAGAGAACATATGCTGATATGCTTTGAACAGACAGTATATATTTAATGTCATCATTAAATAAATGTGAGAAATCTCTCATTGAATTTTTTTGTCATTATTTTTTCTCCCTCATTTTTGTCCTCATCAAACAAGCTCAATAAGTGCCACTATCCTCTCCATCATACCTCCCCAACCCAGTTGTCCCCAATTGTGCTCTCCCCTCTTTCCTGTTCCTTTCACCTCCTCCCTCTCTTGTCATTGCCCTGTGCCTCCCCCTTCTTCCCTCCCATACCCTGGATGGAGCAACTATTTATGTGAAGACCAACTATCACTCTGATTCTTCCACACTAATGAGGGTCCAGGACTCAATAGCATAGCCATGAGCCCCTTCTTAGGCTTCCCGTTAGTATGTGACCTCTACTATGACTGTAATTCCTTGTATCTAAGTATCCCGCTGACTGGAGACTTCTCCCCTGGTGATCAATGCTAGACTTTGGGGGGCATTGACATGTTGACCATTGTGCAGATCAGGCAAAGTCCAATCCTGGCTGCTGCTGCCCTAACTTGTGTGGAGTATCTTGTATATTATTGGTCCTCTCCATGCTTAGGCTCTTACAATTTTCCCACCCCTTCTTCTGCAAGGTTTCCTGAGATTGAGGATGGGGAGAAATTTGGTTCCAGGTGAATAATGTAGGGTTTTTGGTGTTCTGAATTGTAGTTTGTTGTTTTCACTTTTGACTTTCCTGTACTGCCCTTGGCTGTATCCCAGTAAGTCACCTCTTAATAAAAGATAAAAGATTGTTTAAATGAAGATCTTAATATAAGAGGAAACTCAAAAGTAAATAGAACAATAGGAGTAGGACACAGCATTAGTGGGGAGGGGGAAGAAGAGGTGGGCGGAGTCGTAGTTACCAGATGGCTGCCATCTGCTGCCAGTCTCTATCAAACCTGTTCAGTGAGATCAAACCTGTTCAGTCCCAAGTGACAAGGAAGGGAAATGAGAGTGAGCTTCATCAGTTGTCTCACTGTTTAAATGCAAACTTGACCGTGGCCTATACTCCACTGAGCATGATCCCCTATCACCTTTCTTTTCAAATCCTCCTTCCCGTTCCCTCGTGTTTATACTCCTTTGCAATTACAGTGGCTATTACAGAGATTTACCTTTGAATATGTCATTAAGTGTTTTTGGAACTGAGATCCACTTAGTAGGGAGTGAACATGGCATCTAACTTTCTGGGTCTGGGATACTTCACTCAGTATAATTTTTTCTAGTTCCATCAATTTCCTGGCAAATATCATTAATTCACCTTTCTAATGGCCAAATAGTATTCCATTATATAAATGTACCATATTTTCATTATCCATTCGTCAACTGTTGGGCATTTGGGTTAATTTGATGACTTTGCTCTTGTAAATAGTGCTGCAATGAACATGTTTGCGCTCATATCACTGAAGTGAATTTCTGCATTATGTGAATTATTCCCAGACGTGGTATAAGAAGGTCATATGGCATTTAAATCTTTAACTTTTTTAGAAATCACCAGACTGATCACCAGAGTGGCTGTATGAGCCTGCATTCCCATCAGCAATGTGTGATAGTTCCCCTCTCTCCACATCCTCTCCAGCATTTGGTGTTGTTTGTATTGTGGATTTTTGCCATCCTGACTGGGATGAGATGCTATCTCAAGGAAGTTTATGGTTAGTGAAGATTTTTATCCAATGTTATGGGTTCCATTTTGCTTGGTTTACAATTTCAATACCTGAACAGAAGCTCTTTAATTTCAAGCGATTCCATTTGTTGAGTGTTGGTTCTATTGTCTGTGCTATTGGATTTTTGTTTAGGAACATTTGGCCTAACCCAATCAGCTTGAGAGAGTTCCTTAACCTTTCAACTAGGGATTTTATAGTATCTGACCTAAAATTAAGGTACTTGATCCATTTGGAATTAATTTTTATGCATGGTGACAAGCACAGTCCAGTTTTAATCTTCTGCATGTGGAGATCCAGTTTTGCCAGCACCATGTATTGAAAATGCTGTTCTTTTTCCACTGAATTTTTTGGGACCTTTTGTCAAATATCAAAAGACTGTAATTGTGTGGGCTTATGTTTGGGTCTTCAACCCTTATCCATTGCACTATGTGTCTATTTTGGAGCCAGTACCAGGCTGTTTTTTATTATTATGTATTTGTAGTATAGATTAAGGTTTGGTATGGTGATACCTCCATCAGTACTTTTGTTACTCAGTATTGTTTTGGTATCCTGGGCCATTTGTGCTTCCATATGAATTGTGAGATTGTTTGGTCGATTTTTTTAAAGAATTGTTTGGGGATTTTGATTGATATAGCATTAAATCTGCATATGGCTTTTGGTAGGATGGTCATTTTTATGATGTTTTTTTCTGCCAATCCTGGAGAATGGAAGGTCTTTCAATCTTCTGGGGTCTTAAAGTTTTTATTATAAAGGTATCTCACTTCTTTGAGTAGATTTATACAAAGGTATTTCAATTATTTATGGGCTGTAGTAAATGGTATTGTTTCAAGTAAATAATTTAGCAATGCATTTAAAACTTTAGAGACACAAGAGCAATCCAATCCCAAAAGCAATACAAGAGAGGAGATAAGCAAAATAAGTGGAGAAAAATCTGAAAATGAGATAAAGAAAATAATACAAATAACCAGACAAAACCAGAATTCGGGAACCACCATGGACCGCCTCCTCCTCCTCATTGTTTACTCTGCCCGGGATTCACAGGCTCCCTCCTACCAGGACCAGAAACGCAGGCCGCCCCCACTTCCGACTGGCGTCTATACATGGGGTCTAGGATCTGAACTCAGGACCTTCTGCCTGCAAAGCAGAGGCTTAAACCCTAAGCCACCTCTCCACCTGGTCCTTTGAAAAAAATCAATAAAATTGATATAACCCCAGCTGAATTAACCAAAATCAAGAGAAAAAAGCCCTAAATTAACAAAATTAGAAATGAAAAAAGAGTTATCAAAACTGATACCAAAGAAATTCAGAGAATTATAAGGTCGTATTTCAAAAACTTATATTCCAAGAAAGTTGATAGCACAAAAGAAATGGATGAATTTCTTTTTTTTATTATTGTTATTGTTTATTCAATTGTGCATGTGTGCACTTACTGTGTGTGTGTATGTGTGTAGAACCATGGGAGAATTCGGGAACCACTATGGACTGCCTCCTCCTCCTTATTGTTTACTCTGCCCTGGGATTCACAGGCTCCGCCCTACCAGATCAGAAAAGCAGGCCGCCCCCACTTCCTCCTGGCGTCTATACATGGGGTCTAGGATCTGAACTCAGGACCTTCTGCCTGCAAAGCAGAGGCTTAAACCCTGAGCCACTTCTCCAGCCCCTAAGAAATGGATGAATTTCTGAGTAAGTGTAACTTACCTATATTGTTTCAAGAAGTTTTGAATCATTTACATAATCCTATAACAAATGAGGAAATTGATGAAATAATCTCGAATCTTCCTACCAAAAAATGTCCTGGACCAGTTGGATTCAGCACAGAATTCTACCAGACATTTAAAAAACAACACCAATACTCCTTAAACTATTTCATAAAATAGCCAAGGAAGGGGACACTTTTAAATTCTATCTACAAAGCTAATATCATGCTAATCCCAAAACCAAATAAAGATACACTTAAAAAAGAAAACTATAGACCAATCGTTTTGATGAACACAGATGCAAAGATTCTCAACAAAATCTTAGCAAATTGCATTCAAAAAATATCAAAAAGATCATTCACTGTGATCAAGTAGACTTTATCCCAGGCACACAAGGTTGGTTCAACATATGCAAATCAATAAATGTAATCCATCACATAAACCAATCCAAAGTCCAAGACCACATGACACTCTCCATAGATGCAAAAAGTTTTCCACAAGATCCAACAGCCTTTTATGATCAAAATCCTAGAGACAGTTGGAAAGGAAGGAACCTTTACCAACATAATAAAAGCTGTGTACAACAAGCCAAGAGCAAGGATTATACTCAATGGGGAAAATCTTGAAGCATTCTTTGATCAGGAACTAGACAAGGCTGTCCACTCTCACCACTTTTATCAATATTCTACTTGAAGTCTTATCTAGAGCCCTAAGATAAGAGAGGGAGATAAAATGTATTCAAATCAGAAAGGAAGTCAAGATATCTCTATTGCAAATGCCATGATCATATAATTGAGTGATCCTAAAACTTCCACCAGGAAACTCTGGGAACTCTCCTTGAAATTATCACTAAATCTGTACATTCTTTTGAATTAATCAATGCAGCATTTTGAAAAACTGGGGCTCTCCATTTCTCTTTTTATGCAGTGAGCTTCCTGAGATCCTTTAAGTTGGCCCCATTATTCTCTAAGTAACAATATTTGCACCATTGTTCCTTGGATTTTATGTAATGTGCCTTAAGACTGAATGTTTTAAACTCACAAGTATTGTTTCTTAGTGTACTTATTTATGAACAACACTATAGACTATAGATGTATGAATAAAACAATTCATCTATGCTATTGGAAATATAACAGAGTGAATATCTGTATTTTAAAAATCTGAACTCTAAAATCCAAAGCTTTGAAGTTCTTGCTATGAAGCCACAATTAAGGAATTCCCCAAGGGACCTTAATTGGTCACAGTTAAGTTGCAAGTACACTTAATATATGCATAATAATTTGGGGGTGGCGATAACTATGAGATGCATGAATAAAACATACTAATTTTGTGTTTATACCTATCCTCAAGATACTATATTCACACAAGTGTTCTAAAGCAAGAAAAATCATTTGAAATCTGATAGAATTCTCCTGCCAAACATTTGATTAAGGCTATTCAATCTGTCTCACATGTTTATTGGCACATCTGTTAGGACAGAAATTAAAGATGTATTCTCTACAGAAATTAGCAATGGCTCAAGGATGTAGCAATAAGTAATATGATTCTCATTTCTCATTCCTTGTAAAGAATAAGTCACAAAGTTTTTTTAATTTTAATGCACAGACTAGAAAAATTCTCATGTAGATATAATCCATAAATTTAAATTCAGTTTAAGACATTTTAAATATTTCCATTCTTGGCCTTTTCTTTTGCTATTGTTGAAAACTCAATAGTCATGAGATTTCATATTAGTCAAGGAAGGCGAGGAAGCAGAAATAGTTATTGTTTGACATCTGACTTTGCACACTGGCTTTCTGATTTGTTTTCCACACATGCAATTGTATACAAACATACATTTTCTGAGGAAAATAATACCCTGGTAAGTAGCCTGTTTCCCAGAAAGAAAATACTAAATTTATTGAAGTCTGACAAATAATACTAATTAATGTTGAAAATTAGCCCAGTTAACTTTTCTAAAGTTTTATAACTAGTAGGATCAAAATGTCTATATATAGTTCATAAATAATTAGTGCATAATGTTATTTATCAAGAAAAATATTTTATTCTTATTTTTTAATGTTGCATACATGAAATTTATGTCATGTTTGCCCCTTTTTATTTTCATTGATAATGATTTTGTCATTGCTTTGAGTTATATTTTTATTTTTGTGTGATTGAAATTTGAGTTTCAATTGTTGCCCAGTACTCTAAAACACTGTTCACAGTAACTTAAATTTTCCTTTATTGAGTATAGTTATGTTTTCTCTCATTCTTTCATGCTCAGTAAACAAAATAAACTGAAACAGTTAATTATGCTTATCTACTTTTTAGGCTTGAATACCAGACTCTCAAAATCCCATGTGTATCGGTGGGGGCTGGGCATGTGCACAGACATGTGCATGCATCAGTGCATTCATACATGTGTGTATGTGTATATATGTATACATACATATTCACCATAAGAAAAAAGGGATAACAAATCTTCACTCCTACATCCAGCTTCATGTGAGTCCTGCAGATCTAAACTCAGATCCTCACATTGCACAAGCTTCTTTACCCACTAAGCCACCTCCTAAGTGTCAAAAAAATATAATCTTAATCAGAAATATTTCCCCCAAATACTTCAGTAAATATATATTTCTCTACATATCCCACTATATAGAAATTTATTATCCTTAATTTTAAAATGAACCTAGATTATCCAGAAATCCAATCCAGAACACAGGTTGCAAGCATGATGGTGAAGCTTCACAGTCAATTTGATGGGATTTAGAATCACTCTAGAAAACACTCATATGCAGAGAGTATTAACAAAATTGGGAAGGCACATTCTGAATCTGTGGAACACTATCACATAAGTAAGGTCCCAAATTAATAAAAGACACAAAAGAGAAATCTCAAGGTAAACATCAAAGTTGGGTTTTCTCTGCTTCTCAACTAGAGACAATTGAATCACCAGCTTATCTTTTTGATATATTCATGTAATGTGTTTTTAAACCATGTTCCATAATACACACATTCTTAGTTTGCTTATGTCAACTATTTGGCCACACATTGTAAAATAATGGATTAGTAAAATAATGGGTACTAGAAAGCTGCTGCATGCATCATAGAAAAGAAGGCATGTAATAAAAGGAGGATAACTAATAGATAATCTAGATAAGCTGCTGCATGCATCATAGAAAAGAAGGCATGTAATAAAAGGAGGATAACTAATAGATAATCTAATTTAAGTAGTATTTATTATGATAAGATGAGCTGAGTTGAACATTTGAAAGTCAGAGTTGAAGTTAGAATAAGCCTTAGTAACAAAGTATGGCTTGTGTCAAATCATGTAAATTTCATAGAAAGAAATATTATTTCATTAAGGATCTAATGGGAATTTGGAGAAGAGTGTAAAATGGAATTTTGGTGGTAGTGAGGCATCAGCAGCAGTTGGGAAGTTATTAGAAAGGTATAGGACAACAAGTAGAACTGGAGGGATACAGAAATAAAGACTTTGAAATTATTGCCAAGGCTTTCGGCTCTAATAACTGACATTAATTGGAAACTGGAAAGGAAAATAAACACTTCAACAGGAAGTAAACTTGATTGAAATTTTCTTCCTATATTGCAAAACTCACTATAGACAAAATATGCGCTTTGGACAACAGACAAGGCAGTACAACCTTCTGATCCCTGAGATCAAGAAATCACAGGGCTCAGTAACTCCTCAGTTCACTGTGTCACAGTAGTTTCCAAGACACACAACAGTCCCTAATTGGAGTTCCACATTCTCTCTGTGTGCAGAAGACTTAAGAGTTTAAGCTGGACAGGCCAAAAAGAAAATTGTGCTGTACAAGGGCAGAAGAAACATCCTGATGCTCTTTCCCAAGCAAGAGCTGCTGGATACAGCTTGTAAGCTAAACAATGACCATAATTCATCCATGCCTTTGAAGAGCTGTGTTTTGTGACAAAGAAAAAAGTCATAACAAACAGATGGAATATTCAAAATGGTTAATGTTACAACAATACAAAATGAGCTTAATAAAGCTGCTCTGAACTTTCTAAAAGAAGGCATCAAAACAATTCACAACGTTTAGGAAACTTACTATCAGGCTGAGAAAAAAAAAAAACGCAATCGGGGGGGGGGGGAGAAACATTAAGCATTAACAAAGAAACAAAAATCACCCTAAAACTCAAGATTTAACTTCCATCTAAACAATAAATATTCACTGTGTGTGCAAACAAATGAGATTCATAAGTAATAATATTAATGCCATTAATAAAAAAGAGCACTAGCAAAGATACAGTGATCTTTTGAATGCATCCAAATCGCAAAGGAAATAATAAAAAAAAAGAAAATGAGCTCTGAAAATGAGCTAATAGACCTTCTAGATATGAGTAATACAGTATCATAAAATGAAAATCAACTGGGTAGATCTGATGGGCTTGAAGTGGAAAAATGGATCAGGGGGCTTTGCCTCCCAAGCAAAATAACCTCAGTTGGGTTTACCAGATTCAATGTAAATATGTTCGGAGACTAGACAGCAGTTGTGTACACCGCACCCATAAAAAACTGAAACTCGTGAGGCCAGAATTGAATTAAAAGCAGATAAAAAATCTGCAGAAGACCAAAATGAATAAAGATTGAAAAAATCCTGAAATTCGTTCTGTATTTTAGAGGAGCCTATAACAGAAAAAGATGTGGATGAAGGTACTTGGACAAAGGGCAGCAAAATATCCAAATAAGAAAATATTTGGCAAGATTTGAAGACATTCGATAATGACAAACAAACCAAACATATATACACCATCTATGAAAGCCATAAGTTACTGAAGCTTACTCATAAAAGACAAATTCATAAAAGTAGTCAGATAAAGAGGAGCACATAACAGATGAGGCAGCAAGAAATAATAACAAATTTCTCATAAAAATAATGTTTCAAAAAAGAGGTGACACCATCTTTTTTATTTTTTTATTTTTTTATTATTATTTCTGCTAATACAAACTTAACAGGTACACTGGTCCCCTCCCTCCCTTCACCTCCCCCTGGCCCCCCTGCTTTCCCCTCCCCTCTCTCCTCCCTTCCCATTCCCAAGTGCCTCCTCCCCCCCAATCCCCAGAGAGGTGACACCATCTTTAAACTGTGGAAAATGAAAGTAAATTGAGCATTTCATAAGCCAAAAATCAATAGTTTACAAAATATTATTGAAAGATAAAATGCGCAAAAAATTTCTTTGGAATAGAAGAAACATTGATAATGTTGTTAGAGAGTTGTGGGTGTGATAAAGCAATTAAAAAATAAGAACTATCTTATTCAAGCTTTTAAATTTCATTAAAGAGCAAAGTGAATTAAAAGTCAAAGATACATAAGGTACATATGTATAAATATAGAAGCTATTTTATTATTCTAATCTTTTCAAAAGGTAATTGATTGCATAAGAATACAACATGCTCTGCAGTATATGTAATCTCTGACCTATCACTGAGATAAATCCCAAACCAACTGACAGAATAAAGGAGGAAAAAAGTTAAAAAATAAGTTCACTCAGGACCTCATGCCCACAGAATGGTCCAAAGTTAACCAGAAAAATAAGGTCTGTTCTCTAGAAAGGGCCCATCCTGAACTTTGACTCCACTGGATTTCTTCAAGCTCCTAAGCAGTTTCCAAGCCCCCCACAACGTTACTTTCATCCATGCCACGATCTCAAACTATTGCAACAGGAGCAGGGGACTTTACATTTTGGCACCTTGTTTCCTTAATCTTATTATGTCTGCATATTTATAATAGGTAAAATGGAGTCATATCAATAGCATATAATCCTATCCAGATTATTCATTAACTCAAAACAGCTCTCACTTTTGATTTTATTCCTTGGACAGCTAATGTTTATGCAATCATTTTCAGCTTGGTTTAAATCCAGCATCTACCTTGCTATTGCCTATTGTGCCTATTGAGGAATTCCCCCATCCCTTCTTTTAGACATAGAGACTAAACCCAGAGCTCCCTGATTGCCAAGACTGAATTGTCAGTGGGCATCAAACTACTCCTGTCTCCACCTCCCAGTGCAGAAATGACAGATTACACTCTACCATGCCCTGATCTTTTGTGGGTGCTGATGGAAACCCAGTGCTCAAGTTGTTCAACAAACACCTTAATCAATGAGCCTTCTCAACAGAATTGATTTATTGAAAAGATAAAATGAACAAAACTATAGCAAGAATAAAAACTATTTAAAAAGAAATTCAATGAATAAAATTATAATTAAATATGTAGAGCATGCTCATGTCATTGTTTATAAGGGCATTATTTCTAAGGACATCTTGTCCACTACTTAACAGACTTTCCTGGACCTTGACTGGCTGGAGATTTGCAGTATGGGTCACCTGACCACATGCTTGCTCCTGGAATGCTGGGAGCAGGAAAAGACAACCCTCTTCTCCATCTGTGATTAATCAGAGACTGTGTCTCTCAGCCTTGAAGCAAGCCCAGCTGCCTTTTGTCTGTGCTGATAGGGAATTCTTGCTTGCTCCACTTTGCATTTGATACTGTATCCTGTGCATGTGATGTCTGTGCTTGCCAATAAAAGCAGCCACAGAGCACTGCAAGGTGCTTCACAATGGCAAATATCTGAAGTACTCTGGTTATTGGGAGTTAAATTCATATCATCAAATCTCAGCAAATGGTAACTGGCACAGAGGGTAGTACACTAAATCAATGGATCATAGAGGACTGTTGTGCATAATGGTAAGTCAACACTGAATAGCATGAGAAATTTCAGAATGGGAAACACTGTCTAATATTCAGAGAAGGAAAAATCTTACAATGTCAACTGACAAGATGAAGCAATAGATAATAATAAACCAACATAGATGTCAAAATTTTTACACTGGTGCAAAATGAATGCAATTTCAGATTGTGAATTTTACATTATAAGTAAGCTCAAACACATCATTATATATCACAATAGAAACTATTACACTTGACACATTTTTCTATTAAGTAATGTCCGTTCATTTTAAATTTATCTTTGTGGGTACATGTGTATGTGTGTGTGTGTGTGTGTGTGTGTGTGTGTGTGTGTGTGTGTGTATCAGAGGGCACTTGAGTGAATGTACCGTCAGAGGTCCAATGGAGACAATTGGAATCATCCTGAATTGCTGTAACTCCTTTATTTCTTTGCTCAGGGATTTTTCAGGCTCCACCTGCCAGCATCAGAATTGCAAGCTGACACCATTTCCTCTCAGCATTTTTATGTGTAATGTGAGATCCAGACCCAGCTCCTCTTCTTGCATATGGGGCAAAGCCTTTAACCCTTGAGCTCTTTCTCCATTTTCTTGTATATACTTATATCATAAAAATCCATGTTTCAGGAAAGGATGAACTCTTGGAAATTATTTTCTTCATTCTGCAGAACATGGAAGCACTTTCCCTATAAAAAAATTCCAAGAAAATTATAAGTGGCAGGGTTTTTTTTTTTTTTGGCAAAAGCTCAAGGGAATGTAGTGCAAGACCTAAAATTTTGAAATGCACCTCATTCAGCATTTGACTCGTTAGCCATGAGACTTCAAGCCATTGCCATGGAGACTCCAACATTTCCTCCTGACCTGTGCTCATTGTAGGTCTGGCAGTTTTCAGAGCATCTCATCTGAATGCACATTGAGACATAACTGTTTTGGGATTCAGAAAGCTATAGTGGATCAGTCCACCAAAACAGGACCAAGATTTGTTCCTGTGTGTTCAGATTCAGCAATGGAAAGTGCTTTGTGACTTTTTCTAAGTTAAACCACCAAAAATAAATCCTCTTTTCATAGTCACACTTCAATCTAGTCTAACAGCTGATTTTTTTCTAGCTTACTCATGAGACACATACTTATCAGACATTTTTTAGTTTTTTGGTTTACTTTAAAAGCCAAATGATCTCCCTGTAAAATGAATGCCTTGCAACTCTTCCTGTGGATGTTAAGAGTCGCCTTTTATGACTTGCAGTTGATACTTGGCGGCTTTCTGTACCAAGCTACTATACTGTCTATCTTCAAGGCTCTGTTCTCTGTAACACTTCCTCAGCCTCCACTGCACTGTAGGCTTCTCTGCTTTTCCTAGGATAAATACGGTGTACATTTGAAAGTTTTCTCTGTTACTTATGACCCATTTTGAACTAGAATAAGAAAATCACTTGAAATGGCCTTTTGTCCACTATGATTTCCAGAGTTCAATATGAATATAAAGTAAACATCATGTACTGACTGATTCATTATAAAACAATAACAACAAAAATATCCAGCAGTCAAACAAACAAACTTACAGTAGGACTTAGAGGTCTACTGCCAGTCATGTGCAGAGATTTATGCTGGTCTCAGCTTTTATCAGGAAAATGTCTCTTTTCACTTGAGAGTGATTAATGCAGAGACTCACAGGAGATCAAAGTGGGAAGTATATCCTCACCATGGTCTCCTACTTTTATTCCATCTACCTTTGAATATACTCTTATAACAAGACTCTAATTTAAAAGGATTTTATCTCTGGCCAGGGGGAGACATCCAATACCCATCAGAATGGAGCCAAGGGCATTGCAGGAGCAGCAAAACTGAAAAAAATCAACAAACCATAATTCAGAACATCAGAAACTATATCAACCACCTGGAACTAGGCCAGCCTAATTGCTCCTCATCCTGAAGTTCAGGGAAATTTGTGGAAGAAGGGGCAGTAAGATTGTAAGAGCAAAAGGATAGGAGGAGTAATGATATGCAAGATACTCCACACAAGGTAGGGCCAAAGCAATCATAATAGTTCTTTGCATGACCTGCACAATGTCCAACACATTATTGACCCTATAAAGTCTAGCATGGGCTAAAGGCACTAGGATCCTTGGAGGCTAGGGATTGACAGCCACAGTTGTGTTCCTATGCTTAAGGGGAACACAGGAAAGGGTTCTGGGAAATGCCTCTGGGTCCTTGCACCTCATCGGAGAGGAGGACCCAGAGGAGGGTTTGGCATGCACATTAAAGGATGCTCCGGGGATGGGGGGGGAGGCACTGGGGGATGGGGAGGGAGAGAGAACAGAGGGGGGAGAGTGGAGGGACAGAGGGGACCAGTGTACCTGTTAAGTTTGTATGAGCAGAAATAAATAAATAAATAAATAGATAAACAAACAAACAAACAAAGTGGGGGAGAATAAATGACTGTGGTAAATTCAGATTCAGAGTCTGGAAAGTAGTGTTGCAAAATGGTGTCTTCTGGACCTGACACAGTTTGCCCTATAAACTAGTGACCTCTATAAATAACTGGTAAGAACTGAATGAAGTGCAATTTTCATCAGTGATACAAGTATTAAAGTTAGTCCACATTCAAATAAGTAAATTGAAAAGAATCAAAATGGGGCAAGGAGGATGGGCAAAAAATGAGTTAAATCAATGTGTTAGAAAATGAAATGCGAGTTAATTAAAAAAAAAAGATGATAAAGCTTGATTCTGGGTAACAGGGCAGAGGGAATAGTATTTAGAAACTGCTGAAGAATTCCAACTTGATGTTGTACTTTTCATAGTTATGGAAATCGGATATTTTTATTTTGTGTTTAGGAAGATTTTGGCTGTGTTTTCCATGTTTAATCCTTATGGAAAAAGCACAACTTAGTTAAAGTACTTTATTACATGGACTTAAGGTTAATTAGGAATGAGAGCATAAGGTATCCCAGTTAATTGTGCACATAAGATTTTAACAAAATAAAAATGGGTATGTCATCAGGATAGTGGTAATTGAAATGATAATTTTCAAAGGTAGATCAAAAACGAACATTAAGATCTTACTCAATCACACATCTCATCAACATTGCTAAAGACATAACTTTTCACATCACATTCACACACAAAAAATGAATATAACTAACCCCAGAAGGGATACCGAGCAATTATATGATAAAGCTGAAATCCCTGTTTGGGGATCATCATAAGAACTGAAGCAACTCAACATATATCTTATCCATAGAGGGCAGACTACATCTACATATGCATACTGAGATTCCTTCACTTATGATTTCTGTGAATTTTACCTGTCACACAGCTGGTTTTCTCAGAACATTCCCTATCCCATGCAGAACTGATGACAGGGGCAATACACACATGACCTGATTAGATCTTCTAGACCCTTCTTTATCCCGAAAAGGTTATCCTAGATATAGAACCCGACATGTTGTCTGTGCCCTGATTCTCTTTTTTAAAATCTTGTATTTTTATTTACTTATTTAAAGAGTGGGAGAGATAAGCACAGACAGTGCTTGATCTGTTTGGAATAACAGGGAACTAACTACTGGTATAAATCACAACTTTATTCACAAGTATATTGAGGGTAACATCTGTTTCCAAAGACTAATATAGTCTGAGATGAAAATTAAATAAAGTTGCTCTTTGTTGTCCTCCAAAATATCTGACAGTAAGACAGCTTGATGGGAGAGCATGCACCAACACCAGGGTCGAGGGAACTGGCCACACCATCACTACATTACAGCTGAAAGATGGATGATCCTTACTTGCCAGACCAGCATGTCTGGCCAAGTAAACAGAAGGATGCCGACTCTCTCAACCAGCTCTCCATGATTTATCCAGGGCCTAATCCCACCCACCATGGGCTGGACCTTCCCCATCAGCTAGACAATCTCTTGCAGGTTTGCTCTGGGCTCAACTCAAGTACTAATTCTCCACAAATGTGCCCAGAGCTCAAACCCTCAACTGTCAAGTTGACACTTGTGCCTAACTGTGACACTCCACCCCTTGTCAACTTGACAAAAAAAAAATAGCACTTTTAAACTGTAACCTTCAATCCTTATCCCCATGGATGTTAAAAGTTATCTTAAAAATATAAATACATTTCATGGACAAATTTAAAATGTTCTCTCATTAAAACTTCAGTTCCAACATTTTAAAAGTTCAAAGTTTCTTAACCTTAAGACTCTTAAATCAGAATAAGTTAAATACTTTAAAACAGATAAAACATTAAAACAGAAAGATCTTAAAACAATAGGAAACCATTAACTTAAGATTCAAGTCCAGCAGATCAAGTACTGCATTCTTTAATGTCCATCTTCTGTCGTTCACCATGTAATCAAGGTGGCTCTAGGCATTCCCAGTTCCTGTTTGCAGCTTGAAGTTGTAAAAGCAGAGTTCCTTGAACCAGGCTGAATCTCCACTCTCAGCTGTCCTCAGCAGCAGTCCCACAGTTCTGGCATTTCCGATACTCTGGGTTCCCCTCAGCAGCTATAAGCTTCACCTTCTCTCACAGGAACTCTATGCTTGCCATTTGTTGTCAAGCTTTTGCTGCTTCCATGAATTCCTCAAATCATTCACCAAAACCAGTACCACCTGGAGGATGCTGTCAGACTCAGAAACAAGTTTGAAATGCAATTTGGTCCCCTTAAGCCATAGCTGCACCGATTCTTGTGCTTTGATGCTGGAAAAGCCTCTTCTAGGCAGCCAAACTTGTAAAAAATTTTAACTTGGGCCCTTGCCCCCTGAAGGAACCTGGGTTTTCAAACCACAAACTTGCCATACAAGTGATTTTCACATCTTCCACCATCCCAATGCAAGTCACTAGATTCTCCTTCACTGATATTGATTTCTCCAACAGCAGCAGATATTCTGCTGCCTGCCCTTTCCACATCCAGAGCTTCACAAACACCAACATAGCTCTCCTCTCTCAAGCAAACCAATGTATCGTCTTTAAATTCAACTTAGACAAAGTCCTTGTTCCTCTCATCATAAATTGGGCCCAAACAATCCTAACTCTCTCAGCACTGACATTATGCAATTGCCCCACTAAACTCTGAAGAACTGTATTTGTAAATCTACAAAGTGAAAATCCTCAGGCATTTCCAACTTTGTCCAGCGAAACTGTTCAAAAGCCACAATATCCACAAAGTCAGATTTATCAGCAACACCCCACTTCTCTTGTACCAAATTCTGTTGCAGTCAGTCTGCATGGTTGCTGATAAATGACCATCAAATGGCTTAAGGGAACAAGGGTTTATTATCTCTTAGATTACTGGTTACAATTTGTAGTCCAGCTTGACGGGAGAACATGCACCAACACCAGGGTCAAGGGAACTGGCCAAACTATCACCACACAACAGGTGAGAGATGCACAATCCTTACTTGCCAGACCAGCTTATCTGACCAAGTACACAGAAGGATGCCAACTCTCTCAACCAGCTCTCCATGATTTATCCAAGGCCTAAGCCATAGGATAGACATTCCCCATCAACTAGACAATCTCTTGCAGGTTTGCTCTGGGCTTAACTCAACTACTAATTCTCCACAAATGTGCCCAGAGCTCAAACTGTCAACTGTCAAGTTGACACCTATGCCAACAATAAATCAAAATGCTCTGTAAATACCTGTTATTATACTCAAGGACTGGAAGAATTCTAAGCAATTAACCTAGAAAAAGGGAAAGGAAAGAAAAGAGGAAGGGGTGAAGGGAAAATTATTCAATATTCTTATAAAACTAGAAAAAGGAAAATAATTTTTAAAATAATTAATGTGACTTCCTACTTCACCATCTTGCATGCTACCAGGATATCACGTAGTCAAAGGGGCTCTCACCAAAGGCCAAAGAGATGGGCCTCCTTCAACTTCTAAAACTGAATAAATTTTTCCTCTTCTTGAAAAAAAATGAAAAAATAAATGAAGGTTAATTGTAAGAAATGTATTAAATGTAATAAATGTAAACTATGTAATAAATTCTACCACCCTCAAAACAGAGTAAAATGTATTGCTTTCTTTCATGTGGAGATGGATGAGGCGATAGTAAACATGCACATACATATCCTATTGGTACATTAACATATGAACTAATATCATTTGAGCTTATCCTCTGTAGATAAACTACATTAATTGTAGCTGATATTTAAAAAACTAAATTTATCATCTAAATTTACACTTGTTGAAATATATAAATTTATATCAGTTAAAAATACATTTGTTTTGATAATCTTACTAACAAAGAATCTCAGGATTAAGTGATTTCAGAGTATTTTTTCAGAGGAAATACCATTAAACATTTAATGAATCATATCAATTATTTAGAGTAATAGCAATGGAAGACACGAACAAAATATATTTCACTTTTCAACTTTTCTTAAACATACTTGTTAAAAATACTAAAGCCAGGAAAATATTGTGAGATCACAGTCCACATCAGCATCCTTCAGAAATATAATTTCCTTAGTTATTAATAGAAATATTACTATTTTTAATTAGTAGTAGAAATGTAGCTGGTAATAAGCAGAAAACATTAACAAAATTACATTGATGCAAATCAATCTAATCCCCCATCCCTAATTCTGCATCTACAGAAGAGGATAAAACAGGATAAGACGGATTCTAATCAGGAGGTGGATAACACAGAACACTATATTAAACATCTTCTACAGAACAGGTGTGCATTCTGTTTTTTTTAAATGATAAAAGTAAAATTTGGCAAGCAAACCTTCAACTGATCTGTAAGTTTGATACTGTAGAAGACTTTTGGGCCTGGCTGTGACTACTCACTTTTTAAGGATGGTATTGAGCTTATTGTGGGAAAGTGATAAAAATAAATCGGGAGTTCAATGGCCAATTGCACTGAACAAACAGCAAAGACAAGTGACCTTGATTACTTATGGCTAAAGAAACTGCTGTGCCTTGTTGGAGAATCTTTTGCTGACACTATAATGATGTACATGGAGTTGTTCTTAATGTTACAGCTGAAAGTGGTAAGATAGCAACATGGATTACTAAATGTGAAAACAGAGAAGGCATTACACATATAGGGAGAGTATACAAGGAAAGGTTAGGACTTCCTCCAAAGAGAGAGATTGGTTATCAGCCCCAGGAAGACCCAGCTACTAGAGCAGCTGCACCATTAAGAATAGATTTGTGGTTGACACCTGCTGAGTGTTCTCCCAGGAGACTGTGTCAGGCAATTGAGATGTGGGAGCTGAACCTGAGCCTCATCCAAGTAGAGGGGACTGATAAAGTGGGATTCCATCTAATGTTGCTAAGATATAACAGAAGCCTTATTTGCCTGTATCTTGTACTTCTGCTGTATTCATTCTTTTTTTTTAAGTTTTTTGCTGGTATCCAGTATCCCAATCAAAGAATTACAGTATATATCATCCCCAAAAATCCACAAATGTGTTTCTGGCACACTCTGTAATAGCCTAATAGAATTACCATTATAAACACATGTTACCTTTCCACAATATTCAGAAAAGAATTTGTGTTTCTAGACCTTAGAAAGAAAATATTGTTGTCCTCCACTTCTTGCTGGTTTGAAAGTATGATGTGTACAGTTTTGTGGCAATTTTCTGTTTCTTTACAGGGTTTTCTTTGCTGGACTCTTGCTGATGGCTGCTAGATTTTAATTTACCTGTTCCTTTACTTGATAACATTAGTGATAATGATTCAGTTTTTCTTTTGTTTTGCTTTTGTTTTTCCTCATGTATCATTGGTGAAGGATTCAGGAATGTGACAGAAAAGAATAAACATTATTTTGTGCATTTTTTGGTAATTTTTTGTTTTTGTTTTGTAACTACAAAGCTTTCTACAAATTTATGCATTTCATTCAAATTGGTGATCTATGTCTATGTGATTTCCTGAACACAATTGTAGATTATAAAGAAATGTAACATCATAACAACATTCCTAACCAAAATTAGAATGTCTGATTTTGTATCTTTCTGCTGTAATTTACCACTTTGTATTCCTTAGCTTATTTTGGTTTGGTTCAAAATGGCTGAGATAGGAAAACAGTCCTATTCATACTATGACACTATACAAAACTGTAAATAAAATGTGTACAGTGAAAAAATAACATCAGTGCATTCATGCCACTAACATTTAACACTATGTAACAAGAAAATTTTAGGTTGGAGGGAAGGCTCAAGGTTTGAGACTCTACCAGATCACACATAAAATGACAGGCATTTTGTAGAATGGAAGATACTTGCCCAGACCAAAACAAAAAGAACAATTCAGAATGATTCCTGAAATTCATCCTTTGGCCACCACAGGCACACAGAATCCTCTTGCAAACACACACACACACACACACACACACACACACACACACATACACACACACACACACACACACACACACACAGAGGCACACATGTACTTACACACCTACATACATAAAATTAAATAACTAAATAGATACGATTTATATAAAAGACCTTTCCTGAAATTCATAATGTGATATTTGTTCTCCAATATTCTGTACTTATAAAAGTATAGTTCACACCATGTCAGATGGTGAAAATATATATTATAGTCCATTCTCACCATTTTTATGCAATATAATACTGGATATCCTAGTACATATAAGACAAAATATCGAAAAAGTATGAAATGTGAATTTTATTTTGTCATGATTTTAACAAAAATATGTAATTGAAGCAATTAGTATTGATAGGTGATTATAATCTGTGCAGTATACAAGATCAAAAACAAAAATAAGTTTTGGAGAGTTTCCAATTTTTAAATTTAAAGTTAAACTCACTGTGACAACATAACAGTGGGATTTCTTGCAATTAAAATAAATTTACATTTCAATGATGCTTCCAAATCTAGAAATTTTTGAAGAAATCTCTCCACCTGCAGCAGGTTTTGTTTATTGTGAGCTCTAAAAACAAAGGAGACTCTGTCTTCTGGAAAACATCTGCCATTAAATTGTGAAAACTTTTGCTTTTCTTAACCATATGTATACTGTTAAAAATTTGTGCTTAGGTATTTGTGTTCTAGATATTATTTTTTCTTGAAATCAATGTAGAGTGTACACGCATACTTAAACCCTCATATACGGTTTAAAAGAACACATAGAGCAAAAACTTGTCTTTCAATGTATGAAATTTCCTTCATTATCATCTTTCAGGAATGCTTTTAGTAGAGATTTTTTTCCATATAGATCTCTATCACTCAACATACATTAGAAGAGAAAAATGTTTGCCGAGACATGTGTAACCCATGTGTTCTATATTGCAAAATAGATAAAATAACAATTTGAAAATTGTCATCATAAAAATTAATAGGTAATTGAAGCAATGAATATGCTAATAGCTTGTTTTCACCATTCCATAACACATAATGTCTGAAAACATCACATTACACTCCATTGATTTGTACAATTATGATTTTTCAATTAGAAAAGTATCAGTACATTTTTAAGGATGTTTTGCCATGCTTGAAATGGGAAAATATTTGTTTGCTAGTCGTTCTTCCACATTTGAATAGTATTACAATTCCCAAGGCCTGAGGCACCCAGGTATGTGTTCTGGAAGCAAATCCATCTCACAGCTCATCTCTCTCCTATGTACTAATGTGCTCGTTTCCTCAGCTGTCACATATTCATCCTTTCCCTTGAGCCAGGCTCCTGTGCTCATTCCTTCATCAATAAATCTTTTATGAGTTAACATTCTTCTCCACATCTTTGTCCTATGCCAGAGAATGGAATGAGGTTAATATAATGGCAGCCTTCTCATTTGTTTGGAAATGACTCCTAGAAGCATACTAGTAGGGTGATGCCTGGTTAGTCATATTACCTTGGCTTATTTTTCAATTGTATGGGAAAACACAGGCAGTATGATCAGAAATATACCAGCCTGTTAGACCAAACCATACACATTGAAATCCTGAAGCTTTTCTCAGTCATGCTGATAAAATCACAAATATAAACATGTGATAAAACCTGATAAAATCACAAGTATAAACATGTGATAAAACCAAACTTATAAGTGTGGAGGTGAAAAAAGGAATTAAAGAGAAAAAAAATATATATATATGTTCAAAGAATTTAAAAGTTACATGAATAAATGCCAGCTTTCACCATTATTGTAGAATAGAATATGATAAGATTGAAAAAATAAAACACATTTCTAATTTATATGTACAATTTTTTAAACATTTTTTAATTTTTTTATTATTTATTCAATTGTGCACGTGTATGTGTATGTGTGTGTGTTTGTGTATTTGCGTGTGTAGAACCACGGACGAATTCAGGAACCACCATGGACGCCTCCAACTCCTCCTTGTTTACTCTGCCTGGGGATTCACAGGCTCCCCCCTACCAGGACCAGAAGCACAGGCCACCCCCGCTTCTCCCCAGCGTCTATATGTGGAGTCTAGGATCCGAACTCAGGACCTTCTGCCTGTAAGGCAGAGGCTTAATCCCTGAGCCACCTCTCTAGCCCCATATGTACAATTTTGAATGGTAAACCATGGAGTTGTAATATGTCTTTACAGTATTTCTTTTAGTATTCATTTGCAAATGGATTTACTGTTTGACCATGGATTATACACTACTAATTCACAAATAACTAACAACCTTTATTAACATATAAAATTCAGTTAAACACTGCTGCTACCACACATAAAGTATGGACAAATAGCATTCGAATAGCCTGTCTGCTGGGACTTATGTCTGAAGTCACCATCTGAAGATCTGTGGCTCACACATGCAAGGAGAATATACTCTTTCTCCTTGCGCTCACTGTACATTTAACAGTTAAACTAAGGAAAAGCTACCCCATTCAAGAAAACATTGAGTAACTGCCAATAAGAACCTGCTGTTTCAAAAAGACAGTGTGTCATAATTGCACAAGAAACAAAAACCTTCCATAGTGAAAACAGCTTAAAGGAATTTATAATCAGTATACCAGTGATAGAAAAGTTTGGAAGTACTGTATGCTGAAAAGAAGGATATGATATCCAAGAGGCACAGAGAAAAATAAACAATTTTAGGTAAGCGGGTAAGTAAAGGAATATCAAGAACAAATACAACAAAATCAATAAAATTCCCAAAATGAATGTGTTTTATAAGTAATAGCAAAGTAAGATAACAACCTCATAAGCAACATGTGCCCACCAATGGGAAGGTAAATGAGTATGTTATTGGCTACTCTGCTGCTGTGAGACAACCCTCAAACTCAAGTAACTTACAGGGAAAAGGGAGATTAGTTCAGTGTATGGTTCCAGAGAGCAGATGCAGTCCATTTTGGCAGAAAAGATGTGGCTGGCTGGCAGAAACTGGAAGAGACCAGTACCACATCCATCATGAAGGCTGGAACTACAAAACTGGCAACTCCAAGAGTAGCTCACTGACTGATCCTAGGCAGGGCTAACCAATCTCAAGGCCCAGCTGCTGCGACATGCCTTTCTTCAGCAAGGTTCTACCCCCTAAAGGTGCTATGACTTTCCCAAACAAGTAAAGATTAAAACTCATGTCTAAGACAGGGTCAGTAATAAGCACGGAGACTACCAAAATAGATATTCTTGTGATGAGTAACGAGACAATTGTTTCTAGTATCAACAGATGCAGCATTAGCATGACAAAAAATCCTGTTTTCCTAATCCATCAGTGCCCACAAATAATACCACATAACTCACCTTAGTGAAGAATTCAACCTAGAAAAAAAGTGTCTCTGCATGTGGTAGTGAGATATAATTTTGAAAAGGAAACACCTGCCATACTTTCTTACACTACTGAGTGCTGATGGCATATATTCTCAGTTATATTTGACTGTAGTGAAGATTTATGTTCATGTTATGCTATTGCACAGTTTTAGAGAATGTTGATTGTATGTGTGGTTGTTGTCATAAAGAAGAAATCTTTTCTACTTATATTAGATTGGTTGAGAATTAAGTAAGTTATTTCTATCCGGGAATTTGGAGATTGACTAGAAGTTTGTACAAAACCCTCATGAAGGGAGTTAATAGAAAATTCACACTTGGATAGAAATGTCAGCATATAGGTATAGTTCAATCTATGATAAAATTCTTCAGAAAGTAATACCTAAGCAGGGTTCCCTCTGAAAAGAGAATAAGATAAAATGACATAATCCCACAGACACATACATATAGTTATATATATTTAAATAGGAACATAAGATAGAGAAAAAGATTGAGAAAAAGATTTTCACTGGAAAATTTCTTTCTCAGTTACTGATGAGTAATTCAGCAGCGCCTCTCACTTGGATTTCTTTGATAACAGGAAATATACTTTCCCATCAAAAACATTTTGTGAATAACTGTCTTTGATAATTTACCACTTTAATATTTGTAATTTATTCTGCAAAACCATATTTTTTGGCTGTTTGAAATAAGATCACACTTTGCAAGGGAGATGACCACCACGTAGAAAGATGAGTGTTGGTTAATAAAGATGCATTGCATTCTGTTACTCAGTTGTGGAAACAAAATGCATTGCTGACTTCACAGAAGCTGAGAGTAAAATAGAGGATACCAAAGGCTGAGTGTTTAGGACAAATTGAGGACACAGATACCTTTCTGATTAGATGAAACTACACAGATGTCTTCTGTAATATGGTATTTATCATGAATAGAGTCATTTCAAATTTAAAAAATGCTGGGAAAATTATTTTAAGTGTTGAAATTGCAAATGAATAGTAATTGTTTGAGATGCTGCATGTGTTGGATAAGGATATTACACTGAGCAAATTATTGTATATTTAATGCATTCGTTGAGGAGTTGGCAAAGACAGCTTAGTGGACAATGTGCCTTATCACAGACCTGGAAACACGAGTTTAAACCCAACCTGTTGGAAGGAGAGAAGTGGCATCTGACTTCCACCATGGCATGCACGTGACCACCTTCTCTCGCTGTCTGTTTGTTTGTCTGCCTCTCTGTCTCTCCCTCTCAAATAAATAAATCAAATAATTTAATATACAGGAAAAAGATCAGCTGTGTAGCCCAGGCTAGCCTCAAACTTGTTCCAATCCTGCTTCCAAATCCTAGAATTATGCACATTTATATCCCCTACAGATTGCTTCTAAAATAATTTAATTTAAATATTGGGCTTTATTTTGAAATGTCTATTTTTTTTATTTTAAAGATGAAAACAAAGACCATTTAGAAATTTTTTTAACCAAACTGACAATCGATATGACATAAAACAGAAAAAAGAGTTCTATTTTAAGAACTCAGAACTCAAAGAAAAGTTGCTTGGTTAAGAAAACTGATAACAATTCACTACTGTGAAAACATTCAAATACGTCAGGTAAGACCTTAAAATGTAATTATACTTTTAAAAACAATAGTGATCTAAACCAAAATCTATGTAACCTTCTAGCGATTGTTTTCTATGTCAGTGTTAAATAATTTGGTTTGATTGTGCTTTGTTTATTAAACAGTAGTATAAATTTAAAAGTGTGGGCTTAGGTAAAGTTTCTGAATCTTGGCATTTTTTGAATTCTAATAGAATATTTCAGTGTGAAGTAGTCACTCCTAGATATTAGTGTGAATCAATAGGGCATTCCCTCGCAAGCAAGTAAAAACATATAACTAATTTTAATGAGATCAAGTGCAACCTGTTATTCAAAGGATCCAAATAAATGTAGGTTAAATCAATAAAGACACTCAAGATTTTTAACCTGGAGTAGGAAGAACTTAGCAGGGAACATGAAAGCTTTAATTCACTTTCTGACAGTAAGAGAGGAATGAAATATGACAGTTATTTCATGTGCTTGCAATGATGGGAATAAAAGCAATGAGGAAGCCTTTAGGAAACAGAATAGTCTAATCTCAATATATTGATTTAATTTCCAACGATAGCAGCTGCTCAGCATGGAGGCAACACTGGCAAATGAAACTTCCCCTGTTATCAACTGTCAGGTGATTACCTGAGGGATTAATGGTCAGTCACATCAGGAAAATGATAGTTTCTAAGATGTTCTATTTCAGAAGTTTCTTCAGATTCTAACAGAAATCTTTATTCTTCTTTGTGAACCCATTGTAACCTTCTTCCACTTTCAATATTCTGTCCTTTAGTTATATTTTGCTTTTATCAGAAGAAGCCTCTGCATACACTATGATAAGCTAAGTCTGTCTACTTCTGACTAATCAATCCTTTAGAGACAGCCCGCTACTTTCTTACTCCCCCTTGTATTCTGGAACAAAAGGTCCATTCACCAATTCCTAGTTAAGCAGACTTGCAAAACATTTGTTGAACTAATCTTCCTTCCTCTCCCAACATTGTTTCTTTGAAGCTTCTATTTCTACACATGTTCACACCAGACAAGCCAGACTCCTTAGTAGGTTTATATAATCTTCCTTTCATTTCACATTCTTCAAATTACCAAACACCATTGTCATAGTTTGAAATGTGTCCCCCACAGTCTCATGTGTTTAGGAAGGCCATGGCACCTTTGAGAGGTGAAGTCTTTGCTGGAGGAAGCAGTCATAGGGGGTGGGCTTTTAGATGGATTAGTCTCACCCTACCTTCTGCTTTTGTAGCAAAGAGTCTTGCCATTCTCAGGCTCCAATATGTTGACTTAGCTTGTCTCCAGATTCTTCTAGCCAGCCATGCCATCTCCACCATGAAAGACTGTATCTCCCCTCTGGAACCATAAGCTGAATGAATCTCCCTTTCTGTCTTAAGTTGTCTGACTTTGGGTGCTCTCCCACAGCAACACATAAGAGTAAGTAGTGCAACCACTTAAGCCTTCTTATTGACTGCTTCTGTGTTCTTTAGTCAGCAGTCCACTGGTTCTTCATTCGTCTTATGAGCCAAAATTGACTCAACAATTTTCAATACTGTTATTTCTAAAAATGGCACAAAAGAATCAACAGCTCCCTTGACAACCCACCACATTTTGGGGATACTTTATTTGATTTACTTTTATTATGTAAACTCTTAGATTCTAAAATATTACTAGAGAAACTTGAATGGGTGAAAAAATTCAATCTTTTTTTCTATGTTACAAACATATTGAGTGTTCATCCCAGCTTCCTCCCTCCCTCTCCTTCCATCCCTTCTTCTCCCTTCATGATTCCCTCCCAGTCTCCTCCCCTTCTGCTTCTATGCTTCTGTGGACTTCAAGGTTTACTCTAGCTTTTCTATTCTGTGGGGTCCCAAGCTTCCATGGCATATCAAGTTTAAATAAATAAATAATAATGAATAAATATGGGGAAAAAGAAATATGGATTATACCTTTACGTCCACTTACTATGTTAGATAATACTATGAGTATTTAAAAAATAAATTCTACAAAATTGTATTCACCAAAAAAATTAAAAATTGCTGTATTGATCATAAAAAATTAAATAAAAATGAGAAAAAAAGAAATATGGATTATAACCTTATGTCCACTTATCATGTTAGAGAATATTACAACTATTTCAAAAATAAATTACACAAAATTATAATCACCAAAAAAATAAAGTTATTGCTGTGTTGATCATAAAAAAAGAAAAATTTTGTTATCTTTCTTTCTTTACTTGCTGTATTAGCTACTATTCCTGCTGCTTTAAAAAAAAAATAAAAAGAGCCTAAGGAAGAAAGGTTTTATTCTGGCTCAATTTCATTATATTGAGGCATTAATGGTATCAGGAGCATGAGGCAGATTGTCATATTGCTCTCACACTCAGAATCAGAGTAAGGTGAGTGCTGGTATTCAGTGAGTGAATTCTCTGCCATTTACTTTCATTTAGAAATGAAGAAAATTACACTTTGAAGCTTTCTCCTTTTTACATAAGGCTACCTGGTTCATTGTATCAGGTTTGGTGTTCCTTGAATATTTCCACACATTTAGGCAAAGCATTTGCTTCATGCTTCTTTTACTGAGTCGTGCTCTCAGTGCACCATGAACGTCATATGCTCTACTGCGCCAACTTTGAAAGTGGAATCAAGAATGACATGGATACAGATGGAAGCACTTGCTCTGTGCTCTCACTTGCTTTGGCTGTGAAGCCCACCCTCTTGCAAGTTCCAAGGTCTTACTTCATTTAGCTGATGTTCTGTTGGCAGTCACTGTCAAGATCATTGAAGACTTCTTAGCCAGGGGGCAGCTCCTGGCAGGACCACAGGAAATGGAAACCAAGATTCATATGATCCTGGGTGTGGGCCAATCTTGTGAGGCAGAACAACAGTGAACATATTTGTCGGGATTTGACACCTTTCCTGATGATGGAAAGTCTAGCAGATGCTCGCTGAAAAGGCTGCTCAGATTGACATAACAATTTTTTGAAAAAGAATATTTGCTTTTTGGAGGAGTGTTGGAAATTTTTAGGTCTTTCATAGAATAGACCCAGGAGACAACAGGAATTTATACAAAAAAAAATCAAACTTTTGTTACACTGCAGACTATCTGTGCCAGGATACTCAAATTATTGAAGAAATGTTTTATGTACTGCTTGCATATGAATATGTGAGTGTGCAATTGCATCAGAGAGAATGATTTGTGCCTATAGAGGATAAAGGATGACTTTGGTAACATCCTGGATTGCTTCTTTCTCCTTTTGATTCACTCTGAGGTTTCTCAGACACTGCCACCTAAGGCCAGAAGTGACGACCCCTACTGTTTCTTTCTTTTTTTAAATTAATATATTTACTTGTGTGTGTGTGTGTGTGTGTGTGTGTGTGTGTGTGTGTGTGTGTGTATGAGTGTGTATCCTGGGCATCGGAGGGCATTGCATGTCCCTGTGGAGGACTAAGGGTGCTTCAACCTTTTTTTGCTTTTCTCTGGGATTCCCTAGGCTCTACCTATCAGGGATAGAAGCACAGCCAATTGGCATTTCCACCTGGAGTTTTTAAGTTGAACCTGGGATCCAAACTTCTGCCTGTGAGGCAAAGTTTTAATTCCCAAACTATCACTACAGCTGGGACTCTGCCATTTCCGTCTGGCATTTTTACCTAGGATTTTAGATCCAAACTCAGGCCTTTTTGCGTTCAAGGCAGAGACCTGATTCCTGAGCCATATCTTTCTAATTCTAAGAAAACTTTTTAAAATGATGACACTAATTTTTAAGAAAATTAGTTTTTTATGTTTAGTTATTTGAATTTATTTTGTGTTTATTTATCTTCTCATAATATATTTAGTGTGAATAACTTATTACAAAAAGGAAATACAAGCCATGTTATTCCAGATAGTAATATAAAATACATGTTTATGATATTATGAAATATATATTTACCCAGAATTATATTGAATACATATTACTATATCAAATAAAACTTAAATTAATTTTTCCAAAGGAATTATTAGTTTTAATAAAATATAAGTTTATTTAACTGGAATAGATACAAAAATATCAATTCATTTCATATAAAAGGTTTTGGAAAAACAGTAAAGTTCTTCATCAATGTCCAAAGTTAACGTTACTCAAGCACAATAAACTCATTTTATTTTTATTCCATATGAAATGTCTTGTGAATGATATAGACTGTCTTGAGTAATTATGAATTATTTCAGAAATTTATACTTTAGTCCAACATAAGAAAGTGAATGGATAGGCATGTCCATGAATATCATGTTTCCAATACAGATTTGTGAAAACAAGAAAAAAAAGTTTATTTAAAATAATTTTTAATATATTTTCTAGTAGGTCTTACTCCATTTTTTTTCCAATACTACATTATGTTTTGAAAAAAAATTTACAAGGAAGGAAGAAAGGAAGGAAGAAGGAAGGAAGGAAGAAAGGAAGAAAGGAAGGAAGGAAGGAAGGAAGGAAGGAAGGAAGGAAGGAAAGAAGGAAGGAAGGAAGGAAGGAAGGAAGGTCTTGTGTAGTAAGCACTTGATAAACTAGCTATTATTTCAACCTTTAAAATTATGCCAAAGTGAGAACAGTGTAAAAAACTAATATACAAATTCCATTAAACATTTTATAGAAACTGAAATGTGAAGGAATAGAAGGAAAAAAGTTTCTTCAAACCTGTGGTTATCATGTTTTATGTATATCATTTTTATATTAAAAAAATCAGTTTTGCTAACCTCTGGTATGTATTTTCCCCTTTCCAATAAAAAATTATATTATCTAACAGAAAATGTATAGCTGGTAGATATTTAGGATAATGTTAGTTACAATTATTAGGACCATATCTTGAAAACATTTATATTAATTAACTGAATGATTAAAATTGAAGGGAAATTAACTACAGTACAGTATATTTATATTTAATCTTAATTTTAGATCATTGATTTAATTACCCTTTACCAGTACTCTGCGACATTGAAACATACTATATATGATTGATTAGATGGCTCTGTGGATAATGCTTTTAGTACAAGAGAGACAACGTAAATCTAAATCCCATCTTCCGTTCACAAGGAGTTAACCTAATTAAGAAAGTTGTTGTCTGACCTCTATATGCTTGGTTACACAAACTTTCCTCTGCTTTCAACACACAATAAATATTTTCTTTTAACTTTTAAGAAAAGTTGCCTTCTTAATGAGCTTCTGACCAAAATGAATTAAACAAGAATTTCTCTCAAAATAAAATCAAGAAACAAACACATAATTTAGAAAAAATTTAGACCAACGTTCAATGACATAACCATTTATTGCAACTGGACTAAAATCAAAACTTTCTGTGTGTTTCATTAAAATTTCATTCCTCCTCTGGAGAGAGGGTTCAGAGGTTAAGACTCTATCTCTCTTGTAACCATTTCCTCTTACATTAAGATCTTCCTTTAAACTGTCTTTTATCTTTGCTTAGGACATGACCTTTGATACAATTGATACTTTGATACAAGGGTAGTTCAGGAATATCAAAACTGAAAACAACAAACCACAATTCAGAACACAAAGACCCTACATTAATCACCTGGAACCAGACCAGCCAAATCTCTCCCATCCTAAAGCTTAGGGAACCTTGTAGAAGAAGGATCCTCAAGATATAAGATCCTAAAGATGGAGAGGACCAAAGACATGCAAGATGCTCCACACAAGTTAGGTCTGCAACAGCCAGGTTTGGACTTTGCCTGTCCTGAACAATGGCTAACATTTCAAGCCCCCTCTCTCCTCCCCCGAAAGTCTAGCACAGATCACAGGGGATGGGTGAGAAGAAGGGGGAAGCACCAGGAATATGGGAGGGAGGGATGGGGATGAAAGGAGGGGGGAAAGGGAGAGAGTACAAAAGGAGACAATGGGGGAGGGGAGAGGGGCATGAAAGAACAGGGTACCTATTGAGTTGGTATGATTAGGAAAAAAATGAAATGTGGGAGAAAACAAACAAAACAAACAAAAGACTACTGTCTTGCAAGCAGAAAGTCCTGAGTTTAGATCCCAGGTCCCACGTAAAAACACCAGGCAGAAATAGTCCTGGTAGAAGGAGGCCTGGGATATCCCAAAGTGAAACAGAAAGGACGTAGAAGCAATTCAGGATGATTCCCAAAGTCAACCTTGGTCTACCGAGGGATACACAGTGCCCTCTTACACATATGCACATGCACAATAAATAAATAAATAAATATATATATAAATAAAGCTTTTAAAATTGCATTCCTAAGAATGTGGTAGGTGGGGGTGGGAAGGAGATTAAGAGAGCATAAAGTAAGGAGGAAATTACTGAAGAGCAAATATGTTTAATGATCAAAATACTCTAAAGTCATGACATAGGTAAATTCGTCAACCCAAAGATATTTAAAGCATTTAGCAGTACATATGCCTACACATTCCATTTTGAGCAATAAGCATTTACACCATGAAAAATGCATTGTATAAAATTTTAGTGAATTCTGATGTGTTCATGAAGAATTTAGTTTCATAACAGTGTAATAGAAAGCACTTCATTAAAACACCATTCATCATCCTAAAGTTGTTTACAACCCCAATAAATGTGTAGTTGTTTAAATAAAACCATGCTTGCATGATTTATTATGATAAAAGTAGATCTCATTTTGCATGAGATTTTTATTTTTCCCTATGAATTAACATATAACAATGCTGTATCAAATGACAGATGTTTTTAGAGCTGGAAGCAAATTACATTGGAAGTCTTGAGTGATATTTACAAAGATGTTTCTTTGCTTATAAATCTCTTCTAAATATTTGAATGTCTTTTAAAATAAGGAAAGGATAGAAAAAAACTGGTGAATAAAGTAAATAACAATTTTAATAATGTAGATAATCCATCAGAATGACAAGCCATAAGGATGCTTCATCACAGTGGTGCATAGATGCATAATAAGGCATAGCCACGGATTTAATAAAGTAGCATATCATATTGACTATGAAAGCTCAGAAAGCCCCAAACACAATGACGTGAATAATTCCATAGTATATGTACAGAAAATCAAATTATATGTGCATCTTCTTTCTTACATATCACAGAAAATAAAAATAAAAATTCTTTTTCCTCCCAATCACTGTTCATGCAGAATGCTACATGCACAGCTCATGTCCCAAGAAAAAGGACACAAGGGTAGTGAACAGAGCTGAGCAGCAGCACTTGAAAAAAAGCAGGTGGATACTAAAATAACAACAAAACACACAAAAAAGTCAAACAAATAAAACAGGGTTATATCCATATCAACCTTTAAAGCAAGAACATTGTAATTGTTATCAACCATTAAAACATGACTATGCTTGATTCGGTTACTTAATTAATCACAACATGTAATCCTTACGTAAATTAAATAATTAAATCTTCACAACATTCTATGTGACAGAAAACAATCAATCACTTTTCAGTTTAAGTAAACAAATCTACAGCAAAATCACGTAATTTGCAATTAATTAATACGTAGAGATCTGTAATTATGTTGTAATCTACTTTCATAGACTTTCCAGTTGGTTCTTATTCAGTGTTACACTGTTCCTTAATGCAAACTTTCAGAATATTTACAACATTGCATATGCTAGCTCTTTTACTCCTCACAATGGTCTTTGAAAAGGTGGTGATTTTATTCATACCATTCGCTTTGATGCTCAGGGAAAATTGCAAAAGAGGGGGTGGAAAGAGTGTAAAAGACAAGATAGAGAGGACTGTGAAATGCCACCTCCGGGGCATGACAAAAGTATTGCAGCCATGAAGCTGCAGCAGATGCTTCATAAAGCTCCTATTTCTTCACATTCTCCTTCAAGCTTGCCTTTTTTCTTAGCAGACTTTCACATATGCTTTATGTGCTTGAAAAACTGTCAATCAGACGTTACCTGAACATGTAGATGAATAACTGAATGTTGATAAATGCTGTCCTAATGTCATAGCAGTTGGGTTTATGTATTTCTATTGTTCTCTTCATGTAGCTACACTACATGGAAAATTTAGTATCAGTATACAGAAAGGGGGCTGGTTAGATATCTCAACAAGTATATTACATGCTTACAGACTTGCTCTCCTAAGTTTGATCCCTAAAAACCCAGTGTAGAAAGAAAGAATTGATTTCTGAAAGTTGGCTTCTAAGCTCCACCACTATACTACAACATGCATGCATGCAAATTAATTTTCTCTTTCTCTCTCAAACAATTATTAAATACATTATTAAAATATATACATAGGAGTTATTGATTTTGTAGGCTGATTTTGTGTCTTACGATTTTGTTCAGATTACTATTTCTAATATATTTGGGGAGATTATTTAGGGAATCTCAAAATAAAGATCATGTTATTTGCCAACAGTGACAATTCTACTTTCTTTAAAAAAAAAAGTACCCTTCTCTTATGTGCTTATTGTGCTTTACATTATAAGTATTATATAGATCAAACGTTATAAAAATGTTAATCTTTAAGTTTTTAGTGTACTTTTACTGTCTTAGATTTTTAAACGTTCTTTTTAAATAATATACAGGACTTGTAAGGTTTTAGTGGTCACCTTGCATTTACACATGAGTTTTGGATGTGGTAACAAAGTATATGTGCAAGAAAAAAATGTCCCATATTTTCATGATTGGGTCTCAGGCTTTCATGAATTTCTGTCCATGAGGAGTCAACACAACTTCTTATCCAACATGGCCTTTTCCTCAGGTTAATGATGTTGGGTATGAACCTTCCATCATGTGCTTTGGGCATCAGTAAATCCCAGTCTAATTCTGAGGAAAGAGTTTACTTAAAGGCAGGCCTTATTAAGGGAAGCAGTGGAACATGGTTCTGTTTTATAAAGATCATATTCTTTAATCTACTCCTGTCAAAAGAGTGGAAGTTTCTCTTCAGTTTTGATCATAAAATTAAGGTGAGTCTTCTGGAAATAAGTCAAATGGAAGACTGTCTTCACACGGATATTTTACGTCTCAAGTAACCCCAACAAAACCACCATTAATTTGTCAGTTAAAATTAAGTGACTATCACAGTGAGGGAGGGGTCTATCACCCATTTGCAAAATTGTTACTTTTTATCTGCCAGACTATATGCCCTCCTCTTCTGGTGAGATCACTCCCCCTCAGTAGTAAATGATCAGGAACAAAAGTCTGTGAACTTAATCAGATGTCTCATTACTTATTTGGGTCCTTGGTGGAGGCCTATTTTCCCTGCTGTAACATGGTCCCTTCTCTCCTTCTTTCTGGTGTGGCCCTCCTACCCCATCCCTCCTGTTCATAATCCTTGGAATTCCTGTCTCTAGGTGGGCTGGGTGGGTTTGGTACTAGGAGCCACCTATTAGGGAGTACATACGGCGCTTAATTTTCTGGGTCTGGGATACTTCACTTAATACAATTGTTTCTAATGACATCCATTTCCCGGCAAATTCCAGTAATTCATCATTTTTGATGGCTGAGTAGTACTCCATTGTATAGATGTACCACAGTTTCCTTATCCACTCATCAACTGTTGGACATTTGGGCTGATTCCATGTCTTTGCTATTGTAAACAGTGCTGCTATGAACATGGTCGTGCTTGTGCTATTGAGGCAAACCTCTGCTGTATGGGGGGTTATTCCCAAAAGTGAAATAGCAGGGTCATATGGCATTTCAATCTTTAATTTCTTTAAGAATCTCCAGACAGCTCGCCAGAGTGGCTGTATGAGCCTGCATTCCCACCAGCAATGTAGGAGAGTTCCCCTCTCTCCACATCCTCTCCAGCATTTGTCGGGGGCGGTAAGAGTGTAAGAGCATAAGGATGGGAGGAGCAATGATATGTAAGATACTCTATACTAGTTAGGGCTGAAGCAATCATAATTGGACTTTGCATGCCCTGCGCATTGTCCAACACACTGTTGACCTCACAAAGTCTAGCATCTGCTAAAGGCACCAAGATCCTTGGAGGCAAAGAATTGGCAGCCACAGCAGTGTTCCTATACCTAAGGGGAACACGGGAAAGGGTTCGGCAAAGGCCACTGGGTCCTTGTACGTCATCGGAGAGGAGGGCCCCAGAGGAAAATCAGTCATGCACAAGAAAGGACTCTCTGGGAATTGGGGTGGGAGGCACTGGGGGATGGGGAGGGAGAGGGGTGGGCAGGGGGAGCAGGGGGTCCGAGGGGAGGAGGAGGGAGGGAGGGAACTGGTGTACCTAATAAGTTTGTATGAGCTGAAATAAAAAAAAAAATTAAGTGACTATCAAAATGAAGTGGCAATAGACATGCCCTGGGTTTTGAGCTTGTCAATGATTTCATATAGATTCCAGTATATCTCTAATTGGAAAGGTAAAGTTTGATTTATGGCATTTGTTCTATGGTGGCTGTAAGAATAATTGTTTATTTTCAGTTTTATCATTCTTCTGTATTAAGGATGGGAATAGTATCCACACGATACAAACTTTATAAGTTGAAAGCTAAAAGGGCAATAGGAATAATATTAAAATAAAATCCAAGCATTAAATCATTGCATAGATTGTCAGATTTCCCAATTATGCATACATATTTGTACCAAGTCAACGTACTTTTGTAGCTACCATCTACTGAAAAAAAGATGAAGCTTCTCAGATTAAGATTGAGACTCACACTAATCTTTGGAATCAAAGATAAGTGTTTTTTTTTTTTTTTTGACAGTAGTTTGATACTGTGTCCATTTATTCCTAACAGTGAGTTTCTTTTAGGGCCTGTTCACCTTATTCATTGAATCATAACTAGACTTAGAATACCAGGAATGACTTTAAATCCAACTGGAAATTAGTTGTTTTTTTACCATAACATTAAGGTCATTATTACCCCCTAGCCACAAATTTTCCGGGTAATTCAGGAATAATGTTGATCATCTATGCCATGTTAGAACGTTTGAGAATTCCTTAGACAACAGCTAGTGTGGAGGTGTATCCCACAGATGATACAGGGAATTTTGTGTGAATACTTCTGTCTTTTGGGAGGGACTTTTCCAGTCAGTTTCTAACATTCCTATTTTTTCCCTCTCTGTGTACCTTTTAGAATAATACTTCCATTTGAACTTTTGTTTTCTTATAATTGTGCTTTAAAAATATTATAAAATAGTAAGTTTCCATATGACTGTATCATACATCCTTAGTCCTAATTATCTTTCTTCAATCCCTGTTTTACTCTATACCCTCATTCCGGATTATATTACACACCTTTCCAACTCATATAACTTACATATTTCAATTCCCTTTACATAAGACCCCACTCTCTCTACCTATATCTAAATGGGCCCATTTTAATTTTCAGGCATTTCCAGCACATAAACCTGAAGGTTCAAAGTTCAATTCTGCAAATAGAGAGACAATACAATATTGGTCTTTCTGTGTCTGATTCACCTTAATAGTAATTTTTTTCTAGTTCTACTATTTATCTAAAAGTACTTTAATTTGATTTTTCTTAATAATTCATTCTGAATATGTATTATATTTTTATCAGTTGATAGATTTAATTCTTTGCTATTGTGAACAAACAGCAACAAGCATGTGTAATTATTTTTGTACTAAGTCTTTGAGTCTTATGCCAAAATGGGTGTAGCTGAGTCCAGGATAATCATTTTCCTAGGAATTTGCATATGGCTATCGCTATTGGTTGGGACCATTAGATTTCCACTGCCATATATCTGAAATCTACTGGTCTAGTTTGCAACACACATATAGGACATGTAAGATAGAAAAATGTCAAATGTCATTTGGTTATCATTATTGTACATCATTATGGAATTCAAAGTGAGTATATCAAAGCTTGTTTAGAACTTGGCACTGATGGTTTCTATAAGCAGATACATTTTGCCTCTTGAAACATCTAGTGTTCCCAGCAGTCTTTGGGACTTATGGGTTAATTGGCTTATGGCTAGATCACTGGTGTGCCTTCACCCTCATCACTACTTCCTTCTTGTCTTCTAGGGTCTTTGCTTATGGACTGAAAAACAACAAGTGTTTTTTCACACTTGAGAATGATGGTGATTATATTTAGAAAACACTTGGGGAGGACAAGAATATTTCCTATCATTGAACCTTATTAAATTTCATATTTTGCAAGGTTTTATATTGTCAAATTCTGGATTATGAACCATACATCCTTAGTGCTAATAATGTGCTGTTGACAAATCTCTTTGGGAATAATGATATAAACCAGAAACACAAACCATGACAGGAAAAATGAAAGAAGTCAGAAATTACCACTATTTAAGTTAGATACACTTAATTTTTCATGGGGAGAATACTGTAGCTTTTTGGAACGTATTTGGAGATTAAAAGACCTACCTACACTGAGTGGTTAATGCAGAATCTTCATAATCCTAAACACAGATACAAATACCAGCAAAACTTAATGAGACCATGGGGTTGCCGTGGTTGGAGTGTGAATTGCTCCCCACAGGATTCTGTGCTTGAATTCTTAACTGACTTTAATGTTTGGGAGCTTTGTGAACCTTTAAAAGGTACTTACTGAAAGAGGGTTCATCACAGGGGCCAGGCCTTGAGGTTTTGAAGCACAGCCCTATTTACTCTTTGCTATTATGATGTCTGAAGTGACCTGAACTAGACTTCTACTTCTGCCTCCAGCCATTCCTTCTGCTTTGCAATTCCACTATCATGGAACTATAAGTCAAATAAATCACTTTCTCCCTAAGTTGCTTGAGTCTGAGTAAAGTCTCAAAGCAAAAAAAAAAAAAAAAATACAAGAAGTTGCAGCAATGGTCCACCTTGTTTTATAACAGAAATTTGAAATAGGAAAATATTTTTATTTTCCAATTCAGTATGGGACTGTGGCAATGTCCCTGATCAAAATGTTCCAATCATACTTTTTAAAATAATTTATTTATTTATTAGGAATTAAATAATAACAGGGATAAATAGAGATAGAAATAGAGAAAGAGAAGCATTGGGCATATACACGATATAACACATATGTGGACAACAGGGACGAAGTTCCATTTGTCCTTTTTTTCCTGTCACTATGTGGGATTTTGTGTTTGAACTCTGGCTACTAGTTTTGTGCACAGCAACATTTACTTACATATAGACCATCCAGTAGACCGTCCAAAAGCATTATGGTTTGCCCTATGCTCCCACACTTTTAAAAGAGAGAACACATAATAATCACAACAACAACACAAAACCATCAGTACAAATAAAATTAAAATCAAATTTTCCCCTATCGTCTAAACAATATACTACTATTTTGATACATTTACTTTAGATTATCTCACATTCTGAGCATAGTACATGTATCATTTTATCTGCCCAGTGCTGGTACTACACTTACCTTGAAGAGAGTGAAAGTAGAATTAAAAAGCAGGTATCTATCCACCACATGTCTTTGAGGCTTGCTGCCAAAGCAACCCTTGAGACGTCCATAACGACAAGGAGAAAACAGAGACTCTGAGCCAGAGGTAAGATGGCGGAGGTGAGGAATCACTCTCCTCCTGCCTTCCTTATTGTGAAAGCCTTCTTTCTTGGGGAAGGAAAGGAAAGAAGCTTTGAAGCAGAGTTTGTCAGTTGATTAGGTACAGCAGGCTTAGAGGTGAGGAAAGTTGGGCTGATACATGAACTGTGAGGAATATGCATTTCAAAAGCTGAGCATGACACAGTTTGTTTTGCCTTGAAGCATAAATGAAGATCAAACAATTAAAGAGATTCAGTGGCAGGCATTTGATAGATGGATGCTTTTCTGAAAATATAAATCATATGATACACTAATAATAGAAGACTACAGTTTCACAAACTCAAAGAAAAGCTGAGCTGTTTGCGTGTTACAGCATCGTTTGATTATTTGGACATTTGAGTCTGCTTGAGGCTTCTAGAGATGAGGCTAAATGCTGACAGATTGACCTGTTCTAACTTTGGTTTTGTTTCATTTTGTGATGCTGTTAGTGATTCTGAGGCACTGAGAGATAAATTGAAAGGGATCAAAGAATCAAATGAATTATTTGACTAATGTAAGATTAGAACTGAATCTTGGATACAAGTTCAGAACACAGAAAGATCATTTCATGACACAAAGATATCAAAAGCTAGCATTCTTCTGTGGAGCTGTTTATGACATTTTTTTACCAATGGCTGTAATGTGTTCCCACCAAAGAAAATGATGATTAATTTGAACACATTGCATATATAGGATCTCCAGTAGCAAATGCACAGTTGTGAGGTCGTCTAAAGCAAATCCTTGGACTGACTTTTCTACAAATAATCACTTGAGGCAAATCTGCTTGAAAGGAATTTACTTTTCTATTTTTCTGTCTCTTTTTCTTTCTTTCTGTCTCTTTTTTTTTCTTTTTCTTTTCTTTCATTCTTTCTTTCATTCTTTCTTTCTCTCTCTTTCTTTCTTTCATTTTCTTTCTCTCTCTTTCTCTTCCCTCCTTCTTTCCTTCCTTCCTTCCTTCCTTCCTTCCTTCCTTCCTTCCTTCCTTCCTTCCTTCCTTCTTTCCTTCCTTTTCTTTTTTTCTTCCTTTTTTTTGTCTTTTTTTGTTGTTGTTTTTAGTCACTCCACTTACAGGTGAGCCTCCTTAGAGAATGCCAACTTACCTGTAAGAAAAACAATCAGGAACTAAAAAGCAAGTCAGTGCTAATTAGTTCAATACCAGAGATGTTAGAAGTTACAGGGTAGAGGCAGGAAGCCATTAAAAGAGGCGTCAGTCTGCGGTGATGGCCTGAAGACTGCAATACTGAAAACCATGACTCTCAGTCTCCCTTTCTCTCCTTTCTTTTTCTCACAGATGTTTACCTGCCTGCAAATGAGCACCGTGCATCCTTTTTGAAGTTTATTTCCATGCAACATCTGTGAGAATTTTGGCTTTAGGTCTCACTTCAAAGCTTTTGTAGTTAATGACAGCACAAACAGATGATCCAAGAGTAGGAGAAAACCCTGCCAGGAAGGCATTTCCATGTGACATGTTTTTTGATGTTTAATAGCAGTATAAATCTGCAGAGGGCAAGCAAGGTTTGTTAGCTTCATGATGGGAAAAGAATCAACTTTTTTGTGCCTCAGAAGCAATGCCAAGGTGGTGACATGCAAGATCGTGATGAGACTTCTTGGGTGAGGCTCAGGACGACAGTTTATGAGCTCTAAAAAGAAAGAAAATAGAGCTTTGAGTGTTATTTTGTGGTTGTCTTAAACTGGAGAACATCAGGATGATGTTATTATCTAGCTTGTATGTTGCTTATCATATATTGCATATTTTCAAGGTACGTACAGTTAGTCTAATGATTTTGTGAATTTTATACCATTAACCTTTATGAAATCTTGGAGTATGACATTTGTTCTGCTTAATATCTGAGGGAACTAAGATTGTAAGAAATCATGTAACATTTATCATGCAACATTTGACCTAGAAGGTAAAGTTAAAATTTAAATTGAAGTCAAATGACCAAGAATGTGAAGTGACTACACTATATTACCCTAAAGACTACCTGGAATTGTAGTGTTTTGACCTAAGACCTTACTCTTAGAGTTTTTAAAAATTTATTTTTATTTATTTATTTAGTGTGTGTGTGTGTATGTGTGTGTGCACATGTGTACATACACACTTGTGTGTGTCTATCAGAAGGTTACTATATATCCCTATGGAGGACCAATGATGACATCTGGCATCATCCTGGATTGCTTTTATGTCCTTTTTTGCTTCACTCTGGGATTTCCCAGGCTCTGCCTTTCAGGGTCAGAAGGGCAGGCCTCTGCCATTTCTTCCTGGTGTTTTTTTCTGGGATCGGGGACCCCAACTATGGTCCTTCTGCTTAGGAAGCAGAGTCTTAAACCCTAGTGATCCCTCCAGCCCTCTAAGTGTTTTTAAGAAAGGTTGATTAGTTGTTTTGTCTCTCTTATAAGTGCATGACCAACAAATCACGAGAACAAGGAGTTTATTTTTGTTTATGAATCTTAATTACATCTCATTGACATGGCAGGACAGTTTCAATTCAATATCAGGAGCTAACCACACCACATCCACAGAAAGAGTTGAGACAAGGACATTTGTTTTGTTTGGTTTTCGGCTACCCAGCATGCTTCTGGGCCTTCATGGGAAAATTCTGAACCAGCTGCTCCATCCTACTCACCTGGCAGGCAATGGTCCTAACCCCGTGAGCTGTGTCTACCTAGTCTCCCACAGGAGATAGAAGGTACTTTCCTTAGTAAATTTTATATGTGTGCCTAAAGACCATGATTCAATTTTCAAATTGATGCCTGTATGTCACTGACCATAAATACAAATGCCAGAAATTCCATTATAATTTATATTAGTTTAGTAAGAATCTAGATCTCTAGTAAAGATGCCAAAGAAGAGGATTGGTAAAATCTAAACTTGATCCATAAATTAACTCCTAGTTTTTCCCCTAAAAAAGTCCATTAAAATTATACAAATTGTATGATTTTTTCTGATAGCAAAATGATAAGATGTGAACTTTACAGTACACAGAAATGTGAATCTTGGGTTTACGTGGGTCATATATACAAAATTTCTTCTTATTTAACAATGTTATTTAAAATCCAAATTTAGCACTGTAAATTCTAGATGACTTTATCCAGGTTTTTGTAGCAAAATACAAGATATTTAGTTGAAATATCAAAAAGTAGATTTTTTAATATATACAATGAGAATTACCTAAATTATTCCTAAGAGTGTTAAATTAATTAGAATTTTTAAAGGTGTTTTGGAACATATGACAATAGTAGGTTTGTTTTAGGAAAGGAATTGACTTCAATGAAAACACAAACAGACACATGTTAAATTGTTTGACATTAATGATTAATAGTATTAAAGAATATTGAGATGTCTAAAAATAGCAAAGAAACACAAATAACAGAACCTCTATTGTATTATCATCAGCTATTATATACATTTTATAGTGTTTTATATAAAATAACACTTCAGATAAATACATAGTCAACTGTATATCTACATGTAACTTCATTGCATGTATAGATAAACATACAGGTATATGTTTATACTTATACCTATATATGTACACACACAGTTATCTACATATTAACTGTCCAGTAGTATGATGTGCATATAAATTTGATGTGATTAAGTCAGGCGATAAAGATCAGAACTTGTCACATCAGTGATGTAAACCTGAACATAATTAATCTAATGTGAAGTTCATGATCAATTAACATAAAATATTTTCTGCTCAGGGATAAATGTAAGACACTAATATGAAAATCAACCATGATAATTAACTAAAAGTACTATTTCAACAACAATGTTGAGTATTGAGAACTTCCATTTTTTCTTATCTAGGCTGATCTCATTAACATGTTTTGTGAATGGATTTAGAAAATTAAGAACACTTTATTGTGCAAAATTATTGATTGTATAATCTTTATATGGAAAATAACATTATATTATATCATTCAGTTTTATTGATATTTGAACAAGAGATATCCCAGCGAAGTCATGTGGGACATTGTGTACATACTAATGAAGGGTTAGCCATACATTCTTTTATCATTACAGTACATTTGATAGGGCTTAAACACTCAGTCATGATAATGAGTGGTGAAAAAAATTCTACAAATATAACTTGAAAATACCAGGATGCCAAAGATAATGTTCAAGAACCAACTTAACGTGACATGACTTGTCTCTTCAACTCATACAAGTTCCCTTTTGAGCACAGTGCTTTTCTCTTGGGTCACATTCATGCCTCTAACACAGTATTCACCAAAATAAAAAGACTTTGAATGGAGATTTACTTGGGATATTCCTAACAATTAGAAAAGTCTTGAGCACATAAAAATGTCTACAAAGTTAAGAATATACTCATGCATATGAAACATGGAAATAAATATCCTGTGCTATAGAAATAGTAGGCATGCATTCACAGCTGTGCAGTTAGGCAATTTTGATGGATACTATATCATACGTTTACAAATTTTCTTTTTCTATGGACAGCACTATCCATCAGGGAGCATTTTCTTACCAAAGTATAGAGTCATTTCTCTATAGTGACAGCACTAGGAGCCAGGAGCAGAGGGGCAGCCACCCAGGGAAATCCCTGCTACAAGTCTGCCAATGGACTTTTGTCAACAGAGTCTACAGAGAAAGATAAATGGATTGCTTAGGAAAAATGGGAAACAAAAGTCAAATAAATAGCTACAAATTTACTGGAGTCTATATTCCACAAGCAGGGAAGGCTGGATTGTAAATATTTTTCCTATAAGCATAAAACATTTGATTACTGAAAAATTCAGAGTCATTCAAGAATTATTTAAAATATTAGCATTATGTGGTTTCGTTTTAAGAAAAAACAATAATAAGCATGGTACATTTGAAAACTATAGTTCTAAAATATCACAGGGAATATGTATTTCTTAAGCTACAAAGGAATATGTATGAACAAGTCACAAGGCAAAATGTTACTCAGTAAATTGATTTTCTTTTGCAATAAATTGAAGAGCTGATTATCTATTTGAGGTAGCTAATATGATCAGTATTTAGGCAAAAAATAAAGTTAGCAATAATTAAGGAGAAAATAAGTTATATAATAGTATGGCTTTTTAAAATCAAAATACCATCTTCTGACATTTACATTCAACAAAATTCTGTTAATGTTGGAATATTATTTCATTGGATACAACACATTCTAAAAGAAAACTATATTTCAGTATCTAAATTAAATATTTTTCTACTACTAGAAAATATGTTTTAAAATTGAAAATTTGGAGAAAAAACATTGAATGTCAATTTCCCACTCTGGTGTTCTTATTGGTCTCATCAACAAAATATCTGTGTTTAAAAATTAATCAATAAAACTTTAAATAATCTGATTCCACATGCAATAATCCTAAGTGATTTAAAATTTTAGTTTGATATGTAGGAAGCAACAATTTGTGCTAGAGAACTGATAAGAACAATTCATTCTTGAAGATTTGCATGTTATATCTGCATGTTAATTGTGGGACAAAATGAGATGTATCATGTACTCAGTAATGTATATATTTAACAAAAAGTTTAATGCAGATTGAATTATTTTGGAGTAAATCTTAAGGAAAAGACAGAAGAAGACCTGAGTTCAGATTGTAACACCAAAGGATAACAAGCCAGACATAGCTGTGCATGCCTTTGTGCCAAAACTCGAGCTGGTGGAGACAGTAAGATCACAAGGTCTTGCCGGTCAGTCAATTAAATCTAATTTAGAAGTTTGAGCTTCATGAAGAAACTCCATGTCAATGCCATAAAGCAGATTAAAATAAGGCACAACGCTCAGTATGCACTGTGACTTTCACAGATGCCCACATAGTAGCATGCACTTGTATGCACATGTGTATACATGCATCACATAAACACATAGGAATATAGACACACACAGACACGGATACATATACACATACACTCATGCATGTACTCATTCACTCATGCTCACAAGCACATGCACATATACACGCATTTTAGAAAGAGGTTTCAGAGGGTAGATACAGCTAATGTCATAAGTAAAATTTTAAAACTTAATCATGAGCTTCTAACAACAGAATTACAGGTATGAATTATTGGTATATGCCTCTAAACCAAGCAAAAATGCAAGCTGAACTAAAGAATTGCAAAATAATGACCTCATGGTTGTAAAAACACATGAGGCTCTTAAAAAAAAAACCCTTAAAAAATAGGAGGGTGACCAAAGTAGTCAGAGCATTCTGTGACCTCAGGGCCGGATGAGTTGCGGTAAACTGCATATTAGCAAAATTAAACAATGAAGGGATGGCAGGAATGATGAAATGGTAACAATCTGAAAGCAGTGTAGAACTTTCTGAACTACTACAGGATGTTAAGGTATCTTTGTAGAAAAACTCAGGAAAGTTTCATTGATATCAAATCATGCACCCCATAGCACCAGTAATCAGAGGAAATATTATCAATATGCTTTTTAGAACACACAAACACTGAAGGAAATCTGATGGATTATAATCCAGGAGCCAAGAAGAAGATAATTTAGATACTAGACAAGAATCAAGAATGAACAAATAGGGGCTGGAGAGGGGCTCAGGGGTTAAGCCTCTGCCTTACTGGAGGAAGATCCTGAGTTTGGATCCTAGAACCCACGTATAGAAGCGGGGGCAGCCTGTATTTCTGGTCCTGGTAGGGCAGAGCCTGTGAATCTTGGGGCAGAATAAACAAGGAGGAGGTGGAGGCAGTCCATGTGGTTCCCGAATTTGCCCGTGGTTCTACACACACACACACACACACACACACACACACACACACACACACAGACACACACACAGACACATACACACACACACATGCGTGCATGCACATGCACAATTGAATAAAAAAAATAAACAAGTAGATCTTAGCCAATAATGACACAAAGCAATGTAACATTGAAAGAGTAAACCATTGCTTGTCAAGGCAGAACTAGAAGACAAAGAAGAAACTAGAATCGGAGGTAGAGAACTCTCTTGTATCAAACACACACACACACACACACACACACACACACACACATAAACACACACACCCTTACATGCATAAAAGAAATTCATGAGTTATATTTTTTCAGAACTATGAAATCTTGATTACAAAAAGACACCAGGGTTTTCGTGTTGAACTGTAGTAATAATAAAAAATATCATTCTTTAGCATGAAGATAATCACAACTTACTATCAAAAAACCCTTTTTGTGAAAAATGAACAGCCTACTATTAACAGTATCCTCCAGAGAAGCAGGGGATATAAGTTAGATAAAAAAAAGTTGGATTGATAGATAATAATGATAGATAATTATAGATACATAGATATTGTCAGATGAATTATGACTGATATATGGATGATGTATACATGATAGATAAAAATAAATAAATGAGAGGTAGAAAATATATGATATGGAAGTGATGGATTGCCATGTCCTTATCCGACCAATCTGGTAGAATATGTCTCAGTTTGGAAAAGATGGATTTGAAGAAACATATTTTGGGAAAAGGACATGGCTTTATTTAAGAGAAATATGGGAATTGTCAGGCCTTGGTGTTTCTTCCCAGCTCAGGCCTAAAGCCTGTTCCCTGAGGAAGGTCACAGTAACGCCCATGAACAGGGGCTGGACACTCTTTCATAGATAATTTGGGTTTTGCCTCCAGCAGGGAGAATTCTGGGAATAAGGAGTGCTCTTTACCTAGGTTTTGTTTTTTTGGGAATAGAGATAATTCAAGTTTTGCCTTTGGCAGGAAGAATTCTTCTGGGAATTAGGAGTGCCCTTTACCTGCTCTTAGGGTTTTTTTGGAACTAGCTTCCTGCTCTCTGATCTAGAGAAGAAGCCTGCTTTTAAACTTTTAGTCAAATTCTAAATAGAGATTTCATGTCTAGTCATTTACAATAAGTAGACTTGTTAGCCAGAATGCGTGCACTGATTTTAAGGAAATTAGAGAATAACTTCTAGAGTTTTAAAACATAGGTGGGTATTACCCACCTATGTACTAACTCAGAAATTTCAGAAGCATAAGACTATGCTATCAGTCCACTAGAACCTTAAAAGAAACTGTGATACCCTCTTACCCTGGCTGAAGGCCAAGGAAGAGACCATCATGCCAGAAAGTCTAGACACCAAGACTGCCCCTGGAGATGGTATTTGCAATCCAAACTGAGAGAATCCATGTCAGTAGCAAAGGGGGCTGTGTCTTCCCTTTACAAAACAGCACTCTTATGAGAAATTACAGAGATGGACTATTTGAGTGCACTCCCACCAATGATCGCCTCCACCCCAAAAGAGACACCCTTGACATATGGGGCCTGACTGGACCCCAGGTTTGCAGTATGCATGGTTCACAGATGGGTCATCTAACTGATGGCAATATACTTCTGGAATTCCTCAAAGGAAGACAATAACAACCTTACTATTAAAGGAATAGAAGGATGTTATTATAAGAGAAGTTATTCTTTTAATAATTATATTGCTTAAGTGTTTTCTTCAGTGCTCCATCAACAGAACCAGCTATAGCTTATGGGCCTTGAGTATCTAAGCCATAGCCCCCTTAGAGATGTGGTTCAAGCTTGAATTAGTAGAGACTGCATGAGCTGCATACAACTTCCCAAGTTAGAACCTGCTGCCATGCCTGGTTCCCATGTTGACCTGCCTGACTGAGAGGATCAGCCTGGAGAGGACAACAAGCAAAAGCTCACACTGGGACTTACGGGGCATTGGGGACTCCTATAGTTAATTGTAAAATATGTTCCTTTCTGAATTCAAAAGGAGATCATTCTGCCTCTGTGTATTTTAAAAAAGCAGTCTCTGTTTAGATATGTCAACTATGTAGGCTCAGCCCCATGGCCATCTGGTGAAGCATTATAGATTAGATAGGTTTGGAAACACTGAAAGAATGTATCTGTTAAGTGTCTTTACCCTCAAGTAATGGGTTAGGTTCTTGAAAAAATGTTCACCTTGAAGGTGATTTTTGCTGACTAGAAAATTATATGTCTACTGTAGGTGCAACATTCTTTGCCCCAAAATTTTCTGTATAAAAGCTGTCACAAAAGTTTCAATAAATGGGTTCAGAATTCACTCAGCCAAAACAGAGCTGCATGTGTTCTATGCTTCATCCACCCTGTCCAGGGGAGCCCTGGTTTCGAGGCTACGACTCTGGTCTGTGGCATCAGATAGTTGCATTTGCCTACATATGTTTACATGGAACTGACTCATTCTGGGTGTTCTACCTCCTTTTAATTTGTTCTGTGATTTTTTTTTCAGACTCTGCCCTCCAGGGCTGGAATTACAGCTGTAAGTAACTATGTCTGACCAACATGCATTTCTTAGAACTTAATATACAAACTGAGGGAGAAAGGAGATTTATTTTGGCTAATGGTTGAGAGAGAATATAGAACATTTTGATAGAATAGGCATGGATCAAAAGGCAAATCAAGGTCACAGCAACCATCATGGAGACATCAAGAAGTCTTGAGATGACTGAGGACAGCATGAATATTCTCACTCTTTCCACTGTTATGTATCTCTTCTAATAAACTTCATTCTAAAGAGTTAGTTTGGAGGTTTTGATTTCATTTTCTCTATTGTCTCTGCCTTTGAACTGCTCAATTGGAGAACAGTCGAATTGCAAGTATATGAAGGCAATAAAGTATTCACAGTTTATGGACGTGAATGGCAACAGTTTTCATGTAAGACATCTATTTTGCTGTTTCTATATGTTTCCAATAAGAAAATCATGATCATTGGAAGCATATATTAAAACACTTTATAACATATGGGTAGAAACACAGAGTTGAAGGAGTAATAGCCATATTTCGTTTGGCTAATTAAAAAGGAAATGTTAGCATGCATGTGTACTATGGTGCTACATGATTTCTTTACATGGGAAAATATTTAAGTGTATTCCTGCTACAGAACAGAGTCACGGCCTTGAGACCAGGGCTCTCCCAGACCAGGTAGAGAACAGAACACACACAACTCCCTAGGCCAAATGAATTTGAACCCATTTACTGAAATTTTTGTGACAGCTTTTATACAGAAAATTTTGGGATAAAGAATGTTGCACTTACAAATAGACATATAATTTCCTAGTCAGGAAAATTCACCTTCAGGGTGGACATTTTTTCAAGAACCTAACCCATTTCTTGAGGGTAAAGGCACTTAACTGAAACATTCTCCCAGTATTTCCAAATCTAGCTAATCTATAATGCTTCACCCGATAGCTATGGGGCTGAGCCCTCATTGTTTTAACAGAGACTGCATTTTTAAAATACACAGAGGAGGATTGAGTTCCTTTTGATTTCAACAATTAACTATACATGTGCCCAACATCCCATAAGTCCCAGTGTGAGCTTTTGCTGTTGTGCTGTCCAGGTTGATCTTCTCAGTCAGGCGGGTTGACATGGGCACCAGGCATGGAAGCAGGATCTCGCTTGAAAAGTTGCATGCAGCTCATGCAGTATATGCAATCCAAGCTTGAACCACATCTCTAGGGGGGCCATGGCTTGGATATTCAAGGGCCATAAGTGCCTATACTGTGGTCCTGTTGATGGAGCACTACTGAGATATGTGCTAAAGGAAACACTAGTTATTAAAAGAATAATTCCTCCTATGGTAACATCCTTCTATTCCTTTAATAGTAAGGTTGCTTATGTCTTCCTTTGAAGAATTCCAGAAGTATATTGCCATCAGTTTGTAGATGACCCATCTGTGAACCATGCATATTGCAAACCTGGGGTCCATACTGTCAGGCCCCATATCGCCAAGGGTGTCTTTTTCAGGGTGGAGGAGATCATTGGTGGGAGTGCATTCAAATGGTCCATCTCTGTAATTTCTCATAAGAGTGCTGTTTGGTAAAGGGAAGACACAGCCCCCTTTGCTACTGACATGGATTCTCTCAGTTTGGATTGCAAATACCATCTCCAGGGGCAGTCTTGGTGTCTAGACTTTCTGGCACTGATGGTCTCTTCCTTGGCCTTCAGCCAGGGTAAGAGGGTATCACAGTTTCTTTTAAGGTTCTAGTGAACTGATAGCATAGTCTTATACTTTTAGAATTTCTGAGTTAGTACGCAGGTTGAGAAGCTCTTTAGCAATCTTTCCTTCTTCAGTCTTTAGCCATGGAGTGACACTCTGGGACAATTCTGTCATTTCACATAGGTCTTTCTATGATCTTTGCAAATCACATGTCTTTGGGTTGTTCTGAAGGACCGTCATTATCTTGTCTTCTGCCTGCACATATTATATCCACTCTAGCATGTCCACTTCTTTCAACTCCTTAATCTCTTAATCTTTCATTTGTCACAGAAATTCATGAGTTTTGATCTTGCTAAGTTTGACTTTGGAAGGTTTCCTGGTGCTGGAATAATTCTATTAAATTTTTAGTGATTGTAATGTGGTTCATTTTTTTTTCCTTCACGCAATAGTATCAGATAAATAAACTCTGTTTTCTAATTTTATACTTCTCTCTTTGATAGAAAATTATCTAATCAGGTGCTACTTCCCAAATGTAGTTGACATATGTCATTTAGTTTTGTCTCTCTTCTTTGAATTACATTTCTTTTAATGGAACATCCAGTACTTCTTGACTATTTAATGTTCTCAGTTATACTTAAATATAAGCCAATTAGCCAGAAGGAGAAATGAAGGATGATTTCAAATGGAATTCTGCCTCTCAGGCTTCCTGAGCCAATCATTGTAGACATAGAAAAATGGGATATTTCTGTAGGATCAGTTTCAAAAATGTTAGAGCAAGCGAAATCTCAGGAGAAATAATCCACACATTAGAAACCTCCTCTATCGTATAGATCCGCACAAGAGCAATCATTCTTTTTTTTTTTTTAATTATTTTTATTTATTTTTTTTTATTCAACTGCGCGTGTGTGTGTGTGTATGTGTGTGTGCGTGTGTGTGTGTGTGTGTGTGTGTGTGTAGAACCACGGACGAATCGGGAACCACCATGGCCGTCTCCACCTCCTTCTGCCCCTGGATTCACAGGCTCCGCCCTACCAGGACCAGAAGCACAGGTCGCCCCCGCTTCCGCCTGGCGTCTATACATGGGATCTGGGATCCGAACTCAGGACCTTCCACCTGCAAGGCGGAGGTTTAACCTCTGAGCCACCTCTCCAGCCCCAAGAGCAATCATTCTTTTTTTTTTTTTTTTTTTTTTTTTTTTTTAAATTTTTTTTTTTATTATTATTATTATTTATTCAACTGTGTGTATGTGCGCGCGCATGTCTGTGTATGTGTGTATGTGTGTGTCTGTGTATGTGTAGAACCACGGACGAATTCGCGAACCACCATGGACGCCTCCACCTCCTTCTGCCCCGGGATTCACAGGCTCCGCCCTACCAGGACCAGAAGCGCAGGCCGCCCCCGCTTCCGTCTGGCGTCTATACGTGGGATCTGGGATCCGAACTCGGGACCTTCCGCCTGCAAGGCGGAGGCTTAACCCCTGAGCCACCTCTCCAGCCCCAAGAGCAATCATTCTTATGCATGTTTATTCTTAGCCTTTAGATGTATGTTAAGCTAATCAGGCAGAAAAATTTTATGGCATAATATTTATCAGATAAATGCTTGTCTTTCACTGCATTCGTGAAGACCCTTTGAGGTTTACAAATGTTTTCTTCACTTACCCTGTTCTTCCCCATTTTATAACTTTGTTTACAGGAATTAAGTATAGAGTAGTGTGGCAGAGAGTGAGGGATTGTAGGAATCAAGATTATTAGCAATATTTTTAAGTGAATTATTTCCAGATATCAGTACATTCAAAATTACAAAGGCAATGATTTCTTTGTTATCTTCAATTATATATAATTTAAGTCTTTATACACACACACACACACACACACATACACACACACACATTCTTCACAACATTTCTAATGATAAATAATGAGAACACAAACTACTGTAGTAGCACAAGATATTGTTATTAAGCAGTATACTCTCAAAAAGTATTGAATGAAGCAAAACATGCTCTTGATGGATATACATTGCTTCATTTAAAAACAAAACAAAGCAGGTTATCCAAAAGTAATTGTTTTTAAAAGCTACAAGGCAATGGGTAACTTCAATTTTCTTGTATTTCTGATGTATCTTTAAATTTATTTCATTTGAAGTTTAATAGGAAACATGTCAGTTAATATCAAAGAAATGTGACAGAGTGGAATTATTTCCTTTGTCCTGTCCTCAACATATCATCGACAAGAACATGGAGCATAAGTGTAGCTTCTTTAAAAATTAGGGAAAGTTAAACTATCAATCTCATGGGAATAAATATTTGGGCAAAACTGATAATTGTGGGGAAACCAAAGAACAATCCTTTTGTAATGTGGATTATGCTCAATTTCATTGAGAATTTGCATTTTACTAGCTCTCTACTTTATAGAGAAACAGGTAAACCAAGTCCTATAAAAAGTGACTTATTTTTTGATTGAAGTGAAGAATAGCCATAGAGAAGCCAGGTGTTAAAATGCAGAGCTTTTCTATGGCTATTCTTAAGGACAGGACAGAAGAAATAATGTATGACAGGACTTAGAGGAAACACATTCAGGAGGAAATAATCTTTAAATGATATCATGATAGTAGAATCCTTATGAACAGTATTAGCACTGTATGAGAACCCAAGGAGTGTTTGCTTCTCGCTGCATATCAAGCATGTGGACAGTCTTCTACATAATCAATAATTACACCTTCCTTTCAAATTTTAATGCTTAATAGTCACTAAATATAAAATAATTGGCTTACCAGATAGAAGTAAGATTATTTTAATTTGTATTTGAAGATCCATAGAAGAGCAGTAAAATTCTAATTAAATTTTGAATGCATCTTTTGCATTATATCGTTTATACTTAAAACTGTAAATAACAGTACTGTTAGTTGGAGAAAAGTAGGGAGTATGTTTTTTTAATGTGAATTTGGGGATGGTTTATGTGATTCATTGGTAGACCACTTATCTGACATATATCAGTCACTGGGTTCAATTATCATCACACACACACACACACACACACACACACATACACACACACGCATGCATGCACTTACATACAAGATAAAATTTAGCTTAAGATACAGAGCGGTTCACTGAAAGGTCCACAAGATAGAAGGTATTGGGTAAGAAAAAATGTACTTCTTTTTCCTTACATTATTCTCTCAAAACCACTTCTGACAGTACTTGGAGATGACTTGCTAGGCAAACTCTCTACCACTGAACTACAGTCCCAAACCTCTACCTACCATTATTAAATAGTGACAAGCACAGATGGGAAGATGCTGAGCAATGAAAAAAACTTGTATCCCCCATAATTCTGGAAGAATCTCTCTGTCTCTGTATCTCACATGAGTTTAAGTGACAGAGGATAATGTAGATAAACACAGAATGATGTGCATACATGTTTTCAATTTGATTTTTATTTCATTCCATTTTCATATGCATGAGTGTGAGGTGTAAATATTTATGAATGATATTGAGGGCATGAGGGCATTCATGTATGTGAGTGTACATGCATGTGGAAATCTAAGATTGGTATTGGAAATGATTTTCCATAATTCTTTTGAGGCCAGGTGTCAAAATGCAGAGCTTTTCTATGACTATTTTGGATTATTATAGGTTATTTTATCTTCACCAGCTGAAATTATAGGTAAGCCTCCACATCCAGAATACATCTGTATATTGAATCATGAGATCAGAACTCCAATTCTTTTGCTTGCATAGCAAGTGCTATAACCACTGAAGCATTTCACTGGCCCTCATTTTTTCTTTGGACATTTAAGAAATCTTTATTCATCAAACTCAAGAGAGTTCTCCAAATGTAGATATCCAATATTTGTGAAATGAAGAGATTTGTAATAGATTTTTTAAAACAAAATAATTCTGAAAGTACATACTCAAAACTATGAATGACCATGGTCATTTTGGTCATTTGATTGTTCTGCAAAATCTTTCTTAGGATTAACATTTCTTTAAAAAGCTCTTCGTTAGGCAAACAACTTATTCTTCTCATGGCTTTCTCACTTTATTTGATAATTAATCCACCAATAAGCAAGATGAGTTTTTATTCTCTTTCTTACTTATTCATCCATAGAATAGCTTTATGTCTTCTCTGGGTCTTTTGCTAAGTTTTCTTTTTATTTCTTTGACAGTTTCAAGTGAACCTTTGTCTCCCCATAATATTTTACCCAATTCCCCCTCCTTTTCAGAATGAGTATGTATTCCTAAGAAGTTTCCCTCCTACTTTATACCTTTTGTTTTGTATGATCCACTGAGATTATCTGTGATAGCATGTTCCTGAGCACTTGGGGGGGGGCACCAACGGTAGATGAATAGCAGCAACACTAAAGCAGGTGGGCCCCCTTTTCACAGCAAACATCATCAGTCAGAGAGGGAGAGATATAGTAGCATAGAAACTGTTTTAAGAGCTCTTTTCAGATGCATAGCTTATTTAACAAAACTACCAATACCAGGCTTGGGATAATTGCACATGATTCTCTGGTCAGTGAAGTCTGAGAGGCGTCCCCAAAAATAAATACTATAAGCTTCCGGAATACCAAAAGGTAATACACTCTACTGCAGAAGAAATGCCATAAACATTCCTATGTAGCTAGGACTCCTTTTGAAGTACAATAATAACCAACTTGGAAAAATAGGCCTAGTTGTTCACAGTGGTACAATTATTATGTGGGTAGTGAGTCACTTTTTAATCCCTTTCAACTGGAGTAAATTCATATGCATTAATGTAAATCTGGGTAAGAACTTATAAATGAGTAGATCATAGGCAAAAACCCATTACTACAGATTTGCTAAGTGAATATAGCATCAAACTAACCTTTTGTTTTTCACTTATAGTGCAACTCACATATTTTGCCAAGAGTTTCTACATTACACCTGTGCAAAGAATAAGTGATTGTGAAGCATTTGGGAATAAAAAGGATATCTGAATCTCTCTCTTTCCCACATGTTCACAGAATATAAGGAAAATAAGGAAGGCAATAACAGACAGAATGTAGGAGGGATAAGGTGGGAAGATTACTGTGAATTAGTGTCTTCTAGACTTGATAAAGCTACCATGTCCATGAACTACCTCCAGCTATGGTTACCTGCAGAGGAAACATACAAGATTAGGTTCATAAAAGTTATATCACAGATGGGAGAAGAGCACATGGAGCTGCAGCTCTACAGTTTTAAAAGTTTAAGAGATCCTAACATACATGGACTTAGAATTAGCTCTTGTAGAATAGTCTTTTTTTTTATTTATTTCTTCCACTTCATACAAAGTTGATAAGTACCCCATTCCCCTCCCTCCCTTCACCCATCCCTGGATTCACTTTGCTCCCTCTCCTCTTTTCCCCTTAGGTTTTGGGATTAAGATGATATTAGCTTCATAGAAGGAATTTGGTAGTGTTCCTTCCTTTGGTATTTGATGGAACAGTTTAAGGAGTATTGGTGTTATTAACTCCTTAAATGTCTGGTAGAACTCTGTGCTGAATCCATCTGGTCCAGGACATATTTGGTGGGAAGATTTGAGATTACTTCCTTGGTTTCCTCATATGTTATAGGAATACTTAAATAATTCACAACTTCCTGATTCCATTTAGGTAAGTTGTGTTTACTTAGGAACTCATCCATCTCTTTTGTGTTGTCAAATTTCACAGAGTGAAAGTTTTTGAAATATGATGTTATAATTCTCTGGATTTCTTGGGTATCAGTAGTGGTGCCTCCATTTTCATTTCTAATTTTGTTAATTTGGGTTTTGTCTCTCTTGCTTTTGGTTAATTTAGCTAGGGGTGTATCAATCTTATTGATTTTTTTAAAGAAACAGCTTTTTGACTGGTTAATTTTCTATATCATTTTCCTAATCTTGATTTCAGATATTTCTCCCCTTATTTTGCTAATCTCCTCCTTTCTACTGCTTTTGGGATCAGATTGCTCTAGTGTCTCTAAAGCTTTTAGGTGCATTGTTAAATTATTTATTTCTGATGTTTCCATTTTTTTGATGTAGGCATTATGAGCTATGAACTTACCTCTTAGGACAGCTTTCATTGTGTCCCAGAGATTTTGGTAAGTTGTATTTTCATTATCGGTCACTTTCAGGAAATCTTGAATTTCCTTTGTAATTTCTTCCTGAATCCAATTCTCATTCAGCATCATAGTGTTATGTTTCCAGGAGTTAGTGTATCTTCTGTTCCTTGTTGTGTTGTGGATGTCAAGCTTTAGGCTGTGGTGGTCTGAAAAGGTGCAGGCTAGAATTTCAACTTTCCTGTATATGTGGAGATTCCTTTTGTGGCCCAATATGTGATCTATTTTGGAGAAAGTTCCGTGTGCTGCTGAGAAAAATGTGTATTCTTTGTTGCGTGGATGAAAAGTCCGATAGAGATCTGTAAGGTCCATTTCAGTAAGGGTTTGATTAAGCTCCAAAGTGCCTCTGTTAAGTTTTTTACCTGTAGATCTATCCTATGTTGAGAGGGTGGTATTGAAGTCCCCAAGAATTATCGTTTTGGGATTGATTTCTTGCTTTAGACATTGTAGGGTTTGTTTAGTGAATGTGGGGGGGGGGGCTGTATTGGGTACATATATGTTCAGTATTGTGAAGTCTTCCTGGTGAATTGTACCTGTGACTAAAATGTAGTATCCATCTGTGTCTCTTATGATTTTTTTTGGTTTGAAGTCCACTTTGTCTGATAGCATAATGGCTACGCCTGCCTGTTTTCTACTTCCATTAGCTTGTAGAATTCTGGACCAGCCTTTTATTTTTAGGATATGCTTATCTTTTGTGGTGAGATGGGTTTCTTGCAGGAAGCAGAATCCAAGTTTGTAATCTCTGTCTCTTGATCAGTGAGTTAATTCCATTAACATTTAGTGTTATAATGGGAGAAACTATTTTTAATTCCAGACATTTATTATGTTTAGTGGTTTTTGTAAGTATATTGCTTCACTTTTAATGGTGTAATACTTCCCTTCTGTTTTCCCGGGTATGCCTGCTTTTTTCTTCATGCTTGAGTATCATTTCAAGCATTTTTTGAAGGCCTGGTTTGGTAGACATGTATCCCTTCAAGTTGTCTTTGTGCTGAAAGATTTTTCTTTCTCCATCGATCATGACGGATAGTTTTTCAGAGTATATCAGTCTGGGTTGAAATTTTTGCTCATTCAATACTTGAAGTATGTCTCTCCAAGCTCTTCTTGCTTTTACTGTTTTGACTGAGAAGTCATTTGTTATTTTAATTGGTTTGCCTTTAAAAGTGACTTGCTTTTTTTCTCTTGAAGCTCTCAGGACCTTTTCTTGGTCTTGAATGTGGAGTGTCTTGACTATTATTTGCCATGGCGAGTTTCTATTTTGGTCATATCTGTTTGCCTCTTGTATACAGATGGGCCTCTCTCTTTTTAGATGAGGAAAGTTTTCCTTGATAATCGTTTGAAAAATTTCCTCAGGGGTGGTATTTTGAGATTCTTGCTCTGGTATTCCATGAATATGCATGTTAGGCTTCTTCAGGGTGTCCCATAACTCTTGAATGTATCTCTCGAGTATCTTTTTGGCTTTAACAACTTCTTCCATTGAGCTGGTTAATACTCCCACTTTGTCTTCAAGGTCTGAAATTCTGTTTTCTGCTTCGTTAGTTCTGCTGATAAGACTCTGTTGAGTTCTGGGTTGAAGATAACTTGTCTTTTATTTCAGTTTTGAACTCTGCTTGAATCTGTTTTAACTGCTCTATGCCTGTTTTTGTCTCTTGAATTGTTTTTCTCAACTCCTCCAAGTATCTGTTGTTTTCCTCTTCAAAGCGATTGATGCGGTTATTTAATTCCTCCTTGATTTCCTCTTTCATAATATTTAACATGGTAACGATCATATTTTTGAAAGTCGTTATCCTGGGTCAGGCTTTCTTGGCCATTTTTCGTGGGTTTGTTCTGGTTGGAGTCTACCATTATGGGGTTAATTCCTTCAGTGGGAGATTTGTTTACTTGGGTGCTGTTTCTCATAGATTTGCACTTTGACTTGGTCATTGTCATTTTAAATGTTTTCTTTTTATTTGTTTCTGCTCATACAAACATAATAGGACCTCCTATCCCCTCACTTCCTCCACCCCTCCCTGGACCTCCCTGTTCCCTTCCCGCTTTGTCCCTTCCTTTCCCCCCTCCTTCCCTTTTTCCCAGTGCCCCCTCCCTGCATCACTGAAGGATCCTGTAATGAGTATATCAAACTTTCCTCTGGGTCCTCCTCCCTGATGAGGTGTAAGGACCCAGTGGCATTTCCTAGAACTCTTTCTTGTGTTCCCCTTAAGTATAGGAACACTATTGTGACTGTTAATCCCTTGTTTCTAAGGATCCTAGTGCCTTTAGTCCATGCTAGAATTTGAGGGGTCAATTATATGTTGGTCATTGCGCAGATCATGCAGAGTCCTGTTATAATTGCTTTGGCCCTAACTTGTGTGGAGTATCTTGCATATCACGACTCCTCCTATCCTTGTGCTCTTACAATCTTACCGCCCTCTCTTCTGCAAATTTCCCTGAGCTTCAGGATGGGGAGAGACTAGGCAGGCCTGATTACAGGTGGTTGTTATAGAGTCTCTGATGTTCTGAATTATGGTTTTTTGATTTTTTTTTTCAGTTTTGCTGTTCCTGCAATGCCCTTGGTTCCATCCTGATGGGTATTGGATGTCACCCCCTGGCCAGAGATAAAAACCTGTTAAATTAGACATCCAATAGCACAGTCACTACAACCAACACTCAACAGATGGGATCTTGTGAAATTAAAGAGCTTCTGTTCAGATAAAGAGATTGTAACTGGAGCACACAGGCAACCAACAGAATGGGAGAAAATCTTAACTAACCACATATCTGATAGAGCTCTATTATCCAGAGTGCACAAAGAACTTGGAAAACTAAACACCAAGGAAGCAAATGGGCCAATTAAAAAATGGGCCTTGGAACTTAAAAGAAACTTTACCAAGGACGAAATTAAAATGTTTAATAAATATCTTAAAAAATGCTCCATATCCTTAGCCATCAGGGAAATGCAAATCAAAACCTCCTTTAGATATCATCTCAGCCCAGTCAGGATGGAAAAAATTCACAATACAAACAACAAATACAAAAATGCTGCAAAAGCTGTGGAGAGAGGGGAACTCTCTTACATTGCTGGTGGGAGTGCAGGCTCATACAACCACCCTGGCGAGCAGTCTGGTGATTCTTAAAGAAGTTAAAGATTGAAATGCCATGTGACCCTGCTATACCACTTTTGGGAATAACCCCCCATACAGCAAAAATTCACCTCGATAGCACAAGCAAGACCATGTTCATAGCAGCACTGTTTACAATAGCAAAGTCATGGAATCAGCCCAAATGTCCAACAATTGATGAATGGATAATGAAAATGTGGTACATTTATACAATGGAATACTCCTCAGCCATAAAAATGATGATTTAATGCAATTTGCCAAGAAATGGATGGAATTAGAAACAATTATATTGAGTGAAGTATCCCAGACACAGAAAATTAAGCGCCATATGTACTCCCTAATAGGTGGATCCTAGTACCAAACTCACTTAGAGGCACTCAAAGATAAATCTCTGTAATACCTACAATAATTGTAAAGATTATAAACAGAAGGGATGTGGAAGGAGGGCCCCACCAGAAACAGAGGGGACCAAGTTACAGCAGAGAAAATAGGTTACCATCAAGGACTGCAATTAAGTAATGAGACATCTGATTAAGTTCACAGACTTTCCTTCCTGATCATTTCCAACTGATGGGGTATGATCTTACTTGAAGCGGAGGGCATATCGGCTGCCAGATAGAAGGTAACCATTTTGCAAATGGGTGATTGACCCCTCTCTCACTGTGGTCTCCTACTTCTATTCCATGTACCTTTGAATAGTCGTTTTAACTCTTAAGATCTTCTTTCAATTTCTGTGCGTTTTCACTGAACTGAATTATTTGGCCTGAGGTTCTGGGGGTGGGTGGGGCGGAGCTTACTTGGGTCATGGTGGGTCCCGGCTGGACTGAGCGCTTCCAGGGGGCGGGACAGTGGGGAAAGGGGGTATGTTGATTTTTTTTTTCAGTTTTGCTACTCCTGAACTGCCCTTGGCTCCATCCTGATGGGTATTGGATGTCACCCCCTGGCCAGAAATAAAAGGCTGTTAAAATAGAGTGTTATTATAAGAGTAGATTCAAAGGTAGATGGAATCAGAGTAGAATAGTCTTAATGACAAAATTTATTTGAGGAAAAATATTCAATAATAAAAATATTAATAATGTATGATACAGACAATAATTCATGCTATCAAAAATTAATTTAATATCACTGTTGGGGTTTGACTGTTACAAGTTCCACACAGGCTAATGTGTTCAAATTCTTGGTGTATGTTTAGGAAGTTTGTGACAGCTTTGAAGTTGGAGTCTTGCTGGAGGATGGTCCCTAACAGGGACTAGGTCTCCAGGTTAGTTAGTCCTTCCCTGCTTCCTTGAGATGTCTGCTTTTGCAGTTGGCAGTTTGCATTTTTTAGTATAATAGATGTGACTTAGGATCCTCCAGATTCTGAGAGTCATCTATGTTCTTTCCAGTCATAAAGGGATGTATCTTTCTGCCCCCTCTTCTGCAAGTTTCCCTGAGATTTAGGATGGGGAGATATTTGGCTGGTCTGGTTCCAAGTGATTACTATAAGGTCTTTGGTGTTCTGAATTATGTTTTTTTGTTGTTTTCAGTTTTGCTGTTCCTGCACTGCCCTTGGCTCCATCCTGATTGATATTGGAGGTCAAAGATGGGGAGGATCAATGACTTGCAAGATACTCCACACAAGTTAGGGCCACAGTAGTCATAACTGGACTTTAGATGACCTGCGCAATGACTGACATCTCAACGACCACCCAAATTCTAGCATGGATCACAGGCACTAGAATCCTTAGAAGCAAAGGATTAACAGTCATAATGGTGTTCCCATACTAAAGGAGAGCCCAAGAAAAGGCTCCAGGCTATGCCCCTGAGTCCTTACACCTCACCAGAGTGGAGGATTCAGAGGAAAGTTTGGCATTCACACAAAAGGATACTCCAGAGAATGTGAGGGGGAAAGAGGAAGGCAAGGAGAGAAAGGGAGGGAAGGGAGTAAAAAGAAGGGGGAAAGAGTGGACTGGGAAAGGGTGGAAGAAGGGAGGAGACTGGGGTACTATTGAGCTTGTATGATTGGGAAAAAATAAATAAATTTAAATTTAAAAAAAATGAAATTAAAAATAAAGGAATGTATCTCTATTCTGGAACCATAAGCTAAATGAACCTCATCTTATCTTCTTAAGTTGAGTTATTTGAGCAACAGAGAAGAATAACTTCCTCAATCACTAAAATATACTACAGCATTACAAAATACATAAAGAAAGAAATTTTTATTTAATAACTCTAAAACATGGAGAGCTATTAAAGGTAAAAAAACTAGTCAAATGTTTGAAAGGGCAAGAATATATCACTAGGAGTAGGTTGCAACTATGTAAAACGTTGTAATTGATGAAATCAAAATGTTCATAAAAGGTCTCCCAAGAGCTAACTGATACTATTTAACCAAAGAATTTAAAATTCATTTAAATTTATCATAAAATGTCAACTAATTGATTACAGCAGATAATGCATAATAATGGTACTGAGTATCAATTGTTTCCTACTACCAGGTACCTCCAAGGACCTTTGTGGGATAGGAGACAACTTATTTTACCACAGTGAAATAATGCCAAGTGTGACCTAAATATTCTGTTTGGTTCAACTCATTTGCCAATATTGCAAAGGTATCAAGTGACACTTACAGAGCACAGATGAGCATAGATTTTGCCCATCATTGTATTCTCATCCTAGGGCCTGAATGCATATTTTATGTTTACCATTACCTAGTCTCTTGAATAATCTATTCAAAATAGAAAACCCATCACACTGCATAGCCTGTAGATTGATTTCTGCTGACAGCATTGTATCAAAGTAAGAACTAATATCAAATTCATTTCCCCCTTTTCTTTCTGAAAAGTGCTGAGCAGCATGACCTTTAATTTTAAGTGGGTCAACTCTTGTTTTTATATAAGAATAATAAGACTTAGTTGTAGAAAACTTATGAAATGGTATGTGTTTGGAGACCAAAAATTGGTAGAGCCAAGTAAGCCTTTTAAAAATTTGCTCACCAGATAAAAGTTAAAATAGGTATTTCAAATCTCTGACAGAAGGGATAAAGGCTTTTAATAATCTTAACAATGCTTATATTAAAAATGACTATAGAAAGTAGATTGTACCTTGTTTTAAATAGTTCTGATTCAATCCCCTTATATCTGCCTTCACAGTGGGCTTTCTAACCAATAGGTTCACTGAGTGAAAACACAGAAACCTTTAAATCTTCACTCCCAGTGTTCGATCACTTTCTGACTATCATTGTAATAGAGATTAGACTGGGGTGATGCTGGTAAATTCTGTTTCCAGGATTTTTCATTTGGATTTGCCTCTGGGCTCCCTGCGTGACAACAGCCCTACCTGCAGAGAGTGTGTCAAATGCAGTCAGCGGGAATTGTACAGCCTTGAAGTTATCCAAGGTGGCAATGCCAGCGGGAGCTAACAAAAGGACAGCCAAGAACATGAAAAGAAAAACAATAAAGTGGACATATCTGTAGGGGGAATTGGAACATTCACACATAGTCCAAGAGTCATGCATGGAACTATACCTGTGTCCAAAAAGCTTGAGGCAGAACTGTTCCTACACTAAATCTGAATTTAGTACCAAAGCAAGAAGTGGAGGCTATGTTACATTTGTAATCCACAGAACAGATCATTAAGTGTGTATTAACACACATACATAAACACACACACACACACACACACACACATAAGCACACACAAACACTCGGTATGGGTCATAGAGCTGTATAAAGATGCCTGTGGAAACCTCTCTACAAAATGATTGGCCATGTTATAGACTCTTTATTAACACAGGGAATGGTTATTAAAAAATTGTCGAGAAAAATTCTAAACCATAAATGGTAATGAAAGTTACAAATATGAAGAAAAAGAAAAGAAAGAAAAATAAAAGCGGAAGAAAAGATAATATAAAGATTTGAAAGGCTATTTTATTTAATTATACTATTTAAAAAAAATGAGGATCAAACTTTCTTTACCATGACTAAAAGTAGTCAACAGAAACATTTTATGACACTGAATCTTTGGATTTACTATAAGCACAATTTCTAAAATTATTTCACATATGAAAGCCTATCTGAATTTGACTTACACACATGGATATCATCACAAACAATGGCATGAAAAATGCTATCACTTACGCCACACAAGTTACGGCCAAATCCATCATAATAGGACTTTGCATGACCTGCGCAATGTCCAACTCATTATTGACCCCACAAAGTCTAGCATGGACTAAAGGCACTAGGATCCTTGGAGGCTAGGGATTGACAGCCACAGTAATGTTCCTATGCTTAAGGGGAACACAGGAAAAGGTTCTGGGAAATGCCCCTGGGTCCTTGCACCTCATCGGAAAGGAGGACACAGAGGAGAGTTTGGCATGCACATTAAAGGATGCTCCAGGGATGGGGGGAGGGACTGGGGGATGGGGAGGGAAAGGGGGAGCCAAGGGGGGGGACAGGAAGGTCGGGGGGAGGGTTGGAGGAAGGGAGGAGACCGGTGTACCTGTTAAGTTTCCATGATCGGAAATAAAAAAAAATAAAATAAAAATTAAAAAATAAATAAAAATTAAAAAAATTTAAAAAATCTTCATATTGGGACCTGAGAAATGGCTCAGGGGTTAGGAAGGACTTTGCTTCACAAACAGAAAGTCCTGAGCTCAGATCCCAAGTTCCATGTTAAGACACCAGGTATAAATGGCTATAGTCTGCATCTCTGACCTGGTGGGTGGAGTCTAGGAAATCCCAGAATGAAGCCAAAAGGAGGTAAGAGCAATCTAGGTTGATTCCCTAAGTCACATTTCGTCCTGCACAGTGATATACAGTGCCCTCTGATAAACACACACACACACACACACACACACACACACACTACACAGTAAATAACTTTTAAAAAACTTCATGATGTATCCTTTAATTTTATTATGAATGGAGGCTGGAGAGGTGGCTCAGAGGTTAGGCCTCTGCCTTGCAGGCGGAAGGTAGGGGTGGCCTGCGATTCTGGTCCTGGTAGGGTGGAGCCTGTGAATCCTGGGCAGAGTAAACAAGGAGGAGGTGGAGGCGTCCATGGTGGTTCCTGAATTCGTCTGTGGTTCTACACACACACACATACATACGCACAATTGAATAAATAATAAAAAAATTTATTATGTGAAATTATTATTATTAAAATTATTATGAATGTGAGAAATAACATTTACCACAGCACTTTTCATTACTTATTTCAGTAATCATTTGAACATACAAAACTCCTCTAGGGGACATAAATGAAGTTATACTGGCAGGCATGTTTAATGCATAGATCTCATATATTACATGAAGCCTAAACTAGTATTAATGGAACTATCACAACTCTCACTTCAAAATGCTAAGAGGTATTTTATTGTAAAGACAAATAGGAGTGACTATGGCTTGGGAACACAGATTCATTTTGCTCCAAACTCCATTTGGTAACAATTTCTTGAAGTTTTATAATCATATAATTATCATAAATTAAGATTTTTTCAAATACATAGGTGGAAACTTTGAGTAGGTGAATTGCAGCAGAGTGGGGAAGATCCCTGTTACAGACCACAGATGTTATTTAATAACAATTCTTAACCTTTCGGTTGGTGGGGGCTAGCGATCTACTCAGTTAATGCATTTCAAAAGATTTATCTTAATAGTCACAGGCTGTTAGGACAGACATAGAAAAAGCAAAGAGTAGTTATCAAGGGGATGCAAAGATCAGTCAAAGAAAATGTATAATTAGACCTTGTAGCAGTGTTGCATGGTTACCGATTAAATCACCACCAAATGTCATAAAGGAACGATAGTTTATTTTCCCTTAAGTTTCTTGGTTGCAGCTCAGTTCAGTTGGCAGGAGAGCATATTTCACCAAAATATCTAAAGAACTGACTGCACCGTATCTATGTAACAGCTGAGAGAGGGACAATTCTCAGTTTCCAAACCAGAACATCTGGCCAAGTAGCAGGAAAATGTCAAATTGCACAACCAGCTCTCTGTATTTTATTTACCTGTCCACGGACTAGTTCTACCTACCATAGGTTGGGCTTTCCCAATCAACCAGAACATCTGTAACTTCTCTCAGGGCTTAACTCAACTACTAATTACCTACAAATGTGTCCAGAGCTTGAACCCCCAACCATCAAGTTCACACTGAATCTTACTATGAATCATCTCCACAGCCATTGAAATTCCAATCAGATGAATCAGAATCAGCCTATTCATTTCAGTGAGGGAATTATCTTTTTGAGAAGCTACTTTCACACAGCTATGAATATGTCTATATCAAAACATGATGAGATTGGGGGTGTTGAACTTCATAGTTATGAAACACGATATACAAAGATGACAAATTGTGTTTCAACATTAGAAATTCCTAATCAGTGTCACATAGTGTGGAAAAATATCTGTAAGTAAATATCTTTAAAACTTCTGGACGGTGGATGAGATTATGCCTCTGTGTGACTTTGTAAAGTGAGAAGATCCTGAGTAAATATATATCCTTCCAAAGTTAGAAAGAGGAGAGATTTAGTGATTTATAATGGTAGTGCTTAGATTCCTGAAGAGAAACAGATATGTGTTCAGTGCAAAAACAACCAAACCAAATGCAGATCCAGCTGCATAGTTTTGCAGTGATGGGAGAGGAAGCAAAAGACTTCTTCAAAAGCTAAATCAGGCTTTCTTTGAAAACATGGGTGAGATTCTCACTTTTATCACAAGTCCTTTAGAAAATCCAAAATCTCTTGGTGAATTCAGAGGAAAGACTATTTCTTTCATCATGGTTTGAATGTGAGCTGTCCACTGTAGTCTCACGTTGTTTAAATGCTTCAGTGTTGTTAAACTTTGGTAGTAAAGACTTGCTGGTGGGAAGGAGGTCAAAGGCACAGTACTTGGACAATTGATAGCTTGACCCTGTTATCTTCTGCTTGTTCTTATGCTCTCTACCTTCCTGTTAACAGATGTTACCTGTCTGGTTGTCCTGCTTCTAATTATAAGTCTCACAATAACAGATTATGTTCCCTCTTGAACTGTAATGAAAATAAATACTCATTTTTCTCTTAAATTGTATGCAGCTATTTCTTTCAAGAAGAAAATGAGTAACTGCCAAAGGATTTGCTACCAAGAATTGGGGTGTTCTTACAAGTAAAAGAATTTGTTGCTAAAATGTGGATGTGCTATGAAAATTCAAGAATGTGGTACAAAGAAGCATAGCCATTCCTGTGATGTGCTGCTGTGCCTTTCGAACTGTCCCCCCCCCCAGTGGGAAACTTCAGAACTTTGGCAAGGAAAGTCATTACACCTCAGATTTAATGAGTCATTCTAGTGACTCACTGTCAACATTTCATGGTGGGAATGAGAAAACTCATGTGGTCCTATATCTCCCTGAGAAACTTCTGAGGGCTAATGTTGGGTATGGGAAAGAAAGTAACTTTCCTCAAGGGGATGCCTAGTGATATGTCATCTAACACTCCAGAAAGTGCTCAAGGACGCCACAATTCATGTCAACCTAAGTGGCATGTGTTTGCAAGAAGATATGAAAGAGGGAGATAAATTAGCTATACTAAAGTTTTCAGTGGGAGAAGAGGACACGTGATTAGGTAACATGGTACGATTCTCATTTAGTCATGTGTCTGGCATGATTATCTGGTAAACAATTTCACATATGTATACATATATGTATACAATATGAAAAAAATCAGCAGTATAACTTTTAACAATGTTTGGAAAAACTTCATCAGAAGAACTCAACCACATAAATGAATTAACAGAGAGAACACTATCATACAGTTTTAGCAATAAGAAAAAAGGGACAATAATAGAGTATAAAATATGCTTTATGGGCTGGAGAGATGGCTCAGGCATTAAAACGCTGTTTCATAGGCAAAAGTTTCTGAGGTCAGATCTCAGATCCCACATAAAAATGCCAGGTGAAAAAGGGTGATGGCTTGTACTTCCAGCTCTGGTAGGCAGAGCCTAGGAAATCCCAAAGCAAAGGAAGAAGGTAGAAGCAATCCAGGATGATTCCTGAAGTCACCCCTGGCCCTCCACAGAAACATATAGTGTCCTCTGATACACACACAAACACACACACACACACACACACACACATACACACACAGACACACACACACAAATAAATAAATAATAATATTTTTAAAAAGTGCTTTAGCTTTTTTCCAATGCAATGTGCTCAATGGGAAGACCAGAAGACATGATGAGAAATAAACAGAAAGATAATCTAAAAAATGATGGAATAAATTTATAATTTGATGTAAAATATTGAATTGTCCACATATTTTAAAATAACAACTTTAGAAAAATCTCTATAAAAGGGTTGGGTGTGCAAATTAGTTGTAGCGTACTTGGCCACAACTCAAAAGTCCCTTGGTCAAATTCCTAGGTAAGCTTACATAACTCTATCTAGTCTTTGAAGATAAATTAAACACAAAACATGAAGAGTTTTCCCATGTTCACAGTGAATATTAGAAATTTGTAACTTGTTCTCATCAACCAGTGTTACTCTGAAGCCAGGAAATACATCACAGTCTAGCTAAACACAAAGCAGAAATCCCACTAAACAATAGATAACAGTGGAATCTACCAGGTATGCAAGGCTGAGAGTCACACAGTATATAAGGCAGTTCTTGTATGCTGCAATTCTGGAGCTCCTTCTACAACTTACAGCAACTCGACTGATCACTCGACTGATCAGGGAGGTTCTTATCCCTGAAACTGCAATTGCTTTATGAATCTTGCTAGTTTCAGCATACTTCTATAACTTTCTGTGCTTCTTGTAAGTTTTGTTTATTTACTAAGTTTGACAAAGTTCCATTTATGAGGCAGTGCTTCAGTCTGGAGAAACCAGCTAGCAAACAGAATTCTTCAGATATTATGTAGAATAACCACCGGTTGAGAGTGGCTTGAGGCTTTCTCCAATTGTTAGATTGAAGTCATTTATTTCTGGAAGTGAGAGTGCAGCAGAGAAATGCCATTTCATTGTGTCATATTGCCAGTGCATGCTATCAACACACCACTATTGATGCTGACCATGACTGTCTGGCTGAGAGTGTGATTTCAGATTGTTTGTGCACCATAAGCTCTATTGATACTTGTTTCATCCTTGAAAGGAAATATCTATAAACAGTACATATAAAACAAATGGCAGCTATCTTCCAGATCCTCAAGGATGAAATATCTACTAAATTATTTACATTTCTGTAATTACTCACTTACAGAAATATAGCTTCATTGTTATTATCTTTTAGTTTACATGAAATACCAATTCTGCCATTCTTACAGAGTGGGCCACGTAATTTCTTTCAGTTGGTTCCTTGGCATTTCTGGCACATTTATTACTTTTTCTATTTCAGTTTATCTCTTATGTTTTCATTTGTGCTTTCTTTCTCTTACTAATGTTTTGCAGCTCCATGATTACTAATCTCACATGGTTTTCTCCCTTCGCTTGTGCCCTGCAGTTTTCCAAAGAGTCATGCTTCTTGCTATTGCGCATGTAAATTCATTGTTGCTAAGCCACTCTTGCCCCTCCTTCTCTGTTTACCTGTAAACTTCCACTCCAATCAATAGTGAGAAACTCTCTCTCTCTCTCTCTCTCTATATATATATATATATATACATATATATATGATTTAAGCAAAGATATTCTGATGTCTTTCATCTTACAAAATATTCTATCATCTAAATGTAAACAAATCATGTTGGCATTCAAATTTCACTTTCCTAGATTATATGTTATAATATATGAGTAGACACTCCCACGTTTAATGAAATTAATTTTTGTAAAGAACAATAAAAATTCATCTCTCTTCCCACTGCAACCCATGTTTTAGCATTGATCTTAAAATGCTCAAAAGCCATCCCTACCTCTCAAAATATTAAGAGACTTATTTTAATGTGCTTAGTTTTTCTAATTTTCTGGTGGAAATCCCTGTATTTTATACATGTTGAATTCAGCACCTGTAGTTAGTAAGCAGACAAAAAGTGAGTTAAACATGCTGAGAAGAAAATTCCTTAACATGCATGTGGTAATCTTGAACATCTCAGACTGCTATTGACCACCTATGTACTTGATAACTATGGATGTATTGCCTTGGTTTTATGCACTATTATATATACTCTATTTCCCTTTAATATTGTAGGTATAACTTTATATATGAGAGAAATCAACAAGTTGCTCATAATGAAGCTAATTTATGTCTAATAGGATATCTAAAATTATGCAATTTGATCATCTGTGTCTGTGTTAGAATGCAGTTGTCATAAGCCAGGGAGTTTTTATTTTATGATAAACAACTTCTCAAAATCCATGAAAAGTGCCAGATATATACATACAAATTTTATAGTTGATAAAAGCTGGGTGGAATGAAGTATTAGTCAATACATAGGTGTCAAGTTAACAAGTGAAGACTGCACTCTGTAAAAACCCTGCCCAAGCCTGCAAGAGATGGTCTGATTGATGTGTGAAGACCCAGCCCATGGTTAAGGGTGCGGTCCTATTCCCTGAGCAGGAGCATGTGATGCGGACTGAGTGGTTCATTCAGTACTTCGCCATTCTTCCGTATACTTTGGAAGACTTGCTGTTTGCCAGATGACGCTTCCCTTCTCTCAGAAATTCCTGTGGATATGGTGTGATCACTTCCCTTAGTGTCTGATGTTCGTCTGAGCTCTCCTGCCATGCTGTATTAAAAACTGTATCTAAGGACTGTATGAAAGCATAAAATTCCCGTTTTCCTTGAAGCTTTTGCTTGTGAATTTATCGGAAACACATAGACAAGCTGTACAAGAGGAGTAAATTTAATAATCATTTTATTGCAAAGTTATAGTGAAAAATTACAGCCATATTCCCAATTGTATATAAGCAAGTCCCATGATAACAAAAACATTGATCTCATAGAGTTCAAATATCGATACTTCAAAATTGCCTCATATCATTTTTTGAAAATGTGTTCAATTAATTGTTAATAATACTTTAATTGATTTGATTGGTTTCAATAAAATAGAGTCTTTAACATGATGTGGAGCTCTTGATATAATGAGTACTTCTCTTCATAGTTAAGAACATAATCACATATTTTGATGACTGTTAGAGCAAATTAAAACATGTGATAATATATTATTTAGGAAACTCTTTTTAAACATTGGAATTTGTTTCTGGTTTGGCTTTACTAGATTACATATTCATGGTCAGTTCTCACTAAAGTGTTGTGCAGCATTAGGATTTTCAACAAACTGATTCCTTGAATTAAATGAGCAGTCAATTCTTAGTGTGAACAGGTATATGTGATAAAGCACCCATTATTAAAGTCATGAAGTAATATATAAATTAGAGTTATTTTGTGAAATTTGAATAACATCAAAAGTAAAAGCAATTTGTAAATTGCAAGCAGAGTCTGAACTGTGACCTCTGAACACTATGTATTGAAGCCTATTTTAAATACTCATCACTCTGACTAACATCTTACGAAGAAAAGACTTATTTTAGTTTGGAGGACACAATCCATCATGTCAGAGAAGACTGGACAAGCTCTGCGATGATGAGTGAGGGTGCACTGCAAATGCAGATGTCTGCACTCTGTGGTGGTTTACAATACAAAAACACAGATTCAATAAAACTTTCAAAGCCTATTCCCTATTACAACCAACTAACCATCACTTCTTGAATGATTAAAAGAAATCCCAATATCCACCACAATACTACTATCTGAGTAACAGATGTCAAATCGGGGAACCATTACATATCCAAACCATAAGAAACCCCTAACTCTCTGTGTGACTGTGTTTTGATTGCAGGCCTTTAAAGAAGTCATAAAGATTACATAACAACATGAGGCTAGGAAGCTAGGAATCTATGGAAATGATGTTTTTTGTTTGTTTGTTTATTTTTAGAAAAAGAAGATACATGCAAAGAACAAGTGTTGCATATGGACACCAAATGAAGAGTCCTTTCACAGACTACAAAATGAGACCTCAGCAGGAATTCAGCTTTTGACAGCTTCATTCTAGATTTCCAGCCTCCAGATTAAAAACATAAGTTCCAGTTCCGTGCATGTCTGCAGCTCAGGTGAGGCCATCCTGTCCTTGCCTGTGTATTGCACAGGAGGTTTCTGGCCCTGATCTGACCCCCCCCCCAGGGTTCCCTGAGTATCTGTGGCTTAGATTGGAGGAGCACTCAGCTTCTTCTACAACAGAGGTAGATGATCTCATTACACTGACAGGATTCACCCTAGGTTAGTGGAAGAGCAATGAAGTGTACAACACTGGCCACCAGAGTGCAGAGTACTAGCAATCTTGTAATGTTCGCGCAGAATCAGGCCAACCTAATCTCTCCCATCCTAAGACTCAGGGAATCTTGATGAAGAGAAGGTGGTAAGATTGTAAGAGTCTAATGATGAGAACGTCTGCCTTTGGACAAGACACTCCATTCAAGGTACAGCTGCTGCTACAGGAGCTTACTTTAATGAGACTTGTCCTTTCCAGACCTACATAAAACTGACATACCAACATCCCCCTATAGACTAGTATCTCAGGAGAGACAATTACATGAAGTGGAAATGTTGGGGACTAGGGATGGATGAATGAAGGGCAATGCTCTTATCAGTAGGGTGGTCCAAGAGGGGCCACTTGATAAGATCCAGAGGCCTGAACCCACAGAAGAATAAACAAGCCACAGAAAATCCTGGAGCCCACAGAAGTGGACAGGCAGGAGGGTGGGAAGCAGTGGGATGGATTGATGAAAAGAGGGAAGAGGGAATGAAGAGTAAAGGAAAAAGAGGGAGACAGGGATAAATACTCAAAACTAGGAAAAAATTGAAAATTATTAAAAACATATGTTCTAATTATTAAATAAATATATTTATATATTTTCAATTTTTTAAGTAATATATATGATTTTATTTAATAAATTTAATTTTTAAATTTAATTTAAAATTTTAATTTACGTCTCTATTTTGTAAACCAATAAAGAGCCTAAACTCAAGCAGCACAGAAACTCTATCTCCAGATGAAAGAACTTCCTTAAGGACTGAGAGAGCTCTATCTCTATGTGTTGATGGCACGAGCAAGGAAAATGGAGTTGGATCTTACCAGCTCCATTTTGGCCATGCACTAGTGTGATACAGCTGGGTCTTTATGGCTCTCTTGCCAGGAGGTCGAGCCAAAATACAAGATTCCAGCCCCAGTTAGAGAAGCTGCATTATTAACAATAAAAATGAGGTGGGTGGCTCAGGAATAATGGCAACAAGATCAACATCTGGCTTTCATGCATTTGAAAACATATGTACACATACGTGTGCACCATATGTACATGTGTGCCCACATATGCACAAACACTAACTAAATCACAGAATACATACAGAGAATTTTCAGACATGTCATTGCCCACTAGTTTTGGCTTTTCATGTGCATTTTTGGAATTGCACATCTGGAAGATAAGTATTTATATAGAATAAAAATAAGATGCACCTTAACGTACCAACTAATCGACTTATATCTCTGCTTATCTTTCTGTCATTACAGAAAACCTAAAAACGATGATATTCTAACTTTCTTATATTGTATTTAACACGGTTTTATTTTGAGGTGCTGTAAATTGGTCACAGCTGTTACATCAACAAGCCTTAGCTGAGCACTATGTAGTGACTGCTGTGCTGTTTTTCTTCAGTACAAAAAATGTATTTTCTCTCCATCAAGAAAATACACTTTTAGACTTAGCAGAAGACAGACTACATTCGTTCATTGTTGTGAAATTGCATCAGCTACCTTTCCTTTGCGCATAAACCAAACATTGGAGTTTTCTGCCTTAGGCTTTTTTTGTTAATTATTTATTCAATTGTGTGTGTGTGCACGCGTGCGTGTATGTGTGTGTGTGTGCGTGCATGTGTGTGTAGAACCACGGGCGAATTCGGGAACCACCATGGACGCCTCCACCTCCTCCTTGTTTACTCTGCCCGGGATTCACAGGCTCCGCCCACCAGCACCAGAAACGCAGGCTGCCCCCCCCCTGCTTCTGCCAGGCGTCTATACGTGGGGTCTAGGATCCGAACTCAGGACCTGCCTGCAAGGCAGAGGCTTAACGCCTGAGCCACCTCTCCAGCCTCAATGTGTAGGCTTTAATGAGAGATTTTCTATCATTTTATTGAGAAGATGATGTGTGTTGTTATTATTAGTTATTATGTTAGTTATTACGTTGAAATTGTAATATAATTGATGTTTTATTTTTATTATTGGGAGCTCAGAGAAAAACTCAGGGATCAAACACGGGTTTTCAAAACAAGCACTTTTAACCACTGAGCCATTTCAACAACTCAGAACTTACAAATGGCTGTAGCTTTTGCAATTTTCCTCTTACACATAGAATACTTGTTCTTTCTTTGCTGGATCATGAACTTAAGCTGCCATCTCTGGGAGGACGTCTCCCTAGAAGGATGCTCCCATTACCTAAACTCCTTCTGCAGCCTCCCACCTCAGGCTCGTTGTGTGCTGCTGCCCCCTTGTGGTCGGACGTTTCATTTATCAGCTCACTAAACCCAAGCTGTTCAATGGGGATGGGTGAGTACTTGGTACACTACGGATCCGTAATCGATCTTAGAAATAACTAAAAAAAATTAAAATGTGTTAGTAGTGACCAAGAGATATGATTAAACAATGACAAATCACTGAATTTTACATGTACGATTACTTTCCTTTTACATAGTATAATAAGTTATGTACAAAAATGCTGAGACTCTTAGACTTTAACTATATTCAATGCTATTTAGCAAATAATTATATACCGGGTCACATAGACCATTTGGTGAGCAGGGTCTTATGTAGTCCAGGTTTTTATAGTTATTAACAGTGACGTTGAACACTTGGCCCCCTACACCAATCTCCTGATTGCTGTGTTATAAGTGTGAATCGCTATGTCTAACATAGACGAACAATTTTTCTTTTTTTTTTTTACTGTTTTTTTTCTGCTCATGCAAACATAACAGGAACCCCTGTCCCCTCCCTCCCTCCACCCCTCCCTGGGACCTCCCTGTTCCCTCCCCCCTTTCCCGTTCCTTTCCCCCCTCCCTCCCTATCTCCTAGTGCCTCCCCCCATCCCTGGACATCCTTTAATGTGTATGTCAAATTTTTCTCCGGGTCTTCCTCTCTGATGAGGTGTAAGGACTCAGTGGCATTTCCTAGAACTCTTTCTTGTGTTCCCCTTAAGTATAGGAACACTATTGTGACTGTTAATCCCTTGCTTCTAAGGATCCTAGTGCCTTTAATCCATGCTAGACTTTGAGGGGTCAATGATATGTTGGTCATTGCGCAGATCATGCAGAGTCCTGTTATAATTGCTTTGGCCCTAACTTGTGTGGAGTATCTTGCATATCATGACTCCTCCCATCCTTGTTCTCTTAAAATCTTACTGCCCCCTCTTCGGCAAATTTCCCTGAGCTTCAGGATGGGGAGAGATTAGGTGGGCCTGATTCCAAGTGGTTGATATAGAGTCTCTGATGTTCTGAATTATGGTTTGTTGATGATTTTTTTTTCAGTTTTGCTGCTCCTGCAATGCCCTTGGTTCCATCGTGATGGGTATTGGATGTCACCCCCAGGCCAGAGATAAAAATCTGTTAAATTAGAGTCTTGTTATAAGAGTATATTCAAAGATAGATGGAATAGAAGTAGTAGACTAAGTAATAAGACATCTGATTAAGCTCACAGACTTTCCTTCCTGATCATTTTCAACTGATGAGGTACGATCTCACTAGAAGGGGAGGGCATATAGGCTGCTAGATAGAAGGTAACCACTTTGCAAATGGGTGATTGACCTCTCTCTCACCGCGGTCTCCTACTTCTATTTTTCTTTTTTCCTTTTTTATTTATAATTGAATTTTGGTCTTTGTCAGTTTCATATCTTTATATGCAATATTTTGTGTACATTGCACTCTCTCCTCACCCCTCTACTTTACCGCAGTCACTTCCCATTAAGTTTTCATTCCATATACATTTCCTCCTGTTTTGTTTGGTGAGTCTGAGATTGGGAACTTGTCTTGCAGCCCAGTAGGGTTCCCCTTGTGCACATAACTGTGTATGCTGGCCCTAACTGCTAACTCTTCCAACCTGTTAGCTGCCCACTGTTTGTAATTTGTAGACCCATGGTTTTGTCCTTAATCCACAGCTGATCACTGACCATGGAGGTCTCCTAAATGGTGAGATCAACATATTTTGATCAGTTTCTTAATTTTCCTTTTCTCAGCCAATACTTCATATTCAGATTTTTTCTATTTTATAAAGTCAAATACCTAATGTGCTTCACATGGGATTTCCCTTTATATCAAAAGAATATCCCAACAAAATAAATTTGAAATTTAATTCTATAATCATTGACAAAAAGTTACGTGGATCTAGCTAGAGTAATAGTTAAGATTATATTAGTATTATTTTGCAGTTAGCTGGCACGGTCTCTGATAAAATCCCAATGAAACTGCTTAAGAGAACAAAGGTTTTATTCTCTTATGATAATCAAGTTACAGTTCTCAGTCCAGCTTGGCAGGTGAGCATATACCATTACCAAAGGGCTGAGGGAACTGACTGCACCATATCTACATAGAGCTGAGAGAGGGATAATCCTTACTTGCCAGTCCGAGCATGTCACAGCAAGTATACAAAAGAATGCCAACTTCTCGACCAGATCTCTGTATTTTATTCATTTGTCCAGGGCCTAGTTCCACCCACCATGATTTTTGGCCTTCCCCCATCAACGAAACAAATATGTTGCTCTGGACTTAACTCAGCTACTAATTCTCTACAAATGCTTCCAGAGTTTGAACCCTCAACTATCAAGTTGACACCTGTATCTATGACACGCCATTCCTTGTCAACTTGACACAAAAGCATAGCACTTTTTAAATGTAACTTTCAATCCTTGTTCCTACAGATGTTAAAATTATCTTATAAATACATATAATTTTATTAATTCTAAAATTCTAAAAGTCCTCATAGATTTAAAATTTTATCTCATAAAAACTTCAGTTCTAATATTTCAAAAATTCAAAGTTTCTTAACCATGAGAGTCTGTTAATTAAAGTAAGTTGAATATTTTAACACAGATAAAACATCAAAACATAAACCTCATGACAATGGGAAAACAAATTAAGAACAAAGTCCAGCAAATCAAATGCCACATCCTGTATTTCACTGCCCATCTTCTGCTCTTCATCAGCTAGTCATGGTGATTCAAAGATTTTGGGTAATCCCAGTTCCTCCTTATAGCTCAAAGTTGCACAAACGGTGCTTCTCTGATGTAGGCTGAAACTCCACTCACAACCATCCTCCCCAAACATCCCATAATTCTGGAATTTCCAACAATATTCTGGATTTGCCTCTGCAGCTGAAAGTTTCACCTTCCCCACACCTGCCACTTGTTGCCAAACTTCTCTCTCTATGAACCTTTTTTTCTAATATTTTGTTTATTTAGTGTGTGTGTGTGTGTGTGTGCGTGCATGTGTGTCCCATAGTACCTTTTACTTTGCCCATAAACATGCCTTTTGTCTTCCTTTCATACAATAAAAGTCCATTCACAGTGACTAAGCTTGTTTCCCTGCCTAGGCAGTTTTAAAAATAAGAATCAATCCATTTTGCCAACTTATTTAAAAGCATAAAATGAAATTTTTATCCAAACAATGGTTTTGACTACATTTCTACCTTATTTACCTTCATAAATAAAAGCTTTAAGGGCACATGAACAGCAATGGTGACATCATATTTCATTCAGGAATTACAGAAATACATTTTCAAAATTAACAAATTACCTAAGAGGAAAAACTCATGTAGTCTGGTTACTTGAGCCTTATAACATGATTGGTACGGTTTTCGTCAAATCACATCCAGTGACTCACAGAAAATGGTCCCACCTGTTTACTTTCAGTTTGCCAAACATCAGAATCTCAGGCAGATGTTAGAACTTTTCTTAAGCACAACAGCATGGCTCTGAGGGATACATTATGCTAAGTATGATTTGAAGAAATATTAAAACTGTGCAGGATAATCAGGTGCTATTATCTGTGCCCCACTCAAAAGATTCTGTAAAAATTCAAAATGGATCTTATCACTAGTAAACATTTCAAGCAGATGTGCTAGTTTTAGAAGAACAGAGGAAAGAAAAGTGGGAGAACCCTGCAGAGATTTGTTGGACCCCACTCCTGTTCACTAAAATCAGTGGCAAAATGGAAAGCAAATAGTAAGTGACCAAGGTTACAGAGACATTTATTGTGAATGTTTTCCCTGGGGTGTTTAAGAGTTACTTTCATTTCTCATTCATTCTCCAGCACAGCATGAGGGAAAAATTTTATCAATACATGTTTTTGCTCTCACTGTTCAACCTGCGCTAATAGACCATTAAATACAGATTTGAATTCACAGCTTGCAATTATCATTCATCTATACTGTGGCAAGGAATATGTAGCAAAATGCTTTTAGCAATTTGGACAAGGTAACTAAGACAGTGAACGCTTTGTTACGTAGTGTGTTCATGTTCATTAGACTAAGAGATCCTGATGGAATGCTGAAAGTATTTAGAAATATTTTCATGTTTTGTATGGTTGGATTAATGATGTCAGCTGTGGAATTATAAAATATTTAGATTTTATTTATCAGTATAAAATTAAGTAAATATATTTTTAATAAAAATAGGAAGTTTGAATAATGGTTTGCATTTTGTCAATACATAGAGGGAAGTGATTTAATCTTTGCATTTGACCATGTGCAAATCACCTGGTTTTAGTATGCATTACTGTTGAAATATGGATTATAGCAGTTTTAATTAAGGATAATTCATGAAGCAATGGGTAACATCAGCAAAACTTACACCAGAACATCCCAGAATATCCACAAGCACACTAATCACAAGAAAAAGGCTTTCGATGTTACCTTTACCAGAATATGGAAATCAAAAAGACAATGAAACATCGCAGAAATTTACTAATTCAGCACAGAGACTAGCTATCATAAAACCTCAACAGACAGCATGTGCAGAAAGACTGTGAAACAAAGGAATCAAAGGATACCTGATACTGCATGTTTATATTGTCAGAAACAGTAGAAAAAAAGGACAAAACTGAAAAATCAGGCATACTGTGAGACCCAGTTGTCCTACTTCTGACTAAAAATCAAAAGGAACTAAAATCAGTTTTTTGAAATACTATTTGCAGTTTCATGTACAGTCATATTAACAACAGTCAATGGATAGAGGCAACCTAATCTAACAGAGATAAAGGTAGATGATATCATGCTAACTAAATCAGCAGTACAACATACATATTATACATTCTAGCTTGTGTGTGATATAAAAAATGACCAAATTATTTGATAAATTTAATTTTCCAGTTATATATTTTACATTTTATAATGTAAGAAGAATAAAAGATCTAAGTTATAATGACATTAATGTTTCCTCTGAGACTATAGTGTTTTGAGTAATCAAGCCATATATAAGAGAAGCAGAAAAATAATTGTGAATAGATTAATTTTCTTATAAATTCAAATCAACATGGTGAAAAAATGTGTATTGTGGTCTGCGTTTCTGGTTCTGGTAGGGCAGAGCCTGTGAATCCAGGGGCAGAATAAACAAGGAGGAGGTGGAGGCGGTCCCGAATTCGTCCGTGGTTCTACACACACACACACACACACACACACACACACACACACACACACACATATATATATATATATACACATGAACAATTGAATAAATAAAATTTAAAAAATTAAAAATAAAATAAAATAAATAAAGAAACGCTTACTTGATTAGAAGTTATTGTACATTATCATGAAAAGTTTTCAATAGTAAAAATGGAAAGAGACTTTCAATTGCAAGTTAAACTTATGTATTTTGGTGGAATGATAGTGAACTAATTCCAACTAATTGTGAAATAAAATTTTTTCAATAAAATTATTTAAAGTTTAAAAAATGTTTTCGACACAAAAGATAAAAATTATGTTAATTCTCTCAACTTTGTCTTTTCAAATATGTGGATGTAAGAAAATATAGCATCTGTCAAAAATAACTTCATAAAAATGATCGACATTACCAAATAAAATGTCTGTGGAATATTGTCCAAAAGAAAATCGTGTAAACCACTCAAAGTGAAGGACAGATCATAGATTTGCCTTATTTTTGATGTGCAAACACTATTTAGATAAAGCAATATCAGTTTAAAACAGTTCACTCTAAAACCCTGGCTGAGATAGACTCAGTCTGGAAACCCACATATGCATTCAACTCAGAAAACATACTGGTTGGAGATAAAAACTGAATGCGTGGTTATGGCTGCATCACAGTGGAGAGCAAAAATATGAATCACCATGGGACTGCAAACATTTAAAAGAGAAAAACCACGTGATATTTTTTGTCAAGTTTAATGTATCAAGACAAGGCATGTGACATTATTTAACTTAAAAATAAATTCAAAGCAGAATTCTGCCCCGAGAAAATATCCAACCTCAACTGAAGTGATTCAGAATTCCTCCCCATTACACTTCTGAGGAATATGTACTTGGAAATTAATGTAGCTACTAACCTCAGTTAACTATGGGAGATAATGCTGGAATTCTTTCATTCGTTTACATTATGCAAATTAGGATTGCCAAAATACAGTTGGTTAATGACTGCAACTTAAAATGAAATTTCATTAGAATCCACATTTCCACATTGTTTATGGCTATACTGGCACTACAATGAGAGAGTCCTCCAATTGTAAAAAAATTGTGCAATTAACAAAATCAGTCCTATTTAATACACGTTTTTTCAAAAATCTACTCAAAACTATTGTATATTTCCATCATTTTATATATTTTAATTATTGGTGTTATAAGATTTGATGATTTTTACATAGTTTACATCATTAAATTTCATGAATAACTACTATTTGGTCATTTGTGAAAATGATTTTGAGAAAATTTAACTATTTAAACTATTTGAAAATTTCAGATATTCACAAATAAAGAAAGTTAGATAACACTTAGGAATTGCAATATACTTTAACTATACTTTATTATAGGAAGTTTATTAACTGTTAATATTTGATCTTCACACATGACAACTTCAATGTTAACAGAGACATTAAACTAATTATATTATTATCTTATACATGATAAACACCATTATAGTACATTACAAGATCAATGACTTTCTAACATAATATTCAACTTATGATTAATTTTGCCTTTCCAGAAATATATAGTTCATTTGACCACTTTGGTAATGAGAATTGAGGGAAAAAAATCTAGCATTAAAAGTGTTCCATTCTTATTTATTTTCTGAGTACATTAAATTTTTCTCGAAATTTCAATATTAGGATTATATGTTTTGTTTCATCATAAAGGAAATAGTCTGCTTCTCTACCTCTCTCATTTTCTGAAAGATTGATTTAGATATAAAAACACACTTATCTTTTAATGTTTTAACTATTATATTATGTAGATAATATTTAATGGTGTATAATGGATTTTTGGAAACATCATATATTTGAATGATTATAGTGAGTCTAGTCAATCACAAATCCAGATATGGAAGATGATAGAACTTTTGAAAATTCTGTGATATTTATCAGATAAAATGCCTATAAAATTATGAATAAAATTTTACTATCATAATTGCTTAAATAACAAATGACACATATGTGAATTGAAATTCATAAAATGTAGCCTATTATTTTGAAAATTGCATATTGATTTAGAATGCCCATGAGTTTATTTTGGCTTAGGCCCACAAGTACATGTGAAGTTACAGTTTTATGACATCATGAAATACTGTTTCTGACACTAAAAGTTTTGTGAGAGCTTCAGAAGCATCAATAAAAATCTCTTGTTTTTACAGAGTCCTTCAGGAGTAATCCCAAGTACAATGGCAATAGCCATCATGATCTTTTGCAAATGAGTTATTTCAATATTGAGCTGCAGTATAATCACTACACTAAATCTTAACAGGATGGAACCAGCCACTATGTTTTCCGGCAAATCAATTGATTCAATTTGGAATCCAAATCATTGATCAAACTTGAGGATTTCTTCTCTCATTTAGTTTCTGACCGAGTAGCATTCATGATAGTCATCTAACATGTTTTCTGCCTCAAATACAGAAGCATCCACTTCCCCAAGTTACATGTCAGGTATTGTTAATGGATAAGTTTATTCTAGGTTACTACTTTGACATTTGGAGAGCTATCCTATCATAGTTGAAAAAAATGTTATTCTCCCCTTAGTTATTGAAAGAGTTCAATATTTATCATTGTGGAACTGAAAACAGTATAATATAATAATAGCTTTCTATGATACTATTATATCATTATTTGTAAATTACATTTACTGTTACTTTACATTTCCTGAAACATTTTAATAAATAGCCAATAATATTTCAGTTTATAGAACCTTGAATTAAATATTGGTCTTAAAATTTAGGTACATCTCTTACAACAGGTTTGCAAATAGAAAACCTGATGATGTTTTATAAGCATGTACTAATATATAATGATGTGCACAAATTATTCATCTGTAAAAGTTTTATACATTCACTGTGTATCCATAACTGAATAAATAGATGCCATTATCGTATTACTATTAGCCACAAGTTAGTAATATCTGACAGATTCTATAACAAAAGAAAAAACAAAGTTATGTTTTCTACATGTATAAAGAAAAATATTCCAAAAACCTTCTGTTTTAAAGTTACTAGGTAAGTATCCAGTGCTGAAATATTTTCTCAGCTATAATATCAGAGGAAAATATGATTTATTTTTAGTTAACTAAAATTGGAAGAATGTCTCTGAATGTATAGAAATACTGCACTGTGGCCTTCATTTCATCCATGCATGTTATCCAACAATAAGCTGACTGATGTGATTTCCTGGCTGACAGCTCTGTAAATTGCTGCAGTTTCATACCCAGTAATTATTTATACCTGTAGTCTTCGGTGATGGACATTGAATGCTTGCCAAGGCTGCCATCTTGCTTGCCCTTAATGGGGAAAAAGGGTAGGTAGAAGGAAAGACAGGATCCTACAAGATGGAAGAAAGAGGGAAGGTACTAAATAAAAACAGCATTGTACAGATTACAGTATGTACTAAGCTTTACAAACTCTTCAAGAGACCAGAGAGCTTGAAAGATTCTTATATTTGCTTTCAGATTTATGACTTGTTTTCCCCAACATTCATGAGCATGAATAGTATTTGCCTAGGGCAGACAGTAAACTGACAGTAGTTTCTTGGCACAATGAAGGACATCATTATGAACTTCCAACTATTTCATCCATTGAATTCAAGATACACAGATTGCTTTACTATTTCTTTATATGTAACAGCAATAAATTGAAAAATGGCCAGTTGCTCCTAAAATTTTTTTTAAATTTTAATTAGTGATCTTCTTTTTATTTTATTTGCAGCTTGTAAATTGCAGTTTTACTTTATTCAAGATCCTTGACTAATTGGCTGTCAGTATCATTTACAGTGTCATATTGAATAAACTACAATTATTTTAGAGTTCTCTTATTAAAAAAAGAAAGATGAGTATAAGCAAACAAAATCACAATGTATCTTGCATTGAATCAAGACTTTGAAGTAAGGTTTTCAGTAAACAAAAATAGATGATTCCACATTTCTATTAAAAGAGGAGGAGGGATAATCTATTTCCTACTGGCCAGTAAGTTTTCTTGGAAATATGTGGGCATCAGCTTATTTTAAAGAAAGAATTTTTGTGAAGACACTATATATATAAAGATACTATATATGATTTTCCACTTCTTCACTATTGTTCTTTTCTATTACAGCTTGGGAATTCTTAAATGCCTCCTTATATAAAAGATTTTTATCATAAAATATCCTTAAACTACAGACCTTAACAGAGCACAGCTGATATCCTCTGGATCAAAGAAAATGATCATCGAAGACTTACAATAAATGTAAGGACTACTGTGTACAGTAACAGTCCTTCAAGAACCTATAAAAAGAGAAAGCACAAATATGTGGGTATAATATCTTGCAACAAAGACAAGCAATAAATTACCATGGTATTTTGTTTTTATTAGGGCAAGATATAATCTAAATGGGTACATCAAAATCCCACAAAGATATTACACAAATTCATTCATAATAAATGTATAACACTAAGCAACTTCACAAAATATGTCAATAAATTATGTATTTATATCTCTTTTCAGAAAAAATATTTCATTTATATTTTATTGTAAAACTTTATTTTAGTTCAATTTGCAAGAATATTATTTCTCATAATACATTTTTTATGAATACTCTTTAATTATTGTATACTTAATTTCATTGGAAATTTCACAAACTAAAATAAATTTTAATGATTATAAATCTAAATATCACAGTATGAATTAATTAAGATATGAAATAAATATTAAAGAATGATCAATGTTCAATATTCACTATTGATTTGGCTGTTAATTATTTTGGTTTTCTGGAGTTAATAAAATGGATTTTTATCTGACATATTATTTGACTTATCATAATGGTGCATTAATTTTAATAAAATTTAATTTTGTGACATCTAGGAAACATTGGATGACCATGATATTTGATCTTTTTAAGTATTATAGGTATACATTGCATAAAATATATGACAACAATATATTGGCCACTATTTAAGTTTCTTTAGTCTCTTCCCCTTATTACTGTGGCTAAATATTGTCTAATGAATGGAAAGTAACAACTCTCAGTTAAAACCCATTGCTGCTTCTCTGTGAGTAAAGCTTAAAAGCTGCCGAGATTGTGTTTCTTCCACCTTTCCAAAGAGATCATCATTAACAATTGTTTATTTATAAATGGTAGCTACTTTATCAAAATAATTTGTCATAGCCCAATAAGCAAACATTACATCAACTGGCTGATTATACCAACCTTTAATTTTACCTGTAATCATGAAAATAGTGATTTGATTTAATTCATTATATTTCTATTTTGTGTAATTGAAGTTGTTTATAAAAATACAATTTTCTCAGCGATATTTTGGAAAAAATTCCTTTATGTGTATTATTTATATCATACTTGTATTACCTTCTTAAAACAAAATGGAAGGTTCTGTTTTTACAATATAGGTAAAATATTTCACTTCATTAGGAAAAAGCATCTTTATGAATATAATATGTAAAAAGACTCAAGTTAATCCGATGTCAAAATTAATCTAGATCCAACAATTTTGATAAAAAGACTGTAAAAAGAGTCATATGGCATTTCAATCTTTAATTTCTTTAAGAATCTCCAGATGGCTCGCCAGAGTGGATGTATGAGCCTGCATTCCCACCAGCAATATAGCAGAGTTCCCCTCTCTCCACATTCTCTCCAGAATTTGTTGTTGTTTGTATTGTGATGCCATATGACCCTGCTATTCAACTTTTGGGAATAACCCCCCATATAGCAGAGGTTCACATAGATAGCACAAGCACAACCATGTTCATAGCAGCACTGTTTACAATAGCAAAGTCATGGAACCAACCCAAATGTCCAACAGTTGACGAGTGGATAAGGAAACAGTGGTGTATCTATACAATGGAGTATTACTCAGCCATCAAAAATGATGAATTACTGGAATTTGCTGGGAAATGGATGTCATTAGAAACAATTATATTAAGCGAAGTATCCCAAACCCAGAAAATTAAGCGCCGTATGTACTCCCTAATGCATGGCTCCTAGTACCAAACACACCCAGCCCACCTTGAGACACTCATAGGTAAATCTATGTATTACCTACAGTAATTGCAAGGATTATGAACAGGAGGGATGAGGTTGGAGGGCCACACCAGAAACAAGGAGAGAAGTGACCATGTTACAGTAGGGAAAATAGGCCTCCATCAAGGACTGCAAGTAAGTAATGTGACACCTAGTTAAGTTCACAGACGTTCATTCCTGATCATTTACAACTAAGCGGGGTATGAACTCACCAGAAGGGGAGGGCATATAGTGTGGCAGATTAAAAAGTAACCATTTTGCAAATGGGTGATTGACCCCTCCCTCACTGAAGTTTCCAATTTTTATTACATCTACCCTTGAATGTGCTCTTATAATAAGACTCCAGTTTAACAGCTTTTTGTCTCTGGCCAGGGGGCAACATACAGTGCCCATCAGGATGGAGTGAAGGGCATTGCAGGAGCAGCAAAACTGCAAAAGAAAATCAACAAACCACAATCCAGAACTTCAGAGACTCTATATCAACCACCTAGAACTAGGCCAGCTTAGTCTCTCCCCATCCTGAAGCTCAGGGAAATTTGCAGAAGAGGGGGCAGTAAGATTGTAAGAGCAAAAGGATGGGAGGAGCAATGATTTGCAAGATACTGCCGAAGCAATCATAATTGGACTTTCCATGCCCTGCGCAATGTCCAACACACTATTGACCTCACAAAGGCAAGGGATTGGCAGCCACAGTAGCGTTCTTATGCTTAAGGGGAACACAGAAAGGGTTCAGAGAAATGCCACTGGGTCCTTGTACGTCATCGGAGAGGAGGGCCCAGAGGAGAGTCAGGGATGCACATTAAAGGAGTCTCTGGGAATTGGGGCGGGAGGCACTGGGGGATGGGGAGGGAAGGGTGAGGGGAGGGGTGAGGGGAGGGGTGAGGGGAGGAGGAGCAGGAGGTTCGGGGGGAGGAGGAGGGAGGGAGGGAACCAGTCTACCTATTAAGTTTGTATGAGCAGAAATAATAATAAAAAAAGACTGTAAAAAGAAATTTTCCTCAATTTGCTGATCTTTGATTTGTTTCCTAATTTTGTCATCTGTAATCCCCTTTTACTATTTTATTTTGCATTTCTTAAACTCATTTCCAAATAATTTGCCAAATTAATGTTATGTGTTTTTAGCTGTTTGAAGAAAAATTTCCTACACACTCCTCATAAATACAATATGTTAAACACCCTTTCTACTTGCTGTAATTTTTACAAGATGCTGAGGACAGGAATGAATGAAAAGACTTTTAAATAAAAAATAGAAAATATTAATGAAAATAAATATTTATGTATTTGAACATCTATGAAAACACATATTCATTTATCATTTCATCACACCCATAATAAATTGCTATTAATAGAAAAAAATTATATATATTGCAGGAAATTAATATATAGGAAATTTTTCCAGTATTACTTATTCATAGTAGATCATACTATGTCCCTTAGTGTCAATTAGAGTTTTACTATCTCTCTTCTGCATTTAGTAATTATAATGTGATCCTTGTGATTTAAACATTCCTATAAAAATTAGGCTTATAAATCTCTGTAGATGCTACTGAAAAACTTGAGTGGCCTGATTGTATATTATGAAATGGAAAATTAGATAAACTTTCCATTATTTATAAATGAAATACTATCGAGATAAGATATAACCTCATTATATCTAAATTTTTATTGAATATATTTATGCTTATGTACTTCAAAATTAACCCACTTAAAGTAAAAATATCTAAGATACAATGCACATCTCAGCCTCTATCCTAAAACTTATTTCTGTGGTGGATGATGATTGCTAGAGGAGAGATGACTATGGAGTACCCTGAGCTGGTTTGTGAGCTGAGGAGAAATTCTGGGGCCTCAGAAGGAAAAGATAAACCATGGCTAAGCACATGGTGTAGGGCGTGACAAAATATTAAACAGAATAAGAAACAAAATATTAAAATATATATGTTTGCAATATAATGTCTCAGTCTTTAATGTTTAAAATTCTAGAAGATAAAAATAAAAGATTTGAGCGCATATGGCTGTGTGTCCACCACACAGTCTTCTCCCAGAGAAGACTTCAAACACCAAGACACACAAGGACCACTACACACAAAAAAAAAAAAAAAAAAAGAAAAGAAAAAGAAAAGAAAAGAAAAGAAAAGAAAAGAAAAGAAAAGAAAAGAAGTACGGAGGAGAGATCAGAAATGAGGGGTGGTAGTTGGAAAGAAGGGTGATGAGGGAGGACATGAAGAGTAGTAAACAGAACATTTAATACATATAGAAGAAATTTTCAAGCAAAAAAAATTATCAATAGGGAAAAGTTAAAAAAAGGAAAGAAAAATTTTAAGAGCTTTCCCAGTAAAAACGAAACAAAATAAACCAAAACATATGATGCAAAATTTCAATAAAGTAATTTCCTTACAATAATAGGAATAAAGAGCGTTCTCAATAGTGTTGCAGCAACAAAACAATGACAAATGAATTCAGACTGGAAGAAAGATAGAGAAAATTACAGCTTGTTGGGTCCAGTGATCATTGTGTGGGATGTGCACTTTCAAAACACCAGAGAATGCTAAAATAGCCTTCTAATATAGCATATCAGAAAGTAGTTTTACAGACAGAAATATCCTTATCTCTATTACAATGGACATTTTGAGGGCAGGAGTGATTCTGAAGCAAAATACACTGCAATAGCTTATGTTTCATAACAAATGAAAAGTAACTGAAATGTAAGTAGATAAAGAAACAAAAATATTAAAATATATATGTTTGCAATAGAATGTCTCAGTCTTTAATGTTTAAAATTCTAGAACATAAAAATAAAAGATTTGAGCGCATATGGTTGATTTAATGTAAAATGCAGGCAAAATTGCACCATGAAAAACTGGAAACCCAATTTGCTATGGGTTATCAAAAGACATTAAGGAGAATCAGGTACATACTCAAACCCAGGAAATAATGTTACTAAACCACAGTAAATTGGAAGTTCTGAAGTTCACAAGAAAGACATGATTTGACAATTGTTCTGTCTTCTTTATTCTTAGCCTCTAAAATTTCTTATTTCATACAGTAAAATGAATAAGAATGTGAATAATGAATCAACAGAAAATTAATAACAGTTATTGCAACTGTGTTTCAGTACAATAGACAGACTAACAGGGTAGGTACATGATAAATTGATCATTAATACATTTTATTATTCCTTGAAATCAAATTCATTTTCTTTATATTAGACTACATTATGAAGAATTTCTATATATTAAATTAAACCATGGTATTATAACTGATTAGAACAAGCAATAAGTTTACAATGTTGTTACTAAAGTATGACCACATGGTTATCAGTTAATCTTTGGCAAAATTCTGAATCCATGTGTTCTAAAATAGATTAGAACAAGCAATACATTAGCAATGTTGTTACTGAAGTATGACCGACCATATGATTATCAGTTACTCTTAGGCAAAATTGTGGATCCATGTGTTCTAAAATAGCAAAGACAGGTAATAATGGGTGTAGAATGAGTAATGTTGAACTTTCTTGCTCAAAATATACTAATATTAGTCAATTTGACTTCTGATAGTACACTGTGGAAAAAAAATCCAAATGAGAGCTGCAGCAAACAAAAAGCAAAAAAAAAATGTGCCTTTAGACTTCATATTAAGATGTCAAATACAAGAAATTATATTTGTGAGTTTATTGATAAATATCAGTTTTACATTTACAGTGAGTGAGACTATGTGGTTAGGCTCATACGCACTGCAAATTTTACAACCTTTTGATGTACTGAATAGTTTCTCATATCAGGTCATGATTTTTCTGGATATTTCTTGTCTTTTTGTCTAGGTTTAATTTATGTCAATTTTGTCTGCAAAAATTAAAAATTGATTCACATCTTTTAGACCATATCACACATTCCCCCACATATATATATAAATTCCCACATACCTTTCACCAGTTCTCAATGGCAATGCATTTTTTTATGCCTATAGCGTCAAAACTCACTAGAAACAAATTGACATTAAGTAAGCATCCTGCATGATTTTTATCTCACCAGTATTCTATATATTTATTTTTATGTGAATTCAGATCTATGTAAATTCACCATGTAAACACATCCTCATAGACAAAACAACAATCAGGACACAAGGATGCTTCAAACTGTTTTATACACCAGTGTTCCTCTGCTTCTGCACCATCTGACTTCAAGTAATTACCAATCTGTCAAGCATTTCAAAATTTTTGTGACATTGAGAATGTTCTACACATGCACATGCAGGCATGCACATACATTACTATATATGTGTGCATACACATACACATTTTATGTAAGTAAAGCAGAGATTTGGAACTGAATTATGTGATTAAATGTTATTTCCAAGAGATTCATTTAAACTGTTCATATTATTAATTATTTTAAGTATGTGTTTTTACATAGCATTCCCTCCTATAGATATTGCTGTTTGATTAATGTCTTGTTGGGCATTGACATATCCTTCTTGTATGGCTATTGATCCTAAAGCTATTCATATACAAGTCTTGTATGAAGAAGTTTTCATATTTCTGTAGCAAATTTCTAAAATTTCATTGATATGCTGTAAAATAATTATTTAATATTAAAAGAAAAACTCTTGTCATATTCTTCTAAAACATCTCTGCCTTTTAGAATATTTACTTTTCCTGTTTTCTTCAGGATTATTGCTGATATTGTCTTTTACTATATTCTCATATTGTACAATCTTTACAATTATTTAAATGTAAGATTTCCAATATAGATTTTGCACATGTCTCATCTGTTGCTTTACAGTCTCCATCTGTATATATCCTTCATTTGACTCACTTATTTTGTTCATCAGCTAGTTACTTTTGAAAGACTCAAGCAGCCTCAATGATAGTTTTTCAGGTTATGTAATTTACAGATACTTTCTTTCAGTATAGTCCTTTATTCCTTCTTTTTTAAATTTTTTTTAAAATTTTGTATTATTTATTCAACTATGCATATGTGCGTGCGTGTGCGCGCGCGCGTGTGTGTGTGTGTGTGTATGTGTAGAACCACGGACGAACCTGCGAACCACCATGGACGCCTCCACCTCCTTCTGCCCCGGGATTCACAGGCTCCGCCCTACCAGGACCAGAAGCGCAGGCCGCCCCCGCTTCCGCCTGGCGTCTATACGTGGGATCTGGGATCACGAACTCAGGACCTTCCACCTGCAAGGCAGAGGCTTAACCCCTGAGCCACCTCTCCAGCCCCCCTTTATTCCTTCTTATAAAATGGTATCAGAAGATGATTTTGGTCTGTCTTTTTGTCTTAATTTTGTTATGAATGGTTTGTTAAATTTTATACTTTTATGTTCATTCTATATTGTTTATTATTTTACTATGAAGTTTCCACTTGATCTTAAGGAGATTTCCTGGTATAACATGTGGATTTCTACTGAGCCTCGAGAAAAGACATATATTTCCAACTGTATTAGAAGATTTCTATGACGTTGTAGTCCTCACAGTTGAGAATTGGATTTGGTTTGGTTTTTGGGTGATGTGGTATCATCCTTTGTACTTTTGTCCTTGTATATTGTCTCTGTGTTGTTGCATACCTGTTTACGGTTTTGGAACTTTGTACCTTACATAGTGCTGTGACGTTTCTTTCTATTTCGAATTTTTTCTTATTGTAATAAAGTTTATTTTTAAAAGAAAAAGCTCAGTGTAGGAGCAGTGAACATCTGGAAGTAGAGAGGCAAAAACATTTGGAACATTTCAATCACTGTGATTCTAAGATGATGGTTCATAGTATAACTATCTATGAATAAATCAAGTCATCCAAACCATAATTTTCACACATAATGACTATTATCTATTACTATATTAACAGCATGTCATAAAATAGGACAAGTCAACTTAAGCAAAGGAAAGTTAAAGAAAAATCAATATGTTTCCATCTGATAACAATATTGGTCTAACTAGACATAAATGCTAAAATATCTAACATTTACTAATACCTTAGAGCAATATTTTTTTCAGAAGACTAGAGACTAAAATGGAATAGAAATGATAAGTGTTTTCTGGAATGTGTCATGCATCACCAGTCATTAGAAAAATATAATCCAACCTCATACACATTATTGGGTTGAATGTAAAAGGGATTATTAGTGAGAATTGGTGAGAAACTTTGATTTCCATATATTGCTGATAAAAGTGTATCCATTTTTAACCATTTTAAAAATAGACATCAAATATTAAAACTGAGCATCCAGAATATACATACATATTTTTCAGTATGCCACTTTTATCAGAGAATGATTAGGCCCAATATGTCAAGAAGATGCCTGAACTTTCTATAGTACCAAACTGTATATATTCTAATATTTTCCTATGTACCCAGAGTTGTATTAATTTTGAATTTAGAAATTTAAAAGTGCAATTAACTATTGTTATAATGATATTCAAGAGTAATAAAATTATGTATTTATTTATTTTTATTTATTTTATTTTTTTATCTATTCAATTGTGCGGGTGTGCGTGTGTGTTGTACGTATGTGTGTGCATGTGTATGTGTGTGTGTAGAACCACAGGCGAATTCGGGAACCACCCTGGACGCCTCCACCTCCTTGTTTACTCTGCCCCGGGATTCACAGGCTCCGCCCTACCAGGACCAGAAACGCAGGCCGCCCCCGCTTCTGCCAGTGTCTATACGTGGGGTCTAGGATCCGAACTCAGGACCTTCCTTCCGCCTGCAAGGCAGAGGCCTAATGCCTGAGCCACCTCTCCAGCCCCTAAAAGTATGTATTTAGTAAAACTTGCATGAATTTCTCATTATCTTGCTCAAAATATGTTCAGTTCTGCTACACTAATACTTATTTTCCTTTTGTGGAGATAAGGTGATATGTAAAAGAGGATATTCTGTATGGAAATATGATTTATATCACAGGCAGTACAGAGCAGGACAGGAAAAAGATTCATAATGTAACTCACAAAAATACTTATTTCATAGATGAGTATTTCTGGAAATAAACACTTAATGCTTTGGATAGACTTTGACTATGGAGAAATAAAACAACAAGTGAAACTACAGAGGTTAGAATCACTGTTCTCTAAACAAAAAATGTATGAAGATGCTTCCAAAATATGCCAGTCAACCATAAGAACAAACACAAACATGTATAAAACGTTTTACAGAAATGCTGTTCCAGCTGGGAAACAAATGCACATTTCTGCTTCAATAGAAGAATCATGTGATTTTACCACTTCAATCTAATGCAATAATGCAAAATACTGAATAAGTAACTAAAGCTACATACAGATTCATGTTTGTAACTTGCAGACAGGACATTCAGGAAAAATCCATTTATAGAGAGCAAACTATATTATTGTATTTACATTAACTTGAAAAACATACAAAACTCATCCCCACTGTTACAAGTCAACGCAGGGTTACCCTGCAGGGATAATTTTGAATACAAAGACAAAGGAAGGTTTGGAGACTGTTGATAATGTTCTGTCTCTTCACCTGAATGATGTTTATATGTAATCCCTTTGTGGAAGTCACTGAAACACACATTGGCAATTACATGCCTCAAATAATTTCACTGAAATGGAACTCTTGTTTCTATCCTTTCCAATGATATTTTGACAATGTATCATCTGATTTTTCCTTCACATTATCAAACTATTGACTGCTCTGTTGCAGTAAGCTTCCCTTCAAGGACCAAGATGGTATTGAATTCAAGACTCTGAGGATCTTTTATTTCCATTTGTCTTTCTTTCTCACTCAAGCACCTGCCATATCTGTATCTTCTTGGTATGTTAGTCTAGTGTCTATTGAAACACTTCCCTTCAGAGTTCAGTAACATCTTCCAAAACACAGCTGTGATTATTAAAAGCATACAGTTTCTGTCATAAGTTTCATTCCTTACTGATTTGCCTCCAGTGAAGCCTGAATTTAATTATGTAGACATTTCTAACTAAATATGTATGCCAGAACAAGACTAAGTACTCCTATGAAATCTTAGAAAAAAGGAAAACTTGTTCCTTAATGATAGTTTTCTAGAGATATTTGAATGACTCTATCATGTAATACAGAACAAAATATTACTACCATTCTTTTTCCAGTTTTACCCAAAGTATTACTACATATGCATGTACATAGCATGAGTATTTGTAATATGGACAAAATTTAGTCACAATGGAGCTATAGATTTATATTATTGTGGCCTGCATTTAAAAGACAATCAAGGAATACAATGATGTAATGACTTGATCTTTATTCCCAAGGATCAATAATGTTTATTTTCCCATTTATTTCATTCTGTTATTAGAAGCATAAAAGTTGCTCAGCATCAGTCATAGCCATCAATTAGTGAGTAATTTTGAAGATTTTTGTCTTATTTTAAGAATTCCAATGATGAGGCTGACTCATTCACAAAAGATTTTAAGTAGATGATAGAAAAGTCATTGGAATATTCAAAGACACACATCACTTTCATTATCTCATTGCATCTGAAAGGTTGCATTCTGATGAGACCGATCACACTGATTTCTTTCTATATACATATGTATGAATGAGTATTATATATAGAAAGCAGTGATATAGATGTGAAAATATATTCTTTTATTTTAACAGAAAATGATAGCACCAGTGACTGGGATCCAACTGACAATTAGACCATTACCGGAAGAGGCAAATCACCTCGCTATATTATTAGAGTATTCAGAGGAGCAGTAAAATCCTCAATATTAGGAAGAAATTTTCTAAGTTTAGAGGTTAAGGCAAGAGTACAGAAGGGGGCCTGGAGAATGACTCAGGGGTTGAGACTCTGTCTTGCAAGCAGAAAGTCCTGAGTTCAGATCACAGGTCCCAAGTAAAAAAGCAAAACAAAACAAAACAAAACAAAAAAACACCAGGCAGAAACAGCAGTGGCCTGCACTTCTCACGTTGGGGCAGAGCCTGGGAAATCCCAGAGTGAAACAAAAAGAAGTTAGAGACAATCCAGGATGATTCCTGAAGTCACCCTTGGTCCTCCACAAGGACACAAAGTGCTCCCTTCCAAGGGCACGCAAAATAAATAAAGTTAAAAAAAAAAGAGTACAGAAGGTAGGATAAGAACACAAACTTGCAGAATTGTTATGAATCTCCTGTGTAGTAAATTTTAAATCCATTTGAATTTGAGCTATTTAATATAAGAATCCTTATACTGTTAGCATTTTAATTTATGCCATATACAGTAAAGTGGTTTCCAAATTAGAGGGGAATATGTGAAATATTCATAAACATTCAGTAAGAATAATTATTCCTTCAATACAAAAGACTACTACTTCAGTGAGCAATTAAATAAGATTATATTTTAATATCTCTTCATGAGTTCTAGAAAACGTTCAGAATTGTGGTTTGTGAGGTATGTAATCAGGAGCTCCATTGACACATTCCCTTTTAGATCACCATATCATGGCTATTGATTTTAGTTTGGACGTAGGGTTGTCTGAGAAACATATACTGCTACTGCTCATAGGAAAAGTGATTTCTAGATAGAATACTGAAAGAAGTATCAATTAAGGCTGATAGTCATCTGACATGATCCTGAAGAGAATATTGGTACCTAGCCTCTTCCTTCTTTCTCTTCCCTTCTAGGCCACCATGAGGAGAGCATCTTCGCTATACCAATGACACTCTACAATGACAATAATACCTTACCAGTTTATGTCCAAAAAAAAAAAAAAAAGCAAAAGGACATAATGTTTATGGAATGTAACTTCCAAAATCATGATCCAAAACAGTTATTTCCTGCTTTGTAAGTGAGTTATGGATATTTTGTTTCTCTAATCAAACGTCATTGTAATCATGGAGAGTGTAGCAAATCACCTGGAGGGATACAAGAAATACTGACAAGGAAAGACAGCAGGAGCAAAACACCCTGGGATAACATTTAAAAAAAAAACTTACACTATCAGCAGGTAGCTAGAGGAGAATGAAATGACTCTTTCAAACTGGTCATTATTTGAGGTCTGTGACTCACAGCTGGATTTCAACTTTAACTAACACAGCCACACTTCCATGTGAACTGTCAAACAATGGCTGAGGCAGCAATATTTATGATATATGAGAAAAATGGGCTTTAAAAATAAGTCAGTCTATAGGAAAACATTGTGACAAGATATATTTATTTCCTGAAGTGGTCTTCCTAGCTTGCCATCACCAATCAAAACTTGTCAGATAAACACATTTCAATATTGCCATAGCACTGCTGTTTTAATAGAAAGATAAAGAAAGTTAAGTACTCTATAAGATGAAGCCAGAAGGATTTGCTGACATGATGAGGGAGAAGGGAAATTAATGAAAAGCCCACGAGTTTCAAAGTGTTGATTGGGTGAATGATGATACCATTAAACAAAACAGGAAGCATGAAAATGGATCAAGACTATTGGGAGGAAGATGATGAGTTTAGCTTTTGCTGCATTAGACTAAATTGCTGATGAAACATTTTGACTTGGTTACTGCATGTAAGGGGAAGATTGAGTCTGTTCAGCAAGTGAAACAGACTCTTTATGAGCATAATATCTTTTCCTAGAAAACATTTCCCTACCATTAGGGAAAGTTATGCATATGAACCAAAGTCATAATGCAGTGTTTAGGGCTCCCACTTGCAATATAGAATGGTATTTGCTTTGTTTCGTTTTGTGTTTGTTTTTCATTTACCACATATGGAAAGTATTCTTGTATAGAGAAGTGACGTGTTCATGCATTGTACATATTTCTAGCTTAGACAATGAGAGACAATTATCACAGTGTTCACGTGACATTCTTCCTCGTTGTATCAATATCCAGAAATGATTAAATCTTTTATATCACACCTGCCTGCCTATCAGTTTTATTTTAAAAAGCATGTTTGAGATATAAATTTCATATGTCCTTTTTATAATTATTTTCTGTGGTGGCTGGAGCTATAATCAGAGCCTTATTGAAGACAGGCAAACACTTAAACACTGAATTGTATCCTAACCCCTGTTTATCATCTTGACTTTTGCTTTTTACAAAATTTTATGGAACTTCATGAGAATTAAAACTATATATATCTGTCATGGTTATAAAAGGATTTTTATTTAATTTTAGTTTTAATGTTCAAATGTAGTATTTTTAGCATGGGAGACTCCCATTAACTTGCTTGTTTCACAAGTATAAGGATATGAACTTTGGTTGTGAACACGTATAGGAAAAACATGCACAACTACAAGTGTCATTTCATATGGAAAAGGTGCCCAAAAGGGGATCCTTGAAGCACATTGATCAATGAACCTAACTACATCTGTGAGCTCCTTGTTATTTAAGAGTCCTTTCTGAAAAAAAATATGGGATTAAGCAATCCAGGAAGAAGCCTGACATTGAATTCTCATGTCTACACACACACACTAACATCCATTTTTTTCAGCCTTCTGAATTTATGTGATAGGATAATATGAAAGTGAACCTCAGCATATTTTCACTAATGAATTTTAAATTTCTACTTATTTAAACAAAAAGTGAGCATCATAATTAATTAACTTCCCATCTATACTTTAATTTTTAAACTTCATGTTTTAAGACTGTTGCATTTTTTACTCCAGTTGTAACTCAATAGTTTTGAATCTCCCAGTCCTTGGATGATTTATGCAATGATTATCTAACAAGTCACACCATATGTAGTAATTACCAAATTCATATATGCAGCTGTCATTAACTTAAATTGTCTGTAGTGATAACAATTTATCAAAATTATTGTAAGAAGTTTATCTTCATGGCAGAGTGTTCACATTTCTCCCTGTCACATTATCAAATTGAAGGAGGACAGAAGGTCTTCATCTACTGCCATTTTCCATCCATTTTTCTATTCTCTGGATATTACATGCCTGGAAAAAGAAGGAAGGCAAAGTCTTCTGTCTTCATTGGTTATTGACTGTCTCTGAAATAGCAAAGCTGGGCAAAGCGACACAAATGTAAAAGACATGCTAAACAACTGTTTAGCAGATTGCCAAATCTGCCTGTATTGCACAACTGAATTATACAAGGTGCACATCATTGTAAAAGTAGAAAATGCAATATTGCTAAATGAGCACATCAATTTCCACTGTCTTAGTTCCACGACTTTGTTTCTGTAATAAATATATGACCCAACAATTTCTAGGAACAAGGGAATTTTTATAGGTTCATAATTTTTTGTTACAGTTTATTGTGCTGTGAGTGTTATGCCATCACAAGAAATCATGGAAACTATCTCCATGAATATCACAGTGCACATAGAGCAGACAGCGACCAAAGCATATCACCTCGTTTCCAGTCTTTCCATAAAGGCTAGTCTGTTGCTCCCTTCATATTAACCACCTTCCAAGGAATAGTTGTGTCTACAATGTATTAGGTTTTTCCATATCAAGCATGCAACTAAGCCAATCTCCTCAAGGCTTACCAAAATTTCTGTCATAACTAAATAATTCCTTATAGGTGTGCTCAGAGGCACATCTCAAAATGTCATGTTACAGCTGAAATTAACCGGTATATCAATCAGATCATACTAAATCTTCAATAGCAAGTTCCAAGTTATGCATTTCCACAGGACCAGGTAAAGGAAAAAAACTGATATTAACTTTGCTTTTCCGTATTAATATTTATAGGAAATGGGTTTGTGCTACTCTTATTCACATTTTAATGCATATACAAAATTAAATGAATTGAGTGTTAATAAAATATTCACATTAGGTATACTGATTATGTTATATCCTACAGAAGACATTAAATATTTAAAGACCTAATTAACTCAGACCAGCTTAAAGAACTATTGAGCAACTTTATATCAGTGTTTATTCAGAAATCAAATAGATTTTGGGTAGTTGAATAAGATTAGCATATAAATTTAATGTTTTGAAATTTTTAAGGTATTTAATCTCCCTGACTACAAAACAGGATTAAAGATACTGTCATAATTGCCTTATATTGCAGTGAGCTAGCTGCTTCTTCAATGCTTTTTCTTAAGATATAAATGAAATGATTGATTAGGTTTAATTGTTATAAGATTTTATATTTTTATATCATCACCTCTGTTGCACACCTGCATTGGACTTGTGAACCTAATGTATCGTACCCTTATTAAGAGTTTTCCTTAAGCTGAAAATGCTACAATTAAGTCAATTTTACATTGCCTTTTATTCATTGAAATGTTTGGCATACAAACATACTAATAGTTTCCATTTCATGAATAGTAATCATCACTAAAACATTATATTGCTTGAATTTCTGTAGTACTTTACAATATCAAACACTTAACATTTTGAAATCTCTTTCATCTTCTCCATCAAATATTTAATGAATTATCAAAAAATTGCACATATTCATAATGCTTTCTGTTGCCCAATTTGCTATATCATTGCACTGATTTCACTTTTTATTTTTCATGTTTTAATCTTTCACAGTTTTATTCATGTGAACAATGAGTTTAAATCGTTTGCAGCCCATATTACTGGATTCCTTCTGCCACTATCTTCCACTACAATCTTCCTTCTCAACTTATCACCCTCCAACTTTCATGTCTTGTGTATACGTGTGTATGTGTGGTCCAATGACTTTCATATGGGTTACCGGCATTAGCACGTTCTTAAGCACTTGCTGGAACATGAACAATGTATCAGTGAGTATAATACTAGAGAAAATACCTCCTTCCCTACAGTCAGAATTATCCCTCAATAATGTCTCAAGGTGGGACAATCCCCTATAAGGTTTTCCACTTCCATGATGAAATGCTGATAGCTCAAATCCTGTGCATGTCTCTAGGAGGTAAACATAGCTGCAGTGAGGTCAGGAGTGCACCAGCCTTATCATGTCCGAAAAGCAATACATCACAGTGTTCTTTGGTTCCTATATTTTTGCCATGCCCTCTTTTTTATTATTTTTCTACTTTTACAAGGATATTGATTATTCATTCCAGCTTCCCTTTCTCCCCCTCTCTCCCATTCCCTCCTTTCCTTTTACCATTTCCTCCTACTCCCTCTCACCCTTCTGCCTGTATGCTTCTATGGACCCTTGGGTTCACTCTATCTTGACTATTCCTGTGGGGACTCAGGCCTTCTCCAAGATATATCATATTAACTCTTTTCAGACCACCCCACTGAAATATGCATTTCCCTTCACTCATCCAGCTTTAGACCTAAAGATTTCCATTGTTAGTTCCCATTCTATGGGCATAATAAGAGCTACCTATAGAACACTGATCTACTGTCTTCTTACTTTTAGGTTTATTGGATTTCTTCCCTGTTAGTCTATTTCCAATGTCTTCCCTATTAGTCTATTCCCTTCCTTTTTTTTTTTTTTTTTTTAGATTCTTGTTCTAGTTTACAGTAACAGAGTGGGTCCCATTCTAACAAGCCAGTCTTAAATCCAATCAGAAAACTGTTGATTTTCTCCTTGGTAGTCATGCCATTACTGCACTGGTGGCCACTTTGTTTCTGTGGTGATCTATATTGCAACTTACAGATCTCATGCTGTTGATGGGGCTTGTGATTATTTCTCTCCTCCAGCAGTTTTTACAGTATTCCCTGGTACTGTGAAAGCTATCTATCAAGGTGAAAGTCCTCATACAAGTTCTAGCTGATATATTTTGATCATAGTCTGTGATCCATTTGTGCCGCATCTTCAGTAATAGGGTCTTACTGTTCGCACTCTTAAGGATATTATCAGAGTTTTGATATGGAAGGAGGTGTGATATAAATGCCCTACTTAGGACAAAGCACTCCATAGTAACTTATTCACTACACTTCCACCAGTTATGACTCTATGCATTAAATATTTTCCAATTCAAAATTCCTTGTTGAAGGCTGAAAGTTGTACTAATTCTATGTATTAATCTATAAAGATAAATATATAAAAGGAGTTCTGATAGCCTGTTCATATAGCAAATTGATAATAGCTTGTTCTTCCCTAGGGCTTATGCTTTTGCCATCACTAGGATGTTAACCAGGTTTACAACACTATCCATGAGTTACCATCTAAAGAGCAAGCCTTAAATCTAACTAGAAAATTGTTGGAAAACCTACAACCTTTATGGTATATTGTACCAATAGGCAGAGGTTGTAAAGATTGCTACTTTCACTTACAGAATTTATAGTTTTGCCTTCCTTTTGCTTTTGAATTGTAAACTTAATACTAAATTATGGTAAGAAATTTTGGTGATAGCAACATAAAGCAATTATTTATGTAAATAATCAAAATAAGTTTAGAAAGAGTTGGAATTTTAAATTTAATTTACAAATGTGAATATTTTATCTTGTTTTTGAAGACACTGTGCATAATAAAATATCAATTCCATAAATATATACAAATTACAAACAATCAAAAGGAAGTAAAAAATTCCAACAAAAGCACAAACCAGGGACGAGTGTTGTGTAACAATTTTCCCTGGACAGTCATTCTGAATTTTGCTCCTGGTTTCAACAATTAAGCATCTCCTGGGGTTCTAGAGGATCCTGAAGTGCATGAAGTTGGTGACAAGGTTCCCTACAAGATATAAACACCTCCTCGGGAAGCAGTCAGTGAATAATGCAGCAAGAGGGAGAGAACCCTGAATAGTCCAGAAGCCTGGGGTAGATTCTCCTCACAAGTCATATAGCAAAAGCAAGGCTGTAGCTTCCTATACCCATGCTAGGGGTGGGTGATGTAGCTGCCATTGTATGGTTCTTGCTCCTGTAAGTAACCTTCACCCATGCTCCTTCAAGTAAACCAAATAAATTTGTTGATTTCTAAATTGGACCTTGACATGATCCTTTTTTTAGTTTATCAGAAAACTCCTATCTGTGGTATTTCCCCAGGAAAAGTATCCCTACTACAGAAAGTGAGGTAGCTCAGTAAATAAAGAACCTGCTTGCATGCCTGGTGACCTGAGGCTGTCCTCAGAAGTCTAGCTGGTGGAAGGAGGGGCTGACTTTGAAAGTTATTCTAGGAAACCACCCAGGTACCACGGTGTATATGTACACATATTTTCTTCTCTGTCTTTTCCTTTCTCTTCCTCTCTCTCTCTTTTTCTCTCTCCCTTTCCCTTCCTCCCTTTCCTTTCTTCCTTCTTCCTCCCCTCTTTCCTTCTTTTTCTTTTCTCACAAATAAAAAAAATACAAACAGAATATAGAAAATAAGAGATGACCATGAAGAAAATTCACATGGAGGAGCCAAGATGTTAAAGGGTTTAATTAATGTAACAGTGAAGCTCCATTAAGTAAGTATTGAAATTTCTGTGCATTTAAAGTTGCATTAGAATGTAAAGATGCTTTATAAATTTTCCATAATAGAAAAATATGAGAATTTAGAAAATATACTGTAGAGATTTTCTAAGATTGTATTAACTTTTATAAACTCTATAATTTTACCCATTTATTTGAAGATAAATAGGTCAGAAAGTGAGGGCATAAATTCCATAATTTTTTATTTATTTCTTCCACTTATACAAAGTTGATAAGTACCCCATTCCCCTCCCTCCCTCCACCCCTCCCTGGATCCCTTTGCTCACTCTCCCCTTTTTCCCTTCCTTTCCCCTTCCCTCCCTTTCTCCCAGTGCTCCCTAACCTCCCCCCCATTCCTGTAGCATTCTTTAGTGTGCATGTCAAACTTCCCTATGGGTCCTCCTCTCTGATGAGGTGTAAGGACAAAGTAGCATTGCCTAGAACTCTTTTTTGTGTTCCCCTTTAGTATAGGAACACTATTGTGGCCTCTAAAGATCATAGTGCCTGTGATCCATGCTAGACTTTTAGCGCTCAGTGATATGTTGGTCATTGTGCAGTTCATGCAAAGTCTTATTGTGATTACTTCGGCTCTAAATTGTATGGAGTATCTTGCATATCATTGCTCTTCCCATCTTTAGGCTCTCACAATCTTACCGCCCCCCTCTTCGGCAAATTTCCCTGAGCTTTAGGATGGGGAGAGATTAGGCTGGCCTGATTCCAGATGGTTGATGTACGATCCGATTTTCCGAATTATGGTTTGTTGATTTTTTTTTTCAGTTTTGCGGCTCCTGCACCATCCTTGGCTCCATCCTGATGGGTATTGGATGTCACCCCCTGACCAGAGATAAAATGCTGTTAAAATAGTGTCTTATTATAAGAGTAGATTCAAAGATAGATGGAATAAGAGTAGGAGACCGCTGTGTGGGGAACAGTCTCCAATTTGCAGGATAGTTAACTTCTATCTGCCAGACTCTATGCACTCCTTCTCTGGTGAGATTATACCCCATCAGATGCAAGTGACCAGTAAGGAAAGTTTGTGAGCCCAACCAGATGTCTCATTACTTACTTGCAGTCTTTGATAGTGACCTATTTTCTCTGCTGTAGCATGATCCCCTCCTTGTTGCTGCCGGTGCCCTCTTTCCCTTTCCCTCTTGGTTATAGTCTTTGCAATTACCATACGTATTACAGAGATTTATTTTTGAGTGTGTCTGTAAATGGGTTTGGTACTAGGATCCACCTATTAGGGAGTATATACAGTGCTTAATTTTCTGTGTTTGGGATAATACACTCAATATAAATTTTTCTAATTCCATCCATTTCCCAGCAAATTTCATTAATTCATCATTTTTGATGGCTGAGTAGTGTTCCATTGTATAAATGTACCACATTTTCCTTATCCACTCGTCAACTGTTGGGCATTTGGGTTGATTCCATGACTTTGCTATTGTAAATAGTGCTGCTATGAATATTGTTGTGCTTGTGTCATTGTAGTGAATTTTTGCTTTATGGGGAGTTTATTCCCAGAAGTGGTATAGTAGGGTCATATGGCATTTCAATCTTTAACTTTTTTAAAAATAACCAGACTGCTCGCCAAAGTGGTTGTATAAGTCTGAATTCCCACCAGCAATGTAGGAGAGTTCCCTTCTCTTCACATACCCTCCAGCATTTGGTGTTGTTTGTATTGTGGATTTTTGCCATCCTGACCAGGATGAGATGATATCTCAGGGAAGTTTTGATTTGAATTTCCCTGATGGATAAGGATGTGGAGCATTTTTAAGATATTTGTTAGACATTTCAATTTCCGTCCTGGTAAAGTTTCTTTTAAGTTCCAAGGCCCATTTTTTAATTGGCCCATTTGTTTCCTTGGTGTTTAGTTTTCTAAGTTCTTTGTGAACTCTGGATAATAGAGCTCTATCAGATATGTGATTAGTGAAGATTTTCTTCCATTCTGTGGGTTGCCTTTGTGCTCCAGTTACAATCTCTTTATCTGAACAGAAGCTCTTTAATTTCATAAGATCCCATCTGTTGAGAGTTGGTTGTAGTGACTGTGCTATTGGATTTCTGATTAGGAACTCTTGGCTTAGTCCAATCAGCTCCAGGGAGCTCCCTACCCTTTCAACTAAGGATTTTATAGTCTCTGGCCTTATACTGAGGTTCTTGATGCATTTGGAATTAAGTCTTGTACAGGGTGACAAATATGGGTTGAGTTTTAATCTTCTGCATGTGGACATCCAGTTTTGCCAACACCATTTGTTGAAGATGCTCTTCTTTTTCCATTGGATTTTTTGGGCCGTTTTTTTAAAGATCAAATAGCTGTAATTGTGTGAGCTTATATCTGAGTCTTCAACCCTTATCCATTGATCTGTGTGACTATTTTGAAGCCAGTACCAGCCTGTTTTTAATAACTATGGATTTGTAGTGTAGACTAAGGTTTGGTATGGTGATACCTCCAGCAGTGTTTTTGTTACTCAGGATTTCTTTTGCTGTCCTGGGTCTTTTGTGCCTCCATATGAATTTTGAGATTGTTTGATCAACCTCTTTAAAGAATTGCTTTGGTATTTTGATTGGTATAGAATCGAATCTGTATATTGCTTTTGGTAGGATGGTCATTCTTATGATATCGATTCTGCCAGTCTGGGAACATGGGCGTTCTTTCCACCTTCTGGTGTCTTCTATAATTTCATTCTTTAGGGTTTTAAAGTTTTCACTGTAAAGCTCTCTTACTTCCTTGGTTAGCTTTATACCAAGGTATTTCATTTTTCTAGGGGCTACAGTAAATGGGATTGTTTCTCTCAAGGCTTTTCACTTCTTTCATTCTGGGCATATAGGAAGTCCACTGACTTTTGCACATTTATTTTGTATCCTGCCACCCTGCTGAACTTCTCAATTAGTTCCAGGAGCTCCCTGGTGGAGTTTTTAGGATCACTCAGGTATATGATCATGTCATCTGTTAATAGAGATAACTTAACTTCTTCCTTGCCGATTTGAATCCTTTTTATTATTATTATTTATTATTTATTCAATTGTAAATGCATGCATATGTATATGTGTGTGTGTGTGTGTGTGTGTGTGTGTGTGTGTGTGTGTGTAGAAACACAGACGAATTCGGGAACCACCATGGACTGTCTCCACCTCCTTGTTTACTCTGCCCTGGGATGCACAGGCTCCACCCTACCAGGACCAGAAACGCAGGCCGCCCCTGTTTTCGCCTGGTGTCTGTACGTGGCGTCTAGGATCAGAACTCAGGACTTTCTGCCTACAAGGCAGAGGCTTAACCCATGAGCCACCTCTTCAGCCCTGACTTGAATCCCTTTTATCTCCCTTTCTTGTCTTATAGGCTCAGCTAAGACTTCAAGTACAATATTGAATAGAAGTGGTGAGAGTGGACAGCCTTGTCTAGTACCTGATCGAAGCGGGAATGCTTCAAGTTTTTCCCCATTGAGTATAATCCTTACTGTTGGCTTGTTGTATACAGCTTTTATTATATTGATAAAGGTTCCTTCTATTCCTACTGTCTCTAGGGTTTTGATCATAAAAGGCTGTTGGATCTTGTCAAAAGCTTTTTCTGCATCTATCGAGAGTATCATGTGGTCTTGGACTTTGTACTGGTTTATATGGTGAATTACATTTACTGATTTGTGTATGTTGAACCAACCTTGTGTGCCTGGGATAAAGCCTACTTGATCCCCATGAATGATCTTTTTGATATGTTTTAGAATCTGATTTGCTAAGACTTTGTTGAGAATCTTTGCATCTGTGTTCATCAAAAAGACTGGCCTATAGTTTTCTTTTTTAAGTGTATCTTTATTAGGTTTTGGGATTAAGACAATATTAGCCTCATAGAAGGAATTTGGTAGGGGCTGGAGAGGTGGCTCAGGGGTTAAGCCTCTGCCTTGCAAGCGGAAAGTCCTGAGTTCGGATCCTAGACCCCACGTATAGACGCCGGGCGGAAGCAGGGGCAGCCTGCGTTTCTGGTCCTGGTAGGGCGGAGCCTGTGAATCCAGGGACAGAGTAAACAAGGAGGAGGTGGAGGCGTCCATGGTGGTTCCCGAATTCGCCCGTGGTTCTACACACACATACACACACACACACACACACACACGCACAATTGAATAAAAAGAAAAAAAAAAGACTCCTTTAAAAAAAAAAAAGAAGGAATTTGGTAGTGTTTCTTTCTTTGCTATTTGATGGAACAGTTTAAGGAATATTGGTGTTATTAGGTCCTTAAACGTCTGGCAGAACTCTGTGATGAATCCATCTGGTCCTGGACATTTTTTGGTGGGAAGATTCGAGAATACTTCCTCAATTTCCTCATATGTTATAGGATTATTTAAATAATTCACAACTTCCTAATTCAATTTCGGTAAGTTGTGCTTACTTAGGAATTCATCCATTTCTTTTGTGTTGTCAAATTTCACAGAGTATAAGTTTTTGAAATATGACGTTATAATATTCTGAATATCTTGGGTATCTGTAGTGATAACTCCATTTTCATTTCTAATTTTGTTAATTTGTGTCTTCTCTCTCTTGCTTTTGGTTAATTTATCTAGGGATGTATCAATCTTATTGATTTTTTCAAAGAACCAGCTTTTTGACTGCTTGATTCTCTGTATCAGTTTTCCTAATCTCAATTTTGGATAGTTCTCCCCTTATTTTGCTAATCTCCTCTCTTCTATTGCTTTGGGGTCAGGTTTCTCTAGTGTCTCTAAAGCTTTAGGCTGCATTGTTAAGTTATTTATTTGTGATGTTTCCATTTTCTTTATGTAGGCATTAAGAGCTATGAACTTACCTCTTAGGACAGCTTTCATTGTGTCTCAAAAATTTTTATAAGTTGTATTTTCATTATCGTTTCACTTTCAGAAAATCTTGATAAATTCCATAAATTTGATTCATTGTGGTTTCTAATATTTTCTCTGCAATATAGTTTATAAAAGTGCTATTTATTCATTCCCTTCTTATCCATGCACTTTTACCATTTTCAAGAACTGAAGATTCCAAATTCTTCCACTAATGTGATAAATATGCTTGTACATCTCTCAATTTTTCAGTGTGCTGTGAATATGACTTCCCTTGAACCACTTTAGAGTATGATTGCTGACAAAGATGATCAGAACTAACTTTCCCCTACTGTTTAAATCTTGATGATCTTGAGAAATAAGGAAGGAAATGAAAAAATTTGAAATATCATAAACTAGAAAGTTGGTTTTTAACAAAGTGTACCCCACCATGCACATGCATGCAGTAATTTCTCTTGACAGCACTAATGATGAAGATGACTTCATTATGTGGATATTCATTCTCATGAAACACTTCTGAGGAGCCAGAGTTTGGACATTCTGTCTGTTTCTGGTGTTGACAGTATATCAATGTGCTATATTCACTCAGCCTTGCTCTCAGATGCCATGCAGTAGAAGGTATGTGGCACACAGACTTGACCCTACACAAAGCAAGTGTTGTAATCATGTCTGTCTTATGCCTACTATTTGGACCAAGATACCTTTTTTGCTAGAGGAAAATGTATTTGGGAATTGACTTATCTTCTTTACAAGACAAAACACAGTCCAAAATGAACATAGTCCAAAATGTTAGAATCCACATCAGCAGTGTGAATAACAATAAAATGCATATCTAATTGGTACCGTGTCCTACATCATTATCTCCATAATGACACCAGGTAGTTGATAAAATTCAAATGAAATATGGCTATGATTCTATTTGTCTTTCTGAAAATTTTTCAGTCCCATTCTTCTTCAAGGGCTCTTGGAGGCAATTAGAGGGGAAGTGAAGAGAGGTTCCCCTTGGTGCAATTCAGTGTCAAAAGTTTTGTCCTCTGGCAATTGGAGTCCAGAGCATGCTGTTCCACAGCAGGTGGGAGTTTTAATACTCAGTCAGCTGGTGACAATGTAGAGACCAGTTAAATGAGTCTATCCCCAGTGTCACTTGACATTAGATGATAAGCAGTGGTTTGCAGACCTGTAATTGTTGTAGGTGAGCAACATGAAAGTCAATTTAGAAGCAGAAATAAAGGTGAGTTTAAATAATGGCCTAAGGTATTCTTGCTGAAAGGTCTTTTGAACTGACAAATATGCACTCTTCTGATAATCTGAATCTATTGCATCCATTTTTTTAACGTACTACTTTTCTTCAAGAAAGTTAGAATACTTTAACATTAACCATCAAATTAATTCAGAAGAAGCACAAGTTTTTTTCACTCGTTATTAAACAGCAAAGAAAATGAAAAGGAACCAGCATTTTAACTTCTGTACTCTCACTGCAAAAGTCAATGGCTAATCAAGAATAGAGGTCAGGTCTCTTATGAACTGTAACAATAAGCATAAGTTAGAACTGTGAAAAAGCACAAGAATGCAAATAATTTTTAAAATGTCAATAAAATTGAGCTCTCTTGCTCTTCTGAATAAAAGGTAAAGTATGATATTTATTGATACATGTTCCTTCTATTTTCCAACTAATATTTTCAAACAATTCTAGTCAAATCATTTGACTAGAAAGTCAGTCTACCTGAACTTTCTCAAGAATCATGTTCACATTGCACCATATATTCAGATGTTGTTCAGTACTCAAAATATTTCATGTTCATTTCCTGGTTTTGAATAATCACTGTTCTACCATTCTATAATTTCGATAATCTAGAAATACCAAAAGTCCTCAGATTATATGATTAAAGACAAATTGTTTAATATTGGTAAACAAGGAAAAACTTAATAAATCTACAGATGGGACAAAATTTTAAATGTACTTTATATATATATATATATACTGGATTTCTAGTATCATACGATAGGTACACCACACAAATCAGTGTACCTTCCACCATCTTTTTTTTCTTTTATTTATTTATTTATTTATTTATTATTTCCACTCTTGCAAACTTTTTTAAAACATTTTTATTATTATTTCTGCTCATACAAACTTAATAGGTACACTGCTTCCCTCCCTCCCTTCTCCTCTCCCCTACCCCTTTGTTCCCCCTCCTTACTCCCCTCTCTCCCCATCCCCCAGTGCCCCATTACCCGGAGAATCCTTTAATGTGCATGCCAGACTCTCCTCTGGGCCATCCTCTCTGATGACGTACAAGGACCCAGTAGCATTTCCCTGAACACTTTCCTGTGTTACCCTTAAGCATAGGAACACTACTATGGCTGTCAATTCTTTGCCTCCAAGGATCTTGGTGCTTTTAGCAAATGCTAGACTTTATGGGGTCAATAGTGTGTGGGGCATTGCACAGGGCATGCAAAGTCCAATTAAGATTGCTTCGGCCCTAACTTGTGTGGAGTATCTTGCACATCATTGCTCCTCCCATCCTTATGCTCTTACAATCTTACCGCCCCCTCTTCCGCAAATTTCCCTGAGCTTCAGGATGGGGAAAGATTAGGCTGGCCTAGTTCTAGGTGGTTGATATAGAGTCTCTGAAGTTCTGGATTATGGTTCATTGATTTTCTTTTGCAGTTTTGCTGCTCCTGCAATGCCCTTCACTCCATCCTGATAGGTATTGTGTTTCACACCCTGGCCAGAGATAAAAAGCTGTTAAACTAGAGTCTTGTTATAAGAGTATCTTCAAAGATGTAATAAAAGTAGGAAACCACAGTGAGGGAGGGGTCAATCACCCATTTGCAAAATGGTTACTTTTTATCTGCCAGACTATATGCCTTCCCCTTCTGGTGAGATCATACCCCCTCAGTTGTAAATGATCAGGAAAGAAAGTCTGTGAACTTAACCAGATTTCTCGTTACTTACTTGCAGTCCTTGATGGAGGCCTATTTTCTCTGCTGTAACATGGTCCCCTCTCTCCTTGTTTCTGGTGTGACCCTCCTACCGCATCCCTCCTGTGCATAATCCTTGCAATTACTGTAGGTATTACAGAGATTTATCCTTGAGTGTCTCTAGGTGGGCTGGTTGGGTTTGGTAATAGGAGCCACCTATTAGGGAGTACATACGGCACTTAATTTTCTGGGTCTGGGATACTTCACTTAATATAATTGTTTCTAATAACATCCATTTCCCGGCAAATTCCCTTAATTCATCATTTTTGATGGCTGAGTAGTACTCCATTGTATAGATGTACCACTGTTTCCTTATCCACTCGTCAACTGTTGGACATTTGGGTTGATTCCGTGACTTTGCTATTGTAAACAGTGCTGCTATGAGCATGGTTGTGCTTCTGCTATCGAGGTGAATTTTTGCTGTACATGGGGTTATTTCCAAAAGTGAAATGGCAGGGTTAAATGGCATTTCAATCTTTAATTTCTTTAAGAATCTCCAGAAGGCTCGCCAGAGTGGTTGTATGAGCCTGCATTCCCACCAGCAATGTAGGAGAGTTCCCCTCTCTCTACATCCTCTCCAGCATTTGTTGTTGTTTGTATTGACCTTCCACCATCTTAATAAGAGTGATCCTTGCTTTAAAATGTCCATTACATTCTTTACAGATTTGGAGAAATTGAAACTGATCAAGCAATAACTTTATACATGGAAATACATGGTCCTAGGCAATTCTTGGAAGAAACATGGCCCCAGGATTTTTTTTTTAATTCAAAGCCTTTCTAAATCCATGAATGTCAGTAGAATTAATTGCTAAGTGTTGGATACTGATATTGTGTGGTCATGCATATTTGAACTCTATTACAGATTTTTCTTTTATGATTTTTTTCAAGATGATTAGAAAAAACTTCAGAAAGAGTCTCTACTTAGAAAGAATACAATTTTGAAAAATGAACTTGGGTCACAGTGGAGATAGCTAACTTAAGGAAGCATTTAGCTATGCCTATGTCTTGAAGTATTCTTGCATACCTCATGTAGATAAAATTTTTGGTTGTAAATTAAATTCTTTGAAGCAGTTTGAGTTTCATTCTGTACAATATGAGAGAGGAAATACATCTCACTTCATTCTTCTTCATGTGGATATTCAATTTTCCATGATCACTTCTTAAAAATTTCTTGAAGTTTGCATGTCTAAACAGAATGAGTACATTGTCTCTGTCCTTGATCACTACTTCTTACCGCTCCTCCCATCCTTCCTTCCATTTACCAATCCAGCCCTGTCTCTCCATTCTCATGTCCCTCTGCAAGTGTGACTACTGGTATGAATCTAGGAAACTCTGGTGGTCATCCAGTGGACACATCAATGGGTGGGATTATCCCTTTCTCTGGTCAGGTGCCTGTTACAAAGATTCTTTTGCTGTAGCTGTTTCTTCTGAGATCTTTGCTCATCTTTGGGGGATGCTGATTTGTCTCTGTGAGGGGCTAGAAGAAGCGGATCTCATCGCAGTGAATTCCTGGATGCTTTAGCCCTGTCGTGACTAGAACATCATGGCAGTCAGTATACTTCCCCACCTTTTGGATCTTAAAATTCTTACAGTCTCTTCTTTTACTAGGTTTCCTGATCCTTGATATGGGAAGTGATTAGAACTGAGCATTCCAGGGAAACCTATCCTCTGCAATCTGGCCAGTTGTGGGTTTCTGTGGGTTTCTCTAATGTTCTGTTGAAACAGGGTGGAACTCTGAGCGAGTGCTGATAAGTTTTCTAATCAAGGGGCATAATAAGGATTTGCATGGTAGTTTACTATTAAGAATTTGTAGTTAGCAGTACTAATTCTTTTCCTGTCTAGTGTATATTTTCTCTTCTTCCACTGTTATTTGAACAGGATACATTACAGGAATGTGTTCCCTGACAGTAACAGGGGCTTAGAATACAGTCAGAGAGTAATTGGTTACCTGAGGGCATTACAAACTATCCAGCTCCACTGGATTCTTCTTGGCAGAGTTGTTGTAGATTGTAGTGTTCACAGCTGGTTTAGAGACTGTTTTTTCTCCATTGTATGCTTTTGACAAATTGACCAAAAAAAGAAATGCTTCTTTGGTGTGAATTTTCATATCTGGTTTTTATATCATACTCTATAGATTTACAAGTCTGTTTCTGTACAAACATCCTGCTGCTTTGGTTACTTTGGTCTCAGGTGTAGTTTTAAAGGTAAGAACTATTGTCCACTGATGCTCTTTTGCTCATATCAAGGTGCTTTGTACTTTCATTTATGTAACTTAGTGGAAGGTTCCTGGAGAAAAACTAAGACTGGAATTACATGTCTCTAATATACCATACCTAGTACATACTAGTAGAATGTTTTCAGAATATGGCACAGATATCAATACACATACCTTAATTACAGTACTACATAAAAATTCCAAGTTACAGGATCCATTTAAGTGTCTAAAGACAGTTGGATGTATTAAAAATGACATATATATGTATAATGGGATATTCTTCAGCCACAAGAAGAAAGAAACCATGAAAACATTTTTTAGGAAATGAATAGATCTAGATATTATAATGTTAAGCAAAATTAAGCCAGACTTCAAAGAGAAAAAAAAAAACCTACATGTTTCTTCCTCAATGTCAAATTCAGATTTAAAAAATGTAAAATTTAAAATAATGAAATGCAGAGGGAAGAAAATTAGTAAAATAAAAGGAAACAACAGGGGGCAAAAGTGTTAGAGAGGCGATAGTAATGATATTTGCACAGGAGAAATGTACAGATACACAGATATGAGCATGACATAATTGTCTATTATTTTATGTAATAATTACATGTTAATTTAAGAAGTATTATCAGATTCAATGATAATAATGAAGATAACAGTAGCTTTATTCATTAGCAAATGCCTAAAAGAAACAATTAAATTCTCTTAAATTTAAAGTATTGCCTTTAAAAGAAAGAAAGGTTCACTATAATAACACAGAAAAGAGGAGAAATTAACTTGATATGAAAGGCTGTAAACCTGTTGTTCCACAAATAAGGCTTTATAATATCATTTAAAATTTAAATTAGATTTAGATTATTTTAAAACAGGCTTTGCAAAATCAAGATTTTAATTAATAGCAATTGAAAAGTAGGTGGGCATATTGCTTCAATTATTAAATGATTTATTGATAGTTAATGATTTTTATTAATCATTAAAGTTAACATAAAAAGTAATGGCTTCATTCTGAATTTTTCATGGTGCTAGTTTTAATTTGTACTACTTAAGACACTGGATTTTCCTTTTATGATTTAGTTCATATCAGTTCTACTCCATTATTGATCTTCCCTCTGCCCCATCCTCTATTTGATGGTCCCATTTCTCCTCAGCAATAGCATTAAATTTGTTTTTCACGTCTCATTTTTTCTTTTATCCTCTTTCACCTTTATTTCCCCTCTTAAGATCTGCCGTTCTAGTTTTTTTTTTTTTTTTTGGTTTAAATACACTTTATTTTAAGACAATCTGTATGACATTTTTTTTCTTAAAAACAATGCCTTCCTTCCCAATAAATCACGTTCAAAATAAAAGTTCAAGATGACATCAGTTCCAATTATCTTAAGTCCTGATGTCATTATGGATAGCAAGGGGGAGCCAGTTGTAACAGGTGACAAATCCAAGTAATTGCCCAATTGTTAACATTTTTCCATTTCTAAACCATCCTTAAAGAAAATCATAGATAGTGTCAACGCCATCCTCAAGCTAGTCCGAGAGAGCGACCATGCCCTCTGAATTCATGTGTTCTCCAATAAAAAACTGGTAGTTGTGAACTTAGCAAGGATGTGCTTAATTTGTTCCGCAGTCCGGGTCATGAAAGGCTTTATCCTTTCTGGTTTCTGTTCTCCAATTTGCCTTTGAGTGATTCCATGTGATCCTTATGTACTTCTTGTAAGACCTCTCTTGTGCAGCTGTTTCCTGCAGGTGATGGATGGTTCATGACTTAACATCGGTGACTAATGCACTTTCGGTTCTTTCGCCCCCTGGGCCTTCAGCGCAAGCATTTCCATCCCGTCCTTCTGACCATCTTGCCCTTCATCCTTAAGACACAGCCCGTCTGCGATCTCCCGGATTTTGTAGATGTTGGAGAACAGCTCATCGTGGCTGATGGTGGTCCCTGTAGATGATCAGGATGTCGATGGAGGAAGAAGGCGTCGGCCCTGGCATGTGAGCTTTGAGCGTGTGGTGCAGCTGGCGCTGCGCTGAGGGGAGAGAGGGAGCTGGTGTTGTTCTCTTATCATGATTTCTTTTCTAGTTTAAACACACACACTTATACACACACATACTCACGCATGCATGTACATACAAAAAGAGAGAGAGAGATTCATCACTTGGATACAATATACCATATTAAACTTACTGATAAATAAAAAAATGTGAGCACTTGAGTTTCCATCTCCACTCTATCTGAATTTGTAAAAATAAAAAAAGATAATTTGTATTGTCTTGGAAATAAAATTTGCATCATGGGTAAATTAATAGTGAGAAAAGTAATGTAATTGTATATAAGCATATGTGCTCACATTTGTAATCCCAGCAGAATCAAAAGTTCAAAGTCAGTCTCAGCATGCTCGAGATGATCCTGGGTTGCATGAGCACCTATCTTAATAAAATAAATAACTCAGTTTATATATGGGATGCAATAAAAATTCATCTGAAGAGTTTTTCAATGCCCTAATTTATATAAAAGATGATGGTTCCCTAATACTGAGGGAGATCTCTGCACATTAACTCAGTATGTTGATGAAGGACACCTGTTCTTATAGCAGTAAAACAGATGGAGCTTTGATACACTAAGTGAGAGAAAACTGAAGGGGAAGAGAAAGGCTTAGAAAGGTGTCACTTGTTCACAGGATGATGGAGCCAAAAGAAAGTCAGGCAGCCACTGTTACCAGGAGACAAGATTCTCCCAAAAGGGCCATTGGGAAGACAATGGTCTCGGGCACACTGAGACATTGGCAGACATTGCAGCGACAGCATGATTTTGATGGCGGGCTGCTGCCCACCTGAACCTCTTCTATACATGCCTGTTGTCTGAGCTGCTCCCACATTGATGTAATTTTTCACAGCAGTCTCGGGAAACTAATACATCCTATATAAACACAGTTAAAATACAATGATGGAAGCCTGCAAGATTGCTCCATGGCCAGAACCTGCTCAAAGCCTTGATGACCTCAGTTCCATGCCAGAAGTTCAAATGGTAGAAGGATAGAGATAACGTCCTAAACAGGACCCTGAGATCTACCTGCGTGCCACGACATTCATTCAAATTCCTCTCTCTTCCTCCTGCTCTCTCTCTCCCATCTTTGCTCTTTCTCTCTCAAATGAACAAATATACAATTAAAAATACAATTAAAAACACAATAAATATATTTTAAAAAGCAAAAAATGAGATGGCACAATACAGTCAAGATAAATTAATATTTATAAAGGGAAGCTTTTAATATAATTTATTTTAATTAAAATCCTTAACTTGAAATTTTATCTGCATTTTCATGTCATTCATTGTATATATATGCTAAGACCTGACAGATGTAATTCCAAAGAAGAAAAAAGTTATTCTGCTTGCATTTAACTGATGATTCAAAGAACTGAGTGCAATTATGAAGAAATATTTGAACCATATAATAAACAATGCCAACTTTGGCCAAGAAAATTCTTTATTTGAGAATGGCATGGATTATCCAACATTAAATTGGATAAAATATCTGTCATACTAAAGTGTTAAGTACATAAATCAGTGGTTTAATTCTAGCATATAGTGGCATTTGTCTTTCTGTGTCTTAGATGTCTTGATCAAGATAATTGTTTTCAGTTTCATCCACTTAGCAGATTTCATAATTTTATTTTTGATGGCTGAATAATATTTCATTGTATGTATATTCATATTTATCACATTTCCATTACCCATTTGTTTGTCGATGGACAAGTAGGCTGATTCCATTTCCTTAATGTTGTGAATGTCTCCTGACATCACCCTTGGGCCTCCACAGACATACATGTTGCCTTCTGATGCACACATAATTACACACACATACGCATACACACACACACACACACACACAAGATATACATTCCTTTGAGAACAATCTGAGAATAATATAGCTGGGTTACAACAGTTACATTTTTATATTTCTAAAGAATCTCCACACTGATTTTCAAAGAGACTGTACCAGTTTACAGTCCCACCAACAATGAATAAATTTTGTTTTTCTTCACATCCTCATAATAATTATTACTCATTTTTTGATTTGGTGCATTCTGACTGGAGTAAGAAGATATCTCAGTTATTTTAATTTGCATTTCCCTGTAACAGGTGAAGTTGACCACATTTTTAACATACTTGTTTGATATTATATTTTCTTCTTGTGAAAGGGCTCTTTTCAAGCCTGTTGTATCTATGAATTCTCTACAAGTAGGTGTGCAGGATTTATCCTCTCAATATCTTGCTATGGGAGCAGAAAGATCTCAAGGGCTCTCACTTCCCTGAAAGACAGATGAGGGTTAATACAGATGAGGAAGATGAAGGATGACTTCCTCAATTGTATATAATTTGTACTCCAATAAAAATTCAGGAACATGCCATTAAATGCTACCTAGATGAATTTCAATGGCCACACATATAAAACAGCATGAATGTAAGAAGGAGGTGGTAGTAAGGACAAGCAGATGACTAACAAGTGAAAATACAATAAATTCATTATATTCATGTATAAAACTCTAAAATAATTAAAAATTGAAATAAACAGTCTTTAATATGAAGTCAGAAAACATAATATTGGTGATTCCTGAAAAATGATTGATTTAGAAGATACTGATGTTAGCTACTTGAGAGGATCGCTGTGTAGGTCCTCTAATCTTCTTTAAGCCAGACAAGTATAAAAAAACGTTACAAACAAGTCATATGTTAAAGATTTTAAAAAGAAAAGATCAACTTTTTAAACAAAATTTATTATTACTATTATTTCCGCTCATACAAACTTAACAGGTACACTGGTCCCCTCCCTCCCTCCATCTACCCCCCTGCTCCTCCCTCCCCTTCTCTCCTTCCTCCCCACCCCTCAGTGCACCCCCCCCCATCCCCAGAGCATCCTTTACTGTGCATGCCAACTCTCCTCTGAGTCCTCCTCTCCGATGAGGTGCAAGGACCCAGGGGCATATCCCAGAACCCTTTCCTGTGTTCCTCTTAAGCTTAGGAACACTACTGTGGCTGTTAGTCCCAAGCCTCCAAGGATCCTAGTGCCTTTAGTCCATGCTAGACTTTGTGGGGTCAGTAATGTGTTGGACATAGCGCAGGTCATGCAAAGTCCTATTATGATTGCTTCGGCCCTAACTTGTGTGGAGTATCTTGCATATTACTACTCTTCCCATCCTTGTGCTCTTACAATCTTACTGCCCCCTCTCCCGCAAATTTCCCTGAGCTTCAGGATAGGGAGAGATTAGGCTGGCCCAGTTCCATGTGGTTGATATAGAGTCTCTGATGTTCTGAATTATGGTTTGTTGTTTTTTTTTTTCTGTAAAACCATAAACTCTTATTATTGGGCTTCTCTAATGCATTTTTTTCTAGTTTATACATTTCCACACATCATTTGGCATGTGGCCCCATGTTTGAACTTTAGTTCCTGGTTTTAATGTCTCCTGAGTTTCAGCTTCGAATGGTACCTTTTACTTTCTAATATGTACAATGAAATTAGTTACTCAGTTTTGTTTGCCAATATTTCCTTGAGGAAATCTTTTTTTTTTTAATTTCTACTCATACAACTTTAACAGGTACACCGGTCCCCTCTCTCCCTCCAACCTCCCACCGCCCTATGCCTCCCTCCGATTTCCCTCCCTCCCTATCCCCCAGTGCCTCCCCCTCCCATCCCCAGAGCATCCTTTAATATGCATGCCAGACTCTCCTCTGGGTCCTCCTCTAAGATCAATTTTAAAAGACACTTTGTAAAGTGAGTAGTACTTACTATATTAAGTTCAAACAGAAACACCAAGGATCAGGAAGAATTCTGATTACTGCATAAAAAGCAATATAAAGTTTTAATATCACCTCACCACCTCTAACTCACATGCATATCAACTCCTTGACTGAATATGATCAAAAATAAGATTTCATGATGTTTGATACTTAAAAGTGAGCACTCAAGAAAGCACTGCAACCACAAAATAATTGGAGATAATGTTCTTCATTCCAATTTGAGTCTTATGAATTATAACATTCTGTCTTAATATGCTAACTTGTAATATATATTCAATATATAAAGCATGCTTTTAGGTTGTCATCACCATTTCAGTACTATGTTAGTTTTTCAATTGTATTTCAGTGTAGGAACTGGAAGAGGAAATAATATCTTTTTCAAAATTAAACAAAGAATTGCAAAGTTATGGCAAAGAGAAAACATTTATATTATATGGAAGTCAGAGAACAATGTGCAAAAGTCAGTTCTCTCCCTCTACCATGTGGAGTCTGGGGATCACTCAGGTTTTGAGCAGGAGATTTACACATTGATCTATCTTATCAATGTTTATTGATTTTTATAAGACTGATTATTTCATTTTAAAAATTGAAAAATATGAGTTTATGCAAATACCTGTATAAAAATAAATAGCTGCTGATCGTGATCAAATGTTTGTGAATAAAGTTCACATTATTTTTCACTGAAGGAAATTTCTCCTGTTGTATTATTTATGTTTCACTTTTCAATATTTTGTATTTTAGCTAGAAATGACTCACTTTCTGCAAAACAGGACATCTGAGAAAAACACAAAGGCATAAATACAAGGAACACAATTCACTGAAATTTTTTGCACTTGAAATATATTTTACTCAAATGTAGGTATATAGAATACATTTAGGAATAAATCCACACACTAAGATATAAAAAATAATATCAAATATGAAGAAAGATGCAAATAAATAAAATAGACCTAACTTTGCCCGATTTATTTACATTTTGAGACGATTATTAGGAACAGATTGTATTGCTGATCAACCGAGAAAAAAATTTAGTTAGTGAGCAAGATTCAATGTTCAGTATGTAGTTTGAATATGATTATAAAGTTAGAAAATATAAAAATAAAATTCGAACACACAGAGGGCATTATTAACTTATGTCCCCGAAAAGAATCTTTTAAGAATATTGAAATTGGTTTGAAATATGATAAAGAAAATAATAATCAAATGCTCAATTAAAGCTATTTACATAGTTTAGATAGGCAATTTATTGATTAAAGGAAAACAGGTAAAGCAAATGTGTATCTCAGAAAGAAGAACATCCAGGATTGCAGGACAATGAATAATATACAAAATAAGACTGAGGTGTGCTGTCCTCAGACCATCTGTCTTAGATGTCAAACACTGAGAGTGAATTACCCGACCTGGAGAAAGGAGATTCACTCCACTCAGTGTAGAGAATCATGCTATAGCCTGGGTAAGAATTCTTTTTTCTCTTCAAATTACAAATTATATGGTTAGAGCAAGCTGGGATTCTACGTTTATTTAGAAACAAAAAAAATCACAGGACCATCAGGACATCTATAGATTCAAGCTACGAATCTCCACACTTCTGGGGAGATGAGGATGAAGAAGATAAGAGAGAGCTGTGCTTTGGAGGGAGGCAGCAGCTACTGACAAAATAATTAGAATCTACAGAAAAACAGCAAAAAAAAAAAAAAAAAAAAAAAAAGCCCAGAACATCAGGGAAAACACGTTTAAATTTTAGAAACAAGAGCACCAAAGAGTAAATGAAACTCTTTCTTTCTCTGAGCTGAAAGTTCAGAGTAAGAAGCTTACAAATCGTAGAAAGGCAGTACCATAGTCTGCTTTAACTTCACATCTTGCAGAGAGAAGGGCTTGCCCAAGTATTTTGCGTATCTCTAGAGGGTCAGATTTCCAAAGCCAAGACTCCTGGCCAGGTGATTGACAGATCTAGTTGAATTATTTGAAAGCCAGAGACCAGGATTGATTTCAGCATTGTCAGGGAAATGGGCAGGCTGGCACAGCCCAGGTTCTAAAAGCTATTCATGGTTGTATCCTCCTGAGGTATGGATCTCAAATGACCCTCAAAGACATATGTAAAACCAATTTGGGCCACAGCTTCCCAGACTATGGTGCTGATGGGACCAAAGAGATATGAGAAGTCACATCACTGGCAGCATAATCTTTGAAGAGTGTTCCTACAGCAGTGAATGTGGCTGAACTAGGCTTTGCTACTCAGTCTCTCCTTGAAAAACTACATGATTATGGGGTCAAAGCAATGGAGACATTCATGCATAAACCACAGCTTCCAAGCATGACACCTCTGGATTTTTTTCTTTTATGGATATGATTTACTTCCATTTTGTGATACAGTAATGGAAAGTTAACTCCATAGTAAAAGAACACCTAATAGAATCTGGTCTAAGCATAAAAATGAAATGCTTACTAAATTCCTGATAAGTATAGCATATATATGAGAATACTAGAAAAGTAGTCGAATATATAAATTAAAATATATAAATTAAAATGCTAAAAGCTTATGAAAGAAAGTGTCAAACAGAAAATGAGAAAAAATTTTGGAGCTCATCAACGAATTTGAGTTATTGTGATTAGTAATAGACCAAAGTATAAATTGAAGTAGTCAATGCAACATTTTAAAATCACAAAGTAAATTCTACATGGACTTTGGAAATCCAAATGGTTGAAACTAAGCTGAGTTTCAGAATAAGATGATAGTGAGAGGGAGGGAGAGAGGTTTATCATAGACATCAATCTCTCCTGTGCAAACCAACCAGGTATATTCAAGTAAGTGGCAGCCAATACCCACCATAGCATGTAATAGTGTTTCTTTCATTTTATTTTTTCTAGTCTTTCAAGTTTTATAATATTTGTCAAATGAGAAATTTATGAAACGAGAAACAATGATACCAAGATGAGTACGGATGGGTTTCCACTGATTGACAAGATTGTAACCAAGTGTCAGAAGGGAAGAACATGGGACATAAAATTAAGCTAATGAATGTTTTTATCTCAATTCTAAGTATAATTACAAACAATCAAAAGCACTAATAATAAGTAATGGATTGCATATTGTAAAGTACAAGTGTCACAAGAAGAAGATACATGTACATATCTAGAGGTTTGTGTGTGAGTGGATATGCTTAAAGACTTAAGTATATTATTTCATCTACATTTTAAATAGTTCAAGTCATTGTTATGAGCTGAAAAAGTGAAGCATTTTGATCCAAAATAATTTGTGAATTTAGGTTTATTGTATTGCAGAAGGAAGTGGTTTGGAAAAAGCACACATAGAGAAACAAATATGTTTATCCATGACATCAGCCTTAGAAAGAAATTTTTTTTCTATTTCCACTCATACCAACTTAACAGGTACACCAGTTCCCCTCCCCTCCCCCGTTCCTCCCCATCCCCCAGTGCCCCTTCCCCTCCTATCCCTGGAGCATCCTTTAATGTGCATGCCAGACTCCCCTCTGGGTCCTCCTCTCCAATGAGATGCAAGGACCCAGTGGCATTTCCCAGAACCTTTTCCTGTGTTCCCCTTAAGCATAGAAATGCTACTGTGGCTGTCAACCCCTTGCCTCCAAGGATCTTAGTGCCAGAAAGAAACATTTTAACAAATGAAAACTACATGCATGGAACTTATTGTATTTTCTATAACTTGGGAAATATTGTAGACAATAGAATTAAAATTAAGAATTACATCTTAATTTTACAATTAAGTATTCAAAAAAGAATACAATTCAAAATTCAAAACAAAATGAGAACAATTTTGAATGAATTAAGTATATGTCCTTGGATGAGCAAAAAATTAATTGGAGGTCATATAATTATGAAATTTCTCTGCAATATTTTGCATTATCCAAATTTTTGCAACAACATCTATTCTAATCATGGACACAGGTACAGGGTATAATAAATGAGTAGTGCAAGTCTATCATTAATTCCATTCAACATTATAGTAATTACTACTTTTATTCTTTAAGAAGTTAAGCACTTAGAAAGAAAGCCTTGCAATTATCAAAGAGTTATTTTTAAATGTTAGGTAAAACCATCACTACCTTCCTTTGTAATCACAGTCTCTGGTTTTTTCTTCTTGTCAAGAAACTGCAGGACTGACAACCCTCCTCCAGGTCAGACTTTTAAGCTTTATTTTCTGCATTTCTAACAAGTCAGCTATCTACCAGCACCTTGTTCAGCTTTTGGCCAAGAAACTATGTTATTGAGTTTTTTCAGTGTGTAGTACACTTCATTGTTATTAACATATACTGTACATTTGGAATCTTTCTTCACTTCTGTGTTCATCTTTTTTTTCTTTTTCTTTTTTTATTTGTTTCTGCTCATACAAACATAATAGGAACCCCTGTCCTCTTTCTCCCTTCACCCCTCCCTGGACCTCTCTGTTCCCTCCCTGCTTTGTCCCTTCCTTTCCCCCCTCCCTCCCTTTCGCCCAGTGTCCCCTCCCCACATCTCTGAAGCATCCTTTAATGAGTATATCAAACTTTCCTCTGGGTCCTCCTCTCTGATGAGGTGTAAGGACTCAGTGGCATTTCCTAGAACTCTTTCTTGTGTTCCCCTTAAGTATAGGAACACTACTGTGACTGTTAATCCCTTGCTTCTAAGGATCCTAGTGCCTTTAGTCCATGCTAGAATTTGAGGGTTCAACAATATATTGGTCATTGCGCAGATCATGCAGAGTCTTGTTATAATTGCTTTGGCCCTAACTTGTGTGGAATATCTTGCATATCATGAATCCTCTCATCTTTGTGCTTTTACAATCTTACGGCCCCCTCTTCTGCAAATTTCCCTGGGCTTCAGGATGGGGAGAGATTAGGCAGGCCTGATTCCAGGTGGTTGTTATAGAGTCTCTGATGTTCTGGATTATGGTTTGTTGATTTTTTTTTTCAGTTTTGCTGTTCCTGCAATGCCCTTGGTTCCATCCTGATGGGTATTGGATGTCACCCCCTGGCCAGAGATAAAAACCTGTTAAATTAGAGTCTTGTTATGAGAGTCTATTCAAAGGTAGATGGAATAGAAGTAGGAGACCGCAGTGAGAGAGGGGTCAATCACCCATTTGCAAAATGGTTACCTTCTATCTGGCAGCCTATATGCCCTCCCCTTCTAGTAAGATCGTACCCCATCAGTTGGAAATGATCAGGAAGGAAAGTCTGTGAACTTAATCAGGTGTCTCATTACTTAATTGCAGTCTTGATGGTGGCCTATGTTCTTTGCTATAACTTGGTCCTCTCTGTTTCTGGTGGGTCCCTCCTTCCCCATCCCTTCTCTTTATAATCTTTACAATTACTGTATGTATTACAGAGATTTGTCTTTGAGTGCCTCTAAGTGAGTTTGGTACTAGGATCCACCTATTAAGGAGTACATACGGCTCTTAATTTGCCATGTCTGGGATACTTCACTAAATATAATTGTTTCTAATTCCATCCATTTTCCGGCAAATTGCATTAAATCATCATTTTTGATGGCTGAGTAGTATTCCATTGTATAAATGTACCACATTTCCTTATCCATTCGTCAACTGTTGGACATTTGGGCTGATTCCATGACTTTGCTATTGTAAACAGTGCTGTAATGAACATGGTTGTGCTTGTGCTATCGAGGTGAATTTTTGCTGTATGTGGGGTTATTCCCAAAAGTGGTACAGCAGGGTCATATGGCATTTCAATCTTTAACTTCTTTCTTTAAGAATCGCCAGATGGCTCGCCAGAGTGGTTGCATGAGCCTGCACTCCCACCAGCAATGTAGGAGAGTTCCCCTCTCTCCACATCCTCTCCAGCTTTTGGTATTGTTTGTATTGTGAATTTTTGCCATCCTGACAGGGGTGAGATGATATCTCAGGGAGGTTTTGATTTGCATTTCCCTGATAGCTAATGATTTGGAGCATTTTTAAAGATATTTGTTAGACATTTTAATTTCGTCCTTGGTAAAAGTTCTTTTAAGTTCCAGGACCCATTTTTTAATTGGCCCATTTGTTTCCTTGGTGTTTAGTTTTCTAAGTTCTTTGTGCAGTCTGAATAATAGAGCTCTATCAGATATGTGGTTAGTGAAGATTTTCTCCCATTCTGTTGGTTGCCTGTGTGCTCGAGTTACAATCTCTTTATCTGAACAGTCATCTTTTTTTTTAATTTTTTTTATTCAATTGTGTGTGTGCGCGTGTGTATGTATATGTGTGTGTGTGTGTGTGTGTGTGTGTGTGTGTGTGTGTGTGTAGAACCACAGATGAATTGGGAACCACCATGGACCGCCTCAACGCAGGCAGCCCCCGTTCCCACCTGGTGTCTATACGTGGGATCTGGAATCTGAACTCGGGACCTTCTGCCTGTAAGGCAGAGGCTTAACCTCTGAGCCACCTCTCCAGCCCCTTCTGTGTTCAACTTTATGTAATAAAAAGTAGAATATTCTTGCATGCTTCAAAATACACAAGTGATTTTCCACTTTAAGAGTGAAAATAACCAAGAAACTTTGTCTTCCCTCATGAAACTAAACAAAATTCTAGATTTAAATTTTTCCTAAATATCTTACATTAACAATATAGTGTACAATTACAGTAGTTGACTAAATATATATTTATGAGTAGTAAATAAAAATTACTTAGCAAAGTCATTTTAAATTATTACACACTGTGCCCAGGAAAAAGTAAAGATAGAAACAAGAATAAAATAACAGAAAATTTTCATAGGGTTATTTTTCAGAGATATCATAATTCTAATCTTCCTTAAAACAGTGAAAAGTTCTTACGCATAAAAGTAATGCAATTAATTGAATTTTTCATCATCATGTGTTCTCTGTCATGATTTGTTTAAATGTGTTCTAAACATCCACTAATGTTTCAGATATTAGCATTACATTCAGAAATCTGTCCATTATATTATAATATTTATCAATTATTTTTTCTGACTAATCCAAGAATTTTTATTTTCCCAAAGTTAAAACAGAAAAATATCTTAGGTTATTTACATCAATTATTTTTAAGATCAAGAAGAAGGCTACAAACTAATCACTAAAATATCATCATAATTCATAATAATAATGATAAATCAGTGGCACTGCACTCAGTAATGCCAGGTAAAAATGTAATTGCACTAATGTAACACATTTTAAAAAGTTAAAATGGTATGGCTTTTTCCTAAGGGTAGGCAATTTAAGTACTGGGTCTTAAAAAGAAAATCACTCTGTATGTATTATGTTCTGGAAGACTTGTAAAACTGTATTGAATAGCTGGAAGAATCTTGTATGTATTAGCAGTTACTACAAAATAAGGTGAAAGAGAGCCTTTAAGCCTAAAATTTCAATTAATCACAGCCAACACATTTGAATTCATGTTCAAACTAAATTCTCAAAATCTTTCTGCTTTTTAACGAACAATATATTTTGAAAGCACTCCATTTTTCTCATACAAGAAAATGTGAATTCTGTACTTCTCTTCATTTTTAATTCTTTTACACAAAAATAATTCTTCTGACCTAGAAAGTGCAATATATTTAAAAGACAATTTAAGGATGGACTTTGCAAAAAGTTTTATTATTTCCTCATCTTAATGTTGAAGGACAACACATTGTAAATGGTTTTGAGAGGTTTCTGTCTAGAGATCCATTCTATTGTTGTAGATTAATTGTTTTTTACATTTTTTATTATTATGTCAGCTCATACAAACTTAATAGGTACACCAGTTCCTTCCCTCTCTCCTCCTCCTCCTGACCCCCCTGCTCCCCCTCCCCTCACCCATCCCTTCTCATCCCCCAATGCCTCCCGCCCCAATTCCCAGAGAGTCCTTTCTTGTGCATGCCTGATTCTCCTCTGAGCCCTCCTCTCCAATGACGTACAAGGACCCAGTGGCTATTCCTTGAACCGTTTCCCGTGTTCCCCTTAAGTATAGGAACACTGCTGTGGCTGCCAATCCCTTGCCTACAAGGATCTTGGTGCCTTTAGCAGATGCTAGACTTTGTGAGGTCAATAGTGTATTGGACATTGCTCAGGGCATGCAACGTCCAATTATGATTGCTTCGGACCTAATTGTGTGGAATATCTTGCAAATCAATGCTCTTCCCGTCCTTTTGCTCTTACACTCTTACTGCCCCCTCTTCCGCAAATGTCCCTGAGCTTCAGGATGGGGAGAGATTAGGCTGGCCTAGCTCTAGGTGGTTGATATAGAATCTCTGAAGTTCTGGATTATGATTTGTTGATTTTGTTTTCAGTTTTGCTGCTCTTGCAATGCCCTTCACTCCATCATGGTGGGCATTGTATGTCACCCCCTGGCCAGAGACAAAAAGCTGTTAATCTAGAGTCTTGTTATAAAAGCACATTCAAAGGTAGATGTATTAAAAGTAGGAAACCACAGTGAGGGACGAGTCTATCACCCATTTGCAAAATGGCTACTTTTTATCTGCCAGACTATATGCCCTCCTCTTCTAGTGAGATCATACCCCCTCAGTAGTAAATGATCAGGAACGAAAGTCTGTGAACTTAATCAGATGTCTCATTACTTATTTGAGTCTTTGATGGAGGCCTGTTTTCTCTGCTGTAACATGATCCCCTCTCTCCTTGTTTCTGGTGTGGCCCTCCTGCCCCATTCCTCCTGTTCATAATCCTTGCAATTACTGTAAGTATTACAGAGATTTTTCTTTGAGTATTTCTAGGTGGGCTGGGTGGGTTTGGTACTAGGAGCCACCTATTAGGGAGTACATATGGCACTTAATTTTCTGGGTCTGGGATACTTCACTTAATATAATTGTTTCTAATGACATCCATTTCCTGGAAAATTCCAGTAATTCATCATTTTTGATGGCTGAGTAGTACTCCATTGTATAGATGTACCACAGTTTCCTTATCCACTCGTCAACTGTTGGACATTTGGGTTGATTCCATGACTTTGTTACTGTAAACAGTGCTGCTATGAACATGGTCATGCTTGTGCTATCAAGGTGAACCTCTGCTGTTTAGGGGGTTATACTCAAAAGTGGAATAGCAGGGTCATATGGCATTTCAATCTTTAATTTCTTTAAGAATCTCCAGACGGCTTGCCAGAGTGGCTGTATGAGCCTGCATTCCCACCAGCAATGTAGGAGAGTTCCCCTCTCTCCACAACCTCTCCAGCATTTGGTGTTGTTTGTGTTGTGAATTTTTGCCATCCTGACCGGGGTGAGATGATATCTCAGGGAAGTTTTGATTTGCATTTACCTGATGGCTAAGGAAGTGGAGCATTTTTTAAGATATTTGTTAGACATTTTAATTTCATCCCTGGTAAAGTTTCTTTTAAGTTCCAGGGCCCATTTTTTAGTTGGGCCATTGGTTTCCTTGGTGTTTAGTTTTCTAAGTTCTTTGTTCACTATGGACAGCAGAGTTCTATCAGATGTGTGGTTAGTGAAGATTTTCTCCCATTCTGTGGGTTGCCTTTGAGCTCGTGTGACAATCTCTTTATCTGAACAGAGGCTCTTTAATTTCATAAGATCCCAACTGTTGAGAATTGGTAGCAGTGACTGTGCCATTGGATGTCTGTTTAGGAAATGTTGGCCTAGCTCAATCTGCTCGAGGGAGTTCCCTATCCTTTCAACTATGGTTTTATTGTCTTTGGCCTGATATCAAGGTCCTTGATCCATTTGGAATTAAGTCTTGTACATGGTGACAAGTACGGGGCCAGCTTTAATCTTCTGCATGTGGAGATCCAGTTTTGCCAGCACCATTTGTTGAATATGCTGTTCTTGTTCCATTGGAGTCTTTGGGCCCCTTTGTCAAGATCAAATGGCTGTAATTTTGTGGGCTTATATCTGGGTCTTCAATCCTTATCCATTGATCTGTGTGTCTATTTTGGAGCCAGTACCAGGCTGTCTTTACAACTATGGATTTGTAGTATAGACTAAGGTTTGGTATGGTAATACTTCCAGCAGTGTTTTTGTTAATCAAGATTGTCTTTGCTATCCTGGGTCTTTTGTGCCTCCATATGAACTTTGAGATTGTTTGGTCAACTTCTTTGAAGAATTGCTTTGGGATTTTGATTGGTATAGCATTGAATCTGTATATTGCCTTTGGTAGGATGGTCATTTTTACGATGTTGTTTCTGCCAATCCAGGAACAAGGGAGGTCTTTCCACTTTCTTGTGTCTTCTGCTATTTCTTTCTTTAGGGTTTTAAAGTTTTCACTGTAAAGGTCTTTTACCTCCTTGGTTAGGTTTATACTAAGGTATTTCATTTTTTTAGGGGCTATAGTAAATGGGATTGTTTCTCTCAAGGCTTTTTCACTTCTTTCATTCTGGGCATATAGGAAGGCCTCTGATTTTTGCACATTTATTTTGTATCCTGCCACCCTGCTGAACTTCTCAATTAGTTCCAGGAGCTTCCTGGTGGAGTTTTTGGGATCCCTCAGGTATAAGATCATGTCATCTGCAAATAGGGATAGCTTGACTTCTTCTTTGCCGATTTGAATCTGTCTTATGTCCCGTTCTTATCTTATGGCTTCAGCTAAGACTTCAAGTACAATATTGAATAGAAGTGGTGAGAGTGGACAGCCTTGTCTAGTTCCTGATCGAAGTGGGAATGCTTCCAATTGTTCCCCTTTGAGCATAATCTTTGCTGTGGGCTTGTTGTATACAGCTTTTGTTATATTGATAAAGGTTCCTTCCATTCCTACTGTCTCTAGCGTTTTGATCATAAAAGGCTGTTGGATCTTGTCAAAAGCTTTTTCTACATCTATCGAGAGTATAATGTGGTCTTGGACTTTGGACTTGATTACATGATGAATTATATTTATTGATTTGCATATGTTAAACCAACCTTGTGTGCCAGGGATGAAGCCTACTTGGTCCCTGTGAATGATCTTTTTAATGTGTTTTTTAATCCGATTTGCTAAGACTTTGTTGAGAATCTTTGCGTCTGTGTTCATCAGAGAGATCGGCCTATAGTTTTCTTTTTTAAGTGAATCTTTATTAGGTTTTGGGATTAAAATGATATTAGCTTCATAGAAGGAATTTGGTGGTATTCCTTCCTTTGCTATTTGATTGAACAGTTTAAGGAGTATTGGTGTTATTAACTCCTTAAATGTCTGGTAGAACTTTGTGCTGAATCCATCTGGTCCAGGCATTTTTTGGTGGGAAGATTTGAGATTACTTCTTCAATTTCCTTATATGTTATAGGACTATTTAAATAATTCACAACTTCCTGATTCAATTTAGGTAAGTTGTGTTTACTTAGAAATTCTTTTGTGTTGTCAAATTTCACAGAGTATAATTTTTTGAAATATGATGTTATAATTCTCTGGATTTCTTGGGTATCAGTAGTAATAACTCGATGTTCATTTCTAATTTTGTTAATTTGGGTTTTCTCTCTCTTGTTTTTGGTTAATTTAGCTAGGGGTGTATCAATCTTGTTGATTTTTTCAAAGAACCAGCTTTTTGATTGGTTGATTTTTTCTATCGTTTTCTTAGTCTCGATTTCAGATATTTCTCCCCTTATTTTGCTTATCTTCTCTCTTCTACTACTTTTGGGAGCAGATTGCTCTAGTTTCTCTAAAGCTTTAAGCTGCATCGTTAAGTTGTTTATTTCTGATGTTTCCATTTTTTTGATATAGGCATTAAGAGCTATGAACTTACCTATTAGAACAGCTTTCATTGTGTCCTAGAGATTTTGATAAGTTGTATTTTCATTATCATTCACTTCAGGAAATCTTGAATTTCCTTTTTAATTTCTTCCTGAATCCAATTCTCATTCAGTATCACATTGTTAAGTTTCCAGGAGTTAGTGTATTTTCTCTTGTTTGTTGTGTTGTGGATGTCCAGCTTTAGGCCATGGTGGTCTGACAGGGCACAGGTTAGAATTTAACTTTTTTGTACATGTGCAAATTCGTTTTGTGGCCCAATATGTGATCTATTTTGGAGAAAGTTCTGTGTGCTGCTGAGAAAAATGTGTATTCTTTGGTGCGTGGGTAAAAAGTTCAATAGAGATCTGTAAGGTCATTTCTTTAAGGTTTGATTAAGGTCCAAAGTGTCTCTGTTAAGCTTTTGACATGTTGATCTATCCCATGTTGAGAGGGTGGTGTTGAAGTCCCCAAGAATTATCGTTTGGGGGTTGATTTCTTGCTTTAGACGCTGTAGGGTTTTCTTAATGAATGTGGAGGGGCCTGTATTGGGTGCATATATGTTCAGTATTATGAAGTCTTCCTGGTGAATTGTACCTGTGACTAAAATGTAGTATCCATCCGTGTCTCTTATAATTTTCTTTGGTTTGAAGTCCACTTTGTCTGATAGCATAATGGCTACCCCTGCCTGTTTTCTGCTTCCATTAGCTTGTAAAATTGTTGACCAGCCTTTTATTTTTAGAGCGTGCTTATCTTTTGTGGTGAGATGGGTTTCCTGCAGGCAGCAGATTGATGGATTGTGATTTTTAATCCAAATGTGTAATCCGTGTCTCTTGATTGGTGAGTTAATTCCATTAACATTTAGTGTTATAATGGAGAAACTATTTTTAATTCCAGGCATTTATTATGTTTAGTAGTTTTTGTAAGTATATTGCTTTGCTTTTAATGGTGTTATACTTGCCTTCTGTTCTCCTGGATATGCCTGTTTTTTTCTTCACGCTTGAGTATCATTTCTAGCATTTCTTGAAGGCCTGGTTTGGTGGACATGTATCCCTTCAAGTTGTCTTTAAGCTGGAAAATTTTTCTTTCTCCCTCCATCATGACTGATAGTTTTGCAGGGTAAATCAGCCTGGGTTGACATTTTTGCTCATTCAATACTTGAAGTATGTCTCTCCAAGCTCTTCTTGCTTTTACTGTTTCGACTGAGAAGTCATTTGTTATTTTAATAGGTTTACCTTTAAAAGTGACTTGTTTTTTCTCCCTTGAAGCTCTCAGCACCAGTTCTTTATCTTGAATGTGGAGTGTTTTGACTATTATTTGCCGTGGTGTGCTTCTATTTTGGTCATATCTGTTTGGGTGTGGAATGCCTCTTGTATATGGATGGGCCTCTCTTTTTTTAGATGAGGAAAGTTTTCCTTGATGATCGTTTGAAAAATTTCCTCATGGGTAGTATTTTGAGATTCTTGCTCTGGTATTCCATGAATACACATGTTAGGCTTCTTCAGGGTGTCCCATATCTCCTGAATATTTCTCTTAAGTATCTTTTTGGCTTTAACAACCTCTTCCATTGAGCTGGTTAATACTCCCATTTTATCTTCAAGGTCTGAAATTCTGTTTTCTGCTTCATTAGTTCTACTGATAAGACTCTCTGTGGAGTTCTGGATTGAAGATAACTTGTCTTTTAGCTCAGTTTTAAACTCTGCTTGAGTCTGTTCTAACTGCTCTATGCCAGTTTTTGTTTCTTGCACTGTTTTTCTTAACTCCTCCAAGTGTCTGTTGTGTTCCTCTTCAAAGGGATTGCTTCGATTATTTAATTCCTCCTGGATTTCCTCTTTCATAGTATTGAACATGGTAATGATCATATTTTGAAAGTCGTTATCCTGGGTCAAGCTTTCTTGGCTATTTTCCGTGGGTTTGTTCTGGTTGGAGTCTAACACTATGGGATTAATTCCTTCAGTGGGAGATTTGTTTACTTGAGTGCTGTTTCTCATGGATTTGCACTTTGACTTTGGCATTGTCGTTTTAACTCCTAAGATCTTTCAATTACTGTGCGTTTTTCACTAAACTGAATTATTTGGCCTGGGGTTTTGGGGGTGGGCGGAGATGGAGCTTACCTAGGTTGAGGTGAGTCCAGGCTGGACCCCGCGTCCCGGGCGGTGCAGTGCAGCGAAGGGAGGATGGGGCAGTCGCCGAGGGCGCTATTTAACCTGAGGGACCTTGGGCGGGCCCGGGTGCAGAGGGAGTGTCCCCCTCCTCCCAGGCCTCTCTGCGAGGTGGCTCCCACTGGATGGTGGGAGGAGCTGGGTCCCCTGGGCGGCCTGGGGATTCTGGGGGTGGTGTGCGGATGGAGTTTGGTGAGGCCCAGCTGGACCAGCGCGCGAGGGTCCTGGGCGGCGGAGTGCAGGGAAGGGAGGTAGATTCATTTTTGTTCCACAAACAATATAAATTTATATTTTTAAATGCTGAGTACTTCCCTAAAATAGGAGTGGAACAAGCACAGAGAGCTTTAGAATTTCAGTGAGCATCTAATAATTGCTGAAAGAGAGAGGAAATTTAACCATTGTGGAAAAAGAGCTTCAGTCCAATTTGCTTCTTTGGGATTTATGTGATAGAAGATCACAGACTAGAAGCTTTGAACAACATAATTTATTTCACAGTCCATAAATCAATACAGAAACCCAACATCAAGGTGATAGTAGACTTGGTTTCCCTGGACATATTTCTACAGGAATACAAGCACCTTTCAGCTCCCTGAGTTATTTTTATTTTTGTCAGTTTCACATATTTGCACACTGGACTGTGATTTTGTCTCCTTCCATTACCATTGTTTATCTCCCTTCCCACCCCCTTGCTAATTCTCTTCATTCCAACCATTCACCCTCCTACTTTCTTGCTTTTCTCTTCCAGTTCTCATGCAGGTGGTCCCTGTTGCTGTATACTTATGATTGTATCCAATATTTCACAGCTGGAAGACAATGTTTCACAGCAGCCCTCCCTAGTACATAACAGTTTAGGGTGTTATATTGTGTTGATTTCACATAGAACATCATAACAGCCATTGTTGATGAAATTGTGTCCCTTGTATCTAGAAAACAGGTCACCCTCAAGCATCTGCAGTATTCATGCTGGTTGAAGAGTCACAGATAGGTTCAGAATCTGTTGATTAAACTATTTTTATTTCTTTCACAATGTTGGTGGGGAAGATTTTTGATATTGGAAGAAATATGTTTTATCTCTGAGTGTGCAACCTTTTTACTACTGACAAAAAATTCAAAATATTGCCAGTTTTGTAAGGATCAACCATAAGAAGGATTTTAACAATTGTTTTATTTTTACAGAATGCTATAGTCTTCATAAAAGAGAAAAAATGAATGAAAATATCAATTCCATTACAATGCATAAAATATGCATATACAGTCTCATCTTTGATAAAATTTTCATCTGTGGCCACACCATTTCTAAATAAAGTGAACCAAAAGAGGTCCAGTGAAGGACAATGAAAAAGAATGCAATATTCGATAGCAATATGGGAACATTTTCCACACGAGAACAAGATTAAAAACAGAAGCCTGAATTGCCCTGAGAAGATAAAAGTGTGAAGGAGCAGGACATATTAAGTCATAGAAGAATAATAGAGATGCTGTGCTTTGCTTTGCCCTTTCTAATAAACTCATGGAAAATGAACGAAATCATAATTCTAGCCAGATAATAATGGAGGTCGTCCTCATTATGAAATAGTTCTTGTGTTCCAGGCTGTTTTTTTCTTAATTAAAAAACAAAATAAATTCTATTTCTTCATTTTCCAATATTCATAGGATATGATGGTACATATCTCAACAACTTTAGAAATAGTTTTATTCTGACATATTTTGGTTAAAGAAAAAGAGGAGAGAACTTCTGGTTTACAAGTCACGTGTGTGCATAAAGCTATTTAGAGGACTCTATCTAGGATTCTCACACTAGATTTTTGAGATCCCCATGTACTCTGCTTGAAAGCGAATTATCCCCCGTATACTCAAGTGTTCAAATTCTTATTTATTTCTAATATCAGGGAAGGCGTGGCACCATAAAAAGTAGGTCCTTGTTGAAGGAGTCACAAGGAGGGAAACTTGAGGTTTGGTTTCCCGTTGTTTCCCCTCATTCCTGCCTTCTCTGCCTCCTAAACCAGACCCTGCTTCTGCCTTCAGCCATGAATTTTGCTATGTAATTCCAGTAATGGGCTATGTCCCCTCTATAACCACCAGCCCTTTATGCCTAGGTCTGAGTTCTGTCCATCTCACAGCGTAAAAAGGGAAACTGCAACAACATTGATGCCTTCATTGTAATCATCATATAAAATTCACATAACTATTTGTAAAAGTATTTGAAAATACGTTCATAAATATACAGCTTTACAGACTTACAGCTGACACGTACTGAACAATGCATATTCAGGAAAACAATCTGCGGAAGTGGTTGTATCCTCCAGATCATCACTCTCAAAACTGGTGAAATGAATTGACCAAAACAGTGGAATAGGAATCAAAGCCACACTATGCCAGACTTGAGCTGAAACATTATAAACTTTGTTTGTTTGTTTGTTTGCTTTAATAATTTGAATCTGTCATCAGAAAAGCACATTGTACACAAAGTAGCTCTTTCGTTCTGGAATTAAAACACATAACAGAGTGATCAGATACAACTCAGTACGAGTTGAGTACCCCAATTGTAACTTGTGGTCACCAAAGCACCAAGTGAGATAAATGCCTGCTATTCCTGAAGCTTCTAAAATGTGCGTGTTTCTTTGTTACTGTGGCAAAGTGGCTGATATTCAAATTATTTTTGCAAGCGATATTCTAGCCTCAATAAATTTTTATTTATAAACCCTCGTGTTCTAGCCATTACATGAAGCCCTGTGAGCATAAAGATGTTTTAAAAACATTCATTTTTAATGCTTGTAGTAAAGTGTTCACTTCTGTGCTAGACAAACACAATGGAACACAATAGAAACTAGAACTATACCATAGTTTCCATTTGAGTGGAGACTGAGTCCTCTAACTGCTCCTAGGGGACAGAACTAGAGAAAGGTCAACAGAGCAAGTAATGAATAGCATGAATGCTAGAGGTTGGAGAGTTCATGGCACAGACAAGCTGAGTTATGATAGATATAGAAAAATACAGAGATTAAAGCCAAGGCTGCAAGCCTACATAGTGTTTATAAATATCACACAGAATTCTGCTTCTTTGTCAATATCCTGAAGAAAAGCCACTCAGTATTAAATTTAAATGGATATTTTTCAATTGCATGTGTGAGCCTGTACTTCACCCAGTAGATGAATGATAGATGACATGTTGAAAATAAACTGAGAATTCAGAGAGAAGCAGAAAGGTAAGTCAGAATAGAACATGCAAGAAATTGAATCTAAATGTCATCATAGGCTAGCAAGAAGAATATGTATCTTGGTTGCGTTAGGAGACAAAAGTCCAGAGGGAATTTAGTTTCACTTGGATGCACCGATAGATGCTAGTATAAGCATGTTCTTTGCACTGCATTCCTCAGGTCAGATAACCAGATGGCCTAGCTGTACTTCTCTAGCTTTTGCTGAGATATGCAAATTTGAAATGTGTACAACCCAAGCCAAGGTCAAGCTCTGAGGTGTCAGACTAATCAGGGCTCATCGCCAGGCTTCATCACTCCCAAGAGACCCATGTCTATATATTGTGCTCAGAATGAAAAGAGCGCAGTTATCAGTGGGGAGAGGGTTGAAAGTAGTGTGAAAGTACGGAGGGAAGGTGAAAAGGCTTTGAATCTTTACATAATTTTGATCCTTGATTCTTTTTTATTATAGTATCCTCAAAGGACATCCTCATCATAGCAAGCATCAGCCTTTTCTTCCTTTTTTGTCTTTTTTTTATTGATGAACTTACGTCCTTGACATTACTATGCATGTACATATGACCTTATTTTTACACTCCCCTGTTTCTCTCTGCTCCCTCCTTTTCCTCAGTCTTCCTTCCATATTGAAGACCTTGTGTGTGCATGTATGTGCATGTGTGTGTGTGTGTGTGTGTGTGTGTGTGTGTACACACTTGGTTCATCTAAGGTCTCGTGTGTGATTCTCAGATTAGTATCTTCTCTTGGGGCCTCATGGCTGTGCACACTTTCAAACCTACAGTGGGTCCGATAGCTGATCATTGGAATATCGGTCACATATGGTATGTCAGTTATACTCCTGTTGTGGATTTGTGATCACTATCTTTCTGTCACTATTAGCAAGATTTCACAGCCTTTTACCTGTCTTCTTTCTCTCATATTCCTTCTGAATTTCCAAAGATTCCTGAGTTATCCTGAGGCATAGAGTACGTGCCAAATTGATGACAGAAATTCTCACCTCTTCTTAGTTTCCAGCATCTCACATCACCGAGGTTATCTGCATCTCCCACCAGTTATGATATATATATGTCCACTGAGAATTAAGGCTGAGGATGGTTTAAGTATTCTTTCTGTTCCTTCTTGTGATGATTAGTTGTCCCACCTGGTGTTGAGTGCTCCTCAGATATTTATTGCTCAGAGAAGCTATAACTGTAAACTGTAAATTAATACTACTTTGTATATAAGAAAAATGCAATGCTTATTTTTCTGAGTCCCTGTTACACAAGATAATTATACTGAGTCTGTGGGGATTCAGTATAATTTTTTTTCAATTCATTCAATTCTTGGTCAGTTGCAAAATTTTATCTTTCCTAATTGCTGAATGATATTTCAATCCTTAATTGATGAATATCTAGGCTAATTCCACTTCCTTGCTATTATGAATGTAGTCACAATGAACATGGGTATTCAATTATTTCTGTGAGATCTGTAAAAGTTTTTTGAGAATTATATACTTGGGTCATATGGTAGTTCTATTTCTACTTTTTCATGGAATCTCCACAATAAATTACAAAGTGGGAGTACCAGTTTCTGAACATGAGTCAACATGGGTTTCCTTTTCTCTGCATCTTTACCAGCATTTGTTGTCTGTCTTTGCCATTTTTACTGGAGTCCAATGAAATAACACACTAGTTTTGATTTGCATTTCATTGATTACTAAAAATGTTCAATATTCTATAGATGTTTCTTAAATATTTGTTTTGGAAATCTCTGACCAAATCAGTTTCCCATCTTTTAAATATGTTGTTTGCTTGTTTGAGGTTCAATTTTCTGAGATCTTTACATACCCTGGATACTAATCATTGGTCAGATGTATGGCTGGCAAAAAAATTTTCTCCCATTCTAGAGACTGACTCTTCGCTTGACTAATAGTTGGTTGTATGAATATTTTTCTTGAGAGGATTCCATACAACTGCCTTTGCATACTAGACAGAAAGTTAACAATATAGCAAGTACCAATTATGCCAAGGTCTGACTTAATAAACCAATGTTTATTTGGCTTATCTACAGAAGGAGGGATAGATAAGGGTTAATTACAAAAGCAAAGAAGACAGAGCAAGTCTAATGTCTACTCCATGGATGTCTAAATGGAATCCTACCTCCAACTAAAGCTCATATGGAAGGGCATGTGCATGAGCACGTGGGCCTCATGAATCATAACCCCTCCCAGCCCTTCTGTCTCTAAGGGAACATCAGCAGTCAACAGGTGAGATTTAAATAGTCTCTGATAAAATGGCAGCTCCTTTTTTTCAGAGGAAAACACCATAAAATACAGTTTGATACTTGATTAATTTTTGCATGATTGCTCCATCTCTTTAATCTTTAAAATCCCCTGTGTTCAATTTGTCTGAATTAGTTGCTGTAATGAAAAGTACTGTACTTTGCTAGAGCTAAAATGTTGGCCAAGATGACTTGAAAACTATGAAATGCAAAGAAAGAAAGCCTCACGCTGCACATTCTCTATCTGTAGCTGGGAAGAAAGGAGGAGGCAGCTCTAAGAATGGAAGGTATTGTATTGGTAAGTTGAGCGACTAGATAACTTATCACAAAGAAGAGATTATGAATGCAATCTTTAGGGAAAAATGTTATATTTAGGTGAAATGTGCAGATGTTTTCCTTCCTGTTTTACAGATGGGAGAAAATGCACATCGCTGCCTAATACTCAGCAGTTTTAGCTTCACTACATATTGCTGCAACAAAGCACCAGACCCAGGCAACTCAGGGGACAAAAGATTTAATTGATTCACAATTCTAGTTCAGGGTCCATCATGGCAGATCTGTCACAGAGATCTGGTCGTGTCACATCCATAGTCAAGAGGAAAAAGCAATAGATAAAATACATGTTTACTTTCAAGCTACTGCTCAGCTCCAACTTTCCTTTTTGCATAGTTCTAAATCACTGAACCAGGGAACCATCCTGCTCACTACAGACTGGGTCTTCCAATATCGATTTATGCAATGAAGACAATCCCTCCCGGTACTCCCAGAGGCCAGATTTAACTAGAGGATTATTCACAGGTGTAGCTGGAGTTCAACATCATAGACGTCACATTGACAATGAATGTGAACCATCACAGTAATCAATCACATTCTCATGGAAACCCCAGAGAGAAATGAAAACTTTCTTAGCAATGGAAATTCTATGAGTTCACCCCTTTGCACATGGTCAGAAATTTTTATTTCAAGTATTCTTAACCAAAGATACACAAGGGCACTTCCCCATGTTTTCCTGACTCCCACCAAGGAAAGAAATCTATTTTTACAGAGGCTAGAAGATTCAGTGTCAATAAAGTCAGTAATAACCACAGGAACAAGGTTGCACATCTTGCAAGACGGATTTTTACTATGGCTCCAACTTTCAAATAAAAACAAGAGAAATAAAAATTATATTCTTTATCCTCAGGAGGGAAATTAATCTGCTTTTTCTTCCTTTCAGTATGTGAAAGAATTGTCTAACTTTTCTAACATCAATTTATTTGAAGGGACAAGCAAAAAAAATATTCAGACACTTTTTGAATAAGGAAGGCCTGAAAGAAAAGAAGGACTGGAGAGAATTTTCAGAGCATTAAGGTTGCCTTGGGAGAGCAATTGTTAATGGAAGAATTAGAAGACAACAGAAAGAAACATGGTAGTCAGGACTGCTTTGCAGAGGAAATGTCTAATTCAGTCCATGAGCAGGAATTCTGAGCTCCCCCATTGAGAGTGATAGCAAAGGCAGAGCGAGATCAATGAAGATGTGCAAGGTAGGAAACAGCTGGTACTTTGGTTTAATGGTAAGGTTTAACTCAGAAAGCTTGTGATATAAACACCATATTATTTTCATAAAGTATCTGTGGAAAAGGAGCGTGAAACACATGATGAGGACAGACACTAAAAACCTGAAACTTTTTGAGGATCAAATCGCAGATTCTTGGAAGATTGACCATTGGTATCTCCCAAACCAGAGACAAGTAGAAGATTTAACTGAATAGATCATTTTTTATGTACGGCAGTTAAATGTAAGCCTCTGATTATGAACTGTATTATCTGAATGTGATTTTAACTGATTTTTTCGATCATCATAAATCAAATAAGAGCAGAGAAAAAAAGGAAAAGTAGATGAAGTTTCTAGCGAAAGAATGCACAAGTAATTTGTGTGTGTTTTCAGCCTCTCATCCAGGGCTCAACGCTAGCAAATATCTTCTGAACTGAATCATTTTTTTTGCCTGTCAATTATTTTGTATAGCAGCTACTTTTTTTTTTTTTTAACCTTCTGCAGTACTATTTACGATGAATGAGTCTGGAGGTTAAGGAAGCAAGTGCCTGTCTGAATGTCATAAATTAATGCTGTCTGTATGGCATTCATTGCCTTGCTTGCACGCGCTGGAAGGAAGAATACTAATAAACCATCGCTGTCATTGTCTCTGTCCTTTGCTGGTTGATACTGATGTGTAACAGCAGGTACTTCTAAAAGAAAGGCTGTTGGCACTGGTAAAGCCTGGCCGGCCGCAGCTCTGTCCTTTTTGCTTAGGGAAACAGCATAGTTTGCTTTGATGTTGGGCTGTCTGGAGGTTTTTGCAGAATTGCTCAAGCAAACAAAGGGGCACAACATGAAAATGATTTTCCGAACTCAGACATGACAGCAGAATTCAAGAGCAGCATCAGTGGGAACATGAGACAGATGCTTTTTCATTCTATTTAATTTTGTTTTTGAAGGTCTTTCTTTAATTAGAAAAGATAGATTCCATAGTAGTTGCACATCTTCATGGATTAATGCGGTGTGTGTGCATGAGTGCGTGCATGCATGTGTGTTTGTGTGTGTGTGTGTGTGTGTGTGTGTATGTGTGTGTGTTTGTGAGTACACCTGTACATGAACATGTTGAGGCCAGAGATTGACATGTCAGATTTCTTCCATTGTTGTGCTCCATATTCATTAATTAATTCATTCACTAGTTAGTTAGTTAGTTGGTTAGTTTTAAATTTAAAATTTTGAGGGATCTAAGGTGGTTATCAATGGGGTATGAGTAAGAAACAAGGGGATTTTTGTTCCCACTTATGAATACAGTTTCTAGTTCATCATGACAAAAGTCATCCAAGCAAAAGCCGAAGAAACTGGTCCTACCATATGCACAGCAAAGCAAAGGAACAAAGCTTCGTGAAAGCTTTTGACATCGCTATCATCTTGCCTAATAATGAATCCGCTCTCTGCATCCTTCCAAGACAATAGTCTAAGCTACTTTGGGCTGGACTTTACCAAATCAATTACACAATTAAGAATATTTGCTACATACTTGCCCGGAGTCAGCCTTAAACAAATAATTTTTCATGTGGGTCCAGAGGCCCTCCTAAGAGTCAAAGTGACCATTGAGACCAACTACTATACTGTTTCTTAAAAAGTAGCCAATTCCATAAATCACAAAAAACATTAAACTAATGTTCATTCCAGTATCCATTCTGTCTCCTCATCTCTCAATTTCACAGCATTCCCAGAAAAATAAAAGAAAACCTATCGTGTACCAACCACATCATGAGTTTTGTAAAGCATTAAGTGATCTGAAATTCATCAATTTAATAATATTAGCTTTCTCAATGTTGAGAAGTTACAGAGACTATGGTACAACATACTTTCATTATATATTTGCAAGATTTAATAATTCCAAATATTTAATTGATCTTTCTTTATCAAATGAAACAACAAAATTTATAATGTAGTGGAATTTAAAGTTCATTTTAAGTAAGCCAATGCTTCCTGACTTGCAACCTATTTTTTCTTCTCATATCACAGATTGTTGAATATTTTATTAGTTTTTTCTAGAACTTTTTTTTGGCTTGTGAATCACAAAATGCTAAAAGTTTCCATCTCATTATTAAGATTACTTACCTATAAGCATGATAACTAAGTAGGATCAGATAATAAAGGGTTATTTTGTTTTTTTACAAGTGTGTGTATATGTGTGTGCATGCATATGTGTACAAGAAGACACTTTTACAAGTGTGTGTGCTTGACGAGGCTCACAGGTGATATCAGGAATCAATCCAGATTGGTCTAATGTCTTATTGCTTTGCTTTAGTATTTCCCAGACTCTGCCTTCCCAGGACAGAATGCAAAGACATGTCATGGATACCTGGCATCTTTATTTTGAATCTAGGGAATTTAATTCAGATTTTTTGTGGGGGTGGTAATTAGGAAGCAGAGGTTATAATCCCCAAAACATCTACCAAACCCATAGATGTGTATTTTCATGATCTCAAAATACCTAGTCCTACATTTTGCATTTTAGCTCAAATTAAAGCTCTTGATAGTTGAGAAATGTGTGTGTGTGCATGTGTGCATGTGTAGATAAAGTAGTGTGTTAATTGATCTGTTTAAATTCTTTTCTTATTTATAAGATTTAATGCTTCCAAATACTTGATTGATCTCTTTTATTAAGTAGAGCAACAAAAATGTATAATGCAGTGGAATTTAAGGGTCATTCTAAGTAAGTCATTGCCCCTTGACTTATAACCCAGTTTTTCCTTCTTATATAGCAAGGTGTTGGATATTTTTTTAGTTTCCTATTAATATATATTTATTTTCAAGTTTCTATTTCACATTACTAAAGGTAAGTAACATAAAAAAATAGGGTAATTCATTTAAATACCTTATTGCTTTGTAGTAATTACTTTTTCTGTTAGTTATCTTTTCATTAAGCCATATAACTATATAATGGGTTCAGTACATATAATTATTTCTAGCAAACTAAATCACATTCTATCATAATTGAACATACTTCCTAACACATGACTGTGTTGTTACTTTTCTTATGGCATGACAAAATACACTAATTGCCTAACAGGTGACTGTGTTGTTACCTTTCTTATTGCATGACAAAATACACTGACAAAAGTGCCTAAAGGAAATCAAGGGTTTTTCCTGGCACACCGGTCCAGCCTGTCCATCATGGTAGGGAAGTCACAGAATCAGGAGCATGAAGCAGCTGGTCACATGACATCAGATATCAGGAAGCAGAAGGAAATGAATCCCGTACTCAATTAGCTTTTTCATTTTTGTATTGTGTAACACCTTAGCTCAGGCAGCAGCTCCACACACATTTGGAGTGAGTTCTCCCACTTCAACTAACTTAATCAAGGTAATTGTCACAGCATTCCAGTGACTTATTCCTGTGCTGATTCTACACACTGCTGAGTTGTCAATCAATATGAACCATCACAGTGATCAAGATACTAAGGTACTAGCACAAATAACTTGAAGATATTTTCTCAGTTGTGAATGTTTTCTGACTTATATAGAAAATTGCAATTAAAGTAACTGATGAGATTTTCATTTGATCGACCTTCTGTTTGTCCGTTGTGCTTAAGAGAGCAATATTCTTTCCTTCCCCCTTGTAAACTTCCTTTCAACCTCTAAGACCTAATTTAAATGTCATCTATAGGTAAAATATTTTCAAGTGTTCTAGATAAACCCAATTATTCCATTGGTCTAATGAGCACCAGATGATAGTATTTCAAAGCATACTTACAGTCCCTATTCACTAGATATGTGTAAAGGAGAATATTTGCATACTATTTATCTTTTCTTACCTTTCCACTGACATATTTCCACTCAGTCTTTGCTAAATGATTACATGTTGAATAAATAGAAGGATGGCAAGTGTAAGAATACTTCTATTTTTAAGCATGAATTATGTATTAAATACCTTGCTAGATGGCAAAGATATACTGACCCAACCATTAACATTCCTGTTACTTAGAAGCCTCTTATTATATATTTCAGTACTTTAACAGTTGAAAATTTATCTATTGACAATATCGTTTTAGGCTAAACACCTCAGGTTCCTTCCATAATCCATTTGTACCATCAGATATAATGTGTTGATAACACCTTCTCTTTGCTATAACATCTCTCTTCTTAGCCTTTGGGAATGTCACTTCATATATCCTCCATGTTATCCATTATACTTACCCTGCAGTTCCCATTTTAGGGCCAAGAAAACATATCTCTACCAAAAGCGAAGAATATTTTTTCAACTCAATATTACTGCTATTAATAATTAATATAAAGTGTTAGCTACTTTACATATTGCTATAAGGAAATGTTTCAACAAAGCAATATACAGGAGAGAGAGTTTATTATTTTGGCATAAGGCTCAAGATGGAACAGTGAAGAGTGAGGAATGCATAGCATCCAGCAAAGAAAACTGTATTAAAAAAAAGGCAATGTGATTGGGTTAAGCTTCAAAGTCTCATTATATTGATGTTCTTCTGTCAAGATCCCAACTCCTAAAGACTGAAGATTTACCCAAACATTACTGTGAGCTGGCAGTCAAATATCAAGCATGTGCTTAGTGAAGGATATTTCACATTGAAGTCATAATTTTGTTTTCATTTCATAAAAATAAACAATCCTAGTTCACTGTGCTGTGTAGGCAAACATTTTCTTTGGTTATTGTATATTAGACCTTGTGTTATATGCAGCATGTTTATGTGGTTTAAATTAATCAAATAGAGCTATACTTCAGTCTCCACAAATCAAAGTTTTCACTAAATTTGTGTAGAAGAAGAATATGTAGTCCACACGGTTTAAAATAGAAATCTAAAATTCAGAGAAGCTAAATGATATGTATGACCTAGAGAAAAATAGCTGGTGATTACAGCAATTAGGCTCTAAACCCAAGTCAGCTACGAGACCCCCAACCATTGATTCCAGCAGGAACAGCTAGAGAATAATGGCCCAGGCAATCTAGCCACTTCCCTTTCTCTGAAATGGCCATTCTCCTTTGTGAATTTCAATCTGGTACATAGTTTTGGTATCATGAATAATAATGCTTTTATTCTATTTTTTTATTATTTATTTTCATGTACAAAAAGATAAAACTCGAAATAGTTTCTAGATTTTTCCTCCTATTCTGTTGGGGATGTGGCTGCTTCTTCACACAAGGGGGGAAAAGCTACATTCACATCGGTTTATTTGAGGACCCAGTGCAGAGATCAAGCAGCAAAACCCCAAACTTAGCAGAGCTCATTTCAAACTTGACACTCATCTCTAAAATTACCACAGTAGAAAGGAACAAAGATCCACAGCAATGAATGAGATATGGTACAAGGTTCTTCCAAAACGTTTCATTCTGTAACTGTGATCGCACGATGTCTGCTTCAGGCCACTTTAGATGCGTATATATAATATATATGTAAATCAGCACACTTTTCAAATGTAGACAGGGTAACAGCAACAAGCTTAACTCTGTGTGTGTGTGTGTGTGTGTGTGTGTGTGTGTGTGTGTATTCTTTTTAAAAACATGATACTTTAGTATAACTTTTGTTAATTCAGTAGTACAAGCTATTTTCTGTTCTACAAAATTTTTGTTTTACAACTACAAGGGTGAAAGTGACCTAGCACATTACATCTCACGTATCCTGGTGTACAGACAGTACTTCGCGAATTTGAGCCAAACACTAAAAGTCTTTAATTTCAGCACTTGAAAGAGCTTCCTTGCTTCTACAGCCTTAAATCAACTACAAGTCACACTTCCGGAGTTTGCGATTACTTGTCATTTTAAACGGAGAGAGACAGGTGAATCCAAACTTTTAATTACAATTGGTATATACAAGTTAGAGAACGAAGCTCCGAGAGGCTTAGCTGCCGAACCTAAGCCCTAAGCCCAACACACACGTTCCCCGCTAGTTAGGCAAGTCTTAGGGTTTTCCTTCTTTTCCTTACAAATAATGTACAAATTTAGAAGTCGCTGGTAGAACAGATACATAAGATGGTAAATAAAAAGTGACGTTTTCTGTTGGCTCCAAAATTCTTCCTGCGAATCCAATTTTGTAGTCTGCTGGGCTTACCTCTGTATCACGTGCAGAAAGCTCTTTTTCTCAAGCATTGACATCAAACTCGATATATAGGGGAAGCTTACAGTACTGTGTAAAAGCTATTTGGATTCAAGGACAAATGTGGAAAAATACTAACTGGCAAAAAACTTGGCCTTAATGTCACCGTTGAGATCGTGTCAAATTCATAAGCCAATTTTCTCAAACACTTGAAAACTGGCAACGAGTAGGCTTGTGCTGTGGAACTGAAATCTAGAATGTTCTAATCTGCGGTAACCCTCTCCTTCTATTCTCAAGTACCACTCAGTTTTCTTTGCAGTTTCACACGATTCTGGGGAAAGCTTTTATTCTTTCATCACACTTTTGATATTTTTATCTCTCATGTTTATGCTTAAGAACTGGTAAGGTTTCAGGAACATGACGAGCATTCATCACCTTCCAAGAGCTATCCATCCCCTGGATCCCTGCTATGGAGTGACCACGACCTCTGTCTCAGTGCAAATGCTTTAGTTCCTAGCCATTGATAACAATAGAGAGTTGGCAGCCCTTATACTTTGGAAGCTTTTAGAAATATTTTTAATTACATATATAATTCAGAAACAACCATGAATCCATGTTTCACCTGAGAACCAGAAAATATCCTAAATTAACAGATATTTCTTAACCAATATAGTTATACTAGATATTATGCCCCATAGCTAAGGAGTATTAAATATGTGGATATCTTGTCATATTATATCTGGTTTTCATGTCTTTTTTTCTTTAAAAACCGTATGATACAGAATTATTTACAAGCAGCTAATGCTTCAATTGAGATAGCACATTGCAAATATGATTTCTCCATTAATGTAGCACAACCCTGTTATCATCGATAACAAGGACAAATCCATTAGCTCATTAATTTTCCAAATTTTTTCAGAGTCTTGTCTATCTATGTGTTACTTTCAGTTGACAATTTATAGAAAGCAAATGTGATCATAGTCTAATATTTTAAAAATGTCAGAATTCCAAAATCTGGGACTTGGGTTTAAAATAGAAGTAAAACTGTGACTCTCACACCTGCTGAATGAAAGATACCTTGTCTGGAAGGGATGCTGTGCATAATCCCATCGTTTCCCATTAGAACAGCAGGATGGATTATTACCTGATGTGTGTTTACAAGATCCACTTATAAATATTTAAAAGGTCTTGTAGTCACACTTTATGTAAATGTGAGGTGGCATATTTAGAGTTTATTGTCAGGTAGGATCATACTTTAAAAAAATGAAAAAAATAAACATCCAAGGAAAAGATCATAGGGGGGCAATGTAAAACAAATATCTAGATTCAGTGTGCTATTTATTTAAGTTTTACCCTGATATGTCTATCATTTGTGAGCTTAGTTCTCCTAACATCAGAAAATATAAAAAGATAAGCTAAAACATATTATGGAAGGAAAAGTACACGAATTTCCACTTTTTTCTTTTATTAATTTAATTATGTTTTTGTTAGCCCTCATCTTCCACTATCCTATTTCTGTTCTCTTCCCTCTACCACATCTCTCTACATGTGCAATCCACTGGGCCATATCCAAGGCACCCACAAGAATTCCTACTTTTACCACAGCTCCCCTCTGGTGTCCACAAGCTGGAGGAGGCACTGAGATTGTATTCCACTTTGTGGAGAAGGGATAAAGCTTTCCTATTTGCTTATCAGCTGCATTTCAACAAGCTACAGATTGAAACACAGGAGAGATTTGACCAGAAAAACAATGATCATAGCGGCCCATATATAACTATAGTGTGTGTGCACACATACACAAACATACACACATGCATGCACGCACACACGTATCCACACACACACACCACATTTTCCAGCCATGGACATATATTGAAGAAACAAAGTATCTCAGCTCCAAAGATGGAAAAACTCTGAAGAAAATTCACATTAAGTGAACTTCCATGCTTCATACCCTTTCACAAACTCCAATCAGACGACTTACGATGCCTCACAATCAGAAGCTCCCTCACATAAACCAGTCACAAAGCTATCGGTTTTGTTCAGCAGGAATCCCTTCCATTTATAAGATGCATAAGCCCAGGCTTCTTGGTTCCATGACATTTTTTTACTGGACAGACACATGTGCAGTTTTGTGACTTCGAAAGACATTCATGAAACATATCTAACTTTAAAATAAGAACATGAATAATAAAATAATTATTATGTGCTAATTAAGGTTAATGGGTCAAAACAATATAATTCTATAAGAGTCCTGGTAATATTGTAAGTGCATGGAGAAAAACTTAAATAGGCTCATTTACAGGTGAGTAAACATTTGAGAAAGAGGCAAGGATGCATATTTGCACCATTCACCAGGAGCCAAATTATATTCTGACTCCAGGGGATTAAAATTCTTCTTTTGAAAACCCTGCACAAAATATATATTTGTATTGTTGCTTTACCCAAAATGCATATAGAATCTTGATCTGTTTGAGCATTTGTCTCAAGACTTGCAGAATAATAATAGCCAGCATTTTATCTGATTCTATGTACAAGGGAGAAAATATGACTCTTGGAGGCAATGTGACATTCTCCTGGGGTACAGCATATTAGGAGGGGGAACTCATCTTGTGTTAAGGAGACCCTGATTGTATTAATGTTGACAACTATGACTTTGTGATAGGGGAGTTGGCTCAATTTTAAGTAACAAAATATTTCACACACAAAATGTGAAATATAATTAAAAGATACAGAAATCCCTGAGCAGTCTACTCATACTCTTTTTGAAATGAGACTGACAGTGTATAATTTTTGTCATAGAGATAATGAAAGAAATATGGTATGGCAACTTAAACAAAAAGAAGTAAGGATGAAAGTAGCTCTCAAAAAAAGGATAACCCTTCTTGCCACGTCCTCTCTGGCATTTGGTGTTCTTTGTATTGTAGATTTTTGCCATCCTGATCAAGGTGAGATGATATCTCAAGGAGGTTTTGATTTGAATTTCCCTGATGGCTAAGGATGTGGAGCATTTTTAAGATATTTGTCAGATATTTCAATTTCGTCCCTGGTAAAGTTTCTTTTAAGTTCCAAGGCCCATTTTTTAATTGGGCCATTTGTATCCTTGCTGTTTAGTTTTCTAAGTTCGTTGTGCACTCTGGATAATAGAGCTCTATCAGATATGTGATTAGTGAATACTTTCTCCCATTCTGTGGGTTGCCTTTGGGCTCATGTTATAATCTCTTTATCTGAACAGAAGCTCTTTAATTTCATAAGATCCCATCTGTTGAGTGTTGGTTGTAGTGACTTTACTATTGGATTTCCTTTTAGAAACTGTTGGTCTTGTCCAATCAGCTTGAGGGAGTTCTCTACCCTTTCAAGTAAGATTTTTATAGTCTCTGGCCTTTATACTGAGGTTCTTGATGCATTTGCAATTAAGTCTTGTACATGGTGACAAATATGGGTGGAGTTTTAATCTTCTGCATGTGGCGATCCAGTTTTGCCAGCACCATTTGTTGAAGATGATATTCTTTTTCCATTGGATTTTTTGGACCCCTTTGTCAAAGATCAAATGGCTGTAATTGTGTGAGCTAATATCTGGGTCTTCAACCCTTATCCATTGATCTGTGTGTCTATTTTGGGAATGCAGGGTTATACAACCACTCTAATGAGTCATCTAGTGATTCTTAAAAATGTTAAAGATTGAAATCCCATAGTGACCCTGATATTCCACTTTTGGGAATAATTCCTCATACAGCAAAAATTCACCTCAATAGCACAAGCACAACCATGTTCATAGCAGCACTGTTTACAATAGCAAAGTCATGGAATCAACCCAAATGTCGAACAGTTGACATGTGGATAAGGAAAATGTGGTACATTTATACAATGGAATACTACTCAGCCATCAAAAATGATGAACTAATGAAATTTGCCAGGAAATGGATGGCATTAGAAACAATTATATTGAGTGAAGTATGCCAGACACAGAAAATTAAGCACCATATATACTCCCTAATAGGTGGATCCTAGTACCAAACCCACTTAAAGATACACTCAAAGATAAATCTCTGTAATACCCATGGTAATTGCAAAGATTATAAACAGGAGGGAAGGGAAAGGAGGGCACCAGCAGCAACAAGGAGAGAGGGAATCATGCTACAGCAGAAAAATAGGCCACCATCAAGGACTGCAAAGGGTGGCATCCAATACCCATCATGATGAACCTAAGGGCAGTACAGGAGCAGCAAAACTGGAAAAAAAATCAAGAAACCATAATCCAGAACATCAGAGACCCTATATCAACCACCTAGAACCAGGCCAGCCTAATCTTTTCCCATCCTAAAGGTCAGGGAAATTTGAGGAAGAGGGGGCGGTAAGATTGTAAGAGTCTAAAAATGGGGAAGAGCAACGATATTCAAGATACTCCACACATGTTAGGGCTGAAGTAATAATAATAGGACTTTGCATGACCCGCACAGTGAGCAACATATCATTGACCCCTCAAAGACTAGCATGGATCACAGGCACTAGGATCCTTAGAGGCAAGGGATTAACAGCCACAACAGTGTTCCTATACTAAAGGGGAACACAAAAGAGCTCTAGGCAATGCTACTGAGTCCTTAGACCTTATCAGAGAGGAGGACCCAGAAGCGATTTTGACATGCACACTAAAGGATGCTACAGAGATGGGGGGACAATGGGGGAAAAGAAAGGGAAGAAGGGGGAGGGAGCAAGGGGATCCAGGGAGGAGTGGAGGGAGGGAGGGGAATGGGGTATCTATCAAGTTTGTATGAGTGGAATAAATAAATAAATAAATAAATAACCCTTGTTTATTTCTAGACATGAATGAATTTATTACATTTTAAATCGTCTCATTACATTTACATTGTCCAGTAAGTACAACATTTGATTACTTAAATTTAGAGCTGAAATCCTTCTTGGGATATCAGTGAACACTTATAGCATTTGCAAGAATTCTTTTTTTAATACATTTTTTATTATTTCCTCTCATACAAACTTAATAGGTAGACCAATTTCCTCCCTCCCTCCTCCTCCCCCCGAACCCCGTGCTCCCTCCCCGCCCTCCCCATCCCCCAGTGCCTCCCCCCCCAATTCCCAGAGAGTCCTTTATTGTGTATGCCTAACTCTCCTCTGGGTCCTCCTCTCCGATGACGTACAAGGACCCAGTGGCATTTCCCTGAATCCTTTTTCATGTTCCCCTTAAGCACAGGAACACTACTGTGGCTGTCAATCCCTTGCCTCCAAGGATCTTGGTGCCTTTAGCTGATGCTAGACTTTGTGAGGTCAATAGTGTGTTGGACATTGCGCAGGGCATGCAAAGTCCTATTATGATTGCTTCGGCCCTAACTAGTGTGGAGAATCTTGCAAATCGTTGCTCCTCCCATCCTTGTGCTCTTACAATCTTACCGCCCCCTCTTCCGCAAATGTCCCTGAGCTTCAGGATGGGGAGAGATTAGGCTGGCCTAGTTCTACGTGGTTGATATAGAGTCTCTGAAGTTCTGGATTGTGGTTTGTTGATTTTCTTTTCTAGTTTTGCTGCTGGGCATTGCAGGAGCTGCAAGAATTCTTTAAGCAGTAATAATAACCAAATCAACTAATAAAATGGAATCCAATATGTTTACCTTTCAGCTGTAAAAATATTATAAATCTCATGTGAATTTAGCACTAAGAAAAATAAGTGTCTTACAGAATTTTGCAATTGACTTACCTAGCTGTAAAATGAAAATACATGCCAATTTTGAGGAAACAAAATAAGTTGGGTGAGTTTTGCTTTCTATTTCTACTTCCAAATGCATATGAGTGTATGTCTCTGTCAAAATGCTAATATTCTGAACTTTTTATTGATTATTGGCTTTAATATTATACAAGCCAAAATTAACGTACAAACTTTTCCATAGTGTTTCTTTTCATATGATATAAGCAGTTTCCTAAAAAGTCAATCTAAGTACTTTGTTGCTTAGTGTGAGGAATCAGCATGACTAGAATTTTTAAATGGGAAAGGTATCTAGACTTTATTTTAAATAAAAGGTTGTGATATTTATTTAGTAAGTCAATGAGCAACATAAGAATATAAATACAGGCACTTGAAAACCTGGTCATAAATATAAGTTATCTCATGCTCTGAATGAAAGCACATTTCATCTTAACTCAAATTATTTTGCATCACATAGAAAAAAATTGTCCTCTTGATTTTTTTAAAGTTCATTATGTTCTAATTTTTCTTTTGACATTGTACACATGAACTTCCACAAGTTGTTTAAAGAATGGTCTCCTAATCAATGTTGGTATTGCTATTGATCTTGGTTGCTCCCCAATACCTCTCAGTAAGAATTTATTGAGGAAGACTTCACATACTAAAGTCTCAGAACATGGGCAAATCAAGCAGATGTTAAAGTGGAAGCTACATTTTTAGTGGTTAGTGTGTTCAAAATTACCTTCTATTACCTTAGAAGCTACTATTTGTAGACTGCTGCAGGAGGTAGATCATTAACAGTTTTGCCCATCTATGAATCCTTTGAACCACTCTTACAAAGATCATACTGATCTATGAAATAATGTCAGAAATTTGGGAGGAACTCATTCCTAGTTCTGTAAACAATGCTAAGAGCACAGCTGGGGATGTCATAGTCTCTAGGGAAGGACCTTCCAAAATTATTCTGCTAAATGGACACAGTATCAAATGTGTACCCAGATCTATGTCAGATGACCCAGAAGGAAGTCAACCCTTAAATAAAGAGGAAAGTAATTCAAACAAATAATTAGAGGAGTCAAATTTAATAAACTGATTCAACATCACATTTTAATTGTTTAGCTTCATCATTTATCTTAACATCATACAGTGTTTTACAATACTACAATTCTTCAGGACTGGATATTTTAGTATTTTAGATATATGATCCTCAATAAAAATTTGGTCATCAATACTATTTTGTCTATATTTTGCATTTTCAAAATGTTGAAAGTTAATATGAGCTAAGAGTACATAAAGTATGAACTAGATTAATAAATATTTGATAAAATATAAACATTCTCATTTACCTATGTTAGGCAGGGGTCTCTATGACAGCACTGCCAATCCTATAACAGGAGAATTTTCAATGAACTTACATGGTAGGGACTGAGTAGTCCCATGGTGGTCATGTGCACATGGGAGGGGCTGAGAAGCTGGCTCAGTTCACAAAGCTGGAGCCCCAGCTCTTGCAATTGGAGTGGAAGATTCCTTCAGGTACTCAGTCCATTCTGGAAGAGGGAAGAAGTTATATCCACGTGTCAGCAGATGGCAGCTACATCTGTGGCAGGATTAAATGTGCTTGCTGCAAAGAAGCAAAAGCAGAGAAACAACTATACTTTCCTCAGACTTTTTCATATCTAGGACACACATGTGAGGTCTACCCACTTTGTTGAAGCACTGTTCTCCTCATTTAATAGATTGACATGTCCAGAGGCATATTACCTAAATCATTCCAGACACTGTCAGTTTGACAATCGTTACTTGCCATCAACCTAATCATTAAAATTATATTTTCCATTCAAAACAATGAATCCAAAATATGTGCATTTAGCTTCTAATGTTTATATTTCTAAATTTAAAATAGTAGGAAGATAAAAAGATGCAGTGATAATGACAAAAAGAATGGGTTACCAATGCCAAACAAGAAAGCTTGGTGAGTTGTTAAAGACAATTGGTCAGTGTTAGAGTATAAATAAGCCCAAGAGAAACAAGCCATGTGCATAAATATGCAAATGAATGATACTTCCTCTGAACCACAGAAAATAAAAGGCAGATTCAGTGGCATTAATTATAGTAATTAATTATAAAGCAATATTCAGTTCATTATTATGCTAATTATAAGGGCCCCCACATTGTGACTGAGTTGAGTTCAGCCAATCTGCTCTTTGTTTTTCTCTCTTTACAAATGAAAAGACCTTAAGGCAAAATTGCATGTCTGATGCATTTGTTCTTGCAACAAAGCTAGAAAGCTTGTCTTTAAGAGTAATAATGATTGTCTCGACATGGTCTTAGGTTACTCACATATGATAAAATTGCAAAAATATATCATTTTTAACCTCTGCAGTGTGGTTAGAAGCTGGACACACACACACACACACACACACACACACACACACACACACACACAGGCAAAGAGATAGCAAGGGAGAGAAAGAATGAGAGAGACCCAATGCTGGTCACGCTCTCTTCTGCTATGAAATATCACTGATATTCAAGCAACTTAGAGGGAGAAAAGGAGATTTATTTGACTTAGGATTCAGGATGGGAGATATAGTCCTTTATGGCAGAAAAGGCATGACTGACTGGCAGAAGTTGGAGGTGACTTAAGTCATATCATCATGGAGACAGAGAGTATACTATGAATTATAAGAACTCACTGCTCCTAATAGCGGGGTATGACTGAGCTACCTCAAGCCCAACCCCCTATAACATATTCCTCTAGCAATGCTCCACCCACTTAAAGGTGCCATAACTTTTTCAAACATCAGGTTATTCAAAAACATGAGTCTGTGGAGGACAAATCACATACAAACCACAATAGTAAGCTTTTCCAATAAATGGGTTATGTCAAAATTTCATTATTACTTTGTAATAGACTGTACAAGTTTCTGAAACCAAGCAACTTGTTCTTTGTCCATAGACCTATTCTCAGTATAAGGGTGTGCTAGAATGTTCTGGATAAAAATGAAATCCATCAATTGTTCAGATCTATCACTGGAGACTAAATCAAGAGTTCAGAGCCAAGCATGAGAATCAATATTTTGTGCTTTGCAGGCAATTTCAAAGTGTATCTAGGCTTAGAATTGTGACAAAATAACTACTCAGAGGAATTTTTTTCTATTAACTTTGCTTCATATTTGTCTGTTCTGTGTTTCTTCCAGAGAGGAGCCACAGACTGCTTTATTTGGTCCACTGACTGTGCTTCTGATGTTCAAGTAAATAAATCTGAGGCCACCTAGACCTGGCAAATACCTTTGCCTGTTTATTACTACCTCACAGTGGCCTCTGAGTGGAAATAACAAAATCATGTTCCCAGGAAAACAGGTTTGCAAGATTGTATGAAATGCAATGTTCCTGCTGAGTTTAAGGAACATGGGATTTTTCCAAAGAATTACATTCAATAATTACAGAGTTCAAGCACCACTGACTTCTCTTTCCTCACCCACCCTCAATGTCTTGACTATAAGGGAACATCAGACCTGGTCCTAAAATTTATCAGAGGTGGGCTGGTATATTAGAAGATAATTCAGTTTTGCCAACAGAAGATAACCTCTCTGAGCTTCATTCAAGTAAATTCTGACCCACACATGGAGATTTTTATCAGGTCCTAGAATTTTACAACCCCCTTGAATTGTTTTTTCGTGGGTATGTGAGCAAGTAGTGTGTGTGTGTGTGTGTGTGTGTGTGTGTGTGTGTGTGTGTGTGTTTTGAATTATTTTTCCTGGAAAGATGTGACACACAAACTATCTTCTGAGCCCAGCTAGGACTTTCATGACAGACCAAATTAATGACAAACCAACCAGTTTGTAGGTCTTGCTTACAGCAGCAGGAGCAGCTCACCACAACATGGTTCACCGCTTCCTTGAGGGAACTCTCTCAATGAATCTACATCAGTTTATATACTTTAAGTCTGCCCATCTTCATGTGTTTGGGAACATGCTCAGGACCCCCATGCACCCAGAACATGTACAGGCGTGTGCAACTAGAGCAGAATTACCTCCTGCCAATCCAGAGCCCCAGGTGAAGGTCCAATAATCATCTCCACCCCTGTCTCTGTAGGAGTCCTTGGATAATGTGCTCCTGGTGGCCTCAAAACAAAGAAGGCAGCTATTTGTTCTGAGGAATCGGGCACTCCACAGCGAGTGTGTGTGTGTGTGTGTGTGTGTTGATTCTCACATGAGTATGGACGTTATCCTCAGGCATTATTAGACATAACTTCATTGTCTTTCTGGTTTATTTGGTGCTTGATTTATGTAGTGTTTCACACTAGAATTTGCCATGTAACATTTAAACACTATTTTGAACTACAGTGAGGTAAAGTAAAAAGTGATAGACACAAAACCATCAAATCTCAGTCATCTACCTCTTGTGCTCCTGAAAAAAAATAAAAAATTCCTTACAGGGCAGTGGCCTTAGGGGATCAAGTCTTCTACTACAGCCTGGGTCAGCTGTCAGCAGACATGATGTGTTTCAGGCAGTGGGGTTCATCTGCTATGTTCCTGTCTTTGAAGCCTCAACTTTTTCACACTATTGCTTTGTTTCTTCATGCAGTCCTAGCCAGTGTGTTATCTTCTTCATCTAGTCTGTGAAAACACATGAAATATAATATGCATTTGTAGCTTTTGGACCATACAAGTTGGGACAATATGTATGCGATATGATTCTTCTGTAGTCCTGGGATAGGAAGACGTTTCACCAATGAGGCAAGTGAGGAAGACACTGAAACCCAACGTTAATGACAGTTCTCAATTCACTTATTTTTCTTCCAGCCAGCCTCAGTGATAAGCAGGGACATGACATCATAGAAGAATTTTAATCAATAAAATAAAAATACAGTATGTGATTTTTATTACAAAAGAAGAAAACTCCTACAACTAAAGAAAAAAGTTCTAATATAATACTGACTAAGTAGCAATTACCAAAGTCCAGGAAAAATTTAATCATGAGAGCTTCAAAGGAAATTAAGAAAAATAAGATGATCTAAAGTTAGGAATTAAGTGTGTTAAGTGAGACAAGGTTAATGTTCCCAATGAATTTTTATTAACAAAAGTGTTAAAAGTGAGAGAATAGGGAAAATAAGAACTAAAACAATAAAACGAAATGTAAATTTCAAGGAAAGTACAAGTTTATTCATATAAAAATGTTTGAAAGCAAATGTACTGCATTTATTTTATGGGAAAAGTATGTAATTGTTAAAGATAGTCATATATTTGAAGACCTAGATTTATTATCTCCATGCTTTCTTTTCTTTTTAAGATAGGTGTCAAAGTTAGATAAGCCTGTCAACCTGATAGGGGAGGTTCAAGCTCTGGGTACATTCGTAAAGAATCAGTGGTTGTGTTGAGTCTCAAGCAAGCCTGCGGGAGAGAGTCTGATGGATAGTAAGGCCCAATCCATGGTGGGTGTGGCTAGTCCCTGGAGGTGGATAAGATGGAGGGAACTGGGTCAGGGAAATCTGCAGCCTTTAGTATAATTGACCAGACAAGCTAATCTAGAAAATGAGAATTGTCCCACTCAGCATTCCTATGGATTTGATGTGATCTACTCCCCTGGCTTCTGATGTTGACTCTCCTGACAAATGGGCAACGAACTGTAACCAGACAACCTTATGCCAAAAGAAAACACCTTCTTTTATTTTTTTTTAAGTTATTGTGTGTGTGTGTGTGTGTGTGTGTGTGTGTGTGTGTGCCTGTTAGAGGGCACTGTGTATTCCTGTGGAGGACCATGAGTGACTTTGGGAATCATCCTGGATTACTTCTACCTCCTTTTTTGCTTCCTTCTTGGATTTCTAAGGCTCTTCTCACCAGGTCCAGAAGTGCAGGCTGCCACCTTTTCTGCCTGGTGTTTTTACATGTGACCTGCTTGTGAGGCAGTCTTAACCCCTTTAGTTAAGAAACTAAAACAACATGACACTGAGATTTAGAATACCATAAATAAAATTATCCATGGTTATTTTCTGAGACATTAATGAAATAAAGTCTATGAGAGTGTATTAATTTTGTGCATAGTGTACATGTTGATAGGAACACAGAGTAAAAATGACCATGTATATACAACATAGAATTTGTGGAAGAGAAATAAGGAGAGATGAAAGATTGCAAATTCAATTTGACTAGTAATACCACATGATAAATATGTTATCAAGCAGGGAGTAAGATGATAAAGATACAGTGATTTTTCTTTGTATCATATGTTTTTAAATCTTTCATCTTCCAATGATACTGAAGTAGTTTCCACATTTTTAATCTTTTTAAATCAGCTGAGAACCATGGATAAATATAAAAAGATTTCTGTCTCAATTTTGGATAAACATTTTCAAGCAGAATTGTATTATGTATTCTGCTTTTAACTTTTTAGGGGAAATATCAGACTGTTATCCTTATAGAATATTTTAAGTTATGCTATGTGAAATAAATCAGTCAAAGAATGACAGATATTGCATGTTTCTAATTATATTATATGCAGAAGTAAGCTCATGAAAATAGAAATGTTGACTTATGATAACAGAATAGTTTTGATTTAAAATGGTTTGAAACCATTTCTGTCTCTTTTTAAAAATAAAAATTCATTTGACTATATATATATATATATACACACACACATATATCATCATTACATCATTTAAAGTACATTTTTAAATAAAATTAGGTGTAGGGCACAGTACATTTTTTACATTTTCTCTCTCTTTGTCTCTCTCTCTCTCTCTCTCTCTCTCTCTATATATATATATATATATATATATATATATATATATATAATTTCTTCTTTTTATGTACTCTTTGCCTGGTATTTTATTTCATTTGGTAGTCTTTACAGTAAACAGTTTTGGAAGATTAAGTTTACATATGCTTTATACATTCTTTACAATTTTTTAACTTTCTTGTAATTCAGTGATGTCCTGTTCTTTAGTAATTTTATTGCGAAATCTTAGTTCATTCACTTCTGTCTTCTTTAACAAGATAAAAATAAGTGTTCAATTTAGCTATCAATTAGTAGTATCCACTAAAAGTTACATACATCATTCAGTAAAGATGTTAACAAGTACCCATGTACTTGTATTATTCCAGTGACACTTTATTAATTTTAGAATTTTGTCATTAAGTCAATAAGAAAGTTTATTTCAGTAAATTTAATTACTGGTTTAGAATTTGATTGCATTATCACAAGTGAAAATTAAATGATATGAAGAACTGAACTGCAGAAATTTTGAGGTCATTTTCTTCACTAAATATAAACCAGTTTCCATAAATAATCCATGTGTTTTTGAAACTACTATAGTTTCTTGTTATTGAATGTTATGATTTTTTGGTCCATAAAGGTGTAAATTAATGTACTGCTAACATACCTGTCATGGATACTTATAGATATTTCTATCTCATATTTATCATTTTGTTGCAAAATTTTCCATGTGACCCTCTTACTTTTATTTTTTTTCTTGCTTTTATTAATGCAAAATATCATGGATTTATTTCAACTCTATAAATTACATTTATTGATACTTTCCAATGATCATAGATGATCTGGGTTGATCAACTTGTGGTTGGATGCTTATTGATTTGTTAGTAATATATATTTTCTCTTGTAAAACATTTGTCATTTTCTTTGGTGTTCTTTTGATTTAAGGTTTTGTGTTGTGGTTGGTTTCTTTTTATTGATTTTACCCATGAATTTTTTCCTGAATCTTAAGTTACTGCCTTGCAAAATTCTAAAAATCGTTATTTGGACTTTGAATTTCCTTTTTTTTTTTTTTTTGGCCTAGCCTTAATTTTTTTTCTCCCACATTTTATTTTTTTCCTAATCATACAAGCCTAGTAGGTACCCCCATCCTCTCCCTCCCTCTTCCTTCTCCCATTATCACCCATTCCCCTCTCCTCCCTTCCCCACTTCCTTTCACCTCCTTCTCTCTCTCTCCTTCTCCTGGTGCTTCACTCTTCCTCATTCCCATCCCCTGGAGCATCCATTTATGTAGGTAGCAACCCTCCACCCGAGTGAGAGTTCAGGACTCAGTGGCATAGCCCAGAGCCCCTTCATGAAGGAATATATTGCAAGAGGGCAGCAGACTGGGCAGTAACTACTTGCAGCAGCTTTTTAAAAAAATTATATCAAAAATTTATTATTTCAAAAACTTAAAACTAGGAGGACACTTTACAAAAGTTGCATAGGAAATAATATTCCTGAACTATAAGTAGAAATGTAGCATTACAGAGTATCTTCTGAAATGTAAAAACAAATAAATTTTATGATCCTTTAAATATATCTGTTGGCCCACTTCATCCAAAAACCCAACCAAATCCAGTTCCTGACTATGAAGATCATATCACCACACAAATCTTCCAACACATCTATGAACTCATCACCCACCTATGTGCAAATATCTCCCTCCACCAAATCCTTGGTTGTCTCTGCTGCTATGACACTAACATACCTAGCATAGCCTCTTCAACCTCATACCACATAGTTTGCCAGCTTAACCAAGCAACTCCAGCCTATGGACTTTGAATTTCTTAGTGCCATGTGTATCTGTGGTTTCTTAACTATGAATGAACTAATTTCCTTTTGTCTATCTTGTTCCTTGAATTTTCATTTAAAACTATATCTACTAACAGACAATTTTAGTAGTCAATTTTATCTTCTACTTTTAATGCATTCTGTATTATCTAGACTTTATTCTCAAGCATGCAGAATTACCATACCCCTAAACATGTTCATTGCATGCATGCTAGTTTTAATATCAGCGTCTGTATTTGTGTTCATTTTGACTAAGCTCATCTTTTACATGTTTTACAGAGTTAACACAGTTGATCTTTCCTCAAACTTATTTGTTCCCATAAGCCATAAAATGAACAGCGTCTATCTGCATAGTTACTTTTCTTTTACATGTTATAGCTAAAGTCACATTCTCTATACATATATTAAATTTGTTCATTTCATGTTTTTATTTTGATTGAACAGATTTATATTTATATAAGTACAACTCTAATATTTTAGATATATGAAGTTTTCTATATTGTCTTTTTCTCTTAATTATTGCTTAGAATGCATTATTCTAGACTATACATAAAATATATATTCTATAATAGCTATATTCTAGAAAGTAACACAAGCTGCATAATGAGGTATTAGAGTGGACCTTAAAAGGGGGAGGCAGCAGAACACAGGTGCTTACACACATACTCAGCAACCAATTGCTGTTTGGTGAGCATTAAGGACAGCTTCACAGGAAAAAACAAAAGCCAGGTGCTATAAACCAAACCCAACACCCAAGGAAGGGAAGACCATAGGCTCTAAGTTGGAATAAACTTCTTAGTGATAGCTGTAAATGCTTGATAGTAAGCTATCACTTAAACATTTACCTTTATAAGCATAGGTGAAAGAAGCACGAAAAAATGTTGCAATAGAAGAGAAGTAATACAGAGAACCATGACAAATCAAAGTACAAAGTAAAAGTGACTGTGAACAGTTCAGCCCAAAACAGAAAGGACATTTAAATCACTTTTCCCCCACCCTCATCCAATGGCTCTGGGAACTTTGTGGAAGAGGAGCCAATGAAAACGTGATTGTCTGAAGATTGAGAGGACTTGCTGGAGACTAGCCTCTGGTCATATCAGGACTGCCCCGCCCAGGAAATTAGTGAAAGGATGTTGACTTCCTCTGAACATCCACAAGAACTCACCTACCGAAATTTTGCAACTGAGTGTAAGTATGTATAAATAAGAGTACTCCGCTATTCGGTCTTAAACAATATCAATAAACTTTAATCCCAGATGGTTACACTCACAGAAAAGTCCCAGAGAGTTCAGAAATGTAGACAAAGAAGGAATAATTCACAGGAGACACGATAAAATCCACAGGAGACAAGGTAAAAAGATCGGAGTGGGGGGTGAGGAGATGTCATAGTCTCAGTGAGGTCTCTACCAGCACCTAGTTCCTGAAACTTCACTTTAATAGGAATGAAAATAGGAGTTGGGCAACAAGTTTCAAGTGTCTTTGAAAACTTGAGTTTAGTGAAAACAGAGACAGGAAATGAGAGGCCTCCTAGCTTCCAGCACATGCTCAACCAGTCTGTGACAGGAGAAATCATCCTTGTGCAGAATTCCTCAAATTATTTGAAATCCCTTTGTCAAAGTGCCATCCTGACCTCCACTTTCCTCCAGGTGGCACGTTACATCTTCTTCTTTATACTTAAAATCTCCAACCAATCGTGTGGCCTCTAATGTAGGCAGCAGAGATGAATTACTAATAAGACAATGGTTCTTTGGTAATATCTTTTTTTGCTCCAGTATTTGATGAAGATGAAGTCATTGGGTCAATGTTGATCTAGAGAATTCAAGCAGCAGTGTTCAGGAGAGGGAACCCAAATACATTGTTCCTGAAAAATGAATCTTTAATATCAAATGAAGGTTGATGGGGGCTAGTGATCTGTTAATACAGTTGAAAGGCTGAGAGTCACAGGATGTTAAGACAGTCACAGAAGAAGGGCAAGGAATGGCTATCAGGGGGTGTATAAAGATTACCAAGATAAATTGTAATTAGTCTCTGAACCTACAACATTCCAATGCTCTTCACAGTCGTTGATTTCCAATGACTGAATCATCCTTGTCAGTCAGTGCAGCTGCTTCCCAGGACTTAAGTTCTCTGATGGCCAAGTATTACATTTTGTGCCTGCAGGGCCACATATTATAATATAGTATCCTGCATTGTAGGAGAAGGCTCATTCCTATTCTTGTGAATTGTGATTTAGTAGCAATCAGGAGAAGGTAGGAGCTGGTAGAACCATTAAGAAAGAAACTATTGGGTCATAGTAATTCAGCTAGCTACAATTATGCAGGTTTGTTACATTTTTTTCTTTTTCTTTTTTTGCCCTCTGTCTGATTTAACAATGACATGTGACATGGTAGAAATATCATACCTAAAATTAAAATAATCATGATTACTGCCTAACACAGAGAAATAGAGGGTCAGGGAATTTTGCAGAAGAGGGGGCTGTAAGACTGTAAGAGCCTAAAAATGGAGAGTTCCTTTACCGGACAGGTCGCTCCACTCAAGATAGGGCAGCCCATTGCCAGAAACTCACAGCAATGGGTCTTGATCTCATCAGACCTGTACAGTGGTGGATAAGTTAGCATGCCCCCAAGGACTGGGGCGGATCTCAGGAGAGGTAGTTTCAGGCAGTAGGATCCTTAGTGGCGAGGGGTCAGATAGAGGTAGGAAAGTACCCATATCAGTGGTCCCCTGAAGAAAGGGCCTCTTGGTCTACCACAGAAGCTTGAAACCCATGAAAACAGATGATACAGAGGGAAATCCAGGACCCATAGAACCAAAGAACAGGAGAATAGGAGGAAGTAGTGTGGACCCACCCATATAGGAAAGGGAGGGAAAATGAGGGAGGAATGATAACAGGAGGGAAGGGGGAATGAGGGAGGCAAGGAACATGTATATAAAAATGTAAATTAAACAACTTTATTCTTAAAAACAAATAAAGATAGTGGGGGAAGCAAACACCATAAATCAAAGTTTACACATGAGAACTGGACTGGCTGTAACAAAGAAAGAAATATCTCAAGCAACATGGGCTATCCTGAGAGACCTTGTGTAGTGGCACAGGTCATAGAAGGATTGGTTAGTCCACCAACACCCCAGCAGGTACCAAATAACATGCCATGAAGGCACCCCGTGTGGAGCACAGTGGGTCACACTTCCAGGGGGATGAGGGAGTGGAAGGGATATCAGGTGGGAGAGAAATCCAGTGGGGTGAGATGGGAGGAGTGGGAAGCTGGCAGGGGTCAGAGTGGGTCTTGTTTATGAAACTATCCAAAATTAAAAATTATGTTCATTTCTTTTCTTTTAAACATTAACATTATTAAATTATTATTATCATTAAACATTTTATATGAGTTTATTACTTGTTAAATATGGACATTATAGTAGCTTACCCTGGATTTCATAATTTCATGCTGACAGTTATGTGAAATTACTGCCAAATATTTTTTCTTCTCATGAGAAGTTTTTAGAGAGACATGGAAAATTTTGAATGCAAACTACCTAAGGGTTCAGTTGTTATTCCAAGTTATCAGAGAAGAGTCACTTTAATGTTTTCTGTTTTTAAAAATTTCAGTTAGAATGGTTTTTTGCCTGTGTCTATTATATTCACATCTTTTTATGCAAAGAACAATTAAAGTTATTATAATTTCTTCAACTATGAATTTATAGTCTGTTGTTAAACCCAATGCTGTCTTGAAAAGTCAGTCTCCAGGTGTCAGGTAAAAACAGATTGGAAAATTATTAAATTGGGATCTGCATGCTTCCTGCACTCAGTTCAGTTTTCTCCAATCATATGTGTAATGTATTTCAGGCTAAGGAGTACTGTGGGTATTTGTGCATGTGTGTATACATCTGTGTGCATGTCTACATGTGTGTATGTATATGAAAATGTGTTCATATATATGCATGTATATAGGTGTATAAATATATGTATGCAAATATATGGCTTGATATGTGTGTATGTGCATATGCATGTATGTGCATGCATGCGTATATTTGTCACAATTTATCTTTTTAACTTGGGAGATGTGTTAATTTGGAATGATACGATGGTGAATCTTGGTTGAGAACTTGTTGTCAATTGGACCTGAAATCAAATAATAGGTCAGATATTGCTTGGATTGAGAAAAGGAAGCAAAGAAAAGAAAGCTGTTCCTTCCTTACTTGCCTTCGCAGCAAGCTAGCAAATTTATTCTCCTCCTTGACAAACACTATCAGCATTCTTTACTAAAATTAGAACCCGACTTCATCAGTTTCCAGCACGGACTAAAGACCAGAAGCTCCCTAAGAATGACCATGATTGTCAGGGACTGGTAGGGGTTCCTTCTGATTGACAGGCAGGTCTCTTCTTGCTGTCTTCATGCTAAACCATAGATGAAGGGAGGGAGTGCTATCATGCTTCTCTGACAGTGATACCTTCATGAGAACTTTGTGACATTGCGGCCTCCAAGCTATACTTCCCAATTATTGTCACTCTGATAGGGACTTGGGTTATGAAATGTAGGTGACAAAACCAGCATGCAGTCTAGGTGAGCTTTTAAATACATAATAAAAAGGAATATGCAAACTTACATATTACCCACAATATACCCCTGGCACACAGTCTGCTTCTCACCAAGATCTGCTAATTTGTTGTTAGAGCCTGACTTCTCCCCTCACTCCACCCTTGCGAAAAAGAAATCAGTAAGATGGTTTTCTCTTTAGCCTTTGTTTTTCCACTTTGTCTGGGAGTCAGTTTCTCTTTACAATTACTGTGATATGATATAAAGGTCCTAGAATTTTTATTCTCCAGAACTTTGTGCATAGCTTAGACTATGTTCTATCTTTATACCCACAGCATTTCAATGTGCCCACTTGTGTGAATTGAGCTCACAAGGTACATTCCTTGCCTCAAGTTCACATCCGTGCTTCCTACCACCCACAACACACACAATCAAAGATTGTGTTGATTTGAATATTGTGTGGCTATTACTTTATAATTTATAACAGCATTGGTTTTTGTATGACTTTCTCCTCTCAAACTCCTCTCATAGCAGTTTCTTTAAGGCAATATTTTAGAAAGATGTAATTAAATACAATATTTTTTCCAAAATCAAAGTCTCTTGAGTAGCAGAAAAGTAAAACACTTATGTTATTGAAAAAGCTGTACATCAAAATGTGATATGCATCTCAGGCTGCCTACTAAGGATTGCAAAGACAGGAAAAAATTCTATCCTCCGATAAAAGATATCCCTGGACAAAGGTTGGACAGAAAGTAGATACACTTACAATGTAACAGGAAAAAATAATTAAGGTTAAACATTTCCTAAATCCAATGATAAATGAAAATACAGGAGCAATATTTATTTATTTATTTATTTATTTATTTATTTATTTATTTATTTATTTATTATTTTTGTACGTGAAAGATAGGCTACTTGTACATGTGCATAACACTGCACAAGTAGTGAAGAAATTAGAGGATAACTCTTTGGAGTTTGTTCTCTACTTCTACCTTCTTGTAGGTTTAAGCAACATGCTCAATCACCAATCTAGCCTAACTTAGTCATGACGAACTTAAGCAATTGTCTGGCCAATTTGTTTTAATGAAGAAAGTTGACCTGTCATTTCAATTTTATTTGTTTTTTCTATAATGCTGTTTGACTTTTACTAAAAAAGGTGACTCTTAATAATATGTCCTCTTATTTTTATGACATTTTTCTGACATTAGTTTGAATATTATTTTTGAAAGAAAATAATAGATACTATTTGACATAAATGCATCAGTGGAAAAATAAAAGAAGATGTTTGTTCTGGTGTTGCATTTAAGATGTTTTTTTCTGTGTCAAGGTTTTTAAAGGCTATATTTATAAGAAATAATTGGGGGAAATTTTTCTCAGTAAGTTTATGGGCATGCTGGTAAAACACATAATAAAAGAGAAAGGATAAATTAATAAATGAAATGTTTATGACTAAAGTTTCAATTAAAAGCAGTAAACATGAAAATATTTTTGACATACAAACTATGATATTTTAAAACTAGGAACCAAATACACAGAGCTTTATGTTTATCTATAAGCAATGGTTTTGGAAAAGAGCACTGCAGAAAGAATGACAAATACTTGTCTTTGAGAATAATTTAATATTTAATTGTTGAGTCAAAGAGATGATACAGTAGGCTGGAGAAATGGCTCAAGGATTAAGACTCTGGCTCACAAACAGAAGCTCCTGACTTTGGATTCCAGATTCTACATAAAAATGCCAGGCAACTTGTGTTACAATCTCTTTATTTGAACAGAAGCTCTTTAATTTCACATCTATACAATGGAGTACTACTCAGCCATCAAAAATGATGAATTAATGGAATTTGCTGGGAAGTGGATGAAATTAGAAACAATTATACTGAGTGAAGTATCCCAGACACAGAAAATTAAGCACCGTATTTACTCCCTAATAGGTGGATCCTAGTACCAAACCCACTTAGAGACACTCAAAGATAAATCTCTGTAATACCTACAGTAATTGTAAAGATTATGAACAGGAGGGATGGGGAAGGAGGGACACACCAGTAACAAGGAGAGAGGGGACCATGTTACAGCAGAGAAAATAGGCCACCATTAAGGACTGCAAGTAAGTAATGAGACATCTGGTTAAGTTCACAGACTTTCCTTACTAATCATTTACAACTGATGGCATATGATCTTACCAGAAGGGGAGAGCGTATAGTCTGGCAGATAGAAAATAATCATTTCGCAAATGAGCGATTGACCCCTCTCTCACCGCGGTTTCCTACTTTTATTACATCTACCTTTGAATATATTTTTATAACAAGACTCTAATTTAACAGGTTTTTATCTCTAGCCAGGGGGTGATATCCAATACCCATCAGGATGGAGTGAAAGGCATTGCAGAAGCAGCAAAACTGAAAAAAAAATAAATCAACAAACCATAATCCAGAACATCAGAGACTCTATATCAACCACCTGGAACTAGGCCAGCCTAATCTCTCCCCATCCCGAAGCTCAGGGAAATTTGCGGGAGAGGGGCGGTAAGATTGTAATAGCACAAGGATGGGAAGAGCAATGATATGCAAGATACTCCACCCGTTAGAGCCAAAGCAATCATATTTGGACTTTGCATGCCCTGGGCAATGTCCAACACACTATTGACCCCACAAAGTCTAGCATTTGCTAAAGGCAGTAGGATCCTTAGCGGCAAGGGATTGACAGCCACAGTAGTGTTCCTATTCTTAAAGGGGACACGGGAAACGGTTCTGGGAAATGCCACTCGGTCCTTGCACCTCATCAGAAAGGAGGACCCAGAAGAGAGTTTGGCATGCTCATTAAAGGATGCTCCGGGGATGGAGGAGGAGGCACTGGGGGATGGGGAGAAAATGGGGAGGGGGGCAGAGGGGAGTGGGGGGTGGAAAGAGGGAAGCGACCGGTGTACCTAAGTTTGTATGAGTGGAAATAAAAAAAAAATGCCAGGCAGAAATGATGATGGCCGGAGCCTGGGAAATCCCAGAATGAAGCAAAACGGAGGTAGAAGCAATCAAAGATGATTCCTGAAGTCACCCTTGGTCCTCCACAGGGACACATGGTGCCCTCTGATACATAAATACAGAGACAGAGACAGAGAGACAGAGACAGAGGTAGACACAGAGACAGAGGCAGAGAGAGCAAAATAAAATAGTGATAGTACAGCAAATGAGAAAAAAGGTGGAAACACTGTTGAGAAATGAAGAGGGAAGGAGACAGATTGGATGATGGAGAGAGATACACAGGGGAATAGCTGGATGGAGAAAAATAGAGAGAGAGAAAGAGAGAGAGTATTGCCTTGCATCCTTGCATCCTTTGACCTTTTGGGTCTCATCAATTTGATGGTGCCTAGAACGTTGGCAGTGTCTTCTCCACTCAGCTTACCCACTCATTTGCTAGTCTCTAAAGTGTCTTCGGTGCTCACATCCAGAAACATTGCTACCCAAACTATGCAGCGCCTCATTACCGAGACAGACAAGCTGGTACTGAATATTGACTATCACATTTCCTAAACATCTAAACTCTTAAATTACTGTCTTAGGAATCAAGTTCCAACACAAAAATTTTGAGGGACACATATAATCTAATCGTGTTGATTGCATGCTGATATCTCATCAAAGTGTGCAAAACCTATCAAAACAAAGCAAACTATTTCTACAAAGTGAGTGAGCTATGACCTTTGAGAAAATATTCCAATATTTCTTGGTTTCTAATTAATCAGGACAGTGAAGTGTGTGAAACTTGGTTCAAAGGCAAACATTAGTTAACACTTAAGAATAAATACATTGAATTGCCTATAAAAGCATTGCAATTTTTCTGTTGAAGGTTTTAATTGAAGCAGATGTATTCAAGAGGAAAGAGACAAAAATGTTATACATATGTCATAGTTAAGCACAGGTGTCAACTTGACTTTTGATGGTTTGAGCTCTGGGCACATTTGTAGAGAATCAGTGGTTGAGTTAAGCCCAGAGCAAACCTGCAGGAGATTATCTAGCTGCTGGGAAAGGCACAGCCCATGGTGGGTGAGACTAGGCCCTGGAATAAATCACAGAGAGCTGGTTGAGAGAGTGGGCATCCTTTTGTATACGTGGCCAGACATGCTGGTCTGGGAAGTAAGGATTGTCCATCTCTGAGCTGTTATGTGATGATGGTGTAGCCAGTTCCCTCAGCCCTGGTGTTGGTGTGTGCTGTCTGTCCTGTCAAGCTGAACTGAGAACTGTAACCAGAAATAGTAAGAGAGAATAAACCTGTTGTTCCCTTAAGCCATTTGATGATCACTTATTGGCAACCATGCAGGCTTACTGCAACAGCATATACTTAAAATCATGTGTTTCTGTGTACAAAGAACATTACTAAGAAGAAATGAAAGATTTGATGTCACAAGTCATTCTGATGATTATTTGAATGACAATACTCATGCATAAGAAACAATGATAACATAATGGGACTTTGCATGCCCTGCACAATGTCCAGCGCACTGTTGCCCTCATAAAGTCTAGCATCTGTTAAGGGCACCGAGACCCCTGGAGGCAAGGGATTGACAGCCATAGTAGTGATCTTATGCTTAAGGGGAACAAGAGAAAGGGCTTATGGAAATGCCACTGGGTCCTTATATGTCATCGGAGAGGAAGACCCAGAGGAGAGTTAGGCGTACACAATAAAGGACTTTCTGGGAATTGGGGGGGAGGCACTGGGGGAAGGGAGGGGGAGGAGGAGGGAGGGAGGGAACTGGTAAAAAATTTTAAAATGTATAATTAAATTTTTAATAAAAAAAGGAAAAAAAAAGAAACAATGATAACAAACTTTCAAGTTTTTCAAAGGTTACAATCAAAACAATTTAATAAACTGGACATCAATTATCAAATAAATTGAATTAAAAATTGCAGGACAGTGAATAATATAAAGCTTTGTTAAGTTGATATTTGACTAATTGATGACTATTTTGACTTTTAATGTGATATCTTTATTTCATTTCTGTAAGTTAAATCAAAAATACATGTATTTTAATTAATTTTATTAATATTTAAAAGCCATACCTAAAATACCTCCATTAATCATTTGGTTGTATTACAGAAAAGTCTTTTTTTAATTATTTATTCAATTGTGCGTGTGTGAGTGTGTGTTTATGTATCTGTGTGTGTGTGTGTGTGTGCAGAACCACAGGTGAATTTGGGAACCACCTATGGACACCTCCAACTCCTCCTTGTTTACTCTGCCCCGGGATTCACAGGCTCTGCCCTAGGACCAGAAAGGTAGGCTGCCCCTGCTTCCACCCGGAGGTCTAGGATCCGAACTCAGGACCTTCCACCTGCAAGGCAGAAGCTTAACCCCTGAGCCACCTCTCTAGCCCTTACAGAAAGTCTTTAAGTGTTTGAAAATTCAATTTTTTGTAAGAGAAATAAAAATGGAAGCCTTGAAGAATTTTTATTTTTTATCCAACCAAAAATTGAAAAGTTGTATAGTTTACTAATTTTTATGTAGAATATGCGTGCAATGAATATTGGTTTCTAAATAGAGAAAATTCTTCATTGTATTTAAACAGGGTTCTCTCTAATTGTCAGAAACTGAAAATTTCAGACTTAGAATATTTATTAAACTAAGCAAAAACCGTTTACTCATAAAACATTATGGAATTACACTCATTCTATTTTTCTTACTCCTATCCTCTTCCTCCCTTCACTCCTCCCCAGTACTACCTTGATCTCTCCCCCCTTTTTCCCATTCCTTTCACCCCTCCCTCACACACTTCTCCCAGTGCCTTCCCTTTCCTCTCTCCCATCCCTCGGAGCATCCTTCTGTTTGAATGCCAGCCCTCCATCTGAGTCCTCCACCCTAGTGAGGTGTAAGGACTCAGTGGCATTGCCCAGAGCCCTTTCTCAGACTCCCCTTTAGTATGGGAACACTATTATGACTGTTAATCCCTTGCCTCTAAGGATCCTACTGCCTGTGATCCATGGGAGCATCTTTCACTTGTCAGTCATTGTGCAGGTCATGCAAAGTCCAATTACGGCTACTGCAGCCCTAACTTGTGTGTCATAGTTGGTCTTCCCATCTTTAGGCTCTTACAGTCTTGCCTCACCTTCTTCTGCAAGTTTCCCTGAGCTTTAGGATGGGGAGAGATTTGGCTGATCTGGTTCCAGGTGATTAATGTAGGGTTTTCGGTGTTCTGAATTGTTGTTGTTTTCAGTTTTGCTGTACCTGCACCGCCCTTGGCTCCATATTGGTTAGTATTGAAGGTCACCTCCTAACCAAAGATAAAAGGCTGTTTAAATAAAGATCTTACTATAAGAGGAGACTCAAAGGTAGATGGAATAGGAGTAGGACACAGCAGTAAGGGATCAGTGTCCTATTTACAGGATGGTTACCATCTATCTACCAATCCCTATACCCTCCCTGACTGGTGAGATCAAACCTGTTCAGTTGCAAGTGATCAGGAAGGGAAGTGAGAGTGAGCTTCACCAGATGTCTCACTACTTACATGCAATACTTAACTGTGACCTATTTTCTCTACTGAAGCATGATCCCCTCTCTCCTTTTTGTCTGGTGTGTTCCTCCTTCACCTTCCCTCCTATTTATAATCTTTGTGTTTACAGTAGGTATTACAGAGATTTAATCTTTGAATATGTCATTAAGTGAGATTGGTACTATTATCCACCTATTAGGAAGTGCGTATGGTGTCTAATTTTCTGTGTCTGGGTTACTTCACTCAATATAATTTTTCTAATTCATCCATTTCCCATAAAATTTCATTAATTCATCTTTTTTGATGGCTATTCACTCATTCTGTTCTTAAAGCTCTAATGTTACATGAGACATAGCTCTCCAGCAAAACAGATTTGGACATTAACAGATTTTCTTCATTATTTCCTTACTTGTTTGCCAAATTTGTTTTTTGTAAACCTTAGAGATAACATTTTTGTCTGGGTTCTAGGCAAAAAAGTACCAAATTCAATCTCCCTTACAGAACTTCCATAGTAACAACGTGTCTAGAAAGTCGTTGAAGATAAAATTTTAGTACCATTGGAATTTAAAAACATTTGCTAATTACATCTGATCTATAACACTGTTTGGTATGGCAACTGCATTTTACATTTTAAAAGCTCTTCCTTGGGTCTCAAATAAAAGTATTATTATAACATTGTTGTAAGAACAAAATGGTTAATTTGGGGCATAACTTCATATTTCAGTAATAATTCACATGAATCTACTGTATGGAAAAAATGGAAAATGAAATTTATGTAGTACTGGTCACTGTATGACAGTGACCATTCAGTGGTCAAAATGAATTTGGTACATTTTTATCAAGTGCTTTTATAATTCATTGATTTTTTTCTTCTTTTTTTCTGTAGTGTTTAATATGTGAATACAGTGAATTTATATTTTTTCTCCTTAATCCCCAATTCCATTCCTCCTTCTCTTCCCCTTACAACTCTGCATCTCTTCTCCAGGCTCTATTCTGTTTGCAAGTCTTTTCATCCGTGTGGCACAGTGAATCTCATCTGGTTTGCTTTGATGACATATATCTGACTACTTACTGGCGCATGAATCTCATATCTGTGGGTACATCATTGAAGAAATCACCTTCCCTTCCCCCACCCTCAGTATCAGCCTTAAAGTTCATCAGTCCTTCAGGCAGGTGCGGAACCTCTTGAGATCTGCCCCCTTCCATGGTGAAATGTAAATAGGGCAAATTGTGTGCAGCTCTTGTGGAAATATCCCTGCCCCATTTCAGGCTCTTAAAATCATTAGTTTCTTGAATACAAGCCTGGGTGGAAGATTATAACACAGAGGGTAGCACACAGAAAAAAAGACAGGAAAACAGGTGGGAGATTTGGGAAGGAAAAGACTATCAGTGAGGTAGAATAGTTGATAAGAGAGGATTATGAGAGTGAAAAATACTAGAATTATCATAATGAAATTCATTCATGCACGTATGAAACTGCTAATAAAAGATATTTGGAAAAATGTATATTTGAAGGTGTTTCATTCTTTATAAAGGTGCCATTTAATATTTAAAAAATTATTTGGCTTATACTCTTGCCATGTAATAACATCAATTTTCATTGTTTGGATGATTGTACTTTCATTCAGTTTAATCTAAAAATAGAAAGCATCATGATTTTTCACAAGAAAATTTACACAGGAGATCTTAAAAGTGCTGGCATTGCTAGAGAATCAAGATAGATGAAGGCCTGGGTTAGCCTAAGGAAGCATTAAGTACTCAAGGTAGGTTGATGTAACCATAGTCATCTGAGAACAAGGAGAGTTTTAGGAAATATACCAGAGTCTCCTGAGACATTTCAATAAAAGTAGGGCTACTGACCCCTGGGCCTTTCAAGTCTTCCACAGAGTAAATGCAGCTTGAAAATTCTATCATTGGACAAACGTGAACCACAGTTACATCATTTATAAGGGAATAATGTGCCTGTGCAATTAATATTAATGTTATGTAATACTGCTCTATGTTGATAGTTTCCTTTCTAAAAATGCAGTGACATTTCTGCACATTGAATAAACAATTCCTATTTTCTCTCAAACATTTCCTATTTTCTATCAAAAGCTTATTATGATTAAAACCAGTATTTAAAAGTAGAGAAGTATTGAAATATTGTGGACAAAAAATTTTGAAATTATTTTTAAAATGAGCACTCAATTTTTAGGTAGTTATCCAGATGAACAGATCTCATAGAAATCTCTAGAAAGGCTGTTCAAGCTTCATTTCTCCTTATTTGCTTTAAATAAAAGCATATTTTATTTTACCTTAGAATGTACATACTATGTTTAACTTCTACCAAGACAGCTTTTTAGTGGGATTATAACATGCCATGCAATAATTTTAAGTATTTCAATGAAGTTCAATATTTTTGTAATCTGCATTATAGCTTATTTTATTTTAATTTAGACTTATTTGTATTATTTATGTATACACTGTCACTATCTGAGAATGCAAGGGTCAGTAAAAATTAGATAAGTTTTCTGTCCTTTAATAATTCTGTCAAGATTCTCAGTATTTTCATCACGATATAAGTTAAACAAAATTTTGACTTTTTCTTGTAACTTTACCATTTCTAGGGTATTGTAAAATTGTAATTAAATAGAATATTCTCTTCACGTCTTACACTTTCCATTGTGCATTTTTTTCTTGGCTTTGAGAAAGTTTGTTTTGCTGACTGTTATGTCATGATGCACTGCTCTTTGTTTATATGAAAGTGTGGGACTTCTGTGTGTATCATAGTTCAATGTTTTCTTGCGACTTTTAAATCATGTGGAGCACTAATATTGTTCATGCGGGATCCCAGGTCCTGGGAGATAATCAAGCACCACAGGGAGTTAAGTCGAAGCATGAACTCGTTTATTGTAGGCAGTGCAGCAGTTTATAAAGACAAGAAGCCACAAGGCATGAAATGGGCAGCCAATCATATTAATGGTCCGCACAGCACGCAGTCTACATGAGCCAGTCTCAGCAGTCATCTATATAGGGACATGCGAGTTCACGTGTATGGTAGTCCTTTGAACCAATCAGGGTTCCCTGTTATGCAAACAGGGTTATGCCCAGCACACTAGCTCCCAGCGCCATCTTAGGTCCCATGTGCTCATTTACGCCCTGCTCACTTCTTCCCAGCACCATCTTTTTTGGGCTGGCCCAACAGTTCAAAGTAAAGAGGAATTCCATCCATTCATCTATTAGAATATATTGATTCATACCAAGTTTTCAAAATGCTTGCCTAAATTTAGAAGTTAATTTTTATGATCATGAGGTATATTTAACATACTGAACTTGCACAGATAATTTAAATAACTATAGAATGTGCCCACAATTTATAATGACTTCTTCTCTAGTTCTTAATTATTTGTGCAGAAAATTGTGCATTGGCTTTTTTAATGGTAAGATTTTCAAAATTTCACAATGGCGATACATAGTGTAAAAGAAATTATACTCTACATGTTGCTGAAAAATTGCAATCAAACAGCTTAGGTAGATAAGGGATTTTATTCTGCGGTATGATTTTCTGGCTTTCAGTTTTTAGTCCATTTTGACAAGAGAACTCGAACAAACTCAGGAACTGAGAGAACTGGCCACACCATAATCAAAGGATTGCTGAGAATGGGACAAACCTACTTGCAAGAAAGCAAGCCAGCCCAAAATTTGCTGAAGAATGCTAAGGTGCTGATATAGTTTCCTCCATAGTTACCATCTGGCCCGGGAATGGTTCTACTTTTGTTTACTTATCTTTAAATACAGGATAATAACTAAGAATAGTAGCAACAGATTGATTTAACCAATTACCAAGTGAACAACACAGAATAAGAATACACATTCCTACCAATTTGAATGATGAAGGTTACTCTTCTGTAACCATAGTGTTTGGCTGTATAAATTCCTGAATATTGGCATGTAGTTTGGAAATGAAATATCATTCATTTTGATGATATAAAGGTAGAAAAATAAAATATTTCATTTATATAACCTTGAACAATATCACTTTTAGCACAACTGTTTAAGACATTGATATTTAATCTGATTTATAGATAGGTTTTATTTTTCATTAAAACAATATGAAAGATTTATAAATGTTAACTCTATCAGGTGTAGTGTTCTCATGTATAAAATATCAGCCTCAGTACAACTGCTTATATTTCAAATGTGTTTATTAGATTTCATTTTTGTTATTAAATTATTCACATTTACTTTAATTTTCCTTGAATTCTTAATATTAAGAGTCTGATACTTTCTTAAGAGAAAATGTGATGCAAAAAAAGATAGTAAAATGCCTTCTCAGATTACTATTCACCCCATTCTTTCACTTTCTTATTTTAAACCTTTATAAATGAATTAAGACAAGGAATGGTCTCTAATTATAAGTCCTAACAAATTATCTATGTTGAAGATGAAAGCTGAGCAGCCATCAGGTTAGGAACCTTGTGTTTCTACACAGGACATTCTCAGCTACAGTCTCGTTAGTTGCTGAGTCCAGGGGCATAACATGCAAAACGTGTGAAGTAGATATCCTAACAGAGATGCAGCTAGGAATATAAGAAGTGTGAAGGATCCACAGTGAAGTGTTCATGGGAAGCTAAAGAAAACTGTCTGTCTAGATGAACTTCACCTGATTATGTCTCTTGAAGTATGGTTGAAAGACAGAGGCAGAGCTTTGCAGCAAAACTCTGGAGGACAGCTTCCGTTCAGGACAGAGATGAAGAGATGAACACCAAGACAGGAACTTGAGACTTCCTAGTTACAGATATTAATGTACATATTGGGGAAGAGGGGATGAATAAGACTTAGATAGTCCCCAACAATACATTCCTATTTAATTTATCAGCAAATAAGTATGGGAAAGTTGGAAGAAGAACTAAGAAAGTTTTATTAGAATTTTACATCAATCACAGAGAAATTACATATTAATGACAATCATTTCTATCTAAAATTGCTTCCGTAGAACTTGGGCAGAAGATTGTCAGTCACCAATCTGTTGTGGTCCGCAGGTGTTGGTGTGTTCAAGAGCCCAAATACTGGCTGGAAGTCAGACCTGAGTTAGTCTGAGATTACCTACCTGCATCATTTGAGAAATTTCCTTTATTCTCATTCAGTAAAATTATTCAAGAAATTCACCTAATCAATTAAAGCTTTGGTTAAAAAAAAAGCTATCTGGGGGCTGGAGAGGTGGTTCAGGGGTTAAGCCTCTGCCTTGCAGGCAGAAGGTCCTGAGTTCGGATCCTAGACCACACCTATAGATGCTGGGCAGAAGCAGGGGCGGCCTGTGCTTCTGGTCCTGGTAGGGCGGAGCCTGTGAATCCCGGGGCAGAGTAAACAAGGAGGAGGTGGAGGCGTCCATGGTGGTTCCAGAACTCGTCCGTGATTCTACACACACACACACATATACACGCACACACACGCATACACGCACAATTTGAATAAATAATAAAATAATAATACATTTTAAAAAAAAGTATTATTTCCATTTCTATCATAAAATTTTAGAGAATACTATATGGTCTGAGAATTGCTAAGTTACAAGTATTCATAGTATCAACTAAATTCATCTTATCATTGGATAAAAAAAAAGAAATTCCCAATAGTTACACAGCTGTAAAGCATACTTGGCAGCTCTCAGAAGTACCAAGCTATGAGACTTCTGCAGTCGTGGCAGAACAGAAAGGCTGTAGGACTTTACAGGATTCCTGCCTTAGGGTAAACTGAAGAGAGGAATGTGGCCTAGAAGAAGGAAAGTCTGATTTCTCTGACATCTAAAGACTTCCAGCCAGTATTTAGGCTCTTGAACACACCAACACCTGTGGACCACAACAGATTGGTGACTGACAATCTTCTGCCCAAGTTCTACGGAAGCAATTTTAGATAGAAATGATTGTCATTAATATGTAATTTCCTTGTGATTGATGTAAAATTCTAACAAAATATACAACCTCAAATTGCAAAGCCAGATCTAGTTTTAAATATTATCTAAAATTATCAGTAAAAATAAATGCAAATCAGACAACTAATATGTTCTTCTAAACCACAGAATAAGGACTAATAATAAAATAACATATTAAAGAATATTGTATGTTATTAAATTATGATTATTATATGATTTCAAAAACAAATTGAGACAAAACACATACATAAGAAAGAAAATGAAATTTATTTTTTCTCAAAATGAACTCATATCCTTAAGTTTGAATTTGAACCAAATAGTTGGAGACTTCAAATGGGAATAACTGAATTTTGCCTTTTAAGTCATAAACAACACCCAAACTAAATTACAAATGAGTGAAACACTAATATATTACAAAATAAATAATGTAAATTTACATAAAAATGTGAGATATTATTTGCAATACTACCACAGAATAATAAACCTTAGTTCAGGCAAAAAATAAAGCAATATGGGTTTTAAAATTACAATTTGTCTTCAAAAGTCCACTTTTTATATCGGAATTGGAGAAAGGGTTTGTGGTTTTTTATGACTGATAACAATTCTTTAAACTCAGTATCATGACAACTTAATTAACTTATGAAAGATGTGACCAAACATTTCCACAATAAGAAATGCAAAAGCCAAAAGATTGCATGAACAAAATGCTATCATTTTTAGTCATAAGAAAAATTCAACTTAAAATTCCATTAAGACCTTAAGTTGCCTGCAAGAAAAATAAAGAACTATGACAATATCAGATGTTCAGATGACATAAATCAACTGGGTTTGTCATATACAATTACTGACTTTTTGCTGCTGCTTAAAATAAAGCGTGTTTTTACCTTATTTAAGGATCATATTGTTTCATTTTACTCAAAGCAAATGAAACACACAAATACTTAAAGGATGCAGAAGAGTGATGCCAGCCAGATGGCTCAATAAATAAAGATTTGTTGTACAGAGCCAAAGGACCTGGTTCAATGCCTGGAGCTCACATGGTGGAAGGTGAGAACCAGTTCCCGACAGTTGTCCTCTGACCTTCATATGTGCACTGTGACTTGTTACTTGTTTTCATTCTCTCTCTCTCTCTTTCTCTCTCTCTCTCTCTGTATGTGTGTGTTATGCCCATTTAATGAATAATGGATCGATTGTCATTTACATGTAATAAATGGCATAATCAGAAATTCCTGAAAAACTAACCATAAATGCAGCAACATCAATTAATCCATTAATATCAATTAATATCAATATCTAAAATCTACTGAATAAACTTGAATGCATACCATATTTTTCATTCACATAGGATTTAGAAATTTCAGAGTGTGCCATTGCTACAGAAACAAGTACATAATTATGTACATGGAATCAACCTAAATGTCCAACATTTGACGAGTGGATAAGGAAACTGTGGTACATCTATACAATGGAGTACTACTCAGCCATCAAAAATGATGAATTACTGGAATTTGCTGGGAAATGGATGTCATTAGAAAGAATTATATTAAGTGAAGTATCCCAAACCCAGAAAATTAAGCGCCGTATGTACTCCCTAATAGGTGGCTCCTAGTACCAAACTCACCCAGCCCACATTGAGACACTCAAAAGTAAACCTATGAAACACAGTAATTGCAAGGATTATGAACAAGAGAGATGGGTTAGGAGGGCCACGCCAGAAACAAGGAGAGAGGAGACCATGTTACAGCAGAGAAAATAGGCCTCCATCAAGGTCTGCAAGTAAGTAATGAGAAACCTGGTTAAGTTCACAGACGTTCTTTCCTGATCTCACCAGAAGGGGAGGGCATATAGTCTAGCAGATAAAAAGTAATCATTTTGCAAATGGGTGATGGACCCCTCCCTCAGGGAGGTTTCCTACTCTTATTACATCTACCCTTGAATGTGCTATTACAACAAGACTCCAGTTTAACAGCTTTTTGTCTCTGGCCGGGGGTGACATACAGTGCCCAGCAGAATGGAGTGAAGGGAATTGCAGGAGTAGCAAAACTGCAAGAGAAAATCAACAAACCACAATCCAGAACTTCAGAGACTATGTCAATCACATAAAACTAGGCCAGCCTAATCTCTCCCCATCCTGGAGCTCAGGGACATTTGCGGAAGAGGGGGCGGTAAGATTGTAAGAGCAAAAGGAAGGGAGGAGCAACGATCTGCAAGATTCTCAACAATAGTTGGGGCCAAAGCAATCGTAATGGGACTTTGCATGCCCTGCGCAATGTCCAGCGCGCACTGTTGACTTCATAAAGTCTAGCATCTGTTAAGGGCACCGAGACCCCTGGAGGCAAGGGATTGACAGCCATAGTAGTGATCTTATGCTTAAGGGGAACAAGAGAAAGGGCTTATGGAAATGCCACTGGGTCCTTATATGTCATCGGAGAGGAGGACCCAATGAAGAGTTAGGCGTATACAATAAAGGACTCTCTGGGAATTGGGGGGGAGGCACTGGGGGAAGGGGAGGGGGAGGAGGGGGGAGGGAGGGAACTGGTAAAAAATTTTAAAATGTATAATTAAATTTTTTAATAAAAAAAAAAGAAAAAAAAAAGAAACATACATAATCATCTGCTTTATTACAGCAGTAAATTATGGGTTTATACACTAGTTAGTGCTGAAAGAATAAAGTATTTGCACAGATATTATACTACAGTATAGAAAGTCACTTAACTTTAAAAAGCGTCGGGGAGTTGGTTCAGTGGTTAAAGACTAACCTTTGCAAGCAGGACCTGAGTTCAGATACCCAGATTCCATGTAAAAATCCTGGCAAAATGCAGTATCAGCCCAATGATATTCCAAACCCTAGTGGGCAGAGTCCAGAAATCCTCAAGCAAGGCAACTAGTCAAACCAGTACTAATGATGTACTCTGGAGACAAAAGTCTAGAGCAGTCATATAACTCCCTTGGGCCACTACAATCACACACACTCAAGTGTACACAACTTCATACAGTTTTACATCTATTTGCACCCACCCACATGTAAACACACACATTTAAATATAGATTTAAAAAACATTAAAAACTAGGAGTCTTTTCTCATTTCTGTTCTTTGATTTGAGAGTGTCATATACTTGTCAAAAACCCAAAATATATTGGCTATAAGTTGAACATATACAAGAGTTCCAGTAAGTTATGACTCAGATTTTTATGCTGTCTTTTCAAATCCACAACTGTATTTTCTGCTGGTCATTGCATTTTGTTTCTCAAAAGAATTTTGAACCATATATAGGAGTCTAGTGCTGGCCTTCTTTGATGTAAAATGCATTATCTTTTCAAAACCAATTCTGTGAAAGTTGGTAAAAGAATACACAAGGCATCCCATAAGTCCAACAAGTCTTGTTGCCGGTAACACTCTGGACAGGAAAATTAAATCCATTCTCCCAACACTTGTCTATTCCAGTGAAACTATGCTGCTATCTCTCAGTAATGGAAAGACACAGGGTAATCAACCTGACACCAGATGGAGAGTCGTTTTCCCAAAGAGAATCATGTAAGGGACACAGTGCTCCTTTCTGCTGTGAAATTATAACATTTTACTGTGCTGAGAAGCAGAAAAGTCATAGAATTGAACCATTCTCTTGAGTTTAGGCATTCCTTCTGTCTTATTCCAACTCTACTTAATAGATGGGACATTTAAGCAAGTTCTTGATATCTGGAGCTGATGGTACTTACAGGCATTCAGAGAAGATCATGCATAATGCTTGTCAGCACTTTGATTATCAGGTACACAGAAAATAATCTTGGCACATTTCAAAAATTCTAGCTGCAAAATTCTTTTTCAGATGAGTTATTCTTTTATCAGATATGTCCAAATCTTAGTCATTTTGAGCCAAAGTTCTGCTGATAAAATTGTTAGGTCAGATTCATGACAGAGGGAAGACCTAAACCCCAATCATATTCATTTACCCCAGGTGGACAAATGGCAGTGGCATTAATGTTTTGTCCTCAATGAATTTTACCCTGACTACTTTATTAGAGAGAGATTTTTGATTGTGAATTCAATATGATTTAAAACAACTTATTAACAGAGGAAAAAAACAGAGGTAAGCATTAAAATGAAGGCAAAATTATACTTAAGATATCATCATAATCCATATTTACTCCCTAATTCTCCACGAGAAATGCTGAAAACCTAAATTTAATCACTATGAATAACTAAATAATCTCTACTTAAATTAATTGATCCAGTTACATAATAAAATATCATATGTATAACATTTAAATATTAAAAGAAATCTTCAAAATAAGTTTACCAAAAACAAACAAATCAGTATTTAGCAATGTATTCAATGGGGTTATGTTGTTCAAAATGTTCTTCTTTTTTGGCACATAATAAAACTGCTCTATGTGCACCTCTGAAATTAGGTAGACATGTAATTAATTTGGGTCAATGACTGAGGACATATGTCAAAAGAGTTACTGTCGAAACAGAATACTTTTAATTTCTGAAGGACCAATATTGTGACATCTTAATGAGTTTTGATATCTCAGAGAGGAGGACATGCATTTTCTGGTGCAATGTCAGGAAACCTCTCTCTGGGAAAGCACATGGCAGAAACCTCTGCCTTGGGGCTGCATCTTCTCAAGTCACAGTGGGAAACAGGAAAACAGTTCAAGAGGATTTCCCTACAGTGATGAAACTGCTCTTCTTTATGCTGGCTAATAGCCATGAATGTTTCATTGCTTCTGAATGTCTGAAATTAAACTTTTGTCATGCAAGAACTTACCTTTTAAAATTTGTTTTAACTTTATATGATTTAAATTTGCATACAAGTCGTTACATGTGCTCAGATTGGGCAATATTTGTAAGCACTGATAACATAAATTGAGTGGCTCAAGCCACTTGCCGCTTCCTTCTTTTCAAGGAGTAGAAGTGTTTACTGTGCTGATTCATCGCCCCCTTGACTCTTATTTTCTATTTTTGGAAGCAAAATATTGGCAGCACATACAGTTCAGGAGCTACATGTTATCGTGTTTTATTTAAAATGCGCTGATGGTGTTTTATATGCTCTTTTGTGTTATGGTGTATTTATGAAAGCATGCAAATGTCTGTTGCAACTCTTATCCAGTGGTACAATCTGTCTGCTTTCCCAATTGACTCTGTGGAAAAGCACGATACATTACATCTACAACAATGATCTTGGTAAACACAATGCAATCAAAGCGTAAGAAGAGTTTGTACAGTAGGATCTGTTCTTTTACCAGAGTTTATCATTTTAGAGTTCATAAATAGAAAGCAGGTTCACTGTGCACTATTTACTACCCCATATGAGCCTGGTGAGACTAAGTATCTACAAGCACAAATTATAGCTAGCAGGCTTATTGCTTTCAGAGAGGAGTCAAGGGACCCAGATAACTACCATTCATTCCAAACAAGTCCTTGAACACTCAGGAAAGTTGCCCAGGATGGATCAAATCACATCTGCACGTGTTCAATATGTACACAACTCAGAATCCCAGAAATCAACACTAGATGCTTTTTTACATCCACAGGAAATGTGACTGCTGTGTAGTTAAAGCAATGAAAAGAAAGGAAAAAATCCTTGTGTCTACAGGGTGCTGGAACAGTTCCCAAATTATTCTGGCCAACCTTCTTTTACATTAAGACATTGCATTCTTGACATGTTCAACCCTTCTTGAGAGCTACAGGTGAGAAAGGAGGGAGAGGTGATGAGCCCAAGGACGCCTACAACACTTCTGTATCCAAAGACTTGTTCAACCTCTCCAAGCCAGTTTAGTGTAAGCTCAAAGACCACATGGATTAAGACATCGGTTAGATGTCTTATAAACTCACAACTCTTCCAGTGTTGGGTAAAACAACACTATACAACAACTGCACAAGAAAAGTTGAGTTGTTTCAGAACTGTCTCAATGACCATCCGGATAAACTGGAAAGCCATGACAAAAAATAAATAAGTTAATGATCACTGTTTAGGCTTCTGAGTTTTTGGAAGATCTGTTATAAAGCAAAAGTAACTGATACTAATTTTTTATTATATCTTTGACTTTAAAATTGAGAATTTCAGACACTTGTAAATAAAAGTAGCTCAAGTCTTTTTGAGATTAACTAGTTTCATTGCTATGTCCAACAGCAAGACTTCAACACAGAGGGTAAATTCAACTCTTCTGGATTTTGAACCAATAACAAAGCAGAGCAAGTGAGGAGAGTGTTGCAGTCAGCTTGCACAGCTGCTGATAAGTGACCATCAAATGGCTTAAGGTAAAAAGGGGTTTATTTTCTTAATGATAGTTTGGTCACAGTCTATAGTCCAGCTTGATTAGAGAGCATGCATCAACACCAGAGCCAAGGGAACTGGCCACACCATCTCTACATAATGGCTGAAAGAGGGACAATCCTTACTTTCCAGATGCCGACTCTCACAACCAGCTGTCTGTATTTTATTCCAGAGCCTAGTCCCACCCACCATGGGCTGGGTCATCCCCATCATCTACACAATCACCTGCAGGTTTGCTCTGGGCCTAACTCAACCACTAATTCTCCACAAATGTGCCCAGAGCTCAAACTTTCGACCATCAAGTTGACACCTGTGCCTAACTATGACAGAGACCAAATTATGGGTGATAAATTTGATGATTTGAATATCTCTTCACAAAAAATATATATATTAAGATATCTTGTCTATTGTGAAATATAAAGAGATGAGGTCCAGTGGAATTTTTTAACAATGGATTAGTAAAAGGCAAAAGATTTATGATCTTTCTTCATCTTGTCTGGTCACTTAGAGCTATGCAGGAAGTCTTTGTATTAATCTCAATACAGTTAATAAATGAAAGAAAAATGTGAACTGGGTTATGAGAGCCTTCTCCTGGTGGATAGACTATTCTCCCTTTAATCGATGGATATAAAAATGGACTATCTCAGGATTGTACTGCAAAAGTGAGGTTTATCTACATTATCTGTATTCCTAGATTTGATGTCATGCCTCTCCTTTGGTTCTTAAGTAGAGTCTCCACCAACTAACAATTCATTACCAAAACAAAGCTCTTTGATCCTTAATGTTCATCTACAAAATTCTGAGTTTATTTTTTTAATAAATTTATTCATACACTGCCATCCATGATTAGCAAAGTAAAATAGACTAAGATGCAGACACTTGAGGCTTTGGTCAGAATGAGAAAACAAAAGCCCTAACACCTTATATGATTATGATTTTGGACTTTCATATAGTTGGACATTAATTCATTGGGGTATTTTTATCATAAATTGTAGTTAGTTGTATAATCTGCAAAGAAATGGAAAGTAATATTTCAAGTGTTTCAAGTGACACATATCAGCATTTACTTACTGTAGAATCATAATGTGAATGATCATACATGCCACTAACATGCTATGTTGGGCTTACTCAGGGAAGTTGAATAAATAGCATATTTTAACAATCCATCATAGAGTTATTTGGCATTATTACAATTGCTGTCCATCTCTCTGACAACTAATCTAAGTTGTCAACTTGACCTGTCATGGAATCAGCGCATAGACTACCTTTTGGATATACATATGAAGGATTTTTTTTGATGGGAAGACAGACCCTAAATATGGATGACATCATATTTTTCTGATTTGCTTTCAGTCTCCCTGACAAGTTAGATCTTCCCTATGTCTGCATGACTGCATCTGTTCTTTCATGGTATTAAGATCCAGTTCTTCAGACTCACAAGCTGATTTTCCAAGAATCCAAGCAGCTACCCACAGTCATTGATGGTTTACTTAGACTATAATGAGAAAGACACACACACACACACACAGACACACACACAAACACACACACACACATATATATGTCCAGATGTAAGAAACATAACAGAAATGCTTTCTTTTTCTTTTTATTATTATTATTATTATTATTATTTATTCAATTGTGCTTGTGTATGCGTGTTTGTATGTATGTGTATGTGTGTGTGTGTAGAACCACGGGCGAACTCTGGAACCACCATGGACCACCTCTGCCTCCTCCTTGTTTACTCTGCCCCGAGATTCACGGACTCTGCCCTACTAGGACCAGAAATGCAGGCTGCCCCCACTTCCACTCGGTGTCTATATGTGGGGTCTAAGATCTGAACTTAGGACCTTCCACCTGCAAGGCAGAGGCTTAACCCCTGAGCCACCTCTCCAGCCCCCAGAAATGCTTTCTTTTACAAAAATAGAAAAGGAATACTTCATTTTAAAAACAACACCATTTGCCATGAAGCCACCTCCCCCCCATGGGTAAACAGGTTCTGAATATACATATGTCGTATTAGAAAGTTGTTTGTCTTATACATGGTAATTCATGCTTCCTGAAAGGTCCTACAACAATCGTAATGATTTCATGTTTGCATGCCATTCTAACTTTGAATCAGTTAACCACATTACAATGGCAGGCCAAATTCTAATTATAGTAGGGAAAGGGTCCTTGTATTAGGAAAAAAGCTCAGTGGATTTGTGCACCAAGTGTGCTTTCTTGTCTATATATCTGTAGACACTTCTTACACATATTATCTTACACATATACTTTGGAGAGTATGGTCATGCTTGAGACCCCAGAATCATTTCTAACACAAAGAAATCTTATAATATAATCTCTATTTCATAAGAATCTTGCAGGAATTAAATCTGTCATCCACCATAGATAACAAAAGCAAACCAGAAACAATGCTGATGACATAAAGACATATTGCTATTCTAGACTGTCTCTACTATCACTGAATATGAGAATGATCTGATTAGGAAAAGTTTATGATGGAAATCATACTAGTGTACAAGTGGAATTAAAGACTTGTCACTAAAATTTATTTCACCTACTGTTTAGATAGCATCATATTACATTTAGTTTTAAAACTTTCATTTTGTATCTAATTATCCTGTTCCCTCTTTGTAACATACTTTGTATATTCTATCAGTCATTTTCACTAATACAAAACAAATCATACATACACACACACACACATACACATGTACACACATGCCTTGTGCTACATAGAGAATTAGTTCTTCATAGTACCTTTATACTCACAATAACTGAGGTTCTACAATCAGGTGATGACATCATTTGGAAATCAAAGTCTCTTCAATTACTATGGCAGGTCAAGAGAGAGCAAAGTCAAACACCAGCGGTGTCAAATCCACCTTTCAAACTCCACAGATGATTTCCACTCACACTTCATCTGCCCAAGTAGTCGCATGGCCATAACTAACTTCAAAGCTGTGGGGAAAGTTCACAAAATCATCCTCAAAGCCTTCTTTCCTTAAAAGACCTCTTTGCTCCCAGTTGCCTGAAATTTACTGCATCTTCAAAGTGTTCAGTTGTCACTGATGGGAGGGAAGGGAGTCTGTGGAAATAAGATAAAGTAGTGACTTCTTTGCTGCTTCCCGTGGCTGGTGACATGCTCAACCCAGGCCGTCTCTCATCCTTGCTGAGAGCATCTGCCAGTCCACTTCTACAGAGGATATTGGAATCTACACAAGCATGATTATGCGCAAAATGTGGTCTTTAGACTTTCTGAGTGTGGGACATTTTTCAGCTTGGAATTTTCTTAATGTGAAGTACATACACTTGTCTGTACCACTTCTGGTGACTTGGGAGAAAAGTAAGCTGTATTCCCTGCAGCCTACTGTCATCCCACAGTAGAGCTTTAGCAATATGGAGAGTGTCATGTTTGTTGGATGAGACAATTCTTCCTGACGCTTGCTCCCTGGTACTCAGGTCCACCCTTATTGTACCCTAGGTTTATATTTTTCACATTCCTTCTGTTTTGCCTGAGCTACTCTATATATATATATGCCATTGGATTTGGTTGCATATGAAACTCCAAAAGAAATTCTTTTTCTTTCTGTTAGAAACTACCCAGCTGGAAATGTTCCCTGTCAATAAACACACCAATCAACCCAACAAATTAACAAGTAAAACAAAACTTTATCTGTGCCATAAGGGTGTATCTGTCTATATGTCTGTCTGTCTGTCAAATGGAAGTCAGTTTGTCTTCCTGTCCATGTATTTGAAATTGTATACATGAATATATGGAATCTACTGCACTTTCACATCCATCACCTGATCTTATTCCCCTTCCCACTCCCATGGCAAATATGCTTTTTTCCCAATCACATTCTTCCATGGTGCCTCGCATATGTGAATCCTCGAGTTTCACCTGTGCTGCCCTGAATAAACTGTACCTCAAACTTGTCAGAGTCTGAAAGATAAACCCTTTGTTGCCTTTGATAGCTTTGGAGGAGGTATAGTGCTTCTTAAGATCTTTCCTCTTGGAAATAGCACCCTGCACTTCACACTCTGGAAGACAGAGCCTGGGAAATGGCCAGAGCGAAGCTAAAAGAAGGTAGAAAGAATATAGGACGATTCCCAAAATCACCCTTGGCTTGCACAGGCACACACAGTGCCCTCCAATACAAACAGACATACACAAACACACATACACACAAATAAATGTCAAATAAATAACTCTTAAAGAACTCTAGGTTAACTTGACAATACTGTAAAAAGTTATTAGACTATTAATTTTTTCATTTAGTTTCAGTTTTACAAACTTGTGTGTCCCTTTATATTATGTGTGATAGTTTAAGGCACAAATATATGTATCCCTTTATATTATGTGTGATAGTTTAAGGCACAAATATATGTAATTTTGAGAAATGTCAAGATCATAAGAATTCTGTTTTGTCAGGTTTTCTGTGTAATGTTTAGTGCACAAATTTCACGTACTCAAACAATAAAACCATCACAGTAAAATAATCTTCAGATGTGAGGCTGAGTAATGGCATGCTTGCAGTGCAAGAGTGAGGGCCCGAGTTCTAATTCTTTGCACTCACTAAAAATCATGGAGCATAGGGGAAACACCTGTATTCTCAGCCCCAGAAGACAGAAACAGGGTATCCCTAGGTCAAGAAAGCTAGCTAGACTAGCCAAGCAGCAAGTTCTGAATTAAGTGGGAAACTCCACATCAGAAAATAACATGGAATCAAGGAAGATATCTAACATTAAACTTGGTCTCCACACTCATTTACTCGTACACACATATGAAGAAACATACGTACAAGATGCAGGTCACACATGAGCCTGAATCTAAATGAAATTCTGAAATGTATCAAATGCATACTATATGTGTCCATAATTTAACCAATATTGGGTTAATAAATACACTTTTGAAATAATAGAAAAGTATTTAGTTATAATTTTTATTAAGTTAAACAAGGTCAACATATATTTTAAGAACCAAAAAAAAGTTACTGAAAACAGTAAAATTTTGGATAAGAGGGATGGATAAGGAAATGAGAAAGGGGAGAAGGAAAGGGAACAGCAGAAAGAGGAAAAAAGAAAGTGAGCAGGAAAGAAAGTAACCCAGAAAGAGGGGAAAAAACGTACTTCAATATTCTGATACAGAGACGAGATCTATTGCTCTCAGTCTCCCAAAGAGGTTTAGGAATGTAAATCTACCTTCTCTACATGGTGTTAGAGGAAAGAAAGTGATCAGCAAAATTTAATTGTAGAAAGGCAATAGAGCTTAGAAACAGACATTCATCGTGCCCTAATTATCTATGAACATGTAAGGAAATAAAGAGTTGAGTGGGAAGTCTTTGAACGTCTATAAACTAGGGAGCATTTGATTTGCCAAAGAGACAGTTCTCATCTGGAATATGATTGCAATGCTTTCTGTTTTCACCACTAAATCTTGAAACCACCCCATGTTTCAAGTAACTGTAAAGCTGGGGTTTGGGCGACTGTAAATCAGATATGCAAGCATAGTCCTCACTCTACACTGTCAGTTAGATTTAAAAAGACTTGAAATGTTTTCCTCTCCTTTCCCACACAAATAGAAGACAGAAAACTTTAATACAGTCTCAATAGAGAAACAGAAAAAGATACATACATGACTTCTTACTTTCAACTCCTGCTTTTTCGTTCCTTGTCAGCATACACACACCCATACACAGAGAGATGCAAGCTCACAGATAGAGTGCTAAGTTTCTACATCCATCAGAGTATGGATACAAATTAAAATGGCTATTTGTGTTTAAGAAACTCCTATTTCTCAAAGCAAATGAATAATAGATCAAATAAATTTCCTAAAACTGGAATCACAAAGTATTATATTTTACAAATATAAATTTATACATATTCTTTCATAAATCTGCATCAGAGAAATCTAAAACCAAAATCTCAACAGAGCCATGCTCCCTTTGACATCTTGGACAGCATCTTCCATGCTTCTTGGGCCCCACATGTTAGCTGCTTATTGCTAGTACCTGTGGCTTACAGTTGCTCTGCTCTAAACTGATGATCATGTATGATTCATGGCTCATTTTGTCTTCCTTTTAGGCATGTGAGGTGTCTTTTAGGCAAGATCACCAGCAACTAGATGAAACACTCAAAGAACGCAAGGATGATTTACGTTGATTAATTCCTCTGCTGCAGTTCAAGATCCAAATAAGGGAATTCTCTTAGGTTCTGAGAGTTAGAGAATTAATATATGTTTGGGAACAAATAATTGTCTCAGGATAGTGTATCAAACTATCTCTGAAATGTAAGATCAGCAAGCAAAGTATTTCCATTTTAGTGGTCACCCAAAATGAATTCTAATTCACAGTACACATTTTCAAGACCTCTTTTCGGCTATTGTTGACATCATTGCTAAGATTTAAAATTCAGCATGATAATTAAAATACATGTTATAGTGAATCAATAATCCATATGCATTTGTTATTTTAATATCAATGTATATTATGGAATTTCACATATTCAGTTTCTTATTTTGTAGTTGTACAGCATGCAGTGTCTGCCCATAATATGTCTTTTCCAATTCTACCATGTTATATTGTGACTTTTTATTACTTGTGGATATTTATTTTCTTCCCAATTGTATCTTACTTTAAGGAAATGGCTTATATTCTCTGATACTAAAATAACTTTCTACACTTTACAGTTATTTCCTTATTTAAGACTCCAAGCTACTTGAGTTTGTGCTATCATTCATTTTCTGGGGTTCATGTATTTTCTCTCTCACCTTTGTCTGGAACAATGATCCTGAGCTTATTCTACAGCTCTAATCCTTCATTCTTCCATTGAATAAAAATCAAAACACAGGCTTCTCCTGATCCCTTGGGCTATCATGTCTCATTCTCCTTATGATAACAAAATTCATTAACACTTGTTTCTTGTGATATTTATTTATTATTTATTATCTATCTATCTATCTATCTATCTATCTATTTATTTATTTATTTATTTATTTATTTATTTATTTATTTATTTATTTATTTATTTATTTATTTATGTTTGTGTGTGTGTATGTGTGTGCATCAAAGGGCAGTGTGCACTCCTGTGAAGGACCAAAGGTGACTTTAGAAATCATCCTTGACTATTGCTACCTCTTTCATACTTTGCTCTGGGATTTCTCAGACTCCTACCACCAGGATGACACTTACAGGGTAAGGTTGATTTCCACCTGGCGTTTTTGACATGGGACTGGGATCTGAACTCAGGACCTTCTGTTTGTGAGAAGAGTCTTAACCCCTGAGACATCTTTCCAGGCTGTGATGATATTTATTTAAATTCTTCATTTTTCCAGGCTTCCTCAGTATACATATTTGACTTGAATTTTTTTTTTGAAGATGAAAGGCAAGGTTCAATTGATTGATGAGAGAAAAATAAATGAAAAAGTAGATATTCAGGGAGGCCACAGGGACAGGGGAGCCCAAAAGAATATTTTCTAATGCTATCTTCCTTGGGAACTGATCATCTTCCCTACAGTCCTGTGATAGTTAAGCCTGGGTGTCAACTTGACACATAGGGTATTAACTAAGCTGGGCTGAGACCACCTCTGGAAAAGGATCAACTGAGACTACTTGAAAGGATAGTACACACCCTAGATCCTATCAGAACTCCAAAGCTCTCAAAGGATTCTCCCAATACTGCATCATACAAAAAGGAGCCACCAAGGAGAACAGATCTCTTCTTGCAGCTGTGCTAGGAATCGTTCTTCCTTCTGGCCGCTCGGTTCCTTCGACCTTCCACTAGACTAAGACTCTAGGAGTTCTCCAGCCTTCAGCCATCACTTACTTGACTACCGAACTGAACAGCTAGCTGTTGGCAGCCATCGTTGGAACTACCTCGGCTACTGACAGCCTTCGCTGGACTACCTCGGCCATATCTGTAAGCCAACTCAATAAATTTCCTATATATATATATATTTGTTCTGTGAATTCTGTGACTCTAGAGAACCCTAACTAATACAAGTCCAAATCTACACTCTCACTTAAGCTGAGTGCTCTCACTTAAATATATCTATCTATTTTCGTGATCTTTAAAAACAATACACAGATCATGTAATACTCTTAAAAAGTGCAAATCATTACATTTATTTCATGTTAAAAGAAAATCCTGCTGCTGTGAGACAATGCTCAGTGAAGAAAGGAGATTTGCCTTACAATTCCAGAAGGAAGATACAGTCCATGATGGTGGAAAACATACAGCAGGCTGCATATGTTAGAGGAAGCTTAAGTCACTGCAGACATCACAGAGATTGAGAGAGCTGAAGGTGCAAACTGCTACAACAGTTTCAGTTCTTTCAGAACCAGGGCGGGCTCAACCAACCCCAACACCCACCCCCTGTGACGTGTCTTCCTTCATTAAGGCACAACCTCTAAAGTAACCATAACCTTCCCAAACATCAACTAAGGTTTCAAACATATGAGCCTGGCGGAGGGAGGCAATTATATTCAAATCATGACATTTTTACCCCCACAAGCTCCTGGTCATTTTATAATTCAACTATACTCAATCTGACTTTAAAAGTCCATTAACAGTCTATAGACTACATTAGTAGTCCCAACACAGTCCAAAAATCCAAAGTCCTAAGCCCCTATAAAATCAAAAGACAAGTTACATACTTCCAATGTACAATGGCACAGAATAAACATTCCCATTTCAAAGGGAGACATGGGGGCATATCTAGGAATAATTGATCCATTAGGAGACTGAAAACTAGCAAGACAAATTCCAAATCCTATAGCTCCAAGTTCAAAATATGAATCTTTGTTTGCAATCATGCAGTTTCAAAGAGCTTCGGTTCAACTCCTTTCGCATAGCCATCTATATAACATGCCTCACATTACCTCTAGACTGTTATTGGGGCACCCAGCTCAACCAATTCCACTGTAGTTTGTCCTGTTTTGTTTCTTTGGGCTTTTTGGAAACCCTCCAAACATCTTTGACACCTCCTGCTTTAGAATAATTACTGCTAATTCCCAACCCATACATTCAGGTATATTGGGGATATATTTTGAGATAAATGGTTTTTTTTTTTTTTTAAAGATTTGTAATTACATTTTTTTTTATTATTATTATTTATTCAACTGTGTGTATGTGCGCGCGCGTGTCTGTGTGTGTGTGTATGTGTGTGTAGAACCACGGACGAATTCGCGAACCATCATGGACGCCTCCACCTCCTTCTGCCCCGGGATTCACAGGCTCCGCCCTACCAGGACCAGAAGCGCAGGCCGCCCCAGCTTCCGTCTGGCGTCTATACGTGGGATCTGGGATCCGAACTCGGGACCTTCCGCCTGCAAGGCGGAGGCTTAACCCCTGAGCCACCTCTCCAGCCCCGAGATAAATGGTTTTTATGGAGGAGAAGTTCATGCTAATTTTCAGAAGATGTGTGTGCAGTTTGACACAGGTGGGAAGTTCTATGATTTTAGGTACTGCTAGAAGAGATGTGTGGTTATAGCATGAGCTAACTTTGTTTCTAAATTGCTAAACTATCCACTGTGTTTGACAGTCTCAGTTTGACAATCTGGTTAGACAATTATTAGCACTAGGTTCTCCCATAGGATCTAGAGGCCCATAGTTACAAGCCTTTGTGTATGCTTTGACCGTGTATCAAGCATAAGCTGTCTCTTGTGGAGAGGGTCTTGGGCCTACTTCAATCCAATGTGCAAATAGTTGGTTACCTCCATATTGTTATGTCACTATTTAACAGTGTTCATATCTTGCTTGGCAGGTCACTATTGTGTGGTGCTAGTTTCCTACCTGGGTGAGACTTGGCGAATGTTCTCCTAACGAGGACTGTGCAGTACCTTTTAGTACTATGAAAGTTCCAGGGAGAAAATATCTAGCTCAATACAAGCTTTATTTTTCTATCCTGTAGACTTGCTGTGTATTGTCATCAATAGGATTTTACTATCCTAGAACAATAATAGTCACTTGTTTGGGTGACTTTGGGGCCTCTGTGACCAACAACTCTTAAGGACACATGCTAAACCTCATCTTTGCTAAAAAGCTATCTATTTAGGAAACAACACTATCCATCCATCCAAAGTACCTCAATTCTTACTCATTTTACTTTCTCTTTTCTCTTTTTTTAGTTTAACATATAAAGTCATAGATTTTTGGAATTTTCATGTGATATCATCATATTTCATAACCCTTCTCCTCAACTACTCCTCCATGCTTCTAACATAAATACCATAAATACCACTTTCTGAGATTTTAACACCTTCTTTATTCCATCAGTTGTGTAAGTGGTGATCCTGTGATGAACATTCTACAAGTCAGATGCCACCTCTGACCACATAAAAGGTACATACTCATTATGATGATGGCCATCAAGGTATGTACTCATTGTGATTCTCTGCCTTGAGAGATAAAACAGTTCTGCCTTGGTTTGTTGACCTAATCACTTATATAAATTAGCATGAAAACACTGCTTTAATGAGGAATATCATCTTATCACATGATTAAGGGTAAAATATCAGGATGGTCCCAGTGGACAGGTATTTTCAGACACATCAAAGTCATTTGCATGTCTTATCACACATCATAGAGGTCATAAAACTCCTCCCAAGCACGGCTTTGGTTTTGTAGGTCATTGTTTGGATTCTGCTGCAGTTGCTTTTCTTTTATCACTGGGAGACAATGTGTACTCTCACCCAACCAGCTTAAGGGACAAAGGGAGATTTATTTGACTTATAACTCCAGAGGGGAGATGGTCCATTATGATTATAATTACAGAGCAGAAAGCATGACTGAAGGCAGATGCAGGAGGTCAGTTCACATCACTAAAGTCATCAGGAAGTCAGAACGAGAACAATCACTGAGAGGAAGCAAGGCTGTACTGTAAAACTTCAAGGGTGGCTTCCTGCGACATACTTCCTACCATCAAGGATTCATCTCCTAAAGATGCTAAAACATTCTAAAACAGCACTAGTTTACGGTTAAAACACATGAACCATGAACCAGTGTACAGAGCGGAGATGTGAAGGGAAGATGAGACTTACATTGAAACTGTGACATCAGCCTCCTATCACCCATCTCAGAAGCCATGAACCTGCTTCTTCAAATCTCATATTTGCTGCTATTGGTTGTCGCAGTACTTTCTCCTGCTGTGAGACAACATTGGTATAACTAGCTAAAGGGAGAAGGAGAATTATTTCACTTACAGTTCCAGAGGGGAGATGTATTCCATTAAGGTGGGAATCCATTATCGGAAAGCAAGATCAATAGCAGACGCTGGAGACAGCTCTGTTGACTGCAGCCATCATGAAGGCAGAGAGCAAGAGGCAATCTACAAGAGGAGACTGATGGGATAAGCATGGCAGGGATCTCCAACCATAAGGCTCACCCTCTGTAATGTGCCTTTCTCCTGTAAGGCTCCATCTCCTAGAAATACCATGACTTCCCAAACGTTAACATCAGCTAAGGATTCAAACACATGAGACTCTGGGGACAACTCACATTCAAACTATAATACTGGTCCTCTTTGGATGCCATTTGGGCGACATGCCTTTCAACAGGGAGAGATGTGTATTCATCCCAGAGACAGATCCATTATACAATGGATCCACCCTTACAATAGATCCATTATAATACCAAAATTCAACTTTCCGTATTAATGAGGTTTTTGGAGCTTCTCACATGAACAAGCATGCCACTGAAAAGTCCACCACAGAATACAGAATAATCATCTTCACACTCTTCTCTCTGAAAAAGGGCCATACACATGTGGATCACAGCTATTCACTTTAGAGAGTCTCCAAATCCCAGCAGGGATATGGTTTAGTTCACATGCGTCTGAAGTTGTTTTCCTGGTCTACAGAAAAGTTCAAATACCTTTGTTATGACAAAATATATTAAAAACCAATGGCTGTAACTGCTTCTCATCTATACAGCCATACGTTCTTGGTTGCTGCATTAGTATCTCATATTATATTCTTGTAGCCTAGAAGTAGAACATCATTTCTTACTACATAACACAAGCCAGAAATCACCTAGAATACACATCTTGCTTTCTCAAGAACTGACTCTTGGAGGTAACGTTTGGTGGCTAAGTCAGTGACATCCTTCTTCTTAGCAAGAGTCAGGCATGCACAAAATCCAGTTTCTACATTGGATTTAATTACATTCCTGGCATATGCTCTCAAAGAACTGGTAAGTCAGAAGCCTTTCAGGGAGAGTTCAGTGAAGTCTCAGTCCATCTTACTCCTCTCATGTTTTCTTCAAGTAGGGACTACTGTGTCTACTGAAAACCCTTTTGGAAAAACAAAAAGCGATTCACAGACGCAGGCCTGTTTTTTTCTCCTCATTAATAATGTGCCTTGTGTCTCCTTGCCTTAGAGTGAGCCTACTGTTTTCACTCATTGTCTACAGATTTTATGACTATGAAAGAACTCAAATGAAAGCAACAAATACCCTGTATTTTGCTGCATTTGTTTAGCTTGTGATCCATCATTTGTCTCTTCAAGGATTTATTTTGTTTCCTTCACATTTATATTACACAGGCTATGTTCAGCTTTACTTTTCTTAGATATGATATACTAATATACACAATATACCAATACTCAGCTTAGTTAAAAAAATGATGAGTGGTAGTGATTGTCAAGGCTCACTATCACTTCCATCCCTACAGAACTATTCACTGCTGATAGATGCTGGGGTACAGCAGTCATTGCCTCCAGTGGTATAAACCTCTGGTGAGTCCACCATGCTCCTGTGGATTGCTCCACATTTAGGATGACATAAATCACTCTTGTTAGGTGCCATAAAACAAAATTAAATTGGAAGAAAATGATATGAAAGAAGGAGTGGGGAGTGAAGGTTAACAGAGGGTGGGGAGGTATATGTGATCAGAATATATTTCATATATTCTTAGGAGGAAAAATTTTTTTATTACATTTTTTATTATTGTTTCAGCTCATAACAAACTTAATAGGTACACCAGTTCCCTCTCTCCCTCCTCCTCCCCCCGAATCCCCTGCTCCTCCTCCCCTCACCCCTCTCTCCCCGTTCCCCCGTGCCTCCCGCCCCAATTCCCAGAGTCCTTTCTTGTGCATGCCTGACTCTCCTCTGGGTCCTCCTCTCAGATGACGTACAAGGACCCAGTGGCATTTCCCTTAACCCTTTCCTGTGTTCCCCTTAAGCATAGGAACACTACTGTGGCTGTCAATCCTTTGCCTCCAAGGATTCTGGTGCCTTTAGCAGATGCTAGACTTTGTGAGATCAATAGTGTGTTGGACATTGCGCAGGGCATGCAAAGTCCAATTATGATTGCTTCGGTCCTAACTTGTGTGGAGTATCTTGCAAATCATTGCTCCTCCCATCCTTTTGCTCTTATACTCTTACCGCCCCCTCTTCCGCAAATGTCCCTGAGCTTCAGGATGGGGAGAGATTAGGCTGGCCTAGTTCTAGGTGGTTGATATAGAGTCTCTGATGTTCTGGATAGTGCTTTGTTGATTTTCTTTTGCAGTTTTGTTGCTCCTGTAATGCCCTTCACTCCATCGTGATGGGCACTGTATGTCACCCCCTGGCCAGAGACAAAAAGCTGTTAAACTGGAGTCTTATTATAAGAGCACATTCAAGGGTAGATGTAATACTTATACCCAAAAGTGGAATCTCAGGGTCATATGGCATTTGGCAATGGGAGGGGTCGATCACCCATTTGCAAAATGGTTACTTTTTAATCTGCCGTACTATATGTCCTCCCCTTCTGGTGAGTTCATACCCCCTTAGTTGTAAATGATCAGGAACAAATGTCTGTGAACTTAACCAGGTGTCACATTACTTTCTTGCAGTCCTTGATGGAGGCCTATTTTCTCTACTGTAACATGGTCACTTCTCTCTTAGGAGGAAAAATTTAGCAAAACATAATTTTAAATGAATTATGATTCCTCAATGTTTAACTCATTTATAATAGTTGTTCAGTATGTCTGAAGTAACTAGCAATACACATTATTGAATCTGTGTTTAGATATATCTTAGGAGTCATAAACATAATACATATGACATTTTTCAGCAACAGCACAATAATAAACTGGCACTGACTTAAAAATCAAACTTGACACTTTTTACAAAAGAACAATGACCAGAACATAACTTACTTAAAAAAAATCAGAATTCCTTTCTTAATATCCCATTGACTTAGGATGCTTATCTGCTAAGAAGTGGTGCTGTGGAGAACAATTGTTAACATCATTAGTTAATAATATTAAAGCCAACTCATTTTTCAGTTTCTTTATGAGAGCATTTAATTGTACTATTGAATTTTATTGTAGGTTTTTCTTCAAGTATGTATTTAATCAGTATATCTAGATTTGTACACATTTGCATAGTTTATATGGAATGTGAATCCTTAATAAATATGGAGTGGGGAGAAGATAAAAATAAAAATTCTAAAAATTCCAGAAGTTACAAGATGAGAGTTTCTCTTACATTCTGGAATGGCTGTGTCAACACTGCATTCTAGAAACATCGTTATCAAGTTGTCAACTATTGATATTTGGGGCTGGATCATACTTTGTGTAGAAGACACCCTTATTGCTCCAGAAGCCTTTTTGAATTTGTGGACTCCTTTCCAATAAATGCTACTGGTCTCACGCCTCCATTTCAAAGTGTAATAACTAAGAATGTTTCCACACATTGCAAGATCTCCTGCAGGCCACATTATGCCTCCCTTTTCAGAATCCTTGCTCTAAGATGCAATCATTTATGATGTTTATTTTCATAAGATCATATTGTGATTCATTCATAAATTTAACTCCTACTTTCTTTAGATGCATCAACTCCCACTTCTATTTTCTCTCTTCCTTTTACAACATAATTATTTTTAATCATAGCACCATATTTTCAATTTATAAAGTATGTATGTCTTTCTGAATTCATTGCATACTGATCCCACAGTTATATTCCTTTCAACCCCATATTTTGTTTCTAAACATTTTTATGCAACATTCATCTTTGTTTATTGTTTTCTGTAATACATGTTTATTGTAAATGTCTTTTGAATCACCATTCACATAAAAGCTACTAACATAAAAAGATGGTGGGCATGGATAGATATTTCAGAAAGGGATATAAAATAAAGCCAAACCTTCATCTCTAATGCCTTACCATCTTTTGCCAAAAGAATTTGGTAATCTTGGGTGAGAAATTTGCATCTTAGAAATCAACAGGAAAAAAAATCATCAAATACAGGAGTAAATAAAATGAAATTTCTGTTGTTCAAATGATAAATCTCAATATAAAAGCCAAATCAGTTCTTTCCCCCCACTTTATCTAGTCTGAAAATCCTTTCAAAATGTTAAATTCTGGCGAAGGTCCATGGTAATTTCTGTACATTGTTCTAGTCACTGAGTCTTTGTTGTGAACACCACATGAAAGGCCAGTGTCTTTATGTTTAAAGGCAGACCTATCCTATTCTGTCTTACTACATACAAAGAATCCCATCTCTAGGAGAAGGTACTCACAGAATTTTGCCTTCTGGGCCATATCAAAGACAATAGTCCTCCAAGGAACAAAGAAAAATGCAAGAAGAGATGCAAATAATCAAAGCAAGTTGGATATACAGGGGAAGTTCAAGTCTCCAGCAGTGAAAACAAAAGGACTCCACCCCTAATACACACACCCAGATCCAGGCAACTTTTTATGCAGAAATGTAAAATAGGAGCTGGGGATCAGGCTGCAAGTTCAGGTGAAGAGCTGTGATTAGTGGGAAAGGAGATAAGGAAAGTGGGGATGTCTCTAGTGTCCAGCACAGGCTCAGACCACCTATCTGTGGATTGCTAAGTCAGCACCACTGACTTAGGTAGCCACCCATGGGCAGGTCAGCTGCACAACTCATACAACTTCCTGCAGGTTGAGGATTTTGAAATCATTTCAGATCATCTCTATATTCATGAATTGTTTGAAGGCACAGACTGCATCACAATACCTGGTTGCATGTGTAACAAGGAAAGCATTTAATTATATGAGAAGACTTATACTTCAATGTACTTACTAAGCTTTTAAAGTCTCTACTGTTGATCCTATTTGTAGTACAAGATCCACAGAGCATCTTGGGATCCCAACAAACTTCAGCTTCTTTTGGATTCACAGAATCGCTGTGATAGAATAACAGCAGTTGCCATGGAACACTCTGGATCACGTACCTTCGTCTTCATGTGCATCTGTGCCACTTGGCGTCCTTCAATGCCTAGGAAACAAAGTATTCAAGCTGAATCAAAAGAACATATCAGCCATTATGCAACTCTTCTCTTCTTGGCTACCAAGGCTAATCAATGCGGCCTTCATTAAAATAGAATAATGGGCTTTGTTTTTATATTTTTACAGATGAGCACTGCATCAATACTCCACAGAAATAGTGGTTTGTCTTTTTCATGGAAACAATCATTTACAAAAATTTAAAAGGGAAATAAAGAATTAATATTATTATGTGGTATATAGATAGGTTAATATTGTGTTTCAAGTGTCTGTTGCTTCCTAGTCTACTAAAAATTATTTCATGCATTTAATGCATTAAATACATTCAATATATTATTATGTTGTAGCATTCTATGAAATGACGGTCCTTGGTTAAAAAAAAACTGATGTGCAAATAGGAAAGTTCTCATCCCACTGGTAATAATTACTGGTAACCCCCATGCTAACCTTTATAAGTCTTGTATTTTTTATTTCCATGAAACCCTCCACAGCAATAGTCAACTATTGGCTAGGCCAGTCAGTGTAGTTTTTTGTCATTAACCACAGCGCTTATGTGAGCTAATGATTTTATGGCTATATTTTACATAGTAGACTATATTTCACTACCCTTTACTCTGTCTTCCAGTTCTTACATTCTTCCCTCTCCCTCTTTCCATAATATGATCTGAGTCTTAAAGGAGGAATATAAATGTACTGTTTAGGATTGAGCCTTCAACCATCCTCCTCCTCATCATCATCTTATGCAACTCTGGGTCTTTATGTTTACCTCAATTCACTGCAAAGCAATCTCTGATTAAGACTGACAGCAGGGCTTTGTTTTGCTTATGGGTATAAAAATAGATGCTTAGAAGGCAGTTTGTGGTGGTCACAGCAGTAGTGGGTTGTCTTTAGGACCTGAGACCTCTTAGTCTTTGATTTTTGGAAGAGTAAGTAAAAGGCATGAATTCCTTCTTGTGGAGTGCTCTTCAAATACAGTGAGAGAGTGGATGCTTACCCCTGTAACACCAGTGCCACTTTTGAAGCAGTGTAAATATCTTACCTGACAAGTTGGTATTGAATTCCTTAAGTTCACAGATAGATAAGATCGCTGATGCTTTACTCTTTGCAAAACACCAGACGGGTGGAAGCTTCCAGCTCAGTTCCAACTTAGATTTCTGGCTCTGAGAAATATTCATGTAATAGCTAACAAGTGAAGATGTCAACCAGGATGGTACCTGGAATAGAATTTTTATTTAAGGGAGTTAATTTAACCAGAATGTATAGAACTGACTATAAAAGCAAGAGGATGCAGATATGAGCAGCAATTATGGAGCTAAAATAACAGTCCTGGATAGAGGCTTCATCTGAAAGCATTGCTGCTGCGAAGAATGGAAGGATAACATGACTCGTGGTCTCCTGCTTGTGGACTGATAGGAACAGTTATATATCTAGTCTCTTAGATCGATCCATTTTACATATAACATAATAATATTTTATCTAGCTTTGCATAAGAATGAGAATTTGTATGTAGCTTAAATGCTTGCTACATATAAAAGTCACAGCAGGCCATGCACGGCTTTCCACAGCACATGTCTCACAGAAACGTACAGACTGAGTGAACGGGAACCTAGGAGGACTTCTGAGATCACTGGGATGCCAAAGTCCTGTGGAAAATTAAAGTTTTAAAAATTCCTCTGAATCTCATCAAGAAGCTCCAATACAGTAGTTTTATGGCATTTTCACACTCATGCGCATGCATGGGGTTCTGCAAAAGTCAGGACCTAACCGCTGTGCACGTGCGGATTCTGGAGATGGGCCAAGAAGGAAAATGTCAGCCTGAACATATGTCAGGTTTTGGACCTGACTGATCTGCAGAGATGCAGCTGCTTCTTCTGAAAACCAGGATCGCTTGTTCTGCTCTTGTGATTCTCTTTCCTCGTGTTTGCTTGGCCTCCAATCTCTGACTAAAGCTTGAACAAGATACTGTACAATTCCATGTAAAATAGGCCTACATCTTCTGTATGGGTGACATTAGCTTTAAGAAAATAAGTTGTCCATTTCCACAAGATTCTGCAGAGGTGAGGAAAGGGAGCTCGATTAAGTTACAGTAATATTTTTTAAAGTTTTTTTTAATTGTGCTGATATTTTGAAAGTTACTTCTTATGTGCTTAGTTCAGGTGAATAAAGACTCCATGGTCTTTAGTTGGATGATCTCAATGGATTTCTTTTTTAGTTTAATGAGTTTTGAAAATGTCAATTTATGAATTTGTGTGTTCTTGATATAAAAGTTTATATCTTTTCTTTCTCCATACTATGTGTTATTTTATATAATTAAATCATTTTGAGTTTATAATTCCATGGTATTTAGTATAATTTCTTCACTCAACATAGACTGGCAAATCTCTCCCCAAAATAATTTATACTTTTAAGTACATCATCAATTTTACAATGTCCATTTACAGCACAATTGATTTACTGTAAGAATTTGTGAAAGATAAATTTTACCTTTTATCTTCATTGTGAGAAATCAATTTTCTTCTTTTCAACTTGACCTTGACAAATTTTTATTTTATCTAATACAAGAGTTTCTAACTAATATCTCTGCACTGTTAACACAGATTTTCTTTGACTATTGGAAGGTTTGATAGTTTTTATATTTTAAGATTTTTAAGTGTAGTAAGCTAGTAATAATTTAATTAAATAATCACAAATTCATATAACCATCCAGATATATGTCTAGGCACATAAGTTCCTAATTGCATATGTAGTTTGTTGCAAATGTTTTCACTCAGAATTAAATAAACTAAAGGTTTGGTATATGCATGTACTTGTACCACTTTCCTACATTCTGGTGTTTATTTCCTTTAGCTGTTGTACTGCATGGAATTGAGCTACTCTCTAGAGAACACAGTATGTTTAGAGAGGGGAATTTTGGATAAACGACCATTCAAATGGCAAAGGAATGTGGTGATCTAAGAATAATAGCTAATCAATCAACTTAAGGCAAAAGTCAGGAAGGAACAGAAACATAAAATTGACCAATGAGGAAAAGGGAAATCATTTTTTTTTTGTGGAGATACAAAAGTGTCTCAAAGAAGGACCTGAACCTATGTCCCTGCTAAGTTTTCCCTTGGTTACCATTAGGTTGTCCCAGCACACTTCTGAAAGATTGTCCAGACTTCATTAAACAGGATACAAAAATACACAGGTGTACCTATGAATTTGGACAATCAGTACAAATTTTTTGTTCAAAGAACATTATTATTTGTTCTATGAATTTGTTTTTGGTTATTGAACAGTCAATCATGTACCTTGGAATAGATAAGAAAAAATACTTTATTTTCTAAAACAAACACTTTCTGAAATTTTATGAAAAAAGAAACATGAAAAAATAGGTACTCCAGAGTTTAGTTAAGGGGTATAATGAACAAACTAAATCCAAACTTCCAACAAATTAAGGTAAAAACACTGTCCACTAAAAAATTAAGCACAGGGATAAGAAAGTTGTTCAAAATGTGAAAAAGAGAAATATGATTGATTTTTTGAAGGTTATACTATATAAGAAGAGAAATGAGTGTAATAAGGTAAAACCATTGTAATAAAAAAGCACTAGTTTCATTAAACTCAGAAAACATCTCTTTCCCTGGAATCAAGGTGTTCATTACAGCATGTTAAACACCTCATTTGGCATATTTTAGAAATGAGAACTATGAAGCTTTACTTCATACAAGTTAAAACTGTGATGAAAGCATAACATTCTGAGAAGAAAGAAAGAACGAATGAAAGAAAGGAAGAGATGAAGGGAGGAAGGGAGGAAGGGAGGAAGGGAGGAAGGGAGGAAGGAGGAAGGGAGGAAGGAAGGAAGGAAGGAAGGAAGGAAGGAAGGAAGGAAGGAAGGAAGGAAGGAAGGAAGGAAGGACAGAGAGAGGGAGGAAGGGAGAGAAGGAGGGAGGGAGAGAGGGGGGAGGGAAGGAAGGAGAGAGGGAGGGAGGGAGGGGGAGGAAGGAAGGAAGGGAGACAGGGAGGGAGGGAAGGAGAGAGGAGAGGGAAGAGAGGAAGAAATCCTCTCCAGTCAATTTATTTTGTTCCTAAAGCTTAGACACTCAGGATTAAGAAGGAATAATAGAATATATTGAGAGATACCTATAGGCCTAAGGGTGAAAGACAGAATAAGACAAAAGAAATGCTGCTGCCCCATCTTCAATTATGTGATTTTGAGAAGATAGCTAAGAGTAGAAACGTGAAACAGAAGCGAGGTAAATGTCACAAAGCCATCGCAGGGCTTCCAAGGGACCATGCATGTACTGCTCTGACTCCAAAATGCCATCACTCATCAGATGTTTCAGTGACTATTGGCAGAAAAACAAATGTGGCTTTATATTGGGAAAATAAGCCCCAAATTAAAATGTTTTGGTATTAGAGTAATGACTTTGCTTGTATTCACCTGCTTTTAAAGCCTAGTATCTTTACATGCGTGACAACTCCTTTGGTAACATTCTGCTTTATGACATGGACTAATGTGTAAGAGTGGTGAATTCTCATGGGATTTATATTCTAGTTGTAAGCTGACTAATTGTAAAGCGTGTGGTTTCTTTGAGGTAAATTGCTTGTAGCTATAAGAACTCCTGGCAATACTTGCTAATAGTACTGTGTTATCTCTCCACTACAGAGTCACTAATGTGTCCCCACTGAAATTGCATGTAATAGAGTCTTATTTACTTTGTGAAATAAAGTGCAAGACTGAAGTTCTTTGGGAGATAGTCTAAACCCTGCAAGAAAGACAATGAAGATAAAATTTTTGAAATCCTTATACAGAATGTTGGTGGCTGTCTGTTAAGAAGTAGACAGCATTTCTTTTCAATTTGCTGTGAAATTATTTATATTCTTTCTTACTTATTGAATTTAATTTCATTTAATAAGTTTTGTTTACATTGCCCGATTCAATTCTTTCTAAACATTTTACATGAGACTTTCAACAATAACGATTTTTTTTTATTTCTTCCACTCATACAAAGTTGATAATACCCCATTTCCCTCCCTCTCTCCACCCCTTTCTGGACCCCTTGCTCCCTCCCTGTTTTTCCCTTCCTTTCCCCCATCCCTCCCTTTTTCCCAGTAACCCCTCCCCCTGAGTTTATATTTCCTATGAACTTTGGGTTAAAAAAATGGATTTGGAAATTTTTGTCTTGTATTTTACTAAGCAACAAAAGAGATATAATGAGTTTCATGCAATAAAATCCTCAAAATGATAACCTTGTTACTCTTCTTAGGTTCCTCTTGATATTCTATCTCCACTACTTTTTGTTGTAGTTTGTGCTGATGATCTTAAAACTTGTGCATCAAATAATAACTAAAATTGATATTAAACCCTCTAAAATTAAATATTTAGTATGATAAAATAACTGGTGAGTGGAATCCAATTCATCTAAAATTAGTAAATTAAGTAGTATGTAGTTATAGCTCATAGTTAATTTCATATTTTGAAAACAAATATTAAATTGCATTTTGAGTATGAAAACCAGTGATTTGGAGGAATTATCATGATGATTGCTTTCATAAATTTAAAAGAGAGAAATGGAAAGTGTCCATCATTAATTTGCAAACTTTCTACAACTAAGATTATTCTGAGATTCAAAATTTTCAAGCAGCACTTATCAGCTAAGAGTAGTGACTCTTTCTAAAACAAACATTTATATATATTTACATCAATCAAGGATATTTATTGGTTATTGTCATTTTAGTTAGATATAGGTGTTAACTTGACAGTTGAGGATTCAATCTTTGGGAACAACTGTAGATAATTAGTAGTTGAGTTAAGATCAGAGCGAACCTGCAAGAGATTGTCTAGTGGATAGGGAATACCCAGCCTATGGTATTTGGGACTAATTCCAGGGTAGGTGAATAAAATGGAAGGAACTCTTTGAGAAAAGGCAACTTTCTGTATGCTTGGCCAGACATACTGGTCTAGTAAGTAAGGACTGCCCCTCTCTCCGCCATTATGTGGATATGGTGTGGTCAGTTCCCTCAACCTTTTGGTAATGGCACATATATGCAGCAATATATGTATTATATAGTATGTTTAAGTAAATATGAGATAAAAAGAGCAAAATAAACAGTAGTTTGAAACTCTCATAAATGAAATGAAAAACTTTATCTTTTCAGCTGATATTCTTTCTTATGGGGAAACATAATATGAACAGGTTAGGAAAACACAGAAAAGTAATACAACTGAAAAAAGCTTCCAAAACACTTTTGTTGTCATAAGTCATTCATTGCATAGATGAAACATATCATTGCATAAATACAAAAGAGACCATTAATATTCCTGCTTTAATTAGTTCTTGTTGACATTGGTAAGAAAAGGAATAGTATGTTCTAATATTATACTTTATAAGTACATACTTTATAAGCATATATATAAATATAAAGTATGTACTTTATAAGATATTATTCCTTAAAGGAATGAAATCAAATTCATACTTTTGATTTTGATTTTGATGAATGAATTGATTTCATACTTTTAAGGAAAAATATCTTATAACTTTATATCTTATTCTAATAATTTAATTTATTTCTTACGAAGTTAATATTAATTGTGAATTTGTAATAAAAACCAGAAATACTGTTAAGGGTTTTCTTGAATGGGTTTACTGTGGTGGAAAGATGAACCATAACTATAAACTCATTTAGTCTTTCTCATTCATTTTTCCTTAAAGGATTGTGAAGACTATAAAGATAGAACTAAATTTTATTAGAACTTATGTCCAAACCAGTACTCTGCATACAATATGCATAGGAAATACATTTCAAACAAAAAAATGTCTAAAGATGTGTTCATAAACAGGTCAGAGGAGATGTATATTGTCTAACCTTTAATGGAATATCATTAAAATATCAATAGAAGAGGAAAAAAATATAGTCAAAAATTAATACAAGATAGTGGGAACTAACATGAATATACTTAGCATTTGTGGTTCTGAGGATTTAATCGAGGGCCTCTTACTGTTCTTGGCAAGCTCCTGAATTGCAACCCAGATCAACACTGTTCAAGATGCAGAATAAGTGAGCACATCAGGTATGGTCAACATTGAGTATACAATGCAGTAAATTGAGACTAACACTCTTTTGGTATAAGTGAAATCCAAAGGACTTCAGAAATTGTGCTATTGAGAGAAAGAAACAAACAAACAAACTTTTGTTAGATAGCTTAAATAGGACAGAGTAGAAAAGCCATGCTGGGGAAGAATTTGAAGTTCCTTCACCACTGCTGGGATTATCCTGAAGGAATACATTTTAGTAATCTAGAGGAACTGATTCCAATCCTTCACAGAGATAAGGTCACCAACTTCCTCTAACCTTTTGTTTATAAAAGGATATGGAGATGAGCTCTCCATTTCAGAGAAGTTAAATTCCTCAAAAGAAATAGTTCAGAGCCTTGATCTGTTCACCAAAATGTTACTGGTTTCTTCTGGGGTCTTTATGTGTCCAGGTTATTGTGTTCAGGAGGACAGGTAGAGAGGATTAAGGCACAGTTTATTAAAGGAAAGAAAGAAAAAAACTTAAGGACATGAATCTATGAGGGGCAAGAGAGCCCCCAAGGACTCATAGACTCCAGGCATGGAGTCCCATGAAAGGAAAGGTAGCCATACATGGCTGCAAGGGTCAGAGTAATTTATAGTGTCAGGCAGGTGTGGGAAAAACAACATTTCCTCCTTGGTTAAGTACCATTTCTACAAACCTAACTGGAACATTTGGTTCTCTATATCTCCTTGGTCTGTTCTTATTGGGGCCCAACCAACTTGATCTTGTAGCTGAACTTCTGGCAGAGCTTATCTGTGTAATAGAGCACTAATCATATCCTTTCATGAAAAGAGTATTGGGGGAAGTTGGCAACATTGTCTTCATGGCAATTAAAATAGGGTGTGTTCCATCAGGGTAATCTGAGCCCTATCCTAGAGGATGACCTCCAAGACCTTCAGAGACTTCCCCAGCATGGCTACACTAAAACTGCCTAAAAACAGCTGGACCATGAGGTTGGCCACAAGGTTGACTGGGCTGGACCAGGATATGAACAGACCAATGAGATGCAAGGGACAAAAAGTTCCAGTCGGGTTTGCAGAACCTAACCAATAGAGAAGAGCCTCTTTTTCCAGGCCTGCCTAACCCTATAAATACCTCCGTCCCTGCCAGCAATCTTTGACTCCCTTGTCCCTCATGGACTAAAAGTCTTTTGGGCTCTCTTACCCTTCAGGAATTGCTTGTACATGAGTCTAATTCTTTCTCTCCAATAATAAATTCTTCCTTGATCATCTACATATATTTTCTTCTCAATCTTTAACTTGGGACAGCAAAAAATTGGATTAAAAAAACTGCGATAGCACCAAACACTTCTGATATACTATGCAAATAATGCAAAATGTGATTTCTATTCAATAAAGCAGCATTTATTAATTTTAAAGGTTATCACTTCTTCTTTCAAACTCATAAACAAGATGAAAATTTGTTCTTTCTTTTATTATACACATGGAAAATAAGTCAGCATTGAAGATGGAGATGCGTGTTTGGCATACCGAACTTATGTGAGACATAACATATAGTAACTATTGTCATGATGTTACAGGGTCACCAAATGTTGTGGGAATGACAGTCCCAATGTTGCAGGGTTCTTGTGCTCAGAATCGAAGATTGAAACTAGAATATGTGTAGAGAATTAAGGTAGAGTTTATTAGAAGAGAAAAAGAATGGAACTCGTGGACTCCAGGAGTTAAGTACCACATTAAGTCAGGTGCCCCAGAGAACTCATGGACTCCAAGCACGAAATCCATGAAAAGCAAGGGGCTCGAAAGAACTCATAGATTCTGAGGGGCAGGTGCCAAAGATGGCTGCCAGGGCATGGACTATTTATACACCTAGGTAAGACGAAGAGAAGGAGAAGGAGGAGGAGGAGGGAGGGAGGAGAAGGAAAAAGAGAAGGATGGAGAGAGGAGGAGGAGGAGAAGGAGGAGAAGACATTCAGAGACCCAGCATTGCTGCTTTAAACCTGCTTTGATGTTAAGTAACTTAGAATAGAACAGAGTGGAAAGGCAGCTGGAAAAATCTTTAAGGTCACACTATACTGAAGTTGGCACTAACCCCCACTGAGATAAGCTCCCAGACCTTTTGTTTATGAATGGATATGGATATGAACTCCACAAATTCAGATGGGGAGGAGCTCCTCAGATGTAAATGAACTAAATTCCTCAGTTTTGCCACAAGGCCTGGGCAGATGTAGCTGGGCCTCAGTAGATCCGTTAGGTTCACAGAAACTAGAACTTGATAGATCAGGAACTAGACCTCAAAACCAGAGACCCCTCACCTGACAATCTCATCCAGAGATCCTACCCTAAAGTCAAAGATCCCACTCTAAAACCAGAGAATCTATTGTAGCCAGAGACCCCCACCTGATAAATCTGTTAATCTGATAACTGCTCCAACCCTAAATCCCTGCTCCCTGGGCTCCAACTGTAAAATCTGGCATCCGGGCTCCAAGTGAGCAGCCACTTCCATCTGGACGCTGCTCCCTCGCTGGAATAAACTTCAACATATGTGGATGAAGCGTGGGTTCATGTTCTGTCTCCCACCCCTGCCTCTCTTCTTTTTTACTCTTTTTGTTACAGAACTTATCAGTGAGAAAAGGCCACTTTTCCTGGCTCTAGGTTTCCCAAGTTTACAAATACTCTTGACCCTATCAACCTTCAGACAGCTCCTTTGCCTCTCATAGGTTTTTATGTCCTTGAGCTCACTCTTTCTCATCTCTAAGGAATACAGCATATTGGACATCTTGGTACACCAGTTACTTTACCGGTCAGAACAATAAATAGTAAGGAGAATAATTGTTCCGTTAAATTCATATTGTAGGAAAGAAGATCTAAAATTAATAACCAAAACTTTTACTTTATAAAATTACACCAAAGAATGGTTAATAACATACTAAGCAGAAAAAATACAATTCATATAGATATTAATAAACCTAAGAATATGAAAATCCTGGAGAAAACTAAACTAAATCTTCATTGTTACAAAGTACAAATAAATAAAATATTGTCAACATCTCTAATACTATAAATGGTAATCTTTAATATTAAGGTAATTTTAGAGCAGTCATGCTAGGATGGTCTCTGAAGATTTTGGAAAGCCATCCATACTGTTGGGATTATCCTGTTCAGCCCCTGTTGACAGAAAGAAAGTGACTCAGATCCTCCACAGAGCAGGTGGTGAACTTCCCCCAACACTTTACTTATGAAAGGATATGGAGATTAGCTCTGTACTGCAGATAAACCCTAACTGGAGGTCAGTCACAAGATCAACTGGGTTGGGCCTCAATATGAGTTAACCAATGAGGAAAAGCCATTTTTCCCAGGCTTGCCTAAGTGATCCTGGCAACCATCTTTGGTGTCTCATGGCACTTCACATCTGGAGTTCATGATAAGGAGCTTTCCAGCTCCTTATCCTTCATGGATTCCATGCCTGGAGTTCATGAGTTCTCTAGGTTCTACATGTCTGGAGTCTGTGAGTACCTTTCTTTCTCTCCTATGCAAGCCACACAAAAAACCTAGACACATACAAACCCCAGAGGGACCCCATATCAATATCTTTGTCAAATCTGTTAGTGTGTCACTGTCACAGTTGGGCACAGGTGTAAACTTGACAGTTGAGGGTGTGAGCTCTGGGCACATTAGTGGAGAATTAGTAGTTGAGTTAAGCCCAGAGCAAACCTGCAGGAGATTGTCTAGCTAATGGAGAAGGCCCAGCCTATGATGGGTGGGAATTAGCCCTGGAATAAATCATGGAGAGTCAGCATCTTTTTGTACACTTGGCCAGACAAACTGGTCTGGCAAGTATGGATTATCCCTCTCTCAGCCATTACATGATGCTCTCCAATCAAGCTGGACTGAGAACTGTAACCAGGAATCCTAAGAGAGAAGAAACACTTGTTCCCTAAGCTGTTTGATGGTCATTTATCAGCAAGCATGCAGGCGAACTGCAACAGTCACCAGCAGTTATTTATTTGCTAAAAAAGAAAGAAGAAAATATTAGGGACAGAAGGAAAAAGACAACAGAAAATAAAGGAGGAAGAGAGCAAGGGGAGAGGGAGAAAGTAGAAAGGAATATCTTGAGGATTAAAGAAAAAATGCTTTCCTGAAAAGTTTGTTTCTGAATTCCCCTGTTCTTATTTTTCTCTAAATTAAAGAAATCAGAGATATTAATGAAAAGCATCATGTACTATGCATTCTGTATTAAATTGGATGAATTATATCAAATGCAGCTTTTATCCCTGACATTACAATATTTATTTCTCAGGTAAATGAATCCCATCTTTCATCATTAGATTATTCATAATATTTGTTACCAATTGTAATTAATTCCTTGTGGAAGAATTCTTAGAGAAGAAGGTATTAAAGAAAAAAAATGATCTTTTTTATTTTTTTAAATCAAAGCATTATAGCTAGTACAATGACAGGTTAATAAGCTCTTTGTCTTTAGTGATGATTATTGATTTTTTTCCAGAAGTTTAATTGGCTCAGAGCCTTGACTTAATGCATTTTCATATCTGAATTATTTCCTATTTTAAAACATAATAAAATTTGTTAGGAGAGGCTTTGCTCTCTTATCTTCCTACTAAAAAGATCAATTTGTTGAAATATTGTAAAACAATCATATTTTTCATGCAAATGAACAAGTGTGATAACCAGACAATCTCTGTTTTTGAAGAACAGTCAAGTGATATCAAATGGTATGACTATAGATACACACCAGCACACTTTGATAATGATGATTCATATGAAAACTTGCAATATTTTATTTAACAAATAGAATAAAACAGTAGAATGAAAACTCTAGCTTATCTTCTTGGTTATTGTGATATACTTTCTTGAATCAATGGTTCCTGCTTGCTCATACTGTGGACTATACATATCAAAAAGTTAATAACTCAAAATGAAAATAATTCCAGTATAATTCATTCACATTACTAAATTTTGGTTAACACCATATTGGGTGAGCTACACTTATTTAATATTTTTAAGCTATTTGACAGACTATGCACAGAATAAATGTAGCCATTTTATTACCTATACATTATTAACAAAACTTTTTTGTCACGTGCATACAGTTGCCCACTAATATTCCTCTTTTCTCTTCCTTATTGCAATTCATCCACTCTTATAGTATCATTCTATGGTATGTATATACACATATCATATTCCTATAAATTAACTGCCCACATTTTCCCATTACATGATTTAGTAGGAAGAGATGGTGGTCCAATGAGAGGTCATGTCTCTTTTATCATTGCTGAAATGAACCACATAGAAGAAAAACAAGGATCTCTTTCAGAAAATTCCCAGCACTTCCAGAAATAATTTGCTGGCACATGTAAATTTACTCCCTATCTAGAAGAACATTCTCTGTATCCTAATAGCTGCCTTTACAGAAAAAGCCCATATCTGGAAAGCAGCCCAAGAATATGAGATAGATTGCATCCTCAGATGCTCAATTTCCAGGTAAGAAGAAGATCCAAACTGGAATTACCAGAATAATAGGCTAGGCTCAGAAAATGGCAAATTGCTTGATAGAGGGATTGCAAGCTAATACACACTCTAGGGTCAATATGGAAAACATGGAGGTTTCCTACTTTTATTACATCTACCCTTGAATGTGCTCTTATAATAAGACTCCAGTTTAACAGCTTTTTGTCTCTGGCCAGGGGGTGACATACATTGCCCAGCAGGATGGAGTGAAGGGCATTGTAGGAGCAGCAAAACTGCAAAAGAAAATCAACAAACCACAATCCAGAACTTCAGAGACTCTATGTCAATCACCTAGAACTAGGCCAGACTAATCTCTCCCCATCCTGAAGCTCAGGGAAATTTGCGGAAGAGGGGGTGGTAAGAGTTTAAGAGCAAAAGGATGGGAGGAGCAATGATATGCAAGATACTCCACACAAGTTAGGGCCGAAGCAATCATAATTGGACTTTGCATGCCCTGCGCAATGTCCAACACACTATTGACCTCACAAAGTCTAGCATCTGCTAAAGGCACCAAGATCCTTGGAGGCAAGGGATTGGCAGCCACAGTAGTGTTCCTATGCTTAAGGGGAACACGGGAAAGGGTTCAGGGAAATGCCACTGGGTCCTTGTATGTCATCGGAGAGGAGGGCCCAGAGGAGAGTCAGGCATGCACAATAAAGGACTCTCTGGGAATTGGGGCGGGAGGCACTGTGGGATGGGGAGAGAGGGGAGGGGAAGCAGGGGGTTCGGGGGGAGGAGGAGGGAGGGAGAGAACTGGTGTACCTATTAAGCTTGCATGAGCTGAAATAATAATAAAAATATGGAAAACATGAAGGGAGTTATTCAGACCGCAGACAAAAATTCTGCTCTTTTTCTTAATTGCCCCACCAAAGTCATATCTAAATATCCTAATATAGAACTGTCTTCCTCGGAGACACCCTCCTTTTTACAGGTCAACTTTATAAGCCAGTCTGCTCCAGACATTCAGGAAAAAAATAAAAATAAAACCTCCTGAAACTAGAAAAGGGGCCTCTCACCCTTAGGGGAGACATTCTCAAAGTGGCATTCAAAGTTTTAATAAGAAAAATCAAATCAGAGGCAGAAGGAGGTGGAGGCATCCATGGTGGTTCACGAATTCGTCCGTGGTTCTACACATACACATGCATATGCGCACAGCTGAATAAATAATAATAATAATAATAATAAAATTAAAAAAAATAAAAGAATGGCGAGAGGAAAAGAAAGGGATAGAGAAAGGGATCCGAAGGAGGGCCATGTGCATTTTCAGTCTTATAGTTTCCACCTTCCAGGGTCAACCACTGCCCTCCCAGGGTCATGGATGTAAGGTCAGCGTCCTCTTTCCTCAATCATGTGTCCCGATGCAGAAAAGGAACACTGTGAAATTTTACTATCCTGAAAGTAGACTGCCTGATGGGAAACCAAGGCAGCCCCTCTTCGACGGCTTCTTTCCTGACCCCCTTCCCTCAAGCCTTACTCCAATGAGGAGGCTCAGTTCATTGTCCCAGACTGCCAATAAGCCAGTTCTTCAGAGCTCTGTGTGGAAGCGACAGTGGTCGGGAGACAGGCATCTTTTGTGTGGACACAGGAACCAGTTTATCTTTATTAAGTGAATGGCATGACCTACCCATCTCTCTTCCTTTTCCCTCACTGGGGTACTGGGATGCCCTTTGCAGTCCAGACTAACAAACCCCCTCCCTTGCCAATTTGGTGACCTCACCTCAATTCACTCCTTCACTGTTACGTCTCAATGCCCTACGCTCCCCCTAGGAAGAGATCATTTCTCCAAGTTTCCATTCACAATCCCCATCTAAGTTTCACCTCCATATTTTTACTCCCAGCTAAAGAAACTTCGCATGCCAACTTCTCCACTTTCTACCTACCTGCACCTTGGTCTTAAATTAACCCCCCTTTGTCTGGGACAGCTCCCGCCCTTCTGTAGCTAAACACTTCTCTCCGTTCTAATTCGCTAAAAGATTCTTCTGCTTGCATCTCTCAAGCCCAATACCCTTTACCTCCTTCCATCAAGCGAGGAGCCCCAACCAACTCGCCACCGACTTCTACAAGCGGATCTCCTAATTCCCCTCATAATATCCCTGAAACCTAATGGCACCTCCTTGTAGTCTAAGATCTTCATAAAATTAATGAGACCGTCGTTCCCACCCCCTCCATTCTCCGTAACCCTTACACCCTACTATCTTCTATCCCATCCCAAACTAACCACTTTTCAGTCCTAGATCTCAAGGATACCTTTTTTATTATCCTGCTTCAACCCAGGATCCAATGCCCATGTCTTCTCTGAGTATCCAGTGTCCAGGAAAAAGGGCCCAATTATATTCTTCAATTGCAACCTCTCTGTCTCCCCGTTTATCCCCAGGGAAAAACTAACCCTAAATCCAGGATATACGAACTCTTTTTCTACCTCCTTTTCCACACCAGAAGGGAATTTCTGGCACTAATAGGACTTTTCAACGTCTTCTGAATCTGTATTTCTAATTTCTCACAAATAGCTCAACCCCTATATCAGGCATCTAAGGGCTTTTTGGATGAACCTACTTTCAATCTTGCCTCTCTTACAACCCCATTAATAAATTTAAATCCCTTCTGTCACAGGCTTCTACCCTTTCCCTACACAATCAAACCAAATCTTTCTCTTTCTCCATGTTACATAGGACTATGCCTTATTATCATCTTTAAGGGAGGGAACACTTATACTCCTCTGGCTTGTATCTCTAAGCAGCACGATGTAGCCTCCAGAGGATGGCCTCTGTGCTTCCACACCCTTGTGGCAGCAACTACCATTGTCCCGAAGCAAATAAATTATCCCATCATAGGACCCCTCCATATCCTCACCACCCGTTCCCTAAAGGATTTACTTAGCCAAAAGACATTCTTGCACCTCACACAGACCCACATCAAAATCCTCCATGTGAATCTGTCAGTTAGATCCCATGCTCATTTATGAACTCTCTCCCCCTTTAAGTCTTGCTACCCTTGTCCCCCGCCCCTCCCCCCATTTTCTGGCTATATGCCCTCACACTACTCCTGTTCCAAGGTCCTAACCCACTTTTCTAACCTATTCCAACACATCAATGACTCTCCCCTACCCCAGACACCTGACTGGTTTATTGATAGCAACTCCCCAAAGATCACCTTCCTTCACTGCAAGGTATGTCATCATTCAGGGACGTTCCACTTCTCCTTCCTCCTATACACTTATTGAGTGCAGCTCTCATCCCAAGCTCAACTAGTTGCTGTTACCCAACCCAAGCACTAACTTTATCTAAAGACGCAAAAACTAATATGTACATACATATATATATTCAAAATATGCACATAATAGTCTCCACTCCAACATCCTCATTTGGAGTCAAAAAGGATTTCTCACCTAAAACAGATTCCCCAATCCTCAATCACACACACACCCACTTGCTGTTAGAATCAGCCTTCCTCTACTTAATTCGGTTCCAGGCTAATGGCTGTTCATGTAAGCTCGATGCACAGAAGAGGGAACCCCTGTCTTAGGAAGCTACAGCCACTGGAGGGTTACACCAAATTCAATATCTTTCTTCAGAAGTGCACACATGTATGAGGTGTCACTCAGAACCCCTAGGCACTAGGAGAGAATTACCATATCATGGTATGGGTGGGGAGATGACTCCCCCTAGCACTAACTCCTGAAACTGGCAAGAAGGCCTCCCCTCACACCCAGGCACAAATCTCTGGGACTGGGGGAAGGGATGGTGTAAAGCCCCTCTCTCCAGGTGGCGATTTCTCTGGTTCTGGCAGGTCTGTGATCTGTCAGGAGTCTCCCCAACAGCACTGGGATGTGCTGTGGACTCTCAGTGCTATGAAAATCTCTGGTACCCAGAGGAAGCTCCTTGGTCTAGAAACTCCCAAGCACAGGAGTTCTGCTTTTCAGGGGGAACTTCTCGTTCTATTCCTTAGAGGAATCCTCTCAGATGTATTTAAAGGTATATTTATCCCATGAATCTTAAGAAAAGAAAGCTTGATGGTGTCACCTTAGCCAATAATAACAATTCTCACATTTTCATTCTTTACTAGAATCTACTCCTATAAGTTTTTTTTTAAGTCCCTTGAAACCGTTCCTGAAAATTTGACTGAACTAGATTATTCAGGATTTGAAACAATTAATACTTTTTTTTTTCTCAAACAGTCTCTTCATTCATTTTCTGTTTTAGTAGCTTAATGACTCCCAATCATTTCCACATATCATCCCCAGGAACAGTGAGCATATCTCATGTGGCAAAATAACCTTTTCAAAGTTAAATTTGCTTGTGCTGGACACACAGTGTGTCCATGTTGATCAGATAGAGTACATGGGATGCAATTTCAATTTTCCTATATTTGCATAGGCTTGCTTTTTGGTCTAACATATTTTCTATTTTGGAGAAAGCTCCAAGAATGTATTATTCCTTGGCCTTCGGGTGGAAAGTTCTGTAAATGTCATGCAGGCCCATTTGTTTTATGATTTGATTTAGCTCCAGTGTGTCTCTGTTCAGTTATGGCCTGTTAACATATATTATGTGTGGATCATGCACACACAGTAATGCTTACAGGACATTGCTGGAGGGTCTGAGATAGAGAAACCATAATGTGGGCAAAAGATTGCATTGATGTACTTTGAATGTGGAAGAAACAACCACAAGCCAAGAAAGCAGGCTTCTAATAGATGAGGAAAAGGGAATAGGGAACAGAATTTTTTTCTTTCCCTGAAAGCCACCAAAAGAAACAAGTTGTGCAGGGAGGACCATTTCAGACCTCCAACTGTATAAATGACTCATAACATTTATTTTGTCTTAAACTCTTAAATTTACACTTATTTGTTACAGTAACAATAAGAAACTGTGATCTTATTCTCATTGCTTTTATTATTGCAGCTTTTATATTTCTTAGCTTATAAAAATTTAAATATGACATTCAAATACTGAATTATTTTATAGATATTTTTCAAAACTGAATTTAGCACCTCCCCAATTTAGGAGATTAAAAGCCTTTTTTTCTGAACTATCATTGTTCAAAAAGTCTGTCTGTTTCTGTTAACAAAATTCTAGCTCTCAGCTTTGCATATTTTCAAGGTCATATTTGGGTATGTCCCCATCCTTATTTTTATATTTTTCCCCATCCTTATTTCTTTTTTTTAATTTTTTATTATTATTATTATTTATTCAACTGTGCACATGTGCGTGTGTATGTGTGCGCGCGCGTGCGTCTGTGAGTGTGTTTGTGTGTGTGTGTGTGTGTGTGTGTGTGTAGAACCACGGACGAATTCGTGAACCACCATGGACGCCTCCACCTCCTTCTGCCCCGGGATTCACAGGCTTCGCCCTACCAGGACCAGAAGCGCAGGCCGCCCCCGCTTCCGCCTGGCATCTATACGTGGGATCTAGGATCCGAACTCAGGACCTTCCGCCTGCAAGGCAGAGGCTTAACCCCTGAGCCACCTCTCCAGCCCCCCATCCTTATTTCTAAATTTTTCCTCATTCTCTTCTTTTTTCTTTGTGTGGCTTTAACTATTTATTTGAAATTGAACATTATGTTCAGTGTGGGACTATCAAGAAGATTTCACAATTCTAAACATATAGACTTGCACACATTTGCTAAACAAACACTGTATTGTGTAAAACAACAAATCAACCCCAACATGTTAATAGTTAGGGACTTCAACACCCCACTCTCACCAATATGTATGTCAACAGGCCTTAACTGAACAGAAGCACACTGGAACTAATTCAAATCATAAACCAAATGTATCTGACTGACATTTACAGAAGTGTACACAAAGTTTTGGAAAGTAAACTACATGGTACTGAACAAGGATTTGGTCCAGACAGAAGTCATAATAGAAATTCAAATATTTCTAGAATATCATGATAATAAAAACACAGTATACCAAATCTCTGGGGCACAATGAACGGGGTCTTAAGAGGAAAGTTTATAGCATTGAGTATCTACATAAAAAAGAAACACAAGTAAATAGCTCAACCATGCAGCTTAAAGCTTGAGAAAAACAAGGATAAACTAATCTCAAAAGCAGTAGTTGGGCAGAGATTTGTAAATCAGAGGAGAAATAACTGAAATTGAGATAAAAAATTATATAAAGAATAAATGAAACAAAGAGCTGGTTCTTTGAAAAAATTAACAGGTTTGATAAGCACTTAGACAAATTAATCCTGAGGGAGCCTTGTGGTCCATACAAGCCAAGAGAGCAGGAGCAATAAGGATGATTGGTGAAGAGAGAGGAGGGTGGGAGAGAAGCAGAGGGGGGTGGGGGATGGACAGAAATTCACTGTGTATTAAAAAAATCTTAGAAAAAAGATTCAAATGTTGGAGGAGTATATGTTAGGAAATTAAAAAAGAATGTGTGGGTGGATACAATCAAGACAATATATATGCATATGAAATTATGAAAGAATAAATAAAAATATTATTTAAAACAAAGTATTTCAGAAAAAAATTGACACAGTACGTTCCTTTGATTGCTAAGGTATAACTGATGAAAAATATCGCAGGTGAGAAAATCAGTTATCTTTATATAAATAATAACTAGACCTATAAAGTGGAAACACAAGCAATGTACTCATTACCCATATAAATTTTTGTACTTATATTATTTTGTATTTGTATTTGTATTTTGTATTATTTTATACATGAAAACAGAGTTCTGTCAGTGTGATAATTACATAGTGAATTTTTGTATCTATGAAATCACTCATCCAAAAATACTTTAATTCACATAAAATATAGTTACTTGTAATCCCTCTATTCAGTGGAGTAGAGTGTGGTAAGCCCACCTCAGCAGCTCAGCCTCCCCAGTTGCTCCATATTGAATTATTTGAATACTGTTCCCTTCATCCCATTCATCCCATCATTGGTTTCCTTGAAAACGGCTGTTGAGTACTGAATATTTATACTGTAAATTACCCTTATCTTTGAATTTCTGAAAGTGTCATTTTATCCCATTCTGGTTGGCAGGCGTCTCACCATTACTGTTACCATTTGCTGTGTGGAATTTCCTTTGCAAAAGTCACTAATTTCTTTTTATCTACAGGATGTTTTCCTTGTTTGTTCATTGAGACAGTGTTCTCTTGGTGCCTCAAACAGGGCTTAAAGATGAGATCTTCTGTTTCAGGCTCCAAGTACTGTGATTGAGTGTGTCACTAGGTTTGGGTTGTATTTTTTTAAACCTCTTTTTGTCACTAAACTGCTTTCTTAGACAACCAAGGAGTGAAAGTGAAGTGCCTCACTTTCTTCAATATTATTTTTATCCTCCAATCTCACAACTACAGCATGTGATTAGTGTTGACTTTAGAATTTTTTTTTGGATGCTGGAAACATACCATCTTATCTCTGGAGACTCTGTATTACAAAGTTGTTAATATAATAAAGAAATTCTAATTCCGGTTCCAAACTATTTGTAGAATTCATGACAAAAGCTGTTAAATGCTCAATATTGAGCATTGGCAATTTTCTTAACAATTCAGCTTCTACTTTTTAATAGGTAAAATGTGTGATGGATATGTGCTATTTTATTTTACAATTTATTAATCTTAAAAATGATTTTTCTACTATCACTTTGAGAAAGCTAACATACTTTAAATGATTTTAGGATACATTATTTAAAGTTATTTTGGAAGAGGTTGATAATAATTTAGCCATGGAATTTTTATTGATCCACAATAATGCATTATTATATATTCATCTTGAATATGGCAACTGGTTTTCCCTCTCTGTGTGTCTCTCTGTGTTTCTCTCTTTTTATGACTATAGTAACCTTTGTAAATCTTTAATTATGTTGAGGCTTCTCATATTAGAGTACATAATTATTGTGCAGACATTTTCACTTCAATGTTAAACATCTCAAAAAATGTGTTTGTAGGTGCCTCCTTCTCTATGCTCTGAATTATACGCAAAGATGGCTGCAAGAGGAAGTCCTGAGCATACGTCTTCACATTTTGAGAGGGTAGAAGAAAGTGACTCACACCCTGACATCAAATAGTGACTCTTACTGAGTCCTCAGTGACAAGGTAGGAGAATTACCTCAATTTCCCAGACAAAAATCAGTCTTCTGCAAGTTTCTCGCAGAAAATTATGAGAACGCCTAAGGTTATTTTCTATGGAATATTGGGAGAAGGGTTTTGTAGGTATGGATTACAGAAAACTTCATCTTCCTATGAGTATGATTATTAATTTCACTATATTTTGATATATGCTATTTTTATATAGTACCTGAAGCTCCACAAACTAAAGCATATGCTTTAGATGTATGAGTTGGTCATAATGAAAGGATTACCACAATTTAATTTCTACATCTATAATCAACTAATTTTCAGTTTAGTTTTATTTTTGAAATCACATTTTCAGAAAGTAAATTATTAAATTCTGACAGTTTTTATTTTCTTAAACACCCTACTAATACTGCTAAATTTTTATCTACATGGTTAATATTTCATTTTGTATTTCTGCTTCAATGCATAACTTTACCCTTTACTTTGCTACACAGTATTTTATAAAGCACACAGTAAAATACTGTGATGGGCTGAAAATATTTTAATACAATTTTTATCTGGCATAGTCATAAAATCTGCTTTAATTCCTGAGGATTTAAAGCATCCTGAGTGCAGTATATTTGTGTGTTTTATCTCCTTCTCTAGAACTATTGTGCTTATGAAAGTCAACAAATAATTCATGTTTTCATCTGTCAGAATCAACGCTGTAAACTGAATTATCTCTTAGCTGGAAAGTCTGCAATAAGAAGAACAATCTCAGGAGATCAGAGCTGAATGAGTCATAGGTAGGATACAGATAAGTTAGTATAAGGTCACTGTGATAGAGAAACACAGAATTCTCATAATTCTGATTGTATAGGAACTTTCATTTAGATGCATGTAAATATGAAGTACTATAAATCAGAAAACACTGTATGATTAGAAAATAAAAGAGAATAGTTTTGACACTCTGAAATAAAGCATTGAGCCCCCAAAATATATGAAAAATTTATTGCACATTAGGTGAAAATAATCTGATGATGTGAAGTGACTTCCTATAACCAATATTATTGGGTTTTGTTTCCTATAACCAATATTATTTGGTTTGTAATATTAATAGATTTGGAATAAACTGTGGAATAAAATGCACTTATTAAGTCAGTAATCTCTTGAAGATAACAACCTGGTTTATTCTTCACAGTACTCACCAGCAATTTGGTGACTATGAATCAAATGCTTTCCTGAAACAGTCCCTAAACCCTAAACATTGCCATAAATATCATTTATTAGAGAAACATACCAAATTGCATCAAAAGAGATAAAAAGGAAGTACTAGATAATGACTCTAAGGGAATGTAAATCTATCAACTACCTAACAGAGATTTCAGAAATCTTAATAATGTATTTATTTGTTAAGACAGATAAAGAAGAGAGACAGAAAGAGAAGGAAGGAGACAAAGAAAGAAAGGACAAGAGAAAGAGAGAGAGAGAGAGAGATCACTGTGTATTCTATAGTTTGGAGATAGACATTAGAAGACATCTTTTTGGAAAGCAGTCCTCTCCTTCCACCACTTTGACTCTAAGCACTAAACTCAAGTTTCATGTTTGCACAGGTGCATTTACCCACTGAGACATCTCGTCAGCCACAAAATGTTCATCTTAATGAAATGCAGTGAATTGCAAAAGAACAATAGAGGTTAAATGGAACACAAGTGATTGGAGAGACCAGATTCAATAAAATATTGTAATAGCAAGTTTCAATAGCCTATTCTATCAGAAAAAGAAACTATCAGCTCAGACAGAACATTCGAAAGCAAATTTAAGAATGATAATGAAAAACAAAAGAAAAAAGAAAGAAGAAACAGAAGAATAAGAAGGAAGAGGATGAAGAAACAGTAACAAGTGAAAGGCATCTACTTCCAAACTTGGAAAACTAGCAAATGAAGCAATATATGAATCACAGAGTTTTCAAAGGAGAATATAAAGAGAATGAAGAAAGCATATTTTAAAATGGCAATGAAAGAATGAACTTACTGTACATATCTAAAAATTCAATCATCACATATTTGTCATATAATGTATCTGAATTGTGAGTCACATACACAAAATCATAAAATGGAATGGCAGTTGCAAGAACTAGAGCATGATGGTGGGCATTGCGGTTTCTCTTCTTTTTGTTACTGTGAGGCAATATTCATAAACCACTTAAAGAGACAGAGTCCTTTACGGAAGCTGCATATCAGAAAGCACGCTGGAGGCAGATTCAGGAAAGTGGTTCAGGACAAAATAGAAAAGCAGAAGTTAGAGAAATCTGAACAGGAGAGAGTCACAACATGAAGAAATAAGGGCAGGGAGGGAAGGGAATTAGGGGTACTCAGAAAGACAGATTATGATTAACTGTACAGAAACATAAAACCAATCACTAGGATTTAGAGATAATGAAAGTTGAAGATTTTAATCTGCATTTGATCACTCCATAACTAAAATTTAAGACATAAAAAAGTGAAAAAAATAGTGGTGAAGATAAAGGGGCAGCGGGTGAAGAAGAAGAAAAGAAGAGGTGGAAAAGTAAGAGAAGAAAAGAAAGCAGAAAACAAAATGGAAAGGAAAGGGAAAAGGAGAGGAGGGCAAAAGCAAGAGAAGGGGAAGGGGGAAGAGAAGAAAAGGAAAGGAAAGAGGAAGGGAGGAGAAGGTAGGAAGGGGAGGGACGAGAAATAAGGGCGGGGAAAGGGAAGGGAATTAGGGGTACTCGGAAAGACAGATTATGATTAACTGTACAGAAACATAAAACCAATCACTAGGATTTAGAGATAATGAAAGTTGAAGATTTTAATCTGCATTTGATCACATGATGGATAATGTTGACTACCAGAATGAATTTTGGCAGCAATTGTTTATGGGGTTGGCAAAGATAGGAATATGTTTGAATTAACATGTCTCAGGGGTAATTCTATGTGAATATATTTGGCTATATTTCAGTTTTTAGATTCCTTATTATTCTTAATTATTTGTTTTTGTAGTTATTAATCAGTGTAGGTAGCCAAGTTTTGCATTTGTTTAAGAGAAATGAGTTTCTTGAAGGCATAAATAAAGCTTTGTAAAAGAATACCTTAGTGAGTAAGGTCTTTAGCTAATTGAATTACTGGAAATATTAAATATATTAAAGAAATACAGGGCAATTTGATTATGGCTTCCTTTAGCTACATGAACAGTGATGAGCAAAGGCTTAGAAAAAAAAGTGATAAAGATATTCTGTTTCAGGAAAACAGTACAGTACATCTGAAGGCTACTACTATATTTCTAAATTTTAAAAGCTACATTTTATTATAGTCTGCTTCTTGTCATTGACATTTAGATTTTGTATAGGACACGGGCAACTGAACTACTATCATGAATAAATGCTTTGGGAATCAAACCTTAGATTCTAACATGATTTTACACCTTTATATCTGGTTTTTATAAACTACTACATTATGCATATTTGGGAAATTTTCTTGCTTTTTTAATAATCTAAATGTCACATTAGCAATTTTTTAAAAAAATAATTATAGTTGTGCAAGTTCATTTTGGGATGTATATTTTTTGAGTCAGGAAATGTCATCACATCCTTCACTCTTAAGTTTTCTCTCTTCCTCAAGGAACACCTGTGGCTTGTTGGCAACATGTTTGCTTCTCAGGTCTATTAAGCACTCTGTATTTTTAGAGTGGATATGCTTAAAGTTATCTATCACAGGTGTTTCTATAATTGTGGCACATCAGGGTATGTGTAGCATAAGGTATCTGTTGGGTTTCCACTGCAATTTGCTAACAGAATCTTCAGTCTCTTTGGTAATACATTTAAATCAAACACAGCTAGAAGATTAAGAATATATTTATTTCATTGATTTTCAAAAAATGAAGACATTATTACAAACATTTTTATTTATTTATTAACATCTCAAGTAATTTTTGTTTTCACAAAGCAAATGTAGTTACTTCAAAGATTTATAATAAATAGCAGATATATTTAAAAGCTGTACTAAACAAATAATCACAGTTATAGAATTTTTTGAATACATTTATCTCTTGTACAAACACATGTCTGTTTTATTCAAATCTATGCCTACAGGTAAGACACATTCAATTTTATGCTCTAAAATGCAAAATTATACTATCTATCATATAATAGATAAGATACATATATGTAGTTTTATTGTAAGGTAATGTTTGTGCAAGGACTATTTATGCTCATGGAAAGTAAACCAATATACCTAATTCTCCTAATTTCATATTAGATATTTGAAATTTTTTTAGATTATAGCCCTTTCAATTCTATTCATTCTATAGTGAACTCTAGATTCCTGATTATGGTATATTTTAGTCCCCCACATATCTGACAAAAAATAATTTTTAGTTTGAAACCCAACATCAATTAAATGCTGCAAGATAGCATACTTTTGTGAGATGACCTGTTATTTCTCAAAGACAACTTTATCATGAATAGGATCAGAATACTTAAGGAAAGGCATGAGGCTGTCATTTTGTCTCTTCTGGAATGTGAGGAGGAAGACTGCTGTTTCAACACGAAGCATCTGTGATAGTACTAATTATCAACTGGATAACTTAATTAGCAGTTTTCTGGGCCCACCTAAGAGGTATTCTCAAGAATAAGGTTAGTTTCTAGACATGCATGTAAGTGGTTGTCTTGACTGTCAGTCAATGTGGTCTGTACCATTCTCTGGGCAGGGGACCTGTCATTACATTAGACATGAGTAAAACTGAGGAAGGAAGAGCATGCATGTGTTTGCGCTTGTCCTCTGCCTTTGCTCTGGATGTAGGATCAGCTGCCTCCAGGGTCTGCTATTATAACAACCACATAGTGATTGACAGCTGTAGCTGCGACTCTGTCTCTGTTGCTGTTGATGTGAGACACCACTCAGATTCAAGCAACGTAAGGGAGAAAGGGAGATTTATTCAGCTTACAGTTCCAGAGGGGAGATAAAGTCCTTCGAGGTGAAAAAGGCCTGAATGGAGGCAGAAGCTGGAAAAGGCCTAAGTCACTGCAGGTATCCCGGAGATTGAGAGCTGAAAAACTGCAAGCTCAAGACCAGACTCGCTCACCAATCTCAAGACCCACCTTTTGTGACTGCCTTTCTCCAACAAAGCTCCACCTCCTCTCTCGCTTTATGACATTCTGCCCAACCACACGTGCTAAAGAGAGTATGCCTCAGCCCTGTGAACTCTGAACTAAAATAAATTATTCCTTAAGATATTTCTCAGTTATTTTCTCACAGAGAAGAAAAAAGTAGCTGTTACACAAAGCAAAACATTTTAAGGAGGAGGGGTTGTAAATAATGGTATAGGAGGGAGTAGAGAGTAAAATTAGCACTAGGCAAGTAGGAGACAGTCAGACACCTGTAATGCAAGTCTATCAAAAATATAATATAGAACAAGTGTCAATTGGTATGCCCTACATAAGGAAGCACAGAAAGGGGAAAAAAGAGAAATCAGAAATTTTCCTAAGATGTCCTTACAGAAGTCATGGTGATCAAATAAACTTCTCAGAACTAGGCATGTGGCACCTCCTAATGTATTTTGGTCTGAGATGCCTCAAAAGTGGCCAAAACAATATGGACCTTTTCCATTGCTCCTGAACCTGATGCTAAGACACAGTGACAGAAGACATCACATTCAAGGGTAACAGGACACAGAAAAGTCAAGCTGGAATAGATAAGAAAGTTTTCTCATTGCCAAGTAATCTTCACAGTATCAGAACATACGATGCATGCTTCCAGTGTAGAAAAGCAATCACTCAGTTGTGAACGTAGCAAATTACAATAAAACCCACTCTGGCAAGAGGAGATCATTCGTGTAATTGTGGAAAATTAGTATAAGGGTTACCAATTGATTTTTGCTTGGATTTGAGGTCTGCTTTTCTGCAGGGAACACTTGCCTAGTACTGTAAATCTAACCAATTGCTTGTGGAAGAGAAAACCTTAGGTTCTATGTGGAAACAAACAAGTTAGTGTCAACTATAAGAACTTGATATTAAACTATCATCTGAACACTTATTATAACTGTAGGTTAATGAAACTCTCAGCTCTTGAACAAGAAATATCCTTTTGCAATGGAAGATGGGACATTTGGCTAAAATAGAGAGAGTAAGTAATCGTGGAATGCTCAGCTCTAAATAATACACCAAAACCACCATTCTCCTTCATCCCAAGGCTCAGGAAACCTTGGTAAAAAGTGACTGTTGAGAACATAAGAGTCTGAAGGTGGGAAGAGGTTCTGCCGGACAGTGTCCTCTGGTCCTGAAAGGGATGCTGCATCCCAGAACTTACTTCAGTGATGTCCACTTCCATGGGACTTGCACAATAGTTGGCCTTTCAGCATTTCACCATGAATGATGGAAGATTACAGGAAACATTACACTTTGCTGAGAAACTACTTAAGGCCACACAGGATTTCTTTACTCAATGATGTGCACACTGAGAACCCATCTGCACCCCAGAATGTATGGGAGCACTTGCCAGTACACGCATCTCAGATGAAATCCAGTGGGCTAAACATGCAAAAAACACATAAAAACAGGAGCGAAACTGGCTGGAAAGGAGAAGGTAAGAAGTGACACAGAGGAGGCTGGGATTAGAGAGTGAATGTTGAAAACACATAAAGATGTCATAATTATGAATAAAAGTATCTGCTTCTTGGAAGAGCATTATGATTTTAGGGAGATAAACATACTGTGTGTGACATTTTACTTCCAGATATAACACAATATCAATTTGAACTTAGTCCTCAATTGGACCTAATCAGGGCACTTCGGTTCTTTCATATTTTGTATCAATTTGAAACATTTCATCCTAGAGGAAGTTTGATCCCAGGTCAGGAGATTACTTAAACTAACAAGAATTAGTACTTAACTAACTCCCCACGATAAGGGAAAGCAGCAAGCAATTCCTAGGGGAGGAGAGACAAGAAAGCTATCTGAAGTGATGTTTTAGTAGTCTAGAAATCTTAAAGAGACTCTGAGAATTCTGAAATCTGTAGAAGACTATCCTAGGAGCAAGTTGTATAGTAGAAAACTCTAGGGTCTCAGTTGCCATGGATCCATCTATGTTGGGGACAATTTTTTGTCATCTAGCTGCCTTTGTGTAGTTTCTAATCCTTTAAATAAGTCTCACCCCCTATTCCTGTAAAGAACCACAATAAATTCACTGTTTCATCAAATTGTTCCTTGTCATAATCATTACACTGCTCTGTCATCAAATCCCCATGTGAAGTAGATCAACATTTCTCCCACAACACATGCTGTTCAAGGTGTGTTCTAGCAGCCAAAGCAAGATTTCTCAGTGAAAGCAATTGTACATCCAACTTGAGAATGTTACTAACAGAGAAAAATGTCAGTTGAAATACAGGTTGAATTTGTTTGATTTTGATGGCCTGTAGTGTTTTATTTGCTTTCATAACCAGTGCTCTAGCATTGCATGCACTCTGAAAGCAATTGGTGGCAGTAATTGCTGACAACAAAGCAGAGAAGAGCGCAAGATCAGTGGTCTGACCAACCTCCACCCTGTTCAGGGACAGACTGATTTGGAGCTGCTGTTGTAAGCCTTGTGTGCCTGGAACAGCAACTGTCACACTAGGCTTTGCAATTCCTTTGCTGAAAGCATTGTTCACTACTGAATAAGCCGATCACAAAAACTGAGTAATTACTGCCTCAGTTCTCAGTTCTTTCAGGCTTTCAGATTCTTCTGTCTTTATTAATTCCTAGATACTTACCATGACTCCTACAGTGGTCGCTATGGCTGACAACTATATCTACACTTACATATGAGGGTATTATTCTAGGAACTTTTTCAGTAATTTACAATGTGGATTTGTGTAGCACAGTAAATATTCCACAGAAAGACAGGAAACACCACAGTATAATTTGGAAACCAGCATAGAAAGAGGAAGTGAGACATGAAGTTAGTCACAAGAAAATATATCGGTCCTTTCCTCTTCCTTTTGAATTCTCAAAGACAAAAACCACAATTTTTGATGAAGCATCAGTATTCCTGAGAGTTCTGGAATGTAATGAAACTATGCATTCTTCCTACACTTAGCATGTGTCTGAAAAGAATAGAATATTACTTAGTAGCAAATGCTTCAGTATACAAAGCTTTCACCAATGACTGAGTAGGATTGAACTTTAAGTTTTATTATGATTATTTATTCAATTGAGTGTGTGAGTGTGTGTGTGTGTGTGTGTGTGTGTGTGTGTGTGTGTGTGTAGAACCACAGGCGAATTCTGGAACCACCATGGACACCTCCACCTCCTCCTTGTTTACTCTGTCCCGGGATTTACAAGCTCCGCCTTACCAGGACCAGAAAAGCAGGCCACCCCAGCTTCTGCCCCCTGTTTATATGTGAGGTCTAGAATCCGAACTCAGGACCTTCTGCGTCCAAGGCAGAGGCTTAACCCCTGAGCCACCTCTCCAGCCCCCAGGGTTGAACTTTATAAATGAGGTGAAACTAAGGTTATTATGGCAAAAAATATTGTTAATGTGAAAAACTATAATTAACCAATTACAGACATTCCATTAGTACTCTGTGCATGTATAATAATACCCAAAGGACCAGCAAAAGAAGAGATGATTGATTCTTCTGGAATATTTTTATTTCTAGGTTAGGAATGTTTTTAGCTCTTAGATTTTAATATCTGTTTCATATCAAAATACCTTTACAAAAATTATTTATATAAATCTCTTATATTTCCCAATAAATAAGGACAATATACATATCATTTCAAAAGCAATTTCTTTTTTTGATTCTTTTCTTTAAATGGCTAAAATGCTATCATAACAAGACACCAATTAAGCGAGAACATTGTGGGACAGAGAGAAATTTCCTTTGGAGATTTTCTGAGTCTTCTTTCATACCTTATTCCTAAAGAAGTCCTAGTAACTTCTTAAAATGTGTTTATTTCTCAACTGTAGTATTCCTTATTTTTACTGTTTACTCCAAGACTTATAGAATTAACTCTCAACCATTATGTTCATATGGATTCTTATTCTTCTCTCTATTAGGAAGTTCAAAGAAGATGATGAAATCACCATACATGCAGGTTTTATTTCATAATGTATGTGTTGTTAACATATGTACCAGTCCTTAGACTTTAGCAGATCTTATTTCTTCCTGTAAATTTTCTTAGTTTATTGAGTTTTTTCTCCCACATTTTATTTTTGAGCAGATGCTATTGATACTGTAAAGTTTGAAATTTGTTTACTGAAAATGTTTTCTTTTAAAAAGAGAGGAACACCTTTTTAAGCATTTTTGTTATACTTTTGCAGTAGAAACACATATCTTAAACTCATATCTTAAACACATATCTTAAACTCTTAAGCTTGTAGTGTCTCATCGTGACTTGATACCTTCATTAATTTCAATTAAATAAAAGTATAAATTCCTGGTATATTTGGTCCTCTAAAGTAAAAATTATAGCAAGATCATGCCTACCAGAAATATTTTCAAAATTTTAAGTGCACAGACTACTTCTCAAAAGAAAAAAATATAGAAGGAAATTTCTTTTCTAGTTAGGAAAATTATAGACCTCAGGGAAAAGTATCTTGCTTGATTATATCTAGGTAGTGATAAAATTGACATTTACGTTTAAAGCAAAAATTCTTACTTATCAAGTAAGTTAATTTTCCTTCAATATTATATATGTGATCATTGTTTGAATCTGAGCTAACATTTCTGTAATGGTTGCTCTTAACTATTGCTGTAAGAGAGCACTCAAAGTCAATCAACTTAAGGGAAAAAGGGAGATTTATTCAGCTTACAGTCCCAGAGAGGAGATACAGTCTCTCAAAGCAAAGACAGCATGGCTGGCTGACCAAAGTTGGAGGAGGCTAAATCACTGCAGACATCTTGGAGGCTGAGAGTTGCAAGACTGCTTGCAGCAAAGGCAGACTTGTCCTGGAGGTAGGGTGGGACTAATCCACCTCAAGGCCCACCCCTTGTGACTGCCTTCTTTCAGCAAGGCTCCACCTCTCAAGGTGCCATGACCTTGCCAAACATACGAGACTGTGGGGGACACATTTCAAACCATGACAAATTTTTAACCAATGTTAGTATATACTCATATCTGGAAACCAATAAGACAATCTCAATTGCTTCCATATATGGCATTAATGATACAATCAATAGTCTTGATAGCTCAGCAGATGGTTCATAAGTGAGATTTGAACTGTCAAAATGCCTTAATTGGTACTTCTTTCTTGACTTATTTAACTGCTGAGACAATTAAAGGAACTTTCATTTCCATCTCAGTTTCTAGCAAGTGATATATTGGCACACAGAGATTTTAGTGGGTAAAGTTTTTTATTCCATTTGATGAATTGGGTCTAGGAAAAGCATCTCCCTCAAAATACCATTGTTTGAATCAATGGGAAATGATATAGAGCTCAGAGAGAAGTGTGTTCTCTGAGGGACTATGAGTTTGTTTGGTTATATAGGCCAGTTAATTCAGGATGACTTATTGGTTGTAATACAGTCAGACAGGAAAAATATAGATAATCCATTATAAATCAAGATTTTCAACTCCAACCATCTCACTTTTATGCTATTTTCCAAATGATGAAACTCTTCCAAATTCTTCTGGAACTTTTAGTCTTAATAACAATTCTTAGAAATTTAAATATGTGTTCTACCTTATTCTAAAACATTGCTATTAGACAAAAACTGACACTAACAAAATATACATTGATAAACTTATTCTACACTTATGTTATTTCTTTTGAAGTTGAACAATGAATATTTTGCCAATTTGAAGTGTCTTCACCTGACCCAGGTTAACCAGACGTTCCTATACTTAAGTAATCCTGAGTCAATATTACAAGTTTCTATTAGCTTTGTAAAATGTAAATGTGTTAATGTCTCCTTTTCTTCTCAATAGATTATTCCACTCCCCATTATAAAACTAAATCTAAAATATTTATCGGTATTGCACAACACTATTTTGGGAGAACTTCAAAGCATTTGCATTGTCCCAAACATATGCTATGATGTATACTTAAATTAGTACCTCTCAGAAAGCCAGAAATCCTGAAATATATGAGGCAATACCATATAATGTAACATTTGCTGCCAACATTCATTTATTTACATACCAGGTTTGCAGTGAAACATAACAACAGAAGTGAAGATTATTTTTGTCCATTTGTCTGAGAAGAGTAAAATTAAACAAATCCAGTTATATCAGGCTTTTATTTTCAAGGGAACTGAGCTAGTCACAGAAGGGATAATCACATTGCCAGTAGAAAAAGTATCAGTGGCATCATAGCACCAATTCAGGTAGAGCTACATTTACAGACTTGCATACATTCCACTAGTGAGGAAAACCATGTGGCAGCTTTGTTGAGTCATGAGGTATTATTGCACCTCTATACTGAAATACATGTTGTAAAATATATATTCATTCTTTATATTGTCAGGACATAATCTCCTTGAAAGTTAATATGCATGAATATATGAAATAATATGTGATATTATTTTAAAGTGAGTAAAAAAATCTAAGAAGGCACATTTACATACACTCTCAAACATGAGGCAAGAATTTGGATGCTCAGAATCCTTGTAAAAGTTGGGCATTATGGTTGTTGTCTATAATCAAAGTGTTCAAAAAACAGTGACAATGGACCACACGTCTGGGATCTCTGGATATCCAGTCCAGCTACTCAGTGAGCCCTGCGTTCGATTGAGAATTCCTGACTTAATAAATAAGATGGAGAATGATTAAAAGAGATATCTGACATCATACTTGGCCTCCACACATACACATGCATCTGACTATATTTATGTCTGCAAACGTACACATCCATTCTTACCACAGAGAGGCACATGCAAAAAATGTTACCTTATTGTAGAGAGATTCTCTGTTAGTCATTCAAAAATTTCAAGTCTGTGTTCAGGAAAGAGCCTGCTGGACTCTAAGAGACTATCAAAGAATCACAAATGGGATCCTGGTTAGACACAATCCACACAAAATAAAGATGATATAAGAAGACATAAAGGAAGGGGAAAAGGGTTGGGAGAAAAGAAAATGGAGGAAGACAGAAGGGAGAGGAGATGGAATGTTTTGAGTACATGTATGAAATTGCCAAAGAGCAAACTGCACTAAGAAAATGAAAATAAAATGGTCTTTTCTCTATCAGATCTTCTGATTTGTATTGTTTTTATTATTCTGCTTTGTGTTGTTTTTATTATTTTGTCTCTTATTCACTTTACTATACATTTACTTAAAGTTCCTTAAGAATAGATTTATATACATTCATAGGTTTCTTTCTTATATGTACTGATTTTATATATATTAAAATTTTAACCACAAGTAATACAAAAGTGCTAAAGATAGTGATAAATATTGGGATTAACATGAAATGTTTTACTTACAGGGATAAATTTGATTTAAACCTCATAACAACAGTCAAAGAACTACTATAAATAGGACTCAAAGTACTATCTGAATAAATGCAAAATCAGCGATGTATTTGAGGCATGAATAACAAGGTCAGAAAAGTACCTTGGCTAAAGATGCTGATAGAGACCCTTTAATGGTTCTATAGAAAAACAAGGTGACATTGGTTTTATTGAAAGGAGATATATCAGCCTGCAGCATTTAAGAAATGCAGACAGATTATAGGACTTAGAAGCAAAAGTCTATTCCCTCTCTTTATATTAAATAACTCTTGAGAAATAAGTCCTTTTGATATAATGATACTGCTATAACTTGTGCCAAGCATATGTAAAGAAGAACAGGAAACATATATAAATCTTCTAAGTATGTAATAAACCCATTGACCTATATAAGACATTCAGGTTCATGTTGATGTAAATGGGAGAACTAGGGAAGTGCAATATCAAAGTTATGCAAGCAAAACATAGTCAATGGATTATTTAGATATTTGCAAGTCATGATATTTTATAGGAAGAATCCAACTTGTTTTTGAGTAAGTTTGATGTTCATAATACATGCTCGTATAAAGACTTAACCATATTACCTGCTCAAGAATACATGGAAGTGGCAGTCACAGGATACCTTCCCATTAATTATTCTTCAGGCTGACCTGAAATTGATCTCAAATAAAAAAATGAACTTCATCTCCTCTGTAAGATGCATGTGCACTGAGAAGATGTGCCAACCAGTGCAACAGTGGCATGACTGTTACGGAGTATTCAAATGCTTCACATTTCTTATACTTCATACCCAATCGAATTCCATTGGTTGCAGAAGTCATAGGCCCTAAGGGAGAATCTACTCTTGTATTGCTAAATGATCATGTTTTCAAAATGCTTTCTGAATATTCATGATTATGCAAATATATTTGTGATGCTGTCAACCTTGATCAGAGTTGTGATAGCTAATCCTGGGTGTCAACTTGATACCCCTGGCATTAACTAAGATCAGCTGAGACCACCTGAAGAGATTTTCTGTATCAATACATTTACAATACAAAGACCAGCCTTAGATCCAAACAGAACTTCCCTAGATCTCATTGGACCCTTCCAGTAGTAGACCAGACAAAAGGAGCCACAGAATAGAAGACTGGAAAGAACTGAGACTCTCTAGGAATCCTCTAGCCTTCTGCCATGTGGATGGGAGTGACTTAAACTGCCAGCTTCAGCCATCAGCCATGTTGCCTCCTCCATGAAAGACTATATCTCCCTTTCTCCCTTAAGTTGTTTGACTGAGAGTGCTTTTCACAGCAATAGTTAAGAATAACTGTTACAAGAGTAATCACTCTCTGAGTGGGCATTGCTTAATTCAGAGACTCATAATGCATCAAGTCCTGAGAATAAGTGAATGTCAGGACCCTGTCACAAATGAAATATCTGTATAAAAACCTTACTGACAAAGTTCAGTGAACATCATAGAAGAAGGAGGCAGAAAGAATGGAAGATTCAGGGGATAAGGAGTTCTGTGAGCTGTTGTTTTCTGGACATCATATAGCCATTTCATACATGAGTTCACAACAGTTCTGTGGTTACATGATGAAGACCTACAGAACAGCCAAATTTCACCTTAGATAGGAAAAGAGATCCCAAGACTTACCCTAAGCTGAGCTACTTGGCAGTTGGTTCCTGCTGAAGGATGGAGAATCATTTTTCTTTGGGCTTTGTCCACTGGCAGAAAGTCCATGTCCCATGAATACATGCTCATATGGAAAGCTTTAATTAGACACAGTACATTATTTTTAAGAGACAGAGAGAGAGAGAGAAAAAGAAAAGAGAGATTCCAAAGATATCCAAAACATTTTCCACTGCTTTTGATTGTCCTTTAGAATCTGATAATAAGACACTATTGATGAAGACACTGTACACACCAATGATGGAACATGATAAATAGTAAGCTGAAATACATAGGGAATCTTCTTCCATGATGGATGTAGCAGTTAGCCTGCATGGCTGCTGATAAAATCACAGCAACTTAAGGGAACAAGGGGTTAATTTTCTTACAATAGTCTGGTTACAGTTGGTCGTTCAACTTGATGGGAGAGCATACACCAACACCAGGACTGAGGGAGCTAGCCATACCATCTCTACATAATGGCTGAGAGAGGGATGATCTTTACTTGCCAGACCAGCATGTCTGGTCAAGAGTAGACAAGGATTCCTCCTCTCAACCAGCTCTCTATATTTTATTCCAGGGCCTAATGCCACCCACCATGGGCTGGGCCTTGCACATCAGCTAGACAATCTCCTGCAGGTTTGCTTTGGGCTTACCTAAACCATTAATTCTCTACAAATGTGCCCAGAGCTCAAACACAGAACTGTCATGTTGACACCTGTGTCTAACTATGAAAATGGATAATCCCATAAAGCCAGAAAGTATGATGTAGGTTACCAAGGAGAAGAAGCAATCAGCATTCTCACCCAATTATGAAGATTGACAGCTATGAAAACAACAATTACATTAAGGGGAGTCCAGCAGTGCAACAGTGGCTTACAAGATAGGAAGTAGCTAATTGACTTTGGATTGGCATTGCAGTCTATCTTACAGCAGGGAACACGTGTCCGCTACCACAAACCCAGCCAAATATCCATGGACAAGGACACCATAGGCCCTAAGTATTGTGAACTATAAATATTTCAAAGTAAAGGTACCATTTAAACACTTATTGCTATGCTTATAGATTGGAAAAGTACTCAGTACTCAACAAAAACGTATCCTTTGGCAATAGAAGATGTGTAATACAGAGAACCACAAATGTTCAAAGTGCAAAGTAAATGTGAATGTGGATGGCTTATCCCCAATCAAAACATCTAAATCACTCACATGTCATGACTCAGGTAATCTGACAGAAAAAAAGGTGGTAAGAATGTAAGAACCTGACTGTGGGAGCGGTGTTGTCAGACAGTTTCTGTTCACATCAAGGCTGATGTACCCAGAACTCAATGCAGCAATGTTTAATTCCAATAGAACCCACAACATCTGTTCTATCAATATTTTGCCATGAAGTAGGCAATGCTGTTCTCAGAAACTGTATGAGACTGGTGCTGGACGGGGAGAAGTTTTCTAACTGATAGGCCATTTTACCTTTTTTGGAGCCCAGGCAGTAGTAGCCAGTATAAGGTTAATAGAAACCCAGTGAATGGCACATGTAGGGGGATGTGGACAAAAGCAAGATCTGGCAGGAGGAGACAAAGAGTGAATTGGAGTGGCATGATAAGTAGGGATAAATAGTGGGTAATATAAACATATAAATTCACACTTGAATGTAATTAAAATGAATAAGCATATTTATAAAAAAGACAGTTTTGGGAGAGATATGTGCTGGAGGGAGGAACCTAGGGGAATGTGAGGAGAAGTGAGGGTTATGTAATCAATGCATCCTATACATTTATACAAGTACAAAAGCTTTCAAAGAATGAATAAAAATATTGTTCAAACTAACACAAAAACATTGGATATATAGGTATAATGGTTCATAGCTAAAATCTTACCTTACTGAGACAGTAAGGTTGACCCAAGATCAACGCTAGTCTAGGCTGCTTACTGAATTTCAGGCCAATCTGTCCTACAATGTGAGAACTTGACTCCAAACAATGAGAAAATTGAGTGAAGACAAAGGAATAAGAGATGCTGCCTTGATGACATATTAGGTATGTTCCTATAAACAATTGCATCACTGCAAAACAGAAAACAAACATAACAGTGGTAAACTGGTAGACAAAAAAAATTATTAACCACCACCAATTATCTTTAGCCCAAAGCAATTACATGACCCAAAAATTTTCTGGAGGTATCTTGTCATATTTAGCAAAGATGTTCTAGCTAGATGTAATGGCAGTGATTATGGTGTAAGAGGCTAGCTGAGCAGTTGAAATCTTAGAATTTTCATCACAAATAGCAATAACTGTCTCCACAGAATTCATTTACAACAAGCATATGTGAAGTTATTCAATTACTAAGAGCTGCTGATGAAATGTAGTATCACAATGTATTCAACATATTCATTTCTTGCATTTTAACTGTATAGAGATCCCTTATTACATGTCTTACAAGAACAAGAAAAAGTGAAGGTGCTAGATAATCTAGCTAAATAATCACATTTTCTTGAATGTAATAAAGCTCTTTCCTAAATAATGTACTAAAGACTGAGTAATAGGTGAATTGCTAATCCAAATAGTGAAACAAACATTAAACAAATAGAAATAGTAAATGGAGAAAAATACTTTTATGGCTGTTTAGGGAAATGAAGGAATACACAAAGTTTCATCTTCCAGGTTATTTAGAAAAATATGCTTCATTATAATGATATCCCAAACCCATAAAGATCAGGAGAAAAAGAAATTTCACCTTGGTCTGTGGAACTGGCTTAATAGGTAAAGTACAGGACCGGAATTTATATCTCTAGATCCTGTGTTTGGACTTGATGATATAAGTGTCTGTGAATGGAGGGAAGGTATGCTAGAATTTCCACAAACTCTTTAGTAAAGAAATTTTGAGAATTTCTTCTCAAACAAGGTGGAGACAAGCAATAAAATCCAAATTCCTCTCATTCTGCATTCACGCTATAGCAGGTGCACACCTGTGTTCACTAGCATATATATTCACCTGTCACACACATACAGGTACAAGGAAACAAGGAACAATAAAACAAAAAAAAACTAACCTTTGAACATTCACTGTTAATGAAAGAGGAAAAAACATCTCATTTCTTCAATGACCTTAGCTGCAAATGAGCATCTCTCTTTTACATTCCAGATGTGCCTCGTAGTTTCTACAACGGGGACCTAGCAGATGACAGTGCTGACCCTGTACTACATTAAACTTTTAAGATGCAATTAATGAAATACTTAAAAGGTGAGTTATGCTAATAATTAGATGCGATTAACACCTCACACTTATCTGTACTAAGAGAGCCCTTGTGAAAACAGCATTTTTCTCCACTCTCAGGCTTGATCAGGACACAGGCGTAGCATAGCAAATTGAGAAGAAAGAATGGATGCAGGTGTACAACAGTCTTAGCACATCAGTCACATCAAAACACATAGGCCTTTGCTTGGGATTATGAAGCAAAAAGCAGGAAAACAAAAGTTGAGTCGAAATTTTGCATTTTCTTATGCAATCCATATGGCAAACTACTCCTTTGAGAGTCTAAATTTACACTCATCACCTGCTCTTCTTTTAAAATATACTCGAGTGGCAACTCTTGGGGTTTTCTTGCTCTTAGAAAGAAACTTTGTTCCAGGAGTATTTTAAGTTGTTATCATAGACAAAATTAAGGAATTAGAATATTTCATCCACGGTACTCATCAGAAATCTGAACTCTTTATACCACATCATGTTCCATTAGCACCAGCTTCTTCAGGCAGGAAGCCTTGGGGATTATAAACAACTTTCACTGTTTCTCTGTTTCTTCACTTGCAATTCTGTCGTAAATAGCTCCCTTCCCTGTCTTTTTCCCCTGTCTTTTTACAGGATAGTGGACTTCCCTATGTGTCTTTGGGGGAATTTGGAGCTCGAAAATGCATCATCTTCAGCTTTTTCTCGCCAGTCTTTTGACCACTGCAATCTTGTCTACATGGAAGTGAAGGTTTTTGCAGCTCTCTGACCTTGCATGTATGTGTCCACTGCTTGCTGAGTTTCAACCATGACTCCAGGTGGTGCTATTGGACAGAAGTCAGGTGCCTTCTGCACAGGGGAGGACTGTAATTCCAGCGCAAAGCAGCGGTGCTCTCCGAAAGGTGGCTCTAGCCCTGTGTTCTTGTGCAAGCGTTCTAGAACAGGAATCACACCATCATGTAATCCATCTCACAAAAAAAAAAAGAATCACCTTTTAGCTCTCCACAGAGAACGGAGTGCCTGGGCCTACAGGAATATTTAAGTCTAGAAAAACAGACCATCTTTAGAAAGAGTAATGAAGGAAATGACCAGGATATCATGTTTCAACATACCTGAAGATCTGCTCTCCCAAAAATCCTACTTTCTCCCTCAGACGTATCTCTCTATCTCTCATCCTTTCCTTTTCTCTCTCTCTTCCTCTTTCCATCTTTCTCTATTCTTTCTTCCCTCCCTTCCCCCACCTCTTACATCTTTACCTCTCTCTTCCACCTGTGACATCCTTTGATTCAAAATCTGTATGTCAATTTATTATTATTATTTAATTTCTTTATGGATTCAAGGTATGGTGACTTGTACCTGAATTAAATGCCTGCTAAGTATTGCAATATGATATTTAAATTGACATATAATTATAGCTACATAATTGAAAAATGTTACTGATTTAGTAGACATATCATTCAATTGAAAATAAAAAAATAATATCAAAGAGATGATTCCTCCAGTAAAGTGTTTGCCACGTGAAGATGAGGCTTGAGTTCAAATTCCCAATTCCCACTAAGAACAGCCTTTTTTTTTTTTTTTTTTTTTTTTTTTTTTTTTTGATGTGATAGAGGATACCTGTAATCCTAGACGGGAGGAAGTAGAGTCAAGAGTGTTTCCAGATTTGCTGATCAACTAGTGTAGCCAAATCAGTGAGCTCAAGGGTCAGTGAAGAACTTAGTCTCAGAAAGTTAGGGGAAGAGCAGCTGAGGGCCATCTAGTGTGTCAACCTCTAATCTCCACACATACAGACAAGGGTACACACGCACACACAGAACTGGTAAGTATTGAACGGGGAATACGAAGAGATTAAAGGGATCAGGAGAAAATCAAGCACACGCCAGAAGAGGCTCTGCTTCTACCACTGGACTCTGGAACAGATTTCTTATCGAAAGAGAACAAAAGATTGAGATAGAGATTTAGTTCAGTGACAGAAAAAGTGCTTCACAAATGGAAACCTCTGAGTTCAATATCCAGCAACAGAAAAAGGAACAGGTTTCTGCAGCAACTCAAGGGAGAAAGGGAGATTTATTCAACTTATGGTTTCAGAAGGGAGATAGTGTAAGCAGTGTGGCTGCTTTCATAGTGTAAGCAACCTGGGTAGCAGAAATTGGAGACTGGCTAAATCACATCCATCCAGAGCTCCAGAAAGCAGGGTAGAGCTAAAAGCCCCTGTGATTGCCTCCAGCCATGACCTTCCCAAACATGAGTCTATGGGGGACCCAATTCAAGCTATGACAATTAGATTCTTTGTTATTGCTAAAATAAAATAACTGTCTCAAGCAAGCACTGGGTACCAACTTCTCTCTGCTTCACAAACAACTTCGCAAATTTCTCTCAACTTTAAAGCCCTTCACCTTGTGGTGCCAGATGTTCTTAACGTCACAGCAATACCCCATTACTCAGTACCAATTTCTATAATAGCTTGTCTTTTATATTGCTGTCAAAGGACACCCAAAGTCGAGCACCCGAAGAGAGGAAGGGAGATTTATTTAGCTTATAGTTCCAAAGGGGAGATACAGCCTTTCATGACTGGCAGCGGAAGGTGGAGGAGGCCTAGGTCACATTCATCCAGAAGGCTGAGAGCTGCTAGATTGTGTCTGCTAGAACAGAACTCTCCTGGAAGAAGGATGGAGCTAATGCACTTCAAGACCCTTCCCCAGTAATTGACTTTCTCCAGCAAGGCTCCACCTTGGAAAGGTAACATGACTTTCCCAAACACATGAGCATGTGGGGACATATGTCAAACCATGACATTGATAGTCTCATATGCTATCCCCAAACCTCTGAAAAATAAATAGGCTTCTAGTTTAAAGTAGTTAACATAAGAGGGTAGACATGTTTGCCATTCTTACTAAACCTATACTAAAAGTATAGGTTTAATTTGCTCATAATAGTCACATTTTTGAGTAGAGATGTTAATTTTTAATTGTGTTATGATGACCTCAAATTTTGTTAAAATGAGCATTCAATCAGCAGAAACACAGCCTTGGAAAAAAGACATAATCTAGTAATCTCAGATAAATTCAACCACTCAGTAGACGTTAAATGAAAAGAAAATATTTAGTTGTCTTTCAGTGATGATAAATTATTTATTACAAAATTAATTAGAAATGAACAAACCTGAAAGTAGTAATAAACTCTGTACTACATTATTTATATAACTATTAAATAAAATATGCTGATTAAACACATTGGAAAATCATGATTTAGATGATAAGTTAGAATAATTTTACTTGACAATTTGGTGGTGAGTTCAAAATCAGAACAGTAGTGTAGGCTTATGAGTTCAGTTGGTCTACTCTAGTATCTGACAGATGATGATTCCATTCTTGGACCACTTCTAGCTCTATTGCACTAACTGCTCTAAAATTTGAGTTCATACAGTATAACACAATGTCTAAGGTCTTGGTTTAACAAGAAAATTGTATCCACTTATTTGTTGACCTCCATTATTTTCTCATTAACCTGAATCCATTAAAAAGCAAATAATTTGTTGACTCAATGAAATATAAACATAAAAGTAAAATCCACTCAAAAACTTCAGTAAATAATGGAGCCATTAGAGTTATAATTAACTATGAGGATAAAAAGTTATTGTATTATTTTAACTTATAATTACAGAAAACATTTATTTAAAAATTTATTAGGGTAAATGCTAATGGGGAGAAAAAAATGAATGGAAAGGGAAGTGGAATAAGAGGATGAGGATGAAGGAATGCTTGAAAAAAGCAGGAAGACTCTCAAAACTTTCAAGAATATAAGGCTCCCTGAGTGACAAGGTTTTGACCTTGTGTGTATTTGAGGAGTCTCTAACTCTGTTACTCTATGCAACCAAATTGATCTTCTTTGCTTTGATTGCCTGATAAGAATGAAGCTGTGACTGTGACTCAGTGTTAGAGCACTTGCCTGCCATGCAATATGCCCTAGATTCAGTCCCCAGTCTTTCTAGAACAATAAAATTCAAATTCCTTGTACCACCATTCCTCCTATCCAATGCTAATATTGTACATTTGAGCTTATTGTCCTTTGCCTTATTATGTACTACTTCATCATGTTTATCTTTATACAGTATCGTATAGTTTAGAAGGATTATTTTTTCGATGTGGTGTGTTGGTGGTGGACCAGCACATGTGTGCATATGATGGCCTGTGTCTGGGTATGTATGCATGCATGCAGGCTCAGTGTATGTTTAGGGGGGTGTCCAGTATTAACATCAGATTTCTTCTTTCATTGTTCTCTATTTATTGAGGCAGGGTCTGTTGCTGAAAGTAGAACTACCGATTGTGGCTTGTTCTAGGAAATTCCATTAGGAAATTCCAGACAGGCCTCCGTGCTTGCCCACAGTGAACAAGGATTTCAAAGATCTAGACTCCAGACTTGCAGTTGCAGGGGAAGTTTTTTTTGCCCACTGAGCCTTCTCAAAAGCCATTAGCTTCATATTTTTCAAAACAATACTTCAAAGTATATAGTGGTCAGCTTTCTTACATTTTAACTTATGGTTGCTATCATATCCTTCATTTCCTTACATACTCCAAATTATTAAATTTATCTTTACTTTTTACAATTTCCACATTGATGCCTTGGAAGTATCAAATATGCTGTGGCTATTGGTCACCATAAGTTCTCACTCAAGGTTTTTGTCTGTCTGATGGAAGTGAGTGATATTTCATTAATTTCTAACAATTTATACTTAGGCTGAAAACCTGGTGCTTCATCCAGGGAGAAATTTTATTTCTTTCAGCAGGGGTCAGTGTTTTGCTACTTATGTGGGACACCAATCTACTCAGAACTACAGCATTGAAAGCAGCTCACCCTTATTTTCCAGAAAACTCTGCCCCTACTCTATGTTTTCTCTAGGGTGCCAAAAATGGAAGAATCCAGAAACTCTTTGTTTATTGTGAAAATTGGCAATTTTAGAGTGTGCAATCATCTATCCAGGAGATTTTATCTGAAAATATGAAAAAGTATCATAAGGTGACCATTGGAACTATACCTGGGTTATTTCTTAAATTATGAATGTAACTGGAATTATTTTAAATTTTGGAATTTGCATATAAATAATTAGAAAGGAACATAAAACAGGGATTATAATGAGTCATTGCTGTTTAACAATTGCTGACATTTATCTCTACAATATTAGAAAGATGTGGTTAATGCTGAAGCAAGGGATGCCTTCTCCAATGGTACACTTGATGTTATATGATTCAGCAGTTACTCAGGTGCATGACATTTCAAGAAAACCAAATGGAACTCAGTGGGCCACACATGCAAAAAGATGAAAATTCTGCCAAGAAAAAGGAAAGTTTGCAATGGTATAAAGGAAGAATGTGAGACTGGGGATTGAGTTGTAAAAATGACATAAATTCACTCTTTATATATGTATGAATCACTAAAGAAATAAAATATTGAAAAGTGACTTTCAATTCCACAAATCCATACATAATTTTAAAATATCTATGTACAGCTTCTCCGTGCATGCTTAGTTAAATTGATAGAATCAGCAAATGGAAAAGTTGAAAAAAGTGACATTTTATGTCCTTGGATCCCTTGAGATATAATTATGCCTTTAAAAAGAACTATTTTTAGCTCTTTGGATTTTATATCTTGAATTTCCTCTGATATATACAACCAAAAAGCTTGATCAGAGCTTTGAATACACTTCTGGAAAATATATTTCAATGCAATCATTATAAAAAATATAGTCAAATCCACTATATGAACTGGAGTAGGTCCTGGGTATCAATTTGACCACATTTGGCATTAACTAAAATCAGCTGTCAGAATACATGAAGAGATTATCCAGATCAATACATTTACATTACAAAGACCAACTCTAGATCGGAGGAACCTCCCAGTAGCAGACCATATAAAAGGAACCACAGAACAGAAGATTTCGAAAAGAGGCTCTCTGAAGTTGTGCTAGAAAACTCTATCCAGCCATCACCCACAGGTCTACTGCACTGAGCATCTCTGAGCCTCAAGAATGTTTGCATGACTTATCCTGCCTCTAGCTTCAGCCACCAGCCATGTCTCCTCTGCCATGAAAGACTGTTTCTCCCCTTTGGAACCATAAACTGAATAAACCTCCTTCTCCCTTAAGTTGCTTGACTCTGAATATTCACTCACAACAACAATTAAGAGTAATAGATGCAGTAATTTAATCTGCTTTGTATAAAATTTAAGAATTTCTGAATTTTTGTGCTATTTAAGATTTTCTGTATCAAATAGTGATAGTGACAACTGTTTATGCTGAGCAGAATGCAATACAAAAGTTTATGTTGATTCTGACTCCTACCCTCCAATTACACAAGAATTCTATATCATACAACAAACTTAATGCAACAGGAAGTAAAATAGTCTACTTGATTCAGGTGGCTTCATTTTCAGTGTAATTAGTAATATGTCTTTAACAGACTGGAGACATAGAATGAGAAAATACAAATATTTCCTTATAAAATCTGCTTTATTTCATAGGTAAGTAATTGGTGCATTTTAAAACTGTTTAAATCATTTAAAAATTGTCATAATAAAGGGTGCTTCTCTAACAAGTACCACACAATCAGTAACATGAACAGTCCTGTTTTTAAGGAGGAACATTTTTTATATATGTCATAATTCCTCTCTGTGATCTCACATTCAACATGACCTGCAAGCTTTCACATGAAAAGTGTTTTTAATGAAAACAGGTTATTATTAATGTTGCATGGAACCAAGGTCACTAGACTTTCTTCTCTGCTATAAAAGACACTTAGCCTTCTTTTGAGGAACTAGTGTGCTCACTTGAAATGATAAACTAAACATTCCCTTATCACCATATAGACCAGGAGCTGAGAAAGATAACAAATGACTTAAGAAGGGAATTTCCTTTTCCTTCCTACCTTAAGAACTTATTTTTTTTCATTTCTGTTCAAACAGAACTTGCTAGCACTTGAGAATGCCAAAGAAGAAATGAATATTCTAATTTTTCATGGGAAATTCATACCTGGGAATAATAATATATTTACATATTCAAGGCAAAGCTTTATTCATTTTCCATTTTTGAAAAAGCTATTTATTAATATATAATATATATTCATTTTGAAGATAGACTCATGATTAATAATACAGTGATGCATTATATAATATTAATAAACCATTTGCTCATATTCATGTGATAATTACGGTGATTTATGAATATTATATGTGTATATATATATATATACACTTTTCTGTATGCAATACATTGATTAACATAAATAATAGCAGCACATAGCTAATGAGGTCCAGTTATAATACACAATTTACACAGGTTGATAAATTTAAAGAACCTTCTTAGATACTGATAGTAATGTTTGAAAAGGAAACATTATTCCAAATAAAAATCAGAATATAGGCTATTATTTGAAACAGTATTTCAGCTTTAGGTACTGATAGTGGGGAAAATACAATTTCCTAAATTTTCTCAGGGAATTGGATTCCCACTTTTCATTCATGAAAGCAAAGCAAAGTTCTATTCTAAGATGGCTTTTTTTAGTCTTTCACTAAGTATTTTATTCTTGAGTAGGTTTATAAGGATATTGAGAGTTAAGACTATTGGGAAGTAGAGAATTAAGCGTATCTGACAAATAGTGATAAAATTTGTTCAGAAAGTTGACATCTGATTCATATGACTTTAGGTTGATCTGGTCCTATAATTCAGTATCAGAATTGATTTGAACAGAACCTGAGGCTCTGCTGTGTTCACCTATGGTGAAGTGATAAAATATTCAAAGTAAGAATGCAAAATGAAAAGGCAATGGCTCTACCTAATTTACTGGGAATTGGATGTAGACTTACACAAGCAAAAAAAGAAATTGAAGGGCTGGAGAGGTGGCTCAGGGATTAAGCTTCTGCCTTGCAGGCAGAAGGTCCTGAGTTCGGATCCCAGATCCCACGTATAGACGCCAGGCGGAAGCGGGGACGCCCTACGCTTCTGGTCCTGGTAGGGCGGAGCCTGTGAATCCCGGGGCAGAAGGAGGTGGAGGCATCCACGGTGGTTCTCGATTCGTCCGTGGTTCTACACACACACATACACACATGCACGCGCACATACATACACACACACGCACAATTGAATAAATAATAATAAAAAAATTAAAAAAAAGAAATTGAAGGTTCAAATATGAGGCAGTGTATTTAAATTTGTGAATGTATAATTATCTGGGTCTGGAAAATAGATCAAGACACATATGTGTAAAAAGAGATTTTCTTTGAATCTGAGCCCATTCCTAATGTGTTATCTGATCTTTTTCCATAAAGAAATAATATAGGAATAATTAAGATGGCTATAATATGGTATGTGTGATAGTTAGACACAGATGTCAACTTGAAAATTGAAGGTTTCAGTTCTGGGAAAATTTGTAAAGAATTAGTGGTTGAGTTAAGCCACAAACGAGTGTGTAGTTGATTGTCTTGTTATGGGTGAGCCTAACCCTTGGCGTTCGGAGCCATTCTCTGGGCAGGTGAATAAGATGGAAGAAGCTGGTTAAATAAATTGGCAATCTTTTTTATATTTGGGCAGACATGCTTATCTGGCAAATGAGGACAGTCTAGCTCTCAAAAAATATATATGGAATGGCCAATTCCCTTAGTTCCTGGTGTTGTATGAGTTTTCCTTTCAAGCTGGAATAAAAGATAGAACTGGATAATCATAAGCAAGAATGAAATTCCTTGTTCTCTACTTAAGCTGCTTCACTATGACAGAAATAGCAAGAGAAAAAGGAAGCAATGATTAAGATTAACTTGTCTTTTTCTATGGCAATCTTTCTTCTCCTAATATCAGAAAAAGATAATTTTTTTTTTAGAAAAAGATAAATTTTTTAATAATGGGTGCTCAGAAGTATATAGAACCTCATAGTAAGATACTTTTTTACTAATGAAGTAGTGAAGTAACTCAGATGTACAAGATTATAGGAAGGGGGCTGGAGAGGTGGCTCAGGGGTTAAGCCTCTGCCTTGCAGGTGGAAGGTCCTGAGTTCGGATCCCAGATCCCACGTATAGACGCCAGGCGGAAGCGGGGGCGGCCTGTGCTTCTGGTCCTGGTAGGGCGGAGCCTGTGAATCCCGGGGCAGAAGGAGGTGGAGGCGTCCATGGTGGTTCGCGAATTCGTCCGTGGTTCTACACACACACAGACACATACATGCATGCACGCACATACATACACACATGCACACAGTTAAATAAATAATAATAAAAAAATTAAAAAAAATACTTATAAAAAAAAAGATTATAGGAAGGGGTCTGTCAGTGTAGACTTCACGCTGTGTGAAGAAATAGCAGATTAAGAAAAGAGATCTGTTTTTCTGTACACATCAGTTAACACACCCATGAGTAGTGTCTCAGAGTTGTGATTGACAGAAGAAAGTGCAGTTTCCTGACTCTGATATTTTATCTGTTGCAAGGCAAAGGCCTGTGATAATCTGACGTGTTAGATAAATATAAAGGAAAGAATTATTTCTTCATGTTGAGATGCTGAATAGAATGGATACGTCAACAAATGAGTAGCTAATGGCTTTGATAATATGATGTATTTAAGATTTCCTTTTTTGTCTTTCAAATTATATTTCTTAAATCAACAATTTTTCCAATCTTATTTACTGAGGTATCTTAAGTAAATTAGTATTATTTAATTCAAGAGGCCTTTGAAAATTCCAATATCAAAACCAAAATTAGAAATTTTTGAACATTTTGCATTTACTATACAGATATTGGTCTACTGGTATACTTTATGCTCTTTTTATTATATTTATTTCTTTTTTTCCCAATCATACAAGCTTAATAGGTACCCCGGTCCCATCCCTCCCTCCACCCCTCCTTAGTCCTACTTGTACCCTCCCCCCCTTTTTCCTTTCCTTTAAAACCGTTCCCTCCCTTTTTCCCAGTGTTCCCCTCTTCCCCCCTCCCATTCCATGGAGCATCCTTTAGTGTGAATGTGTCCTCCATTGTAGTGAGGTGTAAGGACTCAGTGGCATTGCCCAGAGCCCTTTCTTGGGCTCCCCTTAGTATGGGAACTCTATTACGACTATTAATCCCTTACCTCTAAGGATCCTAGTGCCTGTGATCCATGCTAGACTCTGGGAGGGGGGGTCATTGACATGTCACTCATTGCACAGGTCATGCAAAGTCTGATTATGTCACTAAGATTTCTATATTTTAACAATCCTGATTATTTTTGTGGCATTGATTCTCCTTCAATTCTATATAGATATTATGACAATTGTTATTATTAGGCATTGTTTACATCTTAGGTTTTGTAGTGATTGCTTCTAAGTCACTACCTCTTTATGGAAGATTATGGTTAATAATCAGTGATGTTACTTGGTATTGGATTGTATTAGAATTTGATAAATTTACATTGGTGTTAACAGTATTTTAAATTTATTTTGGAAATATTTTACCAACATTTTATTATACTGCAGAAATAGCACTGAAAGTAACTGGAATCATGTTTTTAATTCTAATTTTATGTTTTAAAAATGATATGATTATGTGATCGAAATTGTTGCTTGCATTATAGTGTAGATAACTGAGTTATTTATTAAAGAGGTGGCAGGTATCTTCATGACTAAGCAGGGCTACTGTATACAGTTAGGAGAACTGCTAGATAGTCTTGGTTAGTCTTCTTTGTATTTTCATTTCAAATGAAATGGCTGGAAGAAATTTTGTGCTGTTATAAGAAAAGAGATAAAATGCAAATGTGTTTTTTATAATCTTTGATGCTATTATTAGTGCAAATAGGTTAATACTTGAGATAACTTTCTATGCTGCTATTTCTTTTCTAAATTTAGAAACATATTTTAAATGTTTATTAGATGGTCTGGGTCTTTTCATTTAATTTTATTTTCTTTTGTGTATGTGTTGTATTCATATGTATATGATACATGTTCTCATATTGATAGGTGCATGTGTATGTGTCAATGCACATGTCTGCAGGTCCTGAGAGTGGTACAAGAAAACATCCTCAATTGTTCTTTTGGCATTTTGTTTTGAGGCTGGGTCTCTATTTACACAATAGGGTTGTTCTTGCTCTGAGGATTCCCAGGCTCTGTTTGTCAAAGCTGAAATTACATGAAGAAAGTCACAAATAACTGGCATTTTTGTGGAATCTATGCCTCTGAACTCCATTCCTGTTGTTTACATTTCAAGGACTTTAACCACTGAACTATCTCCCCAGAATCAATTATTAGATTTATTATTATTATTATTATTGGTAATTATCAGTACAGTGCAGTTGGCAAAAATCTCAAAAGAAGCTAAATTGGCAATGATGGACTTGTGAAATTGAAGGTTATTTGTCAATGCTCTATAGCTAAAGTACAGCTTAGGAGAATGGGAGCTGTTAATTGAAGATTCAGAGGTGCAGTTATTCATGGACTGTTCATTGAAATAATATTGTTTGAGATTAACAAGTGCTGCCAATGGTGAGGCATTTAATTTAATTAATGAGAAGGGGATTGCTTTCATTGATATTAAGTAGAGGAAGAAATCATGGTTATCTCAGGATATTGAAGAAAGTGAATCAGGTCCTGCATACAGCTGCTAAGGAAGCAGCAATTAGTTTGATTAGAAGGATTCAGGCTTTGGCACATAACACATTTGGTGACTGAATGGTGAAGTTCCTGGAATAAAATCCTGATAAGAATGATATTAATGAAGGGCTTGGCCTAAATTATTAATGACGAAATAATAATTAGTATAGAAGCAACTAAACCTGTTTTTCAAATATTCTTTTCATGGTTAAAATTTAAATACTATAGCTTGAACACATGAATAGTGCCATCTTTAAAAAAACTGGGAAAAGTTAAAGAATTATTAGAGATAACATTATTACCTGTCTTCTGGTAGAGAAAATACAGTTTTTTTTTTATAAAACTAATGCAAAAAATAGTATTAAAGCAACTAAATGTGTTTAAGGGATTGAATGGCAGAGTCATTTTTAACTGTAATGTTTAGTGTTTCATAAATCAACATTGGAAATTTATAATATTCTTATGCCTTAATCTACGATCCCATTCCCCATTCTCTTCCCATTACCCTTTCTTTCCCTGCCATACTCCCTCCTATTTTATGTCTTTTCACATGTGTGGCCCAGTGGGTTTCATCTTTGATGGCATGTGTCTGAATGCTTACTGGAGCAGGAACTATATATCAGTGGGCTTAACACTGAGAAGAGCATCTTCCATTCCCCTCCATCAGCATTAACCCTTGTCAGTCTCTCAGGGAAGTGTGAAGCCTCTTGAGATCTTTCCTCTTCCATGGTGAAATGTTAAAGGACAATTCCTGTGTAGTCTTGTGGAAATATACATAGCTGCAGTGAATTCATGGAAATAATAGCCATATTATGTTATGAAGATAATGTCTGGAAGCATCTGCCCCACAGCAGGTTCGTTTTTTTTAAGTTCATATAAATTATTTTTATGTTACTTTTTAGCCATTTTTTAAATTTTTCTGCTCATACAAATATAATAGGAACACCTGTCCCCTCCCTCCCTCCACCCCTCCCTGGACCTCTCTGTTCCCTCCCTGCTTTGTCCCTTCCTTTCCCCCCTCCCTCCTCCCTTTCCCCCAGTGCCCTCTCCCCCCAATCTCTGAAGCATCCTTTAATGAGTATATCAAACTTTCCTCTGGGTCCTCCTCTCTGATGAGGTGTAAGGACTCAGTGGCAATTCCTAGAACTCTTTCTTGTGTTCCCCTTAAGTATAGGAACACTACTGTGACTGTTAATCCCTTGCTTCTAAGGATCCTAGTGCCTTTAGTCCATGCTAGAATTTGAGGGGTCAATGATATGTTGGTCATTGCGCAGATCATGCAGAGTCCTGTTACAACTGCCTTGGCCCTAACTTGTGTGGGGTATCTTGCATATCATGACTCCTCCCAACCATGTGCTCTTACAATCTTACCGCCCCCTCTTCCGAAAATTGCCCTGAGCTTCATGATGGGGAGAGATTAGGCAGGCCTGATTCCAGGTGGTTGATATAGAGTCGCTGATGTTCTGAATTATGGTTTGTTGATGATTTTTTTTTCAGTTTTGCACAGCAGGTTTCTAAAATGTTACTTGCTCTGTCTTTTATGATGTTTCCTGAACCTGGAGATAGGGGTTGGTTTAGATATCCTGTTTATGGTCAAGTAATCCATAGTCATTTATTCAGTAATAAATGCCTCCTATTAAATGAGGAAGTTTATAGGCTGGGTGCTATGCACTCCTCCAATCGAATTATGAACTGCAAATGAAAATTAACATTAATAAAAAACCAATTTTTATTCACTGACCAGTGAGCACTCTGCTAAATGACACAAGTCTGACAGTGAAGAACACCAGATAGTGTTTTCAGTATCCTATTACAGACTCTTACATCACTATTCCTTTCTGAAAATTATTTACTGAGGAGCTAAGAACTTGGTATAACTGGTGCCATGAGAACATTCGATGATTTCTGAGGAAGGTTCCTGGAACCATCTTTAAGCCCTGATCTTTAGATTCACATCCCCTTGCAAGTTCTCTTCTGGACAACTGGGTTAAAAAAAAAAAAATCACAACCTCAGTGGGGTTTGACCAGACTTGCAAGTAGGCTTTCCTTTGTTAGCCTACCACATTCCCCACTGACTTTACGGACATTAGTCAAATTATGAACTCATATTGACCTAGGGAATTATACTGTTCTCCTAAAATCATGTAATTAATGATCACTAGATGTTCCGTCACATGCAGAAGATGGCAACAAGTGGCTAAGAGCACTAAAATGGGTTCAATATAATCTGGCTCTGGATTTGTAACATTCCAGGTCTCTTCACTGTACTGAAACTTCATTGTACTATAATCAGCATTACAAATGTACTAGTTTCTTTTTAGGAACGTTTTCACTTTCCCATTTTTTATATGCAAAGGTTTTTTTATGCTAAGGTTACATATAGTCAGTGCTCCATGTAGCTAAGAAAACTCATTTGCAGTGTTTCATGTAGGAGAGGAGAGAAGTCTTCAGGAGAGGAGTTAGCTACTTGACAGAGCCATTAAGAATGAAATTCTGGGATTATATTAAATCTACAAGTCATACAATCCAGACTTGTTATATATTTCTTTTGCCCTTTGTATCTGAGAAAGTATTTATATGTGAACTCTGGTTATAAATATTGTAATTATATCTATATCTATCTATCTTTACACACACACACATATTATATACAATTAAAAAAATCAATTGCATTGTCTGGCTCAGCAAGGTGAACGTAATATTGAGGGAAACAAATATTATTTGTAACTGTACATTAGTTAAAATCCTATCCTCATAAACAGAGAACCAGAGCACATCAGAACCAGAGCTCAATTCAAATTTTCCTTCTACAACATACAATCATCACAATTTTTTCTGCAGCATACTTTAACCTTCTAAGTTTATTCCCACTTATTTCCATTTATGGAACAAGCTTTATCTTTTCATCTAAAAGCAACATTTTCCCTTATCAATGTATCTCATACCTACAACCTTCATAATTCTTTTTCTCTGTTTGATGACTCTCTTTTGTTTTATCACATTTATCATGTAAATGACGTAGCTAATCACATGCAGACAGAACACATCCATAAATAATCACCTATAAATGTATACTTAATATCCAAGATTTATGGTTCTCAACCAGTCTTATCATTTGTCAATTATGTTAGAATGCTAATTTGTCTATTTATTCTAATATTAAATAATCTGTAAAATTTATGCCTTTAAATTCTGTTGAAAACTTTTGACTTAAGATATAAAGTCTAGCATGACTGTTGATATAGCTAAGCACACCAAATTGCTCATGCAGGCTCAGAGATTAAAATGGACCCTTCCAGGTGTGTTTGAAGGTCCGTGAAGGGATTCTCTTTTTCAAGACAGTGTCACAGGGCTGAAACTGGTGCATCAGTTTGGGGTTGGGCTATGGTTCTGTCTCATGAATAGTGTGCTGGATGGTCCTGTGTGTTGACTATGGTGCCTGAAGTGACCTTAGCAGGAAATGGTTAGCTATTCCATCCTTATCCTTTATTTTGAGGAGGAAGATGGTCTACATATTCAGTGTACTCTTGTTTTAACTCTAAATTAACCCAAATGTGCACGTGGCCCTTCAAAGAACAAAAGGAAGGAGGCTGGTTCAACTTTTGCCTATTTTAAGAACTGATTTAGCTAAGGTGTTCCTTAAAGTTTTGTTCATCCTCTTGACCTGTCCTGAACTGTGGTGAGTAAGCACAATGCATTCTCCAATTTAGATTTAATGCCTTTTGTCACAATTTGAAAGATCTTAGCCATGAATGATGGGCCATTATCAGACCCCAGAGAAAGGGGAAGTCTACACCTAAGTATTGGTTCTTGGAATAGTACAGGAGCTGTTTCTGGTTTGTTGGAGAATGCTCTTATCCATCCCAATAAAGTGTCTATATATATCAACAAATATTTATAATCAAATGCAGTTGGTTTTACCTCAGTAAAATCCAGTTAATCCAGTTTCCCAACATTCTCTAGGAAACTTTCCATGGGCCCGACTCCCTCCTGCAGCTCTTACTTCCCTTTGATTTACTTGTGCCCTGGCGACACACCTGGATACCAAATCTGAGGTTATTTTGTCCAGGTGTGGAATGTAATAACGTGGTCAGAGGAGCTCAGTCATTTTGGTAGAACCCTGGTGAGTGGTTTGGTGGAACTGATTTAACACTTCTGTCCCTAAGACCAGAGAGAAGTATGATTGTCCTTTCATCTGGCCTTTCATCCCTTCTGTTTTGAATTTCCTTCACATTTGGCCCAGCCTTCCTTGACCTGAGCTGTTGGCAAACTCGCTTCTGGAACACTCACTAAGATATGGAGTGGCCCCACTGGATCTTGGGCAACTTCTCCTACTTGTCTGATCCCACTGTCTGATTCCATTAGGCTCCAGGGAAATCTCCTCTATCCCAACTTGAGACATGTGTTAGGGTTAGGAGTTATTTTTTTAGTTCACATCAGGGCTTGTGTTCCCTTTAGGCTTGCATAAAGTAGCTTAGGAATCTCAACAAACTCCATCATTTCTAGGTGACAATAGTCCCAGGAGTTCATTGTTTCAGTCTCTGGGGTTTGTTCCTGAAGGGTGGCTGAGATATAATTGGAAGACAGGGCATACTCGCTTCCTTTCAGAGGACACCCCAGGCAAGTAACTCTAGACTCAGACCTGGGCTGTCTAGAGTTTCTGTAGGAGTCCTTCTGTGGCTCTGTGGCAGTTCTCCTCAGTCTCAGTGGCATTAAGATGACCATATATTCTCTGCATCTGAGATGTCTGCATTTAGGGCCTTTGTGTTAGGGTCTTAATTCAGTCTCTCAGACAGTAAGACTCATTCTATGTGGGTATCACTATCTGGAAGAGAATTTTGTCCTGACCCAAGAACCAGTTTTCAGCTCTCTAGTGAACAGTGTAGCAGGAACTGTTGATAATCATCCCAAGTGGGTATAAAACACAAGAAGCCTAATGAGGGAATGGAGCGATGGCTCTCAGATCCCACGTTAAAACACCAAATAGAAATAGCTGCAGCCTGAACTTCTGGCTCTCCTGAACCTGGGAATCCCAGAGCAAAGCATAAAGCAGGTGGAAACAATCAGGGATGATTCCCTAGGTTACCCTTGGACCTCCACAGGGACACACAGTGCTCTCTGATACACACACACACACACACACACATGCACAATTCACAAAAGAAGCCCGATGAATATTTGATCATTTTTACATGTCCACGGCTTGATATCCACAACTTTGAGGGTCATTGAGTCTTACCATGTGGGGTTTAGGCTGCCTTTAATAAAAATAGTTTTTCATATAAGCATTGCTAAATTCTATCAATATGTCTTTATAACAATTTACACCCACATAATCTATTATCAATGGCAAATCTCTAGCTTTCCTAGGCATCTGCAGTTATCAAATAGGAAAACAAGCATAATACTTTCATAATCCTGTTCCAATCACCATTTTACATGTCCCACATGATTTTCCAAAGTTCAAAATGACATGCCATGCACCTTCAATGTTGGAATTTTAAAATAGGCTTTCATTTTTTTACATTACTCTTATCAGCTCTACATTGAAGCCCATCTGGCTCTACTTAGTTCTTAGAATTTTAGATTTCTCCAATTTAACTTTTGACAATTTTCTCTCTTTTTTTGTTCTCTTCTTTGAAGATTAAAATTGTGTCCTTTCTTTGAGCTCCAACTTAAAGGCTAACTCCCTCCTGTTTCCTTTATTTGACCATCCTAACATAAGAGTGTTGAATTAGTAAAGCCTTTCAGATATCTTTTCAGCCAAGACTGCAAGAGTTCTGCTCATTATCTCATTTCCCCAAGATAGCCCACATGCTCTGAAAACCTCTTAGATGACTGCAGGGAAATGCAGGCCCTTTATCTAATCTCTTTATCTAACTGAATATAACTAGAACTCCAAGCATGGGATACTTTCCCTGGCAAAAACCAGGATAATTTCTGAGCCTTTTCTGTTCTGGTGGGAAGGGGCTCCCTCTCCTTCTCTGTCTCAGTGGAAAGAGCTTTCTTACAGTTAGGAATATATGCGTAACTCAGTGTGAGGAGTGCATAAAAAGGGGGTTGGGAGACCAATCTCCATTGCATTCAGTTTCCTTCTGGGCTGGCCTCTTTACAGAGGCTTATGGAAGTCTCCGCAATGGAATCACATATAGACACCCTGAGTTGATCACCCCCGCTCTCCACTGGGCCCTTTTGGAGAGAGTGGTTAGTGTCCACTAAGTTAAAATGACTTCCACATAACCTTGGGTTAAGGCCCACTCAAACCAATAGCTGCCAGGCTGTGGGACCATATCATTTACCATAGATGCCAATCAGGCTATATAGCCACTTGACTGCCATGCCATTTCAAACACTCCAATAAGCATTTAGATCAAGGCATATAATGCCTGCTCAATCAACAACCATTCAGAGGTTATATATTCCCATTTCACATTTGTATTTTTTTGCTTCAAAGTATGTTCAAAGTTCCCTAAAAGAGTCAAATTTCACTCCTCAGAATACAATCAGTGCACTTAGAAGTTCTCTTGTGGGGTGATCCCCAGAATACCACCAGGGTTGTGCACTTTCCCCAGTTCCTGGAAATGTTAGTGGGCTATAGGGCTCGGAAGTGGCAGTCCTCACCTACAGGGGTCTTGGCACTGGCATTTTAGTGGCATCTTAGTGACAAAACCATAAAGGGGTGCCAGTTTAGCTGTCAGGAGGATACACCTCCCACAGATTCTGGGGTGTTGTGTTCCATAGATGGGGGCTTCCCCTACTTGGAAGATAGGAACTGAAGTTGCCTCAGCCCGTGCTTACTTTGCCTCAGTATAAGTCGAGCTGCCATGAGTATGTGAGGGTGGGTCCAAGCTTGAAGTCCGGAGCACTCCTGATCTTATCTCTCTAATTTATCCAGAGTGTATAGTGGGGGTTGGTTAAGCTGTTCAGAAGGAGCTGTGAATTCTGCCTTTCTCTAGTTGTGGATTTGATCACAAAGACCCTAAGGACAGAGCACAGATTACAATAGGAATAGGTGATATACAGTAAACAGACAAATGGGCAGAAACAACACATGGCAGCCACCACACTCTCTCAAATTCATTTGGCAGATTACAGAAACCAGACGTCTTGCCTGAAACACCATTTTCAGTGGCCTGCTGTCCCCAGATGAAGAGACCTACCTCTGGAGGTGATTGAAACTAGTGTCTTTTTTTTTTCCCAATTTAAGGTGGTGAGGAGGTCAGGGGTCCTGGGTGCTATAGGGTCTTGGTGAATAGTCTTCAGTCTCAGAGTCCAGGAACCTCAAGCCAGCATCTGGCACTGCATCCTGGTGATCCCAGAGGAGCCTCCAAATGCTGCGGAGTTTGAACCTGGCTTGCAAGTAGGGCTTTCTTTGTTGTTCTACCACAGACTGACCTTTCTGATGAGCTGCCATCATTTATTTTATACTGGAAGACCATTTTTAAGAAGTGAATAAATTAATCCTTGTTAATGTAAATGAGCATAATGGATCAAGTCTGATATGAAATTTCAAAGAACTTATGGTTTGGGACTTGCTTAATGAATCAATGGTATCTATGTTCTACAGAAGGTAACTAGACTCTCTTGGCTACCTCAAGCTAGCCAAATATTTAATTCCTGCATGAATTTATAAGAGTGCATGGAAATTATTTTTAAGGTACTATGAGTAATGTAAAAAGAAAATACACAGCACCTTTTACATTTTCTTTCTTTAGTTTTGAACAAATTTTCTTCTGGTGAGTCAATGTTTTCTTTGGTGTTTAATGTGATGTTCACTTTTAATATCATTGTGAGATTCTGCAAAATAAGAAAAATTTTCCAGTTTCATGGTGGTAATCTAAACATTACTATTTGAATATGGAGCTTTCCTCCCCCAAGGAAGTGAAAGGCCAAGCAGGGTAAACCCTTTTGTATGGTGTCACCTCCTATTATAGTTTAAAGAATTTAAGTGTGATATAGAAAAAATTTCACCTGATGGCAGAGTTTATAAATGACTATGTATAGTCTCAAGTCGACAATGAACAGGATGTCAACAGCAAGAAGAACATTGTTAAAACCCCCTAGGTAGTAAATAATTGGACTAAAAATGTATCAACTTATTTTTCATGGAAAATCATGAACTTTTTCAATGCAGATTTTTCACCACAAACTTAGACAATTCAGGTCATTTATATAATATAGCTAGCACTGAAGAAACAAAGTTAAGTTTCATATTTAATCATCTCTTTGTAATTATCTACCTATTATCAAGTATAATTATTTAGAAACAATACGGCAAAAGATGGTCATATTTTCAGTATTCTGTTATTTTGATCTACTTATAAATTGTCTAAAATAAGTTAATAGTAATATTGTTAAGTATATAATTGTTTTTATAACTAAGCTAATTGTTAAAAAATAAAACTATTATTAAGTTGATTTAATACAGTCAAGTAATAGCAATTAAAGAAAATTGTTTAAGTAGGTTATTATAAGTAGAACATGTTGGCACACACTTAGATTTTAAATGGAATTAATAGAAGGTTGCATTGAATATAATTTCACCACAAGTTATCTTCTTATCATATTTGTCCCACAGTGATTGGTATGATTAGAATACAAATGGCTTTTCCTAATAAGATAAACAGAATTTGTTCATCTGGCATAGGCTTTATACATAATCAGAATTCAGTTAGATTATCTATTTTCATAATTTCCTAAGGTCATTGATTACTGGTGTCATCTGAATGTCATCTTTTTTTGGTTGGATTATATGCTGGGCTGTTTAAACCTGTGCATATTTTTTTGCATTTGTTCATGTTGTTGCTGATTTTTCTTTGTTATTTACTCTCTCTTGAAGGAGCATGCAAATTTTCCTTTATTGAATTGCAAATTATGTCTTTATCTTACTATTTAAGAGCAGTAACTGTATAATTCTTGATTCATATCACTCATGCAGTTGTTGATAGACATTCAGATTTCATATTCACCATAGGTATAGATCTCAAATATTTTCATGTAGCATTTTTAAAAATGTTAACCACCAATTATTTGTCACACATAAGTGCATTCTCATTTCCTTCTAACTGCTCTTGTTGACCTTCTTTTACATAGAGAGATAAGTTTATTTTGCCACATGGACATATTGTATGTCCAGTATGGCTTGTTGAATTTTTCAACTGAATGGTAATTAATTTCAGTTTCATAGTTCATTGGCACAATAAATAATCTGACATTTACAATTTAGGGAAAAAATAATTTCATTCAATTTACAATTCCAGGTTACAATCTACCATGTAGGAAAGGCATACAGGAATCAGGAGCTGAAGAAACAGGTCACATCATGTGGAAAGGGCACAGAACAGTTCTGCACACTCACTTGTTCAGCAGCTTAACAACTCTCACCAAGTCCCTTTAATCTTTATCCAACTTCCCACGGAATGGTTTTACCAGCTGTGGAATGAGTTTTCACTCATCATTATATAGTCAAAACAATCTACTACAGGCATGAACAGAGCCCAGCATTCACCTGTTCCTCAAAGATCCTTTCAGGGATTTACCTCCCAAGTGTCAAGTTTACTTTAGTGACTAAACTTATTGCAAATGATCTTGATAAAAACCTTTAAAATTAATGAATGTACACATGCTGAGGAATCACAAATTTAATTCACTGGCTCTTCTATTCATGTCATTTTCTACTACATGAACAACATGATCAAGTGCAGTTTATGGACAGGAAGTGATTTATTCAAACATCTCAAATACTGTCATTTTTCATGTAGCTATTTGCTATTTTAAATCCATATTAGTTTAAAATCAGTTTGTTACAATTTTATAGAATGATTTTTTTTCATGAGTGTTTTGATCAACATAATTTTTTCTCTATGTTCTTCTTTCCATGATTTCATTATATTTATACTTCTTTGTTCTATTTTAATTTCATTTTCTTTTAGTTTCAATATATGCTAAAGCAGTGTGATATATTTGAAGCCCTATGACTCACTAATAAAAATCATAAAACTATCTATGTAATTCAAATCATAAAATCACGCATCACCTGAATCCCTTTCCAACATCATGACTTTTTTGTATATGTGTTTTTGGCTTTATTATAGAATTTTAAATGGCCAATAATAATAATGTGTTCCTTCATGCAGACATTATTTCCAAAAGTGTATTCACCTATAATCACCCTTTCTACTTCTTTATTTAATATTTTTTGTAGAGGGAGTTTTAATTTACTATTAATTGACATCAACTTTGTAAACTTCTAAGCACCTCATTATACACATACTTCCTATAAGTGAAATGTAGGAGGTGGTTTATCTGGAATATCTTTACTTTCCTCCATTTTTATTGAAACTTCTCTGTGTTCATAGACTGCTGTAATAAATTTATTTATAGTATTAATTGAATAAAAACGTGTCCTTTCCCTCAACAAATATGGTATACAACCATCTTAGTCACACTTTTACTGATTTCAACCTTCTTTATTGCCCATTTCCGCCTTTTTTCTTTTAGATCCCTAGTAATTCCCAATTCATTATCATGCCTTTTTTCTTAGCCTCCATATACATAATAATTTTCATTTTACATAATAATGTACATAATTTTACATAATAATAGTTTTACATAATAATTTTCATTTTACATAATAATTTCCAATGATTCATTTTCCTACAAATAATAATTATATCTAAGTTTAGGTACAGAAAACAAAGAGATCATATTATCTTTGTTCATTTTCTGTGGATAAACTACAAACTTGATCCCAGAGTCTGTCTACTATGATTTGTGCTACAATAAGCATTATTGGAATTACTGAAGGAAAACACAGGAAGAACATTTCAAGATCAAAGTATGTTGAATTAAATTTTAAATAGGACTTAAATAGCTTAGGAAATAAGACCAAGAATTGCTAAGTAGAACTGTGTCAAATCACAAAACTTCTGGACACAAAAATAGCTTCCTAGAAAGTGAAGATATGACCCAGTGAATGGAGATAAAATTTTTTGCTAATACTTACCTAAGAGAAGGATAATACCTAATACCTATACGTAGCATATAAATTTAAGCAAGTATCTGAAAGCAATCCAGTCAATGAAGAGGCAAACAAAATAACAGAGAATTAAAACATAAAGATGAACAAAGAGTCAATCCATTAGTAAAGTAACATTTGATATTCCTATCTAGCAAAGAAACTCAAAATGACCTTGAGATTCCATCTCTCACCAGTCAGTATGGTTGCCATCAGGTAAGGCAGCCCATGGAAGAAAACCTTCTTTCAGGGATGTTAGCATTTCAATTATGTCAACACGAACACTTTTCAGTTCCATTGATTTTTCTTTAAATATCTTCTGAACATTTTTTTTCATATTCTAAAGCAAGTATCTTCTTAGAACAGAAATCAATAAAAGATATGAGATTGCCTATATTCATCTTTATCCTAAATAAATATTCTTGTTGAGATGTTTTCAAGGAATTCCCCTTTATTTTGATTATAGGGCTAGGTCTGATTTTTAGAAAGCCTTCTGCACTCAATTTTTTTCAGAAAATTATTAGCACCCATAATTATTTTAATCCTTATTTCTTTTTTCCTTTATAACGTGTTTTTGAACATATATTGCCACATCCTTATCCAACCAATCTGGTAGACAAGGTCCCAGTTTGGAAAAGACGGATTCAAAGAAGCATCTTTTGTAAAAAGGATATAGTATTATTTGAAATAAATAAGAAAAATAAGTAAAATACGGGAATTGTCAGGCCTTGGTGTTTCTGCTCAGTTGGAGCCTAAAGACTGCTCACTGGGGAATGTCACAGTAACTCTCATGGGAAGGTGCTAGAAATTCTTTCCTAGGTAATTTAAGTTTTGCCTCTGACAGGCGGAATTCTTCTGGGAATTGGGTGTTCTTAGGTTTTTTGAGACTAGCTTCCTGCTCTCTGATCTAAAGAAAAAGCATGCTTTTAACTCTAAATCAAATTGCAACTAGAGATTTTATGTCTAGTTACACACAGTAAGTAGACTTGTTAGCCAGAATGTATACACTGATTTTAAAGAAATTAGAGGTCAACTTCAAGAGTCTTAAAACATAGGTGGTAAAAATTCCCACCTATGAACTAATTCAGAAATTCTGTAAGTATGAGACTATGGCATCTGTTTACTAGAATGAGTTCATAAATATTTTTAATAGAGCATATAAGTTAATAGAAAATAGTAATAAGATAAATCCTAATATAGTTTCTGCCATAGTGACCTAATATGGGTCATGCAGCTTCAAACCCATTATTATTGGTATCATCTCCTTAATGTAGTCTTGGAGCTGGATGTTTTCCTAAATTGGCGCTCTGTGTATGATGGTCAGGCAGAAGCACAAGCCTGCCTCAACCTTCAGTATGGTCTTAACATCACACTGGATATGCTCACGGGTTATGGACAATATATTGATCCTGTATCACAATATACTACAGATTTGGCTACATATTTTCAACAGGTGTCTGACCTGGCCTTCAAGGCTGTAAAGGCTTGCTCTTGACTCGTGTGACCCTCGATATGCCTCTACATGCTAAACACCTTATCAGGTTTTCAACATTTCTAAGAATCATGAATGACTTTCTCAGTACATCAAGGGGCCTTGGTCTCAGGTCTTCCTTAATTACTCATTGACTTTGAACCAACAGATAGAACACATTAACATGACACATGTGGCTCCCCTGCTTATAGATACTGGGTTTGTAACCAGAATCTGGAACAACTTTAAAAGGCTGTTTGATCTCTCTTGGATTGTAATTTATGCTATCATAGGTAGAATTGTTCTTTTAATAATTACATTGCTTAAGTGTTTCCTTCAGCACATCTCTCAGCAGTGCTCCAACAACAAGACCACGCTACAAGTGCTTATGGCCCTTGAACATCCAATCCATGCCCCCCTAGAGACGTGGTTCAAGCTTGGGTTGCAGAGATTCATGAGGCCTTGGTCTAATCTGCTATCCACATATCCTGATATGTCTTCCAGAGGTGAGGTCTTTCGAGGGCCGGTAGTCAATGCTGGTAGTCAATGACGGGTAAGATCCTGTGAGATAGGATGACCTAAGACAGGCATGGTCCATCATGCTGGATGCCCTCTGAGGCAGGGTCAACAAGGTCAGAGCAAAGAGCTCTGGCTCCTGCTGGCTGTCAAAATAAGTAAAAAGGATGGATATGTAGGACAAACGGACCAGGCCAGGCCTGTATTGTCTGTATGGGCCACATGCACGAATGCAACTTCCCCAAGCTAGAACCTGCTGCCATGCCTGGTGCTGACATCAACCCTCCTGACTGAGAGGACCAACCCAGACAGAACAGCAATAGCTCACCCTGGGACTTATGGGATGTTGGGTGGGGTATATAAGCAGTCTGATATTTACAATGAGTGAGCCTGTTTTTCAAGTCACCTGACTTCTGTAGTCTGTGTCATGGACTTTGAGCCTGCTTACCCCCAATCCCAAGGGTCTCCGTGGGTCCCAACAGATTCATCTATACCATTTACAAAAATGTATAATCAGTATGACACATGTACAGTTAATTACAATGAAAACATGTTCCTTATTGAAATCAAAAGGAGCTCAATCCTCCTCTGTGTATTTTAAAAATGCAATCTCTGTTAAAACAATGACAACTATGTAGGATCAGACCCTGTGGCTATTTGGTGGAGCATTATAGATTAGCTAGATTTGGAAATACTGGGAGAATGGTTCTGTTAAGTGTTTTTACCCTCAAGCAATGGATTAGGTTCTTGAAAAAATGTCTATCCTGAAGATGATTTCTGTTAACTAGGAGAATATGTGTCTGTTTCCAGACACATTCAACATTCTTTACCCCTGAATTTTCTGTATAAAAGCTGTCACAAAGTTTCAATAAAGTGGTCCAGAATCACTCAGACTAGAGAGTTGTGTATGTCTGTTCTCCATCGCTGACTTCTTGCCTCACCTTAGTTGCAGGGGAGCCCTGGTTTGGAGGCCATGGCTCTGACCTGCGGGAATATATGCTGGAAGTATATATGCATTTGGCAGAATACTTGTAGTTACCCTGACTTTTTTCTGTTTTATTTACTTTGTTATTTTGTGTTCCTTAATTAATTTCTCTTGCTCTCTTCTGATATTTATTCATCTACAATATATGAATTGCTGTTCAGTCTTTTTATGTCAGTTTTTCAACTCAGATATTGGTTCAATATAAGAACTTTTGAATTTTTGAATTCTATTTTTTCTATGGAAATATGTGTACATTTTCTTTACTTTCTGTTAAAATTATTAGTAGTCACTTAAAATTATTTGATCACAATTTTAGAAGCTTAGTAGTTCTATTTGGTGATTTTTACTATTTGTCTACATTATTCTGTTTTCTTATAGTGCTAGGTAAATATTGTTGTAGACCAATATTCGCTGTATTGCTGCATCAACATGTTAGTGACATCTTTTACAGATATTATTTTATGTGGTAGTTGTTCAGAGTGAATCATTTTATCTCTTGGATATTTATTTTAGCTAAATTAGGTTGATCTTAGTTGATCATTCATGAAAGGGACTCTAATGATCTTTTATGTTTCACTGGTATCAACTGAATGCCTAGGTAGAGTCTTCAAATAGGTCTCTTGAGTATTTGAAATTACTGCTTATTCAGGTTTCATGCAGTTTCCAGTGTCCCTAGGCAACATTCTCTTCCAAACTAATGAGGATTTACACTATATATTCATGATCTTTTATATGTGGTAAATAGCTTAAGAAGGTCTTGCCAATTATTAAATTATCTGTTTAACATTCTGCTCTGTTGAATGTCACCTCTAATATTTAACTTTCCAACTCTTTGGGACATCTCTTGACTTCAGCACTCCTTTTGCATGTATGTTCAAGTCTTGAATGAACTAGAATGAGTGTAGTAAATTTTTAATAATAGATAATTTTATAATGCAGAACTTTCCAACATCTGGAAGGAATTTTTTGGTATATACATATTTTGTTTCTCTGTTTATTTTTCCATTTATGCTTTACTATTATTCACTCATTTATTTGGCAGGAGACACAGGTGATCAGCTGGGAATTGCTTTATCAAGGCCAGAACAGAAATCCCACATCAGCAATTTAAGATGCATGTTGTGGTTTCTTATTGAGAGAACTGAACTTTTTTTTTTCAATGTAAGTATCTTGCACAAGGTTATATTATAAGTCACTTTTGGAGCAACCTTTCACACCCTGCTGAGTCTACTGCTTATTTTATTAACCATTATAAGAAAATGCTTCCTCTACAAGCAAATGTGTTTACATCAGCTTCTTAGGGTCTTACAGGAAGACACCGGTGACAAAAACTTATGATCTCTAAAGCACTGTATTATAGCCCAGTGAATTAGATATGAAAGATCAGCTAGACATGGTGTCTAGGTGACATAACAAATTGTTTGAAAGTATGATGCCAGCAAAATGTTACACTTGTTTAGAGTGAACTGCATCTCACATTGTGCATATTTGATTCAATGATTCCTAATATCAGTAACATTTCTCCCTTCAAATTTTATATGCACCATTTAGTAATGAAATGGAAGTGTAAAGTGTTCACACTACAAGGACCTTAATTCTTTCAGATAAAGCATGATAGGATATGTATGACATCTTTGCCTTTATTATAGAAATCACTAAATCTTGTAGATGGGAAGAAATTTGAAAAATGTCATGGGATAAAAAAAGGCATTCTGGAGTTGAGAAATGATACATGTGGATGTATTAGATGCCTGTAAAAGTAGATCACCTGACGGAAAAGCTGACAACTAACCATCAGACAACGAATGAAGGATGCCTTGCCAGCATGCCTTCTTCAGTTCTAGGTAAAGAGACAAATGAAACAGACAGAACAGTTAACACACATACACTTAAGGTGCAATCTTAAAAGCAGTGTCAGATACCTCCTTCTGTATCATTGATAGATGCATCTTACAGGCAAATATTTCACAATTTCTGAAAGAAGCCTAATTCTAAAAGAATGGCAATTCCTTCAGTTTATTATGCTCATAAGTCTGCTCCACCAAAAAGAACTATGAGGGAAACAAGACAAACTCCAGGCCTGGAAAAATTATTTCCTTTACTAGGTTTGCACAATTTCGGCTGTCCAACCTCCTTAAATTATTCACTTAACAGCACTAAGTCTTTCACTTATAAGTAAATATTTAGGATGTAGAATCAAGTAACATTTCCTTTTATATAACAATAAAAAACTATGTCACATAAAATGTGTAAAATATCTAGAGAGCTTAGCATACATAGTAATCATTCAATAAATGCTTTACTGTGTGTCCTTAAGACTTTTTTCTGCTGCTGTGACACAATAACCCTGATCAAAGCAACACAAGGCAGAAAGAATATATTCCAGCCCATAGTTCACTGTAAAGTTCAAAATGATGTAGAAGTCAAGGTGGCAGGAATTGAAACAACTGTTGATATCACATCCACAGTCAAGGGTAATGAATGCATGCTACTGCTGGACTCCTTTTCTCCTTATTATACTGCCAAGGTTCTAACCCAGGAATGGGGTAGCCCACTTCTGGAGCAGGTTTTAGCAGCTTAATCCCTACATTAAATATAATCCCTAACTCTCATATGATTCTAAATTTTTGAAAAGTTGAAAATTAGCACTAGACACATGGTATATTTTATGAATGAGTCTGTTTTTATTCCATTGTGTGTCTGAATTACCTCATGTAAGTATTTCTTTTGGAAGTGCCTTCCCGTTGCAAGCATTCTTTAAACCATCTATATATGAGATAATAAGTGTTTGCTTAGTCTTAATGATAACACATACCATTTTGTAGCTGTGACAGTTAACTTCATCTGGCCACTTTACACCTCAGAGCTAAACTGTGAGCAATTTAATTCTTGAGGCAAGCATGGTAAAAACTGTCTTAATTTCATGATTACTGCTGGGGAAATCCAGATTATAATGGGTAGGACTGTTTTCTGATAGGGGAATAAAGACAGAAAGAACTAGTTGAAATTTGGCAGGCTAAAAAGCTGGAGAGTAGCTTTCATTCTTGCCCTCTGTTATTGCTGTGGATAAAATATTTCTAGTTTTATTGAATCCTCCACATAACTCTCCTGCTATGATGAACTGTAACCTGAAATCATAAACTGCAATTAATAGATTGTTGCTCCCCTGTACTGTAAAACTCATGTATTACAGCAATGGATACATGAAGTTAAGAATCAGCATGAAATACTGAATTATGTTACCATATAAGGAATGATGCTGAGTATATATTGACACTGATTTCTGTATGAATTTGATACCGATTTCCTCCTTTAACTTTGGATCAAAATATTCCACTTTCCCCAAAATTGAACTAAAAGAACAGAGTGATAAGAAACACTGCTTGACATCCTCCAAAATATGACTATTCTAGAAAAGGCCATTCTAGAACCATTGTAAGGGGAAGCTAGAAGGCTAGTCTCGATCTTCCACATTCAGAAAGAGAAACGATATCTGCTTCCTGTACTTGAATAAAACAAAAGGGGTGACACGATGGTCTGCAGTGAGAGTGTGTAGTCTTGGGAGATGAGGAAAAGAATCACGAGTTCAAAGACAGAAGTAAGGTAGGGGCCAGTGACATGGCTTAGCACGTAAAGGTACCTGCTGCCAAGTGTAAAGACTTCAGTTCAATCCCTGAAGGCTACATAGTAGAATGTTTTCCTCTGATTTTCACACAGATGCTATCACATGGACACACACACATATGTATAGTCACATACATGCATACATACACACAGATACACAAGAAGGAAACAACTATAAAATATGTAAATTTTGGATATATTGAAAACACCAGTGTCTTGGTATCAAAAAGGATTTTTTTTATTCATCAGGTAATAGTAAAAACTCACATAAAGTTCACATTTAAGTTTCTTAAAATCTATGTTTTGCTGTGCCAGCATAGTATAATCACTGAAAAAGTTCTTCAAAGTTTCCTAAGTGCAAAAGGCTTCATCACATACAGAGACTATGTGTGGAGGCCATAAAGATGGTTTAGCAAGTAATGAAAGCCCTGAAGAAACCTGGCAAACAGAGTCTCATCATAACTCTGTACAGAGATTTCTAAATGGGATTCTTTCATCATATTCTTGAGTTCATTTGTCTCACGCTGCAGATATCTCTTAGTTTTGTATTTTGTTGTAACTTGAAAATATTTTTAAAATCTCACCAAGCAAAGACAACATTTTGATATAGTAATTTTCCAAATACTGTGAATACATCTCTTTTATATAACCACATGATTCTTAGTGCATATATTGAAGGTATGATCATCAAGAATAATTTTATGCATGACAAAACCCATTATGCTCAAGACTAATATACTTTTAATACAGTTTAAAACACAATTTTACCAAAAGACTACTCACTTTAAATGATCAGTGTAATTCATTCGTATCAATCCCATTAGCTATTTTTATATAGGTAATTGTTTTGTAATGATGCCTTAACTTTTAAACATTTTTCTCATTTGAAGTAGAGCAGGTAGATGAAAGTACCAAGGGAAAGACTTCAACATTCTTCCAAATGTCTGAGCAGATGCTTCTGATAATACTAATGTATTCTGAACTTACACCTTCACAAAGAAAACCTTAAGTATACATTTGAGATGCTGATATGCACTCAGAATTTGTTATTTATTACAACTCCAAATGTATATTTTTGACTATTAAATAAAACATGCAATTATCATATGCAAGTAGGAAAGCAGGTGGGGATGAAAAGTAGGTAAGGAGAGGAGTAAAATTACATGGAAATGTATATTTGTAAAAATTTCGAAGTTTGTGAACGACTTGATGACTTTGACATTCTAGTTTTTTTCATTTTTTTCAGTTATTGCTAAGAAACCAAAAAGTATGTGTTGCAAGTACTCTGCATAGTTACTGATAAAATCATGACAAAACAGTTTAAGGGTACAAAGGCCTTTATGTCCTCATACAATAGAATTGTTACTGTTTCTTGTCCTTTTTGGCAAGAGGGCCCACACAAACACCAAGGGCTGAGGGAATTGGCTATACCATATCCACATAGCAGCTCAGAGAGGGACAATTCTCATTTGTCAGATCAGCATGTCTGGCTAAGTATACTCAAGGATGTCAGCTTTCTCAACTAGCACCCTTCATCTTATTTTCTAGCCCACAGACTAGTCCCACCTACTATGGGTTGGGTCTTTCATCAAATGGCCAATCTCCTGTAGGTTGGCCTTGGGCTCAATTCAGCTACTAATTCTCTACAAATGTACCCACTAGTTGAATCCTCAACCAGGAAGTCGAAACCTGTATTTAACTATGACAGTATGTTAAAAAGGAATAGCATTTCAGGAACAGTTTACAAAACCTAAAGGGAATGGAGACCTGGGACTGAATATGTGAATGGAGCATTGACAATCTTCCATTTAGTTGAAATGAGTTTGAAAAACTAAAACCTAATTTTCTTGCAGTTTCATATGGCCAAAAGTGAATAGCTAGATACTGCTTACCTAAGCTCACTGAGAAGGTGGTTAAAACACAGTTCCACTGACTTTGAGACCAAAGTGGTTTCTTCAAATACAAAGCCTCCAGCGATGGACAATGTTGTTTGCTTTCAGAAAATTGCAGGGTAAGCAAATCAGACAGTTAATGGAATCTGATTTCTCCAGAGGTAGATACTTCTAGAGAGAACCATCACAACCAATGATTAAAAAAAAAACTTTCAGAATTAATTAAAGTAGCTCAATCTAAATCATTCTACTTTAAATTTTTTAGGCATAATCTTACAGAAAAGTAAGAAAATGCAAAGCCATCATTAACTTTAGACTGTATCCTTGAGGAAAATTTTGGTCACCTCCTTCACATCAGGATTTAACACTAGCTCCACAATGAGCCGGGGAATCAATATCACATTAAGTGCATACATTAATAAGTGATTGTTTATTTACTCATAGGCATGTGTATAGCCTTGCAATTAAATTTTATTCTCCAGGAATAAGGCTATACTAATTATTGTATAGCAGTAAGAAAAAAAATCATATAATGCCAAAGTGTAGTATTGACATTCATGTCCTTGAATTCTCCAATCAATACTATATATATACAATATATATATATATTTCACCTTTCTGTCTAGTGTGAGTGAAGAATTTAATGACCTCCTTCAGAGATTTGCAATAATTTAATCTCTCAATGTAAGTATTCTTAAAGATGCTTATACATATTTGCTTCCAAAATTATTCAGATTGATTAACATTTTAAATAAAAACTTTCCTTCTTCTTATGTCAATAAGACTATTTCAAGAGCAGAAAATATTGTCAGTCTGTTTCTCAGCATGCAACATCATAAAATCATCTCATTTCAAATTCATTGTTTTGAATGCACAAAATAATTTATCCAGCAGAAAGACAATATGCAAACCAGACAAAAGTAGTAAAAGAGACTAAAGATAATTATAAATTCCTTGTCCTTAGAAGAGCCCATTTTTCTGCATTCTTTGTGATTTTTTGTTATTAAGTTTAATTTAGTTCTTTGACTGTTTTGTACATGTACAAAATATGGAATAACATAATCCTTCCATATTTAATTGGTCCCTATTGAATGTCATTCCTCCATATCTGAACCCTTTTACAGGCTCGCAGCTTTGGTTTTATTCCATGACCCTTTTAGGATGAGGAGGGCCATCTTAGTGCGATGGGGTCACCACAGACACACAGCTAAAGCAATGCTTACCCTCTCTCTGACACTGTCAGTAAGAAATAGTTCAGCACTGAGTTGTAATTTAAATGGCTGTCTTGCCCAGAAGTAGCATCTGAAGTATTCCTGAATTTTTTTAAACAACTGTAATATGTTAAATTTAGGTAGTTAACAGTGTTTCTTATTTATCTCTTTCCATTTCCCTCTTTCCAATCTTTCATTTCCTTGCTGGGTGGATGCCTTCACAATGGATCTGCTGCAAGTGCTTTGTGGGCTACTTACAATCATGAAAAACAAGCTAAAGTGAAGAGTGACATGAATAAGCAAGCTTCAAAATATCTCAGTATGTACATTAGGTAGTTTCACCATAAGGTTTTTGCATAATGCTTATGCAAACATAATGTTTGTGTAATGATGGCAGATAGACATAACTCTAGATAGACAGAAATAAATAGGAATTCAAATGTGATTGGTTAAACAATGATCATTAATTTTGAGTCTCTGTAAATCCATTCTAAATTTGAAATAAAAGTTTTTTATTACTGTTTTAAGGCTTTGGAGAGAAAGGGTGTGTTAATTATTTGACTTCTTGTATCTGACATAAGGAAGAGCTGATGAGACAATTAAAGAAAAACTCAAGTCAAGGAACCAGAAAAATTTATACAGAGCCTGCCTTGAAATAATGGTTCAAATTGTGATTATTTTTTCACTTTAAATGTGCAAAAATCACATTCATAAAATCACAATAGAAAGCTTACTTTGAATTTTGAACTTTAATCTCATTCCCAGTAACTTAGTTCTGCCCCATCAACGTCACCATCAATAGAGGAACACCTAAGAGTTATGTGTAACTGAACTGTGAAACTTGGCCAGCTAGGTATTTCAACTGCATTTTTACAAGATTTTTTACAAGATTTTAAAAAAATTTTTATGGGCTTATGGATACATAGTGAAATTGTGAAGGGAGGAACATGCACATGGGGCTGATGTCTCTAGATGTCAACAAAGTAGCCCTTGAATGCTCCCTAAAGGACAAATGTAGTGACTGGACAATTCAACTTGTAATTGCTCATAATAATATTTAAATATAATCAAGGTATTATATTTAGCAATAATTTTCATCACAAAAATATTTTATTGTGCATCCTGAGAAAAAGGATGTTAAGATCTTGTCAAATTGCCATAGCATGTGCAACTTCTAGTTTTTCATAGCTCTGGTTGTTTGATGCCTGAGAATATGCCTTAAAAGTGTTTTACAGTGTGAAGACTTTGTCTGAGTTGTTTGAAGCAGCCACCTTATTGCACACTTACTTGTTTTTCATATGTGTGTGGAAGAAAAATACAGAGTGCTTTGTGTTAAGGACAGTTACCCTGTTGGGTCAGGTCTTCTCAGGTGCAACCCCATTTAGCTTTGATGTTTCATAGAGACTCCTTTACAGATTTAGACACACTGAAGTTAGAGCATCAGCATATTAATTTGGGAGGCTCTGAAACATTCAATCTACAAAAGGAACCCTACAATTTCTCCAAGGAGCAAGATATGCACCTGGTGGAAAGAAATCAGAAGAGAATTGTTTCCTTGATTTCTTGGGCTTATTTCTTTGAAATGCTTAAAATACTCACTTATGATGAGTCTTAAAGGAGCTTATTGTAAGAAAACTGTGCACTATGCATTTCAAATTCTTAATGTAAGTCAGATTGAAAATTAATTACGTACAACTCAGCATGTCAATACAAATATGAGAAATATATCAAAAATCTTAAATTGATCTCAATCCTATATATAGTTTCTTGTATTAATACATACTTTTACATGTCTTAACCCACTGTTTTCACTATTTTTGTTATAATTTTTATGGTCTTTTTCATTTTATATGAGAGACATGACTAATTCATTTGGACTCTAATAAATTTCATATATATAATGTATGGAAAATATGACAAATTTCATGTATTATCTATACATTTTTATAATACTTTTTTTTATTATTTCAGCTCATGCAAACTTAATAGGTACACCAGTTCCCTCTCTCCCTCCTCCTCTCCCCCTCCCCCCCCCCCCCGAACCCCCTGCTCCACCTCCCCTCACCCCTCCCTCCGCATCCCCCCGTGCCTCCCGCCCCAATTCCCAGAGACCTTTCTTGTGCATGCCTGACTCTCCTCTGGGCCCTCCTCTCCGATGACTTCAAGGACCCAGTGGCCTTTCCCTGAACCCTTTCCTGTGTTCCCCTTAAGTATAGGAACACTACTGTGGCTGTCAATCCCTTGCCTCCAAGGATCTTGGTGCCTTTAGCAGATGCTAGACTTTGTGAGGTCAATAGTGTGTTGGACATTGAGCTGGGCATGCAATGTCCAATTATGATTGCTTCGGCCCTAACTTGTGTGGAGTATCTTGCAAATCATTGCTCCTCCTATCCTTTTGCTTTTACACTCTTACCGCCCCCTCTTCCGCAAATGTCCCTGAGCTTCAGGATGGGGAGAGATTAGTCTGGCCTAGTTCTCGGTGGTTGATATAGAGTTCTGAAGTTCTGGATTGTGGTTTGTTGATTTTCTTTTGCAGTTTTGCTGCTCCTGTAATGCCCTTCACTCCATCGTGATGGGCACTGTATGTCACCCCCTGGCCAGAGACAAAAAGCTGTTAAACTGGAGTCTTATTATAAGAGCACATTCAAGGGTAGATGTAATACTTATACCCAAAAGTGGAATCACAGGGTCATATGGCATTTGGCAATGGGAGGGGTCAATCACCCATTTGCAAAATGGTTACTTTTAAATCTGCCGGACTATATGCCCTCCTCTTCTGGTGAGTTCATACCCCCTTAGTTGTAAATGATCAGGAATGAAATCTATACATTTTTAATGAGGACAGTCATAGATAATATGGGTATACACTCTATTCATTTACTGAGCTGACATCCAAGGTTGGAATGCAGTTACCATTGTCCATTTCTGACTTTTCTAACCTTAGAAAGAGGCTTTCTTGCAGGGCTATTTCGATGAATAAATGATATCAAAGATAAAAGTGGGAAGAACAATACTTAAATAGTAGGATATCTCATATCAGTTATCTGTGATGAACATATCTATTATTGTAATACAATTGATTACTGTTCAGATCACTACTTCTATTATCATCACCATTACCACAATCACTATCACCATCACCATTACCTTCACCATCACCATCACCATCACTACCATCATCACCAAGTATAGCACACCATTTAATTTTTATTATTTGTCTTTAGACACCATATAGTTTCTCTGGTCACATCAAGTACGATAAGAAAGTAACAAACAATAGTTTCATGCTATATAGAAGTACATTGGGTCTTAAAGGTGCTACTGCATAAAATCTGCAGCATTTTAAAGGAATGCTGTGTGCTAAGAGTATGGAGTCATGTCAGCCCATGTGGTCTGGAAGAGAAATCCTTTCTCCATCTGCAAATGAAATGCATGAAGTATCGGTAATTTTCTGATAGTTTTTTCATCATAGATAGGAATTTTTAAACCCAAAAGGGTAGCATTTTTCAGGCATGTTTTGTTCATGATAAGTTTCTTGAAGCATCATCACCAAAATACTTTTAAAAAAGTGAACAGACATCCTTTTTTTTGTGGCAGACACATACAACAAATTATCCAATAGTCATTTTTCTTTACTGAACAAAGTGAATCTTTTTTTTTCAAGCTCACAGTTGATTATTTTAAGATCTTGATTGAATGGCTCTCTAAAGAAGCCATTTTGTATTGTTTCTTATCTCTCATTTACCCTTATTCCATAAGAATAAACAAATAGACAAATCTCTGAATTACGATGAATCTGAATTCTAAATATATGTGGAAAATCAATGCTTACAGATATGTGCACTAAACATGTCTGCTTTTAGTTTTTATATATAAGTTAATTAAAGCATATATTATTATACTACTATTTAGTCAATGCTTGATTGTTGAATCTTAATAAATATTTAATAGCTGTAGGAAATAGAAAAGAGGCAAAATGTTTTTCTTTTCAAAGATAAAGGTTTTTAACAGAAGCCAAGGAACATTATCTATGTAGATCATTGTTTTCTGACTGTAGCATTCAGAAACAAAATCATCAGGAAACCAAAAGGGCAGCATCTGCATTAGCAATTAAATGGGGCAACATTTTTTGTAACAAGCATCACCCTTATTGAAACAGTATGGCAGATTAACACAAAACAATCTGTTTGAGCTGCAGTGTGATAGTTTTCAATAAACTATAGGAACTTCTTACAAAAATTGCCCAAAGTAGGGGTGGAAGGTGGCTTAGGGGTTAAGACTCTGACTTGCAATCAGAAGGTCTTGATTTTGGATCCCAGGTCCCACGTTAAAATGCATGGTGGAAATGGCAATGGCCTGTACTTCAGACCCTGGTGGGCAGAGCCTGGGGAATCTCAGAGAGAAGCAAGGAGGTAGAAGCAATCCAGGATGATTCCTGAAGTCATACTTGGGCCTCTACACTACAGGGATACATGTACCCTCACACACACACACACACACACACACACACACACACACACACACACTAAATGAATGAATGAAAACAGTTTTAAAATTGCCTAAAATAAAGTCAATTGACTCTGACTGTTAATTCTAATTCGTACTAAGTGTTCTACTTGCCATTCTTAAAAAAATTCCCACAAAGTTTTTTGGTAATGAAACCAGTGCTTATACATAAAATTCCATACATATGTAGCTATTACTAAATCTTTGAAGTCATTTTCCCTTAAATTTGAACTAGGAGAAAGATGGAGTGTTACAATTAGATCTACTTTTGGAAAAGAGCTCAGAGTGTTTTATAGAAACTGAAATCATGGTTTATCTTTAATTCTCTCTTTATTTTAAATGCTATTTGAATCTTAGATTATATTAAATCTTTTCATTAGCTGTCCTAGTTAGGTAGATTGCATAAATTTAGTTTAACTTATAAAATAGGATATGTGTCATCTTCTACTTATGAGGCATACAGAGATGAAAACTCTTGTGTAAATTCAAAAAATGAAAGGAAAAGTGTACAGGGTGTGAGTGTTGGTGTGTAATGTGTATGTGTTTGTGTGAATGTGTATGTGTGTGTGAGAGAGAGAAAGAGAATGAATGTACTACTTATGTGTTTGTATATGTTTGTGTGTATATGTGTGCGTGCATATTTTTGTGAATGTGTGTATCTGTGGGTGTTTGTGTATATGGATGTGTATTGGAAAAAATGTGTCAACAACTCATGTCTGTTACTCAAATTTGCTTACTCAGCTTAGTATATGACTATAGTCTCTGATATAAAACATCTAAAGCCTAAATATATTAAATATTTGTGAAAATGGCTTGTGTATTCTTCAATTTATTATTTTTAACAAAAATGTGCTCCATTAAAATTATAACAGCTTAAAATCTCATTTATTTTCAAAATATGATGATATCAAGGTGATACTATTCATATAGTACCTAACTAAGATGGTTAATTTTTCCCATGGTATCAGCAGAATTTATGTGTGTTCAGAAGATGATTCAAAATAAGCTGAAGTTTTAGTGTAACTCTCTATGAGAAAAAAGAAAAAAAATTAAGTGAGATCCAAACTCAAGACCTTCTGCTTTCAAGGCAGAGGCTTAAACTTTACCTATCTTTCCAGCCCATGTGTGAGAAATTTAAATTCACCTTTGAGACACTGGATGTCCGTAAGAATGAAAATGGGTTAATTTGCATATCTACTTTGATGTCACTTATCAATCTAAAAAATAGCTACTTTAGAAACATAATTTCATTTCACGGTTTTGAAAGTGTTTCAAACTAATGCACTGTGCAGAATTATATCAGAACATGATCATCTGCTCTTCTACCCTCAAAGTCCCAAGATGGCAGCACAATATTTGCATACTAATATATCAAATGAGAACAAAGGACTTGGTGTATTTTGGGCAAATAGTAATAAGAGGTCCTAGTACTTCTTTCTTAGTTAAAAATGGAATAGTGCTCTGATAGGAAGAATCTGTGCTGGATGATGCATGTACGCAGATTGCACTCAAGGAGATTTGAGAAATGTTGCTTGGGGATAAAGTCATGTTGGCTAAATACTTTCTAGTATGCTGTTTATTTTCCAAGAGTGAAGCAAAAAGGAGGTAGAAGCAACCCAAGATGATTCCTGAAGTCACTGCTGGACTTCCACAGGGACACAGTGCCCTCTCTCTCTTTCTCTCTTGTGTATAATGTCTCCCTGCTCCTATGAAACGGTTGAAGAATATCACCTTATAAGCCAACTGAGTTTTGGTAGTTGTGTAAAGTCCTCTGCTCTCACTGCCCACATACTTCTGGCCTGTAGAGTTACTATTCTATTTTCTACTTCTATGATTACAACATTTTTAATAAAAAAGTAATAAAGGCAATCTGTGTTCTCACTTTTAGACCAAAAGTCCTCTATACTAGAGAGTAATAAAGTTCAATGTTGACCAGGAATATGTGTTGTCTGATAAAATCACTTGTCCTGAATGTTAGGACTTTAAGTTACTGAATGTCACAGGGATTTTGATGCAATTGTCATGGTTCCTCGATGATGGACACATACATAGAAAATACTCTGGAGATAGTATGTTTAAAAAACAGTACTTAGAACCAAATGTACCTTTTGAAATGTACAAAAGAACATACAATTATCAAAAACATTGGGTATTCCGAAAATCAGAATTCTCTTCACATAGGTATACAGATGCTTATCAAAGTCTATTTCCTACCAGAATTATGACATGGACAATTGTGGAATGAATATCCTATACTGAGTGGAGAATGAGGAGGAAAAGAAATACAGTAGGGAACAAAGCATAAGGGTGGGAATTTCAAAACATTAGTTAGGAAGGAATTGCATTACAATTACAACATCACAATGATGCACTAAAAAGTTCACTAACATGCTGCATATTTTTGGAATCAGATAGATTTGTTTCTTGTGATTTTCATTTTTCTCCCTACAAAAGAAGTTTATCTAACTTACTTATAATTGACCTCATAATTTGTCAATTAGATTATCAATATGTATATTATTTATCTGTTGTACTCTTTTTTTATTTCCCAGTACATTTATTATGTTCAATTCTGCTACTTTAGTTTATATAATGAAATTTATCATTTGTTTGTTAGGAGTAAGCAGAATAGAAGATATAAATTGTTTTCATTAAAGCACCTTTCTCCATTTCTGTCTTACATTCTACCTGTGAAACACCAAAGATGCCTAAACAATGTGCAAAAGGAACATTTTTGTCCCCATACAGTATGTTCATTAATAAGATGAAGACCATAGAAACAAATATCTTTTATACATTTTTTCTTCTGCCTCCTTCCTAGCTGCATCCCAGGTTTTGACAGAGAGCGTCTCCATTTTTTTTTATGATATTTGTGTCATTCTTTGACTTCATCTCAGCCACAACCTTATGTCATTATCTAGGCTTCAAGCCAAAAATACTTTACTGTGTCTTCTTTTGCAGAACCTGGAATCCCCTGTGTTATGCTCTAAGGGAATTCACAGAAGCAGAACACAGAAAGTCATGCCAGGATCAGAACTGATGTTCATTGCCATTGTCCGATGCTGTGTCAACTGGAAGTTAGAAATTAATTCGGCTTTCTGCACTTTGCATCACTATAATCAGACCCTTTAAAATTGTGATTTTGTTGTTTTGTTTCCATATGCTTAGGGCGGGAATGGGGTGGAAATGAGCAAAGTTCACCTCATTGTAATCATCTATAGGGACAAAGACAGCAGAACACCAAGTTAAATATTAAAGTAATTAACCACGAGATTATTGCTTTCAACTCTGAGATCACTCTTTCTGCATAATTTGAGCAGTTTATCAACCAAAAGAAAACACAGCTTTGGACATCTTATCTCTTCATTTGATTCACGGTGATCGAACTTTTATTGTTTAGGGGTGGAAAAACTGTGTCCACCACCATAATTTTCAAAGCTTAAAAAAAATAAAGAAACACATTTACGTTCTTATTTTTCTCTAGGCACGGAAGCATTTTGTAAACATGCTAGTCCACACTCTTCATTATTATTGTTTCTGTCCAGGGAAGCCAAGTGCTCAAAAAGGGGAAAATAATCACAAATCAAGGCTTGTATAATAATCCTGTTGAAAGATTAACTTGAAAAAGAGAAAAGCACATGTGACACCACATGTGCCTGAGAGACTATATGCTGCATGTTGGAGATGGGAAGTGGAGCTACTTACCTTGATGGAATATCTACTGAGGTTTCTTGCCCCAGGGAGAGCTCAAACACACACCAACACAGACAGTCCAAGTGAAGGTCAGTAGGCCACATATTCACAAAGACTAGAAAGAAAGAGGATTCCTAATTGTGGAAGAAGATTTTCATTGAAGGCAGAAAGGGGGAAGTGATGTAGCAATATGATGTGACAATGACCTCTATTCATTGTACTCTTATATGAAACTGTAATAGTACTTAAAAATAGACAAAAGTGTTTACTTGACTGATAAACTAAGAGATGACACTATATTTCTTTGTGAAAGAACTTTGTGAAGTTTAAAACTTGTAAAGTGCACAATTTTGTTATAACTTTTTTTTCAAGCAGTCTGAAGGTTAGAAGAAAATGGATCATGTGTTTCAGAATGTTGGTGATTTACTGTGCCATCTGGTTTCAAAAAGTTTGTAATTTTTCATAGGAAACCTATGAAACACTTTCAGTGCTATAGGTATTGTCAGCATAATTCATATTGTATGATGTCCATGAAGCCATCATACATGTGGGTTTTTTATGTTACCATCATATTCAATAATGAAATAAATCAGATACAAGCTAAAAAAATCCTTCTTAAAAATTAAAGTGGATGGTCAGATAGAATAAAAGAATAATTAATCAGATTCTGTCAGTTCAGAGTAACATAAAACTTTTTTATGAACTTTATGTGTCAATTGGTGTAAGACACATACTCTCTGAACACCAGTTTCAGATTTATAAAATGAAAAATCCTGATTTGCAGTTCCTATGGTAGCTTTATTGCTAAGTATGGTTTTGGCGACCTGAGTTTCTGGTCCTGGTAGGGCAGAGCCTGTGAATCCTGGGGCAGAGTAAACAAGAAGGAGGTGGAGGCGTCCATGGTAGTTCCTGAATTCGCCCGTGGTTCTACACACATACACACACACACACACACACACACACACACACTCACACACTCACACACACACAAAACACACACAGACACACACGCATAATTGAATAAATAAATAAATAAGTGATTTTTAAAAAAAGAAGGAAAAATTTTTTTTTAATTTGAATCTTTTTTAAAATTTTTTTATTATTATTATTATTTATTCAACTGTGCGCATGTGCGTGTGTATGTGCGCGCGCATCTGTGTGTGTGTTTATGAGTGTGTGTGTGTCTGTGTCTGTGTAGAACCACGGACGAATTCGCGAACCACCATGGCCGCCTCCACCTCCTTCAGCCCCGGGATTCACAGGTTCCGCCCTACCAGGACCAGAAGCGCAGGCCGCCCCCGCCTCCGCCTGGTGTCTATACGTGGGATCTGGGATCCGAACTCAGGACCTTCCGCCTGCAAAGCGGAGGCTTAACCCCTGAGCCACCTCTCCTTATTTCCACTCATACAAACTTAACAGGTACACAGGTCCCCCCTCCCTCCAACCCCCTATCCCCCTGTGCCCTGCTCCCCTCACCCTTCCTTCCCCATCCCCCAGTGCCTCTCCCTCCCATCCCTGGAGCATCCTTTAATGTGTATGCCAAACTCAAGGAAAAAAATATTAAAAAAAAATTAGGATTTGGAAATCATGGGTCTCTGATGTTCATTCAGCAGACTTTCAGTTTAGTTTTAAAATCACCGTATTTCCATTTGTGTGTCTGTGCGTATTATGTACTTTGTAATGCTATGCATATATCTGTGTGTGGTATGCATTTTACATGTGTGATGTGTGCATCTTCATTGGATATGCATGTGTAGTTTATGTATGTGTGATATTTCTATTTGCTCTGTATGTATATGATGTGTGTTGCATATATGTTTGTATGGTGAATGTAGTATTTTTTTATTTATATGGGTATATGTGTGGTTATTGGATGTTATGTAGGTTATATGTGTGGTGTGTATTTTTATCTTGTTTATATTATCTCTATCAGGTGAAAGTGTAAATATGCATTAAAAGACTAGAATTGAAAAGTTTGATTTCAGCTTCACTAAAGATATTTATCTGATTATATGGTGTTCTTTTGCTTGCATGACAAAATAAAGCTACAATCACATTTTGAAACTCTTTTTGATCTTGCCTAAAAAGTAACATTTTTACATGAAATATATAATTATTTTCTTTTTTTCTTTGATCTTTTTCTTTTCTATTCTTTTTCTTTTTGACTGGATTCTTCTCTTGGCTTTTTGGCATACTTTCAATGTGCAGAGTGTTATACTTTATTTTATGTTATGTACTTTGACCCTACTTATTCCTCCTTTTCCCTCTCTTAAACATCAATACTCTGTTCACATTTATGCTACTTCCCTCTCGTTGCAGTTCACCTGCATGGTTATTGATAAATTAACTTCAAACGGCTTAAGGGAACAAGGGGTTTATTCTCTTACAGTAGTCCAGTTATAATTCTTAGTCCAGTTCATAGGAGAGCATGCACCATTATCAAAGGGCCATGAGAACTGACCACACCATATTATAACAGCCAAGAGAGGGACAATCTTTACTTCCCAGACCAGCATATTTGGCCAGGTATACATGAGGATGTCAACTTCCTCAACCAGCTCTTCATTTTATTCATCTTTCCAGGGTCTAATTCTACCCACCATGGACTGGGTCTTCCCCATCGACTTGATAATCCCCTGCAGGTTTGTTTGGGGCTTTGCTTAACAACTAATTATCTACAATGTGACCAGAGCTTGAACCCTCAACCATCCAGCTGACACCTGTACCTAACTTATGACACCTCTCTTCCTCTCATCTCCCCTTTGCTTTTTTGTCCATCCATGTAGATGAATAGATGGAGTGATTGATAGATAGATGGATAATAAATAGATGATAGATAATACTACTCATTATATATGCTATTATATATTATGATTTTGTATTTTATATATCCAAAGCATTATAGGATGAACATGTGAGAAAAAAGTGCAACATTTCTCTTTTTGCCTCTGATTTGCTTTATTTAATATGATGATCTCAAGTTGCATTCACATTCCAGGAAATGATGTAACTTCATTCTTTTAATGGTTATATAAGGCTCCATTTTGAATGTTGACCTTATTTTCTTGAACAGCAAATAACTCTTTAGTTCAAAGTTACGTATCTCTGTACTTGGATACATCTAAATATACTCAAATGACCATAACAAGAAAAGGAAATACCAAATAACTTTTTTGTATAAGTCAACAACTGAGTTAGAGAAATATTTACATTTGATTTGAAATTGAGAAATAAATGAAAAAAAACACAAAATAAATAATTTTGGCTTTTCCAAACTTTTCCCTTTTTTCTCATTTGAGAGATTCTGGGGATTTTTAGTTTCATGGATTTAGATTCCTTTTTCAGTAAAAAGCATGGTTTGGGCACTAAGTCAAATCTATTCCTACTTAGCACAAAAGATGGAGAAATGACTGATGTGAGACTAAAGTCTCAAATTAGCAATGTAGAGTCTATGAACCTGGTTAACCTGGGTGAATTTTAATTGTCAAATAGAGTCACTTTTATCTCTAAATTTTCAGTGAGAAATTAGTCCATTCATTGTCTGAATAATTTTGAACAATTCACTATGAAGTTAATTTTATGAAAATATTGGAATAAGACAATTAAACATTAATATTCGACACAAAGTTATTATTCTTTTTTTAATTTACAGTGCTGTGTATTGAATAAGTTCAAATAACAGATAAGCAACGATATGCCAAATACAGGTATTTTAAACATTTTTTAAAGTAAATGTTTGTTTAAAAATAAAATGTTATTTTTTCAAAATACAGAATTGGATTCAAGAAAACAATTGAATAACATAAGGCACAATGTTTAAGGCAAAATTCACACAGGTTATATAAAGTTAATATAATATCACATTTTTTAATATTCTGGGAGAAAGGATAAGATGCACAAGAAGTGAAATAGTCTAAACATTCTTTTTAGAGCATTTGTCATTATACGATAACATACAAATCTGATACAATAAAACTTTCCCAGAAAACAAAGCTTTGTTGCTGTATCTTATTTATGAAACACATTTTGCCATTTTTAATTCTGTATATATATAGGACTATACTGATAGTCCTAATTCACAAGGCTTCAAATACACAAAATTAAGAAATTAGATCATACAGAATAATTTGACAAAGTAAAACATTTTCACATCTTCTGCTGGTACTTTGAAGTCACCAACTTTATGAAAACCCAAAATACTGGTTATTTAAAGTTTCTTCCATTGTGTCTTTATTTTCCATGAATTTCACATGGGATCAGAATGCAACAAACCTCAACATTACATCATTTGTTGTAAACTGACTGTTGGGAGGCAATACTTTTTCTCAATAAATCATCATTGACCATTTAAAATAGTAAAAATAGTGATTCTCTCAAACATCAACTGCAGATAGAATTAACCAACTCACTTATCTTCTTGAGTATCACTCAAATAGCAATGTTAACATATCCCAATTTCTTCCCCAGACTGGAATGTTGAATAAAATAGTTTTATCTTTATTCATGACCTAAGGAACAAAGCATGTTCTGGTGAATGAAGATGGTTTTTCTGTCATATATTTATGCCAGGACAGTATGCAAATAAACTTCAATAAAACACTAAATTTTAATATTCATGGAACTGATTTCCTTATGTCAGTGACTGAGTCTTCCACTGTGTAATTCCTAGTAAATGTGGACCAAGAATAGAAAAGATGGAGACATTTACGTGTAATGCCACTAAACACTGCCTTTCATCCTATAACAAAACCAGTTAAAAAACATGCTAATAATAATAATGAATAATTTTGCATGCTACCGAGATGAAACAGGTTAGGAAGTGCTACTATACTTTATGGTATCACATGCATTTTTAAAAAATAAAATATCCTATATGATAATACCACAAAATTATTATTTTTGAATATACTTAAATAATTACTTTCTAAAAACCATGAAATAAATCCTCCTGGAGAAGTGATTAACATAAGTAGAGATTTTATGTATTGAACATATTTCATAGTTAAAAAAGTAAAAAAATCTTTTTCTTCCTTTTTCAAAGTAATAATACTGGCTTGTATAATTTGCTTTTACATTTCCTTGCTGGTTTATTATGTCAAGGTACTTCTCTAAAAAGAAATGGACTTTCTGGACCAGTAGATAGTTCAGTGTGTAAAAAGTCCTGAATATAAACCTGGCCATCTAAAGTTAATCCCCAGGAGACCACATACTGGAAGATTAATATCGTTGTCCAAAAGTTGTTCTATGACTTCCACACACATGCATCAACACATCCATGGTCTCTGAAATATATACCTAAATAAAAAATTAAATAATAATTTTCATAAATGCAGTTTTAAGTCTCTCTCTTTCCATAAAATATTGGTAGATCAAGTAGATTGTATCTTTTATAAAGCTATGAGCTCAATAAAATTTCAATTTTCTTTCTTCCAGGAGTAGTGACTTGTCAGGGTTAGTGCTACAGTAATTGTTTACAGAGTAAAATGACCACCGAGGAAAATACACTTCAATATGGTGAGCAGTTCATAAGGATCCAAGATTTTCATGGCCACCGAAATGTAATGAAACACTAATAATTTACTCCATCAATCATGCCATGTTCTATTCTAATCAATTCTTTCATTTCTCCTCTGGAGTAGAACTCTTAATTTTCCTGCAGTTGAGGTGAGCTCTAGTGACACATGGACCTAGCACAGACACAGCATCCGGTTACAGATAGCACATAAGAATCTGATTAGTTCCAGCACAAAGACCTTTCTGGTAATCTGAAGTGTGATGTTTCATGCAGAGTACTGCTTAACAATCACACAGAAGGTTAAATAGCAAAAAGAACATTAGTGTTTTTGAACACCAGTAGTATATCATCAGTAGTATTTCTGACAAATAAAAAGTCATTAGCTTGCCAAAAATTTTAATGAAATCATGATTAATAAATGCCTCTCAAAGGTCTACATCAAAGTTGCTACATTCGGGTGATAAATGTAAACTCACAAACCCTGCTTTGCCAAAAGCTGCATGTTTCACTTACCCAGCTCCTCTGATTGATCTGTCCATTATTCTAATACATAATTTATCACGTTGAGGGGGACAATTCATTATATGCGTCGTATAACCAAGGAGTTCTAAATAGCAAAATCTTTCTGACACTTAACAGGTTTTCAGGGTACTGAAAGTCTTGTGGTTATTGTTTGAATAAAATTAAATAAAAAATAATTAAAACAAACTAAACCACATGTATTAAAACAAAACTGAATAAATATCTCACATCTTGTGAATTTGGATTACTTGTGAGCCTTTGACATATTCTTTCCTGGGGAAACATTTCACTTCCCTTACTGTTTTCATTCCTTTTGAGAGATCCATCTGTTAAACTTAAATCAATCAGTAATGGGATGACATCCCAAAACCTTTCAAAAGAGAATTCTGTCATTTTATTGCTTAAACCATAAATAGCATTGCGTTAAATGATAGATACTACATTCCTCTTTATTTAAAATAGGAAATATTGACTATTAGAGCCTAGCTGATTTCTAGTCTTCCTCCCTTCTTGCAGTCATCTCTGTAACTCAATTCTACTGCTGTACTCTGATTCCTCTAGAACCCAGAGAGGAACTTGCAGATCCCATGAATATCTTATAGTAAAAATACATTTTTTAAGATTAAAAACTACAGTGATGGGTAGGATCTGAGGTGTTTTTGAAATTTGGGGAGCAAAAAATTTCAATATAACTTTCAGATAAACAAGGAAGGTAGCCCTATAGAATCTCCATCCATTTTTTAGCAAAACGAGAACTTAAGATTGCAAATAATGCATGAATACATGTTAGACTTTCAGAGAATGCTAACTAACCTTAAACTCTCCTCACTTTACTTCTTTCTCAACACCACAGTGATTTTTTTTAACTGCATACTTAAAATATTTTTCTTAAATTTGTAGAAAATGCACTTAAAGTTTCCAATTCAAGATACTGGGAAGATGGTTAAGTTTTTGCCTCATAAGCAAAGAGAGTTGGCACATACACCTATTCACATGTAATACTCACCCACAGGCAAACATGCCCGCACAAACATACAACCCATATACATGAAAAAAATAAAAAAATATAAAGAACTTTCTAATTCAAATTGCTACCTTAAAACTGATTCCTTCCTTAAACACACAAGTATATGCATAGGAATGTATAGGAAAAATATGCCAATTAAAGAAAGAAGTATTTGGCAGTTTTTCATATTGTTAAAATGAAGTAATTTAAAATTGCATATGTTCACTTCTTGCAAACTTAAATGAGTTAAGATGAGGTATCAACATGATGCAAGACAGTACTTCATAGCTCATGACTTCTATATTTATAGCACTATAGCAATGTTATTTTTTCAACAATATTACATCAGCTGAAATATGTATTTCCTACTCTAAAAAGAATTTCATTAGTTACTTCTGGAAATGTCTTGACTTTTTTGTCTGCATTGGATCGATTCCGTGGTATTTTGTCTGTACAATGATGCAAACCTGAAGGAATGCAGATGATTCTAAAACTGATTTATGAATGATACTGAAACACATAAAATTTTAACTTTTCTGGTTTGATGTTGGCAATTACTAAAATCTGCAAATTACTATATAAAATTATAAATTACTGTAAAATCTCTAAGTTTTATAATTACCAATAGGTAACTCATATTTGGCAAGATTCTCACTTAACCTAGAGAGCATGAATTGTCTAGACTGGCAGTTCAATATATTATAGGGATTCTTCTATATCTGCCCTCTTGCTCCCAGAGCAGGAGTTACAGATGCACATAGTACACAGCTTTTAGCCTGTGTATTAGGGATAGAGTTTAGATCCTTTTGCTTACTGTCAAACACTTTAAAGACTGAGCCATTATCCCCCACCACCACCAGCCTCCACATATTCCTTTACTTGATAAATACATTCTCAGTGCTAATTGACCACAGGTTTATGTGAGAAAATACTTTGTGTCAAAAGAATGCCTGTGGGAAACAAAGATATGCAGGTAGCAAGACACACTATGGTAGTTCGATAGGTTAAAAACTTTTCTTGCTCTATTATTGAATACCCTTAAATCAGAATACAGTCTTTCTAAAGACCACCAGCCTATAAATGAGGAGTTAATTTTACTATCTCATTTCCAAAATTCTTTCAAAATTGGCTGAATGTAAAGGAGAAAAAAGCATGGTTGACATAACCTTTAATTAATGCTTGAAGTTGCGGATCTGTATAGAAAATGTGCAAAGCAATTTATGTTAGTAAAAGTTTGGAAATACTGAGAGAATGTTTCTGTTAAGTGCTTTTACGCTCAGGCAATAGGATAGGTTCTTGAAAAAATGTCCACCCTGAAGGTGATTTTTGCTGACTAGAAAATTTTATGTCTGTTGTAGGTGCAACATTCTTTACACCAAAATTTTCTGTATAAAAGTTGTCACGAAAGTTTCAATAAACAGGTTCAGGATACACTCGGAAAAAAAAAATAAAGAACTGAAATACAATTTTAAAAATAAAGAGAAGAAATTAAGGATTAGATAGCTTTTCTTTATATTTAGTGTGCTAACAACAACCAGGAAGTCATAAGAACTTTTGAGGAGAAAATACTAATGATTTTTTTCTCAAGTTATATTAGGCAGATTCTTTTCATCCACTCTGTTAAATGGATATGAATATGAATCATCAGAGGTATTTTAACAAGATTTCAGGGAAAAGTTTCCGTATCATTTCACTAACAGGATTTGCATACAGTTGACAGCTGCAGCACATAAATTAAATAAATTTCTATCAATGTGTTAAAAACATGCCATTTATACTAAGCATAGCAAAGTTAATGTTTTGTTTATAAAGATGAGAAAATGATAAACATTAGCTCTAAACCAAATGTTGGTACATGCTGGAATGCTACTCATTTGCTTGACTTTTACTTTTGAAAGATACTTTGCAAAAGGAATGAACAAGTGAATTTAATATGAATATTCAACCACTATTAAAAATTATTCCTATGTCACTTGCTAAAATAATTTAAGCAGGCAACTAAACAACTAAACGGTGAAGGTGCCTGAGTACTAGTCCTGAATTCTATATTAACTAATAGTATTTGTAATGGAGATGTAAACACTTTCTTCATTTTAGTTTTCCTTTTGTTACAAATAAGGCTTCTCAAAGACCCAATAGAGAGTAAAAATTCTTCAGTAATGTGATAATTTAAAATTGAACAGAACCATGCTGCCAAGGAAGAATAATTTGCATCAAAAATAGCAAACACAAGAAGCATCTTGTGCACAGAATGTTCATGTGTTGGTTGTTGATCTCCCTCTGCTTTTCAGCAATTTAGTCAAACATGATTCATGCTCTTGTCGAAAATATTATGATCAGCACATCTTATGAAGTCCAACAAAACAACAACATCAATGCCTAGCAACACTCTTCAATGAATGGTTCATGAAAGCAAATCATAAATTCCCATTTGATAGGCCCACAGGACAATAGACTCTTATGTTTAAACTCAGCAGAGTATTATGCTGCTAAAATAGCTAGCCTTGGGTTAATCCAAGAAATGGTACCATCTGCAGTCTTAGGAAGATGTTTTCAAACAATGACAAAAGTGTCATAACATTGACAAGTGCTACATAGGAAAACCAAAGACCAGTCTTCTGCACATCAAAACATGGGACAAGATACTAGATGTGACAAGTTTGCAATGAAGTACCAAACACATCACTTGGCAGTAGAAGAACAGTTAAAGAGATTGAAAGTTTTTTTGAAGCTAATATTGTTCAGAGAAAATTATGCAGACAGAATCAGCTGTTTGTTCAATAAATAAACATTGTATTAGGGTTTTCTGGAAGAAAAGAAATGCTAGAATGTATATCTGCAAGAATGTATAGTTGCTACTAAAGCAACTCACAATACAAAGAGTCCTTAAAAGTAGCTGTCTGTAGCTTTTTCATTCTTTACCAGAATGTCTGACAAAACAGAAGGATCCCAAGAAGGTCTCAAACCTCTATCCCTCAGGAGGGTTGAAGATACTGGGCACTGATGTCAAGAACAGCTAGGTTATGACAGCAACAACAAAGAAGGTAATGATGCTCAAAGATGGTAAAGATGCTGGAAAAGTGGACTAAACAGCAAGTCAACACAGGATAACTAGAGAGCAAGTCCATCCTCCTTGCACTTCTTATTATCTGGTCCACCACTGAAAAGTACTATCCACTGTGGGCTGAATTTTCCACATAACAAACATAAAGATATAGGATCATATCATTAGATAATCAAACTTGTTTAAATTTTCAATTAAGCCTGACATAATTTTAAGTTTACTTTTATTCTTGCAAATTTTATATATGAAGTCAATTCTATGAGCTTTAATAGTGGTTTTCTAAAGACTTTAAATATTACATCTTCAGAATTAATTAATTTTGGATAAAGAAACTGCTAAAAGATGAGTGAATAGATATGATTTCTGGATGTTTTAAGGTTATCATAAAATAAGATTATCATGCAGTAAACACAGATAAAACATCCTGGAAAAATAAGGAATCCTAGTTGTAAACTTGAAGAATTTGAACAGTCTGAAAGTACTTTATTAATCATAATTTTATTTATCACATATTAATGATGCTTCCTTTCTACAACATGATTTTTAGACAATATGTTAACATTTATAATGAAGGATTCTTTATACTTATCTATTTTAAAAGATATTCTTCATGAATACACATATGTGGTGTGTACATGTATGTGTGTATGCACATTCACTCTCATGTAGATACATGTGTGTACCAGTGTGAAAGCCCAAAGTTGACATTGAACGTATCCTCATTCTCTCTCCACTTCATCTGCTGAGGCAGAACTCTTCACTACAACATAAGTAGCCATTTTTCTAGTCCAGGTAGCAAGTTTCCCATGCGGATGCCCTGATTATGTTTCCCAAGTGCTAGGAGTCAGCGAGCTGCTACATCTGTATTGCTTGTATCTTAACCTTCAGGATCTGAACTTCTGTCCTCAGACTTCTTTTACAAGTGCTTTGCTCACTAATCGATCTCCATATCCCAAATTTCTAAACTTTAAATAAAATAGTCCCTTTTATCAATGTTTATTTTGAATAGTAGCAAAAACCATTCATCTATTATTAAGAATAATGTGTTAGTGAAGCAGATGGAAATCAAATCATGAGATGACATCCTATAGTTAATATAATTTGGGAATACAAATTAATGGTGTTCATGAGGAGGTATGCCTCGTAATAATAAAAATTAATTCCACTTTGTGGTGGTCAAGAAAAAGGACTGAAGGACTCCCTGAAAGCGATGCTTGTGAATCTGTCTGGCGAATGATTAGCACAAGTAAATGGTTATGATTGAATCTTATTTTTGTATAAGTACTCCTGGAATCTATCAACTTGAAACAGAATTTTTCATTTTTATTACTATTGAGCCTTGCCTCCATGCTATGTAGAATTTAATTAGTATTTTTGCTGTGCTCTGAAATCTCATTGGAAGCTACTCTTTTGCATGGCTTGTTGTCTTATTCCTGGTAACAGCGGGAAAGATGAAAATCTCCAAGACTGCTATTGTCCAGCTTGTCTGAGATGCTTGTCAATTGTCAGTGTGTTCTTGGGCGACTGAGCAGTCAACCACTCTGTCAACACATTTCTCTTCAAATAACTTATCTCAATACATATTTGTGAGACTTTCACTCTTCCTTAATTTCAGTGTTACAGTGTCTTTTCTTTTTTTTAATTTTTTTATTATTATTATTTATTCAACTGTGTGCATGTGGGTGTGTATGTGTGTGTGTGTGTGCGCGCGCGCGTGTGTGTGTGTGTCTGTGCATGTGTAGAACCACGGACGAATTCGCGAACCACCATGGACGCCTCCACCTCCTTCTGCCCCGGGATTCACAGGCTCCGCCCTACCAGGACCAGAAGCGCAGGCCGCCCCCGCTTCTGCCTGGCGTCTATACGTGGGATCTGGGATCCGAACTCAGGACCTTTCGCCTGCAAGGTGGAGGCTTAACCCCTGAGCCATCTCTCCAGCCCTACAGTGTCTTTTCTCAGGAAATAATTATGGCAAAATATCCTAGTATTGATCAGATATCTTCTGCTAGAAATCACTGAATAATTTCCTAAAACTTTGTAATTAAACTGTTCCTCTTAAATTTGTCAAAGTGAACATTGCATTTTTAAGTGTCATAGGTATTTTATTACAGTCGTGAGAATTGAATTAATCAAAACATCATCCACATGTTCATTTATAGTTTGCAGTGAAATAAACTGAAAATTTCTTGTAGTCAATAGAAATACAAATGGTACATGAACAAAATTTCAGTTGGGTAGAGCGGAGCATGCGTATAATTTAAGCACTGGAGAAACAGTGGAATTTTATTCTGGCCATTCTGGGCTATAGATTAAGATCCTAGTTGAATTAATAATGGAAAAATAGAGAGAAATGCATTGAAATATAAAAGCTGAAAATGCAATGCTGCCTACAACAAAGTTGTTCACATAAATATGTGTGATCATAATATACACATAGTTAGCTATAGCAAATCAAAGTGAAGTTATTATGTTAATTTCTGGTTAATATATTCAAATAAGTTTGGAGGATTCTTTTCCAGACCATGTGGCATAATTCTCAGCAATTCAAGGAAATGCAGATATAGGATAGAAGGTAATTCTATTTCTAGTTTACCAGGTGCAATATGCCAAATATTGAGTTGAATAGAAATCATAAGTGAGATGATGTTTTGAACTTGGTTGCTGTCAAAGAAAGATGTGATGCCAAATTTCTGAGGCTAAAAATATGGAGGCATGTGTGTTTATTATAACACTGAACAAAGTTAAGACTTAAGTCACTGTGGATAATGCAAATTTAGATTTAAAAATAGTAAGAAAAAATACAGAACCAAGAATAAACTGAGCAATTATATGAGTGTGAAAAATTATCAAATTGTCCTTATTTTCTGATAACATAATTTAAATACTAATGAAATAGTGTTATTTCTGCATTGTTGCTGATAAGATATCCATCAAATGTTTTAAGGGAACAAGGGATTTTTATTTTTATTATATTATTCCTGGAGATAATTGCTTGTCCAATTTGGCAGGAAAGCCCACACTGACACTGAGGGTCAAGGATAGTCACACCATATCCATGTAACATATGAGAGAGGGATGATCCTTACTTGCCAGATCTGCATGTCTGACCAAGTGTACACAAGGATGCCAACTTCCTCAGACAGTTTCCTCCATTTTATCCACCTGCCCAAGGAATAGTCCAGCCCACCAAGGACTAATTTTCTACAAATATACCCAGAGCTGAACTCTTAACCCCTCAACTGTCAAAACGACACTAGCATCTAACTATAACACTTGGTGAATAAATCACTGATGCAACAGAATACAAATTCAATAATAAGAACCTGATAATGAAAAAATCACTATTTCAATTCTACTTTCTTATTCACAACAATACAAAAAAGGGAGAAGAAGGAGGAGGGGGAAGAGGAGGAAGAGGAGACTAGCAGTGAATAAGACTATAAAACTTAATGATCTTGTCAATGAAAATTTAAAATAAAAGCGAATTTCTATGCTCATGGATTGAAAGACTCAGTATCTTTAAAATGTTTACAGCACTCACAGCAGCTTAGAGATAAAATGCAATTTCCATCAAAAGCAAATGCCATTGCCTTATAGAAAAAAGAAACTCATTCACCAGATATATAAAACACCAATGCAAATATAAAAAATTGTTTCACATGTCTAACCATTATATAAATATAAATAATGTACAATGAAATGCCAAGTTGGAATACCTATAATAATAATAATAAATAAAAGAAGCAATGCTGATAAGGGGAGATGGAAAAATACAAAACTCTTACAAGTAGCTTCTGGAAATGTAAATTAATATAGCCATTTCAAAATTAGTATGTCTACTTTTTAAAAAATAAACAAATAGAGCCTCCACGTGCCCCAGCTCACCTGCTATTGGTTAAATATGAAATAGAGATAATCCCAGCATACCAAAGTAGATCAGTACTTTTATTTTCATTACTACTCAATGCACAATTTCCAAGCTACAAAAATCAGCATGATGTATGTACATATGTAGATAAATAAACAATTGTTAGTACAAATAAAATAGGTTATTATTCTGTCTACAACATTGATGAAAATAGATGCATATTGATTCCAATAATGAGATACAGAAAGATGATCAGCAAGCTGATTTCATAGAAATAGTAGTCACGTGAATTAGGAAGAACAGAAAGAGGAACAATATGGAAGTTTAGATAGCAGGCACCAAACAGTTGCAAAAGAAAAATAATTTCTAATTGCTCTTCAAACAAGCCAGTTCAATTCACTCTATATTTATTGAAATATCAAAGTGAAATTAAACATTTCCTAACACAAAGCAAGCATAAATTCCTGGAAAAAAAACCCTGTATCTGTAAGACTGATTGATTAGAGCCTCAGTTATGTGGAAAGCTTGGAAATATTGGAAATTCAGAACTAAATTATCTTGGTCCATTTTACTGACTTAATAAATATTTATTGCCATCTCTGAGTGTGACCTTATTTCTTCATTACTGCTAGGCAAATCCTTTGGAATGTATAACCAGACCCCTTGTTGCCAACAGTCAAAGGTTAAGAATGTCATCAAATGACATCAAAGTCCTGTGACAGAAACTCTACAAATTTTTGCAGTCTGACAACCGGTGTGTTAGAAAAGCCTTGATTGATGGTTTTCTTTGTTCTGCAACTATAAATCCTTGAGAAACTGTCATCACAGTAGAACATTTGGAATTTGAGGCAACCTCAGTCTGTATTCCTGAACCGTGGTCACTCATATTTGGCTCCAGCACGATGTCCTTTGAGGAGAAAGTTGTTATTTTATCTCTACAATAAAAACATGATGAAAACGACAAATATTTAAGTTGATAGAAAGTATTCACTTCCCTCTTTTTAAATTTGTTTCATTAACTTATAAGCAATTAGGATGAATTATGGATTTTTCCATCAAAATTATTTTTTGTCGTTTTCCTCCTCCCCATCTTTTCTTTCCTGCTCCCAGCTCTTTGATGTCTTCTCCCCCGTCACCCCTTTTTCATAGTTCATGTAATATGGAATCTTTTGTACTTCCCTCTGAACACCTGTTACAACCTCTTGGGGTCTCATATCTAGTTCATGGTCTGTATCTACTCTCTTATCCCCTTATTTATATATGTACACATATTAAAGAAAGAGAATGTGTGACTTTTATGTTTCTGATTCTTGTTAACAATATTCAATACAATCCATTTTCTGACAAATTTCATTTTTATTCATAAAGAAGTAAAATTGCTTTCTGTATATATGTTACAATTTCATTATCCATTATTCTGCTGATGGACTTCTAGGCCTAATTTGTGATTAATACAATATGATATTCAAATAATTCAATGGTATAATACATAAAATTTTGGGTATGTGACAAGGAATAAAGCTAGGTCACATGATAGCTTTATTTTGAATTTTTTTGAGGATCCTCCACACTGATTTCCACAGTGACTTCTTTATTTTACACTCTCCCTAGTAGTTTTTAATTGTTATTTTTTTCACAACATCCAGCCATTCTGACTGGGGTAAGATGGAATGTTAGAATGGCTTTCATGTGCAGCATCCTGATGGGTAAGGATGCTGAGCACTGTTGTAAAACATGTCTGGTCACTTCTGTTTCCCTTTTGAAACATCTCTGATCATTTCATTTTCTCATGTGTTTATTGATGGTTCTACTGAATTTTTATATTTTTTGTATTTTTAAATTTTTTATTTTTTATTCAGTTGTGTGTGTTTTCATGTAAGTGCATATGGGTATGTGCATGCACGTATGTGCGTGCAAGTATGTGTGTGCATGTATGTGTATGTATGCATGTGTGTAGAACCACGGACGAATTCAGGAACCACCATGGACTGCCTCCACCTACTCCTTGCTTACTCTGCCCGGGGATTCACAGACCCTGCCCTACCAGGACCAAAAATGCAGGCCCTGCTTCCGGCCCGGCGTCTATATGTGGGGTCTATGATCCGAACTCAGGACTTTCTGCCTGCAAGGCAGAGGCTTCACCCCTGATCCACCTCTCCAGCCCATTTTTTTTTGTATTTTTAAAATATTCTAGATATTGATCAACTACAATATAACAAGCAAAATCTTTCCTCCCATACTTTTAGCTCTCTTTTGCTCTGTTGATTAATTTCTTGATTGGACAAACTTTTTGGCTTCATGTAAACCCATGATACTTGTCCCTGGGCTGTTTGAGCACAGTATAGAAACCTCTTGAAAATTCCAATAAATTGAGGTATATTTCCTTTGCCTTCATCCAGAAGTTTTTACAGTTAAGGTATTCAGTTATGGTCTTTAATAAATTTGGATTGACTGTTATGGAAGGTGAGAGATGTAAACTAATTTTCTCAAGGAAGAATCTAGATTTTCAAATACCATTTGTTGAATAGTCTCTTTTTGTTTTTAAAGTCTGTTTTTGATCTTTCTGCCAACAAATTAGTAGGTCAAAATTGCATAGATATATTAAGGGGCTTCTTTTGTTATAATTTGTTGGAGCCTATGTATCATGCTGCATAACCAAGATGCCTTCGTCACTAGAATGCTGTAATATAATTTAAGCAGAGGGATTATGATACATCTAGCAGTGTGTTTTCTGATCAAACTGTTTCAGCCCTGAATGGCTTTTATATTCTTTATGAATTTTTTTGATCTCTTTTCTTTAATGCACCAAGAATTTTGATTGGAATTGTATTGAATCTGAGGCTTACTTTCAACACTATATCAATTTTTATTTTGTTAATTTGGCAAATTAATCAACAGTGGCCCTCTAACAATATCTGATATCCTCTCTAAATTCTTTTGCAAACATCTGGAACATCGTGGTGAAGTTTATTCATAAGTATTTTGTATTTAAAAGGAGCCATTATGAATGGGATATTTGTTCCTAATTTTTCCTCAGCAAATTTATTATGGCTGTTTTGCCAATTTTATATGTTAATATTGTATCCTGTAAAATTATTTACTGTAAATAAATATGTTTGTTTTGCTCATTAAACATAGGTGTTTTGGTAGAATCTCTGTAAAATGATGTCACTGGCAAATAAGGATGATTTCACCACTTCTTTCCATACATTTAACCCTTATTGTCTGTCTTCCATTTCTCTGGGTATGTCTTTCATCATTATATTGAATAAGAGTAGAAATAGCAGAATAGGTACCCTTGACGCTTTTGAGATTTTAGAGGAAGTGCTTTAAATTTTATTCCATTCATTTCAAGTTTGGCTAAACATGTATGGGGTATGTATAACCTTTATTGTTTACAGGTATGTTTCAGCTATAGCTACTATAATTTGGAGGAATTTTATCAGGAAGGCCATTTGAAATTAGCCAAATACATACATACATATATGTATGTATACATATGTATGTATATATGTATATATACACGTATATATAATTACATCATTTGTCATTATTTTTACAATGAATATCATTTTCATATGTTGAAATAAACTTGCATTCCTGTGTCATAATCTATGGGGTTATGATGTACAATTTTCTTATATGCATGGAATGTTCTTGCTGATATCAGTAATCTGAAGGAAATGTTCTTTGTTTTCTTGAATTCAGTTTGCTAGTATTTGTCCTGAAGAACCATTGTATTAAATCTCCCTCAAAAGCTTTATAAAATTCAGTGGGTGAATCCATCTGCTTTAAGATTTTCCTTTGCAGGAGAATTTCAGTTATTGCTTTAGCCTTTTGTTTAATTATAAAGTTAGATAAGTTATTTATATATTTCAGTTTTAGTTTGGGTAAGGCAAAGTGATTTAGAAATTAATTCAGTTTTATCTGAGTGTTCAGCTTTTGAAACATAAATTTTTACAGTATTTCATAGTAATGTTCAGGATTCCATCATGCTCTGTTGTGCCATTTGCTTGTCAAAATTAATTTTTATTACTATTTTTGATATGTGTTGTATTGTGTGTGCATGTATGTGCAACATTTGTGTGTGTCTTTATAAGCCCAAGGGTAACATTGGGAATCATCCTGTGTTGCTCTACATCCTTATTGCCTTGCTATGGAGTTTCCCAAGCTCCACCTTCAACAGAAAGAATGGAAGACCACTGACATGCCAATAGGCATTTTCCTCTTGGAATCTGGAGATCCACTCAGTTCCTTTTGTTTCTAAGGCAAAAGCTTTAAACACTGAATCATCTCCCCAGTTCAGTCAACACTAATTTTATTTATTTAGGTCTTCTCTCTCTTTCTTATGGCTGTTTTGGCAATAGGGTGTCAATCTTATTCACTTTTTGAAGAAGCAACTCAACTAATTCTGTATATTCTTCTTAGTATATATTTCATTTATTTTTCCATATTCTTCATTATCTTTGATGTCTGCTGGGTTTAGGATTAAATTTTTATTGTTTATATTTAGCTTTAAAGCATATAATTATGTATTTAATAAACTCACCCCTAATTTTTTTAAAAAGTATTTATAGCTTTTCCTCTTGTGAGCGAATGGTTGTATTGCATAGGATCTGTAGGTTGTACTATCCTTTGTATTTAAAATTATGTGCTTAATTTCTTCTCTGATTTCTTCAGTTCACTGTTTATTCTTAAGTCTGTTGTTCACTCACCAGGATTTGTATGTATATTCCTCAGCTTTTGACTTCAAGAATTAACCTGGTTCTTCTTTATTTGTTAGGACATGCTGTCTGACCTATAATATGATCAGTCTTGGAAACACTTCCAATTTTAACTGGGAAAAATATGTATTCCCTATTTTGGTTATTGATGTCTCGCAAACCCCTAATCCCCATATCTGCTTAAACATGCCATATATCTAATATCCCACCACTCAAAGTTCATGCCACCTGTTTGGTTATTCTCCTTCCCTTAAGGATCCTCGCCTTCCAATGAGACTTTCCAAGTTCCACTGGTTCTAAAAAACATCCCGTGATAAACAGACAAATCTAAAGATTGGAAGTTAGGCTCTACAATGACCCTATTTACATTGTTATTAAGTCATTAAAGATGCTTAATTTTGGGTAGAGGTTGAGTTTTGTCCTGTGGGTCCTGAATTCTTACTGCTAGTCTCAGGCAGTGGTTTGGCCTTCCCATGGTATCTGTTATTGGCATATGGTGTCTGACTGGTAGTCTTGCCACCCAGACACTAAACTCCTGTTATAGCTTTCAGAGATACTGGAATGTTTGCTGGGGCACCTATTCTTCTTTGTTGCCTGTCTTTTATGATTACATATGGTGAGTGATTTTTGTATTACTACTTTATACCAATTCATACACAAATTCTCATAGGTGAATATATATTTTTTAAGTTTTAAATACTGTTTTTAATCAAAACACACTAAGATTTTGATGCTGCAGCTGTTGTCTTCCCCATCCTACATATGGGGAAACTTCATGTTAAAGCAAAGTTTTCTCTACCTGAAATTAGCTTGAAATGAAAATGACCATTGCTTTTGTTAATAAACAAAATACAAAATACTAGTACAAATTTGACCTCATTTCTGTAACAGATGTGGGTAAATAAAGAAGCAATATGTACAATAGAAGTAAAAATAAAACTATCCTCACAAATGAATACATTTTAACTACAAAAAGAATAGCCCAATAATTATTGAAAAATGAAAGTGACTGAAATGTGCCAGATTTCGATCATATATAAATGAGTAGAAATTCTATAAGAAAATGCTATCAAATGCAAAAGTGGAAACCGAAAAGTAACTAAGTCTTTTTGACAAGATGTCATCTGTCCATTATCAACAAGAAGTATAAATACAGAATAGTTGTTAAAATTTTGTTTCTGAAACAGTATCTTAGCAGATTGACTGAACCCAATGTAAAAACCAACAATATGAGCAATTAATTTTTTTAAAAAAATCAAACAAAAATAAAACAACAAATCGTATCAGTTAAAGCAAACTAGAAATCCAAATGTGAAAACATTTGAGTTTTAATAGGTCAAAGGAGATTGACAGTGGAAAAGATAAGATCAACAACCAGGACAGGAACACATTTAAGATAAGTTACTTGGCAAGATAACTTTAAGGATATTTTAATTTTCCTTATTCCATTTTCATGTGTACGTGTGAGTGTGTGATGGGGGAATTTATGCATGCGTGGGTCTCATGTGTATGGCAGATGTGTGTGCAAGTGCATGTGCACATGATTATGCATGCATGTGAAGGCCTGAGGTGGTTGTCAAGAGCTATTTGCAATCACATTTCCACCATACTCTTTTTGAGACAGGGTCTCTAACTAATGTCAGAACTTCTAAACAGGATCACTTAGAAGTTTGCCAGTTTGCTTTTGAGATTTCTGGTCTCCATCTTTCAAGTCAGGTCACCATAGTTATCTACACGTTTTGTGGAACCAGATGATCCAAACTCTGATACTACCGCTTGTACAGCCAGCACTTTCATGTCTTTTCTATCTCTCCAGGCAAGAAATATTTAAGAAATAGGAATAATGGGATTTCAATTTAAAAAGAAAATGTAAACCATGAAAGAGTGAAAACACATAAAATAACAACTTCAACTCATGAAATTGGATATGTAATTTAAATATTAATTTAAAATATTCATAATTAAAAAGATAAACCTTCCAGTATATGTTTCCATGTGATGATAAAAATGAGGATATATCTATAACTATATCTATATCTATCTATCTATATATAAGTATGTATAAGGATTCTCTGAAGAAACATAATCTATAGATATAATATGTAGAAATAAGTTTATTAAAAAATACCTCATAATGAAATTAGCGTCCTTCAAAGTAGCCTCCTGCAGTACCCTCTTTGCTGGCTGGAATGTCGCACAAAGCCAAAAGATCCCAAGAAGTCTCAAGCCTTTGCTCCTCTAGAGGTTTGAAGACACTGGGCTCTGACATCGGTGATGAACAGCAAATAGCAGCAAGGCCTAGAGATCAGGCTCCAAAGAACAGCACCAACGTGATGGAAAGGGTGAAGCTCCAAGACAACCAAGGAAGGAGGCAGCAGCAGCAGCAACAAAGAAGGCCAGATGCTCTAAAGATGAACAACATACACACAGAATGGACTGCACAGCAAGTTGACACCAGATAAAGGAAGAGCAAGTCCCTCCTCCTTGCACCTCCTATTATCCGGTCCACCACTGGAAAGTACCACCCACTATGGGCTGGGTTCTACACAGCAATCAGTCAAGTACCTGCAGACTTGTTCAGTGGCCATTCTAACCATTATCCTTCCACAGCTGCCCCCAAACAGTCTGCAACTGTCAAGTTGACATCAAATTGCAACCATAACTATATACATATAACTTTACCCAAAAGATATATGAAAGAATAAAATGAAAAGTGGAGCATAATTGACACTATTCTCTGTTCCCTTAATTAAAACTGGAGAAATGTGAGCAAAAAGGAACTACCTATATTATCCAAGATATGTGACAGAAGTATGTTTAAATTGCAGGGAAGTTAACATTTTCCTTTTTGAAATAAGCTTTAATTGGTGAACAAGATAAATGCAAATCAATTTTAGACAGATAAATCATAATAAAATTAAAAATAATAAAATTTACACTATGAAAGATCACACACAAGTAAATAATAAACTAATTAACTTTTCAAAGACCAGAAGGAAATTTGAAAAAGAACATCTTAATGCATTAGAAAAAAAGTCTGGCAATTTATAATTTTATAACCTGAAAACTTACCTTTCATGAATAGAAACAACATGGTAACACTTGAAAAAGCAATTATTAAATTTAGCTCATAGATGCCTATAAGTAAAGTGAAGATTAATTCAAATCAAAACTAAATCTAAATCTATGGGTTTCCAGTGATCAAGCTCAGATCACAAAATTTTTTTTCCAGATCTAAATTCAAAACTACACTTTAATTGTTTTACAAATAGTTATTACTTGTAGCTTAAAGGTAATTTTATATAATATATATATAATATATCTGCTTTTTAAAATCTGTGGCTTCTCAAAAGTTCATATATGACATTTTTCTGTTTCTGACATGAAGTCAGTTTCCAAAAGTTTTGAGTTTCAGAGACTTCGGGATAGGATTTCCTGATTAGCCATGTTCAACCTGCTTGTGAGGAATATACAGGAATTATTTGCATTCCATGCTTCTGATTTCATAAGAACTTGGAAGGCTCTTGTCTCTTGTTTGTTTGTTTTTCTGAGTCTGTTTTCAATTAAGTCATGATATACAGAAATGTGTTCAGACACTACAGAACTGTACAATGTGCATGGTATATATTTGCTATGCTAGTTAAGTACAGGTGTCAACTTGATGGTTGAGGCTTCAAGCTCTGAGAACATGTGTAGAGGATTAGTAGTTGAAATAAGCCAGTGAGAAACTGCAGGAGATTGTCTAGGTGATGGGGAAGGCCAAACCCATAGCAGCTGGAACTAGTCCCCAGGCAGGTGTATAAAATGGAGGGAACTGTTTGAGAAAGGAGACAGTGTGTGGCATCCTTGTGTATACTTGGCCAGTAATGCTGGTCTGACAAGAAAGTATTGTCCCTCTCTCAGTTGCTATTTTTGCTATTTGTAGTTTCCTTGGACTTGGTATTGGTGTGAGCTCCCCTGCAAAGCTGGATAAGGAACTGTAACCAGTCTGTCTTTGTAAACCCATTGTTTCCTTAATCAGTTTTGTCCTATTTTTATCAGCAATATGCAGATGAACTACAACAAAGTTTGGTACTAGAGATAAATCTTTGTGGATTCTAAATGGTTTTGTTGGAGATACCTTGAAATGTTTAAAACTTTTCAGTCTATGTATCACAAATACCATTCAGAGAGTTTACTGGGCCACTTGAAGACTAGAGATGTTGAAAGAGTTGTGGATTGTTTGGATGAAAGGAACTGAGACTTTGACAAAATTGAATGAAAGACTATGGACTGGTTTATTTGATAAAGAACTGTGTTGACAGCCTTGAACTTTTGGATGTAGACATGGCAGACCAAGAGCAGCTATGGCTGTTATAGTAGTGAAATGTCATTGAATGAAAACCTAGTGCTCTGCACTGGGACAATAGAAGAAAAGAATGTCACTCTGCTGAGATTCTTCCCAGCACAGAAATCCTTGTGTGAGTCAGCACAGAGAAGCTGATTCAGGCAGGATTCCAGGGAGCCAATCTCCACCTGGCAGTCATGGCAGAACTGGGCAATGTCGTCCACATGATACTGGTTTTGAAGGCATCAAAGATGCAAGAGGGTGGAGGTCATGGATCCTTCCCCCAAGGTATCAGAGAATGATAGAATTCCAGGCAGTGTGTGTCAGGAAACCTGCAGAAAGGCTCAAGAAGGACATTTTGTGTTGTGGAGTTGAACCCTGATTTTCCATTGAGAAGCAAAGATTATGGAAATGCTAGAGTCAACTTGGGACACCTGTCAGAAGAGCTGTATACATGGAATGTGTGCTGAGGACTGCTCCAAGTAGAGATTCAACCTGGTCCAGAGAAATGTTGTTTGTGAAACTTTGAGCTATGAAGAGATATTGAAATTTCCCAGAATGTTTGAGCCACCATGACTTCGTAATGAGCAACAAAAGAGGGACATTGAACTGCAGGAAGTATTAAATTGACTTGACAGTATCTTATGGTTATGGAGATTTTGGACTTTTAATATAATTATAAGATAAATTTGATACCTGTGGGGACAAAGTGCAGGTTACAGTTTAAAGGTGATATGTTCTTATGTCAAGTTGACAAATGGTGGAGTGTTATAGTTAAGTAAAGGTGTTCGTTCACAAGGTTTTTGAGACGTATCCATGAACATCCTCTCAGGTCCCAGTAGCTTTTACTTTCCTTATAATTCTACATTCTGTATTTATACTGAAATATATTTTGTGATGAGAACATATATTTTATTAACAAGATGCTGATTGCAGAATATGATAAGGATATACTCTTTTTTCTATAGGTCTATAGGTGGTTGATATAGAGTCTCTGATGTTCTGAATTATGGTTTGTTGATTTTTTTCTTCGGTGCTGGTAGAAACTGTTGTCATTCAGTCAATGATTTCATTTCAAGTATTCTTTAAAGAGAGCATTTGTTTTACTATTAAGAGGCTATACATTTTGCAGAGAAGGAAGGGGCATAGAGAATGGAGAATGCAATTCTTTTAAGCCCGGAACTTTTTCTCACTGTCACAGATTTTTTTATTATTATTATTATTTCCACTAATACAAACTTAACAGATACAGCAGTCCCCTCCCTCCCTCCACCTCCTCCCAATCCCTCTGTTCTCCCCTTCCATCCCCCCTCCCTTCCCATCCCCCAATGCCTCTCCCCCAATTCCCAGAGCATCCTTTAATGTACATGCCAAACTCTCTTCTGGGTTCTCCTCTCCGATGAGGTGCAAGGAACCAGGGGCATTTCCCGGAACCCTTTCTGTGTTTCCCTTAAGCTTAGGAACACTACTGTTACTGTCAGTCCCTAGCCTCCAAGGATCCTAGTGCCTTTAGTCCATGCTAGACTTTGTGGGGTCAATAATATGTTGGACATAGTGCAGGTCATGCAAAGTCATATTATGATTTTTTGGCCCTAATTTGTGTGGAGTATCTTGCATATCATTACTCCTCCCATCCTTGTGTTCTTACAATCTTACTGCCCCCTCTTCAGCAAATTTCCCTGAGCTTCAGGATGGGGAGAGATTAGGGTGGCTCAGTTCCAGGTGGTTGATATAGAGTCTCTGATGTTCTGAATTGTGGTTTGTTGATTTTTTTCTTTGGTTATGCTGTTCCTGCAATGCCCTTGGCTCCATCCTGACGGGTATTGGATGTCACCCCCTGGCCAGAGTAAAAACCTGTTAAATTAGAGTATTGTTATAAGAGTATATTCAAAGGTAGATGGAATAAAAGTAGGAGACTGCAGTGAGAGAAGGGTCAATCACCCATCTGCAAAATGGTTACTTTCTATCTGCCAGCCTATATGCCTCCTCTTCTGATGAGATCATACCCCATCAGTTGCAAATGATCAGGAAGGAAAGTCTGTGAACTTAACCAGATGTCTCTTTACTTACTTGCTTTCCTTGATGATGGCCTATTTTCTCTGCTGTAACATGGTCTCCTCTCTCCTTGTTACTGGTAACACTGATTCTTTTCAAATGTGCTTAGAATACTTGACATTAACCACCAATTTGACATCCGTATGACACCTACATTTGTCTCATTTCTGCTTTATTCCTTGGAGAACTTAGTCATCTCTCAGAAACGGACTGATTAATTTGTGAAATCATAACATCTATTGATTCTAATGTGATGATCTTTGCAGATGTTTATATCAGAAGTATTGTTTTAAACCACAATGCAAGTGTAATATTTCACAATTATATTTGTAAGAATGTTTGCATATGAATAGAAGTTATAGAATTAAAATATACAGCTCTTTACAATTATTTAAAAAATACTTCATTGTAGAAAGCAGGAATATGTAGAAAGAAGATATCACCACCATGTGTAGTGTAAAGAGGTCAGGTTAATTAATATAAGACAGAGTTTTGCATGGTATCCAAAAGAGAAAAAACAGCATATTACATTAACAAAGTAGCTATCAAAGACTTATGCCTCAGGTTACAGCTAGGTCTCAGTATCTGTAAGCTAGTTGGGATAAGCTTAACTGTCAAAGGTTTATTTTAAAATTGTCAAAATGAATATGAATAATTTCATTCATGTATTTTATCTGATTACTTTTCTTTGTAAGATATAAACAAGTGATATCACAGATGCAATTGACAGTCATTTTGAGTAGGCATAAGTAATGAATTAATTTGAAAAAATAATGTGTGCTTTTAGGAGATATGAATGTTTTCTATAGAGAAGATATGAATATAGTATTGCAATGTACAAATAAAAATTTTTGATTTTTTATTCTTTTTGAAGATAATATTCACTTTGATGATGTTAAAAACGTATGGACTTAAAAGAACTGCAAGCCTGAAATACATATTTTAAACTTAGAAAAAATCTTTTATGTATTAAATTTTCCAACTTTAAAAGTTTTAGTGAAAATACAACATAAGTCTTTAATTATGAACAGGAGGGATAGGGTCGGAGGGCCACACTAGACACATGGAGAGAGGGGACCATGTTACAGCAGAGAAAATAGGTCTCCATCAAGGAATGCAAGTAAGTAAAGTGACACCTGGTTAAGTTCACAGTTTGTTCCTGATCAGGTACAACTGAGGGGGTATGATCTCACCAGAAGGGGAGGGCATATAGTCTGGTAGATAAAAAGTAATCATTTTGCAAATGGGTGATTGACCCCTCCCTCACTGAAGTTTCCTACTTTTATTATATCTACCCTTGAATGTGCTATTATAACAAGACTCCAGTTTAATAGCTTTTTGTCTCTGACCAGGGGGTGACATACAGTTCCCATCAGGATGAAGCGAAGGGCATTACAAGAGCAGCAAAACTGCAAAAGAAAATCAACAAACCACAATCCAGAACTTCAGAGACTCTATATCAACCACATAGAACTAGGCCAGCCTAATCTCTCCCCATCCTGAAGCTCAGGGACATTTGCGGAAGAGGGGGCGGTAAGATTGTAGAGCAAAAGGATGGGAGGAGCAATGATTTGCAAGATTCTCCACGCTAGTTAGGGCCGAAGCAATCATAATAGGACTTTGCATGCCCTGCGCAATGTCCAACACACTATTGACCTCACAAAGTCTAGCATCAGCTAAAGGTACCAAGATCCTTGGAGGCAAGGGATAGACAGCCACAGTAGTGTTCCTATGCTTAAGGGGAACATGAGAAAGGGTTCAGGGAAATGCCACTGGGTCCTTGTACGTCATCGGAGAGGAGGACCCAGAGGACAGTTAAACATACACAATAAAGGACTCTCTGGGAATTGGGGGGGGAGGCACTGGGGGATGGGGAGGGAAGGGAGGGGGAGCAGGGGATTGGGGGAGGAGGAGGGAGGGAGGGAACTGGTCTATCCATTAAGTTTGTATGAGCGGAAATAATAAAAAATGTATTAAGAGAAAAAAAAGAAACTTAAGAATTACTTAACTGAAGATATTCACAAAAACTATGTTCAACATACTTCAAATAAAATGAAATATGAAATAAAAAAAGATATTCTGGGCCAAAGTCTAGCATGGATCACAGGCACTACAATCATTAGAGGCAAGGAATTAAAAAAATAAAATAAAATAATTATTTTAGATACATGTATGTGCAATTTCATGGCATAACCATGGTCCAACATATTCAATAGTTTCAGTGCCTTAACTCAGAATATAGCACTTACTCATCATAAAATGTGAGTTCTTTGATACTAAAATCAAAAGACTTTCTTTTCCATGTTTGATGGGAAGAAAATCTAACCAGTCATGGTTTCATTTTATTTTCATATTATAACACTTACTTCTTTCCATGTATTACAAAGGCAAAAAGTAAACTATGTATCATATGCATTAAAAACATTGTGTACCTATATGCATGTATATGTCTTTATATGTTCATACAATGTGTGGATTTTTGTCTGTTCATAAAAGTAGAATAATTTATTTTTAAGTGATTCTACATAACTGAGATATACTGAAAAATATATTTGTGGTGCCAATTACAGGTGTTAAGTTGATAGTTAAATGACTGAGCTCTGGGCACATATGTAAGGAATTAGTAGTTAAGTCCCATACAAGGCTAAAGGAGATTGTTCAATATATGAGGAAAGACTGAACCCCAGATATGTGGGACATTTACCAGGGCAAGTAAATAAGATGGAAAGAGCTGATTCTGGCAGTTTACTGTTGTTGGCATATTTGGATAGACATGCTGCAGAGCAAGCTACAGTCACCTCTCTTTGCAACCCTCTATGTACATGGTGTGGCCAGTTCTCTTGACCCACACTGTTGGTATAAGCTTTCCTTTAAAACTGAACTAAGAATTATTTGGTCACGACTCTATAGGTAACATGCAGAGTTACTTCAACAATATTAATTCATACTAATTTTTTCAGAGAGACACATATTCCAGGGTTGCTATACATACTACTTAATGCTATTCAAGACTGGGTCCTTATATGTTGCAGTTACATTTCTCAGTCTAGCTTGACGGGAGAGCACTCACCAACACCAGGGCCGAGGGATCTGACCACGCCATCACTGTATGATGTCTGAGAGATGGACAGCATGTCTGGCCAAGTGAACAGAAGGACGCCAACTCTCTCAAATAGCTTTCCATGATTTATCCAGGGCCTAATCCCATGCACCATGGGCTGGGTTTTCCCCATCAGCTAGACAATCTCCTTCAGGTTTGCTCTGGGCTTAATGCAACCATCAACTCTCTACAACTGTGCCCAGAGCTCAAACCCTCAATAGTCAAGTTGACACCTGTGCTTAACTATGACATTATATTAATAATTTTCTTAATTTTAAGCATTGCTTCCCAAAACTTTGGAAAATGAATTTTCAAATTCAAAGTTGAATCAACTCATGAATTGATCATGTCAGAACAAACTTACAGTCTCTATTGTTTATACCTATCTAAAAATACTGTGGATGAATATGCTATGTGATATTGTATAAAGAGAATAGTTTCATATACATGTATAATTACACATATTAAGAGTGAAATTCTGGATATTAAATGATTTTATCTTTCTATGTGTCTTTCTTTGCCTTGTCCATATATCTGTATTGCAAGAAAGGGAAACAAGGAGGAAACAGGGTGAGGGGAGGTAGAAATATTTAAGAGGAAATGAGAGAAGCAAAGGAAGGATATAGGGAGGGGAGAGAGAAAAAGAGAGGAAAACAGGAAAGTTTAATCTTTACATGTTAAGATGTCCTTTATATTTCATCATCTTGAAAGTTGTCCTCAGAACATTTTACAAAATATTGATACCTATAATCTGTTTGAAGGCATAGGACACACACAAGTATACAAATATGCTATAAAATATTAAATATAAATTTATCAAATATAAACAGGTTTTCAGCAGTTTAAACACATATTGATCATTTAAGTTCAGCTTAAAAGGGTGTTCTTCAATAATGACATAAGATTCAGATTACAAAGCTTTCTTCATATTTGTGCAGCACTTTTATTGATGGAAAGCATAGGTACAGTGTGCATAGGTATGTGTGTGTATATATTTTATATTTAAAAAGATTTTGAAAACAACTGGGTTCATTTTTCTTCACTTTCTTGTTCCTGAAAAGTTCTATGATACTGTTAAGAAATATCTGCATTAATATTTTATATGATAATTTTCCATTTCAATCTTTAAAACGTAAACTCCATATTTGCAAAAGAAATTGAAAGGTCAACAAAGTAAGAAATATAAAAATTTAGTTGTGACCAGATCCACAAACACAATGGACGTATTTATATTTGCACACCATAAACTTTATTTCTGGGTAGAAGAATTCATTGTGTTGCAAAGTTAGGCAACATTAAATTTTAAAACACCACCATGATTTCATCCTATGAGCATTTGAGAATCTTTTATATTTTAGCCCAGTTGCATATTTAATGGGCTATACTCCAGTAAGCAGCAGCGACATTATGAAGCTGCTGAATAATTGAGGTCTCTGGGACTGACATATAGGGATGTTATTAGGATTTTTCATTTTTTATTACAGTCAATTAGACACTGATATGCTAATAACTTTTGAGATTGTACATTTATCTCCTAAAGAGAACAGGCAGCAGAAAAAAATTATCTACATTCTAAACTATAGAATCTAGTAGCATAGCATATTCACAGGCAAATTTCTGAAGACTGTGTTTACTCAGTAGATTAAGAGAGCTTTGGTGACAAGAGGATGGAATTATTTTTGGTGTTTTCCACCAAGTGTCTACAGTATCATTTGTAGATAAAACATTTAAGCTATTATTTCTAGTGAATTTGTACTTTTCTGATGGTTTGTTACTATTTTGATAAAATATAAACATGTAATTTCAGACATACTGTGAGTTTCTTAATTTCTACTTCTTAGATCTATAATCAAAGTCTACAAAAGCTATGAATCAGTGTTGGGCAATGTGATAATAGATCAGCTACCCATTTATATGTTCAGAGTTTACAGAAACAATTAACCTTTATTCATCTGCAATTACCCAGCAGGTCATGTTCTACTTTTACCATCTTGAAATATAATCCTTTCTGGCTACCTTGAAATTAGCTTCAAGTGATGTAGAGGTTTGAATCTCACATTAACTAGTTATACCCTCAGCCTTTCCTCACTGGAGTACCTTATCCACTCATATATCACCTCTCTGGTTAGTTCCAAATCTTAGCTGATTTTTTAAGCTATTTCTTAGAGCTTAAGACATTTTCTGGTCTATTTATTTTTTAAGACAGAATCTCTGGCTGATATTGGACTCTGTCAGTAGCTGAGGTTGACCTTGAACTTTTTAGCCTACTGCCTCTATAGGCTTTTGCTACTATAGCAGGCTATCTACAGAACTATGGGTCAAACCCAGGTTTTTCACACCTGTTAGCCAAGCACTCATTTATTCTATTTATTTTACTCTCATTCAAAACTAAGTTTCACATGACACCCTATGCCCAAATGGATCAGTTCTCATCTACATTTTTGGTGCTGTTGAGCAGAGGTTTCTTAATTTGATAAGGTCCTATTTATAGAATATTGACTTCATTTCTTGTGTGAATCAGATCCTGTTTGAAAGTTCTCACCAAGGCTATCATTTGTCATATGATCCTTACTCTTTCTTCTAAAAGATTCAGAGTTGCAGGCTTAGCATGGAGGTCTTGGATCACTTTGAAATGATAATCATGCAGGGTGAATGAAACTGATCAATTTTCATTTTTCTACTATTAACTAACCAATTTTCCTAGCAACACTTGTGAAGATGTTGGTTATTACTTCTATGTGTATTTTGTCAAACAAGAAGTGGTTATGCCCCTAGCCCCAAAGCAGGTACACCTGACATATTAATGACCTCATGGCAGGATGGGATGCCCTATCAGCCCAAGCCAAGACCCAGAATAGATGCACCAGCCATGGGAAAGCCCAAGTAGAGTAACCATGTTACATAAGCAAAATATCCCATCCAAATCCAGAGAAACTTTCCTAACAACAGCCCAAGTCAGACAACTTCATCTCACTCAGGAGTTCCAAAAACAAATACCAAAGACAGCAATCAAAGACTTAACACAGGATACCAATTCATATTGTAAAACAAAAAAAAATATTAAAGATCAGGAAACTATATTGCCTACAAGAAAACTCAACCCTTCATGATAGATTCCAACCAGAATAGCCTTCTGGGTATCAATCAGGAAAGTAACAATTAAGATAATGTTTTCCAAAGGAATATTATCAGTATGGACAACCTGAGAGAACTTCAAAAGGAATATGAGGAATGGCCAAAGGAGCATGAAGAATTCAGAGGGGAAATGAATAGACATATGACCTTACATGAACAAAAAAGCAATAAAAAATTTATCAGAAATGACAAAGGAAAGAGAAGAAACAAGAGAAAATGAAAGTAAACTTACAACAGGTGAAAAATTCCATAGTGAAATTCAAGTGGAATTCAAAGCTAATATAACAATTTGAAAACCCAGCAGAGAATATCATATATAGAGAGACAGATAGAATATCATATCTATAAGATAGACTGACAGTATTAAATTGTTTAAATAAGAAGCTGAAAAATAACTTTAAAAAGATAAAGAGAATATTCAAGAATTATGGGACATCATGAAGAAGCCACATCTGCACATTTATGGACTCCCAGAACAAGAAACCCAAAAAACCATTCCTGCTCAGATCTTTTAGCCAATCATAAATGAAAACTTACCAAACATAAGAAAAGAAACTCCTATCCAAATACAAAATACATATTATACACCATCCACATATGACCAAAAAAGAACAAAACAAGGAATATTATAACAATAATATAGCAGATACAGGACAAAGAGAACATTCTGAGAGTTGAAAGAAAGAAAAGCCGAGCCACGTTAAAGACAAGCCTGTTAGAATAACAGCTGAATTTTCAATAGAAACAGTAAAAGCCCAAAAAGCTTAGAAAGGCATTCTTCAAGTCATGATAGACCACAAATGCCTACCCAGACTGCTAGATTCAGCCAAAGTAACAGTCATGATTGAAAGTGAAAAAAAGATATTCCTCAATAATACTAAAGTTCTTTTTTTCTAATATACTAGGTCTGCAGAAGGCACTAGAAAACATTCTCAAGATAGACAAAATTGATCAACACACTCAAGAGGATAAAAGAGAGATATAGGGCAATACAATTATCAGGCAAAGAACTGTCAAAACAAAAACCAATAAACTCAAAAAATGAGAGGAATCAACAAAAATTTCTCAATTATAACCTTAAACACCAAAGGGATCAAATTCCCAATGAAGAGACACAATCTAACAGCATGGATTAAAAGCCAAAACCCATCAATATGTTTACCTCCAGGGAATACACCTCACTTTGAAAATTGGATACTATCTCAGGGTGAAGGATGGTCAAAGATATTCCAAGCAAATGCAACTGGAAAATAAGCAAGAGTAGCCATCCTAATATCCAACAAAATAGACTTCAAATCATAAAAGATAAAAAAGTGCAGTACACATTCATTTTAGGAACAACACATCAAGAAAAATTCAAATTCTAAACATATATGCTTCATTATATAAACATTACAATATATAAAACAACAAATAAATGCAAATATAATAATAGAATGGGGCTTTTATCTTACTAATAGACACTGAACAGATACATTCAGGTACTAAACTGAACCATAAACCAAATCCACTTGACAGACATATATGGAGCATTCCATCCTAACACCAAGGAATATGCACTTTCTCCAGCAATCCATGAAACTTTGTCAGAAATAAACTACATACTAAACCACAAAGCAAATCTCTACAATTACAAGAAAAGAGATATCACCTCCTGCAGCCTATCTGACCACCAGGGAATGAAGACTAACATCACTAATAAGGCAAATAACATTAAGTACACAAATTCATGGAAGCTTAACAATATATTACTAAATGAGGCATGGGTATGGACAGAAGTAAAATCTGAAATCCAAAAATTCCTGTAACTCAGTGAAAATACATCCTATCAAAACTTTTGTGATACTAGGAAGCTGATCCAAAAAGGAAAGTTCATTGCAGTTAACTTAAAAAAAATGGAAACATTGCAAATAAATAACTTAACAATAAAGCTTGTAGATTTAGGGAAATATAAACAAATCAATCACAAAAGAAGTAGAAGTGCAGAGATTAGTAAAATCAGAGAAGAAATAACTGAAATTGAGACAAAGAAAGCAATATAAAGAATTGATCAAATAAAAAGCTGATTTTTGATAAACTTAAGAAGATTGATAAAACCTTGACCAATTAGTGAAAACCAAAAAAGAGAAAACTCAAATTCATAAAATTAAGAATGAAAATGGGGCTATCACAAAGAATGCCAAAGAAATTCAAAGAATCACAAGGCTATACATCAAAAATTTATATACTACCAAATTCTACAATCTTTTTTTTATTATTGTTATTTATTCAACTGTGTGCATATGCGTGTATATGTGCGCACGCGTGTGTGTCTGTGTGTGTGTGTGTGTGTCTGTGTATGTGTAGAAGCACGGACGAATTCGCGAACCACCATGGACGACTCCACCTCCTTCTGCCCCGGGATTCACAGACTCCGCCCTACCAGGACCAGAAGCACAAGCCGCCCCCGCTTCTGCCTGGCGTCTATACGTGGGATCTGGGATCCGAACTCAGGACCTTCCGCCTGCAAGGCGGAGGCTTAACCCCTGAGCCACCTCTCCAGCCCCAAATTCTACAATCTTAAAGAAATAGATACATTTCTAAACACACACCACACCAAAGATAAACCATGATGAACTGAATTACTTAAAATGTCCTATTATAAGTAATAAAGATGAAATAATAATTATGAATTTCCCACCAAAAAGAATCTGGGACCAGTTGGATTCACAGACATTTATTGCACAAAATAGAGAAGCAAGAAACACTTCTAAACTCTTTCTATGAAACTAATGTTACACTCATACCAAAACCAAATAAAGAATTATATACTATCATTGATAAACATAGTCATAAATCTCTTCAACAAAATTATAGCACACCAAATTAAAAACATATCAAAAAATCATCTACTATGACTAGGTTGTTTTTATTATGGAAACACAAGGTTAGTTCAATACCTGTAAATCTGTAAGAATAATTCTCCATATAAATAAGCAAAAGGGCAAAAATCATATGATTCACTATCAATTGATACCGAAAAAGATTTTGACAAAATACAATGCTCCTTTATGATAAATCTCTGGAGAAAACTGGATGAAAGGAACATTTATTAACATTACATAAATAACAAGTCAATAGCAAAATTCATCTTAAGTGGAAGCATTCCATTCATATCAGGAACTAAACAAGGCTATCCACTCTTATCACTTCCATTCAACATTGTATTTGAAGTTCACCTAGAGCCATAAAATGAGAGAGGGAGAGAGGGAGAGAGACAGAAACAGAGACAAAGAGAGAGATAGAGACAGAGAGACAGAGAGATAGAGAGAAAGAGAACTTGAAAAAGAAGACGTCAAATTACCTCTATTTGCAGATGACATGATCCTATATCTCCAAAATCCCAAAGACCCTACCAGTAAACTCCTGTAACTAATAAATAAGTTCAGAAGAGTGGTAGGACATAAAATTATTGTAAAGTCATCAGTGACTTTCCTACAAGGATTAACAAAGCAAAAAAGACCTAAGAATAACAATACCATTTATCTCAGCTCCTAAAAAAATGAAATATCATGGCATAAACCTAACCAAGATGTGAAAGATCTATACAATGAAAACTCTAAAAACTTAACATTGTTAAAATGACCATTTTTCCAAAAGCAATAAACAGAATCAACAAATACCAATCAAAATTCTGAAATTGGTAAAACAAACTCAGAATTCAAGTGGACACATAAAGGGTACATGATAGCAAAAACAATTATGAATAATAAAAAAAATGTGGGTGGTATCACCATACCAGACCTTAAATTATAGTACAAAATCATAGTAATAAAAACAGCATAGTACTGACTCACTCAGTGGATTAGAATTGAAGGCCTAAATATGAGCACATATGCCCACGGTCAACTGATTCTTGACAAATGTACCAAAAACTTATTCAACAAATGGTGTTCACAAAATTGGATCTTTAAAATTAGAAAAATAAAACTTGACTGTACATGAAATTGACTCTAAATAGATCAAAGACCTCAATATTAGACGAGAGACTGTAAAACTCCTGGAAGGAAAAATAGGGAATATCCTCAAGCTATTTGACATCAGCCAGCATTTCCTTTGTATGACCCTAAAGGCAAAGAAAATAAGTCCAACACTGAACAAGTGGGACTCTATGGAATTAATATGTTTTGTTCAGCAAAAGAAACTGTTAATCAAGAAAAATTGCAATGTATGGAAGGGGAGAGTGTCTTCACCAACACACTCCAAAAAAGGACTAAATCCAGAGTATACTAAGCACTTAAAAATTAAATACAAAGGAATTGAATATCCTTATGAAAAGGGTATAGAACTGAAAGAAATTCAAATGTCTAACAAATATCTTAAATGTCTAACAAATATCTTTAAAAGTTTTCTACCTCTCTAGCCACTACAGAAATGCAAAACCACCTTGAGAATAATTTCATTCCCGTCAGAATGGCTAAGATCCAGAGCACAAACAACAAATGCTGACATGCATGTGGGGAGAAGGTGAAACTCATAAATTGCTGGTAGGAATGTAAATTCATGCAACCCCTTTAGAGATCAATTTGGAGGTTACTTAAAAAGTAAAAACTTGAAATACCATACTACCCAGCTATTCCAGTCCTGGGAATATTCCCAAAGAACATCTGCACCCTGACACAGATTCATGTATATAACTCTATTCACAATAGAAATGAAATGGAACCGACCTAGATGTCCAACAGTTGATGAATGATTAATGAAAATATGGTGCATATGTGCAATGGAATACTATTTAAATGAACTAATTGGATTTGCCAGTAAATGGATGGAGGTTGAAGAAATTATATGGAGTGAAATATCCCAGATGCCCAGAGACATTTCCCTTTAAGTGAAACCTAACATTAAACTTTCTGTTTACTGTAATCCAGCAAAAACTCTTACAATACCCAAAATGCAAAAGAACACAAGATGCGGGACAGGGGTCGTGTTGGAAGAAAATTACAAAAGAATGAAAACAAAAGAACAGGGATAAGCAGTTAAATAAGGGTTTTGTGTAAGAAAAGTCTTAAAAGGCAGAGAAGAATAGGAATAGGACACAGTAAGGAGTGAGGTTAGCTTCCAGGTAACTACCCACCTGTTTACCAGTGCCTACCTTCTCAATATCAGGGAACACATGCCCAATAATGTAAACCAATCTAAGCAAAGATGGAAGAGGAAAACTAAGAGTAAACAGGATATGATGTCTCAATACTAATTAAAACCACCTGAGTGCAAACCACCATCTAAACACCTCTCATTATATCTTTAGATAAGAAAAGATCTCAACACTCAACAAATCATGCTGCCTTAGTGCAATGGAAGAGCAGTGAAATACAACACAAGTCAACCAGAATGCAGTATATGAGTGACCCTAAAACACTCAGCCAGAATCAACACAACGAAATCTGTCCATAATCCTAAGACAAGGAATTTTGTAGAAGAGGAGGTGGTAAGGTTGTAAGAGTCTGAGGTTGAGAAGGTTCATTGCTGGTCAGGGCATGCCAGACATGACAGGACTGCTACTAGGAGGAGACCTACTGTTATAGTTAAGCACAGGTGTCAACTTGACTATTGAGGGTTTGAGCTCTGGGCACAGTTGTAGAGAGTTGATGGTTGAGTTAAGCCCAGAGCAAACCTGAAGAAGATTATCTAGCTGATGGGGAAGACCCAGCCTATGGTGGGTGGGAATAGGCCCTGGAATAAATCATGGAGAGCTGGTTGAGAGAGTCGGCATCCTTCTGTTCACTTGGCCAGACATGCTGGTCTGGCAAGTAAGGATTGTACATCTCTCAGCCGTTACGTGGTGATAGTGTGGCCAGTTCCCTTGGCCCTGGTGTTGGTGCGTGCTCTCCCATCAAACTGGACTGAGAACTGTAACCGGACTGTCGTAAGTAAATGAACCCCTTGTTCCCTTAAGCTGTTTGATGGTCATTTATCAGCAACCATGCAGGTGGACTGCAACACCTACCTTCTCCAAATCTTACAATGACTGACATACCATCATTCCTCCATGAACCAGTTAGGAATGCTGGAGCAAAAACTCCACTCAGTGGGAGCCATAGAAAAAAGGGCTAGGCAGCTGAAAAGGAGCATCCGTTTCTGTGAGTCTACTCAAGGACAGACTATATAAACTGCCACAGACCACACAAACAGTGGGAGGAGGAGAGATGAATGGATGAAGGGAAGGGAGGAAAGGAGAGGATGGAGAAAGGGAGAGAGAGGAAGGGAAGAGTAAGGGAGGGAGGAAATAAGGATGAGGAACAACCGCTCATCATTTTTGCACAAAAGAATTCTTAAAAATATCAGGTGGCTATAGGCGCAATAATTCATAATCCTCAACTGTCATGCACTGAGCCATATGTTTGTTTTGATGCTGGCACCATTATGCTTTTTGTTACAGTAGTTCTAAATTATAGCTTGAAATATCAGGTAAGGTGACATCTCCAGCAGTCTTTATTACTCAGTCAGAGTCACACATTTTAGGCAAAAGTTCTATTGCTAAGCTATATAATAAGCTTTGTTAGTGACTATTTTTTGCATCTTTTATGATCCAGCACTACTTAGTTGCTCAGTAGCTTCTGGAACATCCAGTCCTCCTGAAGGAGACTCCTCCCTAATTAAAATCACCAGTGTGTGCCAAGATGCCCAGCCTACTGAATACTTACCATGGCATAGATGGCTGTATTCAACAGTACTTCTATTCTTACAATGTTAACAGTGTCACCTGCCTCGCCTTTTTTAAGCACTGAACTCATTCACAGCTCTTGCAGTACACTTTAGTTGGGATAAAATACTCTGATTCAAGCAACTTAAGGGAGATGGGATTTATTATTGTGACTTCCAGTTGCAGAGACCATGGCGGTAGAAAACACATGTTGGAGAGACAGAAGGCATGTAGACAGTAGTAAAAATCAGGTGGTTACATGTAAGTCTTACCTAAGAAACAGAGAGTAAGGTTATCAAAGCTCAAGCCTTAGTGACAGATATCTTTGAACAAGGTGTCATCTTCTGAAAGTTCCACAGTCTTTCAAAGCAGCAACACCAGCAGGAAAGAAAGTGTTCAATTTCATGACCACTTGGGGAAGAACTCAGATTTAAATCACAGCAGAGGCATTATTTAGTCTATGCTTTCCTCTTTGAAATGAGTTTCTATTTCACAAGATAGAGAAATCGATGAATGAAATTTGCCTCTCAGGAAATCTTTTTTTTTTCTTTAATGGCATTCATCTCTTTAACAATTTCAGATGCTTTTGAATCTGTGTCTTTAAAAATCACAATATTTTCTTTATCAAACTTCACATTTTCATATCTTCCAGTCTCAGTCTCTCTCAGTGTAGACCAGGATGAGAGTAATAAATAATAGCCATGTTACAACCTGAACACCAACACCATCTGTCTTGAAATTTCTCCTGACAAACTAATTTTTCATTGCATTTGTATTCATCCTGACCCTAGTTCTCAGGACATGACCAGAATGAAAATAATGTATTTGCCAGAAGATAACTCAAACAGCCTCTATTCCAGTTACTGATAGTTATTCTTCTTGGAAGACTCATGAACTATCACTGCCACCCATTCTCTCAGCACTCTGCAATTCCAGGCTCTCAGCAGAAAGGTCCATGAACCACTGCTTAGAATGATCTAGGATTTTTTAATAACTTTTTATTATTATTTCCGCTCATACAAACTTAATAGGTACACCAGTTCCCTCCTTCCCTTCTCCTCCCTCACCCCTCCCTCCCCATCTCCCAGTGCCTCCCCCCAATCCGCAGAGAGTCCTTTAATGTGCATGCCAGACTCTCCTCTGGGCCCTCCTCTCCAATGACGTACAAAGACCCAGTGGCATTTCTCTGAACCCTTTCCTGTGCTCCCCTTAAGCATAGGAACACTACTGTGGCTGTTAATCCCTTGTCTCCAAGGATCTTGGTGCTTTTAGCAGATGCGAGACTTTGTGAGGTCAATAGTGTGTTGGACATTGCGCAGGATATCCAAAGTCCAATTATGATCACTTCGGCCCTAACTAGCATGGAGAATCTTGCAAATCATTGCTCCTCCCATCCTTTTGCTCTTACAATCTTATTGCCCCCTCTTCTGCAAATTTCCCTGAGCTTCAGGATGGGGAGAGATTAGTCTGGCCTAGTTCTATGTGGTTGATATAGAGTCTCTGAAGTTCTGGATTGTGGTTTGTTGATTTTCTTTTGCATTTTTGCTGCTCCTGCAATGCCCTTCACTCCATCCTGATGGGCATTGTATGTCACCCCCTGGCCAGAGATAAAAATGCTGTTAAACTGGAGTCTTGTTATAAAAGCACATTCAAGGGTAGATGTAATAAAAGTAGGAAACGACAGTGAGGGAGGGGTCAATCACCCATTTGCCAAATGGTTGCTTTTTATCTGCCAGCCTATATGCTCTCCCTTCTGGTGAGATCATACTCCATTAGTTGTAAATGACCAGGAAGGAAAGTCTGTGAACTTAATCAGATGTCTCATTACTCACTTGCAGTCCTTGATGGTGGCCTATTTTCTCTGCTGTAACATGGTCCTCTCTCTCCTTGTTTCTGGTGTGGCCCTCCAACCCCATCCCTCCTGTTCATAATCCTTGGAATTACTGTAGGTATTACATAGATTTATCTTTGAGTGCCTCAAGGTGGGCTGGGTAGGATTGGTACTAGGAGCCACCTATTAGGGAGTACATACAGCGCTTAATTTTCTGGGTCTGGATTACTTCACTTAATATAATTGTTTCTAATGACATCCATTTCCCGACAAGTTCCAGAAATTCATCATTTTTGATGGCTGAGTAGTACTCCATTGTATAGATGTACCACAGTTTCCTAATCCACTCATCAGCTGTTGGACATTTGGGTTGATTCCATGACTTTGCTATTGTAAACAGTGCTGCTATGAACATGGTCGTGCTTGTGCTATTGAGGTGAACCTCTGCTGCATGGGGGGTTATTCCCAAAAGTGGAATAGCAAGGTCATATAGCATTTCAATCTTTAATTTCTTTAAGAATCTCCAGACGGCTCACCAGAGTGGCTGTATGAGCCTGCATTCCCACCAGCAATGTAGGCAACTTCCCCTTCTCCACATCCTCTCCAGCATTTGTTGTTGTTTGTATTGTGGATTTTTGGCCATCCTGACCGGGGTGAGATGATATCTCAGGGAAGTTTTGATTTGCATTTCCCTGATAGCTAAAGAAGTGGAGCATTTTTTAAAATGTTTGTTACATTTTAGTTTCATCCCTGGTAAAGTTTCTTTTAAGTTCCAGGGCCCAGTTTTTAATTGGGCCATTAGTTTCCTTGGTGTTTAGTTTTCTAAGTTCTTTGTGCACTCTGGATAGTAGAGCTCTATCAGATATGTGGTCAGTGAAGATTTTCTCCCATTCTGTGGGTTGCCTTTGAGCTCGTGTTACAGTCTCTTTATCTGAACAGAAGCTCTTTAATTTCACAAGATCCCAACTGTTGAGAGTTGGTAGCAGTGACTGTGCCATTGGATGTCTGTTTAGGAACTGTTGGCCTAGCCCAATCAGCTCGAAGGAGTTCCCTATCCTTTCGACTATGGTTTTTATAGTCTCTGGCCTTGTATTGTGGTCCTTGATCCATTTGGAATTAATTCTTTTACATGGTGACAAGTATGGGTCCAGCTTTAATCTTCTGCATGTGGAGATCCAGTTTTGCCAGCACCATTTGTTGAAGATACTGTTCTTTTTCCATTCAATTTTTGGGCCGCTTTGTCAAAGACCAAATAGCTGTAATTTTGTGGGCTTATATCTGGGTCGTCAATCCTTATCCATTGATCTGTGTGTCTATTTTGGAGCGAGTACCAGGCTGTTTTTATAACTATGGATTTGTAGTATAGACTGAGGTTTGGTATGGTAATACCTCCAGCAGTGTTTTTGTTACTCAGGATTTTCTTTGCTATCCTGGGTCTTTTGTGCCTCCATATGAATTTTGAGATTGTTTGGTCAATTTCTTTAAAGAATTGCTTTGGGATTTTAATTGGTATAGCATTGAATTTGTATATTGCCTTTGGTAGGATGGTCATTTTTACGATGTTGATTCTGCCAATCCAGGAACATGGGAGGTCTTTCCACCTTCTGGTGTCTTCTGCAATTTTTTTCTTTACGGTTTTAAAGTTCTCATTGTAAAGGTCTTTTACCTTCTTTGCTAGGTTTATACCAAGGTATTTCATTTTTTTAGGGGCTATAATAAATGGGATTGTTTCTCTCAGGGTACATATTACCATACCAAACCTTCATTCTGGGTACATGGGAAGGCCAATGATTTTTGTACATTTATTTTGTAACCTTCCACCCTGCTGAACTTCTCAATTAGTTCCAGAAGCTTCATGGTGGAGTTTTTGGGATCACTCAGGTATAAGATCATATCATCTGCAAATAGGGATAGCTTGACTTCTTCCTTGCCAATTTGAATCCCTCTTATGTCCCTTTCTTGTCTTATGGCTTCAGCTAAGACTTCAAGTACAATATTTAATAGAAATGGTGAGAGTGGACAGCTTTGTCTAGTTCCTGATCGAAGTGGGAATGCTTCCAGTTTTTCCCCATTGAGCATAATCCTTACTGTGGGCTTGTTGTATACAGATTTTATTATATTGATAAAGGTTCCTTCCATTCCTACTGTCTCTAGCATTTTGATCATAAAAGGCTGTTGGATCTTGTCAAAAGCTTCTTCTGCATCTATCGAGAGTATCATGTGGTCTTGGACTTTGGACTGGTTTATGTAATGAATTACATGTATTGATTTGTATATGTTGAACCAACCTTGTGTGCCTGGGATAAAGCCTACTTTGTCCCCATGGATGATCTTTTTGATATATTTTTGAATCTGATTTGCTAAGACTTTGTTAAGAATCTTTGCATCTGTGTTCATCAGAGAGATTGGCCTATAGTTTCCTTTTCTAAGTGAATCTTTATTAGGTTTTGGGATTAAAATGATATTAGCTTCATAGAAGGAATTTGGTAGTGTTCCTTTCTTTACTATTTGATGGAACAGTTTAAGGAGTATTGGTGTTATTAACTCCTTAAATGTCTGGTAGAACTCTGTGCTGAATCCATCTGGTCCAGGACATATTTGGTGGGAAGATTTGACATTATTTCCTCGATTTCCTCATATGTTATGGGACTACTTAAATAATTCACAACTTCCTGATTCAATTTAGGTAAGTTGTGTTTACTTAGAAATTCGTCCATCCCTTTTGTGTTGTCAAACTTCACAGAGTATAAGTTTTTGTAATATGATGTTATAATTCTTTGGATTTCTTGGGTATCAGTAGTGATAACTCCATGTTCATTTCTAATTTTGTTAATTTGGGTTTTCTCTCTCTTGCTTTTGGTTAGTTTAGCTAGGAGTGTATCAATCTTATTGATTTTTTCAAAGAACCAGCTTTTTGACTGTTTGATTTTCTCTATCATTTTCCTAATCTCGATGTCAGATATTTCTCCCCTTATTTTGCTATTCTCCTCTCTTGTACTACTTTTGGGATCAGATTGCTCTAGTTTCTCTAAAGCTTTAATCTGTATTGTTAAGTTATTTATTTCTGATGTTTCCATTTTTTTGATGTAGGCATTAAGAGCTATGAACTTACCTCTTAGGACAGGTTTCATTGTGTCCCAGAGATTTTGGTAAGTTCTATTTTCATTATCGTTTGTTTTCAGAAATCTTGAATTTCTTTTTTAATTTCTTCCTGAATCCAGTTCTCATTCAGCATCATATTGTTAAGTTTCCAGGAGTTAGTGTATTTTCTGTTGTTTGTTGTCTTGTGTATGTCCAGCTTTAGGCTGTGGTGGTCTGATAGGGTACAGGTTAGAATTTCAACTTTTCTGTATATGTATAGATTCATTTTGTGGCCCAATATGTGATCTATTTTGGAGAACGTTCCATGTGCTGCTGAGAAAAATGTGTATTCTTTGGTGCGTGGGTGAAAAGTTCGATAAAGATCTGTAAGGTCCCTTTCTTTCAGTGTTTGTTTAAGTTCCAAAGTGTCTCTGTTAAGCTTTTGACCTGTTGATCTATCCCATGTTGAGAAGGCGGTGTTGAAGTCCCTAAGAATTATCGTTTGGGGGTTGATTTCTTGCTTTAGACGCTGTAGGGTTTTCTTAATGAATGTAGAGGGGCCCGTATTGGGTGCATATATGTTCAATATTGTGAAGTCTTCCTGGTGAATTGTACCTGTGACTAAAATGTAGTATCCATCTGTGTCTCTTATGATTTTCTTTGGTTTGAAGTCCACTTTGTCCGGAAGCATAATTGGTACCCCTGCCTGTTTCCTGGTTCCATTAGCTTGTAAGATTTTGGACCAGCTTTTCATTCTTAGGATGTGCCTATCTCTTGTGGTGAGATGAGTTTCCTGAAGGCAGCAGATTATTGGATTGTGGTTTTTAATCCAAGTTTGTAATCTGTGTCTTTTAATCGGTGAATTAATACCTTGACATTTAATGTTATAATGGAGAAATTATTTTTAATTCTGGACATTTTTTATGTTCAGTGGATTTTGTAAGCGTAGTGTTTGATATTTATGTTTTGGTGGTATTATACTTTCCTTCCATCCTCCTGGATATGCTTGTTCTTTTCTTCAAGCTTGAGTATCATTTCTAGCATTTTTTGGAGGCCTTGTTTGGTAGACATGTATCCCTTCAAGTTGTCTTTGTGCTGGAAAACTTTTCTTTCTCCCTCAATCATGACAGATAATTTCGCCGGGTATATCAGTCTGGGTTGGCATTTTTGCTCATTTAATACTTGAAGTACATCTCTCCAAGCTCTTCTTGCTTTTACTGTTTCCATTGAGTAGTCATTTGTTATTTTAATAGGTTGACTTTTAAAAGTGAGTTGCTTTTTTTCTCTTGAAGCTCTCAGCACCTTTTCTTTGTCTTAAATGTGGAGTGTTTTGACTATTATTTGCCTTGGTGATCTTCTATTTTGGTCACATCTGTTTGGAGTGTGAAATGCCTCTTGTATTTGGATGGGCCTCTTATTCTTTAATTGTGGGAAGTTTTCACTTATGATGATTTGAAATATTTCCTCGGGTGTGATATTTTGGGATTCTTGTTCTGGTATTCCATGAATGCGCATGTTAGGCTTCTTCAGGGTGTCCCATATCTCTTAAATGTTCCTCTCCAGTATCTTTTTGGCTTTAACAATCTCTTCCATTGAGCTGGTTAATTCTCCCACTTTTTCTTCAAGATCTGAAATTCTGTTTTCTGCTTCATTTGTTCTGCTGATAAGACTCTCTGTTGAGTTTTGGGTTGAAGATAATTTGTCTTTTAGTTCAATTTTAAACTCTGCCTGAGACTGTTTTAACTGCTCTATGCCTATTTTTGTTTCTTGAACTGTTTTTCTGAACTCCTCCAAGTGCCTGTTGTGTTCCTGTTCAGAGTAGTTGATTCGGTATTTAACTCTTCTCAGATTTCCTCTTTCATAGTATTAATCACAGTAATGATCATACTCTGAAAGTCATTGTGTTGGGTCTGGCTTTCTTGGCTATTTTCTGTGAATTTGTTCTGGTCAGAATCCATCATTATGGGGTTAATTCTTTCTGTGGGAAATTGGTCTTCTTGGGTTTTGTTTCTCATGGATCTGCACTTTGACTTGGGCATTGTTCTTTTATTTCTTAGGACCTTTCAGTTTCTGTGTGTTTTTCAATGAACTGAGTTAGTTGGTATTATTACCCTTGCCAGTTATTACTAGTGCTTACCTGGATTGGGTATGTTTGTCTATTGTTATTGTAATTTCCTAGATGAGGCTATTAGGCTGTTAATACATCAGTTAAGTCAGGTTAAGTAGACAAGGGGTGAATATTAGTTTGGTAGTGCACTTTTCCGATTTAGTATCCTTTTGATATGTGAGGGTGAGTGGTGTACTCCCTGGAGTTGTATATGTTTTTGGGGTGGCTGTATGGAGAAGTTGATCTACAGCAATTGATACTAGAAAGGATCAGTAAGGTGAAAAAAAGGAGGTTTACTTATCTTTGGGCTGCATGTGAAGAATCTCTCCCACGTGTTTGGATGATTGTAGAGGACTCCTGATGAATGGTCTTTGTCCCTTAGTGTTTTGCTTGAGTTTCCTTTGGACTCTATTGAATTCTGAGTAGTAGTGTGTCTTCCCTGGATCACGTGCGTAGGTCCCCAGTGGGCAGAGAGGCAGAGGGTCTGCTATTGATGGCAGAATTCTTCACCTGGGACCTGGGACTTGGCTTAGGGCCCACCCAAGCTCCAGGGATGGAGGAATGTGAGCAGGTCCTGTCTGGCGGAGGCGCGGGCCTTAGGAAGAAAGGGGCTGGGGACCGGAGCAGGGCCCAAGCAAAGCCTGAGGCTGCCTGGGTGCCACCGGAGACAGAGGTACTGGTTGTGGGGCTGGGCTGGGCGGGGATCTAGGATTTTATATAGCAATGTTCAAAGTTCTTCCCCATTCTTCCTGGAAACAGTTACAAAATATGTTCTGGTTTTGGCAATTTCAATTTTCTCTATTAAATTTTTCTTTTCAGTGAAAGTCACTGTTTTAGAATTATTATATTTTCTGCTTGCCCTTTCTTATTCATTATAAGAAGATATAAATAGAGACCTATATACATATGGAAATATTTGTTTATTAAGTATAAATATATTTTTAAATTCTTTGTATGTGTCTGTGTGGACCAAGGATGACTTCAGGAATCATCCTGGATTGCTTCTACTTCCTTTTTTCTCGGCGGAATTTTCCAGGCTCCACCCACCAGGGCCAGAGATACAGGCCTCAGCAGCCACTATGTCTGTTTGAGGTTTTTACATGGGATCTGGGATCCACACTCAGGATCTTCTGCTTGAGAGGCAGAGTCTTAGCACCTGAGCCATCTCTGGAGCCCATGTGCTAGTCTCACACATTTATATAATGAAAGCTAGTCATTGCCTTTACTTTCTGTTCTCTCCTGCTGAAACTCTTCTTTCCAAGATTCTTTCCTACTTTAATTTCTTTGTCTTCATGACCTATTCACTTTAATTGCAGTTGTTCATCGCATATGTTGCAATAACACTTTAGCAGTGTACCATATGTTTATGATGCAATATTTGGGTTATTTTTCACTTCTCATACATATTAAATGCTCTATGTTTTCTAATGTGGGCCATTATTTATAAATGTCATCACACTTAACATGCACATTTTCTGGAGATCTCTTTAATTTTATTTTAGTTAATTTTATAGAAATGGATATTGGCTGCTTATCTTGTGAACTAAATTAAGTTTTCTTGATCAGATCTTTATGAGGCTACCTTTTTTAAATGAATTTAGTATACCTGGAGAATATACAGTTTTTGTTGTGATGCAATGTTTTCTTATAACAATTCAGTCTTACTATTAAAGGTAGTTTTACACTTTCATCATCTAAAATAGATTTTTTATTATTGATAAGTAGCATGATCATGATTCAAACTTCAATTCTCTGAACTTTTAGCAAAATTGATGTAGAAATTGATAAGATTTGTTGAATTCCTTCAAGTCAAACTTGAATTAATACTGTTTTTTTCAGTGGTGGTTTTTTGTTTGTTTGTTTGTTCATTTGTACGTGTTTACGGTTTTTGAAACCCTTTCACAGTATTACACGGGTTAGTCAGAAATTCTCATACTGGTATAAAATTCCTACATCAGATTCCAAAGTAGCTAAACTTATAATCTACTACATTCTACATCAGAATTTTCAGTATGCAATTCCCTTCTTAAGACTATTGTGTTAACTATTCCTTAGACATTTTCAGTTTGAAGGATATGTCATCACACAGTTTGCTATCAAATAAATGTAAAGACAGTTTTCAAATGATTTTTTTCACTGTCTGAATATAGTTGACCACAAAATACTGAGGATATTTTATGATAGCATCTTGAATTAATGCAATAAAAATAATATGATATAGATGAATAGCTTGTTTGCAGAAATTAGAAAATTATTTTATTTATAGACACAAATGTTTACTTTTTTGAAAGAAAAGTACAAGTATTAGAAAGAATTAGCCAACAAACTATGATTCTTTCTTTAAGTTTTCACTTTTCTTAACTTTTGCTACTACCTGCTAGGACATAAGAATAGTCAATGATTGCTTTAAACATGCTTCACATGAACATACATTGAAAAACAAGTTTTAAAACTCAAATTGCAGGTTCTCTAGGTACTTATCTTTTACCTCCTCCCAATGTTAACTTTTCATTTTATCATAAATTGATGGATGACTCAAATATGGGATATAGCAAGATGGATTTTTCACAAGTAAAGAAAATTTAAACATATAATTATCTATGAAATAAGTATGAAAAGGTAGATTTGCAAAAGTCAGAGATTGTAATACTATTTATTATGCAGTTTGTTTGTTTTCATCTCAGTTTAGTGATGTTGTTCTGGCTTATCTCAGGTGAATTCCATGCTTGCTTCTAAGTAACTTTTCTGTTTCAGTAGGTCATGTAAAACAGGAATATTTGAAGCATGAAAACACCACATATCTCAGTTTATGGAGTGAGGTCAGTTTTTCTCTGGTGTCCCAAAGCACTAATTCAATACTGCCATTGTGTATCTGTATTTTAGGAATACATACATATAGATATGATTGTGTATATGTTCTTTTCAATGATAAAATATAATTATAAACAAAATACAAGATAAAATAAAAATATTATACTTTTTAAATTCACTTCAAATGGAAATTATAACTCAAGGTTGGGTCTAATTACATATGGGCATTTTACTTAGAAGAATAATTTACTTAGAAGAATACATTTATAAAAGTACATTACTGTTATGAGTTAGATTAAAATTTTTATCAATAACAGTAGAAAAAATTATTGCTAATGTAAAATTTTAGAAACACACAGTGAAACAATCTTTGTTAAGCATTTTTGTTTTAGAAAATGGTTTGAATTTAATACTATAATGGACAGCTGTTACCTAACATTTTCTATGAGCTTAGAATCATTTATACACAATTGTCTTTTGAGTTTCTTTGGATAACATTGTGAAACATCCATTAGACAGGACTAACTTACATGTATGGGAAAAAGCTAAAGAATGCTTCTCAGCATGATGAAATTGTTCAGAATGTTATCATCTAGCTCACTAACAATTAAACATACATTTTGTTAACAGCTAAATATTGGGACTCTCAAATTTATTTTTAATTTATATTTGCAATTTCCCATGTGCTTTTAACATGCACATTCAAAGGCACAAATGAGCAACAATCCTGTACGACAGGTTCGTTAAAGTAATTTAAATAAAACTTATTTTGCAACATCCAAATTGTTTTCATTCATGTCATACATGTCAATACATGCTGCTCCCAATTAATTTAATTAATTACTGCCAATTTGAAACTTTTTTCTCATTAACCTTACTTCTTTAGGTTCTGTAGAATGCCATTCATTATTTAAGAACACAGAATAGAATCAAAGAGACACATAGAAGAATGCTTCTTCTGAGTTATATCCTTGCTCATCACATACTGTATTTCTTTAATGTTTTCCTTCATTTGCTTCTGCCAGGTATTTTTGTTGTTGTTTTGTGTTGTCTGTTGTTAGTGTCCACAAGTGGTAGGCATTCATTTATGGGAACAAGTAAATTGTCAATATGGCAAGAGAATATATATATCAACATCAGGAACCAAGACAAATTTCCAGAGGAAGAGTTGAGATAGAGATATATTTTCATCCTTTCCAGAATGTCCACATTCTGTATATCATAACCGAAGAATGTCAAATTCTGTGCCAGCTCTATATTCTTACCCAAGAAATAGTCCCACCCATTTAGTGTGGATTTAGTGTGGACTAAATTATACCACAGCAGTTAGATAATCCCACACAGGCTTTCTAAGAATTTACCTTTACTACCAATTCTTCATATTGATTTAAAAGCTCAGTCTTCTACAGTGAAATTGACACAAATATATTAATTTGCTTCTAGATGTTACTGTTCAGAAAGTAGGGCTGGAAGGATGAGATCCCTGTTTATGATTCCAGTAAAGTAAACATTAAGCATATATATCTGAATTATATATTTTTATTATTCACACTAAATTAGTTCATATGAAAATGTCTCTATTTCTTCTCAAATATGAAACTAAGTGAAGAGGTGCCTATGATGATCTGGGAAGTCAGTGCTTTGCTTTTCCTGTGCTTGCTTTTGTGCACACAATTTTATAACCCTTGACTTGGTAACATGTCTATGATACTGAAGTATCACATCCTCATCTGACTTGGGATTCATTGTACTTTATGGACATACTGGACTTGTCTTGGACTAGAGTTTATTCATCATAAGAAAGAAAGCATATACATTAAATGGGAAGAAGAAATGTAAGGTTTTTAGCAATTACCATTTTTATGACCACAGTGTCAGTAACGAAGAGTATAGAATGAGGTCCTTTAGGCCTTGCACAAAGACTGAGAAATGAGCACAAGAGAAAAGCCAGATAGCAGAGAGAAAGTCTTGAAACTTCTGGCTACAGAAAACTAGAACCAGTTAGGGGTATTGGGATGGGGAAAGATATACTTCATAATGTCTAAAATGAATGTGATGCATGAATTGTGAGAGAACATGAATGAGAAAACCTGTGCTATTAAAATCACTGAAAATTCCATACTATGTAACCTAAAATCCCCACCCACTGTGAAGTATTCAATATTTGAACTATTAAAGTCTTTTTCTTTACTTCATTCTGTTTCATATCTTGGAAGTATATCTTTTTCACATTTAAGTGTTCCCATTTCTGGTACTTTCTTTGTGTCTTTCTCCAGTTCTTTCTTCTAGGATATGAGGACTTGCAACTCTTCTGGACACATATTCACGAAATTCCATATTCACCAATATGAACCCCAAGATTATTCTGGCAATGATAATATATTGGTACCTAGTACTTCAGTTTACTTTATTTCAATTTACCTTAAACTTTGTGAGATGAAAACTCAGCAAAAAAATTTGTAATGGTCATCATTACTTATGAACTTTCAAGGATGTGGGCTTCCTGGCATACTTTACAGGGATTCCATTGACTTGTGTTGGACTTTTGATATTCCTATAATTACTGTGGGAAGAAACATTCCAAAAGTGTGTGACAGTATACTCAAGAGTTGGGACCTGTTGCAGTTACTCTTCATCTTGCTAATAAATTCACAACTACTCAGCAGGAGAGTCCACACCAACATCAGTGGTCAAGGGAACTTGCCACCCTATACATATTGGACTGCTGAGAGAGAGGCAAATTTTCCTTGCCAGACATTTTGTCTGTCCAAGTATGGGTGTGTATGTGGGGGAGTCAGTTTAACCAGTTCCCTTCATTTTATCCATCTGCCGTGGGAATGGTTCAGTCAATCACACAGTCTTCAAAAGGCTTATTCAAGGGTCTTAACCCACCTATTAATCCTTCACAAATGTTCTCAGTACCAGTCTTAACTTGCCAAACTGACACCAGTAGCTATCTACTGAAGGATCCTAGATTGAACAAAAGGAGAATGCAAGCTAAGGGAAGTTCTTTGCTTTCCTATTGTTGACACAATTAGCTTCTTCAAGCATCTGCTTCCTTCCTTGATTTCACACTCATATGATAGATTATACCTTTGAAATGTGCAGGAGAATAATTCTTCTCCCTTTAAGATGCTTTTGATAGGGAGATAGTGAGATCGTTCAGTATATAAGGTGTCTGTTCTTGGACCTGAAGACCTGAGTTCAATCCCCAGAAACCCCTACATGGTAGATGGAGAGAAGTGGCCTCTGACCTCCACCCATACACCATGGCATATATGTGCCCACCTCTGTCCCTCTGCCTTTGTCTGTCTATTTGTGTCTCTCTCAAATAGACAAATATTTTATAAAGATGCTTTTGTCAGGATATATTAGGTCAGTAATAGTAAATGAAAATAAAGCAAAATTAAACCCTAAAATATATTAATATCAAATATGAAAAAATTCTGAAGGAAAAAAAATTATCTTCTTTGAATCTTTTATTTAAAGAAAGAAAGTCAGAAACAGAGAGGTATCTTAATCTCTCTAATGTGGATCTCATTATCCTTTTCAGTTTTCATTTCAGTGGCTGAATATTCCAAAATGCATTCCTTTGCTTGAGTGGATGCAACAGGCAGGGGGCTGGGCAAACACAAAATTCATACTTTGGAGTGTGAAATGCTTTCTTTCTACCATTTCAAATAGGAGTCAGACAGTGAGTTCCAAAGGTGATGATTTTAAATATGTGCAAGGTTATTTTTTTGTGTCCCATCTTTAAATTGCTTGGATATTCCTTCTCCCTGAAGTGATTTGCCTTAAAATCTTAACCAGAAAACCATTAGGATACGTGGCTTTGGAATGATCAATGAATGGAAATTAATTCCACTCTCCAGTTTAGTTTGTAAAAGAGAAATCCCAAGTGAACTTGTCAGAGACAGATGCTTTCTAGATGTGAAAAAAGCAATCTGCATAAAAGGCTGTGCATTACAGGAGAAAGGGAAGCCTACAGAGAAAACGCAGCCATGAAAAGAAACATTGTAACTTCGGAGGTTGAGCAGTCCTTTGAAAGAATAGAGACAAAGGTGTAGTGACAAAATATCAAGATGGGATTTGACATTTATCTCTTATCAGTTTTTCTCTGCATGAGGTTGGACTTTAAAAAAAAAAAAAGCAAACAAATCCCAATCAGCTAAAATTTGGCAAAACATTGGAAATCCTTTTCTCTAATTTTGAAATTTCATTTAACACAAGAATGTTTTCCTAAAATTGAGCAGCCCCTGGTACATTTTTAAAATCAGTAGTTAGTCCCCAAATTCCTTGCCTAGCCCTCTTTGTCTTCCTCCTCAGGCTTTCTGCTAAGGAAATCTCGAAATTTAAAAATTTAATGGGTCTGTATGCTGATAAAGTTCACCTGATTGCTACTTTCTCCCTATTTATACATCTTAGCCATTTCAGTCCCCCTCAGTTAAACAACTCTAAACTAAGACCAATATTTAAATACCTTTTCCACATTTAACCACGACTTCATAAACATTTTATTTGGCTATATGTACAATAAGAACAATAGGAGGATGCTTCTGACATATACAATCTGAAGGAAAGTTTGCATTTTACTTTTTTCCTGGTCTTTTTTGTACAGCCTGTAAGAAAACATGAAAGGCAAGAAGTAGTCTCCTCCTTCTTTCCTATTAAAGGTTCTTTGTCTCTATGAAGCAGGAATATTCAAGGCTCAGAGGCTTCTCAGAGCTCACACCCCCCAACACTGTTAAACACACATAAATCTCACTTGCATTTTGAAGGGGTGCAAAGCATCCCTCAGCAGTTTGAATCTGTTTAGAAGTTACCACGAAGTCATAATCATAATAGGAATGATTGCATGGGTACTATCTGAACTACGGAATGAAAGGAAAAGGAGAAATTCAGAGTAGTGGCTCTATCTGTAGTTAGCTGAGCACTTATGGGAGCAACCTGAAGTCTAGGTGTGGGTACACTATTTATAAGAGACAGAAGTAGATTGGAGAGGAAAAACACATGTGAACAGAGGAAGGAGTTTATGGAGACAAAAATAATAAAGGATCATCTGAAGGTCAAGGAAGAAGGCCACAGACAAAGATCTTTAGTGGACCTCAGAAGAATCAGACCCCAAACACCTTCATCCTAGACTGTGAAACTCTAGAATTATGAAACATACATTCCTGATATTTGAAAGTGGTCTTTTGTTATGGCACTCCTAAAAATCACAGGCAGATTTTAGCCTGGAATATTAGGATATTGCATACATTAACTTGTGAAATGTACTGTGTCCAGAGAAAAGAATTGTCTCTGTTAGCCAAATACCTGCATCTTCTCCTCGCTCTCTGTACAGTGGCTCTCAATCTCAAACTCATCAACATAATCTTAGAAAAGCAATTTAATAAGAAGTTGTTGCTTTGCATCAAAATATAAATGAAACTCTGATAAAACCATGTTTGTTTGCTCAAGAGTTAGATGTTTAAACAAGTCAATAAATTTTTGGAAACACAGGAAGGAAATGGTTTGTTTACTTTTATTTCCACATTAATTCCAGTACTGACAGAGGATGACAACATGATAGCCTTAGAGACCACTAAAATCATTTCATTCACAAAATGGGTGTTTTATGAGTAAGTGTGTCGCAATTTGCTCCTCTATCAGGAGAGATGCTGAGGGCTTACCAGATGGCCACTGGAGTTTGAGAACAGATGTTCGCTTTTTCTCCTTGTTGACTCCAAATGTAGGAAAGTTAAGGGCTTTTATATACAATAATGATGTAAGTCCTTCAAGACCACACTACAGCTGGAAAAGATTAAACATGGGTCATTTTGATTAGTAACACAATAGCACAAAGTTTCTTTGACAGTAGTAAATGTACTATGCAGGAAAAAACAAGAAATGCAAGTACATGAGTGCCCGATATTTGAAATTACTGAACTTCATGAGTTAAAGAATGTTTGTTTCAGAACCGGCTTTGGATTTCAAAAAAAATCTAAATTTATTGTTAACCCTGAAAAGATAATTTCCTGATAAATTTTAACTATGTTATATTTTTCAATGAATGGGGTATTGAAATGAAATGTTGAGCAGTTGCTTAGCTGAACTGATGAAGTTTTAAGTCAAGGTTCACAAAGGTAAGAATTGTTTTTCTGCTTCTGCAGACTTTGGCAGAAGGAAGAGGAAGAGAGGGAGAGAAGGAGAAGAAAGAAAAGGAGAAGGAGGAGTAAAACAAGATGAGTCTTGTCATAATTGAGCATAAATGTCAACTTGACATTTGAGGATTTGAGCTCTGGGCACATTTTTAAAGAATTAATGGTCGAGTTAAGCCCAGAGCAAACCTGCAAGAGATTGTCTAGCTGATGGGGAAGGTCAAGCCCATGATGGGTGGGACTAGGCCCTGGAATAAAATACCAAGAGCTAATTAAGAAAGTCGGCATCCTTGTGTATACTTGGCCAGGCATGCTGGTCTGGCAAGTAAGGATCATCCCTCTCTCAGCCATTATGTAGAGATGGTATGGCCAGTTCCCTTGACCCTGGTGTTGATACAGGCTCTCCCGTCAAGCTAGACTGAAAACTGTAACCAGTAATCATAAGAAAAAAATAAACCTCTTTTTTCCATTAAACTATTTGATGGTCGTTTATCAACAACCATGCAGGTGAACTTCAACAAGACTGGAGAGATGTTTGGAGGTTAAGCTTTTGCCTTGCAAGCAAAAGGACCTTAGCTTTAATTCCATATTTCATTCAAAAATGCCATGTGGAAGTTGTTGCTTGCACTCAGGCTCTGGAAGGTAATAAGGAGGGAGAGTAATCCAGGATGATTCCTGAAGTCATCCTTAGGCCTCCACAGGCTCATACAGTGGGCTTCTCTATACACAGACACAGACACAGATACACACACACACACACACACACACACACACACACACACACATACACACATCTATACACATCCACAAACATACAAACATCAAGCCTATACTTGCAAAAATGAAAACCAACAAATTAAGAGAGAGAGAGAGAGAGAAAGAAAATGGACTGGAGACATGACTCAGGAATTAAGCATCTGTCTCACAAGTGGAAGTTGGATCCTGAATCTCATGTAAAAACACCAGACAGAAATGGCAGAGACCTGCACTACCTTGGAAAGTAGAGCCTGGAAGACTCCAGAGCAAAGGAAAGAGGAAGTAGAATAATCCAGGGTGATTCTCAAAACCTCCAGAGGGACACACAATACCCTCTAATTCACACAGTACCCTCTAATTCATACAGAAACATACACAGACACTCATTCATACAAATATACACAGATGCAAAAATAAACAAACAAACAAACAAACAAATAAATAAATAAATAAATGATATTTTGAAATGTGCAAAATTCAGATGCACACCTGAGTAGAAAACTGGAGTAACAGTTGTGAAGAAGAATGTTGCAGACTAAGTGGAAAGAAGTCTGAGACCCTGTAGGTAAATTCTGAGAGTTGGAGAAACTAACACAACTGCAAGGCAATCGGTAAGAAAGAAAATCAGGAACAGGTGAAATTGCACAGGGTGTTGGTCAATCCAGCATTCATCAATCTCTTTAGACAGTCACCAAAATTTTTTTTGTGTGTGTGTATCTGTGTGTAAGTGTGTGGGGCTGTGCAAATGTGTGGGGCACAAGCACATGAGTGGGTACACAAGGACAGGTATTCACACTTCTATTGACTTTGAAAGTCTACAGTAAGTGACACCAGCCATCACAGTCTGCTGAATTCTTCTGAGACAGACTCTCTGCAAACCCAGGTTTTATAAGTTTGGCTAAATTAGCTTGACAGTGTTCTCTTGGGGGTCCCCTGTTCTGCCCTCCACCCAAGCACAGGAATTACATACTAGAGAACAACTAAACCCAACTTTTTACATGGTTATCAAGGGATCCCAATACCTGTCCTTGCTAACCAAGTCACACACACACACACACACACACACACACACACACACACACACACACACACATCTATACACATCCACATACAAACATCAAGCCTATACTTGCAAAAATGAAATTTCAATTTCACAGTTTCAAGAAAGCTGCAGAAAAGGTCAACATGTTCTGGATATTCCTTCAATTTAATCTGCCTACTGTTTGTCCTTTCGCCTTTGTTTGATATTCTTTGTCTTTCCTTCTTTTACCTTTGTGATTGCTCCCCATGGCATTCTGGCATTCCACCATGATTCTGCTCCAAAAACTTCTAGATTATCTTGCCCAGACTGTCATTTGTTTTTCCTATCTCTGTCACTTTTTTCATGTGCCCTTTCCCTTGTGACATTCATGTAGACAAAGATTCTTAGGAAGCAAGATGGATACCAGGTGTATTCACATCCTTCTCTGCCTTTCTGGTAAATAGAACTCAGAGCTATGTATATCTCCAATATGCATATGGCAGTGATGAACTCAAGCTGACTTCAGCATTGTCCAGTACCTCAAGATACATTTTATGTGTATATAAATAAAGATAGAAAGAAACCCACTTTTTATTTACCTCCTTTGTGTCACATTTGTACAGAGAAAATAGCTTGAAAATTGTAACCATTAACACTGGAAAAAGTAAAGTTAGTGACTATAAATTCAATATCACTTCTTTTTATTTTTGGAGATAAAATTTAATTAGAATGAAATAAGCAAAGATTAAATGTAAATTTTAAAATGATTTTTTGACAAGTGCTGACCCACCCATTTACATCATCTTAAAATGTTTCTAGTGCCCCAGTCTCCCACAGAGGTAGATACTTTTACAATATTATTTTCATGATGGATTAGTTTACCCTATTTTAGAATACATAATAAATGAAACCATTCACCATATAATTTTTGTATCTGGTTCATTTATCAACATAATGTCTTTGAGATGCATCTATTTTTGTGCATTATTAGTTTGTTTCTCTTACTTCTATAGAATACTATTTTAGGTGAAATTACTATAAAATGTATGTTTATTTTACTACACTCGTTTGTGTTTTTGACTACTTTTATAATTCACATCTTGACTCTCTTTTGTAATGTGAGTTAAAAATGTTGGATTTTGCTGATATTAAAAATATTCCTATAGTAGAATTTCAGTGACTGATTTGTATCAAAATACTAGCAGGAAAACCTTCCCATTGCTCTGTTTTTCTTAAAAAGGATAGTAATTTTAATTTTTAACAACATTCATTTGAGTTCTAGACTATATACAGTCTGAAAAACATTAAGTAATGATAGAAATTTACATGTTTCTCATTCTAGTAACTATTTCATGATTTCATTTCACATTTTTCAGCAATAATATTCTTCAATATTTGTCCTATTTGCTGAATAGATATGTGTATTTTGTTATACAGTACCCATGTTTTGTCTAATTGTCTCATAATTATTATTATAATTAATATTAATTATATTAATATTAATAAATTAATTAATTAATTTAAATATAATTAATATAATTATTAGTAGGAATAGTAGTACCTTTAGATTGAGGTACTGATTACTTTAACTGACAAAAGAATCATTTTATCAATAGATCTATCTCTGGCTCATTATTTCCATTAGTAAATTCTAAGAATATACATTCTATAAAAAAATTTTTGTCATCTGTAGATAGCTTGCAAATTTTACCAGGTTTTCCTTTTATTATCCCTTCCATAAATTTGCTACCAAAATATGGTCTAAGCAAAGTTTGCCAACTTTAGATTTAAAATAATTCTGTTATCATAAAATTTTAGAATTTGCCATTTACAATTTGTTTCATACCAAACTAAAATTGTGAGTTTCATTTGATGGAACTAAAGATTAATCTATTCCCCACATTAATCCATTTGTTTAAAATTTTCTCCTTACTCATTTATACACTTTAACATGTTTCTCAAAAGAAATTTAAAGCCTCATACATATTATTTTGTATGCCAGTATTTTCATTCATACTCATTCATATTTTTGTTTTTATAAAAATAGAACACAATCATAATTTTACAACATGCTAAGACATCAAAATTATCAGTTTGTATATCTGAACATTGTTTCATTTCATTGTACTTTTTATTCTATTTTCTCAGTTGAAAAAGATGTGAGAGAGAGAAAACAGAGATGGAAAGAGAGATAGGGAGAAAGATAGGGAGAGAGAGAGGGAGGGTAAGAGAGAGAGAGAAAAAGACAGAGAGAGAGGGAGAGAGAGAGAGAATGAGAATACAGTGCTTAATGCACTCATTCCATGGGACCTGTGTATGGAAGACAGAGGACAGACTGACAGTTTATGGAGCCAGAGATTGACTGAGGTTGCTAAATACGTAGGCAGGAAATTTTACTTACTCAACCATCTCTTTATCCCTGATTTTCATTGTTTTAAGTTCTAAATTTTATTTCTTACCTTGTGCATATATGAATGTGTGTGTGTGTGCCCCAGCATGAAAATGCATGTGCAGGTCAGAGGACAACTTCTGTTGCAGGAATCACTTCTGTCCTCCTGACAGGCAATTCAAGGGATTAAACTTACATCATCAGAGTTGCCTGCAACTGTCTTTATTTGTTGTGCCATCTCGCTGGCCCTCATTGTGCTTCTTTCCTTTCCATTTTCATTTTATTTTGTTTTCATTTTGTTCAGCTTTTAGTCTTTGAAGCTTTCATATACATATATGTTTAATTTATGTTTTCATTCCCTACTACCCCTCCCCACTATCCTACTCCACTTATTCTCCATTACACCCATTTTCCCTTCCACTCCTTCATTCCTCTGTGTGAGTGAACCATTGGTCTGACCCTGTTCCTCTGCATCCCTGGCTCAACAGTTGACTAATCACCCATTTCACTACTTCCCCCACTTTTGACCTGTACAAGGACTACACAGTCTCTTATGAAGGCACCATGTATCTCAGAACTTCCCTCTTTGTGTAAAGACTTAGACATGTCAACAATTACAGAGTTCTAGTGGAAGTAAGAAACACTGTATTATGCCATCATATGGTGTCATGTCCCTCATATGAAGGGAGGTTACCCTCGGGCAGTAATTCTTCCCTATCCTCAGGCTCTTACATTCTTCCTCCCTCTCCTGCAAGATTCCTTGAGCCATTAGCTGACTGGGTCTTAAGTAGCACAAGTTAGTTTTGAAATTTGCTACTTAACTGAGAATATATGCCTGGAGCTGATTTTTATGCAGTAGGTCCATTTCATTCTTTGTAATGCAGATTTTCCAACATAATTTTTGGGAAATGAAGTCTTTAACCTTGAAACCATTTCTCCAGCCCCAGTTTTTGTCTTTCCACCTTGGTTTTCAACCTCCTTTTTTAATGAGGTGTCTCCAAGAAATCATAAAGTTCTAGACTTTTCTTTGGATGGAATAATTTCTTTGTTCTGCAACCTCCTTAAACACCATCAATCTGTTTATGTATTCTATTTTGTTATGATTCAAAAATGATATGCTTTTTTCTAGAAATATACGTTCCTTTGAAGTTATTTGTTTTCCATGTTGATAATAGTTTTTTTGATTGTTTGCATCTTTAACTGCCATATATAATGTATTTGCTGTCATTTCTCACATCATTTCTTTGAATTCTTGTTAATCTAACTATATGTTTTCCAGTTCTGTTAAAATTTTCAAAGAAATATGAAACTGGTCTTTGAATCTTTAATTCTAACTCTTTTTTAACATTCTTCATTTCTTTTATAACTTTGACCTTATTTGTTTTCTGAATTTTTTGAATATGATGTTTCTTTTTGAGTACTTATAAGCTTATTTAATTGAAGATGTTATGAGATAGGGTTTTGTTGTTTCCTCTTGCCCTTTGAAAATTTTCTCCTGCATTTTGTATGCCCGGTTATTGTATTTATTTCCCATAAAAAAGTTTTGGATTTCCCTCTTAAGATCTCCTCTGAAACACTAGTTACCATAGGCAAGCTTTTTAATTTTTATGTACATAAAATGTGCAAGATATTCTTTCTTATCTAGTTCTAATTTCATGCTACAATGATGTGAAATTAGATATTATTTCATTTATGCTTAATTCATTAAGCCTTTCTTTATGCCCTAACAATGACTTATTGTGGATAATATTTTTCATGCTCCTGACAAGAATATTTATTGTCCATCTCTTTGGTGAAATAATCTGTACATGGGTTTTATGATCTATTTTGTCTAAAATGGATCTCAAGTCTAAAGTTTCCTATTGATTTTCTGTTTTGACAATATTTCCATTGATGAAAAAGAAGAATGATTTACTGTATATGTTCTAATAGCTGCTTGTATATTCAAATGCCCTCATAGCAGGTGGATATATACTTTCAACTATTTTATTCCACTGCTAAGCTCATGTATAATAATGCAATGATTTTGCATATCTTTTTGAGTAAGTATAGAAGTTTTGTAGGTTTTTAAGTGGATTTAAATATAATGTTTCCTTTCAGGCTTTTTTAATGTAGGAAGCATACAGTTGGGCATTTTGTATGAAGAAATTTGATAAACTACTTTATGACTATTGAATGCAACATTTATCTATTTATATTTAAATCAATGAGTATTCCTTAAAGATTTACAATATCATGTTTCTTTTCATTCTCCACATCATTTGTATTTGTCTCGTACTGCTGTCTTCTTTTGTGATGAAATAGTTTTTCCATATCTATGTGACTTGATTATTTATCCTTATCCTTTGTGTATTTAGTATTGTAGACTTTTACTCTGTGGCGTCCATAAAATACATTTTAGTTCTGTATTTTGAATATTAAGTTGGAGTTTGTTCCTACTATATTTTAACCCTCTGAGAAATTGTATATCCTGATGTAGTACTTTGTGTCTTCTTAATAATTTTGATCTCTTGATGGACCATTGTCACCAAAGTAAAATTAATAGTTTTAACTTTGAGTCTTCAAGTTTTTGACAACTTTACTTCAATATCTGATTATATATGTATATTTATATCATGACCACATATACATAATCATTGTACAGTTAAATTAAGTATAAGCCTTAAAAATACCCTTCTTATCTTCAAGGTAAAACCATGTGTCAGTAATGCCAGTAGCCAAGTGAGAAATAAATTTATTCATAGTAAGAAGGACACAAATTCAAGAAGAAACATTTTTACAGTAAATTTGTACTTTGTAGTTAGCAATGGAACTTCATTCTAACAATTCCTGCACAGTGAATTCTAAGGGCAAGACAAATGAAATATTGTTCATTCTATATTCTCTCTCTCCTGATTCTACACTTCTGGAGAAATGACATTTGTGAGTGGTGTTCAGAAGAAAAGATGTTGTTCTTATGAATGCATCTCAAATAACCTCATTGTCTAAAGTTCTTTTTAAACTCAAGGTTTTTCAAACCAAACAATAAGTATATCTTAAGAAACAGCCAAACTGATAATTTATGAAAACAGTGGACAAATGGAAATTTAACTGATGTCAGGGTTTCAATTGGCCTTCACATTCAGTGTCTGGCCATCCATTTAGCACTAAAAACAAATGTAATAGAAACAGGGTAAATAACACTTGTCTATGTGTAATAGCAAGGGATTCAGAAGACAGCAAGGCATCTCAAACAGAGTGGTTCTAAAAAAAGATTTTGAAAGTATTCCTAAGAAAAACAATTTTAAGATAAATTTCTCTAAATTTTCTAAAATAAGGTATTTTTTAAAAATTACATATTTATTTAGTGTGTGTGTGTGTGTGTGTGTGTGTGTGTGTATCAGAGGACACTGTGTGTTCCTGTGGAGGATGAAGGGTGACTTTGTGAATTATCCTGGATTGCTTCTATCTCTTTCTTGCTTTGCTCTGGTATTCCCTCAGCTCTACCCACCAAGGCCAGAAGTGCAGGTGGATACCATTTCCATCTGGTGTTTTTATGTGGATCCTGGGATCCAAACTCAAGACTTTCTGCCAGTGAGGCAAGATCTTAATCCCTGAGCCATCTCTCTAGCCCTATAATAAGAGATATTTGCAAGAACGTTTCTCTATACCCTTTGTGGTATGTATAAAGCACATGGTGGCTAACTTCACCTCTCCTTATTAGAAAGACTCTAAGCGGTACATCAGTAGAGTATTAATTTAAACAAAAGAAATATGAGTAATTATACTATGAATAATCTATTAATATAGCAAACTGTATTCTTTCTATGTTATACTTTAATTTTTATTTACATTTATGACAAGTGTGTGAAGGAGATAATATGAATAACACATGAAAAACACATGAATACATAGAATAAATAAATTAGAAAAATTAAATAGTGAATGATCAACTGGAGTATAAATTACAAGAAGATGACATTAACATCAAGCCATTGCTTCTTATTTTATGTTTTTTGCTGAACAACATTTGTGGAACATAATTGTCCATGGGCCACTGATATTTCAAAATGTGTCTTAATCAGCAAAAACACTTGTTACCTATGTTCTATGCTGTCCTTTTTATATAAATGTTTGTATAGCAAACCCTATTGTACTCTAAAGGGATCATATCTCCCAAAGTAATATGAATGCTTGTTTAATCTTCTAAGAACTGTCTCCATCTTAAGCATCTTGAATTCTATTGGTTAAGAAATTTTCATCTGCGACCAAAATCTATTGTATCGACAGAATGTATTTGAACTCTTCTGTTTTTTTCTCATGAAATTTTGGAGATAGAGGAGCACATGTTAACACAAGGGCCCCATGTCTTCTTGTGTCATAAAAGCAAAGTGCTTTGCTTCTGATGCATGAGTGTCTCATCATTTGCCTGCTTAAGAGATATCAGAGTTACATGTGTACTTGAGTAACTGTCGTATTTTTATGACTGTAGTGAAATAGCTGAGGAAGTTCACTAAGGAAAAAAAAAGAATTTATTTTTGCTTCATGATTAAGATCACATGACCCTTTGCTTTGTATCTCCAAGAGCACTGCATCATGGCAAAAATGAATGAAAGTCAGGGAAAACTACCCAGATCCTAATCCAGAAGAAAGAGGGAGAGAGAAAGGCAAAAAAAAAATTCTTCTAGGGATACACACCTGGTATTCTGAAGATATGTTGCCATACTAACCTTGAAGTTCTGCTGCATCCAGGCTGTATTCAGGAGCCTGAGCAGTTAGCATATGGACACTCCTCTAGTCAAGTTACTAGTGGCCAGTGTGAAATGTTTAACCCCTCACAGTTCTTCATGTGGTTTTCATATTTGCCACAGACCTTGACACAGATGAATATCTTCTGTAGAGTATCACTACAGTGAAAATACTAAGCAAAGCGTCATTCCAGTAACAGCCCAAAGAACCACCACAGACTACTATCATTCTTATTTTTCTCACTATAAAGAGAATATTACAAATCTGCACATTGTGAATTTTCTAGGTGTCTATTTTACATCCTAGAAGAAGAATATAATTAAGGATATTATAACCTAGACGTCTTAACTGGCATGTGATAGAAAGAAATTGTTAAAATGACTAAAAGTTGGATCTTGTTATATGTGATTGACAGAAACTGAAGATTTATTGGGATAATTTAATTTAATGAACATGCATTTATGATAGATGCATTATTTTAAAAAGAATAAAACACTAAATGCAAGTAGTAAGCAAAGAGTTGGAAATACATTCACTGTGTTATTCTTCTGTCTGAGGGCTGCCTTAATTTTCTCCCATAGGTTCTATTATGTTGTGTTTTCATTTTTTATTCCCTCCTAGTTTTTAAAAATTTCTTTCCTTTTCTTCAATGAAACAGTAGAGTAATATTTTTGAATGTATACACTCTGGCTTTAGAATGGAATATTCTGCATATATTCATTAAGTATGTTTGGCTTGTGCTTGCATTCAGCTCCTTTTTTTTTTTTTTTTGTCCAGAAGACATAGCTATTGTGGAGAGGAGGGCATTGAAGTCTTACATTATTATTGTATTGGTGCTAGCTTGTGTTTATATATCAGGTAGGATTTTTTAATGAATTTGGATGCACCTTCATTTGTTGTGTATATGTTCAGAATTCTAATATCTTCCCAATAGGTTTTTTCTGTAATGAATATGAACTGACCTCTTTTTCTCTTCCAACTAGACTTGGTTCAAAGTCTGTTTTATCTAATATGAGAATTGTTAGCCCAACAAAATAAAAATTAAAACCAAGTATAGGGTCTCATACATAGTTTAGTTAGTCAACGAAATGCAGCTTTCATCAGAGATAGCATGATAAGGGTCTCTTTGATAATATTTTTAAGTTTCATGCCTTGTGAGAACTTGATATGCTTGTATGCATGATATTTTGGAGATGTAAAAGCAAGAAAAGCAGATTATGATGGAAAGGTACTGGTGTTGAATTAATAAGTCTTAATGGTGAATAATTTGAAGTTTAAACACCAGCAGGGTACAATGGCATAATGTGTTTGTTCTAATTTAGGGTTTAGAAAGACACACTTGGTCTACAATTTCTCTAAGAACTGGTTTTAAGTTGGTGTCTTTTGGCCTAAGACAGGAAGATAAAAGAAAATGAAGTTAGAAAACAGAATGAGGACGGAAGTCACTTTAGATAAGTTTGATTTCTCAGGGAACATTGTGAACTATGTGGGATTGATGGGAGAGAATAAAAAATTCAGCAAAAAAGGAAAAGTTTCTATAGAATCATATTCAAAGATAAATGGAAGAATTACAAATCTTTTGCTTTCCCTGCAGATTTCAGAATACTGACTTTTAAATGGCACTACATAACATAATTTCCTTAGTACATTTAAACGTTTGTCATATTTTTATCAACTAATCATTAAAACCTCAATATGTACATAGTGTATCAGGAAAGCAAAATTTGAAGAAACTTCTATTGTTTTAGAATTCCTTCATCTGAGGATAGAGATTGCAGAAATATATTCTGAATTGTAGTAATGCTAAACAATATATAAATAAACAAATATGGACTGAGAGTTTAGATCCTTATAACTAAAATGCTGCATCGATTTAATTCTGCTAATTTGGTCAAGCAAATATCACCAAAGACACAGCTTCCTGTGCCCTAAGCCACCATCAGTGATAATGTTGGGGATTCAACTAACTTCAATTCCCTGGTAATTCTGGAATCTCACTCTTCACCCTTGTCCCAGCTGAGCTGGGTCAGACATCCAGCCTGAATGTCCTTTCTGCAGGAAATATGATCCACCAGAAGTATTTCAAATACATGGAAAAGACTCTATGACTCTCTGTCCTTGGTCCCTAGAATCTCTCTCTCTCTCTCTCTCTCTCTGTGTGTGTCTCTCTCTCTCTGTCTCTCTCTGTCTGTCTGTCTCTCTCTCTTTCTGTCTCTCTCTCTCTCTCTCTCTCTCTCTCTCTCTCTCTCTCTGTCTCTCTCTCTCTCTTAGCTAGGCACAAGCAGAAGCAAAAACTTCTAACCTGATTGCTAAGCTACTTAGCTTCTTAAAGAGTTAATCTCCTTTTTCTCATGTGCATTCTTGAACTTCTAAAAGTTAAGCATGTTCTTTTTAATATTAAAAATTTCTAGCTGTTTCTCTGACAACACTACTTTCTAACTTCTCCAGCATATGGCCTCTTTCCAGTCTCCAAGTATGCCTCATTCTTATAGCATGGAGATCCCAACTTCCTGGATTTAATCTAGCATTTCATGGAGACATTGAACCAACATTCCTACATCCATATCAGTACCATCCCACGTATATGACAAAATGAAGATATCTTAGGGTAATTTTCAATTTAATTGTATGAAATATCTGTTTTTCTTTTAGAGGTGTTATCTTAATTATATAAGTTCATGTACTTCTCTTAGAAGTACAAGAGAATTTATTGACTGTCAATTGCAGATTACTGTCAATAACAGTGGGAGAGTTATCAAGATCTGAGGGACTGTCTATGTTATACCAAAGTCAATGCCAGAAAGAGGATAAGGATTGATGATGCATACTTGCTTTCTAGTTTGGCAGACAGACAGATATGATAGTTTCTTTCACTTTATCCACCTGCCTAGTAATAATCCCACCTTCTGTGAACTGGCTCTCTCCGTATCAGTTGTCCAATCAAGACACTCTCCTGCTGACTTTTCCTGAAGTCTGTCTTAACTAAAAGGCTAACCCAATAAGTATCAGGTGAAACAAGTAGAATCATTTATGAGATAAAAATTGTTTTTTTTGTTTTGTTTTCCTTCAGAAGTTATTATTCTTAATGTGGTGGCAAGGTAATGGGGTTGACATAACAATAATTAGGAATGAACTATCCTCTAATAATTGAGAATAAAAACCCCTGCAGCCCACACAAGCAGTCAGGCAGGAGACAGATGGATGGGTGAAGAGAGGGAAGGGAATGTGAGGAAAAGGAGAGGAAAGGAGTGGAGAAAGGAACAAACATTCATTATGTTTGTATAAAAGGAAAACTTAATAAAGAAAAAATTCATCTACATTAAACTGAAAGACACTGAAGTCACATTAATGGGTTCCTATAAAAATATTCAACACATGAACATCATATACTCACAGTTCGATTCAGGTTGAACATATTCATTACTACAGATGCTCTACCTCTGTCTGGAAGTAATAGTTTCTGGAATAGTAAAATGGCTCCCATTTGGTGTTGATGGTAAACTTGAATTTATTGTCCATCCTTTTTGGTGCTAAGAGTCCCATTATATTTCTCCAGCATGCCAATGTCTGGACCAAAAGAAAATATGTTTTCATTATTTAGACAAGTTACATCAAGAAGCTTACAAGGGTTCAGACAGCACTTACAGAGCCCTCCTTCACTTTCACACAAAGAACGAGTGGGTAACATTTACTATGAATAAATCAATAAGATAGATGCCCTAGAAATGCAGTTTGAAAAGGGCAGCAGCCTTCTAAAAGCTTTGGAAGCCAACTTTTAACTTTACAGAGAGGGTTGAAAGTTGAAATTTACGTAGTAGCAATACAGCCATTATCTTTTTTTCATGTTATGAAACACACATAACTCACTGAAATTTATGGCAACAGCAAGAACCTTTTCAGGACATGAAGAAGCATAATAATTATACTCTGATACCTCACAATGTTTTCTTTTCTAAAAGAAAAGACTATTTATTTTATGAACTTCTCACCCATTGCTATAGAATTTACACAATTCTAAAATATAACAATGATTCAGTACTAGTAGAGACAGGAGTCATTCTTTATAGTGAAAATGAACCCTATACCACTATGACTCCCTTACATAAAAATCAGAGCATGAAAAGTAAACTCTCCTATTCAGCAAGACATTATTTTCTAATGCAATGATAAATCCAAGAAGCATGGAGTTTGTAAAACAATAAACTGTGAGAGGAGTTTACATTTGGTTAGCAGTCTTTAGGTGAGGTATTAAATTCTAACTAAAAAAACTAAGTTCCAAGCAAGGTATGGTAATTGAACTATTGAACTCATAGGAGCTATTATCTGCACAGAGGCTATTATCCGCACAGGATGGGGACCATCACCATCCTGCCTTGGGATCGGCAACTGCTCATTTGGCCTATTCCCTCCTGTGGATTTACACACGGTTAAGGTGGATGGGTGGGAGAGTTTTTCTTCAATGTTGCAGACTCTGTCGAGGTTCCCATGCTTATCCATGGTCCTGCAAGTCATCCAAATGAAATATGTCGGAGTTCAGAAAAGAGACCTGATTGAGAAGTGGAAGGGATCAGCAAGATCAGAAGGGGACAAGTGAGTGAATATGATCAGAATACATTATGCAAATGTATGGAAATGGCATAGTGAAACCCATCATGTTAAATCAGTATGCATAATGCACATAATTAATATGCACAATATTCAAATTATGAAAACAAAAACATGCCTGGCAATGCAATGTTTCAATCTGAGTACTAGGTAAAGGTCAACCTTGGAATAATCAAATACCTATCAAATAAGTTTAAATATTTTGTAGTCAAAAGGTTACTTTTTATGGGTGTGTGGGAAAGATAAATAAAGGGTTGATTGCTGTGTGCATGGGTTGGGATATGTGTGTCAAGGCATGCTTGTGGAGGCTGAAGAAAAATCTGCTTGGCACTTTTGACACTTTGGTTAATACAATTTCTTCACTGCTGCATAAACCAAACTAGCTGGTCATTGAGCTTCTAGAGTCTCTGGTTTCCACTGACCCTTTCTCATAGATACACAGGAGTCACCTATGCTTCCAGCACTCTATGAAACCTTTAAGTGGGTTCCAGAGAATCCCAACTCACTTTATGAGGCTAGCTGAGTCAGGGCTTTCCCGGTGTACCCTCTGAACCATCTCTCAGGCTGCAAGTTTTACAAGTAGTCACAAATTGTGGAGTAACTCAGGAGGCTTTGGCCCTTTCTGCTAAGACTGGCAATTTATGTAAACTGTGGAAGAAGCAGTCAGTATCTTCACTTGTACCCACCCAGAAGCCCATCAGAGAAAAAAAAAAAAAAACAGAACCTTCCAAACTCATGAGCATACAGAAGACCCTTAAACACAGTAGGGGCACAAAGAAAAGGAAGAAAGCATGAAGGTAGTAAAAAGACTTCATAGAAAGAAGGTGTAGGAACCAGGAGAAATGAGGATTGAGAAAATACTTCAAGAATCTGATTGTACTATAGGTATTTATGAATTAATTAACAAACAAATTTTAAAAGTTTAAAAATCCTTATAAAAGAAATACTCTCTAATAGAGATATTCTGCTGAAATTAAATTAAAGTCATCTTCAGGTGAAAGGGAGTTAAAATACTTATTGCTAAGGATTAATGTACCTTTGTCCTATAATTGAATAATTAGACAATTGCATTTCAGAATGATCTGCACTTAGGACTGACTGAAATATGGATTCAAAATAAGAAAAGGTCTAAATGCATTTTAAGTGACACAGTTTCTTGTAACCTGAAAGTATATCAATTGCATACAGGATGATGAAATGACTTCAGATCATGTTCTTTTTTGCTATGCTAAAAGTATTTTGTTAGAAAAAACAAAAGGCGATAGGGCTGGAGAGGTGGCTCAGGGATTAAGTCTCTGCCTTGCAGGCGGAAGGTCCTGAGTTCAGATCCTAGACCCCACGTATAGACGCCAGGTGGAAGCGGGAGCGGCCTGGGTTTCTGGTCCTGGTAGGGCGGAGCTTGTGAATCCCGGGGCAGAGTAAACAAGGATGAGGTGGAGGCGTCCATGGTGGTTCCCAAATTCACCCGTGGTTCTACACACACATACACACACACACACACACACACACACACACACACATACATACACACATGTGCACATACGCATACACGCACAATTGAATAAAATAAAAAAATTAAAAAAAAAGAAAAAAGAAAAGACGAGTAATTAAGAAAACGCATATTATTCCTCATCAATAATGTTATCATAGTATTAAAATTTAATGATATTAAAATCTATTTTTCCCACAAAATCTCTTGGCCTTGTTGCATGGTTTAGCTTTCCCCCTTCTTTAATTTATAGGAAAAATCTTTTTTTTTTTGATCTTTCACTTTTAGTAAAAGGCTTATATACTTGCTGATTAATAGAATATTATAATTTTTTCAAACCATCTTCTTTGGCAAATTTATGACTTTAAAGATCATATACTAAATCTCTCTCTCACTCTCTCTTTCTCTCTCTCTCTCGCACACACACACCCACACACACAATTACAAATTATTCACATTTTGTTGTGTTGTTTTTATTCTTTTGAAACTCTATAGCACTTTTTTCAAAACTAAAAATATTATTTACACAGATTGTTAATAACCTAAGATATCAGAGAAATAATATTACCCCTTTATAGCAATCAATCAATCAATATGTGTGTGTGTGTGTGTGTCTGTATCTGTGTGTCTGTGTGTATGGAGAATGGAGAATTTTTAAATTTCTTTATATGTGGTAAAACCTCATAACTATTTGAACTTTTCCCAATCATTCAGATTGTTAATAAAAGCTAGGTTCAGTTAGCTCACAAAATAATTTTTGAGAAAGTGGAGAAAGGAAAGAAAACAGCAGTGAAAGACTCAAAATACTAATGATACATGAGAATTATGACTGCCCTTGAAATCGGTCAGTAAGAATTGTGGTCCTCTAGTCTGCTTGGGTGGTGATACTCCAGAAAGGAGTATTTTTTCAATGTAATATGATTTTCTAAGAAATGCATTATACAACAGATAGAATTCATAACTAGAAAACTTGGGTATAAGGAAATAGAGCAATCCTGAAAGTGTTATCTAACAAATTTTTAGTGCATTGGACTTCAAGTTAGAGAAACAGGCTTTAGGCTAATCATTTAATTTTAGGTTTTCTGCGTTTTACAATAAGTATAAATATGACACTATTGACTGACGTGAAAACAGATAATGTTTCAAGAAGATTTTTCATGTACTAAAATATTTACAGGAAAATATGTGAAGAAAATATAAGCAAAATAAAGCAGGATACTCTAATCAAATTGCTAGAATAAGAGATTCAAGAAAGTATTCTTCTGATGCATTCAGTGAAATCAAGAATGAACTCTTGGTTGAGCTCAAAGTTTGGTGAGTGGCAGAGACTTAGAAGCCCAAGTTCCATTAGAGGCTTAATGACATGAAGCCAGATTGCAAGGATGACATCAGACTGAGAAGTGATAGATAATGAGGAAGTGGCTCCAGGAGGTAGATTGCTACCAACAGTCTATGAAACGAAAATGGGAGAAACTATACTAAGTAGAGGAGAACAAAGATGGAAGAAACATGTGGTACCTATGCAGAAGCAATGAGCATAATGGGATTCTTGAGGTTAATGGAAGGTTAATTGAAATAATAATTCACAATTTAAAGTGTTAGTTCAAATTATACCAATTTGGAAAAATTGGAACTATTTGTCACTTATTAAGCATGCATCTTCCATTTCTCTGTGTCTCTAATATGAAATTCTTAACAATGTGTGAAAAAAGTTCTACTCAGTCTTAACTGATTAATTCTGAAAGATACACTAACACATTCTTACTGATGTTCTGTAATAGGATTCTCAATAGAAGGTACTTTCATAAATATATGTTTATAAACTATAAATTTAGAGGATATTGTAAATCATTACTTCTTCCTTAGTATATTAAGTAACTATTTTGTACTTATTCACAGAACAAAAATATTGCCACTTTCTTTTGAATCCAGGAAAAGTGCATATCATCCAATCCAGGTAAGCAGATATTGTCTTCCATTTCTGTCTTGATAAAATTTATTTCTGGGATTTTATGGACAACAATCCTTAAAGGTCTGATTAATCCATTCAAAAATATTGTTTGAAGCAAAAAATGGAGATATAGATAAACTTAAAGATTTTTTTCAAAAAATCTTAATCCCTACAACATTTTGATAATTTTCTGTTCTGGAAACAAAACTCATGAGTGTATTTTATCTTGCTTATCTTGTTTACCTAATTATTTTTAGTCTCTACCTTTTCATTCTTTTTCATTGTTAATAGCATTTTTCAAATTTTCCAAGCATGTTCAAGATATTAATTCTATTGATTAATATGAAGAGATGTAATTATTGCATGCTGCTTTTCAACCTCCATGTTCCACAGGAGGGTAAGACTAACAATAGTATGCTCTCCCTTAGAAAACTGCTATCACATTCTATAGTGAAGGTTTTTCAAAAAGAAAAGCTACTGGCTACTTAGTTGTTTATCCCAATAAGAAGCATTACTTTCTTTCTTGCTATTCTTATCACCATTATTGAGATGTTCATTCTCTGTGCTCTGTGCAAGAAAAACAGATGACTTGGACCAAAAGATATATATCAAAATGCAATAACATGCCTATGGATTTACTAACATGTGTCAGTGGATGAGCAGAACAAAGATATCATTTTTTTCCTTCAATGTAGTACTTGAGAGAATAGTTGTCATATTCTTGAGAACTTCAGAAAAGCAACCCTTTTTCCATTAAAACTTATTATGAAGTATTGTATTACTGGCAACAAAAGTGGATGCCAGCTCTTTATAGAATATTCATTATGAAATTTTCAGTGTGAATGTAAGTTCCTGAAAAGAAGCTGCACCTGAAAGTCCAATTGAATATTATAGCTTTACTCATGTGGTAAGATCCAGAAGGCTGTAAGCCCAGAGCCAAATTATCTCAGGATGTCTTCAACCTCTTTAATAGCCATTTATGATCTAATGACTGAAAAAGATTTTCCCATTTTTCTTTACCCCACATTTCTGATATTTTCACCAATACATTTGAAAAGTACCTTGATTTATGGTTTATAATAAAATTTCAAAATTTCAACAGATCACAACTGAGCATGGAATTTGGTCATTTATATTTGGCTCCAGAATAAGTTCCATCTTGTAGTCATTGAGGTGAGAATCACTAATTGCCCATTTACTCAAGAGTGATACTTAGGAAGCAAATGTGTTTGCTATTGCAGCCCCTCAACTCCAACCCATAAATCGAACAACTCATCTCTTTCTTTCTTCATCTGCTGGTGCTCTCTTCCTGTTCATTCCAGAAGCTCAGACATGCAGAGTGTTCTCCAAATATCACACAAGCTCTTTTTCAAGGCTTTTGTTACAGTGCTTCCACTACCTATGCATAATTTTCCTTCTTTTGACCCAATATATGACAGAACATTATAATGTGCTCCCTCTCAGTGATAACCCTCCTTGGATAATTCACATTTTAACCACTCTACTCTCTTTCTAAATTACTATGAAAAATTAGTCATCTGAATTGTTTGTTGTGTGTGACATGAGAGTAGATCACATTCTTGGATGTTTTGCTCACACTTGTACTCCCATGCATACTGTAGAGTGTGGCTGGCACTTGATAAATATTTAGAAAGTACATGTCATAAATTTTCACACAGTATGCATTTTCCCATAAAGACATTTTTAAATTATGCAAAAGAGGATAAAGTACAGTGATAGACAAAGAACACTGTGATTGTGGATATATCTCTGATATTACTGCTATTGGTGGACGATTGGTGTCAGAAAATTATCTGAAAAAATTGTCAGTAATAATGTACACATACACATGAGCACATGTACACACACTTATACAATCCTTAGAAGACAGTTGTGGTTGATTTTAAAAAGAAGTGACACATCTGGTTTTTTGTCAAATCATGGAAGATTGTAGATCACAAAATGACTAACAGTCTGTGAAGTGCTAGCTCTCCGAAGGAGCTATCATGTCTAGTGGTGTAAGAAAGCGCTGCTCTGAACAGAAACAAATTCCAACCCACTGACTGTGGCTGGAAATCAAAGAATGATCAGAAGGATTTCAAAATGAAACCCTGTCTGCCAGACGTAAACACACAGCTGTCAGCATTAGTGAGATATTTTTATATATCTAGAGGGCAATACATTTTAGGAATGTATCCTCCTTGAGAGACTTAAGTGAGCTTTTTGTTGAGACATTTTGTAACAACTCATTTCATATAATAATCAATCCATTATAAAATTGTTGAATGTTTTCTCCTATGATAAGAATTATTATATTATTATATACACTATTAAATATATATGTATATGTTCATGGAAATATATGAGCAACATAATAGAAGGTATAATTAAGTATCAGTGGCCATGTCTTCAAGACTTTAATTTATGCTACTTAAGCATCCAATCATTCGATCAAAAATGATTAATTTTACTTGTTGGTTAATGTGGAAGATCTATTAATGACATGAAAGGAAGCTCCATTTGATAATTACTTGAATTAGGGTAATTCATATCTACTGCCAGAAGCAGACAGCTAAAGGCTGCTGTTGCAGTTACTCTTTCTGCTGCTGAGAGACAACACTCTTACAGTTTAGGGGATAAAAAGGGAGATTTATTTGCTTAGGGTTCCAGAGGGGTGATATAGTCCATGGGAGGCTGGCAGAAATTTGAGAAGGCTGAAATCATTGAGGATATTACATAGGACTTCTTACAAAGGAGTGAGTATTTTAAGTTGGAACACACTGGAAATAATGTTCTATTATGTTTAAACAGAGTTCCTGAATTTAATAAATAAGCATTGGTTGAAATACTTCTACAAAACTGTTTGGGATTCGCCATAGAGATACAGATAGAAAATTACAAAATATTCTGTGCCCACCACTCTTTGTCAGGTTCATAAAGAAATTGTGGACCACTGCTGGAACACAACAAAATGTTCTAATTTCATTCCTTTGTTCCCTGAAATGCCACGCAACTCAGCAAATTTCCTTAAGAGAAATTTTGATCATTTAACTTCTCAAAAAACAAATCTTTTTAAGATTTTTTTGTGAAGAAAGCACAATATCTATCTTTTAATATCTGTTTTAATATTGAACATCTGTATCTTTAAATATCTTAAAAATGTACCCCAACTACAGCATTATATTATTACCTATCAAACTGCTGAACTCCAAATGGAAAGAATCTGAGAGTAAATGGAGGAATATCAGTGAAACCAAGAATTTGCATTGTAAGTTCAATTTTTCCCTAATTACAATAATGTAATAAACTTGGTCTTGATCTGTGTCAGTAACAATAACCATATGTCTATTCCTATCCAAAAAGTGATCTGTAGATAGCCACTATAATCAGACTTGATAAAAGCTTAAATACATTTCACAGATGAATGAAAGCCATAAGTGGAGGAAAATTCAGTTTCCATTATGAAGTGAGAAAAATCCAGCCCAATGTGGGTGAAGAGTTGAATCCAAGAAAAAGCAGTGAAGGCACAATACTATTTTAAAATATCAAAGGGGAGCCAGAAGCACATGAGCACTGAATTCTATGGGCTGAAAAACCCGCTGTTATTGTACTTAAAACATCTGCCTAAAAGACAGACCCAAGCTTCACTAAATACATAGCACTAACAGGTATGCTCCACCCTCTGCAATTCCCCTATCTCATTTCCAGCAGTAATATTTCGTTTGCCTTCTCAGAAGATGATGAATGGCTATCCATGGTTGATGAAGAGTAAATGGTTTATTTTTTAAAAAGCTGGGGTTTTCCCAGTGTAATGAAGAGATATTGGAAGCTATCAAGTTGAGCATGTTCAGACAATCCAGAAGTAAGACTTTTTTACAACAAAAAGATGATCAGTAATTGTCCTTCATTATACAATAATTCAGAACCTTCAGAAATTTTGGAATATCATACTTTATTGGAAGAACAAAGTCACACACTTCTATTTGTCATATGAAATTTAAGTAAAGGAAAGTTAATTTCCAAAAATAAGCCTTTGAATTGGAATTGGTCATGTTCTTTAGCAGAACAAAATGGATAAAATGAATGCATAATTGAATTTATTAGATTGGCCTTTGAGATAAGGTTTAGGTTCTTCATGAATAATTGCTGGATGGTGCTCAGTGGAAGCTGTGAATACTTCAGCAGTTCTAATCCAATACTTAAGGTTTGGAGGATTCATGGAGAGCCACTGGTCTTCATCCACAGGGGAAGACTGAAGGAACTAGTTTCTAATGTCAGGAAAGAATGGCAACAAGAATGAGCCATCCTGATAGATGAGCTTGCCTTTATGAGGAGAGGGAACATTGGAAAAAAGCACAAAGCATTCCTTCTTGGACTTGTTTTTATAGGGACTTCAACCAGCAGGTGCCATTTATTTTTTAGGGTAGGTTTTCACAATTGGAATAATAGGAAATCCCCTGAATGTGCAATGAAAATAGCAGGTTCAGTCAAGTGGAAAACCAAGATTACATATCTCAGCATTCAACTGAGTTCCTACAAGCAATATACCAAATGTGCTTCAGATGGAATATAACAGTAATGGATGAAAGCACAACCTGTTTAATTTTTCTTTTATTCTTTCAAGTTCAAGAGAGGGATAAATACTCTTGTGAACAGGAAAAATAATGAATTACTTACTGATTCCATGTGAGAAAAATATATTCCCTTCTTAGCAGTGGGACATTTACAAGGTCAAATCCAAAACATGTGTAAGCATTTATGAACAGGTGAAATAAACACATTAGTGCCAGAAAATTCTAATACTCAATCACTTTCTCTTGTACACTAAAGTAAAGCATAAGCACATTTATAAGTTTTCATAATGTGAAGATTACATTTTATATTAAAACTTTTTTGAAAAAGAAATAATTACATTATTTTAGTTCTATAATACCTTTATTAACAGAAAGCTTAATCTTTTTTTCATTCATTCTAACATGTTAGTCTGATTTTACTTTTTTTTTCAAAACATATGTTTAAGTCTTTTAACTAGTGGTAATATGTATTTTAATTAAAGTTCACAATTGAAAAAATTCTGGTCATAAAATAAAGCTTTTTAAGGATTTACAATAAAGTCCTGAAAGATAGTGTTGTCTTCTTTTTTTAAAATGGCATTTTTAGAATATTTGTAAAAAAACACATATAATCATGAGTTTCTTCATATATCTGCCCAATAAGTACATTTTAATTCTTCAGTTATTTAATTTGTTTATAGGAACAAACTAATCACTTATATTTTTACAATTTTTATTGAAATCTGATTATGACTCCATGCTTTCAAAATGTAGTTGTGCTCTAGGGCAGTGCTGCATACTTACAATCATAGGGCAGTGCTGCATACTTACAATCACAGATGTGAGAGCCTAACACTGGAGTTCTACAGTTCCAGATCAATATGGACCACATAGAAAGTTCTAGCCAAGCAGCATTACATGGAGAAACACTGATTGAAATAACACATAGTAAATTAAATTTGAAAAATTAGCAAAATTGTTCAGATGTTTCATTCAATTCACAAACCAATATGACACACATATTTATACTAAATATCACCAAGGAAGGACACTAACATAATGCAAAATCTACTTTATGAAAATTGTCCTCCATTTGTGGAGCTTAAATAATAATGAAGAAGAAAATTGATGAGTATAAAAGCAAGGCCTTTTAAGGAAGTGTTGTTCAGTCTGGTGAGTGCATGATTTAAAGAAAATGCCAATCTCATGAATAATTAGAAGAATGGAATCTAGAATTAAAAGAAAGACACCATGATTATTTCTGCATACTGCAACTAAAATAGGAAAACTGAAAATTATTAAATGTATTCTCTATTTAAAATGGCATCATTAATGAAAGAATCACAGGAAAATGATATGGAAAGTATTCATATAGAATACTTTTTGAACAGAGATACATCTGTTCTTGGCACTGAGAAAATCGCAAGTTTGTTCCTTGAATAATAAAAGTGCCAATTTCACATTTGGTTCTAACATCTAATAATGAGCCTGTATTTCGGTAAAGGTGACAAAGTACATTATTGTAAGCTATTTTTTTTAAAAGAAAATTGTAGTAAAATCACAACACTGTCTCTAGAAGGCATCTTGTAAGTGTTAAATAAGAATATGCATCATTAGAAAATCAGAACTTAAATTGTCTCAACAGGAAATCTTTAATAGAGGTTACTCTGTCCTCTTAAATGTATTGCATATGTTTGGCAAAAATAGGACAAATGAAAAATAAATAAATCTGTAATTGGATTTTAGGGTTGATTCACAGGACTTCCTTCCATTTTTGGTAATCAAATAGGATATCTAAAACAGTAGGCCATGTACATGAATTTATCAGTTGTTGATCCGTGCACAGTACACCATCCTTATTGAGTTAAATGGAGATTCCTACTTACTTCTGGTGATAAGATTTCTTACTTAAAGACAGAGAGTTGTAAGTCATTTTTGCAGCAACTGAATATTGTTTAAAATTATATTGAAGGTATTTAGTCTAGAAAACTCTCAGCTATGAGATATTTCATGGAGAAACATTTATTCTACCGACATCCACTGAGTCACAGATTAGGAAAGCAAGTACTTAATAAACTTCAAAAATGGGGGAAGATGCAATTGCAGAGAGAAATTATTCACAGAAGAATCAAAATGGGGTTTACAAAAAGAGGGTGTAGGTTTTTGCAGAGAAATTCTAATTGAAAATTGGCTGATCACTATGATTAATCAATTTTTTATAAAGTATGTTATGTGAAAATTCCTTTTGAGTAGAGAATATCTAGTACAAAATGAAATACCATCCATGATATACAAACCAAATGAAATCCCATAACATTTTAAAGATCATAATTTTGTGAATAAAAGAAGAAAAACAGTGATATACAATGATCAACATTCTGAAATTTGTGAATCAATTTCTGTTTAGTTTCTTCATTTCTGTATGATTGTGAGCAAACCTGAATACTAGAATTATTGTATACTTTGTTTCTGGCACTATTGGAGAGATTTAAAAAGTTAAATGTTAAGTTTAGAATTAGTTAAGAACATTTAAGTATTTAATAAGTATTAATTAATGTCTATAACTATGGTTCTATGACTATATATTTGTATTTATTTATGAAACACAGGTACTGCCAAATATGTGTGCCATGAAATTATATATAATAGAATAATATTGACTGAGATTTGGTAACAGTACAGACATTAAAGTAATTTATAATGAGGACAAGAGAACATGTTCCATAATGCAAATTACTTGCATATGATAATGAACCCTTTCCTAAGGATATATAAGAAGGAGAAACTATAGAATAACATCCTAGAGAAAAATCTACAACATAAAATTGACTTGAAAAGAAGAAAAAAGTTATTCTTTTCCCTGCTAGGATAGCAGTTGTTATGAGTGGTTTTATTTTTGGTGAGAATGGGGGTGTGGGGAGATTCTGATTTTCTCTCAAAAAGCATATGACAGAAATTTTATGGAATTAAATAATTGGATCCGTTAAAAAGTATGGGTATAATATAAAAGGTCAGTTTTGTTTAACAAATGAAATAAATTATATACAAATATTAAAAAGCTCACTACATCCGGAGAATCCATATGTATTTTACTGATTATTTCCAAAACCAAAGTCTGAAATTTAGAATATATAATCCAGAGGGTGTTGTTCTTTGTCTATGAGTGAACAGATGAACATAGGGACTTATGACATGGAAATATAAGAAATAAACATACTATTTTAGAGATTCAGAATGATATTAGTTAAAGCTGTTGTGATAAATAGAACAAGTTAAATTATAAATGGTTTGGAGAAATTGGGAATCTAAGATTTTTTGGATGAAAAATTATGGGTGAATGTTCATTAAGGAAGAGTTCTCATGGGCTAATTTTTTTTGAATAAGGAGTTCATATTGCTTGTGATAATGAAATGGAAGTTGTGATACTAGACCCAGAGAGCACAAGTTGTACAAGAGAATGAAGTAGGAAGGGAAAAGGCATTTTTTAGCCTTTAAATTTTTTTTGGTATTTCCATTTTAAAATGTACCATTGAATGTATCAAATGCAAATCATTAGAAGTTATAAAAAAAAAACAATGTGTCAATCTCTTTCTTAAGACCCTTGCTTTCAACAGCTTTCAAATGCATTTGTATATAGAATGGCTCTCTTTTTATCCGCCAAGAGTTTTCTTAATTACTTTATAATTTGGAATTATGTGCACCTACTACAGGTCTTTAAGACGGACATACGTTTTTCCATAGCATGATGAAACTATAATTTATCCACTAGTTTTTATAACTGTATCAAATCTATTTTAAATAAGCAAAGCAAAGCCGCCCTGAAATCTAGTAGGAAGACCTGAGGAATTGTATTCCATGGGACATCACAAATACCAGATTGGCATGTTATGGATTGAGGAACTGAGAATGTGACCCTGAAGCACTTACGGTGGAGAACGACTTCCATTCTCAAGTCTCTCTGGGAATTTCCAGTAAAGGTTTCAGGAAGTGGACAGCCCTGTAAGTGCTCACCAAGAATTTCCTATAAATCTCTGATTCCCAGGCATGTGGCTACAACAAATGCATGAGATAAAAAGGTTTCTACCTTCCCTCTGCCTTCAAAACAATTTCATAACCATGTTTTTTTAATACTTTTCTAGACCATCAGGCAAGGGGAAATAGGAAGCTACACATGAGAGAAATGTACAGGATTTTAGAAAAGTGGTAGTTGTAACATTAAAGCTAACTAAAAAATCCAGCCAACCCATGGTAGGAAATTAAGTTGTTGCAAAATTTAGTATGATAGAAAAGCAAGGAGGAATGTTCACATTAAACTTTACATGACCGTAGGACAAACACTTTAGACTTTGAGATCTTCTGCCAATACCTACCAGGAAACACAGAAGTAATTCAGTTACACTGAGTTTGTTGTTCTGTTGAATGATACGCTGCTGAGATGAATAGACAATAAAAGTGTGTTAGGAGTGACACAACATACATTTTGGATTTCCGCAAGTACTTTTTGGAAATGTGACTGTACATCAAGCTGAACAATGTTAAAAAAATAAAAGAAGCAATTCTTTGATGAGACAATAAAATCATAAGCATGTTGTGATCTTTTCGTCCAAAATAGGGTAACTAACACACTAAAGAAACAATGCCATCCAAATCTAGTATTTGAACTAATTTTTTGGAGAGTTACTCATAAGAATAGGTGGCAGGCTACTTTCAGGACTGCAGTGGCAGAAGCCACCATCTGCAGTCAGCATGGCTGGCCATTCTAGGATCCTGCATCCATCTCTACAGCTACATCAGAATCTTTTCTTCTCTTGAAAGGATTATTGTGCATTTTGTAACTTTTATAAGCTTCTTGGGTCTTGCAAAACTTTTTGATTCAATTTAGGTAAGTTGTGCTTACTTAGGAATTCATCCATTTCTTTTGTGTTGTCAAATGTCACAGAGTATAAGTTTTTGAAATAAGGCGCTATATATAATACTCTGAATTTCTTGGGTATCAGTAGTGATAACTCCATTTTCATTTCTTTTTTTATTATTAATACATTTTTATTATTATTTCAGCTCATACAAACTTATTAGGTACACCAGTTCCCTCCCTCCCTCCTCCTCCTCCCGTACCCCATGCTCCCCCTCCCCACCCCCTCCTTCCCCATCCCCCAGTGCCTCCCGCCCCAATCTAATTTTGGTTTTTTCTCTCTCTTGCTTTTGGTTAATTTAGCTAGGGGTATATCAATCTAATTGATTTTTTCAAAGGACCAGCTTTTTGAATGGTTGATTCTCTGTATCGTTTTCCTTATCTCAATTTCGGATATTTCTCACTTGATTTTGCTGATCTCCTCCCTTCTACTGCTTTTGGGAAAGGATTGCTCTAGTGTCTCTAAAGCTTTAAGCTGCATTGTATTCACAGGGATTAAGTAGGGTTTATCCCAGGCACACAAGGTTGGTTCAACATAGGCAAATCAATAAGTGTAATTCACATATAAACCAGTCCAAAATCCAAAACCACATGATACTCTTGATAGATGCATAAATAGCTTTCGACAAGATACAACAGCCCTTTATGATCAAAACCCTAGAGAAGGTTGGAATGGAAGGAACCTTTATCAACATAATAAAAGTGGTATACAACAAGCCAACAGCAAGGAATATGCTCAATGGGGAACAATTGGAAGCATTCCCACTTCAATCAGGAACTAGACAAGACTGTCCACTCTCACCACTTCTATTCAGTATTGTACTTGAAGTCTTAGCTGAGGCCATAAGAGAAGAAAGGGACATAAAAGGGATTCAAATCGGCAAGGAAGAAGTTAAGCTATCTCTATTTGCAGATGACATGATCTTATGCCTGAGTGATCCCAAAAACTCCACCATGAAGCTTCTGGAACTAATTGAGAAGTTCAGCAGGGTGGCAGGATGCAAAATAAATGTACAAAAATCAGTAGTCTTCCTATATGCCCAGAATGAAAGAAGTGAAAAAGCCCTGAGATAAACAATCCCATTTACTATAGCCCCTAAAAAATGAAATACTTTGGCATAAACCTAACAAAGGAAGTAAGAGACCTTCACAATGAAAACTTTAAAAACCTAAAGAAAGAAATTGCAGAAGACACCAGAAGGTGGAAAGACCTCCCATGTTCCTGGATTGGCAGAATTAACGTCATAAAAATGACCATCCTACCAAAGGCAATATACAGATTCAATGCTATACCAATTAAAATACCAAAGCAATTCTTTAAAGAAGTTGACCAATCAATCTCAAAATTCATATGGAGGCACAAAAAACCCAGGATAGCAAAAAAAAAAAAAAAAAAAAAAAACACTGAGTAACAAAAACACTGCTGGAGGTATCACCATACCAAACCTTAGTCTATACTACAAATCCGTAGTTATAAAAACAGCCTGGTACTGGCTCCAGAATAGACACACAGATCAATGTATAAGGGTTGAAGACCCAGATATAAGCCCACACAACTACAGCCATTTGATCTTTGATAAATGGGCCCAAAAATTCCAATGGAAAAGAACAGCATCTTCAACAAATGGTGTGGGCAAAACTGGATATCCACATGCAGAAGATTAAAACTGGACCTGTACTTGTCACCATGTACAAGAATTAATTCCAAATGGATCAAGGACCTCAATATAAGGCTAGAGACCATGAAAACCATAGTTGAAAGAGTAAGGAACTCCCTCGAGCCGGTTGGGCTAGGCCATCAGTTCCTAAACGGACATCCAATAGCACAGTCACTACAACCAACACTCAACAGATGGGATCTTATGAAATTAAAGAGCTTCTGTTCAGATAAAGAGATTGTAACCTGAGCACAAAGGCAACCCACAGAAAGGGAGAAAATCTTTACTAACCACATATCTGATAGAGCTCTATTATCCAGAATACACAAAGAACTTAGAAAACTAAAGAGGAAACAAATGGGCTTTGGAATGTAAAAGAAACTTTACCAGGGACGAAACTAAAATGTCTAACAAATATTTTAAAAAATGCTCCTCATCCTTAGCCTTCAGGGAAATGCAAATCAAAACCTCCCTGAGATATCATCTCACCCTGGTCAGGATGGCAAAAATCCACAATACAAACAACATCAAATGCTGGAGAGGATGTGGAGAGAGGGGAACTCTTCTATATTGCTGGTGGGAATGCAGGCTCATACAGCCACTCTGGTGAGCCATCTGGTGATTCTTAAAGAAGTTAAAGATTGAAATGCCATATGACCCTGCTATTCCACTTTTGGGAATAATCCCCCAAACAGCAAAAATTCACCTTGATACCATAAGCACTCACTGCAGTCTCCTGCTTTTATTCTATCTACCTTTGAATATACTCTTATAATAAGACTTAATTTTAACAGCTTTTTATCTCTTACCAGGGTAACATCCAATACCCATCAGGATGCAGCAAAGGGCATTGCAGAAGCAACAAAACTAAAAAAAAATCCACAAACTATAATTCAGAACATCAGAGATTCTATATCAACCACCTGGAACAAGGCCAGCCTAATCTCTCCCCATCCTGAAGCTCAGGGAAATTTGCGGAAGAGGGGGAGATAAGATTGTAAGAGCACAAGGATGGGAGGAGTCATGATATGCAAGATACTTCACACAAGTTAGGGCCGAAGCAATTGTAACAGGATTCTGCATGATCTGCGCAATAACCAACACATTATTGACCCCTCAAAGTCTAGCATGGACTAAAGAGACTAGGATCCTTAGAAGCTAGGGATTAACAGCCACAATAGTGTTCCTGTACTTATGGGAAACACAAGAAAGAGTTCTAGGAAATGCCACTGAGTCCTTACACCTCATCAGAGAGGAGGGCCCAGAGGGAAGTTTGACATACACATTAAAGGACGCTCCATGGATGGGGGAGGAGGCACTGGGAGATAGGGAGGGAGGAGGGGGGGAAGGAAGGGGAAAAGGGGAGAGGAGCTAGGGGGTCCAGGAAGAGGTGGAGGGATGGAGGGGACTGGTGTACCTATTAAGTTTGTATGAGTGGAAATAAATAAGTAAATAAATTATTTAAAAAAGGCTACTCTTCAAGGGTTTACATAATTTAATGCACTGCTTGTTACATTGTTAGAACTGCATGAAGACAAGCTCGAGCTTCAGTTCAAGTATGTGGGAAACATGGATAAATGTTCTGTACTCATGGTGGTGATGGCGTTTGGACAGCTGTTAATTTCTTGTTTCTGGAGTTAAATTCTGAAGCACACCTGGACAAAGAACTCATTCTTCTATCCAATAATGTTTGAAAAGTTGGAAAGCATGAATATGTGTCATAAAAATGAAGCAAAATGATGAAAATATGATGCCATTTCATGTAATCACACATCTCTTCTCATTTAATACCTAGCATCACTAATCAACTAGAACTAATCTAATCCTAGAACTGCAAAAATGCAGATAATCTATCTATTCATAAATGTATTCATTGAGTTAACTTCTTTTCACTTTCTTGATTATTAAGCATCTTGATCAGAGAGTTCTCTTTTTCTGTATAGCAAAGCTTTAAAATGACTTTTATTTAACCTGCATAGTCAAATTATTGATTCTCTTATAAAATTTTAATTGAACTTTCTTCTTTTCTCAACAAATATTTCTTAATCCAAATTTTACATTATTATGTATTCAATAAGGCTTATTATGTTTTGATATGGTTTTAGAAATCTCTTGAAGAGGGATATATCTATAATTAGAAATCAAAGTATATGTAGATGTTTGATTTTTACAAACATATCAAATGATATGACAAAATGACTGTAATCGTTCATACATTGGCACTAAAGCAAAAGTTAATGCTAATTATCTCAACTGTGAGAGATCTGTTTATTCATTTAGATATTCTGTGTGACTCTGCTACAATATGCCTCAAATTTCTAAGAAACAATAGACCACATTACCCTTTTGGCTGCATGAGGTAAATGTTATAGCTAGGCTCTATCTGTTTCTCATGAGGTACAACATTGAGTCCCCTTTGAAATCATAAGTGACCTACAAATTTAACCATTAAAATGCAATCACACATTATTATATCCTCAGAAAAGTGAAATGCAAATATGGAATATCATAGTAGAATTAGCCATGAAGATTCTTTCAAATTCTATGTACATATAACTACAAATAACTTGCTAAACTAATGTTTATTAGATTTAAGTAAGGTCAATATTTAAATCTGGAAATATTTAATAGAAATAAGCAACTAAATTTTATGCTTCGATAAATTGAAATTTTTAATGATATTCATACAATTATAAGCTTTAAGCACTGATATTTACTCATGTAAATATTCACATTAATTTCTACTGTTTTTCACAATGCTTATATATATAGAATGAAATAAGTTACAGAAAATGCTTTTGAAATATGTGGTATGTTTTTAACATTTATTGTCTTGTATTCCATGAAGATTGATAATATTGATGTGAATGGGTGAATTTCATTAGTTTAAATAAATTTGGAGAAGTTTTGAAAATAGGTACAAATTCAGATCATATTCATTAATAAGTCATACATATGAATTACAAAGACATAGTTAAAATTCTATGATAGGAGCAAAAGATGATAACAAATGAGAATTCAAACAAAAAACAAGCAGAAGCAATTGGATCTGTGCAGTTATATGATTGCAAATTAGACTTACAGGGATTCAATGAATTAGCTAATGAAATAAATGAGTAATTAATTCATACATAATTTGTATTGCCTTTGCTAGTATTTAACAATAGTATTCGTTGACATGAAAAAATTTTACCTTATCTTGACTAAGCAGACATGAACAATGTTCATAATATTATTCTAAAAGATTGTCATGATCAGAAGTGAAAAAATATAGATAGGCATACATCAGAGTAATCTGAGTATGGTTTATAGTATAGAAAGAGCATTTCTCTTCACACATGTTGACATAGAATATTGGTTTATCAGTATTAGAAGTGTACTACAATTTTCCAAAGCAAAATAGAAGTCAAGGATAAAGGTAGATGAAATTCATCAGGCAAACAGCATATGCAGAGTCCCAAAGTATCTTACATGAACTCACAGAAGGACCAGTTACGACTGCTGAAATTTTAAATAATTGTAATGAGAGGGGCTGTGAAAATATTTACATTGAATATTTTTACTTCATATTTGATAAATTATGAACTAACAGAAAAACAAGAATATACTGCTTTTTAAAAAATCAGTAAATAATGGTGATCTCACAGTTAAGTAGGAAGAGTGTTGAGAAAGTACTGAGTTCTAGAAGTTGTTGCATATCTCAAGATTCCATCTTCATGACTTTCAATCAATTATGCTGCATTGTTCACATAAAAATAGCATTAGCTGAGAAGTTAGCATGCACAACGCAACCACTGGATTTCAGATATTGTAAAAAACACATTTGAAAATGAGTTGTCATTCCACCTTATCCTTTCTATTTTAGATATGGAATAGTTGAACAAGATAATAATTTATCTATGTTTATAATGAGAAACTAATTTCAACTAATTCTCTTTTTATACTTCTAAAGAATTTTTAAAGTTTCCTTACTTTTATTATTCAACATTATGGATTAGAATTTAAAACTAAGCAAAGTATAACTTTTTATGCCTTTAAATAAAAGTATTACTTTCATATGATTGATCTTGTTTTAAATAATGAGGGTGAAACTGTTGCAGGTTCTTGTGTTCGGAATCAAAGATGAAACAGAACACGTGTAGAGGATTAAGATAGAGTTTATTAGAGGAAAGGACAGAACTCAAGCACCCCAGAAGGTAAAGTACCATGAGGGACAAGCATGCCTTGGAGAAATCATGGACTCCAGGCACAGAAAGAGGGGCAAGGAGCTGGAAATGAACTCACAGACTCCACACCTGGAATGTCATGAGGGGCAGGCTCCAAAGATGGTTGCCAGGGTCAGATACATATATATATATATACTTTAATAAGCCAGGGAAAAATGGTTTTCCCCATTAGTTAGCTCACATTGGGGCCCAACCCAGTTGATCTTGGAACCACTTGAGGCTACAATCAAGTTGTTTCTTTGATGAGCTTAGCCTGTTTGACATGGAGAGCTCATCTCCATATCCTTTTGTAGGGAAGTTGGCCATCTCATCTCCGTGGAGGATTGGAGTCAGTTACCCAGTAGGGGTGTTACTTTGGGGTGATCTCAGCAGGAGTAGGCCTTTGGGAATTTCCAAGACCTTCAAAGACCTTCAGAGATCATCCCAGCATAGCTGCCCTAAATCTGCCTTAAAACTACATTAGATTCCAGTTGTAAACAGGAAATATGACACTCTCATTTGAGCACAATGCCTGTGACCACAGCTACTACTAGAGAAGCTGAGGGAAGAGGACTGAGCCTGAAGAAAATTTTGGCTGCTTAGTGATGCTCTCTTTAAAAAAAATAATGTCAGTTACCTAAATAGCTAAAAAGGCTTTAAAATATTGAATCAAAGATTCAAAGATAAATTGAATCAAAAGAATCCAAAATAAATCATAATCTTCAGTCCCCAAGTGTCAGCAATGAGCACATGTGTACATATAACTTTATACCTTAATAAGAATGTGTCTATATAAATTTATGTCTTAATAAGAAGAAAATGATTCAATAACTAGAAAACTCCTTGATTTTTTTTCTTTCCATTTTTCTTTCATTTTTTGTTGTTTGGAATCCAAAGCTATAAACAAGTTTTTCACAAATAAGTATTTGAAGACTCATAGACAAAGGCTAGTAATCACCACTTGCCATTGTCTTTTGTGGTTAATCCAAAAACTTCTGCATGCGTCAAGCATTTGTGTGTGCATGTGTGTGTGTGTCTGTGTGTGTGTGTCTGTGTGTGTAAATCATGTACCCTTAAGACATTATCTTAGAGAAACTACGTATCTTCATTAGGCTGTGTTTAATTGGCTATGAGATTTTAGTACTTACCTTGAGCTGGTTAAAGCTTACAAAAGAAAAATGTGTAAACTTAATACTTCTTTTCAAGTTACATCTTACCAAAATTTGTTCATATTTTATTGTTAAACTTAAATATTGAATAATCAATAACCATGCTATAGAACTAGAATGAAGAATAATAACTGTCAATTATATTATGTTTCAGTAAGAAGCGTTGACCTAGCATGCCAAGAGTCTGGAGAAATATCTTCATTAATTAGAAAGTGAAGGTTAACATGAAGAAGCTTTTGATTTGATTTGGTTTGTTTGGGTAATTTTTTTCCCACAGTCATAACAAAGGATCACAAATTTTGTTACTTAAAACAAAAACACTGGGTTCTTTGTTCTGAAAACGGAAGGTCCATAATTCACTAGGTCAGGCTCCATCTCGATTTCACAGGGAATCATGTTTCCTTGATGTTTCCTTGATTCGCATATTAATTGACATCTTTGGTTTGTAAATACATTATTTCAGTGTCTGCTGCATCTGCACGGCATTTAGACTTGTCCTTGCATGTCTCTCTACAAGTGTTGTGGTCCTCATCTCGAATTGTTTTCAAACAGCTTTCTTCTTACGCATCTGGAGTCCATCTTGCTCAGCATGACCTGATCTTAGCATGGTGCATTTTCAGTTGTGCTAGTTATAATTTAAGTCACCTTCTGAAATACTGGCAATTAGATTTTCCATATATTTCAAGTGGACACAGGTCAATCTATTACACATAGGAGAAGAAGGCATACTAGTAGGAAGTAACAGTCCCTGTATTGATCTAAGTCACAGTTGTGGAAGCAAGATCCCAGAAAGAAGATTCACTCAGTGAACTGCACAGGAAGATTCTGGTGACTGAAATTTCAATGGCTGTGGAGAGAATTGGAATGTTACAAAATCAGAGCTTAATTGAACATTTATCTTGGGTGATCTTTACATCCCATTGATAACCATCCCTTCCTTGCCCTTCCTCTTAGTCTGTCCTAATATTCTGTGACTAATGCATTAACTTAACAGACCACTAGCCCCTACCAAACAAAAGACCAAGAATGTCATTAGATGCCACCTCTAGTCTGAAACACAGATATCTCTGTTTTGTTGTAACCTGTCTGACTGATATTTCTGCCAATATGTTTAAAAAGTATCTTGATTTATGACTTTTCTGTGTTTCTGTAATTTTAAACCAAAAAGACTCTGCAGAATACAGTTTGGGATAACCTAACTCTTTGTTCTCAGGTCATGGTCACTTATATTTGGTTCTGGAATAAACTACCTTATATTCCTTTTAGGTTAGAGGTATGATTTTTCCATTTACACAATCAAAGAGATAATTGAAGTAGGTCTTAGTTTGAAAAGAATAGAAAGAAAATATATGACAATAATAATTCAGGCAAATTAATCAATGTTTGAAAATACAATGTGACATTTAGCACAAAACAGAATAATATATTACATATTATTATTGCTAATCAAAATCTCAATCTCAGAAGAAATATATCCCACAATTTATTCTGATGCATTCCATATTAAAAACCCACATGTACTTATTGACTTACATTTTTAAATTCTCAAAGAATAATAATTTTTCAATTAGCAATCTTTTTGCTTAGATTCGTTGAAATAATTAGGACAATTCAACATATTAAAAATAAAGTGATTGCTCATCAAAACTTTTCTTGTGAAGGTAATGATTAAAATCAGTTTCAGTCTCTCAGTTTGCAAGATGATTGTCTTTTACCTTTCATCTGTGGAGAAAGACTTTATTTGAAAAGAGGATATTTTAAAGTTTGATCTGAAAAGATTTAAAAAAAACAGTTGTGCCTTGTCAAGCATTAAGAAGAAGAAAAGATGAGAAGTGATTCATTTTAGGCAGCAACAGCAGTGACAGTGAAGTATGAAGGGTTTTATTTTTACAAGAGAACTAATTCAAGAAGTAACTGTGGAAAAGTTGAAACCCCACGAGCTTGTAAAGCACACTGCTGTAATTATCCTTGCATTTCCTTCTTTCATAGGAACAAAATCATTTCAAACAAAACTATTTAAAAGAGACAAAGAAATTCCCCCACTTCTCATATCATCCAGCCCAGGAAAAGTCAGTCATTTTAATGACTGCAAAAGAAGTCTAATGAAATGAATGACATTGAGTAGTGTGAACATATTTTTCATTTTTTGCCCTCCTTTTAGGAAAATGTCTTCATGCTTTATTTTTTTAAGTAACATTCTAAAAATAAAAAAAGCTTCTACAACAGTAGTTAGCATTGTTAGTAAATTACATATTTTATTTTAACAGAAGAATGTCCTAAATGTAAATGTTGCTAACTTCATTAATAAAATCTCATAACATATAGTATGTATTTCAAGCATTTTCTTGCAATAGCTATAAAGTTAATATTTGAAGAAAATAGTTTTAATCCAAATTACTGAAAATTCTTAAAAACTTTTAACTGACAGTTGCCTTGATGAATTTCATAAACTACTCTTTTGAGTAAAGATGTTAGAAAGGCAATATGGAGAGCTAGAAATTCTAATTCTAAATACTTATTGATTCTGTCCTAAGCTTTTTGTGCTGTTTGTTTTTTGCAGATTCTTAGAGACATATCTCACTCTCTAGGTATCCTGCTTTCGACATCACTAGGCAGCTCAAAGTGACATAGAAATCACAGCAACACCCCTTCCTCAACTCAACCTTTCAAGTCCAGGAATTACTCTGTTAAATTTCATTGGACAGTAATCTACACCCAGGCAATTCACTGTTTTATACTCAGTTTTATGACTGGAAATCATACAATACACATTGCAATTAGTATTTCATCATGTACCATAAAAATTCTTCTTTCCAAAACAATTTTTTTCATGTTAAGATATTGTTTTTTCCCCTCCTTCCTAAGTCCCAGACCACCATCAGTGGGTGGTGTCACATAGATCTACTTTCACCTAATGCCATATAAATGAGGTCATATATAATGAAACTTTTAGAGAACAGTTCTTTCACCCATACTGTCACAAACAATAGGGGCATTTATTAAAATTAATTGCTGTACATTATTATATTTCAATATAATGTTAGAGTATGATCATCCATTTATCATGAGAAAGGCATTTTAAAAATTTCAAGATTTGGTGACAAGTAAAACAGTTGTAAACAACCAAATGAAGACTTCTTTTTGTGAATATACCTTTTAGACTATGTGAGAAATTTATAAATCTGATATCTGGATGTTTGTATTCGTGTGTTTTATTTTATAATAAAATGCCAATCTACTTTCAAAAGCAGCCATGCACCTATAATTGTAATAGTGATCAATTTAGACTGCACTCCTTACCAAAATTTTCAATTGTTATTTTATTTTCATCCTTAGAAGGAAGTTCTAGAAACTAAGTAAAAATATCTCCATCCACTAATGGTTATAATTTTAATGTCAAAAGGCCATTTTTAGAGACAATTGTTGTTTTCTTACTTTTTTAATGTTTTATCATCTGAGAAATAGACTCATTTCCAAATTTTGCTTTTCTATTTAGCTAGTATTTCATGAATTGAGTTTCTTGAACTAACAATACTCATTAAACATGGAGAAAGTACTTGTTCAAAATCAGTTGCATGGAAAACCTGTTATGGATCCCAACCCTGGAGGGATGAAGACAGGAGGAGTTTTAGAGTTCGATGATGGGGCAATCTAGCCAAATCAACAATGTTCAGTGAGAGAATCTGCCTCTCCAAGTAAGGTAAAGTATAATTGACAAAGACACCCTATATGGACTTCTGATCTCTATACACTTGAATATCTACATGCACACACAAATATGTGCATGCATAAATCAATGATCAATCTACATATGTACTATTTATATATATATATATATATATATAAAATGAATGTACAAAATTAAAGAGGAGAGATATCTAAATACAGAATCATATGGGACAATTCACTGAAGAGAAATATTTTGTTTCAGTCATTATTCTACTTCTGATTTGGAGTTTATGGCAGTTTTCATGAACAATGTGAAAATTTTGATATATGTAATAACTATAGAGTCTGATAGCCCATTTGAGGGCATATTGGTTCATTAATTTCTATATAATCAAATATTACTTGTATAAAATACTTGAAAATACATGTTAAATGAGTGCTTTCAAATTTTATGGAAATTTGGAAATATTTCTGCTTATGAAAACTACTTTTCAGTTTTGAGCTTCTGTGTTTGTATTCTGCAATGGAAATATCCAATATTGGATGCCAGTACTGTGATGTTTCTAAGCTGCATGATTATAGCCCATCATGCTGTATAAATATATTGAAACTAATAACAAATGCTTTCCTCAAAGAGACTGGATAGACTATTCATGTAGAAACACTCAAGAGAATATTAGCTTTTTCTTTCCTCTCCATATCTCTTTGTTAAGAGATTGCAGCTGTCAAGTCTGTGTTCCAGAGAGGCATGAGTTTACCAGACATATTATGTCATTTTTTTTATATCTTAAGACTAAATTTCATGTGCCAAAATACAACGAAGGCACCAAGACAAGAGAGTCTGTTCCTGTCACACTCCACCAAATTAATTAGGACAAACTCATATGCAAAAAGCTAATTGTGTCAGATGATGAAATATCACATTTTAAATATGTAACTAATGCTAACTTTGACCCAGTAATTTACTATTTTAAAAGTTCTAGATACTGCATACTAGAAATTTATGTGTACATTGGTTATAAAATTCAAAGTTCTCATACTTTTCATATATGGCCATTTATGTATATTAACATTTATCTCAGAAAGAAGCTGGATAGAAAAATTGATATTTCACTTTCTTAAAGAATAAATGGCATAGTAATTGGAATCTCAATTTTAATTATAATTGCTGTTTGGTGAAATCCTGTAAAAGATTCTTAATTCCTGTTTAATCTGAACTGTGCTACCATTAACATATTCAGCTTTACAGAATTAAGATTGAATTGTGGGCCAGACCTAGTGCCACATACCCATAGTCCCTAAACTTAGGGGGTTGGAACAGGTCCATTAGGAGTTCAAGAGTATCTTTGGTTTCATAACAAGTTTGATGCCAGCTAGAACTACACAAGCCTATCTCAACATTCAAACCATGACCCATAAGAGTTATCAAATTCAAAATTAGCTATAATTATCTACTGCATGAGCTTCATCTAAAATCATAGATATGTACCCCACATAAGAATTCCTTGAAAAGGTAATATTTCTATAACTATCATGACTTGTTTTTCTCACATGGCTAATAAATGAGGCATGTAGAAATAAAATTAAAAAGATCAAAAAGGAAACATTGAATTTACATATTTTAGCACTTTCATCCTGAAGTTTCAAAATTTCTAGATAAGGAGGTTTATTTACTGAGTAGAATGCATATTTATTGTGTTATTGAAGAGTAAGCTGTCTTGAAATCAAGATCTGAAACTGAAGGTAGTCTGTCATCAGTTAGCCATTTATCCTAAAATATGAATTTGGAATATAAAATAGTCAAGGTTTGAATGTGAGTTATCCCCTATAGGATCATGTGTTTGACATCTAGGCTAATTTTTAGGTTTGGGAAAGTATGGTACCCTTAGGAGGTTGTGAGTGGGAGGAGGGCTTGTCACAAAGAAGTCAGGAGGTCATCTATGGGGAAATATGTCTTGTCAACACAACTTAAAAAAAGAACCTTCAAATGGAAGTTATCCCTAGAATGTGTTCATTGCTCAAACTTTATGCTTAATAATCTGAATATAAAGTGAAAAATATGAATTTATTAAAGTGTACCAGCATGCATTCCTGAAAGAAAAAAAATGATATAAGTCAACCAAAGCAAAAGCTCAACAGTGGCAGAGATGAATGCTTTTGCATCCAGTTGTCATGGGACATTTGAAGTTCAGATCATCATGGACCTGGACAAACACAAACCTGGCATTCTGAAATTGAGTAAGGATAGTGCTTTAGAAATTTGAACAGAATTAGCAGACAGTAGTTAAAGTCATAAAGAGAGATTCAACTTTTCAACTACTGTACTTGCTAACAGCATCTCAGTTGTACTGGTTTATGAAAGATATTTATGAAGGGCAAAAAGAAAAAATCTTCTTGTTACTTTTCTGTTACCTTTAATTATCATAATACACACAAAATTTTCCTATACTTGGTTTACTTAAATTGCTTCGTGAAAACTTTCTTGTGAGAATACTAGTCTCAGTTCAGTGTTTGAATGAATACAAAATACAGAATTAGACATTCTAGGTAACTCAAATACTGCCGTTTAAATAAAAAATTGTTTCCTATATCTATGGCCCTATGACTCCACCTGACTAACTATAGAACACATAACACATGTATTCTAATAAAGAAGGATGAAGTTTCATCAGTGACTGCGATAGGATTTTGTTTGAAAAATATGTACTTTTGATCCAAAGACAGTCTCCAAAAGTAAAGTGCTCAAAAGTAATTAATAACAACGAATAATATACTGTGCTTGTTCTACTTGAATTGTGCATCCATTGCTTTTGGAAACAGAACTGTGTCTTTGTATGTCTTGTTTGAATATGAGCTACATCCACAGGTCTATGTACTTAAATTCTTAGCTGGTATTTATGTTTGGGAAAGTTGTGTTATATTTATAATAAACCCTTGCTGAAAGGAAGATTACAGTTGCAGGTCTTTGAGATGTAGTACCATGGCCCTTCTTCTGTCTCTCATACTCTTTATGCCTTCTGATGACCACTGCAATATACAATAACCACTCTGTCATTTGCTATGAGATTTCCATCAAAAGTATATTACATTGTCTCTGAAGACAAAAGCTTTTCTCCATTAAGCTGGTTGTGTCAAAGCATTGTCTCACAGCAAAAGAAGAGTAACGGCAATACTTTTTTTCTTAGAATAGACTAATATTTGGGGTAAAAAGAAGCCCTTGCAATCCATCAATTTCAAAGTGAATATTAAATAATTTCATTAGCATAACACCTGAGGAAATAGATCTAAGTTAATACCTGGAGATTCTTTCATCAAAATAAAACACTGGGAAGGAAATGTCATTTAATCTGTTAGCAGTCCATAAGAGTTATCTCTTAATTAAGATTTACCTTTAAAACTGCAATGCACATTTCACTAACTTTGTAATAAAGATCCCCCAGGAAATTGAAACCAAGTAATGGAAGCAAGCGAGAACTGAGTAGTGATGATTGCCAAATAATGTACCAGGTGCCTTAATTTTGACAGCACACTGCCAATTCTGTTTATAAAACCCCAAACAAATTATTAGAATTTGTGAGACTAAACACAATTTTAGGGAAGGAGGAATTGCTCCAAAATGAACTCTGATGCAGATCAAGTTTCTTGGCTGAAAACCTTTCTTGCACATCAATTTTTAATGACTTTTCAGAAGCTATGGAGTAAAATGATAACAATTATTAAATCTTACAGAATGAAAGTGGATTTGTGAGGCTGCACCTTATGTTTCTCTTGGGGGCATCACATGTATCCACATTATCTGTTTGCTGAAAGGAAGGACAAACATTTCACTCTCAAGTTCATGTGCAAATCATTTGGGGAGCAGCTTATTGAGACTGAGAAATCTGGGAGCCTTGGAGGAGTTGTACTGCCAGCAGCAAGCCAATTGGATTTACATTCGGAAACAAACAAAAACAAATCTAATGGCTCTTAAATAGCTGCTTTCACAGGGAGAAGGAAATATATTATTGAAAAAATAACAACTTTTAACAGAGGATACTTTATAATAAAAATATCAGTATGCTATTACAAAAAACCTGAGAGGCGTGAGCAATTAGTTAAGTCTGTTTTCATTTTTAAGCATCCACGGAAAATAAGGTGAATTCTTCAGTAAGGATGTAGCATGAAATGTAATGAAATGCAAATGCTTCAATGCTTTGTTGTCTGTTGCTATCACATGTTGTAACACAAAACAGAAGCATAATGATGTTGCAAGATGTGATGAAAATGATTCTGTGAACCCCAAAAGAGAGGGTTGTTGTATATTGAGCTATCTAACCTCATACATTAACTGACACATTGACTTGTGCTATAGAAATAAATAGACTAACAAGGATGATATATCTGATAAGAATACTTTTCTCCATGTCGTTTTTGCTTTGAATTAATAATGCTGATACCTGGACTTTAATACACCAGCGGATTGCTCCACAGTATGTAGCAGAAATATTATGCTGAAGTTATCTCATAGTGGGGGGCATTCAGATGCCTTAGACACTAAATTTTCTCATAGCAACATGTGGCTATATTTACAAATGATTGAATATGCATAAATAAAACATTATCAAAAGAGAGCTTTCCTTAAAGATATTCAAAAATAGAAGTGTCTGGTTTATTTTCTATAATGGCTAGTATATGTTGTCAACCTAACATATCTATTTCACGGCTAAAACAATATAAATGTACATAATGTATCTAAAATCATACAACCAGTTCATATTCCAGTTATGCTTCTACACAATGCTGCATTAGTACGCCACTAAATCACTGTCTAAATGGACCTGGTAGCAAACAACTAAGACCTCACAAAAAACTTTAACTCAAATCATTCAGATGTGCTACTCTACTATGTAATGCTACAGAATAAATTATTCCGGAATCCTACTTTCTCATTGGCCTGTAAACAATTTTCTATGACACCTGCTATAGCGCAAATAACTTGGTCTTCTACTTGAGACATACATTGCTAATTAAAAAGTATTGTGATAAAACTTGGGCTGATTGTTCTCCAGTAGGGTCCTAATCTAGCTCATCTAGAACATAAGGTATTGCTGGTTCAATTCCACAGAAATGTCAAGACAAAAAAAGAAAAAAAGTAAGGGGCTGGTGAAATGGCTCATTGGGTAAAGGAGGAAACTTGAGATCCAAATGGTAGAAGGGTGCAACTGATTTCAGAAAGTGTACCCTGATCTCCATGCATCAAACACTTCTGTGTGTTCTCTCTTCCTCTCTCTTCTCTCTCCTCTTTTTTCTCTTTGCTTGTCTGTTCACTATCTCTTCTTTCCATTTTCCTTACATTTTTCTCCCTCTATCTTCTTCTTTCACTCTCAAAAAATAAATTAAAACTTTAAAAATGAAATTAAGTAAAACTTATTCTAAAATAGTATTCCTTCAAGGTTTTTGTAATAGCTGCTACTGGTTTAAATTTATAATGCTGAAACAATGAATGAGGAACACAGTCCCTTCATCATAATAATATTGGAACAATACATTTTTCAGAAGGATAACATGTTAAACCTGTATAATATGCCAAACTTGAGTATTCACACAGAGATTGTTGTTTTCTTTCTATTTCTCTCCTGAATAAGCCTAAAAAAGAGGACAACATACACAAAGCTGTAATCTTTAGTGAACTGCAACATTGCCATATAATTATTTTGAATAGGCATCCTACACATGCCATTCACTCCAACAACACAGCTACATGACCTGCCTCTCACTTCCAAGGTAAAGTAGTGTGAATCCAGCTTATGAAACTTCAAATGGAGTAACCCATCTACAATTCTACAAAAACAAACGCTTCTCACTACCAAGTAGTGTCATGAAGTGGCGATTAGCATTGGAAGCATCACATTAGATAGCAGAAGAGTGTAAATTACTAGATTACTTAGGGCTTTTAAATGAAGCCATTAACACTTCTTATTATGAAATCATGATGAACATAGCTGTATAAAGGCAAAGGGCAAACATTGCATCTATACAGCAGAAACTCTTGGTTTGAAATTCTATTGAGTTTTGCCATTACACAGATGGGTACTTGATGCATAATTTACTCCATGATCACTAAACAGTGTGTTGATGTACTTCAGTCAGCATTATTATGCAAATTATATGACAAGATACTGAAGAAATAATACAATGTATTTGTGTTAATATACTTGTATTTTTTCTTTGGAGGATTTTATGGTTACATAGGTTGATCATTAGACATTGTTTTCAAGTAAGATTATGCTTAATTAAAAATAAAAAAACACTATTCCTTACTTTAGTATATGTTGGTCATTCATAATGAATGAAAAAAATGCTAAAGCTGTGATTAATACCCAACTATAGAAACCAATCATTGGAGATGTGGGTGAATGTATGCATTAATATCTTTCATGTTGGAGAAAAAATATAGATATAAGTTTTACATGTTGGATTCTTTTGGTTGTTGAATTTTTTCCAATAACCAAGTACCTAACTTTTAAGACTACTTTTAATATAAATCAAAATATGTCTTAATGAATGCTTTGTGTTCCGTGCTATTCAAGTTCTGGGCACACAATGCAAATGCAGTCTCAGGAAAATTCATAGTCTTCATTCTTACCATGTACACTTTTAATTGCAGTCTGCTCACAAGGAATTCAATATTCATATTCTTAATAAAAAATTAACCAAAAATGTTCAGGTCAAAGATTTTAATACATGACATATAGAACTTAAGTTCAGAGCAGCAAATCAAAACAAGCATATGATTTATATTTAACATAAGCTAGTTTCTAGATTTATAGAATAAAAAATAGTGATACTGAACCCTTACTTGAACAGAGGATTTTATTTGAACTGTTGCTGATTTTAATGCATCAAATCTAGGCTGACCAGGTTTGGCAAATGTACCTCTGTTCATGAATGTGAATCATGAGGGAGATTGGGACAAGAGGGAAATCTGCAACTTTTGTTTAGCCAAAACATGTCCTGCAACAAACAGTCTTTAAAAATATACCACCGCCAAGGTTATCTCACTTAAAGGCTGTCTTCTTCTGTCTCTCTCTCTCTCTCTCTCTCTCTCTCTCTCTCTCTCTCTCTCTCTCTCTCTCTCTCTCTCTTACACACACACACACACACACACACACGCACACACACACACACACAATTAGATATAGAGAAGTTTTCAAACTAGAGAATAGCATTGCTTTAGTCATATTCTCTTTTAATGGTCTGTTCCCAAGCAAACCACTTACTTCAAAAATTGAGTTAAATAAAAATTCCAAAATAGATTGTCCATTCTAATCAGTAAATAAAATGAGTTTGAAGTTACGTGGGGTGTTAAGCTGGAGTTAGGGAGATAGAGTTAGGAGATGATTGAAAATTTCAATTTTGCAAATGGATTATTTAAGAAAAACATGTGTCAGGGCCCTGATCATTTTTTCCTGGTGCCTTTGTCTTTCACTGACTTGTAAGTTAGAGATTCAGAAACTGTGTGCTTACTGATTGTTTTGCCTCCGAGTTTCCTCTGGGATATGTCCTCACAACCTAGTTCATGGACAGCAAGAAAATAACACATTCATATGAGGACAGATGACTGTCATTTCTCTTCTCTGCCCCCCCTCTGATGTTATTCCCTGTGACTAGAAATTGTGACATATAGAACATTACATAATTTACTAAAAGAGCCACATGGACTTAGGTTAAAAAACTCCATTAAAGAATGTTAATTAAACTGTAGAAAACAACACTACATAGGTTATTAAGATATGCTTTTACAATATGTCATAGTGAAAATTTTGAATATTTTTGAAGCAAATAATATGGGGCTATCCCATAGGTCCAATTTGCATAATAGCACAAGGACAAAATCCTAAATAATATAATGTTAATATAATTTACATAAGGAAAATAATTTTTGTCAGTAGTTTTCCGAGCATATGACCTGTATGATATAAAAGAGATAGTTGCAATGATTATCTTCCTCATTCTACTCCTTTCTCTGTGCACTAAGTACCTCTAGTGCTGCTAAGGGAATAGCAAGCTAGATTTGTTCATCATTGGGTATGAGGTTTATGAGGTTTGTTCCTGTGATTCAATATAGATGGAATAAAGCCATGGATGCCATTGTTTCTTTGATTTCTTTCTCTCCAGATAATGTTTTAAGACAAATGCACATCAGTTTGTAACAGAGGGCTTTTTTTTTTTTTTTTTTTTTTTACTACCGTTCTCTCTGGTTGCTCATTTATTAATTCACTATTGATAGAGATTCAAGGTATTTAAAATCAAGGCTATTATGAGACCACCACAATAACTAGTGTACCCACATTTTTGCTAAGGCGAAGGAAGGATCTCCATGGAATATGGCCCTACTCTGAGAGATTTTTTGCAACTGGAAAGAGGGATCTACTTTACTTGACCATTTGCCCATCAGTGAGCACTTCATATCCCAGAGTTTCCTCAGGGAACTTTCCAATGGAGGCTTCCTGAACAGAACTCATGAATCACACATGCTGGAGGACATGGGAGAATCAGGGAGACTAGCTAGAAAGGAGAACTCGTAGGGTGGGGTGGGTAGGAGAGTATGAATATAACTCATTGTATCTGTATATCAAAGCTTCAAAGAATAAAACGTAGTTAATTGTCACAAGGCATATGTTCCTCTTGTGCAGCAGGGTGATAAGGCCTATAAGCTTCTAGGCTCAGGGATAACTGCTGTGTTTCTTGGCTTCTGTGAGCCCATGAATGAATGACTGCATTGAATTTCATGTTTGAGAGGAAGCTGCAGCAATGGCTTCAATGTGCTACAGCTGTATCGGAATCCATTAAACTCCAAAGTGAAAGAAAACTGTCTGTGTCTAAGCTCACATTCTCTTCTTTGTAAGGTGTGTGTCTTTCCTCTCTGGAGCCCACATGACAATGTCACTGGCAGTTATAACGCATTGACACATTTGACATCCAATTTACTTAATGCAGGGTCCATCTGGGAGGTGCAGAGCTATTATGTGTGGCAGAAAAGGCTGTGACTGACTACTGAAAATTGGCCTCTAATTCCCATGATACCTGTTAGGCAATTCTGGTGTCACCATCCCAGCAGCAAAACTCTAACAACCAGTGTCACAATAAAATACACAGGTAACAAATTACCAATCAGTGTCACACTATAATACATAAATAATGCACATTTTGAAGCCTGTGTTTAGAAATGTATTTTTTCATACATATAGATGCATAGATGACAGGCAGATGTAAGTATGTGTGTGTGTGTGTGTGTGTGTATGTTGGTGTGTGTTGGTATATGTATGTATATGTGTGCGCATGAATATATGTGGAATCTTCATGATTTTAGAGTTAGATTAATGTTCAGAGATGTAACCCCTAGCTTTATATATTACCGGAATAATCAATATAGTGACTTTTGGTAGAGTGAAGTGTTTTTTTTTTAATTTTAGTGCAATTTGATTACACCTTTGTTAATGTTCAAAACTAGCATGAAGTAGTAGTTAGCCATTGTATTAGGAAACTTATTGCTGTAGTTACCTTTCTCTCTGTTGCTGTGAGACAACATTCACACACAGGGAGAAACAGGGTTAGGCTATAAAAGCTCAAAGCCTTCTCTTTGTGACCTGCCTTCCTTCAGTAAAACTCTACCTCGTAAAGTTGCCTCTACTTTCACAAACGGCTAAGGATGCAAATGCATGAGCCCATGGGGGATAACACAGATTTAAACCATGACAAGTATGAATGAGAAATCATAAAATCTTGACATTATAATTAATAACAAAATAATCACTCAGCATAACCACTAATTACATATTTTAGAACAATGAGCAATTTTTATTTTAAACTTTATTTCACACACGTGTGTGTGTGTGAGAGAGAGAGAAAGAGAGAGAGAGAGAAAAAACAGTGTGTGTCCCTGTAGAGGATCAAGTGTAACTTCAGGAATCATCCTGGATTGCTTCTACCTCCTTTCTGTTGCACTCTGGGGCTTTCCAAACTCTGCCAACTAGGGCCAGAAGTGCAGGCCACCACCATTTCTGCTGATGTTTTTATGTGTGACCTGGAATCTGAACTCAGAACCTTCTGCTTGAAAGGCAGAGTCTTAACCCCTGAGCCATCTTTCCAGCCCTAGTTTGTATTTTAAAAATTTCTCTGTATACACAAAATTTATGTGTAAAAGACAGTCATATATGCAGATATCTATTTCTTCCAATTGCCATTGAGTTAATGTACAAATTGCTTCTTATTTAATCTCTTTTCTGATAGTAGACCTTGAATGTCACTGAAAGGCCCATGTGTTGAAGGTACCTAATATTGGAAAGTTGAACTTTTACGGAGGTGTTTAGCAATGAATACTCCACATATATAAGTGAGCAAAACAAGGGGTTTCATTTGAGCTTCAAATTCCAGATTACAATTCATCATGATAAGCAAAGCCATATCAGAAAGTATAAAGGGAATTGGCATCTGCACCCCAAGTCTATAGCAGATGGCAAAGACTAACATGTCCTACTGGTTTGCTTTTTAGCTTTGCAAGCAGTGCTCAGCTAGTCCTCTCCATCTTTGCCTTCCTGTCTGGGGGCTAGGCCTTGCCACTGTGGGCTGAGTATTTCCACATCAGTTATATAATCACTACTTCTCTACAAGCTGCCCTAACTAGACAATCCATCACAGGTAGGCCAGAATGTACACCTGATTTTCAGGTTGATATTTGAGACCATCACAGAAGGAAAGAATATTAGAAAGTCATCTACAGCTAGGAGCTGGGTCTAATATAGGCTGTTGGAAAACTGATCCTTCCTCCATTTTCCTGTGTTTCTTAGCTAATGGGAGATAAAGACAACAGGGTCACATGTTGATTTTGTGACACCTCTGAATTCCTGAGATGAAATAAAATTTCCTTTTAATTTCATACATTTTTCACAGAGACATATCATTAGTCCACTTTTATTCTTGCATATTAAGATTTCAAGAATGTTGCACATCTCTTCTTAATGATTTATTCTTCACCAGTCTGCACATTAACATTACAGAATACACCATAAAACAGTAGACTCTAAAATTTGAGTTTTTTTTTTTTAATTATACAAGAGAGAACAGAGTGGAAGAAGGGCTGTGATGGGAAAAGAAATGGGGGTGGAATTGTGGATTAAGGTGAAGATATCACAAAGTCACTATATGTATGCATGAAACTCTGAAAGAATAAAAAAAAAAAAAAGCCAAGTGTGTCTAGAGATATATCTTGGCTGATAAGTTGCTTGCTTAGCATGCACGAAGTCCTATGTTTATTCCCCATCATCATCTAAAGTAGGTTTTGAGGCACAGGCAGGAAGAACAGAGCTTCAGGTCATTAGCTAAATGTCCTTAGCTATAAAACATGCTCCAGGTCACACTTTGCTACATGAGAACATAAATCAAAAGAAGACAAATAAATTGTAATATTGTCAAATACTAGACTTAGTTAAGTGAATATAATTTTAAAACAACTCTCAACTGCCTGATACAATTCAGAATTATTAAAACACTTAGCTACATTCTAAACTTTTAATTAATCCTCTATTTTGAAGTGTAGTGAGAAATACATTTCATTAAAAAATTCTGATTGCATCAAAAATATCAAAACCAAACTTTTTATAAATTTTAGTTTATACAAATTTCAGATTCCGGGGCTGGAGAGGTGGCTCAGGGGTTAAGCCTCTGCCTTGCAGGCGGAAGGTTCTGAGTTCGGATCCTACACCCCAGGCGGAAGCGCATGGCCTGCGCTTCTGGTCCTGGTAGGGCGGAGCCTGTGAATCCCGGAGCAGAGTAAACAAGGAGGAGGTGGAGGCATCCATGGTGGTTCCCGAATTCGCCCGTGGTTCTACACACACACACACACACACACACACACACACACATGCACACACGTGCACACACACATACACGCACAATTGAATAAATAATAAAAATAATTCTAAAAATATGTTTAAAAAAATTTCAGATTCCTACCAAGGCAGTACTGCAAGGTCTCACATAACAAGTGCCATTTTTCTCTGGTTGAATATGTTTCACCAGCATGTCTTTATCCTTTAAAATTAATAAGTGGGTATTTACATTTTATTGACTACAGTCCATATTTTCTTTACATGTTTTCAGCTATCTATAGCTCATGAATGTCCCAAGATCTCGTCCAGCACAAATCATTTTTATAATGATGTTTCTGGGGCTCCGTACAGAAGGGGACCTTCATGATGTGGAGCATTCCTGGCTGGGAATTTAGAAGACTGTTCTTGAACTGAAATTTCAATGACATTTTCATCACATAGTCAAGCTAGATATTCTATTACTTTTCCGTTTTGCATTTGGATTAAGTTGGAAGCAAACCCTCCTAGGAAATCTGAGGGGAATGAGACTGTATTGTATGTTTTCATAGTACTTCTTTGCTTTAGATTGCTGTTTCCCTTGCAGCCAAGATTCTGCTCCACTGAGGAGTCTGTATCAATAGATCTCTCATTCCTTTGGTCTGTCCCTCTCCACTTCTGGGATTTAAAGATAATTGCAGCTTCACGCTTACTAATCCTAGGTTATTTTGCTTCCTCTCATGATTTCCCTCACTCACACAATCCTTTGTAAACAATCCCTCTATTAAACTCCCTTGAATCACTTTAATGGAGGTGTGCACAGTTTTCCCACTGGAACTTGAGAAATACATAATCGAATCAAATATAGTTCCTCTTGACATGGAAGCAGAACTAACTACTTTTAAGTATATCTCCATGGTACTACAAAAGTAATAAAAAACAATTATTTAATGCAAACTATAAGTATTCTTAGATTCCCATTAGTTTGTAAAACTTCCATTTCTGACTCTACAGTTTGACTGATTCACATTTTGTCTATGCCTTTTTTGCATAAATTACTAGAATTTCAAATTATTCCATTTCATAGCATCTTTTCTCCATTCTCATTATAGTTACTTCAACACTGGTCTACCTCTTTGAAATTCACCTTAGCTGTGGCTGAAATCACAAGAACTGATCCAGGACTACATATATAAACGTTTTGGGGTTATTTAGCTGTACTCTAAACTCTCTGTAACTGGGTACATGCCTCTGTTTGGTTAACAAGTATTGGTTCTTCCAGCTATCCTCTTTACTGGGCACATAAGAGAAGATATCACATACTTTTCATTTGAACACATAGAGGTCACAGTTTTCTCATGTGCTCTTACCTGGCACAGAAGAATTAACCAAACAAGATCTACAAAAATGTGTGATCAATAAAGTGACTAGACATCACTTTTGATGCTGCCACTTAGGCAGCTTAGGCAGTATACCTAAGCTAATATTCAAAATCAGTGAAAAATAGCATTCTGTCTTGCATGAAAAAGAGTGTAGAATCAGCAAGAGCCTTAAAGAAGCAGATAAATGAAATCACAGGAAGCCTCAGAAAGGCTTAGGGTTAAAGGTTGATGAAAGCTATTGTGGAATAGTGTAGAAAAGCAGACATGATATCCTTATGCTCAAACATAGAAAACAGAAGCATAAATGAATGGATTAGAACTTGGTTTATGTGGCTTTGAACATGGTAAGCTTTGAACCAAATACAAGTGACTTTAAGAATAATCACATTATTATTGTGGATTTTTTATAACACATATGTAATGATAAATTGATTAGTATATATCATGTATATATATATGATATATATGTATCTAATATGTGTGCTTCTTGTTTTCAAATTGATTTGGGTAACCATAATTTTGCTATTTGAAAGTCAAACCTTTAAATCTCTTTTAAAAATTTTTTAAACTTCTTTTTATTTATTTTGTGTGTGTGTGTGTGTGTGTGTGTGTGTGTGTGAGAGAGAGAGAGAGAGAAGAGAGAGAGAGGACATTGTGTGTCTCTGTGGAGGATCAAAGTGACTTTGGGAATTATCCTGGATTGCTTCTTCCGTCTTTTTGTTTGACTTTGGGATTTTCTAGGCACTGCCCACCAGGACCAGAACTGCAAGTTGCATCCTTTTCTACCTGGTACTTTTAGTGGGACTTGGGCTCTGAACTCAGGTACAGAGCCCAAGCAGAGTCTGAACTCCTGAGCCACCTCTCTAGCCACGAATATGTTTTTATAAATTATTTTTACCTATCTTTTTAAATACATTTTTATTATTATTTCAGCTCATACAAACTTAATAGGTACACCAGTTCCCTCCCTCCCTCCTCTTCCCCCCGAACCCCCTGGTCCCCCTTCCCTCACTCCTCCCTCCCCATTCCCCCCTAATTCCCAGAGTCCTTTCTTGTGCATGCCCGACTCTCCTCTGGGCCCTCCTCTCTGATGAGGTACAAGAACCCAGTGGCATTTCCCTGAACCCTTTCCTGTGTTCCTCTTAAGCATAGGAACACTACTGTGGCTGTCAATCCCTTGTCTCCAAGGATCTTGGTGCCTTTAGCAGATGCTAGACTTTGTGAGGTCAATAGTGTGTTGGACATTGCACAGGGCATGCAAAGTCCAATTATGATTGCTTCGGCCCTAACTTGTGTGGAGTATCTTGCAAATCATTGCTCCTCCCATCCTTTTTGCTCTTACACTCTTACCACCCTCTCTTCCGCAAATGTCCCTGAGCTTCAGGATGGGGAGAGATTTGTCTGGCCTAGTTCTAGGTGGTTGATAAATCTGAAATTCTGGAGAGTGGTTTGTTGATTTTCTTTTGCAGTTTTGCTGCTCCTGCAATGCCCTTCATCCATCGTGATGGGCACTGTATGTCACCCCCTGGCCAGAGACAGAAAGCTGTTAAACTGGAGTCTCATTATAAGAGCACATTCAAGGGTAGATGTAATACTTATACCCAAAAGTGGAATCACAGGGTCATATGGCATTTGGCAATGGGAGAGGTCAATAACCCATTTGCCAAATGGTTACTTTTTAATCTGCCAGACTATATGCCCTCCCCTTCTGGTGAGTTCATACCCCCTTAGTTGTAAATGATCAGGAACGAATGTCTGTGAACTTAACTAGGTGTCACATTACTTTCTTGCAGTCCTTGATGGAGGCCTATTTCTATCTTTTTTTTTTTATTTCTTCCACTCACACAAAGTTGATAAATATCCCAATTCCTTCTATGAAGCAAATATCATCTTAATCCCAAAACCTAATAAAGATACAATTAAAAAAGAAAACTATAGGCCAATCTCTTTGATGAACACATATGCAAAGATCCTCAACAAAGTCTTAGCAAATCAGATTAAAAAACATATCCAAAAGATTATCCATGGGGATCAAGTAGGCTTTATCCCAGGCACACAAGGTTGGATCAACATATGCAAATCAATAAATGTAATTCACCATATAAACCAGTCCAAAATCCAAAGCCGCATGATACTCTCAATAGATGCAGAAAAAGCTTTTAACAAGATCCAGCAGCCCTTTATGATCAAAACCCTAGAGACAGTTGGAATGGAAGAAACCTTTATCAATATAATAAAAGCTGTATACAGCATACCAACAGCAAGGATTTTACTCAATGGGGCAAAATTTGAAGCATTCCTCCTTAGATCAGGAACTAGACAAGGCTGTCCACTTTCACCACTTCTATTCAATATTGTACTTGAAGTCTTAGCTGAAGCCACAAGACAAGAAAGGGAGATAAAAGGAATTCAAATTGGCAAGGAAGAAGTCAAGTTATCTCTATTTGCAGATGACATGATCTTATACCTGAATGATTCCAAAAACTCCACCAAGAAGCTCTTTTAACTAATACAGGAGTTCTGTTGAGTTTTTGACCTGTTGATCTATCCCATGTTGAGAGGGCGGTGTTGAAATCCCCCAGAATTATCGTTTTGCGGTTGATTTCTCACTTTAGATGTTGTAGGAATTGCCTAACAAATGTGGGGGCCCGTATTGGGTGCATATATGTTCAGTATTGTCAAGTCTTCCTGTTGAATTGTACCTGTGACTAAAGTGTAATATCCATCTGTGTCTCTTATGATTTTTTTTATTTGAAGTCCACTTTGTTTGATAGTATAAGGGATACCCCTGCCTGTTTCCTGGTTCCATTACCTTGCAAAATTTTGGACCAGCCTCGTATTTTTAGGATGTGCCTATCTTTTGTGATGAGATGAGTTTCCTGCAGGCAGCAGATTGATGGATTGTGATTTTTAATACAAGTTTGTAATCTGCGTCTCTTGATTGGTAAGTTAATTCCATTAACATTTAATGTTATAATGGAGTAATTATTTTAAATTCCAAACATTTTTTATGTTTAATGGCTTTTGTAAGTGTATTGTTACGCTTTTAGATTTTGGTGGTATTATACTTCCCTTCTGTCCTCCTGGATATGCTTGTTTTTTATTTAAGCATGAGTATCATTTCTAGCATTTTTTGAAGGCCTGGTTTAGTGGACATGTATCCCTTCAAGTTGTCTTGGTGCTGGAAAATTTTTCTTTCTCCCTTGATCATGATGGATAGTTTTGTGGTGTATATCAGTCTGGGTTGACATTTTTGCTCATTCAATACTTGAAGTATGTCCCTCCAAGCTTTTCTTGCTTTTACTGTTTCCATTGAGAAGTCATTTGTTATTTTAATAGGTTTACCTTTAAAAGTCACCTTTTTTTTCCCTTGAATGTCTCAGCAGCATTTCTTTGTCTTGAATGTGGAGGTTTTAACTATCATTTGTCCTAGCAAGTTTCTATTTTGGACATGTTTGTTTGTCTTGTATATGTATGGACCTCTCGTTTTTTAAAGGAGGAATGTTTTCCTTGATGATAGTTTGAAAAATTTCCTCAGGTGTAGTATTTTGGGATTCTTGCTCTGGTATTCCATGAATGTGCATGTTAGACTTCTTCAGGGTGTCCCATAACTTTTGAATATTTCTCTCAAGTATCTTTTTGGCTTTAACAACCTCTTCCATTGAGCTGGTTAATACTTCCACTTTGTCTTCAAGGTCTGAAATTTTATTTTCTGCTTCATTAGTTCGTTAAGTTCTGAGTTGAAGATAACTTGTCTTTTAGTTCAGTTTTAAACTCTGGTTGAGTCTGTTTTAGCTGCTCTATGCCAGTTTTTGTTTCTGGAACTGTTTTTCTCAAGTCCTCCAAGTGTCTGTTGTGTTCCTCTTCAAAATAGTTGATGTGGTTTCATAACTCCTCCCAGATTTCCTCTTTCATAGTATTGATCATGTTTTGAAAGTCGTTATCTTGGGTCAGGCTTTCTTGGCTATTTTCCGTGGATTTATTCTGGTTGGAGTCTATCATTATGTGGTTAATTCTTTCAGTGGGAGATTTATTTTCTCATGTTTTTTTCTCATAGATTTGCACTGTGACTTGGGCATCATTGTTTTATCTCTTAAGACCTTCTTTTAAATTCTGTGTATTTTTGACTGAACTGAATTAGTTGGCCTGGAGGAGCGCCTGCTCCGACTGGCTGGTGGGAGGAGCTGGGACTAGTGCGTTATCTGTGGCTTGGGAGTGAGCATGGGGTGCTTACCTAGGGCTCAGTGTGTCCTGGCTGGACTGCACATGTCTAGGCGTGAGGAGAAAGGGCTATTTTTACCTATCTTAATTCATTAGATCACTGAGATACATAAATCATTAACCACAATTATCAAAATTTTCATAATGTCTCATATCTAGTCAATATATTCACAGACATTTCTAGCATGAGTAATTGAGGTTGTTAAATGTAATATAATTGTAGAGACAAACATAAGATTCATTGAAAAAATTTGTTATAACTTTAAAGTCCATTTTTAAGACAATATCCAGGATGTGAGAAAATAAATGTACTTAAATTGTATTAGTTCTTAGAGTAGTGAGACAGTGGTTAAATTGGTCTCCAAAATGTTCAATTTAGCTGCAACCTTCTTTGTCAAGTAATCAATGTGTTTGCTGAATGATAAAAGTGTTGTCAAGGAACTAGAGAGACTTGGGTTATTTGGAAAATGTAATGTAGGTCAAAAAAGCTTTGCAAAGTTGAAGTTTCCTATCATTGCTCAGAAGTGATAGGCAGAGGAAAGTGGAACATCTGTTTGCATTTTTTCATGAAAGATGAAATTGATGTAAGTACTTTAGTCAATGAAAAATAGGTACACCAAGAGATGGTGTCATATTCATTGATGGTTTTCATTCCAATTTCCAAATTTCTAGTTGCTTTAGCAGCCAGATTGAAATTCATTGATGGTTTTCATTCCAATTTCCAAATTTCTAGTTGCTTTAGCAGCCAGATTAAAATATCAAGAGAAGTGGGGCTGGAGAGGTGGCTCAGGGGTTAAGCCTCCGCCTTGTAGGCGGAAGGTCCTGAGTTCGGATCCCAGATCTCACGTATAGACGCCAGGCGGAAGCGGGGGCGGCCTGCGCTTCTGGTCCTGGTAGGGCGGAGCCTGTGAATCCCGGGGCAGAAGGAGGTGGAGGCGTCCATGGTGGTTCGCGAATTCGTCCGTGGTTCTACACACACACATACGTACACACACACACACACACACACACACACACACACACGCGCGCACACACAGTTGAATAAATAATAAAAAAAATTTTTTTAAAAACCCAGTAAAATATCAAGAGAAGTGATAGGAAATATTTAATTAAACAGTTTTGTCTTGTTCTTTGCCTTTCCTTTGATTTCTAATCTTCTACACAAAGGATAATATACTTTGTATAGTGCAATGGCTAAGGTATCAGTAGAGGAGAATAACATGTTATTCACTGCATTTTGTTATTATGAGCACATTAATCATTATGTAAATTGTGAAAAATAGACATCACTTTTCAAAAAAAGAAAGCTCTGAAGAAATGTCCTTGATGCTGAGCAAGCTTATACAAATAACAGAGTACTGAGTGAAGAATAAATGAGGTCATTACTATTCAGTTTTAGAGGTTCAACAGCTGAGTCACCAGGAGGTCAAGTGACTTGCTCAAGGTCACAGAAACAACCATTAGTGCTATTATATAGTCTCTCTATCTTTTCATTATTCCTTCTTTGTTAGTTTTTCCCCCTATTGTATTGAGGAGCAATAGAAAGTCAACATTCTTCCAATGCATAGCATGTTAATTCTTACATCTGTATCAGTAGAAAAAACAACAAAAGTTCAGAATTTTGGTTCTGCTTTGCTTCTTTAGATACATAAAGCCCTTTAATCTACATATCTTTTGTCATAAAAGAAAATGGTTTGTTCTCTCATGTCACCAAATAGGGATCAAGTAGAATGTGAGGGAATATTCTTTTATGTCAACATGAACTCCTTTCTGAAGAAAACTTCTTTGTCTATCAGCTGCTTATCTCTGTAGAAATCACTTTGCACTAAATGAATTACAAGTAGAAAATTAAAATTATTATGATTTTATGCTACATAAATCTACAATAGCATACATTTCTAAATTAAAATATTTGTACCATTGAAAAAAATAAATTAAAATGTCTTAACAGGTCAAACATAAAATACATAATTTGGAATGACTATTCTTTCATATGGAGTCTGATAATTGTTATATAGATGTTTCATTTCATATTGCCTTTCAGCAAACTTTACTTTTTCAGAAGTTTTTAATTTCACAGAACAAATTGATAAAATGGCATCTTCCCTTATTTTAAACAAGATATCTTTACTTTTAACATAAAACAACTGTATATGTGTAATGTGTATGCCTGTCTTATTGTTTATGTCTCTATCTTAATGGTTTAGAAATCTGTACCCATCAAATGAAAGCTTTTTTATTTTATCAATAACAATTTTGCATAATGGTACATTCATGGACATCATAGTAACCATTTTAGCCAGTCATCTATGAGTTCACATCAAGGATAAGAATGAAAAAATTGCTTTTCAAAAGAAGTCAATTATATCATTGCTTCTGTAGATGGCTCCTTACAATGACAGTTTTCTCCTGTCACATGATATCTACACTTAAATATGTCAGATTGTGACTTCTCATTATTCTCTGTAGCAACACATGTAACTCTCTAAATAAGTTATATACTACTCTACAAATGCTGTATAACATATCCATAAACTTATTTGTTAGTGTGAATATCAATTTGTCAGTGATAGCTATCTCAGGTCAATACAGTGTCTTCTCTTTATCATGTCAATTCAGACCCAGAGGCCACAATCATATATGTCAATAAGACATACTGTTTTTTATAATGATAGTGATTTCTATATTAAGAATAAAATTTATAACCCAGCAGCATGGCGACATTTAAGTACATAGGTAAAATAAGAAACACCACCAACAGTATTGTTTATAAATTGGTATAAAATAACAAGTATCCTACAATCAGACTTAATAATTAACCATTTTTTCACTTTTTATTCCTTAATAACTGAAACTAATTTTCTCTGTCATCTCTAATAGCAAGTCTTCTTTCCCCATCTTGACCTTAATAAAAATTTAAATTTGATGCTTTTGTGGCTATAACAGGAATGTTGTACCTAAATACTCACTGAAGTGAGGTCCACTTTTACAAGACCTGCAGTGTTTGACTTAAAATAATTTTCCTTTGATGAGGGAATATCTCAAGGCATACTACATGTAACTGAGAGACTATATAAATTAATTTCAGACAATAAAAGGGAAGCTTCCTTATTCAGCAATTTATCCACTGATAACTTATCTATGCCCCCGCAAGTATGTGAGCATGCTCCAGTACAGGCATCCCAAATGAAATTCAGTAGCACTCACATCCAGAAAAGTTGTGAAAATAAGGTGTGTGTGGGGGGGACTGGCTACACATAAAGTAGGTCAGAAGTACTTGGGCCAGGTAATAGATAAAAGCACATAAATGCATGGTACTTATTCAATAAAGTGTCAAAGAATTAAAAAAATGCTTTACATAAAATCTACAGGCAATTAATATTAGAAATGACAGGATCAGTTGTTGATCAGAAAGACCTCAAGGCCCCCAAACTGTATAGACTTTTTCCTTTGCTCTTGGTTGACCTCCACAAACTGACAATAAGATCCTATTACTGAAGATGAAAAGTACACGAATCATGAGACATGGATAAAAAACACCATCTGGTCTGAAAGCTTCATTCTTAGTGGATAGCTTACATAGTACTAGAGAATATAATGGAAGCTAGAGGGGTGTGTGTGAGGGCATGTGAGGTAGAGAAAACTAATCAAAGGTCTCATGAATCTGTGAAGCTACAAGTTGCAGTAACAATCACCATGCAATAGGTGACAGTTATTGTAACAGTGGCATGAATATCAAGGAGACAACCAATAGCATTCTGATTGAATTTAAGGCCCAATTGTCAGAAGGGAACACAGTCCTATCATTGTAAACTAGAACCAAAACCAATGAAAGAGAAGGACATAGAATCAGGGGAAGATCGGGCTATGTATGAATATTTAGCTATGAAAACACCACAGTCAACTGCCTTTTAACTTGTTATCATAGTCATAGAATGGAAGAGCTCTCAACACTCAACCTAAAAGTCTCAGTGGCCATCACATGTGAAAAGCTGAAAATCAGAGGGAGTTTGTTATAGGAGATTAAGGATTGTAAAGGGAAGAGGAGGAAGGATGGTATTGTGAAAAGATTATAAATTCACTATTCATTTATTGATCCAACATTAAAAATAAAAGAGAATGTATAACAATAAAGCAAAAAGTGTATATTATAGGGTTTCATAGGAACTGTCTGGAGACCAACAGTAGTACATGGTTAGATATCCTGTAGATAGTCCCTGAGAAGACAGTGCACACAAGTCTTGGACTGATGTTGAAGCTGTAAAAGAAGGCCTGCAAAATAGGAAGTGGAAAGAACTTGGAACAGCTGCTGTGGGAGCGGTAGATAATGAGAAATGTTGGCCCAAATGAGAAGCCAGGAGCTGGTGAGAACATAAATTAGGATTTACAGAACGCTTTGCAGTTTATAGTGCTCTAATACATTCCCTGGGCCATAGACATGGATCTTATAATATTTTTAGTGTGATATTGGTATCGTTTAAATCTCATTTCTCTTTCCTATGCAACAATTTCTCCCAGTAAAACTGTAATTTTTAGCATTGTCCATTTCAAACTGGAAGCACACCAATTCTTTTAGAATTTTATATAGGGTCATAGCTAAAATTTTACCTTAAATCTCAACACGAAGGCTTAGCCTTGGAAATTTGAGAAATGTTGAATCTGTTAAGAGTTTTGAAAACAAACTAGAAAATTATTACATTATAAGGTGAATGTTAGCCTTTTGGGGTGAGAAGTGGAATGTTGTGTTTGACATATAAGCCATTGGCCCCAAAAATCTCTTACTTTGAAGGGTTAGTGCACAAAAGGTAGCAGTAAACATTGAAACACAGCTCCATCCTGATGTCTATGACCTAATCAACAAATGAATGAACATGTTTACTCATAGTTTGAAAGAAGCTAAAAAATAGGGCATGCTTAGAATAACTATATAACTGGGGCATTCATCTAAAAAGTGTATTTCTTCCCTGTCTCTTCCTATCTCTCTCTATTTCTTGATGGGAGGAGAGCTGCACTACCTTAATACATGATTTACATCATGAGAGGAGGTCTCATCTCAGTTCCACCACAGTAGACAGAGCTGACCATTGAATGAAGCTTCTCACACTGTAACGTGAACTCAATCTTTATCACTTGAAGTTGTGCCTCTAATTTCAGGCAGTCTCTGAGCTTCATACTTCTGAAATAAGCTATTTCGATTTTGTGGGTGATTTCTGAGAGAAAGGAGTCATTCACATTCATGTTGACCAGTCGTGGCTAGACTATGCTATGTAAAAATAAAAGCTTAAGTTGATTTATTCATTTCTTCAAACTAAATTTCCAGATGGTATTAATGACTCTTTACCCTCACATGTGGTTCATGACCCTTTTATTCACAGACCTGTGAATTTCTTTCTATTAAATATTTAAACTGTTTCATCTTTAGTCATTTACTTTATCAATTAATTTTAACATTGCTGCATTTTTAATCACAGAGCATTTGTCATTTGGTTTACTGTAATATTTATCCAACCTCATGTGTTCTTAACATTTTATGTACATTACAGTCTCTTCAACTATGAAAAGGACATTTGCATACTACTAATGCATTAAAAATGTGTATGTTTGGGTTAGGCATAATTGCCATTTTATAAATTATTGATTTTTTAGGAAAAATTATACTATTCCAGTTATTTTAGTTCAAACTTTATTTTATGATTTGAACAATGTTGTAAGGTTTTAGGGTGAAATTTGTTACAAAGTAACTTAAGAGTATATGATCTAATAATACATGATTATGTGTGTTCCTGTTAGTTTTGCTATAATAATTAAAATTATCTTGCGTAGTGATTGCAATGTTTTACCAATAGTCCTTTCTTGTTTACTGGGTCCAATCAGTGCGATGATAACAAATGTGATATCATTTGGAATGGGAAAACTGTTAGTATCCCAATTTGAAGAAATAAACTCTTATGCAAGGATATATGCATTTTATTAATGTTTCTGATAAGCATCCAGATAACTTAAGCAACCAAGAAGCTTGCTCTTACTTACTTACTGACTTCATCAGCATAGCAGGAAAGCTCAATCCAATATCAGCAATGAAGGGAACTGAACACAATATATCCACAGGAATTTTTGAGTGAGCAGCAGAGTCTCAGTCTGCCAAAGAATACTAAAATTTACTGACCTAGTTCTCTTTATTTTATTCACTTGGCCATGGAAAGTTCCCACCCTCTGTGAGCAGCGCTCTTCCAACACTGACTTGATAATTTCCCACAGGTTTGCTAGGGACTCGCTTTAACTACTTCATAGATATGCCAAAGCCTCAGCCTTCAATTGCCAAATTGACACCTGTATCTAATTGGCAAGATCCCTGAGGAAAGGCAGTGATAATGTATTGCTGACATTACCAGCTAAAAGCATTTTCTGGTAGCCCTTAGTAACAGAAATAGAGAAGCAACAATATTCCTTTTCATGGAATAGAGACAATGGACCAAGATCAAGAGATTGTGTTTTTAGCTCAAAGCATGAGGCCCCATTGAGAACGCTAACTTTGCTTCAAGTCAACACCTCGTTAAGCTTGGCACAACCAACTGCCAACTCTCTTGTAGCATAGCTCATAAAATTACAAATTAAATGAGAATGGTGGCAAAAGTACTAATCACTTCAATCACCTTAGGATGGCCACATCCCTTCTATTCTTTTTTTTGACATAGATATTGAGGTGATTTCTCTTTGACCATTTTCATGAGATCTGCCCTTACTCTGCCAGTCAAAAAAAAAAAAAAACTTGTGATTTTACCATCTGTTAAGCATGTCCATTCCTATTATGCATTCTAAAATGAGATAAAATGACAGGATATAGATACAATTGACCTTCTCTGAGACTGACCTGGGCTAAAAGTCCATTTATAATTTAACTCCCTTAACTTCTGATGGTGAACCACAGTGATGTTTCAAGTTTCATCACATCAATTTCTGTTCACAGCCAGCATATAACAGTTCCTGTGAGTCTGATTATTCCTTTCCCAATGTTCAGTTATCTTACTGAAAGGCACAGGTACTATTGGAGAAGACTGAAAGAAAATTTTAATGTACTAAATTTTGACAGTGTACAAGACTTTCCTTAAGGCAGTCTCCTCTCACCTTAAAGGAACCTTTAGTTCCTTTACAAATTGCTCCAAGAAACCTGACACGAGCATCTTTGGGGAGGGAAACTCTAATTGACTCACAACTTCAGGCTACAGTTATTCATTCCAAAGAAGTTTCAGTAGCAGCATGTTTGAAGCCTCTGTATATATTACCCCATAGTGCAAAGCACAAGGTAAGAGCTAATGTATGAGGGCTTGTTGTTTGCTTACTCTCTTAACTTTTATAATCCTGAACCACCTGAATAATAAATGATCCCACCCATTATCAAGATGGTTTTCCCATGTCAATTAACATAATCAAGGCAATCCCTCTCCAGTTTGCCTGGAGGCCTGCCTCCTAGGTATCAGATTGATGAATATACTAACTATAATGACTCATAAACATTTAAAATGGCAGCTTTCATTATATAGAATAAACAAATTTGGACTTTCATTTACTGAAAAATATTTTGAGAAACTTCGGGGCTAAAATTGATTAAATATTTCATTAAATACTATGCTGAAGAGATGCATAATATCTGCAACATTATCTACTGTGATCATAGAAATATTATGCATATTTTTAATTCTTCCTAGCAGCAAAGATGCAAGTAGAATGAAACATTCCATTACCTCCCATCCAGACATTGAGTGATGCACATTAGCAAGGGTTGAGAGAATGAACCCTGTTATTCATGAAGCTTTAAATGAAATGTCCTTGTACAGTTTATCCAGATGAAATGTGATGATTCAAACTGTGTTACTGAAACACAGAACAGTGTTAGTAATGGATTTTCCTTTTTTTCATTTCAAATTTCAAGAAGCTATTTTCTGGGTTCCCTAATGAGTCTAGTTGTAATATGATATCTATCTATCTGTCTATCTATCTATCTATCTAGCCAGCCTATCTATTAACATTTTTCTGTCAATATTTATCTTCTACATATCAGTCTTCTATCTTATATTTGTTTATATCACCTATGAATAGATTCATCTATCTATCATCTTCCTATTATTGATATATCTATCTATATCATCTATATTTTATCTATTTGGTATCATCATGTCTCTATCCCTTAAATGGTTTCTCTTACAAAGTACCATAGCTGATTTTTATTTTAATATAGTTATAAAACATTAAACTTTTAAATATCAGATGTAATTTTGCTTGAGAATACACCTTTTTACTTTGGCAAATTTTAGTGAGTCACTTTCTTCTGGAATTCTGGGTTGTTACACCTGTTCAAACAATTTTCTCAGATCGCTCTGTTACTTAGTAGGTCAAGAATGCCTGCTTACAATGCTGACAGTCCCTATCCTTTAATTTCTGATATAAAAACTGTTAGTTATATTTCTGTACTGCTTACTGTCATTGCATGTATTGAGAATGAGTACTGAGTCCAGAAGTGCTCATGCCTGTAATTCCAGCACACAGAATGCTGAGCCAGTGGGATAACAATCTTGAAAACAACTTGTTCTCAAAACAAAAATAAATATCCAAAGTGAAGAGACCAAACCAATGTATTAGCTTATGTTTGTAATCATCATATTTTCAAGTTTTTCATCATAATTTAGAACTTTTAGGAGCGAAAAAACTAAACAAATAAATAATATATCTTTTCATTCCAGACATGAGACAAAGCCTGGTGCATATTATCTGGTAAGTATGTAACACATTATAAATATTTTAATGTATGAAAACTACTACAAAAATGAGAAATCAACTTCATAGAATAAAACAAAAAGGACAGAATTATAAAGTCCAGACAGAACATGTTTACATAAAATGGTTATTTAGATCTACAAGAAAGTAAGCTTTTTACTGAAGCACGTAGGCATAATAAAGTTTTTTTGATAATTCCCCATTAAAACATTTTGATAACGAGTAAAAAGTTTTAGTGGAATTAAAAAATTTAAACAATTTTAAATGTTCATATAATATCAATATTATGGCTTAAAACTTTTCAATAGGTAAAACTCAACAAAATTCATATAGTTAGAACCTATACTTTTTACTGAGAAAGTTAGATTTTATAATGAATTTTTTCATCAAATCTATTACTCATCAGTAAAAATGACACTGAGAGAAAGGTGAAAGGAGATGGGAATGGAAGAATGGTTGGGCAGATGCACTCTGTAAGGTGTACATGAAATCAATCACTATTAATCCTGCTCATTTAGGTGAACGATTGTTCAACTAGACTTATTCTCTGAACTCACTACTTGACTTGACCATTTTTTGTGTCTTTATTGATTATCAATGAGATTGTCATTTCGACTCATGCACTTATTTAAGGACATCTAGTAATGATGATCTGCTCTTGTGGCTTGTGCAAATGTGATGTTCATCTACATTCTAGAGAGGAGGCATAAAGGTAAGAGATATATTTCGAACTAGTAGAGATGTGGAATAGGCAAGAGAAAAAGAAATAAGGAATGAAATTCAAACAGAAATAAGACATGCCTTTGTTTAAAAAAAGTTATTTCTTTCCATTTGAGACAGTGATCATCTTCATGAGCTAAGGATGAAGTAAGTTTACAGTTATGTGATAGTCATATGACCTTTAGTTATATTGACTTAGAAATGTATACACAAAGTTAACTACAAAGGAAGAAGGAGAGGCCAAAAAAATCATTCCTAAAGGCTTTCTACCTTCCATTGGGTTTAAACTAAATGTACACACATTCTCTCATGATATCATGCATACTTTTACAATCTTGACTATTTGTCTAAATTCACTCTACCTCATTTGCTTTAGATTTTGCACATGGAATTATTTTAAGAAATATATTTCCTTCCTGTTTTAGTTTTCTTTATAAGATTATAAACATATGTGTCACTTAAAGGTTTGATAATAAACTTACTTGAGCTGTGTTTCCACAGATAAGTTGTCTATTTGCCAGCAAATGTACAGAGGCATGTCAATGCAGAAGACCCATATGAAACTCAGCTTGGGACACATACACACACACACACACACACACACACACACACACACGCGCACACACACACACACGCACGCACACACACGCACACACCATAAAAGCATAAAGGAAACCAGCTCATTAGAAGATTCTCTGCGGGAGAACGGGACAAGGAAGAACAACGTGGAGAAAATGACAAAAATTCATCACATATTAATTGAGATACCAACTATTAAAGGACTGTTTTTAAATGCTATCATCACCAAATGCTATCATCATTGTCAAATTTAACCTAATTCAGGTGCATCTAGGAAAACCTCCCTTAAGTGTCTGTAAGGGTGCTGCCTGACAGGTTTAAGTTCAGATGGAAGACCTAGCCCAAAAGTAGACAATGCCATGCTGGAGCCTAAGGTCTTCTGCTGAATGCAGTCAGAGCTGGTAGACACAGAAGCTGTCTGGTCCTGACTGTGGACACATATAATATGTCTACCCACCTCACATTCCCCCGCACCTCTATGGCCAAGCCTTCCCCCATTTCCATGAATAGTATATCTTAAAATTTTCATCTAAAATTAACCTTTCCTTTTTTAAGCTGTTTTTTTTTAATCAGGTATTTTGTTAAGTCAATGGAAAATAGTGACACACAGGTGCATGAGACTGAAGTAAATGTCACTCTTACTTTAATCTGTAGGTTAATTTTTTTAACTTTCTCCACATCACTGCATGTGCATGTGATTTTATTCTTAGTTCCTAATGATATTATGTTTCTTATGTACTTTTTGTTAGAGTCTACAAAAAGCAAAAGATAAGTTATAGTTGCCTTTTTTTTCCATGTTCCTCATATTCTTATTTTTTTAACTTTTGGGGTGTGAGTGCGTAGGAATCATTCCAAGCTTCATTTTTCTTATTTAAAACTCTGGCCATTACTACTACAATGGTAAGATGGTGAAATACATGGAAAAGTGTGACGTGAAAAATAGTTGAGCTCAGATGTTACAGTATATATATATTACGCACACACACACACACACACACACACACACACACACACACACAAGGATAAACTACTATTTTCCCTTCTTTTATTTTCTAATGTTGCATACATGAATTTAGTGAATTCATAGTATTTTTAATTTCACCCCTTAGTCTCAAGTCCCCAACCCCCCACCTTTTTGCCTTAGGGTCCTTCATCTCCCCTGCCAGACTCCATCCTATTTTCAAATAATTTCACTTGTGCATCCCACTGTATTTTATCTAGTTTTTCTCTGATATAAGCTCTACAATTGTGGAAGAGTTTGATGAATAGCATTAATTGACTGCTAGGTTTGAGTGTGTCTTCCAAAACTCATGTTGAAATTTAATTGCCATAGTCCCAGAATTAAGAAGTACAAGCTTCAGAAGGCTGATAACTCATGAATATATTAATAACCTTATTTCAAGAGTAAGTTAGTTATCTTTGAAGTTTGTTTTTTCTTCTTTCATTTTCTGTCTCTATAAGAACCACAGCAAGACGGTTCTTATCAGATGTACCCACCTCCCACTTGGGACTTTCCACTCTCAAGTAATGTAAAACCAATATATTTCTATGGTTTGCATAGTAAATAGTTCAACTACAGTATTCTGTTGTGTTAGTAAACAACAGATGGAAATGCAGATTGAAACAACTTTCTCAATCACTTCAGTTTTGATTTACTCAACTTGTGTTATATTCTAGTTACATGCTTATCTTCCTTTCTACCAGTTTTTTAACTCAGTTAATGTCTACTTCAACATCATCGTCTGCAATACCTTTAATTGTGTCAAGTATGAATATTTTATATTTATTGTATTTAAAGATTTATAACACTATTATGAAAAAGATTGCAACTTATTTATTGCATTGTATCTTGACTTAACATTTGAGTCATTTATAATACTATACATGTTGTATAACATAAATATGTTCATATATACTTTATGCTTATGTGTATAAAAACATCTATTATGTATGGATGATCAGTAATACATTAGTATAAAGAAATAGTCCATTTTGTATCAATGTTGTAATATACTTTCAAAACATAAATTTCCAGTTTAACAACTTAGCAACACTGTTGGTATGTGAATAATTAGATTTACTACCAGACATTGTCCAGAACATTTATGAAAATAGAAATGCAGTGACATCCTTCAACAACTTGTCCAGAAGACCCATGAATTCAGGAAGATACTTGTCATAAGTGTGACATTAGGAAGTTGGTGTACTATCTTTAGTAATCAGACCAGGTTACCAACTCCTTTAGCAGTTGTTTTGAAATAGACAAGACATGATCAGTCAGTAGCTGGAGATTTCCACATTTTTTGTCTCATTTACAACTTAAGGCCAACCCAAGAAAGGCAACTATAAACAACTAATTAATCAAAAAGGTTAATTTGGTACTAATTAACTTCTAATGTCAACAGACCCAACACAGAAAATGAAATCTTCCTTTTATCTCCTAACAACTTTCCCTTGCCTCTGCCTGCCCCAAGTCTGCAGGAAGATGCAAGTGATGGCAGCTGAGTAAGTAGCTTGCTGATATTACTAGGTGTGTTTCATTTATTTCCACTGAGATATCAAACTCTACTACCAGGATATTGTGTCTTGACACCTATAAGTAACCTACTCAGTACAAAATAGGGCTTTAAGGCAAAATAACTTGAGACTGAAAGAAAGCAAACAAGACAGGTTAGCTTCAGATGTATGACGGCAAACTTATGTCTTCCACTGTGTTTATTTTCCTGCTAGGAAGTGTAAAAGGCTAGGATATGAAGAAAAAGATCTCGGTGTGTGCAGGAACCACATGGAAACTTGTGTATAGTATTGCTTCCAGCAATAAAGATATATATGAAAATATTTTCTCCAAATAATAATTCTGACTTGTCATGGTAAGGTTTAGAAGGTAGGTTTGTGACGTTTCCCAGACACAGAAAATTAAGCGCCGTATGTACTCCCTAACAGGTGGATCCTAATACCGAACCCACTTAGAGACACACTCAAAGATAAATCTCTATAATACTCACAGTAATTGCAAAGACTATAAAAAAGGGGAAGGAGGGCCACACCAGAAACAAGGAGAGAGGGGGGATCATGTTACAGCAGAGAAAATAGGCCACCATCAAGGACTGCAAGTAAGTAATGAGACACCTGGTTAAGTTCACAGACTTTCCTTCCTGATCATTTGCAACTGATGGCATATTATCTCCCCAGATGGAGAAGGCATATAGTCTGGCAGATAGAAAGTAACCATTGTGCAAATGGGAGACTGACCCCCCCACCGTGGTCTCCTATTTTTATTCCATCTACCTTTGAATACACTCTTATAATAAGACTCTAATTTAACAGGTTTTTATCTCTGGCCAGTTGGTTACATCCAAAACCCATCAGGATGGAACCAAGGGCATTGCAGGAGCAGCAAAACTGGAAAAAATTCAACAAACCATACTTCAGAACATCAGAGACTCTACATAAATCACCTGGAACCAGGACAGCCTAATCTCTCCCCATCCTGAAGCTCAGGGAAATTTGCAGAAGAGAAGGCTGTAAGACTGTAAGAGCACAAGGGTGGGGAGGAGTAATGATATGCAAGATACTCCACAGAAGTTAAGACCGAAGCAATCATAATAAGACTTTGAATGACCTGTGCAATGACCAACACATTATTGACCCCTCAAAGTCTAGCATGGACTAAAGGCACTAGGATCCTTAGAAGCTAGGGATTAACAGCCACAATAGTGTTCCTATACTTATGGAGAACCCAAGAAAGAGTTCTAGGAAATGCCACTACACCTCATCAGAGAGGAGGACCCAGAGGAAAGTTTCACATACACATTAAAAGATGCTCCAGGAATGGGAGGGAAGAGGCACTTGGAGATAGGGAGAAGGGGGGTGAAAGAAAGAGGAAAAGAGGGGAGGGAGCTAAGGGGTTCAGGGAGTGGTGAAGGGAGGGAGGGGACCGGTGTACCTATTAAGTTTGTATGTGTGGAAATGAATAAATAAATAAATTAATTTAATAAAGAAGGTATGTTTGTGATCCAATGAAAAACAGTTAATGTCTAAGTGGTACCAGAAAAGAAACATTTAATTCAATGAAAGACCAGTGTAATGCTTGCTAGATTCTATGATAAGTACAATTATTTGTGTTTAATCTAATATGATCATGGAATGTTCATTCAAGTGGGACTTTTACTAGGGAAAAATGAAAAGTGACTTTTCATTTCCCCACTCTCTTCCATCTTTTCATCAGAGGTGTTCTTTTTCTAACCTCTGTTTAACTGTTTAGCAATCATGCAATTATTATACAGGCTTCCACATCAAACTCAGACTTCCATTTGGTTCAAAGCTTCTGATAAGGTTAGACCAGCCTTTGCTGCATCTTGCAGCATGGTGGTATAGCCTGTTCTTCTTCAATTGTAAATATTCTCCTCCTTTCTCTCTGTTTGCTCCTTAGAAGGTTATAGAGTCTTCAATAACTGCGATCACTGCTCCCTTTGTGTTGAGGGTGCACATTGAAAAAAAAAGTAAAATTAAAGTTGATTTTAAAAAATATACTTTGAATAAACTTTAAGATAACATTGCAAAACAATTCTTACACAACAGAACCCTTTAAAATATATCAGCTAGGTAAATACTTTCATTGGCTTAATTAGCTGTTACCCAAAGAAAAATGGAAAGTTCTGTTTGAAAAAAAAATGTACCCTTTTAATTATCTTTTTTCCAATTCACTGAAGAATGATGTATTAATTTGAAAGTGTTAACCTGTACAATAAATGATAAATGAACCCAAGCTAGCAGGAAGAAATTAATAACCAAATAATTTGTCTTTCATCTTTGGAGATGCTAGAATATGACCACATGTTGGGGAGTCAAATTATCATCTTAATCAAGTTGACTACATGCATCATTTACTTTTCCATTCCATCCAAATGTAAAAATACTTATGATTAAAATACTGAAAACCACTTAGACCATAGACACACTAGGGTAACTTAGAAAATAATAAGAGGTGAGGAAATAAGTTCATTTCTTTCATTTCACTTCCATGTACACAAACAGGCAAGATACTCATTAAAATAAATAATAGTTGCATTCTATTTTCAGAGTTTCAAACCTAAAATTGAAGTTTCCATTAAGACATTAGATAGCATTTTCTTTATTTGCTAAGTGAATAAGGGATGCATTTTTTCTCTTTGAATTACTAGCTTATTCAGAGAAAGTTCTTACCATGCATGTGCTTTGTCTAGAATCTCAATAGTGCTGCAACCAGGATCATGTTGTATTTACTGAACTGGTAGATATGATAGCCATTGAAGATTGGGGACAGAAGTCTTAAGTTGCCTGTGTGCCATTATCAAAGCCACAGACAAAGGATCAAGGTCCAACAGGAATGAATGAAGAACATGCCTGCCTATGTAAAATAAAAGCTAGCAAAATGTATAATTTGAATGACTAATAAAACCTTAGACCTGTACACATAATGACCATAATGAATAAATAGAAATCTGTTGCTGTCTTGATGGCGACATCAAAGAAAGAAACCTTTACAGTTTTGTCAGTGATTAAAAGCAAGGAATTCAGTAAAAATGCTTGTAAGGAGAATGCTTTTAATATTTAAAGTATTCTCTTTTTATTATTATTAAAGTCAGTTACAGTAGCTACTTTATTTGTTTTTATTATCATTAAAATCAGTTTCAGTAGCTAAACATCTTTGTATAAGATAGGACAAAGAATGGGGCTTCCTTTCAAAATTTTTTATTCTTTGCCATTTTTGCACAGTGATCCTTATTCATTCTCACCCCAAAATTATTCTACCTCATTCTCTTCCTTCACTACTGAAAACCTGCTTTTCATGGGAGCTTTTATGGGTAAATTTGTAACCAATTTGCTGATAAAGTACAGCTGTTTGCACTGGAATAACCTTTTGCCTTAGTTCTTGATTAAAATTTTCGCCTTTCAACTGACTTTAGAAACATATCAGAAAATAAATGCTGCATCACTGATGATGCTTCAGCTGAGGAATTAGTTGGCATTGTGATTTATTTGTGTCAGACATTCACAAAGGCATTCTTGCAACAGAAGCACTTATTAATTTGGAAAAAAAATCTGTTTATATTGAATTTTTAATGCAGAATATTTTCGTATTGCCAACACTTGAACCACTGGCAAGTATCTGTTTCTTTTCTGTTTTTAAAATTATAACTAACATATATAAGAGAATATTAAGAAAATAAGGAAAAAACAATTAACAAGTTGATACATTAGCAAGACTCCAATAATGTAATTACAGTAATTAGCTGTTCCAAAAACACATTTGCATTTCACAAATTGTCTCTTAAATTTTTCATCTTGTCCTCTTTTCTCTTCCTTCTTAACTCTCATCTTCTTCCTGAAACTTTTCTTTCTCTCTAATCTCATTCCTTCTTCAAGAGTTCAGCAATTAGGATTTATGACATGGAGATGTAGGAAAGTGTTTGGTGACAATCACCTTTTCTGCAAAATTCTACGTAACCAAAGACATCAAGACAAAAGCCTTATAGGCTAAACAGCTTCAGGTTTTCCTATACCAATCTTTCCTGTACTAAAGACATAAGTCTTTTTTGTGTCTTGGTTTTGCCAGTGTCCTACCATTGACCTTTTCTTGTGCAAAAATCCTTTTTGTCCTTTGGTTCAGATATTACCTCAACTACATGATATGTCTGGTTTCTTAATCATCAAATAATTTGATTTTATAGATGTAGCTTCACCATTATCTTTAACTTCTTCTTTTGCAAGTTAAATGTATTTTTCTACATAAGTATGGAAATACTCATTGAAATAAATATTTTAAAGTTATCATTAGATTTTGATTCTCATGTGGTGCTTGTTATACAATCAAGTTAAAACATTAATTAAAATATATTAATCACTATATTGAATGAAATATTCAGCTATTTATTTAAGAGCAGTTCAAATTAGTTTTGTTCAGAACAAGGTATATTGTAATCCTCTAGTTTATGATTTATTTTAAATATTGTTAATATTTCATTGATATTATCACAAGCAAACTGCTTGTTTTCTTAACTAATGAAAGATGCATGCTGATAAATAAAGACTGGATTTATTTCAATGATCATTTCTTGACCATTTTAGAATGCCATAGTAGAAAATGTTTCTATGTTGGTGCTTGATGTGGAAATTTCACAATAAATAGTTATCTTATGTACTGATTAATTAATATGTGCCTACAAGTAAAAATAATTATTTTAGATGACCTTTTCAGCAATATTACAGTGCAAGATAGAATTAACATTCTCTTCATTGAAGTAGACATTCACCCATAGCTTTCCCCATGGAATGCTGAGATAATCACAATCTTACAGTTACGTATATGCATTTTAGGTCATATGTCTTCTTTCAGGATATGGCATCAGCCTACACTGCTCTGTATGATTTCTTGATGGGAAATATGTACATTATTATAGTGAAACTAGTTTCCTTTTAAGATTCTTTTTCAGTTTATAATGTAATATATTTTTGTGTTGAAGCAGATATTATGAAGCTACTCCTAATAGTTTTCTTTCACACAATTCAAAGTTTTTCTTCAATCTTTAGAACTACACCTCTAGGAATTAATGATTGTATCCTTAACTGAAGTCATTGTGTTGAACTCAGTTCTAGAAAACAACCCCGAAGCCAAAAGAAGTTACTACTATTCTGCTATTACACAGTCGGGAGTCTCCTTTTTTTTTTAATTGTAGGATGATTCCAATCACATATCACTAATAAAGGCCAGTTATACTGTCTGCTAAATTTTTTACTTTTTATGATGGTAAATGACAGGAGTAGGAAGATGCATATCTACCCATTTATTTATCTGCATAGGAATGCAAAAAGTGAATATGATCTAGCATGTATACTTGTTCACATTGTTAATAATTTGGGCTAACAATTAAACAACAGTGGAAAGGGAAAAATGACAGAAGACACAATGAGTCTCAATTTTAACCAAAAACATCTGATAGTAAACCATCTGAACACCTCTCATTATATCTTTAGACAAGAAAAGATCTTAATATCCAAACAAGATGTAGCCTCATTTAGAAGAACAAAGTATTTAAGACCTAAAATGCTCAGTTCAAAACATACCAACCAAACCTACTCCCATTTTAAGAATCAGGGACTTTTGTGGAAGAGGAGACAGTAAGATTTTAAGAGCCTGCAGGTGAGGAGGTTCAATGTCCACCAGGTCACAGCAAACACAACAGTACAGTTGCATCCTGGATCTCACAGCAACGAGATCTACCCTCACGAGACATGCACAATAGCTGATATGTCAACATCCCCCCACGGAACAATGAGGACTCAGGAGGAATAACTGCAGGCAGTGGGAAACTTAGGGACTAGGACTAGACATGTAAAGGTGAACTAAACAAGGTAGGGCTACTTAAACTGCCACAGAGGTCTGAACCCTCTACTAGAGCAGGCAACCCAAAGGGATTCCTGGGGCCCACACAACCAGACAGGCATGAGTGTGTGAGGGAGAGACATGGATTGGTGAAGGGAGGGGAGGGAAGGAGAAAGAAAGACTGGAGGAAGAGGAAGGATGGAGGGAAGGACAGGAAGGGGAAATGGTGAGAGGAGGGAGAGGAATGGGACAACCACTCATTATGCTTGTGTAAAAGAATTATCAATAAAACAATAATTTTAGCTTATTGAGGGTGATTCAGTGAATGCCTTAATATAACATATTAAGTCTCCAATTAATAACCATAGGAAAAATTGTATGCATCATATTGAAACTATATTGATGGGGAAATCAATGAGATTTTGTATTTTGAAGGATATGAAGTACAAGAAATAATTTGAAACATATTAAATAAATAATTTATTGAATACAGCATTTGAGTAGATTTGGAATCAGCTAGAAGTCTACCAAAACAGTTCAGATAACTTCCAGGATTTTAAATGCTCTTATGCACATTTGAACAATAGGCTGATCAGTCGAAATATCAGTTGTAGTGAAGAGACTTAGAATTCAATCAAAAAAACTAATGGTTTCTGTGCCATTTCAATACAAGTGTCAACTTGAAAATTGAGAATTAAATCTTGAGACACACCAATGAAGTATTGCTTGGTTATGGGAGATTATCTAATGGATGTGGGAAGACCTAGCCCATAGTGAGTGGAATCATTCCCTGAGCAGAAGAGTAAGTGGAGAGAGCTGGTTTGGCATTGTTACACACCAGTTTTTCAGAAAGTATGCCATCTCTCAGGTCTCCCTGTGGATATGATACAGACCTTGGCATCTGCAATGCTTTGCTTATATTTATAACCAGAGTCTTCAAACCAAGAGTAAATCCTTACTCCCCTAAAACATGTGATTCTGTATTTATGTCAACAACAGAAGAGTAATTGGAAGTGCCTCACTGGCATAAGTGTCTTATATAATAAAATGAAATCATTCCCAATGATGTGTGATTACGTAAAGCACATGTCCCATAAAAGACTATCCATTATTCCCTATATCCATGACAAGCATGCTATTGGGATCTAAGAAGTGTTGCTGAATGGATTTAGTTAATGAATAAAAGTCATGGTAGCAATGGCACTGAGACATTAGATAGCCATATACATTATCCCTGACATTGATATTATAAATGAGTAGCACTAGTCTCATTTAGGAGAGTCAGTTAGGAGAGCTAAGACAGACCTCAGCTTTGGATCTACTCCACCTGGAAAAGGCTCCACTTGGAGCCTCTGTACTCTTGGTTAACTTAGAAATGATGCTTTAGTTCTCTTCAGGACTTTCTTCTTACTATGAGCATCCCTACTCTCAGACATTATGTGTTATCAGAAAGAGGCCAAGCAACTATCATACAGTATTGATCCTAGAGTAAAGAGAGACAAAGAAAATGCAGGATAAGATGGAATAGGCAGGCATGTGAATACAAACACTGAAATCATCTGAGGTGACAGATATCTTAAAGTATCAAAATATTTTATATTTGAATATAAATGATAAACACAAATGCATGTAAACACACACATACACATACATTGTCTATAGGTAAACCGAATATCCAAACCCTTCCACCAATACAGAACTAACCCTATGACCACAGTGGCCATTACTAATGCTATACAGTAAATAATCTGTTCAATTCTCACAGCAGACTTCTTTATAAGGAAGGCTCGTATACTTGAGTCACTTATCAGAAATGGAAAATGAGAGCTAAAATGAATTCCCCCAGATCACTCCAGAGGTAAGTGGCAAAAGCTGGAATCCAAATTCATGTCTGCCTGTCCCTAAACCCAGTGATTTCATTTCTAAGCCTTTTTGCCTTCCCACCTGGAGGAGCAAGTACAGAGAATACAATTTCTGAGACGCAGAAAAAGGATTTACTCGTAGTAAACATCCCCCTGCCTGCCAAGTGATGCTTAAAATCTCCTTAACTGGGTGTTAAATTCTTTGCTTCCACAGTCTGAGATAAGGTTTAAAATGCAAATAAACTTTGGAAAGATAACATTTGGGTATAAATTCATGAAAAATAAAATCTTTTGTGAGAAGATTTGTTGAGGGAATAAAGATTATGCACCACATGACATTGGGGAGAGGGCACGCTGGAGCTAGCAAAGGGGCTATGTTGAGATGGAAAGAAGTGTGACAGGAGCTAAGGGGGACTATAAGGGACTAAGGAAGATGAACTTGCCCTGTGCCATTGTTATCCTTGGGTGAAATTGTGCTCAGCATTTCACCCAGGCATATCATTGGGATCTTTGCCAAAATGGTAAAGACAGGAATCTTTAAAAAGGCACAAATAGTTTCAAATCAACTTTATGTTCTGTAGCTTAGAAGGGAATAAGAATGAGAATACTTAGAGGAATAAGCAAATACCCTGAAAACAGTTGCAAAGCCATCAAGGATCCCTCCACGCATCCCTTTTCATAATCCACCTTTTAAAAGCCGTGCATGCATTTGTGCTCAGAGATCAATTTCTACTGCCAATGATGTCTCTGGGAAAAGAGGCAAGTTAAAAGACGGATGTTATGCTGCTCTGGTAACAAGAAAATGTGCACAGCTGCTACAGATGTGCCCCAAGGGTAACATGTGGAAGGAGAAGTTCCCAGCTGATTAAATCATTGCCATTGAGCAGCAGACACAGTTTTTACTTTACTTCTGCCTCTCCTCTCATGTCCCAGGTTGCGACTTAAAAAGAAAAAGAACACATCTTTCAACTATGTCTACATTTCTTTTCCAGATTTAAAATTCTAATGAACTTTGTGATGTTTCGTTAGAAAGTGTCATGTTTTAAAGTGTTCAGTGATGAAAATGAAATATATTTGATGAAATCTCATAGACTTTCTATTACCATTAAATAATTAATTAGCCTTAAGGTAAACAAGAATCAGACATTCAAAGACTGAATCAATTACTGAGCAATTCACAATATAAAAACTTCAGCATTTCTTATATACATTACAAATGCTTCAGAGGCTGTTAATTATCAAGTAAGAAATTGCAGAAAGATTCAACTAAATGGAATACTTAGCAAGTCACAATATAAAACTTCAATAATTATTTTATGTATGAGAAATGATTAATTATCAATTAGGGAATTATGCAAAGATACTAGTTTATAGTAGTAAAACACAAAACTACTTTAAGAGGTAATTAGCAAGGACATTTGTGGGTTATGCAATTATTTATTTATTTTCTAAGCAAATTCATCTTGTGTAACATAATAGAAAAGGAACCCATCACTTCCTCTATAAAAAGTTGTAAAATAAAAATATAGCTGCCAATGCCCTTATAACTATAACCCCTCACCCATGTGGCAATAAAAAAGAAATGAAAGTAGAAGGGAATCAATTTGGGAAGAGGATGAGGATCAGTGGAAGGCAGAGGGGACAGCAGAGGTCAATGAGAAAGAAAACAATATGTTTTCACGCACTTGCATGCACTGCCATAATGAAAACTTTTATTATGGAAGATTAGTAGGAGTTAATAGATACTTTTCAACACTGTATGAAATTTCAAGGAAAAGTTAATAATTTACAAAAAATTGTATGTATCCCATATACATTAAAAATTTTAACTTTAAATTATTCCATGTCATTTTATAGGCTTCAGTAGAATAGAGAAGTATGTGATTTGGTAAAGCCATGGTTGAATCACAGCAATACATTAGTTTAATTTAAGATGAAACTTTAGACTTGTGCTAGATTGCATAAATACAAAGAAAACACAACACACAGACTCCCTATGACTTAAATGTTAATATCTGGCAGAAAGAGTAATATGAGTACTCAATAGCATTTCATTTACAGATTATAGCCAAAATGCACTGGGTTATGTATGATACCACTTTCCAAGGAAATGCCAATGCTATCATATATTGCTTATTTATCATGAGCTAGGTGCTTGCATGTATCCAATGTTGAGCATTTCCCATCATTTCATCATCAGGTACCTGTGTGAGCTTGTGTGCAATGTGCAATGTCTCTTCATCATTGCACCTTACAGAAGGGGATGAAATCTTCAGAGAAGAGAATGTCCAAGAAAAGAAAGCTGAATCCCACCTCCCTGCCGCACATCTTTCTCTTTCTATCTAATTGTATCCCACTACCACCAATAATGAAAACTGAATTACAGAACAACACAGAACTTGTCTCCAAAAAAGAGCACATGTCTGCTTCTATCAGTGATCATTTTGAAACAGAGAAAAATCTCAAGAAGGAACTATCTGTATCAGTCTCTTTTTAACATATATGTCTCTTCATGATTTCCTTGTTAGCAAAACTTCAGAGTTGAGACAGATAAACTTCCAGATTCTTACAAGAATCTCTAAAGTGAGAAAATTTCATTAATTATTTAAAAACACAGGCATTTTTTTTTAAACTGGAAAAAGGCCACTGCTCACCATTATTTACTTATTTTAATAAGAATAAAGCCATCATGGCATGATCTAATACTCAAAACAAAGATGCCATGGTTGGATCCATTTTTAGTTAAAAGAAAAAATAAAAGGGAAAGTAAGTTTTTTTAACTAAGAAATTATTTTGAACTATAAGTCATCAAAGTTTTAAACTAAATATCCAAATTACCAAGTGCAATTAAGTTATTGATTTATAGAGATAAATGACAAAATTGCTATTAAAAGTTGTCCTTGGAAAACCTCAGTCAGATAATAAATATCTTGAACCCCAATAAGGAAAATGTAGTACATTAATACAATGGAATACTACTCAGCCATCAAAAATGATGAATTAATGCAATTTGCCAGGAAACGGATGGGATTAGAAGCAATTATATTGAGTGAAGTATCCCAGACATGGAAAATTAAGTGCTGTATGTACTCCCTAATAGGTGGATCCTAGTAGCAAACTCACTTAGAGACACTCAAAGACAAATCTCTGTAATACCTACAGTAATTGTAAAGATTATACACAGGAGGGATGGGAAAGGAGGGCCCCACCAGAAACAAGGAGAGAGGGGACCATGTTACAGCAGAGAAAATAGGCCACCATCAAGGACTGCATGTAAGTAATGAGACATCTGATTAAGTTCACAGACTTTCCTTCCTGATCATTTCCAATGGATGGGGTACAATCTTACTAGAAGGGGAGGGCATATAGGTTGCCAGATAGACAGTAACCATTTTGCAAATGAGTGATTGACCCTTCTCTCACCGCGGTGTCCTACTTCTATTCCACCTATCTTTGAATATACTCTTATAACAAGACTCTAATTTAACAGATTTTTATCTCTGGCCAGGGGGTGACATCCAATACCCATCAGGATGGAACCAAGGGCATTGCAGGAACAGCAAAACTGAAAAAAAAAATCACCAACAAACCATAATTCAGAACATCAGACTCTCTATATCAACCACCTGGAATTAGGCCAGCCTAATCTCTCCCCATCATGAAGCTCAGGGAAATTTGCAGAAGAGGGGGCAATAAGATTGTAAGAGCACAAGGATGGTAGGAGTCATGATATGCAAGATACTCGACACAAGTTAGGGCCAAAGCAATTATAACAGGACTCTGCATGATCTGCGCAATGACCAACATATCATTGACCCCTCGAATTCTAGCATGGACTAAAGCCACTAGGATCCTTAGAAGCAAGGGATTAACAGTCACAATAGTGTTCCTATACTTAAGGGGAATACAAGAAAGAGTTCTAGGAATTGCCACTAAGTTCTTATACCTCATCAAGAGAGGAGGACCCAGAGGAAAGTTTGATATACTCATTAAAGGATGCTTCAGAGATGAGGGGAGAGGGCACTGGGGGAAAGGGAGGGAGGGGGAAAGGAAGGGACAAAGTGGGGAGGGAACAGGGAGGTCCAGGGAGGGGTGGAAGGAGGGAGGGACAGGGGTTCCTATTATATTTGTATGAGCAGAAAAATTAAAAATAAATAAATAAATAAATAAATATCTTGAACCCCAAATGGTATCTTATTTCTAAAAATTATTTTGTGGAATAATAATAATAAATAATAAATAATAATAATAAATAAATAATAAATCTGGGGAATACTGTTTACTTTTTATTTATTATTTAACTTTCTTTTTATTTTACAAACATATTATGTATTTATCCAAGCTTCCCTCCCTCCTTTCTCCCTCCCATCCCTTCCCTTTCTTTCACCATTCTCTCCTACTTATGTCCTAAAAAAATTGCCCTTAGATAAATCACTAACATGTCTTGCATTATTACATCTCTTTTTTTAACTCTTTGACACTTGTACGCATAAATTTAATTAATCTGCATGTTTTCATACCTTATTACCAGTGTCATCCCTGCCCTATCTCATTGCCAGACAGTCTCCTTCCTACTTTCGAATCTTAGTTCCTCAAGAGGAACCCACTGGGCTTCATCTGCCATGTCTCAGTCAGGTACTCAACGACTACCTTCTGGGACAAGGATGATGCATCGGGGGGGGGGGGGCACACTGTTCAGTGGACACATTGATTGGTAAAGAAGATCCCTTCTCCTGTTTTGCTTTAACTTTCAATAGTCTCTCAGGATATTGAATTCTTCCCTCATCTATGGTGAAATTTTAATCGGCCAATTCTTGTGCAAGTCACGTGGAGGCAGACATTCAAATAAATTCTTAGGACCAGGTTTGTGATTACCTCCTATTGATCTGTTCACCAGATAGACCTCAATGCCCATCCCCAAAACAATACCGGCATTTGCCATTATTCACGAAGGCACTTCAAAACCTGATACTAGGAATCTATAGCTAAAAACACCACATAAGAATCACAGGGCAGGGAGAAAAAAACGAGCTGTAAAGGACCTGGAAGCTTCCTCTTGGACAGCTAGTCTTCCTAGTGCCAGATGGTTTGATGCAATCTGACAAGGGAGAAAAACAATCAGTGATCTTACCCAGATGTGAATGCTGAAAACTGCAACAGCAACTACTCTGACAAGAGAAGATGTTAAGTGAAGTTATGTCATGTAAGATATGGAAATAATCAACTGCTATCTGGTCAGACATAAGGTCCTCTTATTGAGAGGGAACACATACCTGATACTGACTGTAAACTTTGTCAAATACACATGGAAGAGAAAAACCATAATCCCTAGGGCGATCAAATTTCTAAGTATCAACTGTTAAGTACTTGGTAGTAAGCTATCATCCAATCTCTTATCATTATTCATATAGATTAGAAAAAGCTCTCCACTCTAAACAGGGAAATATTCTCTTGTAATGGGAGGTATATAATGTAGAGAACTGCAATTATTACATTTCTAATAAGCTGTTTACTTATTATCATTTCATAACACAGACCCAGGCCATTGTTAGGATAGCTTAAATTATCTGTCAACTTTTTTATTACAATTATAAACACTTCCTTATCTATTCTATATCTTTGAGCCTCCTAGTACTATGGTTGCATTTAATTTTGTAATCATCATTGCCAGCATTTCAGGACTTCTGTGTCATAAATTTTATACACTATATCTCACAATAAAACTAATGACTGTGCATACTTTTATGTAAATCTTAACCCTTTAACAGTTCATTTCGACCAAGGATTTTAATTATTTGTCAAAATAAAAGTTGGGTTTGCTGTGTGCATTTTATGGCATGTACAATGGAAATATTTTTAAAATCTTGACTTCAACAAGGCTCATGCATTCCAACATAATGCTAGTATCATTTGCCTAATAAAACTTTAATACATCCAAACTAGATAAAATTTCCATGTATTTACACATTTAAGAGGCAGAGTATCACCATATAAATTGTTTTACAAATTTCAGAGTCAATTAATATAGCATTTCAGAATAGAAAGCTTCCTGAAACTCATTTTTCTCTTTCTCATGTCAAAACAGTGTGTGTGTGTGTGTGTGTGTGTGTGTGTGTGTGTGTGAATGTTTCTTCTTTAGCCCAGTTCAAACTGACCATCTTGAAATTTCTCAGCTTCAGAAAGTGTCAAGATTTAGTACCTCTACAAATTAAAATTGCTGCACAAGCCTTATTGTGCATATTTTAACTATATACTATATATGTATATATATATATATGAAATGCTAGGGATTAACATAACAGAAATTAAAATAATAGATGATTAAGTTGGTATTACTTTTGGAAGAACTTGATATTTGACAGTCTGTGACTCAAATAATTGTAGTATAACACGGCAATGGTTATTTCTTTGTGTTGGCCCACTTTAGGTCATACATTTAATTTTATGTTGCTTTATATTTTATAGTAGTTTGTATTTCTCCTTGTGGTACACCTGTGTTGCATAATCATCTATGTTTAGGTCATACATTTGAATTTTATGTTGCTTTATATTTTATAGTAGTTCGATATTTCTCTTTGTGGTACACCTGTATTGCATAATCATCTATGTTTATGTTACTGCTTGAGATTTGCAAACAGGGGTATTACTGTGGTGGTCATATTCTGCAGTGGAAGGATTTAGCTGTTATAAGTATGGCCTTCAGTCCCATGATGTTAAATTAAAGGCAAGTGCTCCTGCCCATGGTGATAGTGTCCTTAAAATGAGCCAGAACAAATCATAGAATGATGTTTCTCTGTCCATCTTACAGAAGCAAAAGTCAATTGTTAGTGACTGTCTGGAGGCCTGCAGAAGCTATAAATATTCCCATGAGATAGCCAACTAGAGAGTGGTTCCTTAGACCTACAACCATAGGAAGACAAATTCTGCCAACTCCTATCAGCAGCTGGGCTCTGAGCATCAGGGGCAGTACAGATCTTCAAAATGACTAAGCCTTCCACAGACCGTACAGTGGATCCAAGCACCAGTCCCCTGACAGTGCACCCTGCAGAACCGAGGTAATATATACTACAAACCGTGGGACACTTTGTCATCAGTGTTGAACAAACACAACATTCTTATTATGTAGGGATAAGTTGCCACTATTCAAGTCCTGGTTACTGAAGAGCTGCACTTGCAAAGGCAATGGGACTACAGCTGTTCCTTTTGAACTCAAATGCATCCTCAGCTTCCTTGAGATGAATAAGCGTGCAGCCACGTACTCCTCCTGAGAAGCACTACTGCAATGGATTAGACCCAAAGTGATGACAAGTAACAGTGAACTGAAATTCCATGAGTCAAAAATAAGAATTTCCATCTTAAAAAAATGTGGGTTGGAGAGATGGCTCAGGGATTAAGATTCTGTCGCAAGCAGAAGGTCCTGAGTTCAGATCCTAGTTCCCATGTTAAAAAAAAAAAAATACCAGGCAGAAATGGTTGCAGCCTGCATCTCTGGCTCTGGTAGATGGAGCCTGGGAATTCCCAAAGCAAAGCAAAAAGGAGATAAAAACAATCCAGAAGGTATCCCAAAGTCACCCTTGGCCCACCATAGGGACACATGGTTCCCTTTCACACACACACACACACACACACACACACACACACACACACACACAGATATTTTTTTAAAAAATTTAAATGTATTATGCCAGTTATTTTTGTCATAGAGACAGGAAGCTATCACCCACTGATGCTAGATAATCTTGCTGTCAACCAACCAGACATAACTGGTGCACTTTCAGAATAGAGATAAGCTGAAGCAGCTCCTAGCTGGATTCTGTATGACTTCTTATTCCTGTGACTATGCTGACGTCAACTCTAGTCTTAGCCAGTAGAATATATGCAAGGGAAATAGGATATGGAAAATGGATCCATTTTCCCTCAATCAGGAGATATCTGTGGAACTAGTCTTTGAAATCACGTATAGCCTAGGGATGAGATAGTCAGGGAAGATTTCTTCAGGCTGAGGTAAGAAAAACTGAAGAAATATATATATGATCACCTTTCTCTCAATTTACATAGCACCCAAAGCACAATGGCCATAGGACCCAGTCAAAAAAAAAATCACACTAAACAGGAAAAAAAGGACAAATCTTGGTGGATTAATAAGGCTATACTACTCTTTTTAAGTACATATTTTTATTCCATAACAGATGTCAGAAGCATTTTAAAAGTGTGATAGTAGCATAATTAAATAACATTTTTTATAGAAATTGTTTACCAGTGATATGCTGAAGGAAGTGACATAATACATAGGACATGCCAAGATATATTTGGGTCCCACAGAAGTCTGACAGATGATACTTAATCCTTTACAGTGCTGGCAGGACATCTGCCAAAGCAAAGATGAATAAAGACAGCATTATGTGGGTAAAAATGGATATATATAAGTGTTTGATGGTCCACGAGCCTTACTAAATGGATGAAGCATAGGGGTTATGTCCTGGATGTCTCCCTTGGCTGTTTGTACTATTTTAGATTCCATCTGGTGTTTATTTTTATTTTTATGAGAATTAAAGTATTTTTTCTCATAGCTTAGTATGTTCAAAACTATGTGCTAAGCAAGTGATTTTTTTTATAACTGCATATATCCTTAGAATTAGTTTTTGTAGTTGACTAAAACAGTGCATCCATTTCACATATAGAAACTGAGCTCTAGAGGAGCTGATGAAGTATGTGAGGTAGTGCTCTACCGCAGTAACTTTGGATTCTCTTCCCACTATTCCTCTCATGATGAATTCAAGCTCACAGGAAAAAACAAGGAGACTGTAAGAGTTTGTGTGACTTCTGTTGTGTGGTTGCTTCGCTATGCATAGTTATACAACATCCAAGATGCATCCTTCTAATAGGCAGCATTAGAATAACAGCCATTATTCAGTCTTCAGGTAATGAATACAAAATAGATTTTTTTTAAATTTTTTTATTATTATTAATTCAACTGTGCACATGTGCGTGTGTATGCGCGCGCGCCTGTGTGTATGTGTGTGTGTGTGTGTGTCTATGTACATGTAGAACCACGGACGAACTCGCGAACCACCATGGACGCCTCCACCTCCTTCTGCCCCGGGATTCGCAGGCTCCGCCCTACCAGGATCAGAAGCGCGCAGGCCGCCCCGCTTCCGCCTGGCGTCTATACGTGGGATCTGGGATCCGAACTCGGGACCTCCCGCCTGCAAGGGGGAGGCTTAACCCCTGAGCCACCTCTCCAGCCCCTACAAAATAGATTTTTAACTGCCTCCTAGGTCTGAGGATTGGGACTGGAGAGGTGGCTCAGGGGTTATCCTCTGCCTTGCAGGCAGAAGGTCCTGAGTTTGGATCCTAGACCCCACGTATAGACGCCTGCGGAAGCGGGGGCGGCCTGCGTTTCTGGTCCTGGTAGGGCAGAGCCTGTGAATCCCCAGGCAGAGTAAACAAGAGGAGGTGGAAGGCGGTCCATGGTTGGTTCCCGAAATTCGCCCGTGGTTCTACATACACACACACACACACACACACACACACACACACATGCACAATTGAATAAATAAAATAAATAAATAAAATAAAAGATCTGAGGATTACCGGTAAACACAGAAAAGAGGAAACAGGAGATAACAATAGGTACTAGGGATATATCTTGGTGAAAGAGAACTTGTTTAAATGCATAAGAAACACAAAAACGGAAGCAAGACTATTGTTTTAAAAATACATAGTAGAAGTAAAAAATAAAAGATAAAAAAGTAAAAATGAAAGTTAAAAATAAAAAGTAAAAATGAAAGTAACTAAGCCACTGGTATAAGAAGACCATGAAAGATGTGTTAGAGAGAACAAACTTTCTTATTGAAAATACTGAGCTTTGGCTAAGGAAAACTGGTATTCCAGAGTTCCTTTCTCTCCACATCCTCTCCAGCACTTGGTGTTGTTTGTAATGTGGATTTTTGCCATCCTGACAGGGTGAGATAATATCTCAGGGAGGTTTTGATTTGCATTTTCCTGATGGCTAAGGATGTGTAGCATTTTTTAAGATATTTGTTAGACATTTCAATTTCTTTCCTGGTAAAGTTTCTTTTAAGTTCCAAGGCCCATTTTTTAATTGGGCCATTAGTTTCCTTGTTGTTTAGTTTTCTAAGTTCTTTGTGCACTCTGGACAGTAGAGCTCTATCAGATATGTGGTTAGTGAAGATTTTCTCTCATTCTGTGGGTTGCCTTTTTGCAGGAGTTGCAATCTCTTTATCTGAACAGAAGCTCCCATCTGTTGAGGGTTGGTTGTATTCACTGGGCTATTGGATTTCTGATTAGGAACTGTTGGCTTAGTCCAATCAGCTCAAGGGAATTCCTTACCCTTTCAACTAAAGTTTTTATAGTCACTGGCCTTATATTGAGGTCCTTCGTCCATTTGGTATTAAGTCTTGTACATGGTGATAAGTACAGGTCCAGTTTTACTCTTCTGCATGTGGACAACCAGTTTTGCCAGCATCATTTGTTAAAGATTTGTTGAAGATGCTGTTTTTCCATTGGATTTTTTTAGACCCCTTTGTCAAAGATCAAATGGCTGTAATTGTGTGGGTTATATCTGGGTCTTCAATCCTTTTCCATTGATCTGTGTGTCTATTTTGGAGCCAGTACCAGGCTGTTTTATAACTATGAATTTGTAATATAGATACTATGGTGAGCCATCTGGCGATTCTTAAAAAAGTTAAAGATTGAAATGCCATATGACCCTGCTATTCCACTTTTGGGAATAATCCCCCATACAGCAAAAATTCACCTTGATAGTACAAGCACAACCATGTTCATAGCAACACTGTTTACAGTAGCAAAGTCAGGGAATCAACCCAAATGCCCAACAGCTGGCAAGTGGATAAGAAAAATGTGGTACATTTATACAATGGAATACTACTCATCCATCAAAAATGATGAATGAAATTTGCCAGGAAATGGATGGAATTAGAAACAACTACATTGAGTAATGTATCCCAGATACAGAAAATTAAGCATCATATGTATTCCCTAATAGGTGGATCCTAGTACCAAATCCAGTTAGTGACACAGTCAAAGATAAATCTCTGTAATAACTATAGTAATTGCAAAGATTATAAGCAGAGAGGGAAGGGGAAGGAAGTCCCCGCCAGAAACAAGGAGAGAAGGGATCCTACTACAGCAGAGAAAATAGGCCACCATCAAGGACTGCAAGTAAGTAATGAGACATCTGGTGGGCTCACAGACTCTCCTTACTAGTCACTTGCATCTGATGGGGTATGATCTCACCAGAAAGGAGGGCATAGAGTCTGGCAGATAGAAGGTAACCATCCTGCAAATGGGAGACTAACCCCCCCACAGCAGTCTCCTACTCTTATTCCATCTACCTTTGAATCTACTCTTATAATAAGACTCTATTTTAATAGCATTTTTATCTTTGGCTAGGGAGTGATATTCAATACCCATCAGGATGGAGCCAGGGGCAGTGCAGGAGCAGCAAAACTTAAAAAAAAATCAACAAACCATAATTCAGAAAATCAGAGACTCTACATCAATCATCTGGAACCAGGCCAGCCCAATCTCTCCCTATCCTAAAGCTCAGGGAAATTTTCAGAAGAGGCGGCGGTGACATTGTAAGAGCCTAAAAATGGGGAGGAGCAACATATGCAAGATACTCCATACAAGTTAGGCCCGAAGTAATCATAATACGACTTTGCATGACCTGCGCTATTACCAACATATCATTGAACCCCCAAAGTCTAGCATGAATCACAGGCACTACAATCCTTAGAGGCAAGGGATTAACAGCCACAATAGTGTTCCTACACTAAAGGGGACATAAAAAAGATGTCTAGGCAATGCCACTGAGTCCTTACACCTCATCAGAAAAGAGGACCCAGAGGGAAGTTTGACATGCACACTAAAGGATGCTCCAGGAATGGGGTGGGGAGGGAGCACTGGAAGAAAGTGGGGGAGGGAGGGGAAGGAAAGGAAAAATGGAGGAAGGAGCAAGGGAATCCAGGGAGAGTTAGAGGGAGGGAGGGGAATGGGGTACTTATCAACTTTGTATGGGTGGAAGTAAGAAAAAAAAACTAGTATTCAAGTATGATGTGTGGATCTGTCTCATTAATGATGATAGAAAGAACTTAAACATATTTAGATGAATGACCTACTCTGTGCTGATGAGCTATTAGGAAAGGAATATGTAACAGTAACTTTCTTAAACAAAATGGCAGTGCAACTCGCTCAGTGGTATTGACTTCTTGTTCTGAAATCCTGAAAGCATATTTATTTCTGCTGACCCTGAAACAAACTTCCCTCTCCTCAGAGAATTTCCTGTGGAATGGTTCAATGTAGGCACAGAAAAAGAAATCTCAACTGCTGTGTTGAAAACATTTTTAGAATTTCGTTACATGGTTTACTTTTCAGTTTCTAAATTTAAATTTGGAGATATGGCTCATATCTGCATCTTTGTAGTAACAGCTATAATATATAAAATGGCACACAAAAAACACATGGAGCTATTTATTAGGTGAGAAAAACTAGTCAGTGGACAGAAAGAAAGCATAAAGGTGTGATTGCAAAGTGTATTTTGGTGTGTGAACTTTACTTGTGCAAAATATGCTGCATCATCAGCAAAACTCACTGCATTTATAGATCAGTAAAACATCTCTACATCCAGCTTAGCAAATACTTGCATAGTAACTTGATCAAAAATTTTGTATTTGATAGTGGTTTCTATGAATTCTTTACAAGGCCAATTTAATCTTTGTTTTCCTAGATTACCTGTGAGAGGCCCCATTTATACTGAATTTGTACAAACTGCTAGCATTTCCAAATCATGAATTTACTTTGAAAGAAAATGTTTGGGGATCTCAAAGCTGTAAGAAATATTTACAACTAGATAAACTTTCCCATTCTTAGAGTTGTCTTGATCATCCAAGTGCCTGAGAGAATGCTAGCCCTTCTATCATTCTAAGTGAACCACAGAGCTGGGTGACCTTTAGTCTTGATCAGAGCTGTCCTGAGTTAGGGTCAAATAAATTAATTGATATAGAGACTAATGGGGGAAGCACTGTGAGATAATGACTCAAATGAGGCTGCATTTGGGAATATGACCTTCAAAGCAATAATTAAATTGGAATGGAAAGATTACAGCATACCTACCCAACATGCTAGTGTCCTTACAAAAAGAAAGACACAGACATGCAGGTAGAAAAACTCATCTGAAGATCCACAGATATATCCTTCTATAAGCTAAGGAATAAACACTGTATTTGAAGTCAATCCATCAGACACCTTACCTAGAATTTCTACCTTCCTGAATTGTGAGAGAACAGATTGAAAATCTTTCAGACAAATTCAGGGATATCTCAATTTGGTAGCTGTAGAAAAGGGGAACAACAATTCATACTACGCCTCCTAGTTTCTCTGAAGCTCTTGTTTGTAAGCCTCCCCCTTTTCCTTGCTAGTGGCAACATGATCCTAACATTCTACCTTTCAGGAAACAGTGATGCAGACTCTAGAGAGAGGCAATGAAAGTGTCGAGTGACCTGTGTGTTGCCTGATTCTGAAATTCTGTACTATTTTATTCTTCTCATTTCAGGAAAATGTTGTGAAAATCTACTTTAGCATCCCCTGTGGCAAAACGGGTGGGTGGGAAGAAAGAATTTAAATTACCTGCTAATGAGTAAAACTCCTTGGTTTATAAAGCTAAACTTCAAGTTACTAAATTTAGAGATTCTTTTTCTTTAATGTATTATTTCAGAATACACTCCAATTTAGTGCTCAGGGCATTAGGAAAACTCAAAAGCATAGCTTGAATGCATTGCAATTACAAAATTAAAAGATTGCATATTGAACTTCTTGTTACACCATTCACAGATTCAAACAATTACAAGAGCTTCAAATAAACAGCCTTCATATAAAATTCAAAGAAAAGACAGTGGAAAACAGTAAGTGTAGGAAAATGTGATTTTCATATCTGAAAGACTCATAGAAAGAAAGCACAAGTAGTGGCAAATGTCAGCAATATACATGAAAAACTCAAAAATTTTTGAATGATTATAAAGCTGATAAAAATATGACTCAAGAAACCAAAGAATTTGTATTAATAATATTTTTAAAGATAAAGTACTTCCTATGCACATCACCATTTAAAGATTTTATTACTGTAATAATTCACAGTGAAGTAGTAGGAATTGTTACAATTTCCTTATGATATGGTAAAGAATTCAATTTTCTAATAGTTAATAGAGGAATTGACTCTGATTGTTTAATGATTCCTACTAAGAAATATATAAGTTAAAACTCATCCAGCACTGAATTGCATCTTAGTTAATAACTGGAAAAATGCACATACCATTTCAATTGGAACACTGAAGTCAAGAGAAGGTTTTCTGAATTTTAGACCTCTCAATTATACTTCTTTTTTCCATAAATAGAATTGCATTTATTTGTGATTGATTGTAATTATAAAATAACTTTCAAAGGCAGCTCTCCCACTTGTTATTCAGAATAATTTCAGAGAACAAACCTCTACATTACAACTGATAGCTTTCAGGCAACATCTTTGTCTCAAAATATTTGGTATAGAAAACAAATGGTACTCTCTTAGGTGTGAATTCTGACTTGTGTTGACTCATAAACCAAATTAATAAAGCATGTTCTTGATATTGAAAAATGCTGTTAGCATGTAGGCAAATGACATATTCAGAACTTCCATTATTTTGAAAACTGATCCATTAATGAGAATTCACTGTAAATAACCACAGCAAGTTAACATACCACTACTGTTAGTTTCACATAGGGCTGTGCAATTAAGCATGCTAAACGATCCAAAATTAATTTTTACCATTGTTGATCTCAGAAAAATTAAATTTTATTCTTAGTAATTTATCACTATATAAATGCTATTATAATTATTATTTTCATTGTGTATTGTATATTAATATAGTGAGATTATAATATTTTCGCATATTAATCTTCATTCCCACCACCCTTCCTCTTCCCATTACAACTTTTCTTCTCCCCTTCAGACTCCCCGCTTCTGCATTGCATATTTGACCCACTGGGTTTCACCTGCTTTGCCTTTGATGCCATGTATATGAGTACTTGGTTGTGCATGAATCTTTTATCAGTGGGTATATGACTGAAGAAGGAGTCTTAAATTTCCTCCCCATCAACATTAGCTATCATCAGCGTCTCAGGGAGGTGTGGTGTCTTTTTAAATTTCTCCCCTTTCATGATGAAATATTTCTAGGACAATCCCTGTGCAGGTTTCTGGGGACATACAAATCTTCAGTAAATTCACAAATGCAACAGCTCTGTTATGTCCAGAAAATAATGTTTGGTTGTGCCTCTACCCCACTTCAAGTTCTTACAAACTTACCATTTCAACTTATGCATTATTTTATGAGCCTTGGGTTGGGACTGAAGTTACATAGATGTCTTGCTCAAAGCCAAGCAGTGCACAGTCATATTTTACCCTCATTTTGTCCAGTTGTGATTTTCTATGATAAATACCTTCTATTACTGAAGGAAGCTTCTATGTTTAATGATGAGTGTTCCTCCAATCACTGAGAATAATAACAGTTGTTCAAAGACAGTATGATATAGTGTCGGTATAGCTAAATCTTCATAGCTTATGCTTCCCTGGGGGCTTATGTTCTCCCTTTTCTTGTGTTCTTGTTCTAGTTTACAGATCTACAAATATTACTCCTGGTGAAAAATATGCCTTAAATCTAATTATAAAGCTGTTGGTTGCTTCCTTGCTAGTCATGCCACTATTTCAATGGTGATCACCTCTTGCTATGAAGATTGTTTTTGAAGCTTGTTGTTTTCACAGATTAATGTGACCATTGAATGCCTTTTTCCTTCTGCAACTTGCATGGTACTCTCGGGTATTAAAAAAAGCTATCCAACAAGAAGTAAACGTCCAGACCAGTTCTAGCTAGCATTTTTGTCTTTGCTCAGCCAGTAAGCCACGTGGGTTACATCTTCAACAATAGGGTTTTACTGCCATTTTGGGGGGTAGATGGTGGAAATAGAAAAAGTCTGTATATTTGAGGAGCATTTTTGAGACCACCAACTCATCAGAAAATATTACATGCATATTACTCATAGTATTGTTTAATTGGCTAATTCAATTATACAACTAAGCAAAAGCAAAATATACTATTTAAATAAAAGAAAAAACCAATGGGGAAGGATGGAGAAAGTGTGGGAAATTTTGAATTATAATAATAGATTATTGAATTAATAGATATTTCATGATTCAGTTCTTACATTCAGAACTTATTCTTTTCACTAAAAATTTACCTTTAAAAACTTTTAATTTGACTGGGTAAATTTTGACTTCTTTTTTTTTAATTTTATTAATTTTTTCCCACTAATATAAATTTAATAGGTATCCCAGTCCTCTCCCTCCGTCCACCCCTCCCTGGTCCCCCTTGCTCCCTCCCCCATTTTCCTATTCCTTTCACCCCCTCCCTATCTCCTCATTCCCCCTCTTTCCCCCCCAATCCCTAGAGCATCCTTTAGTGTGCATGTCAAACTTCCCTATGCGTCCTCCACTCTAATGAGGTGTAAGGATTCAATAGCATTGCCTAGAGCCCTTTCTTGTGCTCCCCTTTAATATGAGAACACTCTTGTGGCTGTTAATCCCTTGCCTTTAGGGATCCTAGTGCCTGTGATCTATGCTACACTTTGGGGGCTCATTGATGAGTCAGTCATTGCTCAGGTCACGCAAAGTCCTATTATGGTTACTGCAGCCCTGTCTCGTGTGGAGTATCATGCATATCATTGTTTCTCCCATTTTTAGGCTCTTACAATCTTACCACCCCCTCTTCCGCAAATTTCTCTGAGCTATATGATAGGGAGACATTTGGCTGGTCTGGTTCCAGGTGATTAATGTAGGATCTCTGATGTTCTGAATTATGGTCTGTTGTTGTTTTCAGTTTTCCTGTTCCTGCACCAGCCGTGGAGTATTGGATGTCACCTCTTAGCCAGAGATAAAAGGCTGTTAAAATGGAATCTTACTATAAGAGTAGATTCTAAGGTAGATGGAATAAGAGTAGGAGACTGCTTTGAGGGGGGGTTAGTCTTCCATTTGAAGGATGATTTCCATGTTTCTGCCAGACTCTATGTCCTTCCTGACTGGTTAGATTAAATGCCCTCTGTTGCAAGTGACCAAGAAGGGAAGTGAGTGAGCTTAACCAGATGTCTCAATACTTACTTGAAGAACTTGATGGTGACCTATTTTCTCCGCTGTAGCATCCCCTCTCTAATTATTTCTGGGGGCCCCTCCTTTCCCTTCCCTCCTGTTTATAATCTATGCAAATACTGCAGGTATTACAGAGATTTATCTCTTAATATGACACTAAGTGGGTTTGGTACTAGGATCTACTTATTAGGGAGTACATACAGCGCTTAATTCTCTGTGCCTGGGATACATCACTAAATTTTTTTCTAATTCCATCCATTTCCCAGCAAATTTTATTAATTCATCCTTTTGATGGCTGAGTAGTATTCCATTGTATAAATGTACCACATTTTCTTTATCCACTCATCAACTGTTGGGCATTTGGGTTGATTTCATAACTTTGCTATTGTAAACAGTGGTGCTATGAACATGGTCATGCTTGTGCCATTGTGGTGAATTTTTGCTTTATAGGAGATTACACCCAGAAGTAGAATAGCGGGGTCATATAGCATTCCAATCTTTAACTTTTTAAAAAATCACAAAACTGATCGCCAGAGTGGTTGTATGAGCCTGCATTCCACCAGCAATGTAGGAGAGTTGCCTTCTCGCCACATCCTCTCTGTCATTTGGTATTGTTTGTATTGTGGATTTTTGCCATCCTGACCAGGGTGAGATGATATCTCAGGACATTTTGATTTGCATTTCCCTGATGGATGTGGAGCAATTTTAAGATATTTGTTAGACATTTCAACTTCTTCCCAGGTAAAGTTTATTTTAAGTTCCAAGGCCTATTTTTTAATTGGGCCATTTATTTCCTTGGTGTTTAGGTTTCTGAGTTCTTTGTGCACTTTGGATAATAGTGAAGATTTTCTCCCATTCTGTGGGTTGCCTTTGTGCTTGAGTTACAATCTCTTTATCTGAACAGAAGCTCTTAAATTTCATAAGATCCCATTTATTCAGTGTTGATTGCAGTGACAGTGCTATTGGATTTCTGTTTAAGAACTGTTGGCCTAGTCTAATCAGCCTGAGGGAGTTCCCTACCCTTTGAACTAGGGTTTGCATAGTCTATGGCCTAATATTGAGGTCCTTGATCCATTTGGAATTAATTTTTCTACATGTGACAAGTATGGGTCCAGTTTTTTATTATTATTATTTATTATTTATTCAATTATGTGTGTATGTATGTGTGTGTGTGTGTGTGTGTATGTGTGTGTAGAACCACTATAGACCACCTCCACCTCCTCTTTGTTTACTCTGCCTCAGGATTCACAGGCCCTACCAGGACCAGAAAAGCAGAGTGCCCCACTTCTACCCAGAGTCTATACATGGGGTTTAGAATCTGAACTCAGGACCTTCCACCTGCAAGGTAGAGGCTTAAACCCTGAGCCACCTCTCCAGGCCCCCAAACCTTAATCTATACTACAAATCCATAGTAATAAAAACAGCCTTGTACTGGCTCCAAAATAGACACATAGATCAATGGATAAGTGTTGAGGACCCAGATATAAACCCACACAATTACAGCCATTTGATCTTTGACAAATGGGCCCAAAAAATCCAATGGAAAAAGACCGGTATCTTCAACAAATGGTGCTGGCAAAACTGGATGTCCACATGCAGAAGATTAAAACTGGACCCATACTTGTCACCATGTACAAAAATTTTTACTTTTTTCATCCTGGGCATATAAGAGGGTCACTGATTTTTGTACGTTTATTTTGTATCCTGCCACCCTGATGAACTTCTGTATTAGTATCAGGAGTTTCCTGGTGTTATTGGGAGTTATTGGGTATACGATCATGTCATCTGCAAATAGAGGTAACTTGACTTCTTCCTTGTCGAATCCCTTTTATCTCCCTTTCTTGTCTTATGGCTTCAACTAAGATTTCAAATACAATATTGAATAGAAATGATGAGAGTGGACAGCCTTGTCTAGTTCCTGATTGAAGTGGGAATGCTTCAAGTTTTTCCCCTTTGAGTATAATCCTTGCTGTGGGCTTGTTGTATACAGCTTTTATTATGTTGATAAAGGTTCCTTCCATTCCAACTGTCTCTAGGGTTTTAATCAGAAATGGCTGTTGGGTCTTGTCAAAAGTTTTTTCTGCATCTATTGAGAGTATCATGTGGTCTTGAACTTTGGAATGGTTTATATGGTGAATTACATTTATTGATTTGAGTATGTTGAACCAACCTTGTGTGCCTGGGATAAAGCCTTCTGGATCACAATGAATGATCTTTTTGATATGTTTTGAGTCTGATTTTGTAAGACTTTGTTGAGAATCTTTGCTTCTGTGTTCATTAAAGAGATTGGCTTTTAGTTTTCTTTTTTAAGTGTATCTTTATTAGGTTTGGGGATTAAGATGATATTAGCTTCATAGAAAGAATCTGGTTGTGTTCCTTCCTTTGCTATTTGATGGAATAGTTTAAGGAGTATTGGTGTTATTTGTTCCCTAAACGTCTGGTAGAACTCTATGGTGAATCCATCTGGTCCAGGACATTTTTTGGTGGGAAGACTTGAAATTCCTTCATCGATTTCTTCAATGTTATAGGACTATTTAAATAATTCAAAGACTCCTGATTCAATTTAGGTAATTTGTGCTTAACTAAGAATTCATCCATTTCTTTTGTGTTATCAAATTTCAGAGAGTATAAGCTTTTGAAATATGACCTTACAGTTCCCTGAATTTCTTGGGTATTAGTAGCTATAACTCCGTTTTCATTTCTTTTTTATACATTTTATTATTATTTCAGCTCATACAAACTTAATAGGTACACCAGTTACCTCCGTCTCTCCTCCTCCCACTGAACCCCCTGCTCCCCCTCCCCTCACCCCTCCCTCCCCATTCCCAGTGCCTCTCGCCCCAGTTCTCAGAGAGTCCTTTCTTGTGCATGCCTGAATCTCTTCTGGGCCCTCCTCTCCCATGACATACAAGGACCCAGTGGCATTTCCCTGAACCCTTTCTCATGTTCCCCTTAAGCATAGGAACACTACTGTGGCTGTCAATCGCTTGCCTACAAGGATCTTGGTGCCTTTAGCAGATGCTAGACTTTGTGAGGTCAATAGTGTGTTGGACATTGCGCAGGGCATGCAAAGTCCAATTATGATTGCTTCAGCCCTAACTTGTGTGGAGTATCTTGCAAATCATTGCTCCTCCCATCCTTTTGCTCTTACACTCTTACCGCCTCCTTCTTCGGCAAATGTCCCTGAGCTTCAGGATGAGGAGAGATAGTCTGGCCTAGTTCTAGGTGGTTGATATAGAGTCTCTGAAGTTCTGGAGAGTGGTTTGTTGATCTTCTTTTGCAGTTTTGCTGCTCCTGCAATGCCCTTCACTCCATCCTGCTGGGCACTGTATATCACCCCCTGGCCAGAGACAAAAAGCTGTTAAACTGGAGTCTTATTATAAGAGCACATTCAAGGTAGATGTAATAAAAGTAGGAAACCTCAGTGAGGGAAGGGTCAATCAACCATTTGCAAAATGGTTACTTTTTATCTGACAGACTATATGCCTCCCCTTCTGGTGAGATCATACCCCCTTAGTTGTAAATGATCAGAAACGAAAGTCTGTGAACTTAACCAGGTGTCACATTACTTACTTGCAGTCCTTGATGGAGGCCTATTTTCTCTACTGTAACATGGTCACTTCTCTCCTTGTTTTGTTAATTTGGGTTTTCTGTCTCTTGATTTTGGTTAATTTAACTAGGGGTGTATCAATCTCATTGATTTTTCAAAGCTCCAGCTTTTTGATTGGTTGGTTCTCTGTATGGTTTTCCTTATCTCAATTTTGGATATTTCTCCCCTGATTTTGCTGATCTCTCTTCTACTGCTTTTGAGATTGGATGGCTCTAATGTCTCTAAAGCTTTAAGTTGCACTGATATTTATTTCTGATGTTTCCATTTTTTTTTTCGATGTAGGCATTAAGAGCTATGAACTTATCTTTTAGGACAGCTTTCATTGTGTTCCTAAAATTCGGTAAGTTGTATTTCCATTACCATTTGCTTCTAGGAAATCTTTCTTTCATGATTTCTTCCTGAACCCAATTCTCATTCAGCATCATAGTGTTTAGTTTCCAGGATTTAGTGTATTTTCTGCAGTTTGTTGTGTTGAGGATGTCAAGATTTAGACCATAGTGGTCTGATTGGGTGCAGGCTAGAATTTCAACTTTCCTGTGAATGTGGAGATTTGTTTTGTGGCCCAATATGTGATCTATTTTGGAGAAAGTTCCGTGTGCTGCTGAGAAAAATGTATTCTTTGGTGCATGGATGCAAAGTTCGATAGAGATCTGTAAGGTCCATTTCAGTAAGGGTTTGATTAAGTTCCAAAGTGTCTCTGTTAAGCTTTTGACCTGTTGATCTATCCCATGTTGAGAGCGTGGTGTTGAAATCCCCAAGAATTATCTTTGTTTGGGTGGTGATTTCTCGCTTTAGATACTGTAAGGTTTGCTTAATGAATGTGGAGGGGCCCATATTATAGTGCATATATGTTCAGTATTGTGAAGTCTTCCTGGTGAATTGTGCCTGTGACTAAAATGTAGTATCCATCTGTGTCTCTTATCATTTTTTTTGGTTTGAAGTCTACTTTGTCCGATAGCATAATGGCTACCTCTGCCTGTTTCCTGGTTCCATTAACTTGCAGAATTTTGGATCAGCCTTTTATTTTTTAGGATTTGTCTATCTTTTGTGGTGAGATGAGTTTCCTGAAGGCAACAGATTGATGGTTTGTGGTTTTTAATACAGTTTGTAGTCTGTTTCTTTTGATTGGTGAGTTAATACCATTGACATTTAATGTTATAATGGAGAAATTATTTTTAATTCCAGACACTTTTTATGTTTAGTGGCTTTTGTAAGTGTATTATTTGGCTTTTAGGTTTTGGTGGTATTATACTTCCCCTCTCTCCTCCTGGATATGCTTGTTCTTTGCTTCAAGCTTGAGTATCTTTTCTAGCATTTTTTTGAAGGCTTGGTTTGGTCAACATGTAAGCCTTCAAGTTGTCTTTGTGCTGGAAAACATTTCTTTCTCCCGCGATCATGACTGATAGTTTTGCTGGGTATATCAGCCTGGGTTGACATTTTTGCTCATTCAGTACTTGAAGTATGTCTCTCCAAGCTCTTCTTGCTTTTGCTGTTTCCATTGAGAAGTCATTTATTATTTTAATAGGTTTACCTTTAAAAGTGACTTTTTTTTCCCTTGAAGTTCTCAGCACCTTTTCTTTGTCTTGAATGTGGAGTGTTTTGACTATTATTTGTCATGGTGAGTTTCTATTTTGGTCATATCTGTTTGGGGTGAGGAATGCCGCTTGTATTTGTATTGGCCTCTCTTTCTTTAAATGAAGAAAGTTTTCCTTTATGATAATTTGAAAAATTTCCTCAGTTGTGTTATTTTGGGATTCTTGTTCTGGTATTCCATGAATGCGCATGTTTGGCTTCTTCAAGGTATCCCATAACTTTTGAATATTCCTCTCAAGTATATTTTTGGCTTTAACAACCTCTTTCTTTTTTATTATTGTTATTATTTATCCAATTGTGCATGTGTGTGTATGTATGTGTGTGTGTGTGTGTGTGTGTGTGTAGAACCACAGATGAATTTGGGAACCACCATGAACTGCTTCCACCTCCTCCTTGTTTATTCTGCCCTGGAATTCACAGGCTCCACCCTACCAGGACCAGAAATGCAGGCCGCCCCCACTTCTGCCTGGTGTCTATACATGGGGTCTAGGATCCGAACTCAGGACCTTCTGCCTGCAACACAGAGGCTTAACCCCTGAGCCACCTCTTTAGCCCTTTAACAACCTCTTTCATTGACCTGGTTAGTTCTTCAAGTTCTTTTTTTTTTTTTTTCTCCTCCCAACTCTGGTTCCTGTGTGGTTTATTACTCTGTTCCAGTTGGACTGACATCACACAAATTCTGTTTTCTGCTTCATTAGTTCTACTGATAAGACTCTGTTGAGTTCTGGGTTGAATATAACTTGTCTTTTAGTTCAATTCTAAACTCTGCTTGAGACTGTTTTAACTGCTCTACGGCTATTTTTGTTTCTTGAACTGTTTTTCTCCTCTTCTCCAAGTGTCTGTTGTGTTCCTGTTCTAAGTGGTTGATGCGGTTATTTAACTCATCCTGGATTTCCCCTTTCATAATATTGATCATGGTAATGATCAGACTTTGAAAGTCATTATCTTGGGTATAGCTTTCTTGGCTATTTTCTCTTAATGATAGATTCCAACCAGAACAAACTCAGGTTTAGTAGACAGGGAGTGACGTTTAGAATGTTAGTACACTTTTACGATTTAGTACCATCATGATATGTGAGGGTAAATGATATATTCCCTGAAGTTGTATACATTTTTGGGGTGGCTATATGGAAAAGTTAAACTACAGTGACTAATAATTGAAAGGAACAGGATGGTAAAAAAGGATTTACTTATCTTTGAGCTGGATATGAAGAATCTCTCCCATGTGATAAGATGATTTTAGAGGACTTCAGATGTATAGCACTCGTTCCCTAGAGCTTTGCTTAGGTTTTCTTTGCATTCCCAGCAGAAAAGGTAGAGCTTCTAGTTTTTGTGCAGATCACCTGCAACCTGACCAGCAGTGGGTCCTCCCTGGACTGTGCATCCTGGGCAGAAAAGAAATTTTGAATGCTTTAGGAGACATCCAGAAGCATATTTTCATAAATATTGGCAAGTAGTTTATTTTGACATGATGATTACTTTAAATATTGTTACTTTTTTCAAATATTCCAATATTTGTAGAAAGTCCCACAGTTCATTTATTTATCATTAATATCATTTTATCTTAAATAAACATGATTCTCATATCATTAGTTTATTACTTTTGTTACTTTCTACTTAGAGATGAAATATAAATATTTGCAATTATTTTAATGAGCAGAACTAAAGGTTTAGTTCTCCTTTCAAGAGTTTCCCTGAAATAATGACAATGAGAACATTATAGAATTTTCTCACTTTTGCATTCACCTTCTGGGTTGGCTTAGGTTGCTTTAGCACACATACCAAGAGCTTCCTTTGGTCATATCATGCTAAGGGAAGAAAAAAAAATTTAAGATCAAAAAATGTGACAATGTTTTCTCACATTTATTAATAAAAAATAATAAGTTGCCAGTTAGGCACAGGTGTCAACCTCACATTTGATGGCTGAGTATTTGGGAATTTCTGTGAGAACTTTGTACTTATGACAAGCCCTACAAACTTGTGGGATAATTTCTAATTGATATAGGAAGACACAACCCATACTAAGTGAGACAATTCCGAAGGCGGGTGAGTAAGATGGATAGAACTTGCTCAGTACTTTGATACATTTGAGGCATACAGACATTTTGTCAATGAAAAACATAGGTAACTATCTTAGCTATTTCTTTTAATGTTTGTGGACAGTTCCTTTAGCTAGTGAGGTTGGCATGAACTCCCCTTACTTGTTGATGAAGTGTAACCAGAATAGCCACTCCAACAACAAAAAGAGAAGCTGCTATAGGATTTGGTAACAGCAAAATGGGATCTTGCTTATAAATTTGTCTCTATGGCCTTTGGGACTACTGAATTTCTTTGTTAGAGAAGAGTGGAATTGCTTTAATACTTTGCAACTTTGGAGAAACAGGTCAATGTGCCATTTCTAGAATGGCAATTGTAAAAGAGAAATGAATTGTTCAAGCCCATTGTGATACTTTGAAAGGGAATGAGGACTTTGGTGAAGCTGAATTTAAAGATAATGGACTTGTAGAACTGTGTTGATGTCCCCCAAAGCATCAGGACAGCAAAGGGAAGACAGCAGAGCAGCAATTGGAGAAATTAATGCTATTCCACAAAAACATAATGCTTTACCTGGCCAAAGCACAGAACATAAGTGACTGTAGTTTGTTCATCCCTGAACAAGACATCCAAATCAACCCCGATTTTAACATGACAACATAAGAAGGAAATATTACAACATACAGCATTGCTTTGTGCATAGAATGATTAGAAATATAGTATGAAATCTCTTGAGGTCATGTGTGTTTGTTGTGTAAGAATTAGAAATTACTTTCATGTTAGATTTGTATTCTGTCACCACATGCCTAGCTGTGTGAATTCAGATATCATGAAATCAAAATTCAGAACACTTTCTGTTTCAAGCCCATTACATAAGTAGTACTGAACATATTTTATAGACTGATCATATCCATTTCATCCTTTAGGAAGCATAGATAGTTAAGATGATGTGAATACTCTAGAAGAAAGAAATTCTTAAGAAACCACCCAGAGATAACATTAAGGAATTGTGAAACTGAATAGTGAAATTCTTCATCCACATCTGTAAGGTGGAAAACTAGGAAACATAAGAAGAAATGCAATACTAGATGGAATGAACACTGGATCCAAGTGTTTCACCTATCTAAGCAGAGAAGGAAGGAAAGACATAATAGCTTACAACATAAATTGAGAACACATGGAATGACTTCGGGGCAGACTGTTTGTCTGTTTGTCATTCATGTGAGTCATGCTTGTAATGCACTTATTCATTTAGCACCTGGTCACTGCTAGTCATCTTCCTAATTAGTTGAAATGGATTTTCACTTTCATTTTTAGCACATTGTAAGCCAGGTTATATCACCATTTTGTAAATGAAAAGTGAAAGAATTGGAGAGGCTAAGCATTATACACAAGAAACTTAAATAATGGAAAATTGGAATACCAACCTGCCTCTTGAAATCCTATATATACAGAGCTTTGTATTCGTTTATTTAAATTTAATTTAATTTCTGAGTTGCTTGAAATTCCCCTCAGATGTCCAAAGTAGGTGTGTATATTTTGTTCAAGTATAAGAATATTGTCTCTGTGGTATTGAATTTTCAAGAAACAAAACTCAAATCTGTAAAACATACTGCCATATGCCACTCACATACACTATCAGCATCCACTTTCTTCTCTGCCTGTGAGTTAATGGTAGCTTTATATCAACTACAGCTTTAGTTCCAAGAACTAGGAATTATAATGAATTATGCTAATAAGACAGCATCTATTGTGCTTCTAATGTCTGTACAAATTCTTTGTTGCTAGTAGTGTTTTAGAAGTTATACATACTCTATGGGAAAGAAAGACCTTTTTTTTTTTTTCAAACGTTTATTCAGCACTTCACAGGAGTTTAGATTTGGCAATAGAAATGTCAATATTCCTTGCTCTTTTAAACTCTGATAGTTATTTACTTTCTTGATTTCCCTGCCAGAAAAATTATGGTGACATAATGAATATATTTTGTATATTAAATATTCTCAAAGATTTTTATGTTACTATTGTGCTAACTTCCTGTTGATTTTGCTTCCTTACCCATTCTTCTGCTGAGCTAAAAAAGATTTTGTTTTCTTCTGTTTCATTTTAAATGGAAGGGTAAGAATTTCAGGTCAGATTGTAAAGACTTAAGGCATTCCAACTACAAGACATATATCTATTTTCAAGAAGTTACATTATTTTATTAATTTACAAAATAGTGAAAGATAAAATAAAGTGTTATCTCCCTATTCTGTCCTTGTCTATTACAATGTATTTTGATAAAGAATATACTTCTCATAAAAGCATTTAGTCATTTAATGACAAAACCTGTTTCTGAAATCATGGTGACATTCTGAACTTTTTTCAGTGGTATTGCTAGCTAATTGCACTTGCATTATATGAAGATAAGTTAGATCTTCACATAATAAATGAGTTCTTTCTTCATATTATTTCCTTCATTTAAGAAACAAGAATATTGGGCCAGGATTTAACTCAGTGCTAGAGTGTATGCTTAATTTATACGAGGATTTGGTTTCAATTCCTAATGTCTAACAAAATAAAGAGAGAAAGAACATATACATATTTTCAGAGAAAACAGCAGCCTTATATCAGGAAGGATACAAATGAGCTGGTATGTTTGGAGTACATATATAATACATGATAATAGGTTTTTTCCTTAATTTTTTAAAGCATATTCTACAACTTCTGAAAGAGAAGGGCATGTAACTATCATTTTACAGATAGAAAACTAAAAAACAAGTAAATGAATATTGAGATCATTTGATTAGTGGTAGAGCTCAAGCTTGCCAAAATGAGTAGCAATGTATTCAATATCTCTCTGACAACTTTGCCGAATCATATCTTCAAAGAATGACATAAAAATAAAATGTTTTAACTGCAGGTATCAGAACGCTGGTTTTCCTTTTGTAGATTGGATGTGAAGTTGCCCCTTGTGCCATCAGAGTCTGTCAATCAATGCAACTTGAGCACAAGTTTAGTAAGATAAATACAAGGGAGGGAGAAAGCGTTACTGAGAGAAAGGTTATCAACAGCCTTAACAAGCTTTCATCAATTGATCTATGTAGAAAATCCAATTACACCTGGATGGTTAGTGTTCCTCTTACATCAGCATGAAGTCTGATGTGAGTGGAATATGATGTTAGAACCTGCTTTGGTCAAACGAATTGACCAACGCGCAAGCCCTGTTTACTTGCATCTGATAAGAGAGATACTACCATTTCTTGCTTACAGCTCTTGAAAGGCCAAAGATATAACAGAAGTGACAAACTTTCTTGATAATCCCCTCAGCCAAGCATGGCAGCACACACTTGTAACCCTAGCACCCAGGAGGCTAGAGAAGGAAGGTTGTCAGGAGTTCACGGTTGCCATGGACTTGGCAGAAAAGTAAAGCAAATTCCAGACTACAGAGAGAGAAAAGAAGAAAAAGGAAAAGAAAGAAAGAAAAAGTCTTTGCATACACATTAAAATGACTTTTTCTTAGCATGTACTTTTTCTTAGCAAGATGTCTCTGAACAATATCAAACCTCAGCCTGTGGAAAAAGCTTGAAACAACAAAAGGGCATATCCTGTTACTTTCATTTCTCTATTTTAAAATTATTACTCATATTATATGCCATACGAAGTCTTAATTGTGTTGTCTTATGTTTTTATAGCATAATTGTTTTACTTCTTTAGATGTATAATTTTAGTACATATTACAAATGAAATTATTTATAATAAATTTAAAGTTTGTGCACACTAAATAAACATGTCTCCACACCAAACTCCTGGAACTTAACTTGGATCTTCTTTGAATAGCCGTCATGTTAGATGAGTTTGTTCTTGAACCCAAAGCATGAAAAATGCCATTCAATTATATCTTCTACCCAAGCTCAGAATCATTAATTTTAATTAAGCTTTTATAGATCAAGCACAAATTCAGTAATACTAATGTAATGGCAGTTCAGTGGGCTCGCTCGAAACAGACCAAACATTAATCAACACTTGATGTGCCCCCACTCCAGCACTAGGATTATGCATATGACACTGAAGATTTGGAAACCACACAAACAATAGGTGACTGCCTTAGCTTTCTTCAAAACTGGTATAAAAAATAACTGCTATGCTCAGGTATTTCCCCAGGTCTACTGCCATGGTTTGAAATGTGTCCCCCACAGTCTTGTGTTCGGCAAGGTCATGGCACCTTGGGAGGTGGAGCCTTGCTGGAGGAAGGCAGTCACAAGGGATGGGCCTTAAGATGGATTCGTCCCACCCTACCTCCAAGAGAAGTCTGCCTTTGCAGCTCTCAGCCTCCAAGATGTCTGCCGTAACATACCCTCCATGCCACCTCCGCCATGAAAAACTGTATCTCCCCTCTAGAACCATAAGATGAATAAACCTCTTTCTCCCTTAAGTTGCTTGACTTTGAGTGCTCTCTCACAGTAATAGTTCAGGGTAACTATTTTATCTACTCACTTTGTAATATTCACTTTTAATATTTTATTTCTTATTTTGACATGCTAGTACTAATTTTTTAAAAATCATTTAAAGATCAATGGAACAAAGTCAGAGTTCTATCAAAATTATGTTTCATAGCCTATAACCATCTTTCCTTATTTCTGTTTATCATCTTCAAATTTATTGTTTTCATTTTTGTTCAACAGTAACCAATATACCTGTAAAAGAAGCAAGTTTAATGTTTTTGTGTGTTTTTGCACATAAAACATATATATTCATGTCTATACCTCTGTAATGGGTATGAACGTGTGAAGTTTGTGTGTGTGCACGTGTGTATGTACGTGTACATATGTGTGTGTCTCTCTGTGTGTGTATACTCACCATATCACCAACAAGGCTAAATCAAATTACCAGTGAGCAGGTATTCACATATCCATATTAGTCTAACTATCCAGCACTGGGATTCAAAGAATATACCACCATGCTTGATTTTCCTTAATATAGTCTAAGAATCCAACTCAAGTTCTTCAAGAAATATACTTTACTAATCAAGCTATCTTCCCAGTTCCAATGTTCTTCTTCAGTAATTAAAGAGTGATTTATATGTATCTTTTTCTTTTTTTAATTTTTTATTATTTATTCAATTGTGCATGTATGTGTGTGTGCATGTGTGTATGCATGTGTGTGCGTGTGTAGAACCACGGACAAATTCGGGAACCACCATGGACTGCCTCCACCTCCTCCTTGTTTACTCTGCCCTGGGATTCACAGGCTCCACCCTACCAGGACCAGAAACACAGGCTGCCCCCGCTTCTGCCCGGCATCTATACATGGGGTCTAAGATCCGAACTCAGGACCTTCCGCCTGCAAGGCAGATGCTTAACCCCTGAGCCACCTCTCCAGCCCCCTATATGTATCTTTTTCAAGTTCAAGTATAGAGGACAAGAAATTTTAAGTTATCCCTCATAAAGGATTTGTAGGATCTGGCAACCAGAAGCTTTCAAAATTGCTTGATGAACAAACGAATGAAAAGCTAAATGAATACATTTGGTATTCAGTCTTTAAAAAAAACAGTATTTTCAAAATCTCAATGCATGAAAAACAAAAGGTATTTGTCCCTGATAGTGTCATAACATAGTTTTAACTGCCATTACTTTGGAAAATTTTCTTTTCCTCTGAAATCTTTCAGATTTAAGATATTATAATCCATTGAAGAATTTCACAAGACTGGAAATTGTCTTGCAATGGTGTGTACATGAATGTGGAAAACGTTATGTTAATCTTTGGGGAAAGATGTTCATATGGATACAAGCAAGGTGTCTGAAGGTCATTGAACAGTGTCTGATGGCCATCCTTGGTTTCTCTTATGCTTGAGACATTGTTCTCCCTTACTGTGTCTGCCAAGCCAACTGACATGCAAATTTACAATAAATTCCCCATCACAATCTCCCTTCTCATTGGGAATATACTGGAATTTTGGACATGAGCCAATACACCTGACTTTACATGAATTCAGAGGCTTGTGTGATAAACACTTTGCCCACTGAGTTTACTCTGCAGTCTGAAAAACCTGTGTAAAGTAAGGAACCTCATAGATTTTGCAATACTTTGACAATGTACTTCTAAATTTCTTTTGCAAATGAATAGGAAAAATAATGGCATGATGAACCATTTCTTCAATGTATTAGTGAAGCTTGCCTTAAAAAAATTTATTTAACCAGGTGTCTCATTACTTACTTCAGTCCTTGATGGTGGCCTATTTTCTCTGCTGTAGCATGGTCCCCTCTCTCCTTGTTTCTGGCAGAACCCTTCTTCCCCTTTCCTCCCTTCTTAAAATCTTTGAAATTACTATAGGTATTACAGAGATTTATTTTTGAGTGTGTCACTAAGTGGGTTTGGTACTAGGAACCACCTATTAGGGAGTACATATGGTGCTTAATTTTCTGTGTCTGGGATACTTCACTTAATACAATTGTTTCTAATTCCATCCATTTCCTGGCAAATTTCATTAATTCACCATTTTTGATGGCTGAGTAATATTCCATTGTATCAATGTACCACATTTTCCTTATCCACTCGTCAACTGTTGGGCAGTTGGGTTGATTCCCTGACTTTGCTACTGTAAACAGTGTTGCTATGAACATGGTCATGCTTGTGCTATCAAGGTGAATTTTTGCTCTATGGGGGATTATTCCCAAAAGTGGAATAGTAGGATCATATGTCATTTCAGTCTTTAACATTTTTAAGAATCACCAGACTGCTGATCAGAGTGGTTATATGAGTTCCCTTCTCGCCATATCCTCTCCAGCATTTTGTATTGTTTGTATTGTGGATTTTTGCCATCCTGACCGGGGTGAGATGATATCTCAGGGAAGTTTTGATTTGCATTTCCCTGATGGCTAAGGATATGGAGCAGTTTTTAAGATATTTGTTAGACATTTCATTTCTTCCCTGGTAAAGTTTATTTTGAGTTCTAAGGCCCCTTTTTTAATTGCGCCATTTTTTTCCTTGGTGTTTAGTTTTCTAAGATCTTTGTGCACTCTGGATAATAGAGCTCTATCAGATATGTGGTTAGGGAAGATTTTCTCCCATTCTGTTTGTTGCTCTTGTGCACGAGTTACAATCTCTTTATCTGAACAGATATTCTTTAATTTAATACGATCCCATCTGTAGAGTGTGGGTTGTATTGACTATGCTATTGGTTGTCCATTTAGGAACTGTTGGCCTAGTCCAATCAGCTCGAGGGAGTTCCTGACCCTTTCAACTAAGGTTTTTATAGTCTCTGGCCTTATATTGAGGCCCTTGATCCATTTGGAATTAAGTCTTGTACATGGTTACAAGTACGAGTCCAGTTTTAATCTTCTGCATGTGGAGATCCAGTTTTGTCAGCACCCTTTGTTGAAGATGCTGTTCTTTTTCCATTGGATTTTTTAGAACCCTTTGTCAAAGATCAAATGGCTATAATTGCGTGGGCTTATATCTAGGTCTTCAACCCTTATCCATTGATCTGTGTGTCTATTCGGAGCCAGTACCAAGCTGTTTTTATAACTGTGGATTTACTTGCAACTGATGGGAGATTGTCTCACCAGAAAGGGTGGGCATAGAGTCTGGCAGATAGAAGGTAATCATCCTGAAAATGGGAGACTGACCCCCCCCCACAGTGATCTCCTACTCTTATTCCATCTACTTTTGAATTTACTCTTATAATAAGACTCTATTTTAACAGCCTTTTATCTCTGGCCACGGGGTGACATCCAATACCCACGAGGATGAAGCCATGGGTGGTGCAGGAGCAGCAAATCTGAAAAAATAAATCAACAAACCAGAAAATTCAGAAAATCAGAAACTTTACATCAACCACTCGGAACCAGACCAACCTAATCTCTCCCCATCCTAAAGCTCAGGGAAATTTGCAGAAGAAGGGGTGGTAAGATTGTAAGAGCCTAAAAATGGGAAGGAGCAATAATATACAAGATATTCCACACAAGTTAGGGCCAAAGTAATCATAATAGGACTTTGCATGACCTGCACAATGACCAGCATATCATTGAACCCCTAAAGTCTAGCATGGATCACAGGCACTAGGATCCTTAGAGGCAATAGATTAACAACCACAATAGTGTTCCTATACTAAAGGAGAACACAAAAAAGAGTTCTAGGCAATGCTACTGAGTGCTTACACCCCATCAGAGAGGAGGAACCAGAGGGAAGTTTGTCATGCATACTAAAGGATGCTCAAGGATTGGGGACAGGGAGGGGACACTGGGAGAAAGGGAGGGAGTGGGGGAAAGGAAGGGGAAAAAGGAGGAGGAAGCCAAGGGAATCCAGGGAGGAGTGGAGGAAGGGAGAGGAATGGGGAACTTATCAACATTGTAACAGTGGAAGAAATTTTAAAAAAGTTTATTTAATTAATAAATAATGCACCAACAGTAACATTAAAACATACACTCTTACCACCAACAGAGTATTGACTAGTGAAAATAAAGATGAGAGAAATTTTCTCTCAAAGAAACTTCATGAGTTTCAGATTTCTTCCAAATAAGCTTGGGTAAGTAACTGCAGACCCTTCACGGTACTCCAGTAAGCAGAGGATAATGACATTTGGGTGACTCTCCGATTGTCTGAAAGAATAATCACTGGATCTTCAGTATAGATCCTGGAGCAGACAGAAAAAGTAATTCATATTTTAAAAATGCAGAGCAGGAGCACTCTGCTAGGAAACTAGAGTGAAAATACCAGAAATCATAATGTGCACAAAGTATCTATTCAGCTTTCCCTGGACAGATCATCAAACCAGTTATGCTGCCAACTAGTAGCATATAGAATATGCACCATATTTTTAAACATTATTGATGTTGATATTCTATTAACCATAGTACATATACTTCATATAAAACTATCAAGGAAATTTATCAAACATACTAGATATACTTCTCATAAAGCTATCAAGAAATTGAAAAATGTCTAAAGATCATAATTTCTTTTAAATGGCTGATCTTGTAGAAAGAAACACAACGACTTGATTAGGATCACTAGCACAAAGAAATAATATTGATTGATGCTCTTTATATGTTTTTGTCCAACTTAGTTCTCTCTTACTTACCTCGATTATTCAAATCTTAGCCTGAGTTATAACCCACTGGCTAGCTAGCTATCCAAAAGGAAAGCCAAAGGATTTTTTTATTTGAAACTACTAGTTAATTTAAATTAATTAGTTAATTTAAAAACCAAGCAAATACTGCACTAATATTTGTGCAATACACAAAGAAAAGTAACTGAGATATTTCTGAAAATTCATTAAATGATTGTGTCTATCAAGCATATACATGTACTTAAGGAAACCCATATGGTATTAGTTGATAACTCAATTCCTGATACAATTAACCAGCACTAAAAAAGACACATATGGCTGCTGCTGCTGTACAGCTTCATAATATTCTTTATAAAAGATGACATAAATTTAAACAGTCATAGTAGAGTTCCCATACTAACAGGGAGCCCAAGAAGGAGCTCCAGGCTATGTCACTGAGTCTTGAACCTTCACTAAGGTGAAAGACTCGGAGGATTTGGTGTTCACATAGAGGGATGCTCCAGGAGATTGGAGGGAAGAAGGCGGAGGCACTGGGAGAGGGGCAGGGATGGAGGGGGTGAAAAGAAGGGGGGAAGTGGGGATTGCAATGGGGGACAACTGGGGAGGGGAGGAGGAAGGGAAAGGACAGGGTTACCTATTGAGCTTGTATGATTAGGAAAAAACTAAAATGTGGGGGAGAAAAAAAAGATGAATTCAATTGTAAAATAATGACAGAATAATAATTATATTAACAGTAAGAAGTCACTTATAACAAATATTGTATATTCTTTTGATTTATGTGATTGACAGTATGATAGATATTTTTCATAAAATCATGAACACAAATGTTTAAGCAACTTAAATGTTTAAGCAACTGATACCACTGAGTAATAGAAATTCTTCATCAATATTATAATCTTAAGTTATCAGTATAATTTATGCAATCTTTCATTCACCACAATGACACCACAACATACACACAAACAGAGACACACACACACACATACACACACACACACACACTCTGTATAAGCTGCCTTTATGTTTGAAAATCATGTCCCCAAAATTTTGTGTTTTAAAAACCTAACCCCAAAAGTGGTAACACTTAGTAGGACAGAAACCTTTAAATAATGTGACCTTGTTAGAGAAAGTGCATACAGTAAGATAGCCTTGTGGTCCTCCTGTGTTCTCTTTCTCTCTCCTTTTCTCTCCCTTTCTTTCTAACTTTCTTCTTCTCTGTCTTTGCTTCCTGAATTCTGATGAATATAACAAGCTAGTATACTGTTCCTAGTATGACTTCCCTAACTGCTCTGTGTCATCCTCAATGTAATAGACTGTACTCTTCTGCTCTTTTAAGTGGGTTTTCCCTGGATATTTTATCACAGCATTATGAAAATATATAAAGCAAATTTGTACAAGTGCTGGAGTTATTACTGTTATTATTATACCCATGTCCCCATACATTTAGAGCTAATTTGTGTGAGGAATGTGGGAGAGTTTGGAATTTTGTACTAAGCTCTCAAATGTCCTAAGGAGGGTTAATGGACTGCTGTTAATGAGAGTTTGGAAAACCAGAAGCCAATAAAAATGCAGATGGCGGAAAATCAGTTCAAGAGATTTCAGGGAGTAGCAAGCACTTTACTGGAAGCTGTTCCTGAGGCTATTCCGGATATATTCTGACAAAGAGTCTGGCTGCATTCTGACTGTGTCCTGAGAAATTACGTGAGATTCGTATTAAAAATGTAGTGGGCTAGATTCTTTGGTGGAGGAAATTTCAAAATGGCAGAGTATTGGAACTATGGCTTAGCTATCTATACTTACCATTTTTATGTAGGTCTGCAGCCAAAAAGAACAACGAAATCTTTGAAATTCGTTATAGGCAAGATAGATCATAAACAAAGAAGAGTCTACAAATAAAGATAAATCTCCTGCTCTTCCCTCCAGTTCCAAAGGCATAACATCTGCCCATCATCAATGTTCCAATTTGGGAAAATAAAAATTCATTTGAAGGGAGAGAGTCAGAGCTCAAAATCCCCAAGGGGTTTTCTGTGCCATTTACATGGTGCTAGTTTCATGGATAAAAAATACAAGATCGAAGAAGTCATAGAGTCTTGTGCCATTATGTTGAAGAGCAACTGTGGCCAAGCAATGCAAGGAAGGGTCAAAGTTCCTACAAGGATGGCCTCAGAGACATGTGAAGTTGTGAATGCGATGTCTAAGTTGCAGTGATCACCTTATAATATTGGAGGGTTCAATATCTTGGCAATCCACCTAAAAATGCTACATGAGAAGACTGAAGTCAGCCTGAAAGGGTGTTGATTAGTGCTTTAGGCAACCGCAATCCAGGTTGGGATTATTTAGCCGTTATGGAACAGAATTGATTCTGTCATGAGTCTCATATGACAGGCTTTTGTGGCCACAAAAGCCATGTTTGTCCCTTGGTTTCTGCCATTTGCCCTCATTAAATGAATAAGATTCAAATAAATAGTGAAAAATAGTGAAATAGTGAAAAAAAAAGGAAATTTACCCAAAGTGACCATATTGAAATTAGGCATTTTAGTCCAAGGTTTCTCCTCTTCAAAGGCTAAGCAGAGGGAGAGTTTCAGAGGGCAGGGGACAGGAGCAGATATGCACAGCTAAACAATCCTGCCCATGACCATGCAGAGTTTGTCCAAGATGTGTAAATCTCTTTCAGGAGATAAATGCCTTGTTTGACTGGTGTTGGGTCCTCTTTCACTCGCAGCATGTGATTCCTGAAGAGTTCCTGAAAGACTGAGACTTATTTCTTCAAAGAAAATGGTGCTTGGACATTTTTCAAGTGACTACAGTAATTTATTTTTCTTTCTAATTAGAGATTAAGAGTAAAAACTTGTCTTGAGGCTGAAACGAGACTTTGGAATTCTGAACAATGTTGGGACTCGAAGAATTTGGGGACTTTTGAAGCTATAATTAATGTATCTTGTCTATAGTGGTTAGTTGCAGCATCTCATGGTTTAAGGGTGAAATGCACCCTGTAACCCCCTGTGTTCGAATGCTTGAATCCACCCAACAGGTAGTACTCTTTGGGGAAGTTGTGGAAACTTCCAGACTTATATCTTTGCTGGATGAAATATAGCACTGAGTTCAGGCTTGTGGCTTTATAGTCCAGCCCTTCTACTGTTCTCTCCTGTCCTGAGTGCAGATGTGGTTTGACCTTCTAGTTTCCTGCTTTTTAGCAAGTCTTACCCTTCTTCTTTGGTGTCATCTATTACAGCCCTGAGGAAAAGCTTCTCTCTCAAAATGTCATCCAAACTAACTTCTCTCTCCTTTAAGTTGCTCTTGTTGGGATACTTTATCACAGCAATTGAAGAGTAACTACCACAAAACTAACTAATTAATTCAACAGAGACCACATTCGATTTCCACATAAGATTTGTAGCACTAATGTGCATTTTGAAGATTGTGAAATAGTGATTTGTTTACAAAAGTAAAAGAGTCTTAACTTTTACTTATGCGGGGATATGTAAATATATTTTATTCAAAAGCTGGCTTTCTTTTTAACCACTTAAGTGATAACAGTGAACCTGAATAACAGAATTTGGTGAAATTACAATATGAGGCAATAAAGAAATTGGGGAAGATCAGAAATGTTAGATCATCTGAAATAACTTGAATAGTCTACTGTCCCATCCGGTGGGGAAAATACCAAAGTGATCCTTGTAAATCTCTTGAATCTGTTCTCTGAGTAACTGAAGGGACCTCTCTCTAGAATAGGCTCAGACGGACACAGTGGTGACTGGCCCTGACCTCAAACATAGGAAAAGTTCTAACTCCTCACACTCTACTCACAACCTGTGGACCAACTGTAACTTGGAATGATTATGATGTATTTCACAATAGCCAGAAAAAAACAACAAGCAACATACTAAATAAAATCCTCGCCCTTTAATGAAACAAATCTTACTCAATGGGATCAATTTTTACCTTTGGAAAAGGTAATGCAATCTTCTCTCTGCTCTGGTTTCAGGAGTTTTTGTTTGTTTGTTTGCTTGCTTGCTTGCTTGCTTGTTTTTACCTTGTCTCCCAATGCTGTTAGAAATTGTTAGTCTTAGCCTGTGGTCTTATAATCACAGAAATGATTTTTTTTCAAGGACATCTCATTTATATTCCCCATAGGATTAGCAGGGAAAGGAGGCATGTGGTCCTGCTGCTTAGTGAACAAGCTGCAAATGGGACAATATGTGAAAAGCAAAACAGGTCTTGCTCTATCCTGACTGGACAGAGCCTAGGCCAGCAGAAGAGGAATGAAGTGAACAACAATGGCCAGCTATATTCACCCAGAATCAGGGCATACTAATTTCTCCCTATCCTAAAGCTTAGGGAACCTCATGGAAGAGGGGCAGTAAGATTGTAAGAACCTAAAGTTGGGGACCATTGGACAAGGACGGACTGTTGCATCCAGGAACTCACTGCAGTGAGACTTGTCCTAACCATAGACTATGAGGAACTGAAGAGAGATAAGAATGCACAGTGGAAAACTTAAAAGACCAGGGACTTGACTGGATGAGTGAAGGGAAATGCCCTTACTAGTGGGGTGCCCTGAGGAGGGACAATTTGATATGTCACAGAGGCTGAAACCCTCCACTAGAGTAGACAAGCCAGGGAACCCTGGTGTCCATGAAAGTGGTCAGGCATGAAGGTGAGAGAGAGTGGAATGGATTGATGAAGGGAAGGGAAGGAAATAGGAGGGAGATGGAAGAAAGGGAGGATGGAGGGAAGCAGGGATTAGTACTCAATGTGCATGTAAAAATAAAATGAACAAATTTAAAAAATAAATAATTTAAAAAAGAAAAAAAAGAATATTAATTCTTCAGAAGCTCCAATTTCACATAGAACCATGTCTCTGAATTGGGTATTTTTCATCTTCTTCATTTATCTTAATAATTTCAACATGCATGTAGATCCTTGAAATGAAATTTTTTAGAAGAAGCATTCAATTCTTTGTTTTCAAATTCATGTTTATCTATCTGCATCTAATTGCAACAGTACAGATGGAAGGTTGTTCAGCATGGAAAATTATTTTTTGTAATGTTTATAGCCTTGCAACTTTGTGACTCTCAGAAATAATCCTTTTTGGTTATGGAGTTTGCCTTTATGTAGAAATATGAGTGAATAGTTTTCATTGATTTTATTTGAAAGGAATAATGCGAGCTCCAGATGGGGTCTTTGCTCCAACAAATTCTACTTGGGTGCATAAAAATGGTTACTGACTGTACCACACTATAAACACAATTCCTGGTGGCCACAGTATTGAGCATATAATTTCTGTCAATTAGTGTCATTTGAAATTTTGTGGACATTGAGCCATTTAAAAGAATAAAAAGTGGGCTGGACAGATGATTCAAAGGGTAAAGTTTTTGCTTCAAAAACAAAAGGATTGTAAAAATACTGCACAGGAATGGTGACTGCAACTCTTGGCATGGGAGGTAAGAGCCTGGGAAACCACAGTGCAAAGGAATGGAAACACAGCAATCAAAGCTGATTTTTGATGTCATCCTTAGATCTACATGGATAAAAAACTCAAGAACCCTCTTGTACGCAAACATCTACATGCGCGCATGCGCGCGCGCACACACACACACACACACACACACACACAAAGACAAAGAAGTCGTGAAGGGATAAAAATATTCCCAATTAATATTTGCAACGAAATCAAAATTGATTTGATTTCTATAATATACCATAAAAGAAATAATAAGTGAAAATACCACAAAGTAATGGATGCTTTCAAATCACATAAACTATTTTAAACTATCTCATGTTCTTAATGTTTATAACTTTAATATATTAAAGGTAGTTTTAAATTACCTTTTGCCTTAATATATGCTTCATCACATATTGACAATATTTCTAGCATTAATTTAAGAACCACAATTTCACTTCCATTTTGTCTGTGAAAACTGAATGTTTTATATATTATGGGCTTAAAGTATGGATGCCCTTCTTGGCATCACTTGCTAACTTTAAGGACCACATAAGAGCTGTTTCTATTATCTGAGTCATAACTTAATTTTGTAAACTTAAGTGAATATTGTCTACATTTTTACATTTCCTGATATTTACCACATGATTCTTTCCTCAGGATATGATATTCTAAAATAATGTGTTTAAGAGAATCATTGTAAAATTAGCATGATTATACCTTAATGGGATGAGTCAGTCTAGGTGATAAATGGGGAATTTTCAATTTACAGAAAAGTATAGAACATACCTTATGTATGTGATCAAACTGAGAGTTAGAAGAGAGATATGGCAAGGACTGACACATTCAAGCATCAAAACTTCACACTTCATAGTCATCACTTTCATGTTTAAATATGATTATTTCAACACTATTTTCATAGAAATGAATATTTATGCTATTTAGTTTATTGATTGAGTTTTTCTCTCTCTCAAAAAGTAGCAATTCTCAGCTTCATATGTATTGTTTCCATGCCAAAAGTAGATAATAATGTCAATACATCTCTTGTAATTTCCACATTTTACAGACTTTAACCAGTTCAAGAAGTTTAGCTTTATATATTTCACACAGATAAAGCTACCTACTTGATGTAATGTTTATGTAATCCAAACGCATGCCTTTATAGAACAGTATGTCACTCGTGTTGATGTTCACTGACTCTTTTATGTGCCCATCTAAGGGGGTGATTAAAACCTCATTGATAGGAAGTTTTAACTTTCTTTTGTTTCAGGAATAAAACAATCATCCCACAGTTACTTATATTTCCTGTAAATCCCTTTAAGTGTGTGCTGGAAGCAATGACTCAGGGCCCTTGTAGCTTTTGCCAGGAATAATGAGCACAAACAGACATGAGACCCTTCTTCTTAGTACTTTGAAATAACTAAATCAAACCAAGAAGTTCAAATGTTTAGACTCTTGTGTCTTATTTTGACTAATGATTTCACATTTTCTGATAACACATGCCCCATATCCAAGCCATTCCACACATACACAATATCGCCACTCAGTGAATAGCAGAAACATAACTAGGGGAATAGAACTTAATAGTAAGGGGCTTAAGCTTTATGTCCAAGATAGCTTAACTTCATGTCATACATGAATTTTTTAAAAAGGTATTTTCAAAGTCCTACAGTCACATTTGTGAATTGGGGAAGTTGATTCATGATGTTTTCTGTTTCTTAAATGAAACCTATGTGGTAAAGGAAAACTTGGAATATAATATGTTTAAAAACGTTTGTAGGATGATGCGTATATGATGAAGATGAAGGTGACTAGCAGGTCAAGTGACAATAAGACAGATTATTAGAAATACAACAAGAACTATAACTAAATTACATGGAAAATGTAAGTTTGTTCTAGAAATATGTCATTTTTTATTTATTCAATTGTGCGCGTGTGTATGTATGCGCACGTGTGTATGTATCTGTGTGTATGTATGTATGTGTGTGTAGAGCCACGAATGAATTCGGGAACCACCATGGACCATGCATGGACCGCCTCCACCTCCTCCTTGTTTACTCTGCCCCGGGATTCACAGGCTCCGCCCACCAGGACCAGAAACACAGGCCGCCCCTGCTTCTGCCTGGCGTCTATACGTGGGGTCTAGGATCTGAACTCAGGACCTTCCGCCTGCAAGGCAGAGGCTTAACCCCTGAGCCACCTCTCCAGCCCTAGAAATATGTCATTTTTAAAAATTAATTGAAGTTCTCTTTTGAAGTCAACCAAAAACTACTTTTAACATATACTGATAGTTGTTATTCATGATTCAAATTAACTTTGTAAAAGAACACTTTTCATAATGTTATGGATGCTAACTTTCATGGATGTCAAAAATTATGAAGCACATTTTAAAATGAATTTAAAATGCATTTGTAAATGTAATAGTTGAATAAGATCATTTATGTGTTTATTTATGTACACATATACAAATTTTAATTAATTAATACCTAGTCTGGGGATTGGAGAAAATTAGAAAAAATTAGTGAATTTTTTAAGACACAAACTATCAGACAATTTAGAAAAATAGAGCATTAATTTTATTTTACTTATTCACTTTTATAACATAAATTTTACTAAAAAACTGTGTTTTGTCATCAATCACACACACTAGGAAAACACCTTCTTGTTGCAAAACAAATTCATCATCAAAATGGCTGCTTGTCTCTTTTTTTTTAGATCTTCCTATAAGAAATAGCCACCCAATTCCACTCAAATTCTCTTTCTAAGTAGTAATTTGTTAGTAATACAAAGTATTTCTCCAGTTGGTCCCTGATCAATAACAGCAGCACCCTTTACAGGAAACACAATTCTTTAAAGAAACTACAACTTTCAAATGAATTCTCATTCTAACTCATAATCTGACGTAAATAAATTCCACTGTTGCCATCTATTTTTGTAAGTAATTGATTGAAAAGCTTTGGAATGCTCTTCTTTTTCAGTGAGTTTTAAAGGAAGAAGGAGCTAGACCAGAATCTCTCTTCTACTTGCAAGTAGGAGGTTGTAGGTAAGCTGCTTTAGCTTCGTGACACTTGGAGTCTTCATCTGGTTTGTCATGTAACTGCAGTAAGATTAAGTTAAGATCATACTCACTAAGCTCCCTACATTAAGCACATAAGACTCTTGGCATGTGACACTTTTTATTTAAGCAATTGATTTGTGAAGTGATTTTTTTTTTCCCATTACTAGTGTCATATGAAACTGTCTCATTGGTCTGTGGTACTTGATTCAAGGATGTCTTTAGTGTATAGAGAGATAAATGCATTAAGAATCAGTTGAAAATACTGACAATTTAAATTGTAGTATTTATTTATTTGTCATGTAGCTGAAAGTACTGAAAATTCAGGTAGTGAATTCTTCTCCACTTCATATCCATCTCTAGCACTGAATAATTCCCAATCCCTACTCGCTGCTTCAAATCCATGCTGATAGTGTGGCTGGGGAGTAATTTATAATTTATTCTAGTAGATTCCTTTTCAACTCCTTTCCAGCAAAGGGATGTGGAATTTGGAAAAAAGACTCCAATGGAAAACAGACTAGGTAAATCCTTTTGTTTTTCTTTGAATAGTAATGTGAAAGTTGAAAAAATGCATGAACCTAAAACTCTGAGATAAATCAATTTTGTGAACAAATTTATGAAGAAAATAAGTTTCCCGAGTGTGGAAAATGTAATTAGAAAGGAGCAGAAATAGAAAAGGTGCACCCTAAGTCTGAAAAAGCTGACCCAAGTTTCAAGGTGTTTGTTTGTTTGTTTGTTTGTTTGTGTGTTTGTTTGTTTGTTTGTTTGTTGTATGTTTTTCTGGGCAGCACATGAATCAAGCACAGCACCAGAAATGTGTGAAAGGCTCTGAGATCCAAGTAATACAAAGTACTTCTCCAGTTGGTCCGAGATCAATAACAGCAGCACCCTTTACAGGAAACATACTTCATTAAAGAAACTACAAATTCAAAGTGTGACCACAGAAATAGAGAAAATCTACAAACTGAGTAGAATAATTTGCAGAGAATGGACTTAATCCAACCTCCAATATTGGGAAAATAAACAATGTGCCACTAAGTAAGTGTGAAACAGTAAGCCTCAAAGAATATTAGAAAATATTCTGAAAAGTAAATAAAATTAAACGGATTCACAAATGGAAATTTTAAAATATATAGATAATGATTTAAAAGTATCCAGAAGAAAAATGTGTACTACAGCACTTTTAAGACAGCAACTAAGATTTTTTTGCAAGTAAAAAGTGAGAAAAATCAGCAAAGAAATGAGAATGACCAATGATTTTAAGAAAAGACAAAATATGAAGAATAGAAGACAAGGAAATTTAAAATGAGCAAACAAATCAGAACCTTTGATAAAACTAAAGTCCATGTAAATGAAAAGACATGTATTACAGCACCATATTGTGACCAAAGAAATAGTTAAAATAAAGATAAGGATCTCAGGGTATGTAGGGAAATCAAATGTACAGGTGATGTTACTAATACAGGTGCCATGTTGAGTCCCTTACTCACTGATAGTTTATTGTTTTCCCAGGGTTTGGATGAGGAATTTTTTAAAATTTCATTTGTTTGTTTGTGTGTGTGTGTGTGTGTGTGTGTGTGTGTGTGTGTGTGCCTGTGTATGTGTGTGTGTGTGCCTGTGTGTATCAGAAAGGACTATGTGTCCGTGCCTCGTGGAGGCCCAATGGTGACTTCAGTGATCATCTTAGATTTCTTCTTTCTACTCATTGCCTTGTTCAAAGATTTCCCAGGGTCCATCCTCCAGGATCAGAAGCACAAACCCTGCCATTTCTGCCCGGCGTTTTTATCTGTGATTCGGGAACCAAACTATGGTCCTTCTGCTTGTGAAGTGTAGTCTTAACCCCTAAGCCATCTCTACAGCCTTGAATGAAGAAAGTTACAGAGAAGGAAAGGTGATGTGATGCATCATGTATAATACTCCTAAAGAAGAGGAAAATATAGTAAAATATCCATCACCAGACAGGTATATTAATCTACTGATAAGATGTGTGGAACCCATGGGAACAAAGGTTTAATTTTAGTTCAGAAAGAATTTACTGAAAGAAAAAATGAAAAAGACTAGAATACAGTTCTCTTCATGGAAATGTTCTCAAAGCAATGCTTAAAAGAGAATTAGGGGGCTGGAGAGATGGCTCAGGGATTAAGCCTCTGCCTTGCAGGTGGAAGGTCCCAGTTCGGATCCTAGACCCCACGTATAGACGCCAGGCAGAAGCGGGGCGGCCTGCGTTTCTGGTCCTGGTGGGCGGAGCCTGTGAATCCCGGGGCAGAGTAAACAAGGAGGAGGTGGAGGCGTCCATGGTGGTTCCCGAATTCGTCCGTGGTTCCACACGCACACGCACAATTGAATAAATTAAAAATTTTTTAAAAATTTAAAAGAGAATGTAGAAATACTTTGAAAAGATTATTCAATGTTATCAGTCAGAATTTGCCATAGGACAGTATAGATGGTTCAACATATTCAAAGTAATAGGTATAGAACTCTGTTAACAAAACTGAGGACAAAATATACTGAATAGACTAAACATTAATATACTAAAAAATGAAAACAGATCCTATAAAACTAGTGATTAAAATTCAGTAACCCTTCATGACAAGATTATTGAACATATTAGGTAAAGAATGAATGTATATTAACATAAAATAGACTATTTCTGATAAACTACCAGGTTATACCACATGGAATATGAAAAAGCTGAAAGCCTTAGTCTAAAAACTGGAACGAAAAACTGTAGATTTTACATAGATAGTATGAGCCACAATAATAAAGAAAAAGAAAGAGAGAGAGAGAGAAAGGAAAGAAGGAACGGAGGGAGAGAGGGACGGAGAGAGGGAGGGAGGGAGAGAGGGAGGGAGGGAGGGAGGGAGGGAGAAATTAGAAATATAAAGTCAAAATTGTCACTATTTGCAGAAGCATGAATGTAAATAAAACAAACACCAGGATGACCAAAAAAATGTTAACTGAAAATTTAGAAACATTTCAAGATACAGAGTCTACATGTAAAAACGGTAATAAACTATTGATGAAATAATTCATTCATGAATATCTGAAAATCTTGAAGAAATACATTAGAATGTAACAAAAGAGATACTTTTGAATCTTATACCTCAAATAGTATTATATAGAACCACAGAAATATGAAAAGCAAAGACATTTTAAGCAAAACAACAAAGCAAAAGATATAAGACTATCTATATTAAAAAGTACTACAATTGACATGTGACCAAAAAAGCTTGCTATTTGTTACTGTTATAATCGTAAATGATGCCCAAAGATTCCCTGGCTTGAAGACCTTCCCCCACTGGAGAGCTGGTGATGTTGTTTTGGAAGGTTATAGGGTTGAGTCAGAGGTGAACTTTTGAAGTTTATAACCTGAGTCTACTTCCAGATTGGCCAAAATCTGAACAGCTGCTCTTCTCACACTCCCAGTATCATGGATAAAGTGGTCATCCCAACATTCATTCTATGCCAGGATAGAGTGAACTCTGTGAACTTGCAATACAAAATTATTTTTATTCTTTTCAGCCACTTGAATACAATATTGACCGAATTCATATATATTCTGCAGGACAAGATACAGAACTTCAGAAGTCAAACTACAAATTTAGTTAGGTGATTTCTGACAAAGATACAAATAACATGTATTGAAAAATAAGTTGTTTACTGAGGACTGGTGTCATAGTTCCACAGTTAAAGGCTCCTGCTTGCCAACTTGGAGACCTGAGGGTTCCATTACTGGAAACCCACATGGTGGGAGGACGGAATGGACTTCCAAAGTTGTCCTCTGACTTCCACATGTATTCATTCTCATTCTCTCTCTCTCTCTCTCTCTCTCTCTCTCTCTCTCTCTCTCTCTCTCTCTCTCTCCCTCTCCTTCCACTTTCTGTCTTGATCTTATAAATAAAAATGATGTAAAATATGTAGTTCATTTATTATTAATGTTGCTGGAAAAATTAGGTATCTTCATGTAGGACACAGAAAGTCTCATGCAACTCACTAGTTACAAAAGCACTAAAAAAGGACTAAAGGTTCTGAAATAAGACCTGAAGCAATGAAGCCACTGAGGAACACAGATGGGAGATGCTCCAGGACATTGGCTTCAACAAGAACAGTTTTTGAAAAGCATCGGAAACAAAAGGAAAAGCAGATAAATAGGAATACATACAACTGCAAAGAGACATGACAAAAAAATCAATCTATGAAGTGTATAAAATCACAGAATAGAACTTGTCCTTGGACCTCCACATCGCTGCTGAAGCACACAGATGGTAAAATAAGTAAATGTAGAAAAGTTAAAGCCCATGAAATCATCAAAAGCTTGACAACAAAAAAGAAACATCCTGTAGTCTCCTGCTCCAGGTTTCAGTAACGCTCTTTAAATATACAGAGAAGCACAAAGAAATGATCCCAAGTGGGGTGAGGGGAAAAGTGCAGTAAGTGTCAGGATGTCTGATTTTGAATTACAGTACAAAACAAAGCAACAATGACAATAACAGAATAGCATGGTCCTAGCTCAAAAACAGACCTCTGGACCTATGAACTAGACTAGAAGATGAAGAAACACTAAGCAGCTACAACTTTGTGATTCTCTAAAAATTGTATCAAAAACATGTTGGAGAAGCAACAGTCTCTGATTTTCATACAATCCCACTTCTCTGGTACTAAATTTTCTCGTTTTATTCACATTACTGTAATAAATGCAAGACCAAGGCAAACTAGGTTAACAAGGAAATTTTTATTGCAAAATAAGCACGATTAATTCATGTTTCAAGTTGTCCAAATGAAATCCATTATTTTGTGGGATCAACACACTCTTGTAGCAGTTATTCTGCACTACATGATTGGTTACAGTGCTCTGTCCAGCTTGGCAAGACAGTTTCTGCCAACACCAGGCACACAGGACCTAAAGAGAGATGAACCTCGCTTGTCAGAGCAGCATGTCTGTCTACATATACTGAAGCATTCCAATTCCCTCCATCTTATTCATCTGCCTAGGGACTGTCCTGCCTCTCGTGGACTGTTTCCCCATCAACCAAATTGTCTCTTGCATGCTTGTTCAGGCCTGAGCTCCACTATTGAGTTTCTTTTTTTTATTTTAAAAATTTATTTATTTATTTATTTATTTATTTATTCCACTCATAAAAAGTTGATAAGTACCCCATTCCCCTCCCTCTCTCTACCCCTCCTTGGATCCCCTTGCTCTCTCCCCCCTTTTCCCTTTCCTCCCCCCCTTCTCCCAGTGCTCCCTTCCCCCCCAATTCCTGGAGCATCCTTTAGTGTGCATGTCAAACTTCCCTCTGGGTCCTCCTCTCTGATGAGGTGTAAGGACTCAGTGGCATTGCCTAGAGCTCTTTTTTGTGTTCCCCTTTAGTATAGGAACGGTATTGTGGCTGTTAATCCCTTGCCTCTAAGTATTGTAGTGCCTGTGATCCATGCTAGACTTTGGGTTAATAAGACTCTATTTTAACAGCATTTTATCTCTACCAGGGGGTGATATCCAACACCCATCCGGATGGAGCCAAGGGCAGTGCAGGAGCAGCAAAACTGAAAAAAAAATCAACAAACCATAATTCAGAAAATCAGAGACTCTACATTAGCCACCTGGAACCAGGCCATCCTATATCTCCCCATCCTAAAGCTCAGGGAAATTTGCTGAAGAGGGGATGATAAGATTGTAAGAGCCTAAAGATGGGGAGGAGCAACGATATGCAAGATACTCCATACAAATTAGGGCCGAAGTAATCATAATAGGACTTTGCATGACCTGCACTATTGAGTTTCATAGCTGTGTCCAGACATCAAGTTTTCAATTGTCAAGTTGACAAATGTATCGGACTATGAAAATACTGTAATAAAACTGATGAACATTAATCATCAGGGAAATGTTATTAAATATACATTGAGAGATCACCTCACTCCAAGCAGGAACACTGTGCTCAAAGATAACAAAAGTAAAGGATAATTTTATGTTTGTGAATATGTAAAGTGTTACCGCAGTTAAGGATGCTCCTTTAAATAATTTCAAAATTAGGAAAACAATGTGCTTGAGTAGCCACACTCCTTGGTATGACTCCAAAGGAAAGCAAATCACCGTATTGAAGAAACCTCTGCATTCCCACATTGCCAAAGACTTATTCCTAACAGCCCGCAAGCGGAAGTAACTGGAAACATCATGTACAGGATCATGAATTTACAAAGAAAACTGCTGCATCTGCAAATTAGAATCATATTCATCTATTAAAAAGAAGAAAATCATGAAACTGGAGATCATTATGTTATTCTTAATAACCCAGGCTTTTATAAACAGATACCATATTATCTTAGTCAAAAGTAAAATCTGAAAAAAAAATTGATCCCACAAGGGGAAAGGACAATCGTGATTACAGAGGATGTAGAGGGAACTGGAAGGCAGGAATAGCAAGAGATTGGTCAGTGGGTGTACAGTTATACTTAAAAGGAACAGGAAGTTCTGATATGTTATGCCACAGTACAGTGATTTGTAGTACAGTGATTTAAAAAAATGCAAAGTATATTTTCAAAGAGTAGAAGAAACAATTTTCATGGCTACTGGGCCTGGGCACATGGCTTTCAATAAAGTGTTTGTATTGTTAGTTTAATCATCTTGCGGTTAAATGAATTCAGAATCAGACAATTTAGGGAAACAAGAGACTTATACTTGGCTTATACTTTTCTTTGTTGTTCTTCAGTAAGATGATGGGGAATGCACACCAACATCTGTAGTCAAGGTAACATATCCACTGGAAGAGCAGACAGAGGGACATCCTTATTTGCCAGTCTGCCAAATTCCAACCTGTTCTATTTCTCTTTCATCCACTAGGCAGGAAATGGTCACATTCATCAATTAGGCAAACTTCTACATGCTTGTCAGGGTTTACCTTACTAAATAATGCTTCATATGTATGCCTAACAGCTAGATTTTTCAGTTTGTCAAATTGGTCCATCTATATAAGTGGTATATCATGCAAACATGAGGACTCGAGTTTGGAGTCTTATTAACCATGTAAATAGCAGGCATGGGGAAGTATGTACTCCTTTGTAAGTCCAGTGCAGATAGACGGAGAAAGGAGAATCCATAAGACTAGCTAGTTTGTCTCTGCCACTAATGAGCTCCAGATTTAGGAAGACATGATGCAATAAAAATAATACGATTGATTGGTTTAAACATCATGATTTGGTATCTGCTCTTCATATGCACACTCTCACACATGCACACACACCTATACCTATATATGCAAGCACATAAATGCACACACACACACACACACACACACCATACTTTTAACCTTTCACACTGAAATAAAAGAAATAATAAAAGAGTTAAGATAGCTTAATCTGATTCAAATATTACATATTATTTTTAACTGTGCTACCATCAAAAATTACCCTATAATTTAAGTAATGGTTGACAGTTGTTTCATATATAAAGTAAACATGAACTTGACTTTAAAAAGATGCATTGATTAAGTGGTTCTATTTTTTAAATACTAGAACTATGGAAATAAAAAGAGTCAAAGCTATTGTTGCCCTGGAAGTCACAAACCTATGGAGGAATATGATAAATAAAAATCAGTATATAGGGGCTGGAAAGGTGGCTCAAGGGTTAAGCCTCTGCCTTGCAGACAGAAGGTCCTGAGTTCAGATCCTCCACCCCACGTATAGACGTAGGGCGGAATTGGGGGTGGCTTGCATTTTTGGTCCTGGTAGGGTGGAGCCTGTGAATCCTGGGGCAGAGTAAACAAGGAGGAGGTGGAGGCGGTCCATCGTGATTTCCGAATTCACCCGTGGTTCTACACACACACACATACATACACACACGCATACACACGCACAATTGAATAGATAATAAATAATAACAAAATTTAAAAATCAGTATATAAGTTATCCAATGATTTTAATAGTAAGAAAGAAAATATCACTCATGGAATGGAAGGGAATGGCAGAAATTTCTTTCATTGAGATAGAATAAGGTGTTTTGATTGGGCATTTCCAGGAATAGAAAGGAGTGATACTTGATAGCAAGCTACCATTTAAACCCATAGATCATTATACCCATAGATCAAAGAAGTGCTCAAAACTCAACCAAGTCCTGTTTTTATATACTGGACAATCAACAATGCTGAGAATCATAACTGGTCAAAGCACAAAGTAAAATGACTGTGGATAGCTTTGTTCTAAACAAAACATCTAAACCATCCCCACGTCATGACTCAGGGAATTCTGTGGAAGAGAAGTATGATAAAAATGTAAAGAACCAGAGGATGGGGGAGGTAATGCCAGACAGTAAGCCTCTGTTCCAATCAAAGCACAATACCCAACAACTAAATGCAATGCAGTGCTACCTACTTCCACTAGAAGTTCACAGTAGCTGGATAAATAATGTCTTGCCACTGAACAGGGAAGGTCCATGAGGCCATGACAGACTGTGTGGGACTAGTGATGGACAGACAAGTGAGGGGGGAAGTCCTACATACTCTATGGTCAACCCGCCATTGGACCATTCAATGCTCACTGGCTAGTGTTCAGGCACTACCTAGAGCACACATCCTAGATGGAAGCTGGTGGATTCTAGATCCAGGAAGTCATCTGCAATTGAGGGAAACTGGCCAGAAGAGAGGATGAGTGGGGGGGGTTAGATAGTAGGTGGAGAAAACATATAAATTTATTGTGAATTCGTAATTTAAAATAAAAATTAAAGTTACCTAAAATAAAAACAGAAAAAGGACTATAGGTAGAGAGAAAATGATTGTGAATGCTCTGGGGTCAAAGCTTGGTTACTGTAGTGGAAATAGTAAGGCGTTTTCAGTGTCTGATGGAAAGGAAGCAACAGAGAGAGGAAGAACACACAAAACACACAACCCCAGACACATACACCTGCTGCCTCTGGCTGTCATTCCAAGTGTGGAGCATTTCCAAATGTGCCTGATCACTAGCCAGGAGCGACACAGCTTGGGCTTCCTTCTAGCTGCTGGGTCAGGGGCAGACAAGGGAAGGAATGGCTTCCCTGGGAAATGGAAGGAGAGTAAGTGCAGACAGATGGCATGAGCAAGTGTGTTAAAATAATCTTGCAATAAAGGGAAAAAGAGGAATGAGGCAGTAGTAGAGTGGCATGCGGCGCAAGGGAGGGCTCTTGTTACTTGGCACAGGGAGGATATATCAGAATAGATTGATGCTTAGGGAAACGGGCCATTGAGTCATAAAGAATAAAGATGCTGAATGCTGGGTCTGTTCACTGAATCCTAGAGTCCTCAAGCTGTCAAGGACGAGTGTTGGCTGAGAACAGCAAAAGGTGGTTTCAACATGCTTGTTTACAGGTGGGAAGACACATGTACACCAGTGTATATGGACTGTTTTGGTATAGTATTAGAGCTTAGGGCATTATCTTCTGTTTCCCAGTGGAATTGGAAATAAGTTCAATAGCCAAATACTGAGAGGGTGAAGAAGACTTTGGAAAATGTAGAAGAGATGGAATAATATAAAATTGTTTTAGAAAGTCTAATAGCACATGCTCATCTATGAGTAGGTATACAAGAGAAATACTCAGACATTAAAAATTCTTTTTTATCCTTTTTCCCCAAAATTTTATAGGTTTATAGATTTGGGGTAGTGGCACAAAATTCGTAAAGGTCAGTTTCTTATTGTACAAATTTGGGAAAACAATATTTACTGACTGTGTGTTAATGCAGGTGTCAACTGGTGAATTGAAGGCTGAGCTCTTTGGCGTATCTGTGAAAAATCTGTAAAGATGAGCCCTAGGCAAGCCCACAGGAAAGCGTCTAGTTGATGTCGGTAGACCCAGCTCAAGGTGTGTGGACCCTTTTCTGGACAGATGAATAACTGGGAGGAAAGCTGGTTCAGTACTTTGGCATACTTCAGCATTCTTGGACAGACTTGCTTTTTGGCAAAGGAAGTCATTGCTCTCTTAGGGATCCCTGTGGCCAGTTCCTTCAGTTCCTGTTCCTAAGAACTGTCCTGCCAAGGTAGACTAGTAACTGTAGCAGTAAATTGTGTGCAAGAGTAAAATCCCTTTTCCCTTAAGCTGTTTGTAAATATTTTGGAACATGCAATCAAATTGCAACAGTCTACAAGATGGTTCTTTTGGCAAAAGCACCTACACAGATACCTGGAGAGCTATGGAAGGTGAGAACCTATTTGAGGAAAGTTGTTCTTTTACTACCAGATATGTGGGACCGAAACCCCCTTCACAATGCTTCTTTATGTTCTTTCTTTCTCATATGCTTTCCTGTGCTCTTGACCTCTTTCTCAAATAAAATACTATCAAAACATTCAATAATAGTGTCTATTTATTTTATACAGTATTCTGAGGATGAGATGAACCTAGACACACAAGAGACAGAGAGATAAAGAGACAGAGACAGAGAGGTACCCATAAATAAAAGGTGTCATAATTCCTAAGTTAAGTACTTAAATTTTATTAAAATAGCTTTTAAACATTACTTTGTCATTTTCTTCAAGGCTCTTAACTCTTGCATTATTTCTTAGCCTTGAACGTCTTAGGGGAATTTTAAATAAAATCAGTTGTAGTTTTTCATAGAAATAGAACCAATAAGAATGGGGAGAAAGAGAGAGAGAGTTAGAGTTGCCTGCTTGAAGTCCACAGGGCAAACCAACAAACTGGAGACCCTGTAAGTTCTTGAAATCTAAAGACTGAAGGTGGTCTATAGGCAGATTTCTCACCTCTATCTCCACCCAGTATCTTGGTCTTCTCTCTCAAGGTCTCCAACTTATTAGATGAAGCTTAGTCACATATTGAGACTAAAATGCTTTCAGAAAATTCACTGATTACAGTATTACTTAAATATGAGAATAAATTTTCACTTTAATAAAAACTGGTCACCATGGTCTACCACATTGGAATACACCATTAACTTCTGCAGGGCATGACTGAGAAATGGCTGGATGCGAGGAATTCTAGGTAACCTTCTGCTCTTTTGATTGCCAGCCTTTTGTCTTATTCAAATTTCCACTTGCCTATTCATTTCTCGGACATTTTCTTTCAACTTTTTGCTGCCTTGCATGGTTGAAAGGTAAATGTATTATGCAAAGGTTGTAAAAGCTCAAACAGATATAAAAAGGTCATGCTGAAGCCAGCAGAAAAAAAAGTCTTCCTTTATGCTATTGTAAGCCCTACCTCAAACTTAGGAATAGTTTATTTAATTGAATTTTCTCAACAAGGAAATGGCTTGTCTAGAAAGACTTCAGTACAGGTTCTAGGATACACACAACTGCTGAATTCAAATACAGAGCTGTTTTTTTACTAAGAATCTGAACTCACTTTATTTTATTTAATTATTTCACTTTATACGTGTATTTAGGGGGAATATATGTCTGTAAGTGTGTAACTATATGTGGAGGCCTGAGGGCATGTATGTGGTAGGAGGTGTGGGGATAGGTGTGTTTGTGTGGCAAGGGCACTGTGTGTCCCTGTGGAGGCCAAAGGTGACTTCAGGAATCATCCTGCATTGCTTTGCTCTGTGATTTTCTAGGCTCTGCCTTCTAGGACCAGAAATGTAGGCCATGGAAATGCTATTTCCACCTGACTTTTTTTATTATTATTTATTCAATTGTGCGTGTGGCGCGCGCACGCGTGTGTGTGTCTGTGTGCGTGTAGAACCATGGATGAATTCGGGAACCACCATGGACCGCCTCCACCTCCTTCTTGTTTACTCTGCCCCAGGATTCACAGGCTCTGCCCTACCAGGACGAGAAGCACAGGCCACCCCCGCTTCCACCTGGCGTCTATATATGGAATCTGGGATCCGAACTCAGGACCTTCCGCCTGCAAGGCAGAGGCTTAACCCCTGAGCCACCTCTCCAGCCCCCACCTGACATTTTTATATGGGATCCCCAAACTAAACACAGGCTCCTGTGCTTGGAACGACTGCAAAGGCTTAACCTCTGAACCATCTCTCCACATTCCCACTTTTACTATTTTCTCCATTTTTTTCTACTTTTACAAGCATATTGAATATTCATCCCAGCTTCCCTCCCTCCTTCCCCTCCTTACCATCCCCTCCCATTCCGTCACACCCGTCCACCTGTATGCTTCTGTGGACTTCAGGGTTCACTCTGGGTTATCTACTCCTATGAGGGCTCAGGCATCTGCAGTATAACACGTTAGCTCTCATCAGGCCACCCCAGTGAAATTTGTCAGTTGAACCTAAGGCTTGCTGTTTGTAGGAGCTAGCTTGTCTCCAGTCTTCCACCTCACAGTTGTGGGATTCCGTCTGCTGCTACACCTGCCTGATTTTGTTTGGTTCTGGCGATTTGATTTCTGGGCCCACCAGTGTTTCATTCACATATTAATTCTCCCAGACCCTCCTTCTGCTTTAAAATAATCTCTTTCCTGGTGAATCTCAAAGCCAGATGACTTTTTGAGTCCTGACTTCACCACTGCTAAGCAGACCACCTGGAATGCCCCTTAAATGGTACAGGTCTTATTTTCATTCTCCAGATGATTTTAAATAATACACTTGTTAGCACTATAATCTAGTAGTAATTTTCACATCCACATGAAAACACTGAGAAAAGATATTCGAACTTGAAAAGAGTCTTCATACATTAGTTCTTATTTTGGTCTGAAAGTTTGTTTTCTCAGAAAACTCTTGAGTTTATCCAACATTACAATGAAGTCTTTAACTATAGAGTAAGATTACTGCCTATGCAAAAGGGGCCATGCAAACTTGTCTGTCTCTTCTACCATGTGAGCATGCAGAATGAAGTCACTGCCTTTGAATCAGAAAATAAGTCCTTAGCAGACAACTGGACTTCAGGGACCACATCTACAGAAACATGGCAGTACCTCATTACCTACTATGAGGTGTTTTGTTCCAGAGGCTCAAGTGCACTTAGACCTTATTATGACTCTGGGATTGGCACTTTCCCCTGTTCTGTGTTGTTTTGCAGAATAATGTGTGGATGGAACCAGGTCACTATTACTGATTTTGGAAATACATATGATTTGATAGACAGAGCTCACCCCTTTATATATTTGTGTTAATAATAGTTCCTTCTTACATATTCAAAGAAAAACGTAGAAAATAACTTAAGTTCTTATTTTGATAAAAACTGTTATTTGTTGATTAGAATTCAAGTTGGTAGTCACTAAAGTTCAGCACTGTATTCAATGGTCTCCCAAATACTATCAAAACAGATTTTTTGCATTCATCTGCTTTGCTGGACATTTTATCCCTGACTTCACATGCTAGCCACCTAATAGAAGCAGTGGAATTGGGCATCTATGATACTTCCATATCTCCAACTTCTGTGGAATGGCTTGAAAAGGCCAGTATCTTTCCTTTGGGATTTATTTCACCAAAATTTTGTGGCACTGAAAAGAGCAGCTAAAGCTACAAAATGTTACAACTTACTAGAAGGAAAGCAGTTACTCTCTCCTTTTCTCATAAAATAATGAAAATCTCAGAAGTTTCTCTTTATGCTTTATTCCAATAATGGAATTTACAAAGTCCTAAGTTAAGTAAATCATCTGGTAGAAGCTGCAACATCTTTCCATTATTTGTGGCTGATAATACTTTGCATCAAAAGTGTGTACATGTGAATAATATTATTAAATAAAACCATAATCTGTCACTGGGTTAGAGTATGATTAATGTAACCAAAAGCCTCATTCCTGAAGCTTACTCATGAAGTTCCATTTCAACTTATCTGTGGCTCTGTGGTAAGTTAAACCACACAGTAAGTCACTTCCAGTGTACATAAACTCTCTCTTCCTCTCTCTCTCTTCCTCACTTACTCACGTGCGTGTGCACACACACACACACACACACACACACACACACACAAATACTTTCACAAAGAAAGAAGAAACTACAATGTACATAATTTAGTTTTGAAAATGGCACAAACTTGCAGAATATAAGTAATGTTGGCTTCCTTTAAATTGAGAAAATTAGCTGAGTTTATTTTTGGTCATGTGTTTACAATTGTTTGAGGGATATAAACACCCATGAAAGTGAATGATAACTCTCTCACTAAACTTCATCTCTTCCTTATATTGCACCATTAGCACTCTGAGCTATATTTATATTCCATCTAGCATCATTTTGATTGCTTTGGTGATAGTATAGAAGGGATTGTAATGTCTTTATTTTTTTAAAAAAATTCTCTTTTAGTTCTGAAAAAAAATTGCATGTGAAAAGTTCTCTCTGCTTTTTACTCTCTTTCCAAGGATGACACAAATTTCTTTTCAAGCCTGGATTACTTTGCATTTTATGCTGTAATTTGTACTTTTTATATTCTAAAGTTCTTTTAAGAAAATGCATTCAATATAAGATAACATAATTATAATTGAATTAATACCTATTACATTCATATTGTACAGCTAATAAATAACCATAAAATATAGAAATTCTATTTATTAATGTATTTGCTTTGCAGATAAGTATATGGTGGCTAATTAATGTAATAAAATTCCCTAGGAGTACACTGGCAGCTAATGTGGAGGCTGACGTCTTTGTTGCCATGGTCTAAAGAGAAAGTTGTCTGATTTTATATGTGTTATATTATTCTATTCTGATGAGGTTTCCTGTGGCCCTGTACATAAAAGTTAGCTTTTTTGTCTTGCAAAATTGATTTTCCCTGACAAAAGAATTTACATTTGGAAACAGATCAATCCTTTATACCCTCAACACACAAATGTAAGGTCTTGTGAACATGTAGAGAGTTGGATGGAGCCTTGAAGCCTGTTAGTGGATCTTTGCCAACTCTCCTAACTCTTTCTAATAGTGTCAATCTGAATTTTAATCCACTAACCTTAATCAGTCATCATGGTGAACACTGAATTATTAACTGATTTCATTGAGGGGGCATGAAGAAAGCAAGAGCTTCAATGACAATGTTTAATATTTTTGTGTCTGTGTAATTGTCTACATTTAAACTTTTCAATATCAGATATTGCCATGTTTAGAAAGGGCAATTCAATATGAGCATTTATTTTAACATTACTATTTACCTCTAGTGAAATCCGAAAGGTTTCCAGATTTTCGTTTTAATCGTTCATTATCAAACCGTCCAACCTCTGTGTAAAAACTAGAGTTGACGGTGTGTGTGTAGGAGCACATGCATGTGAGGGGGAGCAGGCACATGTGTACATAGGCTAGTGAGTGGTTCCCCTGTCCCCTCTTTTCCCTCTCCTTCCCTCCCCCTTTCCTCTCTCTCCCTCCCCACTCTTCACCAGTTCATCTCTCCCCCTCCCCCTCTGGTACCTGTATGCTTATGTGGGTCACCAGGTTCCCTTCAGGTTGCCTGCCGTAGTGGGGGTTCAGGCCTCTGTAGCAGTTTGAGTGGCCTTTCCTTGGGTAGACCACCAAAAGGGACACTCTCTTTCACCTGTCTAGTCCTTGTCCCTAAGGTTCCTACTGCATATAGTTATTATTCCTGAGTTCCTTGCTAGTCCATGAGGGAATGTTGATGTGTCAGCCATTGTGCAGGTCTGATCAGGTAGGTCTCGTTGCAGTGAGATCCTGGATGCAGCTGCCTTGAGTGTCTGGAGTGAGCTGGCCAGCAGTAAACTTCCTCACTTCAGACTCTTACCGTCTTACCACTCCTCTTCTGCAAAATTCTCTGAGCCTTAGGAGGAAGGGGGTTTCAATTGGTGTGATGTGGGTTGAGCATTTTAGAGTCATTGATACTCTGCACTCTGGTTGATTGTTGCTATCTCACTTCATTTCCATTGCAATGGCTGCCTCTTGTTTGGGTGTTGAAATTTTTCCTTATCTAAAAATATAATTTATTTTTGGTTGGTAGTTTGCTATTAGGTGCTTTCAGTTAGTATTGAGGTAACTGATCCTATCTAGTGTCAATTTTCTCCCCTTCTACTGTTGTTTAGATTAGTATACATTACTGAGTATATGTTACATGTCACTAAAGTGTGGAGGTTCAGGTGCTATTAAGCAAGTATTTAATTACCTGGAGGCTAACCCCACTCCTTATTATGACCTATTTGTATCCTTCATTTCCTCTTAAGACTTTTCTTCTTAACTGTTTTTCCAAGATCTTTTATTTCTGCACTTTGTGACTGAGCTTACTCCTGATCACTATGAATCACAAAAATAGTTTTTTGCTGCATAAAGGATGAAAAGTTTTGAAGCACCAAATTGCCAGGATGGTGGTGGTGTTGCTGGAGATTGATGTTTAACCAGAAATTGGGACATGGAGTCTGCTTTGATTTTATCACACAGATTTTTTTTTCTTTTTTCCAGTGGAGAGTATGTCTAACTATTCTAGGAGTTTATTTCTGAAAACAGACTCCGGTGTGTCAAAAAGTAATCTTACCTAGGGTCAAAATCATGCAAGAGCAAGAAGGCTATTGAGAATGCATGTGATTAATGTGTAAATCACAGAAGTTGTATGTAGGGAAAAATGAGAAAGAAATTTGGCGTAGTATACAAGAATCAAACAACAAAGTTTTCTATTATAAGATATCATAATCACACCTATTGTTGTATCTATTACATTCCCTAATTATCCTAAGAATTTAGCAGTGTAATTTGTATATCCTAAAATATTAGAGTTAGGTAAATCCATAGGAACTTAAATTTCATGTCTTTGATGTATGAAAACTAAGCTATTTGCAAAAATTGAGGCACACACACATACACACACAAGCATGCACACGCATTCATAGAAAACAACACTGAACACATAATTTTAAATTCTCATGGTTTCTTTATAGTAGTAAGAAGTCAAGAAAGATATATCCGGTTGAAACTGCATTCTTAACCTAAAGATAAAACCACAATTTTAAGACTTTCATGAAATACATGTGTTGACCAATGATTAATATATGTGCAACTGTGGATGACAAATATTAAAATAAAATCTTTAGGAATTTACCAATTGAAAAGTTTGAAATGTCTGCTGATGTAAAACAAATGAAAATGAGTGAAAGTGACAATACGATTTTTCTGTGAGTGTTGAGAGATAAAAAACAGATTGTAGCATGTGACTGTGGAAATATGGATTGATTTAATTTTATAATTCTCTTAAAATTTCACTTTATCTGAGTCATAGAAGGTTGGTGTAAAACTTCTTTAGTGTTGAACATTCAAATGTCAGTAAGTTTAACACTTTGAAGAGCCTTTAGTATCCTCATTCACTGAAGTTCACCACAAACAGAGACTTCTGTGACTAAGGTTGTCATAGTAGTATTTGCTTATGGATACAAACAGATATTAAGAAAGCAGTCTAACCCTATGTCAGTATAGATCAAGCACAGTAGTAAATCCTACCTTAGCACTACAACACATTTCCTTTTTTTTTTCTTTTCTTTTTTCTTTTCTTTTCTTTACTTTTCTTTGTTTTTTTTTTTTTTTTTTTTTTTTTTTTTTTTTTTTACATTTTCTGCATTGCTTGTCATGCATTTCTCCTGGGGAACAAGTCTCAAATCCTATCAGAGAGTAGTTGTTAAGGCAATTATCCTGCATGATTGCTAATCAAATCACCATCAAACAACTTAAGGGAAGAGAGGAATTATTCCTTCTTATGATAGTCTCGTCATAGTTGCTTGTCTACCTTGGCAGAAGAGCTCACATAAATACTACAAACCAAGGGAACCGACCACATAATGACTGAGAGAGAGACAATCCGTACTTGCCAGACCAGCATGTCTTGCCAGGGATACAGAAGAGTGACGATGTCCTCAAAAATCTCTATACATTTTATTCATCTGCCCAGGACCTAGTCCCACCCACCATGGGCTGGCCCCACCCCATCAAATAGACAATCTCCTACAGGTTCTGCAGGTTCACTCTGAACTTATTTCAACTGCTAATTCTTTACAAATGTGCTCAGAGCTTGAACCCTCAACCATCAATTTAATACCTGGATCTTACTATGCCAGTTGGTTACCTTCATAACAGTTATGATACTATAGCACATGGTAGAAGAGGGAGTGAATCGTAACTGCAAAATACAATCTTACCAGAACAAGTTAACCATTGTAATCCTGAATTCATTGCAACAGCAGTTACTCACACAGGGTTTGTATAAGACAGGCCCCAAAACAGTCATCAATGAGGGAAAGGAGATTATGTGTAGATTCTAGGAGGCAGAAGACATTTTCCTTGTTTGTATAATCATGGATAAGTCCACCAAAGTGTAATGGATTGTTCCAAAATCTATGCTCACAAAAATGACCTTGCTTAAACACAGTGAATCACAAAACAAATAAGAAGACATAAATGTGGGAAAGCTATGTGCACAAAAGGATAGGGATCAAGTGGCATTGGAAATTAATGAAGCCGAATGAGGCAAAAATATGCATGTGTGTATATGCGTGACTGAAATTGTCAGAGAACATATTTAATCATTAAAAGATTTTAAAAAGTCAAAAAAATTTCAGTTTACATACTTCAATAGTCGACTTGTTACTTGATTTTCTTTGTTCTGCCTACAGCTTTTTGCTTGTTTTATTTTCTTGAGGAAACTAAAAGCCCTTCCAAGAATTGTGTTGTTTTCCTTCCATTTGATCACATATCTCATCTTGCTAAAATACTCAATTCATCTTTAAAAAAAACTGACATGATGAAAGTATACTTATCAGGGAAAGTGACATCTTTTATTTGCATTCAAATTGACAGAGACATTTCAAATTTCACTTTGCATAAAAGAGCAAAGAGCATCTTTTGCCAATATTAAGAAGAAATCCTCCTGTGGATTCTGGTCTATGCCAAGTGGAGCTTGGATTTAAATAATTAGTGAAATCACCCTTTGTGTGCTAGAAATAAAATATGTTTCCCTTTACACATTACTGCTGCAGGAATTAAATCCAGAAAGCTTCTCTTCCAGTAGCTTTGAGATCCACAGCCTTGATTGAACCAGAGGGAAATTTTACCTTCAGCTGAGAGTCTAAAGTTCTGTTAGTGTAAGTGAATCATTATCTAAGAGGAAGAAACAAAATTAACAATCTCCACATGGAAAAACCAGTACTTACTAATGAGCACAAACCAATAGTCGGAGCCAATTTCTTTTCTCTTTTTAATCACACATGGCAAAATCTTCACAGGTTCAGTATTTTATCTTTTAAATGATCCATAGAGGATGGGGGAGTAATGACATGACTCTGGAGATCTGAGCACGTGGTTTGTGGTTTATCCAAAGGTGTAGTGTAGAAAGAAGTGTGTAGGCCTACTACCTGAACAGACGTTAGGCTTTCAGAAACTATGGATGAGACAAGACAAACCGAAATCTCTCAAATATTGCTTGCAGTTACTTCTTGAGGTCTACAAAGTGTCTTCCTTTACAAGAAATTCAATGGTCAACTACTAAATGCCTACCATTTCCTCACCTGAAGAAAAATCAAATTTTCTTCACTCTCAGAACTTGATGTAATTGATTAGGAAACTCCCTGCACCAAACTGTCATTTAAAATTATTAGCAGAATAATTTTAAAAGTTAGTATAATTGGTACATATTTCATAAAGATATTATTTAAATGCATGTGTATAATCACCATGCTCTATCCACTCACAGTTTACAGTGCATTAGTAAAATACATAGTCGTACTCACATCTCCATCCCACCCACATCTCAGTAAACTATTCTTTTTAGCCAGGGCATTGACAACTTTTCAAAACATTATTGGGAAATAATAGAAAAAATAAAGAGTATGGATATTTTTCTTTCCAAATGCTCTATTTTTATGACATACATATAATTTTAGAACTCTTTTCTCCCATGACAGGTTGTGACATGAGTCAATCAATACTAGACTCATCACTACTTCCTGGATTGCCAGCAATTTTAGAGCAATTGCCCTACACTATTGTATTGATCCATAAATAAATGGCAGAAGCTTTGACTGACAGTATTCTGCTTCTTTAGAAATTATAAAATGAACTCAAAAATTCCAAACTACCATATTATACAGAAGAGTATATGGCTAAACTTAAATGATATAAATAATATAAAAGTGAAGAACATCAACATGTAAGTTATTTCTTATTACTAATTATAACCAGAGCCCCATACATTATACTGTCGTAATAAGACCTTTTAAAATTCTAGAGGATTGATATTGGGAATATTGCTTCATGGAAACTAATATCAGGGCAAATATGACACACAAAAAAAACTCAATCAATCCTGGAACTTGCCACTATAGCAATTGGTTCTAGAATGCTATACATTTCAAATATAATGTAGTTTGTAAAGAAGAGATGATAAATTATTGATCCCATAGTCTAAAGATATCAGTTCAATCATCCACACATAAGAGAGAACATGTGGTATTTAACTTTCTGTGTCTGATATATCTCACTCAATATTAAAGTTTCTAATTCTATCAATTTACCAGCGAATTTCATAATCTCATTCTTTCTAGTGGATGAGTAATATTCCATTGTATATATGTACCACACTTTCATTATCTATTCTTATGTCGATGGGAATGTTGGTCAATTTCATTTTTTCAGGGGCTGGAGAGGTGGCTCAGGGGTTAAGCCTCTGCCTTGCAGGCAGAAGGTCCTGAGTTCGGATCCTAGACCCCACGTATAGACGCCAGGCAGAAGCGGGGGCGGCCTGCGTTTCTGGTAGGGCAGAGCCTGCGAATCCCGGGGCAGAGTAAACAAGGAGGAGGTGGAGGCGTCCATGGTGGTTTCCGAATTCGTCCGTGGTTCTACACACACACACAAACACACACACACACACACGCGCGCGCGCACACACACACGCATACACGCACAATTGAATAAATAATAAATAAAAACTTTTCATTTTTTCACTATTGTGAATACGGTTGCAATGAACATAGATGAACAAGTGTCTTTGCAATTAGATATAGAGTCTTTAGGAACTATTCCTAGGAATGGTATAGCTGGGTCTTACAGCAGTTCTATTTTAAGCTTTCTGAGTAACCTGATCTCTATAGAGGTACACGAGTTTGCACTCCCACCAGCAATGAAAAAGTGTCCCTTTTTTTTTTACAGACTCAACGACAATCTCTGTTCTTGATCTTGGCCATTCTGAATGGGGTAAGATGGTATTGCCGAATTGTTTTGATGTGTATTTCTGATAATCAAAGAAGTTGAGTATCTTTTAAGGTATTTGTTTGACATTTCATTTTCTTTTTAAGTGAAATCCCTGTTTAGTTCCTGGGACCATTTTTTTAATTGAGATGTTTGTTTTATGGGTGTTTAATTTTCTGAGCTCTTTGTCAGATTAATCTTTTGTCCGATTCATAGCTAGCTGGTAAAGATTTTCTCCATTCTGTGGGCTGCCTTTTTGCAGAATTAAGAGTTTCTTTTGTAGAACAGAAGCCATTTAATTTCATGAAATCCCATTTGTTGATTGTGGGCCTTACTTTCTGGGAATTTGTTGTTTTACTTATAAAATCTTTACCTAGGACTATGAATTGAAGCCCACTTCCTATTTTTTCTTCCAATCATTTCATAGTTTCAGGTTTAATATCCAAATATTTGATCTATTTGGAGTTGACTTTTGTGTAAGGAGAAAGGTAAGAGTCAATTTTTATTTTCATACATCTAGATGTGCATTTT